>JASDDO010000004.1:103644816-104897615 GCA_030015575.1 Agapanthus africanus | reverse complement strand
ATTTGATGGAAGAATGTCCACGAAATTCTCCGTTTCAAGGTCATGAGCATACCAATGCCGCATTTCAAAGACCTAGAAACGATCCATTTTCTTCCACATATAATCAGGGTTGCAGGAATCACCCAAATTTTGCTTGGAACCAATCACAATCTCAAAACACGGTTCCAACCCAAAACAATTTCCAAAGGGTCCCTCCACCACAACAGCACCCACAACTTCAATTGAGTCAGCACCACTTCCAAACACATAACTTTCAAAATCCGGTCAACACACCTGCACTGTCTAGTCCTTTACAGTTGACCGGGACTGATGAATCCTCTTCACTTGCACAATACATGAATTTCGTCTTAACAAATATCATGCAAGTTTCGGCTGAAATGAAGTCTTCTGTCGATAAAATTGAGAAAAACTCTGCATCCCAAAGCGAGAGTATTAAATCGATGGAAGAAGAAATTGCACGATTAAAAGACGAAATGAGTACAAGAGAGAAAGGGAAACTTCCAGCTCAACCCTTACCCAATCCTGGCTATTCACATCATGTGAGTGCAATCACGTTGAGATCTGGAAGAGTGCTTGACACTCACGTTGGGGAAGAGTTTGATGATACTGAAAAATCTATCAATAACACCCCGGCTGAGACCTTTCCTTCCACTTCTACTTCTAATTCTGACCACAGTTCTTCTACCCCACCACCTTCTTGCGAGCCTATTCTTCGTTTCCCACAAGGCTATCCACCTCAGCCCTTCTCTTCTAGTCTACCACCGACGATCCCCAACTCTATTCTGGGATCGGGTCCACACACACTTCCTTCTCCTATGATGGACCCAGCGCTTATTGCTAAAGCACCTTATCCTAATTGGTTAAGGGCTAACACATCGAGTCCACATATGGAGAAGATTATGGACATTTTAAAGCAAGTTAACATCAACATCCCTCTCCTAGATGCCATCTAACAAGTTCTGTCCTATGCAAAAACTCTTAAGAACTTGTGCACTAAGAAGAGGAAGACTCAAGTGCCCAAGAAGATATTCATGGCAAAGACAGTAGACACAGCTTTCCCCCAACAAGTACCGAGGAAACGTAAGGACCCTGGTTGTCCTACTATTTCCATTTCTATTAGGGAAAAACACATCAACCGTGCTCTACTAGACCTTGGCGCTAGTGTTAACTTGCTTCCATACTCTGTTTATGAGCAACTAGGGATCGGAGAGTTGAAACCAGCCCATTGCACTCTCCAGATGGCTGACCGATCAATCACCAAACCTATGGGTGAATTGGAGGATGTGTTAATAAAAATCGGGGAATTTATATTTCCTGTGGATTTTATTGTAATTGATACACAGCCTGTAACGAACCAATGGAATCAAATTCCAGTGATTTTAGGTCGCCCCTTTTTGGCCACTTCCAACGCTATAATAAACTGTCGTAATGGTTCTATGACCCTATCTTTCGGGAATAGGTCAATAGAGCTGAACATTTACAAGTTGGGAAGTGTACCCTCCGAACCTACTGCTCAGGTCTGTTCTGTCGACTTAATGGATGTCGACAGCAGCGAATTTGATGATCCTCCTGATACCGATCTAGACTCTTTTCATACGTTATTGTTTGACCCAACTATGTATCATACACATACGGACTCTTCCACCGAGTTGTCCGGGTCAACAATTAACACCGATTATGAACTGTTTTTAGAGTCTGAAGATCACCCCGTACTTTGTGATGACATTATTCATCGGGGTATTAATGGAACTTTTGAGGAAATCTTCGCTGATGAACTCGCATTTTAAAATGACACCGGTGTTGAGATGAATCATCTCCCAATCAATGAAATTGAACCACCACCCCTTTTTCTGAACTGTACAAAGAATGCGAGTAATCCATCACATTCACTGCATCGTCTCTCCAAAACGACACACACACACATTCTATTCCACCACTGAACCTTTCCCCACTTCTTCTTCCACCAACCAGAGCACTGCATTGATAAAATCTTTGAATGGTTGGTGTTAACTTTCGGTCTTTGCAAAGATTGGCATCGACCAATGATTCTTGACCCCCTCATGTGATTTTCAAAGATTAACATTGCATAATTCAAGTTTGGGGGGGGGCATTTTTTCTGGCTCTTGAAAATAATTTTTTTTATTTTTAAAAATGATGAGCCAAGAATAAGTTTGGGGGAGGTTCTTCACTTAAATATTTTGCCCCCACTAATAAATTTCTCCCAAGCTTACGGGTTTTTCAAGATTTAGCAGAAGGCAACAGTGAGGACACTGTTGAAAACAAGTTTGGGGGAGGTTTGTGCTTATTTTCGCATCATTTGCATCATACTTTGCATAAGCACAAAACATTTTGAAAACCAATAAAAATTTAAAAAAATTCAAAAGATAAAAATATTTTTTGTACATAAATAAGATAATAAAAGTTTAGATAGTGAAAAATTACATCCATGAGATTAGAAAATTTAAGATAACCAAGAAAATTAGAAGTTTTCTTAAACGAACTTGTAATAAGTAGTTATAAGCCATTGTCCCAAGGGTTAGTAAGATGAAGGAAGTCACTAATCTGAGGATAAAAATAAGTCTAAAAAATAGTTTCTATTCTGGAAGCCAAACATTTTGAACGTTGATACCCTACTATTCGCACTTACACACGTCTTGAATCTCGGGATAGTAGAGGATACCTTGAAATGCTCTTGTCTAAAAGCCGTTGTATGAAGGAAATAAAAAAAATGAATAAAATATAAAATGGTGAGAAAAATGAACACTGGTTTTGTTATCACCAAGGCAGCAATAAAAAGATATAGCGAGGGTGCCTTTTCACCTAGTGCCCTAAGGCCAACTGGTCTGGGAGTCACTGCTAAGCCTTAAGTGGTGCAAGACGAGGAAAATACACCAAGTAAGCAAGCACATGAGTAATCGGTCGGTTAGTACCTCAAGAAGTATTAACGGTCGCATGAAAGTGTGTGAGCAATCTCATCTAAACATTCATTAATTAAAAAGTACTGAAGCTGATGGGCAAGAGTATGATAGCTTGAATTGAATTCTCCGGGTGTAAGGATGTCTTTTACACACACGTAGGGTTATATGATCGATGTTTGGACGAAGGATAGGAATGAAGAATAAGATGATGTTTTATTGAGGGAGGACGTGATTTCTGACATCTTTTCATGACTATTAAGATAGGGCTCATGACAACCGAAAAGCTAGCTTAGTTGGAAACCCTAATTTTCAAAGCTTTTCTTTTACAATTCTTTTCTTTAAATGTAATATTCATGATCATCCTTTTATTATTGGATTTTGTGGGTGCAATCCGCTGAAAACCCTCAGGAGACAACACTCCTCCTACTAGGGACACCTAGAGGTTTAAAGGCTTGTTGCACGTGCTCAGTGCAATCATGTTGCCTACGAAAGTGTGCTAGTTAGTTTTTGTCTCTTTCTTTATTTTCTCCTTCTCTTTTTAATAAAAAGTTTGCTCGAGACGATCGAAAATAAGTTTGGGGAAATTTGATCAGTCGAAAATACTGCATTTTTAACACGTCAATTTCCCTATCTTTTGCACTCATCCAGAAGTGTTCGGTATTTATATTGCACATATTAGCAAAACAGCTGTAAAATATTGGATTTCATGTGTTAGACTTTAAAACCGGAATTTCTAGGGAAATTGACTGTATTTTATGGCATCGCATCATCCCTTTATTGCGCAACACTTGTCTCGAGAAATTGCAGGAACAAAGCCAAAAGTAACTGATCAAAAATACGCCAACTCAAAGGCTAAAGATCTGGTAGCAATACAGAAGGCCAAATAAAATTAAACATATCATAACAAGGCCCATATGTCAGCCCAAGTCCACAGTTAAAGACCCAAGCCCTGAGGCTTCAGAAGCGCCGCGGTTCCGCGGCGGGAGCCCGCTTGCGCCGCGGATCCGCGGTGGCTTGATGGCTTCAGTTCCTCATATTTTCTGCACGTGCTTACACTAACGGCCAAAGCTTCCAGAACATTGTAGAAACGCCACGTGGCACATCTAGAAGGCTCGGCTTAACAAACATCATCTAGAAGCATCTCCCTTTAACTAACTTTTGGAGGGAAATTCAAAATTCAAATCCTGGATCTAGGGTTTTGGGAAGTCTATAAATAGGAGCCTAGATCTAGGGTTAAACTTCTTCTTGAATCTTTAGTGTTCAAAAATCTTTGGCTTCCAAAATCTTTATTTGTTCAATCTTCACTCTCTCATCTTCTTCCACAAGTTGAGTGACACGACTTGTGCGAAACCCTAACCTTAATTCCAATCCAAATTCAAGATCCCGAGTACCAAATCAAGCGTGAAGCCTTCAACCTTTTAGGAGCGGAGCCGATCTTCAATCGAGCAAGTGATCCAAGCCGATCCGCGACTCAAGGAGCCGAGCGAAGCCAAATCGACGATCGAGTTCTTCCTCTTGTAGTTCTTGAGTGATTGTAACGGAATTGTTGATATAAATAAAAGGTGAAATTCGTTAATCTCGCTTTCTTTAAATTCTTGCATCATGATTCGATCTCAATTTATGATTGTAGTTCTTGTTGTGATGTTTGAGTAAAACTCCGCTCGTAAAGGAGTTGAGACGATCAATAGAATGATGATGCAATAAATCTTAAAACGATTCTTAAGTCCTACGAGTTTTGTAAACCCTAGCAAGTTGAAGAATCGATGACCTAGTTTCGTTGCGATGCTTTCTTGATTGTTATCGCTCGAAATTAGGGATCTACGATTGTTTCTTGAATTTACTGGAGGCTAGAATGTGAATGAGGTCGACGAAGGAACAAGGGATAGATGATGAAACCCTAGTTTCACAAGAAATCCCTAATTCTCGTTGATCATCATCGATCTAGTATCAATTCATCGATGGATAAGAATACGTAATCGCTAGATTACATCACATCTATAGATCCGATCGATTCTTACGAGCCTCATTTCGATTCTTGATATTTGGTTTGGAAAAATCATCAAACTCTCAATTCTTGATTTTATCGTTTTCTTGTTGTTAGATCTTGATTTTCTAAATCTTGAACTTCAACTATAAATCATGAATTGTTTGTTTTCTTTCTATTAAAGTTTCGATTCAAACAAATCAAAATACGAACGAATCGCGCAATCCCTGTGGACGATCCGCACTTTCTAACGCGCTACATCCGACACCGTTATTGATTGCGGTCAAATAATTCTTTGATTGTGAATTCTATTTTCTAAACCGACACACAAAGAAACTAAGATCAATCAAGAGGGCATTCTCTTTTCCCTCCTCTTTGTTCTGGGCAAGGAGCGCACTGAGTGACTCATCTAGCGCGGCTGTGTAGAGAATCAGCGGTTTATTTGGAATGGGAGCGGCCAGCACTGGAGGGTGCAACAAGTACCGTTTGATGCTTTCGAACGCCTCTTGACATTCGGCATCCCAAACAAAAGGAGCCCCTTTCTTCATGAGCTTTGAGAAGGGCCTACATCTCCCCGATAAATTTGAGATAAATCTCCGTATATAAGCAAGCTTGCCTTGAAAAGATCTTAGCTGCGTCAGACTCTTCGGAGGGGGCATCTACATGATGGCCTTTATCTTTGATGGGTCAACTTCGATCCCTCGATGTCGGACTATGAAGCCCAGGAATTTTCCCGATGACACGCCAAAAGCGCATTTCAGAGGATTCATCTTCAGATCGTATTCCCTCAGTCTGGTGAGAACGGTCCTAAGATCTTGGATATGATCGGCCTTGGTTTTAGTCTTGACGACCAGATCATCAACATAACATTCGACGACTTTATGAATTAGGTCATCGAAGATATTGGTCATTTCCCTTTGGTACGTTGCACCTGCGTTCTTCAGTCCGAACGGCATCACCTTGTAGCAGTATATTCTGATCGGGGTTCGGAATGCTGTGTGCTTCTCATCCTCGGGCGACATCTTGATCTGATTATATCCAGACGAGCCATCCATAAAGGTGAACAACTCATAATTTGAGGTGTCATCGACCATCATTTCCATGGCCGGTAGCGGAAAGTCGTCTTTAGGACATGCCTTGTAAAGGTCCCTGAAATCGACACAAACTCGGATCTGCACATTTTTCTTCTTCACTGGGACTATGCATGAGATCCAGTCTGCATATTTCTCTTCCCTGATGAAGCCGACATCGATGAGCTTCTTGGTTTCCTCGATGACCTTTTCTTCTAGTTCCCTTCTCATTCGTCGAGGAGCTTGTTTGACTGGCTTAGCATCAGGAGATATAGCCAGCTTATGCACGGCCACTTCAGTGGAAAGGCCAGGCATTTCTTTGTATGTCCACGCGAAGCAGTCGACGAACTCATGCAGCAGGGCAATTATCTGCTCTTTCATTTCCTCCGACAAGAGTGAGCTGATGTAGGTCGGCCTTGGATCATCGGGCGTTCCTAAGTCAATCTCGGTTAGCTCGTTAAAGGTTGCTTTTCCGCCATCTTCGAGATCTTGAGGAGCTTCTTCTGGCTCGGTTAGCTCGTCTTCATCATTTGAATCTTCGCTGGCTTACCCAATATGGGTCATATAGCATTCCTTAGAATCAGGCTGGATGAAACCTATGCCCCGCCTATTTGGAATTCGTCCATCGTTGAGTGCTCGGACCTGAGGTGGATGCCATAGCCCTTCGTAAAACTTTTCTTCGGACTCCGTTTGATATAACCGGCATCCGCAATTTTTAAAGTATTCCCGCATCTCGGGCGCATAGTATCTGGGATTGAGGACGGCTCTTATGCCTCTCTCATATGGAAGGCACGCGACAGACAAATCGTCCGGATGCACAACGGGGTTTGACCCATAAATTAGGATGCCTTTCTGCCCACTTTTCCTTCCGAGGACGTAGAAAGTTTTCAGCCGGTCCACAGTGGAGACTGACAACGCATCGAGCTCTTTGCACATCTGCTCCGGTACCCTTGTGACAGTTAGAGACCCTTCTGCAATTTCGAAGGTCTCTCGTAGTTTCGCTTGTTGCATTGGGGTCCAATCTGCACCGCTGTTGCACGACAGGTCCTCTTCCTCCGACTCTTCTGTGTCGCTGCCAAGATGAGGACGGACTTTGCTGCTAGATGGGGCTTCAGTAACATATTCGTCCGTATCGCTACCGAAATGAGGGTGAGTTTTACGGAAGGACGGACTTCCAGCGTCGGACTCATCAGTGTCGCTACCAAAACGCGGGCGCACTTGGGTGTTTTTGCTTTTGAAAGTGACAGCCGGCTCAGATTTTCTTTTGAGTCTTGGGGCCGCTCTATCCTCAGTCAGTTGCGGCTTAGCATTTTGGTGGTTCATAAAGTACCGAGAATCTTCATAACGGACTTCTTGCACACCGAACGGCTGGATGTCTCCGTCAATGCGTCTTTCATCACCAATTTTAGTATACTTCATGCATTGATGGAGAGTTGATGGGACGACGCCATAATCGTGGAGCCACGGCCATCCCAAGAGAATCTTATAAGACGTGTTGGCGTCGATCACGTATATCTTAGATTCAGTTTGCAGATACCCGAATTTGATTGGCAAAACTATAAACCCCAGAACTTGCTGGCAGTTTTGATTGAAGCCTTGAATGTAACATTTCAAAAAAATAAAATATTATTTTTGGGAATTTTTATAATTTAATAATATTTTAATGAATATTTTAATATTTCGGTATAATTAAATACCGATAAATGGGAGAAATTGTGGAAAAATTATGGAAAATTCTAAAATAGGGTAATTTATGGAATTATGGCATTTTAAAGTTTTTATGATTAGTTTGACACTAATTTAGTGCTAATCGCGATTAAAAATCGCTAATCGGATTTTTACCATTTTTTTGCAAAACATGCACATATCTTTTTTTTTCACACTTGTGTTACATTTCTTCCAAGTGTTTTTGGGGTTACTATTCAAGTGAGAAGGAGTTAGAGGGTAAAGAAAAGAAAAGAAAAAGAAAAGGGAATAAGATATTGAGGTATGGGTGAGAGAGAAAAAAGAGAGGGGTTACTTTGACCTTGTCATTTTTCCCCATTCCTTCACCTTCATCATCTCTCCCTCTTCTCTCAGTTGCTGCTCCTCCTTCTCCCTCCCCTCTTAACCTCCTCAAATCATCACAAAAACAACTCCAAAACCCTACCCTCATTTCACAAAAAATATGCACAAGCTCACAAGCATGCCTTTGGACCAAGAAAGTCTTCATTTTGGCGCTGTTGAGGATTCATGAGGGTCTACTGAGGCAACTCCTGTTGGAGATAGTGCCCTCAGAGTCAATTATTGGATCGCAGGTACGTGATTGCAATGATTGCGGAGGACCTATACTGGTAGGATAGTCTTACTCAAGATAATAGTATGCTATCTGGTTTGCCTTTATCAGTCGTGTACATGTTCAGGTGACTGATTACATGTTACACTTTGATAGAGCCCTTAGGATCTTGCTTTACTACCAACAGTATGATGGCGATCATATACGTGAGAGTTGGGTAGTTTATATGCATATCCTTAATTGTGGTCCCTAGTCGTGGGAGTTTCGAGACAGCGCATCGATACTCCGGAGTAGACTAGTGTGTACAGTCGAGACCCTGACGAGGGGCGGTGGCCGGTCTCACAAGCCACTGGTGTTAGTTGGATCACCTAAGATGTATACAGGTGCTCATTGGGTTATGAGTACACCGGACAGGACTCGCCGGGAATCTGCTAGTTAGTACTATATCTATCGTCAGATAGCAGTTCCCTGGTGACATGTGTACAGGTTAGTTCATAGACCTGAGGTCGTCATTTGTCTCGTGTGAGTTCCCACTGTGCTTTGATTTCTACCCTACCATGGCTCAAAGGAGGCGTGCAAACAGGTAGCTTTTGGGTACAGTCCCGAGCCATATGGAGGCACGTGAGCGGATCGGCAGGGGATTCGTCTCTCTCGGTATTGGGGGCGAGATCGTGCTGTGTCTAGGAGAGCCATTACACAAAACCCACGGCCGTGGTAGGAGATTTACTGGTAGGTACTCCAGTAGTATCTCAGGGTGTTATTGGGCTACACTCCGACACGACTTATTCTGCTATTGGGGGTCTGACGTTACTAGCCCCTAGGCAGATATGCGATACTCATAGACGAACGGACCGGACTGTATATACATTGTCACTGTTAGGCTCAGTAGGGTTTCCGGATGAGTTCGCTTATCGGCCTCCCTTGAGGTCAGTCCATGGGCAGCCGTTACGCATAGCTAGTCCCGCTGACGGTTTGTGGTTAAACCCACTGCCAGGGTACTGACGAGTCATTAGAGTCCCCCAAAGACAGTTTCCCAAGTTCGGGCGAAACGTTGTAGAGGCCGTATGGTTTTATGGCAGGGTTCGGAAAATGCACGTGCGTTTACGCACGTGTTATTTTTCGGGCAGATGATACTGGTCGGCTTTGGTTTAAGCCGGATCCGAGTATTATATTGAGTAGATATAATATCTTTGTCTCAGTTGCGTTTGTATTCGGTCGTAATACAAATGCGGGTATATTTATACAGTTACGGGGTTATTCTGAAAGTCGTTTCAGGATCACTTTTGGAAGTTGCCAGTTTCCAGTTTTCTATCAGCCGTCTTTTAACATTCGGTTAAAGACGGATTTATCTTTTCTTGGATGAGGGTGAGTCATGCTTCTAGAAGGTTCTAGAAGGTTCTAGAAGGTGGTGTGTAGGTGAGAATGGTGTTGTGTTTTCATTGGTTGCTTTTGGTGTGTTCACACTTGGTGTTCACACTTGAGATATTTATTTGTGTTCACACATGATATTTTCATATGGTTACCTCCCCCTCTCCTACACTCACCTCCTTCTTTGCATATATATGGCCGGCCCCGTCTCCTCCTTCTCACTCACTTGAGTTTTCATTTGCAAAAGATTATGATAGTTTTCGGTGTATGGAATTCACAGCTCATTTCATTCCATCACCCGATTCCCTCGGCAACTTCATTAACCGATCGTCCACGGACTTGGACGAAGTAAGACAAAGTCATCTACTCATTCTCTACATCATTCTTGGTCGTCTCTTTTAGCAAACTTGACGACCGAGTTGCCTCGAGTCAGAGGCGGGAGCCCGTTTAAAGAATCAGTGACGTGGTGCCACCTGGACGAGCAGATCGGAGATCGACGAGATCAGAGAAGCCGCAACGGAGCGTGGGATGATGGTTAAAGAACGAAGGACTCGGATCGTTCGGTATAACCTTTCTACACTCTTTACAGTTCGTTTGTTTAGCAATAATGTCAGATCCGGGTTAAAGTATACGATAGCGCCAGTTAAAATGTTTTTGTTCCGCGTTTGGCGTCTGTAGACAGCCGGGGCGCTACCGTAGACTTACAGTGGTATCAGAGCCTCACCATTTTGCTTTACTAACTTGTGCTAACGTGTTTAAAACATCGATAGAACCGGAAATCAAAAACCGCATTTTTACAATTTCACAGCTTCTGTCGATTTTAAATGATGTCCTAAAAATATTCCACATATCACAGAAAGTTGTGCAGGGTTTCAGAAGTACACCGACTAAATTTGAGCACGTGATCCCACCAAAGCGCCGCGGAGTCGCGGACAAACCCATGGTTTGGCCGCTCAACCGCGCCCATTCTATGGGATCAGTGCACCAAATTTTGTCTGTGTCTTCTCTGTTGGAATTTAGTGTTTTTGTATATATCTTTTGGGCCCAGATTTTGTTACTGTTCACCAGTTGTTCGTGGGGCCCACTTTGTGATATTTAGTCGATCGAAATTTAAACATGTTAGTTTACAGTGCTTACATTATATATCCGACTGGGAATGTCATTTGATCGGTAAACCGCGTCTGATTGCTATAGTTCTTTTAGATGGGTTTGCGAACGTGACATTCGCGTTGATGTTCTGTGTTGTGCTGTGATGTTGCGGATTTGTCGTGGTGGATAGCAGTGTGCAATGGTAGTACAGTTTGAGTTTATTTGTACATTTGATATTGCGGGGCGAGCGTCCAACATGTGGACTGCCGTCACTGCCTGTTGTATAATATTCTTTTGGGGCACGACCAGGTTGCGGTCGATGCACCTATTGTACTATTTTTCATTACTGTACTAGGTTTTGCCCCGCGACGGAGTGCACGGATAGCCGGGTTCTGGAGGGGCAACGGGTCCACATCTCATGGCTTTGAGAGGCAGAGGGGCCCCACTCTAGAATTGGCAGACTATTCGCCGCACTCGTAGGGGGTACAGGTTGACCCAAAGAAGGGTGCCCAAGATTACCGGATTCCGTGAAGTGCTGGGTGGTCCATTCACTATGTTGTAGGAGGCTGCCTCGCTTCAGGTTTTGGCGGGTAACTTGCCGCACCCGTAGAGGTCTAGGTTTCATTGCACAGGCTATCCACACGACAGGGGAACGTCGAGTTTCAGCAGCGGCTCTGTGAAACTCGGGGATCCCAGATTATCTGTATTGTTCTGTGATGCTTATTACTTTTCTGTAATGTTGCATATTATCACGCCTGGAGCGATTATTGTATATTGGTTTATATACTATTAGATGTTGTATATGTTTTACACCCGCGCTAGTCCAGTCCCCGCTCTGTCGTTAGTTAAGTAACCTAACGGGTGATGACGGGACCCAGTGACGAATGCGGATGGCATATACGTACATTTTATTTTCGTTCTTTTCTGGTGTGATCGATTGATGGGACTGCATTGATTCTGATCAATGCAAAGTAAAGCAAACCTGTTTACTGTTGTTGGAACAAATTTAAAATGTGTTTTTGCAAAGACGTTTTCTTTTGTTATGCATAGCGGTATTCAGTGGAATATCCTGCACCTCATTCGACGGGGCAAGGGCCGATATCCTTTCACCGGGACTGACCCCTTGGGCAAAAGTTTGCGTCAGGATAATAACTTCACTATAGTCGATTACAAGTTGCTTTGTATAGCGGTATTCTGTGGAATATCCTGCACCTCATTCCACGAGGAAAGAGCCGAGATCCCTTCATCGGGAGTGACCTCTTTAGCAAAAGGTTTTCGCCACTATATTTTAAAAAGCTATCAGGTTCCTTCAGCGATATCAAGTTCACTACGTTAAAGGTTTTTCGCCAAAAACCAGCCGTAGCCCTCCGTCACTTCTTTTGGGTATTTAGTAGTATTCAAGCTATGCATTTTAGCCAAAGTTAAGGCATAGTGTTTGGTAGCTGCTGGGTATTCATTTGTTGCATAGATAGATGAGTTAGTTTGGGACAGTCGTTCTGCCGATTGGCCAAAGTCAGGGGCATGTGCGGGTGGGTTCAAATTGATAAGATAGTGATGGGTAGAACTTGGCATGTGACTTTTGACATTTTGATCAAAGCCAAGGTTATAAGAGCATGGGGCAAAAATCATATCGGGAGTTTCTAAAGAAACTGAAACTTGCCAAGTATGCGCATACCTTCTGGAGTATGAGTAACGTGGATGCATTCCATCACATTATCATGCGATGAGTGTTGGATCCCGATTCCCACTGATGAGTTGGTTTACTCTTCGGGTGATCCCGATTGATTCGTCTTTCTGGTTTGGAGGAGAATTTGACAGGACAGTGGGAGGTTTCCGGATTAGATAAAGTGATAACCATTCTGATCTAGGTTAGAGTGCACGCAGAGTGTTTCTTTTCTCTCTCTCTTTGGCAGCGACCTTTGACCGACCCTAGACTATGACTCAGTGACTAGGTTGACCGAACCATCTTAAAATACTGGCTTTTGGATTGTCTGAGTTGCAAAAGTCATTGCCACTCCTTCTTTTACGCTTTGAATTTCTCAGAACACCCGTATTACTACGGATATCCACTTCCATTGGATAGATGCATCGTATGGTTATATACAAACTCAAAGGGACTTCTTCGAGGATGGATCCAAGTTCAGGAGAAATATAATTGGTTTATTCAGTTGTCTTTTATTATCACCTTCTCTCAGGTTGCGAGGGCTCCTTGGTTTAGGATAGTACACCTATTACGCTTATTGGATAGTCTTATTCCAAACCATAGGCAGGTGCCGAAAGGTAGGGAATGAAGAAAACCAATTAGCCTAAGTTGGGTGTGCAGAAGATAATATGTAAAGACAAAATAAAGGGATTAGAAAGAGGGCAAAGTAAATTGCGACTGTTATCATTCACGACCAAACCACGTACTTCATCGCCACTCCTATTTCACCTTTAAAAGAATAAGGTATTATTCAGATGTCTTTTATCATCACCTTCTCTCAAGATACGAGTACTCCTTGGTTTAGGAGGGTACACCTATTATGCTTACTGGATAGTCTTCTTCCAGACCATAGGCTGGTGCCGAACGGTAGGGAAGGAAGAAAACCATTTAGCCTAACGATGGTGTACAGAAGGTAATGACTTAAGACAAATAAAGGGATTTAGAGAGATGGCAAAGAGATATACGGTTGAAGTCATTAATTGGATTATGGAAGAGGCAGTACTATGAATACCAGGATACCCTTACGAAACATTTTCATGTTTCAGTGCATTGTTAAAGGAAAACTGTTTTCCCGATTAGATACTTACTCCAAGGGTATGTATTTACCAGGTTTCATTCTCATATCTGTATGGTTTTACAGATGATGAGTGGGAGTAAGTTATTGGGAATTAGGTGATCATCCTCATTATATCGGAATTCGTTGTAATTGGTGATATTTGAGGAAATCGCCGGGGTACAGTTTTCAACCTACGACGCACAGGTTTTGAGTTGCTTAAACTCAGCGAACTTATACAGAGTATTGTATGTTGTCCAGTGTCTATCAGGACAAAGGGGTAGGTCCTCGTACTATGTTCTGTTTACTTATATCTTCTCTAGTATTTAGACAAGTGTTTCGTAGAAATACAAGGCCTAAGTTTTGAGAAGTTGTGGGTATAAGAATAAAGTAGAGAACCAGGTGTCACAAGTATCGGGATTCTTCAAAGAAATCGAAGATGTAGATTCTTGTGATTGGTATTCAGATGATAGTGATGGTTTTGAGAAACGTGTTTCTCTTTCAGGTTACTCATAATTGGATAGATTCCTAAGTTGAGTAATGCTGATTAGCCTCTTTCCATTAAGATGATATGCACTGGAGATAGCTGCATGGTTTGAATATGGTTCCAATTAAATAAGTGCCAAAGTTTCTATATTGGATATAGAATAGTTCGTACCTTAAAAGATATTAAGGTATGGGGAGTTGTCCAGCTTATGCTTAAAACCAGACTCTGGATAACTCAGGACACGTTTCTGTAATGGCTGTTTGTGGGTTGACCCTGGCTATGACGAGGGTTGATATTCTACCATTTGGAAGATCAATAGTGATATTGTTCTTGACTCGCCACAGTTTTAGTAAAATGGATCTTTTTCAGAAAACAGTAGTAGGAGTATGGTAGAACTGGAAGTGATTCCAGAACCGCGAACGATTACGGAAAATTTAATAGGACCTATATATTCAATCAGGTTTGACATTCCAATAGCCACTCCGCAGATATGATGGGTAACCTCAAACACCGAGAGGTACTCCGGTAGCCTCAAGGACGGTGACAGGGAGGATCTTGTTTACCTAAACTTGACACTACTGTTGTTCCAGGATATGAGACCCGGTAGGAGGGTTGTCATAGTCAGTGGGAGCAGTGGAAGCATAGTGGGCAAGATGCTTATATCTATTTATAGACTTGAGAAGTTATAGCGGAGATAGATCATCTGGTTTTGATGTGACAGTCATGGGTTTGACTTCAATCAGGATAGGGGATGGATCTGTTAAGAAGGTAGTAGGGTGTGATGTCATGGTATCTGGATGACATACACAGAGTAGGAAGTAAAATTCCTATACTACGATCGGTTGTACTGTTGTCGTCACACAGTTGTTTCTCCAGACAGGATATGGATATAATATTTGACATTCTGGTTTCTAGATCTATGGTTTTTAGATCTGGATTTGGGTAGTTTCCCAATGTGGGTACTTTGACAGTATTCTAATGGTTTTTAGAATAGATGACTCCTAGCATGGTGGTGTACCTGCAGGTGATGGAGTCACCCTCTCTAAAGATGTCTTACAGACTAAAGGGGAGAGGGATGTGCATGATTGGCAGATCACTCGCTTAGGCAATTGAGTCAATCATAAGATGTCAAGTACCACACCAAATGTTGTTTTTGCACTAGATGCAATAAGTTTGTATTAATCCAATCCTGGAGAAACATAAGGAAGCAGTTATAGAACATAAGTACATGTTCTACGGATTTGATGACGGCAGCCTCCTTCGGGAGACGGTTATCATTCCAGGCTTCAAAGGTGACATGGTTGACAGAGTGATTGTCAGAGTTATAGTTTTCCCTCTGACGAGGGACGGTATTATGGACAGGTGGTCCAAAAGGATACTGTGGGAGGCTTGGTGCACGATACTGATTAGGTTCAGTGATCGATACAGTCTAAGAAGTTTGGATTTGGAGTTCATTTATGAACTTGGTCCCATCAGATATCCAGACATATTCTAAGACTGGTATTACTCGATTCGGGAGATGGCTTTCTCCGCGAACTTGAGATTAAGAGAGATATAGAAAGAAACATCTAGGCGGATCCACTCACTGAGGCTATTTCTCGAACACAATAGTTTTACAAACGGGCTTTGTGAAACTGATTAGTAGAGGAGTTGGATGTTCGGTTTCACATGGGCTGTGAGTAGTCGACATCGCAATAATTAGCCTTGAGTGCAAGTGGGAGATTGTTGGAGATAGTGCCCTCAGAGTCAATTATTGGATCGCAGGTACGTGATTGCAATGATTGCGGAGGACCTATACCGGTAGGACAGTCTTACTCAAGATGATAGTATGCTATCTGGTTTGCCTTTATCATTCGTGTACATGTTCAGGTGACTGATTACATGTTACACTTTGAAAGAGCCCTTAGGATCTTGCTTTACTACCAACAGTATGATGGCGATCATATATGTGAGAGTTAGGTAGTTTATATGCATATCCTTAATTGTGGTCCCTAGTCGTGGGAGTTTCGAGACAGGGCGTCGATACTCCGGAGTAGACTAGTGTGTACAGTCGAGACCCCGACGAGGGGCGGTAGCCGGTCTCACAAGCCACTGGTGTTAGTTGGATCACCTAAGATGTATACAGGTGCTCATTGGGTTATAAGTACACCGGACAGGACTCGCCGGGAATCTGCTAGTTAGTACTATATCTATCGTCAGATAGCAGTTCCCTGGTGACATGTGTACAGGTTAGTTCATCGACCTGAGGTCATCATTTGTCTCGTGTGAGTTCCCACCGTGCTTTGATTTCTACCCTACCACGGCTCAAAGGAGTCGTGCAAACAGGTAGCTTTTAGGTACAGTCCCGAGCCATATGGAGGCACGTGAGCGGATCGGCAGGGGATTCGTCTCTCCCGGTATTGGGGGAGAGATCGTGCTGTGTCTAGGAGAGCCATTACACAAAGCCCACGGCCGTGGCAGAAGATTTACTGGTAGGTACTCCAGTAGTATCTCAGGGTGTTATTGGGCTACACTCCGACACGACTTATACTGCTATTGGGGGTCTGACGTTACTAGCCCCATAGGCAGATATGCGATACTCATAGACGAACGGACCGGACTGTATATACATTGTTACTGTTAGGCTCAGTAGGGTTTCCGGATGAGTTCGCTCATCGGCCTCCCTTGAGGTCAGTCCATGGGCAGCCGTTACGCATAGCTAGTCCCGCTGACGGTTTGTGGTTAAACCCACTGCCAGGGTACTGACGAGTCATTAGAGTCCCCCACAGACAGTTTCCCAAGTTTGGGCGAAACATTGTAGAGGCCGTATGGTTTTATGGCAGGGTTCGGAAAATGCACGTGCGTTTACGCACGTGTTATTTTTCGGACAGATGATACTGGTCGGCTTTGGTTTAAGCCGGATCCGAGTATTATATTGAGTAGATATAATTTCTTTGTCTCAGTTGCGTTTTTATTCGGTCGTAATACAAATTCGGGTATATTTATACAGTTACGGGGTTATCCTGAAAGTCGTTTCAGGATCACTTTTGGAAGTTGCCAGTTTCCAGTTTTCTATCAGCCGTCTTTTAACATTCGGTTAAAGACGGATTTAACTTTTCTTGGATGAGGGTGAGTCATGCTTCTAGAAGGTTCTAGAAGGTTCTAGAAGGTGGTGACTAGGTGAGAATGGTGTTGTGTTTTCATTGGTTGCTTTTGGTGTGTTCACACTTGGTGTTCACACTTGAGATATTTGTTTGTGTTCACACATGATATTTGCTTATGGTTAACTCCCCATCTCCTACACTCACCTCCCTCTTTGCATATATATGGACGGCCCCCTCTCCTCCTCCTCACTCACATGAGTTTTCATTTGCAAAAGATTATGATAGTTTTCGGTGTATGGAATTCACAGCTCATTTCATTCCATCACCCGATTCCCTCGGCAACTTCATTAACCGATCGTCCACGGACTTGGACGAAGTGAGACAAAGTCATCTACTCATTCTCTATATCATTCTTGGTCGTCTCTTTTAGCAAACTTGACGACCGAGTTGCCTCGAGTCAGAGGCGGGAGCCCATTTAAAGAATCAGTGACGTGGTGCCACCTGGACGAGCAGATCAGAGATCGACGAGATCAGAGAAGCCGCAACGGAGCGTGGGATGATGGTTAAAGAACGAAGGACTCGGATCGTTCGGTATAACCTTTCTACACTCTTTACAGTTTGTTAGTTTAGCAATAATGGCAGATCCGGGTTAAAGTATACGATAGCGCCAGTTAAAAAGTTTTTGTTCCGCGTTTGGCGTCTGTAGACGGCCGGGGCGCTACCGTAGACTTACAATTCCTTCACAATTAGTGTAGTTTTTCTTGTGTTTAAGCCTCAATTCAAGTTTGAAAGTGATGTTGGGTAGTTTAGTGCACTTTGGGCATTACTAGAGAAGGTTAGGGTTTAAATTGAGTTTGTGTGGTGAACTTGAGTGTTTTGAGTGACCTTAACCCCTCATGATGTTTTAAACCCTGACCAACACATATGCATAACCTGAAACCCAAAAATACGGAATTACGGAAATTTCATGTCGGTTTGTTAGTGATTAGGGTGTGCAGGTGAATCTGGAATGACCCGGGGAGTTTCTAAGACAAATAAAGAACACTAGGAGCTTAGTTAGACCACCAGGAGACCACCCTATGCAGACGAATCCCATTAGACAAGGCAAGGACGGCCTGGCCGGATTTTCCCTTTAGGGGGATCGGCCACTTGGTTGGTTCTGGGGTCCAGGTTTCTCCTGTAGGTCACATTTACCCTATATTTCACCCAAGTGTCGTTTGCTCACATTGTTTTCACCCTATACAAAATCTGGGAACACTTTTATAAGTTGCTGCTTTGAATTTAGCTATGGTTTTCTATATTTTGATTTCCAGATTTTGATATTTGTGCGTTATCTCGATTGCGTGATGTTTGTACGTCTATATCGGGTGATTTAGGATTGTTTTGCAAAGGTTAACAATAGGTTCTAACCTATATGCTTTTAAGCGTACCGTTTGGGTTTCGTGTGTCGTTTTGGTTTCAATTTGGTTTTAATGCGATACGATACGTGTGATATGTAGGTACCCCCATGGTAATCCGAGGCGATGATGATGATGGTGGCAATATCGACACCGACACGCAAGATACAAGGTGAGTAGATTAAATCTACGGGGGACGTCGGGTGGATGGCATATAGCACCCCCGCAGTTCGATGTCAAGTATACTATATATTCTATATATATGATAGCTTATTGCGTGACATGGAGATCATAGATGTGTTAGGTGTACTATGGATATTTAGGGTTAGAAGTAAACTAGTGTATTTTCCTAGTTGTGAACCCTAGCATAGGTTTACACCCACACGCACACACATGCTTATTGCTATACTTATATCGTGATGATGAGGATAGTGTATGATACTGGAGATGAGTTGATGAGTTTTGGGAATGGTGTCGTGAGGTCGGCGATATGATATGATGTGATTCGCAATTGGGATACGATACGAGATTTTAGCGTGCTTTGGGACGCGTGTTTTACACACGCGCTTATATTTGTTTAGATGGTATCGATTGTACTAGACTTAGATCAGTACCCCAGATCACGAGACATGATGATAAGGATACCAGATAATTGATGAGCTGACCGTGATATTGACCCGTACCCAGATTTGGGATGCCGCACGACGGATTTACGTACGAGCTATTTATTGATGATAGATCTACACTCATGACTCGAGGTTATTATATGATGCATATTGTATCGTATGTGATACTGTTGAGGCGGGATCACCGACTATTATATATATATATATCGACTCAGATTTAGGTGGTTTCCAGACCCTCCTGATTGACCAGCTAGTTAGAGCTGTAGTTTTGCTAGTAGAGGTTAGACTAGGCCGATGTTATACCTATTTCAAAACTAACGAATCGGGAGAATTTCAAGGATAGGCAAAGGGATTCTACGGATATTTTTAAAAAGTCACATCTTTTCTTAAAACACCGTAGCCCTTATTTTACCAAAAACCCCCGATTCGTCTTATTTCAAATGGCAGAGCTGGATGATATATTTATTGAGGTAGATTCTTCACTGTTTCGTTGATTATTCGATTCCGCATTTTCATACTATTTGCATTGCGTTGCTTGTGTTTGTTGCTATATTACAATCATGCTGTTAGGACACCAGCACCATTATCGATGATGCATATGTTCCACTTACACTGCTCGCCGGCTCACACACTTCATCATCGCTAATTTCCATGTCACTACACTGTAGTACTGTTGCATTCAGGATATGACCCTTGCATAGCATACTTGTGTACCTATATACTGTGTATTCCTATTGTACACCCATACGTGCATGCATACGTATTTGCACAAACATAAGTGATTCTGGCATTGATCAGAAATTTGGGAACCGCAAGATACCTTTTAAAGCTGATTCATTTTAAAGAAGCGGTCTTCCCTAAATATGTGCATATTACTATTCCGTGTTGCATGACATACTAATATGCTTACATTTCTTTTACATGTCGCATACATCATGCTTTCTGATTATACGCATTGAGATATGTTGTTTCCATGATATTTCTAGATTTGGGAACCGTGGGTATTTCAAAAGAGAATATGTAATTATTTTAAAAACCCGGTTACCCTTGATATGATATTTCAGTGCGTCCACCATGTGTTTTCTCGTTGCTGAGAGCGACATGTGAAACCAGATTCGAGGAGGCGGATGAGGCCGATTGCGGGTACATAGTGGACCCGGTATGATTCCTCGGGGCAAGAAATGTTTTTCGTAGAGCAGACGATGAGCCTGGCAGGGTGGCGAGTACCTACCGGTGATTGGTTGGACCGGGAGGTTATCCGGAGGATACTTACCAGGGTCGATAGATGGATATGGGCGTACTGTTGGGGCCGAGGGCCGATTCCGCAGACGGAGCCCGTGGGCTGGTCCAGACTGACGGAACCCGATATATGAGGATTTACGTGCCGATGCTGGGCACAGCTTTCATGATGTTTTCGAGTGTCGATGCTGGACACTCCGGTTCCATGATTTTGACGTGTCGCGTGGGACACAGATGGTTTATATCCTCATACTTCCATGCATATGCTTATGATATTTTCGTGCATGATGTTATTGTCATTGAGTGACGCGTGGATGGGATCCACATACATACAGACTTGATTACATTGATTATACCCCATGCTTATGATATGTTATTACCTGAGGCACTGGCATGAGAACTTGGCACTACACTCATGTATTGAGGTTACATTGCCACTTTAGCATGCTTCAGACTTATTCATATTGAGGTTTATATATTTCTGATCGTATTGACCTAGGATGAGTCATACATTCGATTTCTCTTTGTAGATATTTTCTATTCAAGAGTTGGCAACTCACCCCCGTTGTGCCACAGTTCTTGCAGTTTTGCCGCACAGGTTTCATTGCGTCTTTTCTGGCACACTGCTTCCCCTACGGGTGACTAGCTTTGCTAGGTGGGTTCTTTTGCATCAGAACCACCATTGTACATGTATTATTCAGTTGTATCTAGTAATTCCATCAACCAAAACTTGTATATTGATTCAGACTTACAAATCAGTTATGTATTATTTCGACCTTAGAGTCGCGCGTTGTAGTAGTACGGTTTTCATGCTGTTTTGAGTTTCTTTCTGAGTTTTGATCCTCGCCCTTTGGCGTTGTATATTATATTGCTTACGTGGTTGTGACCGTCGACTGACGAAGAGCTAGTTCCCGCTTGGGGATGCCTTTTACCATTGCATATATATATTATTCTTGTTGTACCCCGTTCGGGGCCAGTATTTACAAAAGGAAACTCTGCCGAAATTTTCATAAAAGACGATACAATTTAAAGATGCACATTCGGCTTACTTATTTATAAAAAACCTTGTATTTAAAACATGTTTTCTTCACTTCTAAAAACTATTTTTCCTTCATTTATTATTTTAAATGGTTTTAGATTTCTGGGCTTTTGGCTTACTTGAATTAGATGGGGTCCTTTAGACTTCATATGATTCAAGTGCCAGTCACGGGCTATTTCGGGTCGTGACAAAGTTGGTATCAGAGCGATAGGTTAACCTTGGTTCGAGTCTAAGTTTGACTATGTGGAGCCTAGGGCGTTTATATAAATACGGAACTTAGGCTTGACCTTACGGAACTTAGACTTAGTCGAGTGGGTATTATACACGAACTTTCATCGCGTAGGATGACCCTTGGTTGATGGAGTAGGTGACTTCAGTAGAGTGATGTACCGTGTGTATGTTTCGCGGCATACTTACGACACGCCACTCAGCTTAAGGAGCCTTAGGATGTACATTTTCTTGCACAGTATTATATTCATTCCTATGATCTATCCTCATCGATATTGGTTATGGTTTTGCTGTCACGATTACATGGGCAGAGAGAGCTACGGCTAGGGTTGCGTCAACGTGAGCTCGTCGCAGACGAGGGCTGACCAGGGCATGATTCCAGATACATACGATTGCATATAGAGGCGTCGTCCTATTGTGTTTTCGCGCAATGAGCGTTTGACTGATCGCTTTTACGAGATTTCCGGGACGTGCCGATCGGTACCAGAGGATTGAGCCACTGATAGAGGCCAGACAGGATGTGATGAATATTGATATATCGCTTATTCATGATGATTGAGGCGCTGTTCAGCGTACGGACGAATGAGCCAGTTGTTGCTGCAAATGACGAGATATCACTCAGATGATTGGAGCTACTGCAGCTTGAGCATATACTTAGAGATATTATGGTGAGTCACTAGTCACCCGAGGATGAATGACTAAGGCGTGTGGTTCGTTCACTTATCCCGATGTGAGGTCATCAGATAGATTGAATCCAGCTAGAGACGACTTCAAGCAAATTCGTTGAGAGTCGACAGAGACGATCGAATGTCAGAAAACCATATTCCAAGTTTAAAGTATTCGGAAGAACGTGCAAGCGATTCTTTGGACCCTCTAGAAGAATGAAACCCTAACTCGACATAATGACCGTGTGAAAGCCTTTGAACCTTAGGGTTTGCGGCAGTTCCGCGGCGCCATTAGTGAGGCTTGGGTTTGCCCTTCTACGGCTGGACCACTGAGGCTGTGGTATGTACTCGATACTATTAAACTGTACCCAAGGTGTTGATCTCTTGGGGGATTATGAGGTTTTGACGAATCGATCGAATGATTCGACATCATTCGGATATCATGTGATGGGATACGCTGCTTGGGAGACTCCAGATTACGAGCATAGCCGTTGGAGCGCAGTCCATGCAGCCACGAGGCGTTGAGTCCGAATCAGTCGACATTGGAGCAAAGTGAAGTAAAAAGTTCGCATGAGATTTCGACGAGATGACGTTCCACCCCGCTGACATCAGAGATGCGATATACATACAGAGGCGTTGGGATGCGACCAGCTTCCGAGTAAATGCTGTGCTGACGACGCGGATGTCCAGAAAGCGAGAAAAGATTATGCCAGAGTACCAGCCTCCGTACAGTTCGGCTTAGGCGAGATTGGAAGAGACCTTGAGCAGGATTCCTTCCAGGACACTGCGTCAATAAGAATTGCACCCAGGATCGGATGTGTGATGTGTATTTAGAGGACCAGAGGTCGGCGCCAGTGATGTGCTGCATTACGAGTGGTCTTGAGGATTGACCGATAGATGACCAGAAAAGTGCCAAGACGGAATCGTTTCCGTTAGCACACCTGACCGGGCCGATGAGCCGATGGATTGCCAGATTGGTAATCCACAGAGAAGATAAGAACCCAGAGACAGAGGACGCCAGACCGTGAGCAAGAGGCAAGTAGATATCTTGCGCTGCTAGCATTGGATGCACCGACACCTTCTTGACTGCGAAGGAGGATATACCGACGACGATATTTATGATTTGTGATTTGGTTATTCGATTATCACGTATCCGTCACTTTGGATTTCGGTATTTTGGGCGTTCTAATTGCATGATTTAGTCTTGATGACTGAATTTCATGATATTTGTTTTCTTGCACCATGGTTGCACCTACTGGGTATTGATATTTTGCGAATAGTTATTTCGCTTGAGGTATTGATTATGATTTCATGACTATTTTAGGCCGGTGATTTGATTTACGCTTCCAGCATAGTTTTCATGCACTTTAGTTTTTTGATTTGATTTGTGCACGCTGATGCACATGGTTGTGTGCTTATACACCACGGTACACCTGATTGGATTATGCCGTAATGTATACCGTCGATCTTTATTCTGATATTGATGTTGATTTCTTCCACTCCGTGCATTCGATTTGGATTTTCGCGCGTGTTGAGCGCATGTTTTGAGATATGGTTTTGGTGCACATTAGATGCACTAAATCGGGATTCTTTGTGCATGTCAGATGCACCTATTTGTGCTGTCAGGCACACACGTTGCATATGACAGATGTTGTGTGCACACCATTGCACCTAGTTGTTTTTTTTGTGCACATGTATGGCAGATATATGGATTTTGATTTCCGTGCGCACCGGACGCACAGGGTATTCTTATATATATTTTTGGGATTTATTCCTTATGGACCAGTACGTTCTTATGATATTTGCTATTTGTTTTTGTACTGAGCAGGACTAGTCAGAGGACAGTGACTTGGTATACTTTTGCATGCATTGTTAGTTATCGAAGGGATTTCCAAAAAGAGAGCTATAGTCTCAGTATTTACCCACGTGTCTGATATGGCACGAAACGTTTAAAACAAGGAAACCCTTCTAAATTGTTTCCAAAACGGCGGAACGTACATATTAGACAAAGGATATATACGTATATGGTTATTTTATTAAAATAGACGTCCTCCACTATGTAGTGTTATGCGCATCTCACAACGACTTAAAAAGATGTGGCATACATTTACTTCAGCTATTTACATGTATAGATTGGATATTTACATGTATAGTTCTGATTTATATCGTATTGGTTTTGTATTGGATTTGACATTTGTGTCTTTACCGCAACTCCGATTATTGCGGGATGCTTGACGGAGTTTTGATTTTGATTTATCTACTCATAACTCATGCGTGTGCATTGCGCTATGATGCGTTTTATGTATTGATGATTTCGGAGGCCCGGCGACTTGAATTTTTACTGAAATGTTTTAGAATTTGGGGGTTTAAATTTAAATTCGGAGACCAAATTTCTTTAAGGGGGGAAGATTTTAACATTTAAAAAAAATAAAATATTATTTTTGGGAATTTTTATAATTTAATATTATTTTAATGAATATTTTAATATTTCGGTATAATTAAATACCGATAAATGGGAGAAATTGTGGAAAAATTATGGAAAATTTAAAATACGGTAATTTATTGAATTATGCCATTTTAAAGTTTTTATGATTAGTTTGACACTAATTTAGTGCTAATCGTGATTAAAAATCGCTAATCGGTTTTTTAGCATTTTTGTGCAAAACATGCACATATCTTTTTTTTCACACTTGTGTTACATTTCTACCATGTTGTTTTGGGGTTACTATTCAAGTGAGAAGGAGTTATAGGGAAAAGAAAAGAAAAGAAAAAGAAAAGGGAATAAGATATTGAGGTATGGGTGAGAGAGAGAAGAGAGGGGTTGCTTTGACCTTGTTATTTTTCCCCATTCCTTCACCCTCATCATCTCTTCCTCTTCTCTCAGCTGCTGCTCCTCCTTCTCCCTCCCCTCTTAACCTCCTCAAATCATCACAAAAACAACTCCAAAATCCTACCCTCATTTCACAAAAAAAGGTGCACAAGCTCACAAGCATGCCTTTGGACCAAGAAAGTCTTCATTTTGGCGCTGTTGAGGATTCATAAGGGTCTAGTGAGGTAATTACTTCACAATTAGTGTAGTTTTTCTTATGCTTAAGCCTCAATTCAAGTTTGAAAGCGATGTCGGGTAGTTTAGTACACTTTGGGAATTACTAGAGAAGGTTAGGGTTTAAATTGAGTTTATGTGGTGAACTTGAGTGTTTTGAGTGACCTTAACCCCCCATGATGTTTTATACCCTGACCAACACATATGCATAACCTGAAACCCAAAAATACGGAATAACGAAACTTTCATGTCGGTTTGTGAGTGATTAGGGTGTGTAGGTGAATCTGGGATGACTCGGGGAGTTTCTGAGACAAATAAATAACACTAGGAGCTTAGTTAGACCACCAGGAAACCACCCTATGCAGACGAACCCCATTGGACAAGGCAGGGATGGCCTGGCCGGATTTTCCCATTAGGGGGCTCGGCCACTTGGTTGGTTCTGGTGTCCAGGTTTCTCCTGTAGGTCACATTTACCCTATATATCACCCTAGTGTTGTTTGCTCACATTGTTTTCACCCTATACAAAATCTGTGAACACTTTTATAAGTTGCTGCTTTGAATTTAGTTATGGTTTTCCGTATTTTGATTTCCAGATTTTGATATTTGTGCGTTATCTCGATTGCGTGACGTTTGTACGTCTATATCGGGTGATTTGTGGTTGTTTTGCGAAGGTTAACGATAGGTTCTAACCTATAGGCTTTTAAGCGTACTGTTTGGGTTTTTCGTGTGTCGTTTGGTTTTGATTTGCTTTTAATGCGATGCGATACGTGTAATATGTAGGTACCCCCACGGTAATCCGAGGCGATGATGATGATGGTGGCAATATCGACACCGACACGCAAGATACAAGGTAAGTAGATTATATCTACGGGGGAAGTCGGGTGGATGACGTATAGCATCCCCGCAGTTCGATGTCTAGTATACTATATATACTATATATATGATAGCTTATTGCGTGACATGGAGATCATAGATGTGTTAGGTGTACTATGGATATTTAGGGTTAGAAGTAAACTAATGTATTTTCCAAGTTGTGAACCCTAGCATAGGCTTACACCCACCCGCATACACATGCTTATTGCTATACTTATATCGTGATGATGAGGATAGTGTATGATACTGGAGATGTGTTGATGAGTTTTAGGCATGGTGTCGTGAGGTCGGCGATATGATATGATGTGATTCGTAATTGGGATACAATATGAGATTTTAGTGGGCTTTGGGACGCGTGTTTTACACACGCGCTTATATTTGTTTAGATGGTATCGATTGTAGTAGACTTAGATCAGTACCCCAGATCATGAGAGATGATGATAAGGATACCAGATAATTGATGAGCTGGCCGTGATATTGACCCGTACCCAGATTTGGGATGCTGTACGACGGATTTACGTACGATCTATTTATTGATGATAGATCCGCACTCATGACTCGAGGATATTATATGATATATATTATATCGTATGTGATACTATTGAGGCGGGATCACCGACTATTATATTTATATATATATATAAATATATCGACTCAGATTTAGGTGGTTTCCATACCCTCCTGATTGACCTGCTAGTTAGAGTTGTAGTTTTGCTAGCAGAGGTTAGACTAGGCCGATGTTATAACTATGTCAAATTTAACGAATCGGGATTATTTCAAGGATAGGCACAGGGATTCTACGGATATTTTTAAAAAGACGCGTCTTTTCTTAAAACACCGTAGCCCTTATTTTACCAAAAACCCCGATTCGTCTTATTTGAAATGGCAGAGCTGCATGATATATTTATTGAGGTAGATTCTTCACTGTTGCGTTGATTATTCGATTCCGTATTTTCACGCTATTTGCATTGCATTGCTTGTGTTTGTTGCTATATTACAATAATGTTGTTAGGACACCAGCACCATTATCGATGATGCATATGTTCCACTTACACTGCTCGCCTGCTCACACACCTCATCATCGATAATTGCCATGTCACTACATTGTAGTAATGTTGCATTCAGGATATGACCCTTGCATAGCATACTTGTGTACCTATATACTGTGTATTCATATTGTACACCCATACGTGCATGCATACGTATTTGCACATACATAAGTGATTATGGCATTGATTAGAGATTTGGGAACCGCAAGATACCTTTTAAAGCTGATTCATTTTAAAGAAGCGGTCTTCCCTAAATATGTGCATATTACTATTCCTTGTTGCATGACATACTGATATTCTTACATTTCTTTTACATGTCGCATACATCATGCTTTCTGATTATACGTATTGAGATATGTTGTTTTCATGATATTTCTGGATTTGGGAACCGTGGGTATTTCAAAAGAGAATATGTAATTGTTTAAAAAACCCGGTTAGCCTTGATATGATATTTCAGTGCGTCCATCATGTGTTTTCTCGGTGCTGAGAGCGACATGTGAAACCCGAATCGAGGAGGCGGATGAGACCGATTGCGGGTACATGGTGGACCCGATATGGTTCCCCGGGGCAAGAAATGTTTTTCGTGGAGCAGACGATGAGCCTAGCAGGGTGGCGAGTACCTACCGGTGATTGGTTAGACCTGGCGGTTATCCAGAGGATACTTTCCAGAGTCGATAGATGGATATGGGCGTACTGCTGGGGCCGAGGGCCGATTCCGCTGACGGAGCCCGTGGGCTGGTCCGGACTGACGGAGCCCGATATATGAGGATTTACCTGCCGATGCTGGGCACAACTTTCATGATGTTTTCGAGTGTCGATGCTGGACACTCCGGTTACATGATTTTGACGTGTCGCGAGGGACACAGATGGTTTATATCCTCATACTTCCATGCATATGCTTATGATATTTTCGTGCATGGTGTTTATTGTCATTGGGTGACGCGTGGACGGGATCCACAGACATACAGACTTGATTACATTGATTATCCCTCATGTTTATGATATGTTATTACCTGAGGCACTGGCACGAGCACTTGGCACTACACTCATGTATAGAGGTTACATTGCCACTTAAGCATGCTTCAGACTTATTCTTATTGAGGTTTATATATTTCTGATCGTATTGACCTAGGATGAGTCATACGTTCGATTTCTGCTTGTAGATATTTTCTATTCATGACTTGGCAACTCACCCCCGTTGTGCCACAGTTCTTGCAGGTTTTGCCGCACAGGTTTCATTGCGGCTTTTCTGGCACATTGCTTCCCCTACGGGTGACTTGCTTTGTTAGGTGTGTTCTTTTGCATCAGAACCACCATTGTACATGTATTATTCAGTTGTATCTAGTAATTCCATCAACCAAAACTTGTATATTGTTTCAGACTTAGAAATTAGTTATGTATTATTTCGACCTTAGAGTCGCGCGTTGTAGTATTACGGTTTTCATGCTGTTTTGAGTTTCTTTCTAAGTTTTGATACTCGCCCTTTGGCGTTGTATATTATATTGCTTACGTGGTTGTGACCGTCGATTGACAAAGAGCTAGCTCCTGCTTGGGGATGCCTTTTACCTTTGCATATATATATTATTCTTGTTGTACCCCGTTCGGGGCCAGTATTTACAAAGGAAACTCTGCCGAAATTTTCATAAAAGACAATACAATTTAAAGATGCACATTCGGCTTTCTTATTTAAAAAAAACCTTGTATTTAAAACAAGTTTTTTTCACTTCTAAAAACTATTTTTCCTTCATTTATTATTTTAAATGGGTGTAGATTTCTGGGATTTTGGCTTGCTTGAATTAGATAGGGTTCTATAGACTTGATATGATTCAAGTGCCAGTCACGGGCTATTTCGGGTCGTGACATAAAATGACAATTCTTTCCATTGACAGGTGTCGGACGTCCATTTACAAACTCTTCAGTGTTCTCAAGTTCATGATGTTCACTGAGGACCCCGGATCAATCAATATGCGATTAATCCGATCCCCGTCGCTGTACCCGGTCACGTAAAGCGGCCGATTATGCTCAGCCGTTCCCAGTAGCAAGTCTTCATCCTTAAATATGACTGCGGCGGCTCGCAAAGTGTACTGAGCTTCTTTCATATTAATTTCCGCAAAGCGAGCCTGATACCGCTCAGGGTTTTGTAGAGCATGAATGAGAACATCTCTAAGCTCTTGAGATAGAACCAAGGCATCGTAGATGCTAAGGAGAGACGGAAGCTTTCGGAGGTGAGCCAAAACATTATAGTCTACTGGGGAAGGACTTGAGTTTTCATCAGCCGGTTCTCTTCCATCTTCATCATTAGCCACCTGTTTTTCCTTCCCTTCTGGGGCGTTGCCCTTATTTGGCGGTAGAGCCTTGCCGCTTCTGAGCTGGATTTGATTGGCCTTTGTGGCGAGCTCCTCGTCCTCTTCGGGAAAACAGAGCTCCTCCTCAGGGTCGCTGCCAAGATGGATGGCGTACCAGGTCACTATGGGGATCTCTTCATTGGGGTCTTCTTCTGACACCTCCAGAATTTCCGCTGCTTCTACGGGGAAGAACTCTTTCAAGTGAATTAGAGTTCTTTCCTTCTGTTCATAGTCTTCGAGGGAACCGATATATTTTTGAATGGTCGACCTCACTGCAGACTCTTTTTCGCGCCGAGCTGCGGTTTTCTTCTTCTTGAGCTTCTTGGCTTTTGAGCCTGATGGAGCCGCATTGGCAGCTGGGCTGGTAGGCTTCTTCTGTCCTTCCCATTCCGTCGTGGGCTCTTTCCAAAGTAGCTTTATCATGTTCTTCGTCTTATTAGATATGTGCGTACTCCACGGAGGCCGCGGTGAGTCCATTTCATTTCTCAGGGTAGCGGGTTCGGCTGTCTGCTCCCAAAAAGCTTCAGGTTCTGTCTGTATAAAGTTGGTGTTTGCAACTTGATTGTTCACCAACACGCTTTTGGACAGCTCAATCTCTCCAGCCTTATACTGCTTCTCAACCCAGTCTTTGGAGATATAGCAATCCTCGATCGCATGGCTTACTACTCGGTGTTACGGGCAATACAGGGGATTATAGGTCATTTTTGCTTCTTGAGGTCTTTTCGACTCTGGCAATTGTAGACCGTTGTTCAAGGCATCTTTAAATATCTTTCGGACCTTGTCCCTTCTGAAAGAGTAAACCTTGTTCTTTTTCTCCTCTGGGGTAGGCCCTTCTCCTCCTAGCACTGGCTTTCGTGACCGGTTGGTTTTAGATTCGCTCGCCCTTCGCTTTTCTTCATTGTCGGACGCATTGAAGACATTGGTACTGCTGGAACTCCCGCTTCTACGGTTGTCGTCCCGCTTTCTTTTCCATGTCTTGTCTCTCTGAGAGTCCGGGGTGGACTCTTGCTTCGAGCGTTCCAGCATTTGGACTTTCTTGGTCAGCTTTTGAAACGTCTTGAGGCCTGCTGTACACAAGAATGGGACCATCCAATTACTGAGGTTCCCAATAAGAAGGCCGACGGACTGGTCCTGCTCCAGCGGCTGTTCACACTTGACCGTGAGATTACGCCATCGGGCGATAAAGTCGGTGTTGCTTTCATTCTTCCCCGGCTTGGTCCTCACAAAGCCAGCAATGGAGATTTTATCACTGACACTCATGAACCTTTGCCGAAACAGAGACTCCATTTAGGCAAAGGTAATGACGGACCCGTCTGGTATACTCGCGTACCAGTCGAAGGCGACACCGGTCAGGCTGTTGACAAACTGACAAAGAAGGAGCGCATCATTGCCCCCTGTATTTCCGCAAGATGCTTTGAAGTGGGCAACATGCGGATTGGCATTTCCCGTTCCGTCAAATCTTCCGAACTTAGGAATGACGTAGCCGCTCGGGAACTCGATCAGATCGTACTGTGCGGGATATGGCCGCCCACTACTGCCAATTTCTTTCCGAGATTCAGCTTCGGCCACCAATGTTTTAACCTTGCTGGTGACCAAATCCATTATCCGATCTTGTGTTAGAGGGATAGTGTTATCTGGGGCCAAGGCATCCCCAGAAGCGGAATGTGGCCGGCTTTCGTGCGGCTCGACCAGTCTTGGACCCAAAGGAACAAGCATTGGCTGCTTTGGATTGTCATCACCCGGCTGATTAGTAGCTACTTGTGCTTGATTGGGAGGCGCTCGAGCAATTTGAGCCGTAAGCTCCATCACAACGTTCGTTAATTCGCCAATTTTCGAATAGAGCTTGGCCATCTCTTTATCTTTGCTCCTGAGCTGTTTCCGAAGCTCTTGAAGCAGCTCTTGCTCCGCGGTCCTGGGGCGGAAAGTCGGCTCTTCCTCGCTGTCCGAGCTTGACTCTGCCTGGACCGAAGGGTCCTTCTGCCTATCGTCCTCATCGAGAGGGTTTTCATCGTCCAGCTGAGGCGGCTGTTCTTGGGAAGCGGCAACCACATTCGAGCCAGATTAGGCTTGGGATTTGGTGGCCCCCTCCTTGCTTTTGCTGCGAAGGTTGTCGCTGGGGAGCCCACCCACCATATAGACCGTATGGATAATATATCCAGCCGTCTTTTTATGACCACCGGATGATTTCACAGATCGCTGTCTTGACCCCCCTGTTTCGGTAGCGGGCAGTCGATTGATGGCGGCTGGCCTGACCAGGTTCTTGAATGGTGCTGGCGCTTCTTTTCTGGGTTTGCCACTTTGCTTTCGTGCGGCACAGAGTTCCTGATAGACTCTTGAAGAGACAGTGTCATAATTTTTCTGTTGGGGCCAGGACACGTCTCTTTGTAGCGACGTTCGGACCGCTGTTTTCTTGATTCTGGCGGTCAAGGCATTTTTCTGAACCCACTTCAGAGGTTCGAAGGAATTGCTGATTTTTAAGGCCGATTCAGTCGATGTCACAGGATGACTCTGCTCTGGGAATCTCACACGACTCCACCTGGCCGGAGTCCTGGCCCTCTTGTTGGCTCGAAACCTGAGCCGTTTCTGCCTTAACTTTTCTGCTTTAAGAACTTGGCAGACTTTGGCTCTTTGGGAAGACGCCGTAGACCGGGTAATGGAGGATTTTGGAGATATGCTTGATTGTGCATTTGCTGGAGTCATCGCCTGAGCGCGTACGCAACATTTGATGTCGCCCTTTGTACCGGAAATCTTTCCCCCAGCTGGAGCACCAGAGAGTCGTTAAGACTCCGTCTTAAGTTTCGGTTGTGGTGCCTTGGCGATCATGACATTCGGCCTCTTGCCCCTTGAGACCAGCTTGGCCGCCGGTTTTGCCGGGATTTCTGCCAGATGAGCGCTTCCGGCAGGGTAGATGATGACGGAGCCAAACTGGCAGGGCAGTTCCTCCCATTGTCGACTGAGGCTTGCGGGGAGAACCACACGAGCATTGACCTTGACCACGTACGGGATCGGGGTCACGTTAGAAGCTGAATTCGTCTTAGGAGACATTGTCGTCGAATGTTGATTGATGCACGGAAAAAAAACATAATTTCAGTATAGTCAATCGATATGTATATTGATTGAGTTCGCATGAACGTTTAACTCGAAATATGGGAGGAGAGAAAGGTCCCACTGGGCGTGCCAGAATCTGTAGGGTGTTTTTCGTCACCCCATTGAGATGGGAATACGCGTGCGCTTGTCAGGCGTACTACAGATTCTCCCTGCCGAGGGTAGGCCGTGGTTTAATGATTGTGGGGATCCGAATCTCTGGCAGCCACGGACTAAGCTGTCGTTAATTACCCATCGCCTTTGGAGCGAGGGAACCTCCGATTGACGGGTTAAACTGGTCATGCGAACTCAATGTGCAGTGTACGTGTGTGTTGTTTTGGAGGGGGATTGGATATATCGGGAATCATGCAGAGTTTTTACGGGGGTCCCGCTACCCGGATAGCGGGCTATGGGTCAAGGGGGCTAGCAGCCCCCTTGTGGGGGACAGTGTTGTGGAGTGTGTGTATCTGTACATATATATACATGTATACATACATAAAAAGGGGAAAAAGCGTCCAAAGAACGCGTGGGGTCAGCGCCTTCAGCGCTGTGCGCTTAGGTGATGTGCGCTTAGGCGCTAGCGCGCCACGTGTCGGCATGTGGGCGCTTTGCGCTTGAGCGCAAGCGCACCACGTGTCGGCACATGGGCGCTTTGCGCTTGAGGGCAGGGCGCTGGAACGCAGACGTACTGGAGAGCAGGCACACTACGTGTCGGCACGTGGGCGCTTTGCGCTGGAGCGCAGGGCGCTGGAGCGCAGGCGCGGCACGTGTCGGCATGTTGGCGCTTTGCGCTTCAGCACTGGAGCGCTGGGCGCTCAAGCGCCAGCGCGCCACGTGTCGGCACATGAGCGCTGGGCGCTTGAGCGCCAGGCGCTCGAGCGCTACCGCGCCACGTGTCGGCACGTGGGCGCTTGGCGCTTGAGCGCTGGGCGCTGGAGCGCTTGGGTGCCGGCGAGAAAAAGAGGCTTTTAGCCCCAGAAGTTCTCGAAAGTGAAATCAGAGTGGAGTTATGTAAGTCCACGTTACCTCTCCCGGTACTTACGGGCTTGCGGAAATGATGAAAAACGATTTTTCTAGAGGTGGTAACATGGACTCAAAATACGGATCTTTGTTAAACAACTATCTAACAATCCTAACAAGAGTTTTACCTACTCGGTTAGGTGTTTATACCTTAACTTGAACTCCTTCGTCTTCGACTCCTTCCGGTGGTTGGATCAGCCTCACCTCGTCGTCTCCTTGCGCCGAAGATGGATCCACCTGAAAGCTTCTACCATTGGCTTCTCTTCAAACTAGAAGAAACTAGAACACTTGGTTTGCCAAACCTTGTGATCTAGGATGAGTAGAGGAGTGTGTTGGGATTTATCTCTATGGTTCTTGCTTCTCAACACATGAGACAAGTGAACCATAGACTAGAGAGAGAGAGCAAGAGGAAGAGGGAGAGCTCAAGCAAGAGAGAGAAAGGAAAATAAGAGAATGAGCAAGACTTTTACAATCCAAGCTCTCATAATCCAAAATCATGATAACTCATAATAGTAATTGAGTATTATGTGAATGTTCAAGTCAAAATGACCATATCATTTCATGCACTCTTTTTGCAAAAAGAAACAAGCAAGAAAAAGTCTTTGCCATGAAATGATAGCCATTGTAAAGATAATGGTCAACAAGTCCAACCTAGTCAACCGGTCAACTAAGTCAACAAGTCAACAAAGTCAACCATCAACAACCATGTCACAATAATACTTAATTAATATTATTGTAAATTATATTTCTTATTCTCATTAGGGTTTAGCAAAAAGTCAATAGTCAACAACCCTAATGAGAATTCTCCGCCTCTGTCTCTCTGTCAACTGTGCATACACACCCGCATCCGCGTTCCGAGGAACACGAATACAAACGAGATAAAACCATTCCCAAAACGTACACTAGGATCTGGCTTAAACCAAAGCCCGCAAGTGTTAACTGCCCGGACACTAAACGTGCAAAAGTGCACGGATGTGACCGAACCCTATCGCAAAACCATGCGACCTCTACTCTTTTGCCTAAAGGCGAATAGCTCTCTGCATGGGACTCTAAAGACTCCACACTACGCTGGCAGTGGGTTTAACCACAGACCGCAAGCGGCACTAGCTGTGCGTAATGGCCCCTAAGTAGATGCCGATAAGAAGACGGACGAGGTGAAACCCATCTGAACTCCTACTGAGCATGAATGTCACAATCTCCGTACAGTTCGGTCTGTTCGTCTGAGAATATCGCATGGCGGGCCTAGGGGGCGGTAAACGTCAGTCCCCTAATAGCGGTACAAGTCGTGTCGGAGTGTAGCCCAGAACACCCTGAGATAACACTGGAAACCTACCAGTATATCTCGCTTGCCCTGGCCTGGGACTTTGTGTAATGGCTCTCCTAGACACAGCGCGATATCAACCCCCAATACCGGGAGAGACGAATCCTGTCTAACTGTCACTGCATCCAAGTGCTTCGGGACTGTACCCAACTACTACCTGTTTGCATGACTCCTTTGAGCCGTGGTAGGGTAGTAATCTAAGTACACTGGGAACACACTTGAGACGAAGTGACAGTGTCAAGTCAGCGGACTAAGCTGTACTCATGTCATCTGGGAACTGATAACTGATGATAGGTATAGTACCAACCATCAGTTCCCGACGAGTCCTGTCCAGTGTACTCGTAACCTAACGAGCACCCGCATACTATCTCAAGTACGATGTACTGACGGCTGTGGGACAGACCATCTCCCACACTGGGATGAGAAGTGCATACGCTAGTCTACTCCGGAGTATCGATGCCCTGTCTCGATAGTCCTACGACTAGGGACCTGCATAAGGATGTGCTTATGGATTACCCAGCCCCCGCTAGTGTGACTGCCATCACAACGCTGGTAATCAAGCAAGGATCCTAAGGGCTCCACTAATGTGTATAGGTGATATACTAAAATAAACACATGTACACATTAAAGTAGAATCAAACCAAGTAGCATACTACTATATTGAGCTAGATTGTTTATACAAGGTGAATATCCCAAGCTTCCATTAAGTAATATACAAACTAGTATGATACAGTAATGGCCTCTAGGGCATATACACTAACAATCTCCCACTTGCACTAAGGCCATGTACTGGCGTATCGAAGACCTATCATCTCGATCAGCCGCTCGAACTGAGTCTGGGGTAAGGCATTCGTGAATGGATCAGCAGTGTTATCTTCTGTAGCAACTCTCCAAACCTCGATCTCCCTGATCAGGTGATACCGCCTCAAGATGTGTCTGGATGTCTGATGGGACCTGGGTTCTTTCGCTAAAGCTATAGCCCCGTTGTTATTGCAATACAAAGGTATTGGATCAACAATGGACGGAAGCACCAGAAGTTCTGTCAAGACCTAACTTATCCAGACGGCTTCTTTTGCGGCATCTGCAACAGCGATATATTCCGCTTCGATCGTCGAGTCAGCAACGGTTTCCAGTTTGGAACTCTTCCAACACACCGCCCCTCTATTGAGGGTAAAGACATAACCCGACATAGACTTGGAATCATCCTTGTCACTCTGGAAGCTGGAGTCAGCAAAGGCCTCGATCTGGAGGTCTTTTCCGCCATACACCAAGAACATCTTCTTAGTCCTTCTTAGGTACTTGAGAATGTTCTTTACCGCTATCCAGTGTTTCTCCCCAGGTTTGACTGATACCGGCTTACCACACTCAGTGCATAAGCTACATCTGGTCTGGTACACAATATCGCATACATTATAGAGCCTATCGCAGAAGCGTAGGGTATAATAGACATGTGATCCCTTTCCAAATCAGTCTTGGGAGACATCTCTTTGGAGAGGGTGATCCCTTGACAAGCCGGCAGATTACCGCGCTTGGAATCTTCCATACTGAATCTTCCTAGTATGGTGTCAATGTACCTGGACTGTGAAAGTCCTAATATCCTCTTGGATCTGTCACGAAAGATCCGGATCCCCAGAATATACGAGGCATCACCCAGGTCTTTCATGGAGAACCTGTGTGACAAGAATCCCTTGCCAGATTGTAGCATAGGATTGTCATTTCCTATCAAAAGAATGTCATCCACGTACAATACGAGGAATACTACAGTTCTTGCTACAAATCTACTATAGATGCATGGTTCATCTGGATTTTTGATAAAGCCAAATTCTTTGACCGTCTCATCAAAACAGATGTTCCAACTCTGCGATGCCTGCTTTAGTCCAAAGATGGACTTAAGCAACTTGCACACCTTTCCGCTGCTCCCACTCTGAATGAAACCCTCTGGCTGGTCCATATAGACACACTCCTCTAAATTTCCATTCAGAAAAGCGGTCTTTACGTCCATCTGCCAAATCTCATAATCGTGGAAGGCAGCAATGGCAAGAAGGATCCTAATGGATTTCAGCATAGCCACTGGAGAAAAGGTTTCGTCATAGTCCAAACCAGGTCTTTGACGAAAACCCTTTGCAACAAGTCTTGCTTTATAGGTCTCAACATGTCCATCTACACCAATCTTCCTTTTGAAGATCCACTTGTATCCTACGGGTTTTACCCCATCTGGAGCAACGTCCAACGTCCATACTTTGTTGGTGTACATGGACTCCATTTCGGTCCGCATTGCATCCAGCCATTTTACCAAGTCAATGCTCTGAATGGCCTACTGGAAGCTAGTCGGCTCATCACTATCAATGATGCAATCTTCTCTATCCCCGTCTATGAGAAAACCGTAGTATCTCCCGGGCGGATGAAACTTCCTACTACTCCTGCGGAGCGGCGTAGGAATGTCATGTTCTTTTGAACCTTCTGGTTCTACTAAGCTTTTAGTAATAGTCTATGGTTCTGGAATATCTTCCAGTTCTTTTTCGCTCCCACTACTTTCCTTTTCTAAGAACTGCTGTTCCAGAAAATGGGCATTACGAGAAACAATGATCTTTTGTTCCTCTGCGTAATAGAAGAGATACCTCCTGGAGTTCTTTGGGTATCCCACAAACTTGCACAGTACTGAGCGTGCCTCAAGTTTGTCCGCATGCTGCTTTTTGACAAAATCCGGACATCCCCAGATCTTCAGATATTGAAGATAGGATTTCTTCGCACTTCATATCTCATATGGTGTGGTAGGCACAGTCTTTGTTGGAACTCGGTTCAAAAGGAATGCAGCTGATTCTAGTGCATATCCCCAAAATGATCGCGGTAACTCAGTGTTACTCATCATGGAACGTACCATATCCAATTGGGTCCGGTTCCGTCTCTCCGATACACCGTTATGTTGCGGAGAGTATGGAGGAGTAAGCTGGGAGAGAATTCCATTCTCTTTTAAGTAATCCAGGAACTCGGCACTTAAGTATTCACCACCTCGATCAGATCTCAGTGTCTTGATACTTTTGCATGTTTGTTTTTCTACTTTATTCTTATATTCCTGGAATTTTCCAAAGGCTTTGGATTTATGTTTCATTAAGAAGACATATCCGTACCTTGAAAATTCATCCGTAAAAGTAATGAAGTAAGAATAACCGCTTCGCGCATGAGTAGACATTGGACCGCACACGTCGCTGTGTACGAGTCCCAAGAGCTCGCTCGCTCTTACTCCGTGTCCAGTGAACGGAGTCTTTGTCATCTTTCCTTTGAGACAGGATTGACAAGTGGCATACGATTGATATTCGAACGGATCGAAATATCCTTCTGTATGTAACTTCGTCAACCTTCTCTCATTGATGTGACCCAGTCTACAATGCCATAAGAAAGCCTGGTTTGTTTCCGAAGACTTTCTTTTGTGTGTATTCTGGACATTGAAAATCTGCGGTTGGTTTAATATGTATATACCATTGCATAATGTACCTGACCCAATCAGAACTTGATTAAGGTGAATGTTCACAACATTGCTTACAAATGCAAATTCATAACCTTCTTTAGATAATAAAGATACAGAAATGATATTACAAGTTGTATTGGGTACAAAATAGCAATTACGCAAAACCAAAACGTGTCCATCTGACAACCCCAGGTGATAGTCCCCCACGGACTCAGCATCCATGCCAGCTCCGTTTGCAACTCTGAGGGTCATGTCACCTGCCTTCAAAACCTACGCCTTCTCAGTGACTGTAAAAAATTACAGATATGAGATCCTGATCCGGTATCCAATACCTAGGATGTAGAGTTTATTGATAGACAGTTTTCAATAACATACACACCTGAAGTTGAAGCCGCAACTTGCTTCAGATCCTGGGTTCTGGCCTTCCAAGCCCTGCAATCCTTTTTCCAGTATCCACTTTTGTGACAGTAAAAGCATTCTTCCTTTCCCACAAGCTTTCCCGCTACCTTTGTTGCTTTTGTCTTTCCCTTCGTATCCACTTTACTAACACCGCCTCTTGGTTTGGCGGGGGCTTTCTTCTTCTTTCCCTTGGCTTTCTCCTTGGACCTAGAAGAGGAAGATCCTCCTACAAACAAAGTGTATGTTTCCCTACCTTTCTGTAGGGTGCCCTCTGCACTCCTCAGCATGTTGAGGAGTTCTGAAAGTTCAACTTCTTTTTCTTGCAAGTTGAAGTTCAGGATAAACTGGGCGTAAGTGGAAGGAAGGGACTGGAGAATCAAGTCCGTATAGAGCTCGTTCTCTAACGTGTTCCTAAGGTTCGCGAGCTCCTCAATGAAGCCAATCATCTTAAGCACGTGTTCCGCTACCGATGATCCGACGGCCAATCTTGCTGAAAACAGCTTTTTCGAGACTTCGTATCTTGCGATACATGATTGCTCTACATACAGTTCTTTTGTATGGAGAAATATGTATTCAAGGTCCATATTCTCGTGCCTCCTCTGATGTTCATTGTCCATAGAGGCAAGCACGAGGCACTTGGCCTTCGCGCAATCGATTTCCCAGGTCTTAAGGATTTCCCTACCTGCGACGCTGATTTTGGGACCTGGGACCGGGGGAGCTTTGGTGTGAAGGAGATACCCCAACTTGTCATAAGTGATTGCCATTTTGATATTCCAGAGCTAATCTTTGTAGTTTGGCCCTGTCAGTATGTTTTTATCTAGTAGTAACTTAAGTCCAGTCATGATGTTTGGTCGCTGCAATTAGGAGAGAGAGAAGAAACACTTTAGCATGATTCTTTTGCAAGTTTAGAGTGGTTTTTAATTTGTCTAAACAGGATGGCTCCCACTGTCTCTCGAATCCCTCCTCAAACCAAAAAGGAAGAATTAGTCAGGATCAATCTCACCGTACAATACTTGCTTAACCGTTCAGCCAGGCTAGTGTCGGTACTTCGAGGCAGGTTTTCCAACGCTTTCGCGAAGTTCCTTAATTAAATAACCTCTTTTCCCTGGGGGCGTAGCCCCGCTAACACCTTTCTAGACACCTACTTGGTTTATAGCATTGATCGTTAAGTGAGAAATTTCCCGAGGAGTGGCATATACTCACAGTAGGATCGGGATCCAAATATCATTGCGTGACAAAACTGAAGGAATCCTACCAGAATCATCACACTCCAAATGGTATGCAGCGCTAGCAAGTTTCAGTTCTTTTGAAACTCCCGATGTGGATTTTTGCCCCATGCTCTTATGACCTTGGCGTGAGGTCAAAATGTCATAAGTCACATGTCAAGTTCTTCCCATCATTATCCAGGTTAATTTGAACCCACCCGTAACTACCCTTGACGTAGGCCAAAATGGCAGTACGACTGTCTCAAACCAACGCATTCTATCTATGCAACAGATAAATATCCGGCAGCTACCAATCACTATGTCTTGGCGTGAGGTCAAAATACATAGCTTGAATACTACCAAATATTTAACTGAAATGATGGAGGGCTATGGATGGTTTTAGCGAAACCGTGAACGTAGTGAACTTGATATAATCGATGGAACGAGATAGCTTTTAAAAGGAGTGGCTTAAGCTCTGCGTTTAAAAATTATTTTTGAAAATAAATCGAGTGGTTTTTGAAAGTGTTCCAACGACTTTTACTTGGTTTATTTTTCTTGGATTAATTTTAATGTGTCCCATCATTTAATCCTACCATTGCAGAAAACAACGAAAATATGACGTACGCTTATGCCAACCGCATTCGCCACGGGGCCCCGTCATTACCCGATAGGTTACTTAACTAACGACAGAGCGGGGGCTGGACTAGCGCGGATGCAAAACATAAGCAACGCCTAAATAGATATCATATATAGATATACACATTCGTCACATGCAATGATAGCCATTCCAGATCACAGATGAATACATTGGATATACTAGGAATCCGCAATCCGTACGAGCCTATAACGAAGATCGGATTACACGATCGCGATGAATAGCCAAGACCCCACCCTAAAACCCTACGGGTGCGACAAACTACCCGCCAAGTAGCCAAAGCGAAGCAACCTCCCTCAACACCGTGAGTAGGCCACTCGGCACTTCGAGATACCCGGTAGTTTGTGCACCCCACCATGGGTCTATCTTAGGAGAAAAAACAGTAAAAGAAATTATACAATGACTGCTACAACCCCATCCCGGTTGTGCGGCCATATAAATAATATTATATCAATTACAAATTACATGAATTGAAAGAAAAAGAAAACTCTCATCTCACAACCCCCGGCTATTCATCCGCGACAATCCAATGAATTCATATACACATACCATCAACATTACAGATCACAGATATGTATAACCCCCACTAATCGACGTATAGCGATTAGCAGACGTTCAATACATATATCACATCACAGATATAACCCGTTAGCTTAAGCCTTTTAGAAGTTCGATCAAAATACGGATTTTTAGAACCCAAAAACAAATTTTTCTTTCTGTAAAATCTGGGCAGAAAAAACATATCCTAAAAATCCCAAAACAGCCCCAGAAAAACACTGCAGGAAATTTGTTCCCCGACCGAGTCAACTCGGCCGCGGAACCGCGGCTGGAGCATGCTCCCGCCGAGTTTCCTCGGCGCTTTGACCGAGTCGTTGGACCAAATTTCTTGTGTGTATTTTAAAAAGCCTGAGTTAATTTTTGGTGCAAGATTTATTATTTTTTGAACAGAATACAGAATCGACAAAAACTTGATTTTTCGGGCGTGTTTCGTGACTTTTTCTCCGATCGAACTTCTAGTTACTTTGCTAACATGTTAGATAGTTTTTAACCTGGCTCCGATACCACTATAAGTCCACGTTACCTCTCCCGGTACTTACGGGCTTGCGGAAATGAAGAAAAACGATTTTTCTAGAGATGGTAACATGGACTCAAAATATGGATCTTTGTTAAACAACTATCTAACAATCCTAACAAGAGTTTTACCTACTCGGTTAGGTGGTTATACCTTAACTTGAACTCCTTCATCTTCGACTCCTTGCGGTGGTTGGATCGGCCTCACCTCGTCGTTTCCTTGCGCCGAAGATGGATCCACCTGAAAGCTTCTACCTTTGGCTTCTCTTCAAACTAGAAGAAAATAGAACACTTGGTTTGCCAAACCTTGTGAACTAGGATGAGTGGAGGAGTGTGTTGGGATTTATCTCTATGGTTCTTACTTCTCAACACCTGAGACAAGTGAACCACAGACTAGAGAGAGAGCAAGAGGAAGAGGGAGAGCTCAAGCAAGAGAGAGAAAGGAAAATGAGAGAATGAGCAAGACTTTTGTTATCCAAGCTCTCATAATCCAAAATCATGATAACTCATAATAGTAATTGAGTATTATGTGATGGTTCATGTCAAAATGGCCATATCATTTTATGCACTCATTTTGCAAAAAGAAACATGTAAGCAAAAGTCTTTGCCATGAAATGATAGCCATTGTAATGATGAAGGTCAACAAGTCCAACCTAGTTAACCGGTCAACTATGTCAACAAAGTCAACCATCAACAACCATGTCACAATAATACTTAATTAATATTATTGTTAATCATATTTCTTATTCTCATTAAGGTTTAGCAAAAAGTCAATAGTCAACAACCCTAATGAGAATTCTCCGCCTCTGTCTCTCTGTCAACTGTGCGTACACACACGCATCCGCGTTCCGAGGAACACGAATACAAACGAGATAAAACCAATCCCAAAATGTACACTAGGATCTGGCTTAAACGAAAACCCGCTAGTGTTAACTGCCCGGACACTAAACGTGCACAAGTGCACGGATGTGACCGAACCCTGTCGTAAAACAATGCGACCTCTACTCTTTTGCCTAAAGGCGAATAGCTCTCTGCGTGGGACTCTAAAGACTCGATACTACGCTGGCAGTGGGTTTAACCACAGACCGCAAGCGGTACTAGCTGTGCGTAACGGTCCCCCAGGTAGATGCCGATAAGAAGACGGACGAGGTGAAACCCATCTGAACTCTTACTGAGACTGAATGTGACAATCTTTGTATAGTCCGGTCTGTTCGTCTGAGAATATCGCATGGCGGGCCTAGGGGGCGGTAAACGTCTGTCCCCTAATAGCGGTACAAGTCGTGTCGGAGTGTAGCCCAGAACACCCTGAGATAACACTGGAAACCTACCAGTATATCTCGCTTGCCCTGGCCAGGGACTTTGTGTAATGGTTCTCCTAGAAACAGCGCGATATCAACCCCAATACCGGGAGAGACGAATCATGTCTAACCGTCACTGTCTTCAAGTGCTTCGGGACTGCACCCAACTACTACCTGTTTGCACGACTCCTTTGAGCCGTGGTAGGGTAGTAATCTAAGTACAGTGGGAATGCACTCGAGGCGAATTGACAGTGTCAAGTCACCGGACTAAGCCGTACTCATGTCACCTGGGAACAGATAACTGACGATAGGTATAGTACCAACCATCAGTTCCCGACGAGTCCTGTCCAGTGTACTCATAACCTAACGAGCACCCACATACTATCTCAAGTACGACGTACTGACGGCTGTGGGACAGACCGTCTCCCACACTTGGATGAGAAGCGCATACGCTAGTCTACTCCGGAATATCGATGCCCTGTCTCGTTAGTCCTACGACTAGGGACCTGCATAAGGATGAGCTTGTGGATTACCCAGCCCCCACTGGTGTGACTGCCATCACAACGATGGTAATCAAGCAAGGATCCTAAGGGCTCCACTAATGTGTATAGGTGATATACTAAAATAAACACATGTACACATTAAAGCAGAAACAAACCAAGTAGCATACTACTATATTGAGCAAGATTGTTTATACAGGGTGAATATCCCAAGCTTCCATTAAGTAATAAACGAACTAGTATGATACAGTAATGGTTTCTAGGGCATATACACTATCAAGTTAAACTCCTGAGATGTTTTGGGGTTGATGAAAAGGGTTCTTCTTCTTTCTTCTCTGGTTTCTGGATCTTGAAGATCAAGAGATACGAGATTTTAAAAATATCCTCTTTTTGAGATCTAATGGAAGATCTGAGTTCCCCTTTATGGGTTTTGTTGTGAAAAACTATTTAGTTTTATAAAATGAAGAGTAAAACTCTTGATTTAATTCAAAAGAAAGAAGAAGGTTTTGGAAACTTGAAGAAGGAGAAAAGATCTCAGATCTAAAAAATTTTTTAGAGAGAGAAAAAGTTGTTGGGATATTTCGTTATCCTTGCCTTTATAGGCTATACACTTTACACATAGCCTCTTGGGATTCACAAAATGGCATGTTGCCTATCCCATGGCTCATGTGCCATTTCTTTTTGCACATAAGCCATGGGCTTTACAAAAATTTGGCTTTATGCCTATTTTTCTTACATTTATCCAAAAAATAAAATAAAAGAAATACAAAAAAATTATTTATTACAAAATTTTTATCTTGGCATTGGGGGGAGGCCGGCCGCTTCATGTTCGGGCTCAACCCGGGCATGGGCCCACTGGATCTGGGCTTGGGCCCACTTGGCTTGGGGTTGACTTTGATTTTGACTTGGTCAACTGGGGTGTAAATTTTTACCCCAACAGTGTGACTGCCATCACAACGCTGGTAGTCAAGCAAGATCCTAAGGGCTCTATCAATATGTATCAACAATATTTTAAAAGAAACATACACACATATTAAGATAGATACAAACCAAGTAGCATACTACTATATCGAGCAGGACTGCCATAAATCTATGTATATATCCCAAGCATCCAAAATGTAATATACAAACTAGTACTATACAATAATGGCCCTCTAGGGAATATCACACTAACAGAGACGAGTTGTGAGGACGATATTGTATATTTTGAGACTCTGGGTGTCGTGCTCATGTGAGCCGTCTTTTATTATGTAGTTTGTATCTCTATATGCCGTTTTCACTTATATTGTCTATTTGTTCGCTACGGCGTCGTATATTTATGCTTGTGGTGGTTGTTTTCGCCTTTGGGCGTGATTTGCTCCCGTTTGGGGATGCGTTACTTATATCTTATGTTTGTACCCGTTTCGGGGCTAGTTTTTACTAAGGAGGTGCTGCCGATATTTTTAAGAAAATAAATTTAAACTTTAAAGATTTTTACTTGAGATTTCTAAATGTTTTTAACAATGTTTTATCACTTACTACTTTTGATAGTTTAGATTTCTGGGTGTTCGTCTTACTTAAATTGCGTTACGCCTGTTGACGTCACGTAGTTTAAGTGCCGGTCACGTGCTAAATTTTGGGTCGTGAGAATGTTGGTATCAGAGCGCTAAGTTTTAACTTTCGAAGTGTAGGATGACCTTTGTATGATGGAGTAGGTAACTTAAACAGAGTGACGTAGCGTGTGTATGTTCCGCGGCATAATTACGACAAGGTAATCTGCCTAAGTGACCTTAGGACTTGTTGGTTGAAATTCCTTCCATGATTATATACATCCTTATGATTCGATTTCCGTGTTCTTATCGAATCCTGTTTTCATTTCCAGCTATTATGCCGCCAAAGACTACGAGGGCGCAGAGAGCGGTCACGGGAGCCGTGGTCAGAGTTGGCTCGTCAGAGACGAGGACTGACCAGGGCGGTACGCCCGTTGTACAGGAGAAGATTGATCCACCTTCGATAGATCGTATTACTAGGCTAGAGGCTGGTTTGTAGTATTAGCGCCAGATTATGGGATCGTTAGTCGAGGCCAGTCGAGCGCGGCGACAGGAGGTTGTCCCACCTGCTACGGGGACCGTAATGGTGCCTACGGTGTAGACAGTCGCACCTACAGCTACGGAGGTTATCGCCATATTATTATCTGAGTTCATAAGGCTGAAGCCTCCGATTTTCACCAGCACTGATGCCGCTGAGGATCCGCAGTCGTTTATAGATCGGATGGCCAGGATATGTCGTTCGCTGAGATGCTCCAACGTGAGATGGATAGAGTTCGCGAGTTTTCTTCTGGAAGGGCTTTCCCAGAAGTGGTGAGAGTCTTTAAAGAGGGGCAGAGCCGTAGGTCTTTCTCCTATGACCTGGGCTGAGTTCGTGACGGTGTTTCTTGCCCATTTTCTTTCGCAGTGCGTCAGGGATGCTCGAGCTCGCAGTTTCGAGTCATTACGCCAGACTCCGGGTATGACGGTGGCAGAATACGATGTGCAGTTTTCCCATCTATCTGTTTATGCTCCATATCTGGTGGACACTGAGGAGATGCGGATTAAGAGATTTGTACGAGGCCTGCTTACCCAGTTGTTCCTCGCTATCAGCGCCCAGCATTATGACACGTATGCAGCAGTAGTGGACGCAGCCCTACTAGTTGAGGAGCGTCTTTATGAGACTTCGGTAGTTTCAGAACCGAAGAGGGTTCATACTGGTGTATCAGTATGGAGACAGATGTTTAGACGCCGCGACAGATTTCGTTCAGGTAGCAAAGGCTTGGGATGAGGCCGGTTGTTTAGCTCTTATGCCCAGGAGGGTCAGCACTCATCGTATGGATGTTTCCGATGCGGGAGTTTTTATCATCGTGTTCGAGATTGTACTGAACCACGTGAGGACGAGGAAGCCGTATCGCATGTTACCTTAGCACCTTCTCCACCTTATAGAGCGTTGCCTCTTGCGCCTGTTGTAGCTCCGCGTCAGACATATGCTCATAGAGGTCATGGTCGCGGAGGGTTTTTTCAGAGAGGACGGGGTGGCAGAGGCGGAGGATAGCCAGTTGCAGGTAGAAGGCAAGCACGAGTATTTGCTTTGACTCAACAGGACTCGCAGGCGTCCAATGTAGTGGTCTCAGGTACTCTTTCAGTATGTTCTTTTGATGCACACGTGTTGTTTGATCCGTGATCTACGCACTCGTATGTTTCTACACACTTCGTGCCGAGGTTGGGCCAAGATTCATATTTTCTAGATCAGTCGCTTGCCGTGACTACTCCTGTTAGTGAGTCGTTTGTTGTACGACACGTGTTTCGGTCGTGTGTCGTTTGGATTGGAGATAGAGATTCGTCCTTTGACTTGATCTTTCTTGAAATGTTGGACTTCGACGTTCTCCTAGGCATGGACTGGTTAGCTACGTGCTACGTGTCTGTGGACTGTCGCGAGAAGACAGTCAAGTTTTTTTTTCCCGGCGAGTCAGTTCTTGTTGTGAAGGGGGACCGTGGTGCCACCCCTTACAGTTTGATTTCAGCCCTTTGCGCTAGTCAGCTTTTGAGGAGAGGATGTCGGGGATTCATAGCTTTCATTCGTGATACCGGAGCCACGGTAAATTCATTGGACCGGGTTCCTATCGTGTGAGTTTTTCCCGGCGTTTTTCCCGATGAGTTACCTGGATTGCCGTTAGAGCGTGAGATTGAATTTTGCATTGATCTGATTGCCGGCACGGGGCCTATTTCTATACGGCCTTACCGGATGGCCCCGGCGAAACTTAAGGAGCTTAAGGATCAGTTGCAAGAGTTTCTTGATAGGGGACTTGTACATCCGAGTGTTTCGCCTTGGGGAGCTCCTGTTCTGTTTGTCAAGAAGAAGGACGACAGTTTATGGTTGTGCATTGATTATCGTCAATTGAACCGAGTTACGGTGCAGAATAGGTATCCTTTACCTCGCAATGACGATTTTTTTGATCAGCTCCAGGGTGTGGGACAGTTTCCCAAGTTTGATTTGAGATCGGGTTATCATCAGTTGCGGGTTCGGAATGATGACATTCTGAAAACTGCTTTTCGTACGCGCTACGGGCATTTTGAGTTTTTAGTGATGTCGTTCGGACTCACCAATGCCCCAGCAGCATTCATGGGTTTGATGAACTGGATTTTCGGGCCGTTCCTCGACCAGTTTATTATTGTGTTTATTGATAACATTCTGGTTTATTCTAAGAGTCATGGGGAGCAAAAGCAGCACTTGAGAATTGCTTTGTAGACATTGAGAGAGCACCAGCTGTTTACTGAATTCTCGAAGTGTGCCTTCTGGCTTGATAGTTCTGACTTCCTTGGTCATGCGGTTACGGGAGACGGTATTCGTGTGGATCCAAAGAAGATCGAGGCCGTACAACTTTGGCCCAGACCTGTATCAGTGACAGAGGTCCCCAGCTTTTTGGGCCTAGTCGGTTATTACCGCCGTTTCGTGCAGGACTTCTTGAGTATTGCTGCACCGCTGATCAGACCGACTAGGAAGGGGTTCCTTTTCTTTGGAAAGAGGCATGCGAGCAGAGTCTTCAGCAGTAGAAGACTCGGTAGACGACTGCACCAGTTTTATCTTTGCCTTCTCGATAGGGCGGCTTTGTCGTTTACTGTGATGCTTCTCGAGTAGGGCTCGGTTGTGTATTGATGCAGCATGATAGAGTTATCTCTTATGCTTCCCGGCAGTTGAAGAAGCACGAGCAGAATTATACCACTCATGATCTTGAGATGGCCGCGGTGGTCTTTGCGCTTAAGATTTAGAGACACTACTTCTACGGGGAGTCGTGTTAGATTTTCACAGACCACCAGAGCTTAATGTACATCTTCCAGCAGCGGGATCTGAATTTTGTGACAGCGTCGTTGGATGGAGATTGTGAATGATTATGATTGTGAGATCCTTTATCATCCGGGCAAGGCGAATGTGGTAGCCGATGCTTTGAGTCATATGCCCGGGGGTAGCCTTCCCAGTTGAGTGCAGTTCAGAGACAGTCTTAGGCAGATTAGAAGATCTTGTGTGACAGTAGAGTACATTTTGAGTTCACTTCCACTAGGGGACAACTTGCTCATGTCTGCACCCGTCCACTTCTACTTGATCGTATTCGTGAGGCACAGCCCGCTGATGCCCGTTTGTCCGAGATTCTTGAGCATGTTCGGCATGGTAGAGATTCGGAGTTCTTGATTGATGATCAGGGTGTGCTACGTTTTGGGACTCGTTTATGTGTACCTGATACTGATGGGTTGAAGCGTGAGATCCTAGAGTAGGAACATTAGTCAGCTTTTAGTGTTCACCCAGGTTCCACCAAGATGTATCGTAACTTGAGAGATATCTACTGGTAGGCAGTGATGAAGAGGGATGTTTCGGATTTCGTTTCAAGGTGCCTGACATGTCAGCAAGTCAAGGCTGAGCATCAGAGACCGGCAAGAGAGTTGCGGCCTTTACCCGTTCCGTAGTGGAAATGGGAAAAGTCCTCCATGGATTTCGATGTGGGTCTACCCAGGTCCAGTCGAGTGTTTGACTCCATTTGGGTGATTGTTGACCAGTTGACGAAAGTGGATCACTTCTTTCCAGTGAAGACTACTTTCGGTTATGCTCAGTATGATCAGTTGTACATTGATGAGATTGTGTGTTTGCATGGCGTTCCCATATGCATTGTATCCGATAGGGGCACCCAGTTCACTAGTCATCTTTGGCAGAAGCTTCAGTATGCCTTGGGTACCCGATTTAGTTTTAGCACCGCTTTCCATCCGCAGACCGATGGTCAGTCAGAGCGGACTATACACACTCTGAAGGATATGCTTCATGCGTGCGCGCTTGATTTTGGTGGCAGTTGGGATCGTCACTTGCCATTGATAGAGTTCTACTACAATAACAGTTATCAGGAGACAATTCAGATGGAACCTTTTGAGGCATTGTATGGTAGAAAGTGACGATCGCCAGTCTGTTGGACCGAACTAAGCGAGAGCAGGATTTTGGGACCACGGCTAGTTCAAGAGACTACGAAGAAGATCCAGTTGATTCAGGATAGGATGAGAGAGGCCCAGTGTAGACAGAAGTCTTATGCCGACCGTCGTCGTCGCAGGCTCGACTTCGCGGTGGGGGATCATATATTCCTACGGATTTCTCCGTTCAAGGGCGTAATGAGATTTTGGGAAGAATGGGAAGCTTAGACCCATATTTGTAGGTCCTTTCGAGATCTTTGAGCGAGTTGGTACCGTTGCCTATCGTTTAGCACTTCCACCCAGTTTTCCGGATGTTCACCCCGTGTTCAATGTGTCGATGCTTCGCAAATACCTTCATGACCCTTCTCACATGATTCAGCACCAGACCGTTCAGATAGAGCGTGATCTTTCATTCACCGAGCAGCCAGTAGTGATATTGGATCGGCAGGTGAAGAAATTTCTGTCAAAGGTCTTGCCATCTGTGAAGGTTCTTTGACGTAGCCCGAATATTGAAGAGGTCACTTGGGAGGCCGAGAGCGAATGCGGAAGAAATTCCCTCATCTCTTTGAAGGTACGTATAGTAAGATTTTTAAATTTGGAGACGAATTTCTTTAAGGGGGAAGATTGTAACACCTTAGAAGCAATCAGTGTTAATTAATTGATAATGCGTATTTTTAGTTAAAAGTTTACCAAAACAGTTTTCAAATATTTTATAAAAATTAATTAATATTTTATTAATATTTATTTTGGACTTGCACACACATGTGCATGTTAACCTAGGTTAATTAGGGGTAACCATGCTTAAGTAGCCATGACACTCTAACCTAATGTCATTCCATTTGTTATATGTAACTAATTAAAATAGTTGGTTTTAAAATAAAATGGGCTTTTAAATTAGGTTGATTTGAGAGAGGAAGAGAGAGAGAGAGGGCATGATGGGCATCGGCCAAGCATGCCATGCTTTAAATGAGGAGAGAGAAGAGGGAGGCATGGCTTATGCTAAACTCACACCCTCATTTTCCCATACCCTCACTCATACACTCCCTCACTCTCACTCACATTCTCTCATTCCCTCATTTGTTTTCTCCTCCTCATTTTTCATCATCCTCACCTCCCTCAAACCGAACCCTAATCCAAATCCTCACAAACCCAAACCAAATCACCACTAAACTTCATCAAAACCCTTCACAAGTCAAGATCAAGCCACTAGGATCACTTGGAGGACGGAAAGCTAGGATTTTGAGCCAGTGTGGATAGGTAATGACCTATAAACTGTTAATTAGGTTGTTAATTTGTTGTGTAGCTTGGTAGTTGCTGTTTAGAACGATAAATGTATAGTTTTGGTGCAATATCGTATTTTTTTGTCGTTTTGGGGTGTCTATGATCTGCTGTGACTACGAGTGTTTTCTAGAAAATCTAGCGATGTAGTGGTGTTGTACTAGTTTCCCTGAGAATACACCTAAAACACGAACCCCACCTGACCGGTTTTGGCCGGCGACATTCGAAGATTTTCCGGTGAGCTCAGCCGTACAGGGAACTGGGATGTTGTGTTTGTGTGGGTAGCTGTCTGTAGTTGTTTTAGGGTATTTGTTACTGCTGTATTTTTAGATTGTGATAGTATGTAAAATCTGGGATCAAATTGCTAGTTCTTAGTGTTTCGACTACGCGCGTTACGATATCCGACATGGTTCGCGTTGTTTATGTAGCTTGCTGCACATAGGGTTGTTTTAGATTGTCGCTACACTCGTTAGCCACTAAGCGAATACTTGTGAGGTTGTTGGAGTCGGTGTGTCGATTTAAACGTAATTTGTACGTATTATTGGTCGATTTGTAAGTTGCACTTGCTATGTTTTGTGTGATTTAGGGGCGAGTGCAGGGACTTCGGACACTGCGAAGAAAGGGAAGCAGGTGGTCGGATTTACTTAGCTCGAAATCACCGGTGAGTAAATTTAACATCTACCGGGAAATCGCCCATATGGCTTTATGCGTCAGGGCTTGATATGATATTATAGCCGCATGTTTATATGCATATATATTGATTGTGCATCATTGCATACCATTACTTGTTGTGCCTCGACTTAGTACCTAGTAGACACTGCGCCATTACTGACGGTTCATATTGCACGAGCACTAAATTGTATGCTACACCTATACCGTCGGTAATTTCCATGACACGCATAACCTATACACATATGCAGTATTGTATTGTTATTGATATTGACACATTGATTCTTGTTCTATTGCGCTTATGAAATGCATCGTGCATGCATAGCTATATATACACCCTTATATGATGTTGCATTTGATTTTGGAGGAATTGGGAACCGCGTGATATATTTAAAAACTGGATTCATTTAAAAGAGCGGTTTTCCCTTGATTTGCTCATATTGCGGTTTTATGTTGCATATATCATATTTCATGGATTTACGCATTAAGATACGGATTTCATGTGATTTATGGATTTGAGAACCGTGGTATTATTTCAAGAAAGTATGCATTGTTTTGAAAACCCGGTTTCTCTTCATATGATATTTCAGTGCGTCCACCATGCGTTTTCTTTGTTATGAGACTTATGATAGAAACCCGATTCGAGGAGCTGGATGATCCGTTTGCGGGTTCATAGTGGACCCGGTATGGTACCCCGGGGCAAGAAAGGGATGTTGTGCAGTAGACGACGAGCCTGGCAGAGGGACTACTACCTACCGGTGATTGGTTGGACCTGGCGGTTATCCGGAGGATGCCGACCGAAGTCGAGAGATGGATATGGGCCGATCCGGACTGACAGAGCCCGTGGGCCGATCCGGACTGACGGAGCCCGATATATATGGATTTGCGTGTCGATGTTGGACATTAGTATTTCATGATGTTTTCGAGTGCCGATGTTGGACACACAGGTTTCATGAGATTTACAAGATATGAGGGCCGATCAGAATGACTGCGCCTGAGGTATTGGGATTTGAGGTGTCGTTAATGGACACCGGTTTTTCCACGATGATGATTCATTGATGATGATATATTTTATCCCATACTCAGCATTCATTCGATATGCATTGCTTCATGTATTTGTAGTACCTGATAGAGTACCTTTCATTATTGTTGTATATCCAGATTACCATATTGATACTATTAGATTACATGTGATAGATTATCGCTGTACGTGCATACCTACGATTATCTGTACGATGTTACTTACTACTAACGATTTGGTAACTCACCCCCGTTGTGCCATAGTATTTTGCAGGTTTGACCCTCAGAGTAGTCGCGACAGGGCTGCTTATTGTATCTTTTTCAGTGGATACCGCTACGGTTGGATGTGTGCCGTTTTGCTATAGGTGGGTTGCGGTTATCCGATTGTATCCTTTATATATCTCATTGAATCTAGTACTCTCCATCAACCATTTCATGTATTGACTTAGAGACGAGTTGTGAGGACGATATTGTATATTTTGTGACTCTGGATGTCTTGCTCGTGTGAGCCGGCTTTTATTATTTAGTTTGTATCTCTTAATGCTTTTTTCACTTATATTGTCTATTTCTTCGCTACGGCGTAGTATATTTATGCTTTTGGTGGTTGTTTCCGCCTTTGGACGTGATTTGCTCCCGTTCGGGGATGCTTTACTTATATCTTATGTTTGTACCCGTTTCGAGGCTAGTTTTTACAAAGGAGGTGCTGCCGAAATTTTTAAGAAAATAAATTTAAACTTTAAATATTTTTACTTGAGATTTCCAAATGTTTTTAACAATTTTTTATCACTTACTACTTTTGATGGTTTAGATTTCTGGGTTTTCTTCTTACTTAAATTGTGTTACGCCTGTTGACGTCACGTAGTTTAAGTGCCGGTCACGTGCCAAATTTTGGATCGTGGCAATATTGCTACTTTCGATTCTTCTGTGATGCTTAGGAAGCATCACAGAATGGGACTTCATTAATGAGATTAATGGAATAAAAGAAAACTAAAGATGTTGTAGAATCTTGTTTTAAAAACTGGTATCTTTAGTTCTTGCTTTGCATAGCGGTATTTCTTGTAGAATATCCAGCACCTTATTCGATAAGGAAAGAGCCAAGATCCCTTCATCGGGAGTGATCTCTTTAGCGAAACTGGCAGATGCTACAACCCACTCGATTTTGTCTTTTGATTACTTTTTTAGTTCTTGTTTTGCATAGTGGTATTTGTGAAATATCCAGAACCTCATTCGATGAGGAAAGAACCGAGATCCCTTCACCGGGAGTGACCTCTTTAGCAAAACTAGCAAAAACACTCATTTTCAAAATCACTCGATTCTACAACGATATCAAGTTCATTACACAAAAGGTTTTCTTAAAAACCTGCCGTAGCCCTCTGTCATTTCATATAAGTACTACTTAGTATTCATGCTATGTTTGTTGGCCTCCGTCAAGACGTAGTGTGCGGTAGCTAACTAGTGCTTATCTGCAACATAAGATGAGATTGGATTATGGTAGTCGTGCGACTTTGTTGGCCTCCGTTAAAGGTCGTGCGGGTGAGTTTAATTCAATCATGAAATTTACGGGTTGAACATTACTAGCAGCCTATGGTTTGTTGGCCTCCGTCAAGGTTATAGGACGCTAGGGGCAATATATTATCGGGAATTTCAAGTGTTGAAATTTGCAATGCGATTGCATACCTTCTATGAGATAGTTGAATCCCGATACCCACTACGAGTAAGAGTTACTCCTGGGAGAGTTTTGCACATTACAATTAGCCGATCAAGTAGGTGTCTAGAAAGGTGTTAATAGGGTTACGCCTTTGGGGAAACGAGGTTTATTTAATTAGGTCCGTGCGAAAGTTCGGAGAACCTCCCTCAAAGTACCGACACTGGCCTGACTGAAAGATTGGCGAACTTGTAAGGTGTAATTAATCCCGGCTAGTCTTACCTTTTAGGGTTTGAAGGAAGATTTGATAAAAAACAGTGGGAGCTATCCTGATTAGATAAAATAATAACCAATCTGATCTTGCAAGAGCATACACAGAGTGTTTTCTTCTCTCTCTCTCCTTGTTGCGACCATATCATGCCTTAATAAAAATAATAATATGGATGCATTGACCGAACCTGCTTATTATACTGAGCTGGGAAACGTTGGTTCCACTCTATCTTATAATTGTTATAAGTCCAAACAGGAAATAGGGGAATATCTGGATTCCTACGCAACCCAATCGAGAAATGAGCATGTTGATGCATATTCATCGGGTGTGTTCGTTACCAAGAATTGTTTCTCAATATTCTCTACGTCCTAGGTATGAGATACCGGATCAGGATCCCACATATGTAATCTGTTACATGGGCTATAGAAAGGTAGAGAACTGGGATTGGGTGATATGTCTCTAAGTGTTAGAGAATGGTGCAATTGTTGCAGCGAAGTCAGTTGGAAAATATCACCTTGTATTACCAAATGGTAAATACATTGATTCTGAACAGATGTTATTACATGCCGAACCTGATATACAACATTACATCAGTTTCTTTATTAAGTTAAAGAAGGATATAATTTTGTATTGAAGGATAATGTTGTGAACATTTTCCTTAATCAAGAGTTGATTGGATCAGGCACGTCATGAAATGGCATATAAGTTCTAAATCAAACCACAGTTCAAATTTATAGAACACACACAAGAGAAGTAGTTCAGAAATGAACGAATCCTTCTTGTGGCATTGTAGACTAGGTCATATCAATACGACACGACTAGCTAAGTTACATAAGGATGAATATTTGAATCTGTTCAAATTTTCATCTTATGATACTTTCCAGTCTTGTCTCAAAGGTAAAATGACAAATACCCCATTTACTAGAAACAGAGAAAGAGATATTGAATTCTTGGGATGGATACATGATGATGTATATGGTCCTATGTCTACAAATTCCAGGGTTGGTTCTTTTTACTTCATTACCTTCATCGACGATCTCTCAAGATTCGGACATGTGTTCCTGTTGAAACATGAGTCTGAAACTTTTGAGAAATTAAAGGAATATAAGCTTGAAGTTAAGAACAAGATGGGTAGAAGTATTAGGTCCTTCGATGTGATTGAGGAGGAGAATGCTTGCGCATGGAGTTCCTGGAGTTTCTAAACGGAGAATAGGATTCTCTCTCAGCTTACTCCTTCGAGTACACCACAACACATTGGTGTATCGGGGCGGAGGTATCGCACCCTATGACATATGGCGCGCTCTATGATGAGTACTACTGAGTTGCTTGTTTCCTTTTAGTGTTACGCACTTGAGAAGCTGCATACCTATTGAATGGGGTTCCGTCCAAATCAGTGCCTACCACTCCATATAAGATATGGAATGGGAAGAGACCATATCTTAAACGAGTTAAGATATAGGATTTTCCGGCCTATGTTGAAAGGCAAAATCAGGATAAACTCGAGGCAAGGTCAGTTCTGTAAGTTTGTTGGACATCCTAAACGTTCGCGAGGGTATACCTTCTACCCCACTGAGGAGCAAAAGATGTTTTGTTTCTCAGCAAGCCACCTTTTTAGAAAAGGAATTTCATGTGAAGAAATTAGTGGTTGTTAGATATGTATGCCCTAGAGGCCATTAATGTATAATACTAGTTTGTATAATACATTTTGGAGGCTTGGGATATATATACGGGTTTACGACAGTCTTGCTCGACATAGTAGTATGCTTTTTGATTTGTTTTTATCTTAATATATGTATATGTTTCTTTTAACATATCGCTAATACATATTGATGGAGCCCTTAGGATCTTTGCTTGACTACCGGCGTTGTGATGGCGATCACACTAGTGGGGGCTGGGTAGTCTATAAGCACATCCTTATTTTGGTCCCTGGTCGTAGGATTATCGAGACAGGGCGTCGATACTTCAGAGTAGACTGGTGCATACGCTTCTCTTCCCAGCAGGGGAGATGGTCTGTCCCACAGCCATCAGTACGTCGTACTGAAGATAATATGCAGGTGCTCGTTAGGTTACGAGTACACTGGACAGGACTCGTCGGGAACTGTTGGTTGGTATTATACCTATCGTCAGTTAACAGTTCCCAAGTGACATGAGTACAGCTTAGTCCGCTGACTTGACACTGTCACTTCGCCTCGAGTGTGTTCCCACTTTTCTTAGATTACTACTCTACCACGGCTCTACTGAGTCGTGCAAACAGGTAATAGTTGGGTGCAGTCCCGAAGCTCTTAGAGGCAGTGACGGTTAGACAAGATTCATTTCTCCCGGTATTGGGAGTTGATATCGCGCTGTGTCTAGGAGAGCCATTACACATAGTCGTCCCTGGCCAGGGCAAGCGAGATTTGCTGGTAGTGTTACCAGTAGTTTCTCAGAGTGTTCTGGGCTACACTCCGGCATGACTTGTACCGCTATTAGGGGACTGACGTTTACCGCCCCCCTAGGCCCGCCATGCGATACTCTCTGACGAACAGAACGGACTGTACGGAGATTGTTACATACAGGCTCAGTAGGAGTTCGGATGGGTTCACCTCATCAGTCTTCTTATCGGCATCTACCTAGGGACCGTTACGTACAGCTAATGCCGCTTGCGGTCTGGGGTTAACCCCACTGCCAGCGTAGTGTCGAGTCTTTAGAGTCCCACACAGAGGGTTATTCGCCTTTGGGTAAAACAGAGTAGAGGTCGCATTGTTTTATGACGGGGTTCGTTCACATCCGCGCACTTATGCACGTTTGGTGTCCGGACAGTTATTACTAGTGGGCTTTGGCTTAAGCCAGATCCTAGTATTTGGTTTGGGGTTAGTTTTATCTCATTGTATTCGTGTTCCTCGGATCACGGATGCGGTTGTGTATGCACAGTTGACTGAGGGAGAGGCAGAGGATTCTCATTAGGGTTATGGTATGGGTGTGTATGCACAGTTGACTGTTGTCTTTTTCCAAACCCTAATGAGAATAGGAAATATGATTAATAATATTATTTAATAATTATTATGCCATGGTTGAGTTGAATTCTTGACTTTTGTTGACTTGTTGACTTAGTTGACCAGTTGACCAAAGTGGACTTGTTGACCATCATCATTTGTTTTCAAAGATGCTTTTTATTCTTTGCAACAGCGTTTAATGAATGAAATGATAATGGTCATTCATCAACTCACCATCACAAATTGTTAATTATTATTATTATTATCATTTTTCTAAATTATGAGAGCATGGTTGTAAAAATGGTATCATTCTCACTTGCATCTTCTCTCTCATCCATTGCTCTCCTTCTTCTTCTAGCTCAAGGAAAAATCCTTCTCATGAGTTGAGAACCATTTTCCTTTGAGATAAAACACCAAGACTACTGTTTACTCTTTCTAGGGTTCTAGGTTTAGCAAACCAAGCACCTTAGTTACCTCTAGGTTGAGGTAGTAGCTCAAGTTCGAACCCTTGGGTGGATCTATCTTCAACAAAGAGGAGAAGAGGAGGAGGAGTCGTACAAACTGTTACAAGGAGAAAGTAAGAAGGAGAACAACAAGAAGAGAAGGAGTTCAAGACCTAGATATAACCATTCTACATAGTAGTTAGAACTTGCAGATTTTGTGTTAGTTTTCTTTAGCCAAGATCCTTCATGAACGGTCCATGTTACCTATCGAGGAAAATTTTGATTTTTACCTATTCCGCCTCCCCGAAAGATCCGGGGTGGGTAACGTGGACCTAACATTGGTATCAAAGCCTAGCTAAACACAAACTAGCATGTTAGCAAAATATCTAGAATTTCGATCGGAGAAATAAAAACCGCAAAACACGTACAAAATTGAATTTTCTGCCGATTTTCAAATATGTTCAAAAAATATTTTAACATACACTAAAAATCGGCTCAGGGTTTTTAAAGAACACACAAGAAAAACGACCCACTGACTCGGTCAAAGCGCTGCGGAAGCGCGGCCGAGTTGACTCTGCCGTGGATCATTTTTCCTGCAGTGTTCTTAGAATGGTGTTTTTGGATTTTTAGAATATGTTGTTTCTGCCCAGATTTTCCAGAGAACAAATTTGTGTTTGGGGTGGTTACAAATCCGTATTTTGATTGAAGTTCTGTAGACTTTGGCTAATGGTTTATATCTGTAATGTGATATATGCACTGAACGTCGGCTAATCTTTATACGTCGATTAGTGGGGGTTGTGCATATCTGTGATCTGTAATGTTGATGGTTTGTGTATATGGATTCGTTGGATTGTCGCGGATGAATAGCCGGGGGGTTGTGAGATGAGAGTTTTATTTATCTTTCAATTCATGTAATATGTAAATTGATGTAATATTTGTTGTATGGCCGCACATCCGGGATGAGGTTGTAGCCGCCATTGTATATTATTTCTTTTACTGTTTTTGCTCCTAGGATAGACCCAAGGTGGGGTGAACCAACTACCGGGTACCTCGAAGTGCCGAGTGGCCTACTCACGTTGTTGAGGGAGGTTGCTTCGCTTCGTGTACTTGGCGGGTAGTTTGCCGCACCCGTAGGGGTCTAGGGTGGGGTTTTGGCTATTCATCGCGACCGTGTAATCCGTCTTTCGTTGCAGGCTCGAACGAAACGTGGATTCCTAGCATATCCAATGTGTTCATCTGTGATCTGGAATGGCTATCAATGCATCTGACGAATGTGTATATCTATATATGATATCTAATAGGCGTTGCTTATGTTTTACATCCACGCTAGTCCAGCCCCCGCTCTGTCGTTAGTTAAGTAACCTAACGGGTGATGACGGGACCCCGTGGCGAATGCGGTTCGCATAAGCGTACGTCATATTTTCGTTGTTTTCTGCAATGGTAGGGTTAACTGATGGGACGCATTAAATTAATGCAAGAAAACAAACCTAAAAGACGTTGTTGGAACAATTTTCAAAAAGATGTTATTGCAAGGAAGTTCTCTTTTGTTTTGCATAGAGGTATTCGGTTATGAATGCCCAGCACCTCATTCGACGAGGCAAAGGCCGAGATCCCTTCATCGGGTGTGACATCTTGGACAAAAAGTTTGCGTCAGGGTAATAACTTCACTAGAGTCGATTATTCTTGCTTTGCATGGAGGTATTCAGTTTGGAATATCCTGCACCTCATTCGACGAGGAAAGAGCCGAGATCCCTTGACAGGGAGTGACCTCTTTAGCAAAAGTTTTCACCACTATATTTTCAAAAAGGTTATCAGGTTCCTTCAACGATATCAAGTTCATTACATTAACGAGTTTTTCGCCAAAAACCCAGCCGTAGCCCTTCGTCATTTCTTACAAGTAACACTTAGTATTCGTGTTGCGTTTGTTGACTCCGTCAAGGCGTAGTGTACGGTTGCTGAGTGCTGCTTGTTTGTAGCAGTATATAGGATTGGTTAGGACAATCGTATAACCTTGTTGACTCCGTCAAGGGTTATGCGGGTGGGTTTAATGCAATCCAGATAATGACGGGTTGAACTTGACTAGGACTCATTGATTTGTTGACTCCGTCAAGGTCACTTGGGTCCTAGGGGTAAAAATCCACATCGGGAGTTTGAAAAAAAACAGAAACTTGCAGATTCAACATACCTTCTGGAGTGTGGTGACTAGAGTGGATTCCATCTAGGTCATCGTACAATGATAGTTGGATCCCGATCCCACTGATGAGTTGGATTACTCTCGGGAGATTATTTCACTTAACAATCAATGCTATAAACCAAGTAGGTGTCTAGAATGGGGTTAGCGGGGCTACGCCACCAGGGAAAAGAGGTTACTTAATTAAAGAACTTCACGAAAGCGTTGGAAAACCTCCCTCGAAGTACCAACACTAGCCTGGCTGAAAGGTTAAGCAAGTATTGTGGCGTGCGATTAATCCTGACTAGTTCTTCTTTTAAAGGTTTGAAGAAGAATTTGAGGAAACAGTGGGAGCCATCCTGGTTGGATAAATTAATAAACCAATCTAATCTCGCAAGAGCGCACGCTGAATGTTTTTTTTCTCTCTCCAGGTGGCAACCATTTCACGCCCTAATCAAGATAATAAAATGTATCGCTTGACCGATCCGAATTCTTATTCGGGGGTGAGGAACGTTGGTTCGGCTCTAACTTACGACAACAGTCATGAGTATGAGCAAGGGAAAGAGGATTGTATGGATTCCAAGGATACCCAGTTGAAGAAGAAGAATGGTTTTGCATCTACTTCAGGTGTTCTTGTAATTGAGAACCGCTTTACGGTCAGCCCTACCTCCTGGGTACTTGATACCGGATTAGGATCTCATATCTGTAATTTATTGCAGGGACTGAGAAAAAGTAGGAATGTTGTCCCGGTGATATGTCTCTCAGAGTAGCGAACGGAGCACAAGTTAATGCTGCAGCCGTCGGTGAATATCACCTAGTGTTGCCAAATGGCAATACTATGATTTTGAACGATTGCTACTATGTACCTTCCATGGTTTGCAACATCATATCAGTTTCTTTACTCGATAAAGATGGATATAACTTTTTTCTTAATAGAAATATCATGAACATCTACCTTCATAAGGTACTGGTTGCAGAAGTTATACTGTGTAATGGTATCTACGTTCTAAATCAGAATACAGTTCTCAATGTACAAAACACACGCAATAGGAAGAGTTCAGACACGAACGAATCATACTTGTGGCATTGTAGACTTGGTGTCACGTCCCGAAAGTACGGAACATGACCGGCACTTAAACTACGAAACGTCTCGAGGTGTACGTAATCTAAGTAAGCCGAAAACCCAGAAATCCAAATCAAGAAAAGTAGCAGAGTGAAGGAAAACCAATTTAAATCAAGTAGTTTTAATAGCATAAGCCGAATTATGCGTTTTTAAAAACATCAAATATTTCCTGAAAATTTCGGCAGAGTCTCCTTTGTAAATACTGGCCCCCAAACGGGATACAACATGAATAGTATACGAAATCAATAAAAGGCATCCCCAAGCGGGAGCTAGCTCTTCGTCAATCGACGGTCACAACCACACAAGCAATATAATATACAACGCCAAGGGCGAGAATCAAAACTCAAAGGAAACTCAACAACAAGAAATCCACAGAAATATAACGCGCGACTCTAAGGTCGAAAGAATAACATCACTGGTCTCTATCTCAAAAATAAATACATGTTTGGTTGATGGAATTTACTAGATACAACTGAATAATATTATACAAAGTAATATGATGGGTACGATACCAATAAACCCACCTACTAGCAAGTCACCCGAAGGAAGCAGTGTCAGCAAAGCCGTAATGAAACCTGTACAGCAAAACCTGCAAGAACTGTGGCACAACGGGGGTGAGCTGCCAACTCGTGAATAGAATACATCTACGAACAGGAATCGCATGTATGACGCAATCCTAGTGTTAGTTGTATGTATGCCCTAGAGGCCAGTATTGTACAGATGATGTATATTATATTGGATGCTTGGACATATATAGAGATGACTTTCTTGCTCGATATGATAGTATGCTATCTGGTTACTCTTTATCTTAACATGTATACTAGTTTCTTTAAACTGTCTTATAGTTACATGTTGGTAAAGCCCTTAGGATGTGTACTTGACTACCTGGACTATGATGCAGATCATACTAGTGGGGACATGGTAGTCCATAGGTACATCCTTCAAGGTCCCTAGTCGTGGGTGTATCGAGACGGGGCATCGATATACCAGTGTAGACTAGCGTATACGCATATCGACCCATGAGATGGGCGATGGATGATCCCATATCCATTGGTGTTTGACATCCGAGATGGTATACGGGTGCTCAGTGGAGACTGGGTACACTGGACGGACTCGCCGAGAACTCCCAGATAGTATTATACCTCACGTCAGGTGGTTGTTCTCAGGTGACACTTGTGCAGGTTAGTCTGTAGACCAGAGATCGTCATAGAGTCTTGTGTGATTCCCACTGTGCTTTGATCTCCACCTTACCACGTCCATGAGGGCGTGCAAAACGGTGGTTTTTGGGCACAGTCCCGAGTCACATGGAGGCAATGAGCGATAGGAGGGGTTTCGTCTCTCCCGGTATTGGGAGTTGATGTTGCGCTGTGCTCGATTGGCCGTAACAGGGAAGTCCCTGGCCAGGGCTGATCAGAGATTTGCTGGTAAGTGTTACCAGTAGTTTCTCGACCCGTTATGAGCCTCACATCGGCACGACTTATCGGTTATTGGGTTCTGACGTTTACCACCCCTAGACTTGATATGCGACATATCAGACGAACAGACCGGACTGTACGGTAAGTGTTACTGGTTGGATTCACAGGGGTGTGAGCGGGCTTGCTCGTCGATCTTCTGATCGCTCAATACCTGGGTGGCCGTTACGTTTAGCAGACCGCTTGCGGCTTGTGGGTGCTTGATATGATCATCATCTGCTGCCGGCGTATTGACGAGTCTTTAGAGTCCTACACAGAGGTTTCCTGGCTCAAGCAAAACGAGATAGGTGCGCATATGATATATGTGCAGGACCGAGAACAATGCGTGTATGTGATACCGTATTTCATTCTCGCGATGAATGTTTCGATTGGTTGTATGCGATATAACCTACTTATCGAATCGAAGGTTGATTCGATAAATCGATACATTGGATACTAGTCGGTTATGTGCGACATGACCGGATCATTGAATCAAGTGTTGATTTAATGATTTAATGTATAATTATATATTTGATATATTACTTTGCATTAACTAGTATTGGTTCACTTTAAAAGGATTTTCTCACTTGATGTGCACATTGTATATGTGATATATTTTTGTGTGCACTTGATTGTATCATGTTTGATGATACATGTTAACTTGTGCATGTGTAAAGATTAAACCATGGTTATATGAATGGTTAGGGTTTTGTTTACTTATTCATTTATTGATTTTGATTATTTATTTTGGAAAAGAAAATGGAAATGGTGGCTTTCTTTGTTTCTTTCATGAAGCTTCATGAAGAGTTGAAACCTTGACCATTTTTGTTTTCTTCTCTTAACCTAACCATTCACCTAACCCTAGTTTACTCTCTACACTTGACCATAGTTAGTATATGATAAGTATTCATATTATTTTCATTTTAAGGTAACACTTATCATATTCTATCTTCTTCTTCTTCCTCTTGATCAAGAAGAAAGCTTGACTCCATTAATGGCATCTTGAGTAAAAGAGTGAGAAATCCAATTCTAAAGTGAACCCACCTCCAATTTCTTCATCCTCTACCTCTTGCCAAGTAGAATAGGGTGTTTTCTTCACATGTTTATTGCTTAGTGAAGTTGGAGCTTGATCTTGTGTTGCCTCGACGTAGATCATCTTCGGCATCGAAGCCGACGACCTAGCCTGCTCATTTCTCCGATGAAGCCGATGCCAGAGTGCGAGATCCGATATGGACAGCGAGAGGACGTCTACGTGGAGCTAAGGAAGTGGAGAACCGGATCTACAAAGGTTGTAGCCTCTTTCTTTTAGTTAAGATGTTAACTAGTTTCACTTTGTCGCCTAAACTCTAGTCAAAGAATCCGTATTAGGGTTTCTCGGCACTTGTAAAATTTGAAATTGGAATGGTTGATTCCTTGTGAGACCTCCTTAGCGTGCCTAGGAACCCTACAGTGGTATCAGTGCCTAGCTAGAGCCTTAAGTGAAGTGTAGACGAAGTTTGAAACCCGAACGAACATCGAAACCCTAATCCAAAATGTTCTCTGGAAATTTTCTGAAAATTTGGATTTTTGTCAATTAAAAATATGTAGAAAACTAAGCAGGAATTTCTAAGAATTACAGTGAAGTACGATCACATGATTCCATCAACGTGCGGAGGAACCGCGGCATTAGCATGGCTAATGCGGCGGTTCCACGGCCACTTTGTCTCTTCTCCCATTTATTTCTGCACAATAATTCTTATATTTGAATGCTATATTTTCTGGGTATTTTTATTATGACTCAAGAGTTGAGTATTCTGGGGTTGTATTGGGAATCGAAGATTCGATCGGATTATCAAACTTTGTCTATGTGTTTTTCCGGATAATTTTAGAATATGTTAAAAAGTTCGACCGGATGTAAATACCCAATATTTCCCCTGCCGGGAAATTTCCAATTGTTGGACTTTTCCGTAGTTTAATGACGTTCTAAGTAGTGCAAGTAACGCGATGGTCCCTCTAGAAGACAACAAACCTTAACTCGATTATGTGACCGTCTTGAACTGCTCTTTGAACCTTAGGGTTTGGGGCAGTACGGCGTGCCACATGTGAGGCATTGGCTTGACCCTTCTACGGCTGGACCGTTGGTACTGAGGCATGAAGTGAATGTCTTTGAACTTATTTCATGTGTTGAACGGTTTTGGAAAAACTTGGGTGTTCGAATGTTCGATCGGAAAGTTTAACATTTTCTATTTATCTGGAATGGGATACAATAATTGGAATTCACAAACAGTTATGAGATAACTGAATGAATCTTATAAATCTAGCGGTTTAGTCTCACATGATATTGAAAAGAGTTTTCGATAATGAGACTAAAATGCGGGGTTTATAATTGTTAGGCATGTGATGTCTAAGTATTTCATTTGATTAGGCATGCGATGTCTAAACAGGTTGCGGATTCCAACTGTTGTTGTTTTACACTTTCTTTTCTGTGACCGTAAGTGTAGTATGTCGATATCGCCGGTTTCGTTGCTATACGTCAACGACAATTGGGGTACGCATACTTACTTACGTTGATGACATGTGATGTTATGTGTTGCTGGATATGTTATATTGGATCGTCGTGTTCGAATAGCCGGGTTTTTTTTATGTGAGATGAGTGTTTTTCCATTTTCATTCATGTAAAAACTTGTATGTAATATTCTTTTATTGGGGTACTTCCAGGTTGCGGAAGTTCTCACCTTTTGTATATTTTTTACTTTTCCGCATTAGGATAGACCCAAGGAGGGGAGCATAAGTAACCGGGTTCTAGGGTCTAGTGGGAGACCATCTCGAGGAGTCGAGTCCGGGTCTCCTAACCCTAGAATTGGTAGGGTTGCTTGCCGCTCTCGTAGGGGTCTAGGGGTGTGGGATTGGCTATTCATCACGACCATGTAATCCGTGTTTTATACTGGCTCGTATTAAAAACACGGACGTCCTAGTATATCCAATATTTCATATGATATTTTCTGCTGCTATATCTGTGATGTGATCATTTGATATGTTCTGATGGATACCGTATATAGTATATATGATATATTATATAGACGTTACTTATGTTTTGCACCCGCACTAGCCCTGTCCTGCTCTGTCGTTAGTTATCTAACCTAACGGTGCACGAAGGGACATCGAGGCGAATGTGGATGGCATAAGTGTACGTCGTATTTATCTGTGATGTTTAGGTGACTTAAATGATGGGACTTCATTAATGTGATTAATGAAAGAAAATAAACCTAAAAGATGTTGTAGAATCAAATTTTAAACAAAAAGGGAAGCTAAAGTTTTGCTTTGCATAGCGGTATATATGATATACCCTGCACCTTATTCGATGAGGAAAGGGCCGACGATCCCTTCACCGGGAGTGACCCCTTTAGCATTAACTGGCAGATGCTACACACTCGGTTTGTTTTTGATTGCTTCTATAGTTTCTGCTTTGCACAGTGATATATATGATATATCCCGCACCTCATTCGACGAGGAAAGGGCCGACGATCCCTTCACCGGGAGTGACCCCTTTAGCAAAACTAGAAAAGCCTCAAAATCACTCCATTTCAAAACTTCATCTGATTCTACAACGATATCAAGTTCATTACGCAATAGGTTTTCAGAAAAACCTGTCGTAGCCCTCCGTCATTTCAGATAAGTACTAGTTAGTATTCGTGCTACGTTTGTTGACTATGTTAAGGCGTAGTGTGCGGTAGCTGATTGGTGCTTATCTGTATAAGCATATGATGCGATTGGATTAGGGTAGTCGTGCGACTTTGTTGACTATGTTAAGGGTCGTGCGGGTGGGTTTAATTCAATCAGGAAATGACGGGTTGAACTTGACTAGCACTTATGATTTGTTGACTATGTTAAGGTCATATAGCTGCTAGGGGCAAAATATTATCGGGAATTTCAAGTGTTGAAATTTGCAATGAGATTGAATACCTTCTATGAGATAGTTGGATCCCGATACCCACTGCGAGTAAGAGTTACTCCTGGAAGAGTTTTACACATTACAATTAGCCGATCAAGTAGGTGTCTAGAAAGGTGTCAACGGGGTTACGCCTCTGGGAAAACGAGGTTTACTTTAATTAGGTCCGTGCGAAAGCACGGGGAACCTCCCTCAAAGTACCGACACTGGCCTGGCTGAAAGATTGGCGAAGTTGTAGGGTGTAATTAATCCCGGTTAGTCTTTCCTTTTAGGGTTTGAAGGAAGATTTGATAAAAACCAGTGGGAGCCATCCTGATTAGATAAGATAATAACCAATCTGATCTTGCACGAGCATACGCTAAAGTGTTTTCTTCTCTCTCTCTCCAGGTAACGACCATGCCATGCCTTAATCAAGATAATAATATGGATGTATTGACCGAACCCGCATGTTATACTGTGCTGGGGAACGTTGGTTCCGTTCTTTCTTATAAGAGTTATAGGACTGAACAGGATATAGGGGAATACCAGGATTCCCATGCCACCCGAATGAAGAAAGTACATGTTGATGCATTTTCTTCCGGTGTGTTCGTTACAGAGAACTGTTTCTCCATTTGCTCTACGTCCTGGGTATTAGATACCGGGTCAGGATCCCATATATGTAATCAGTTACATGGGCTCAGGAAAGGTAGAGAACTTGGAGAAGGTGATAAAGACATTAGAGTTGGAAATGGTGCAATTGTTGCAGATAAGACTGTCGGGGAATATCACCTTGAATTACCAACTGGTAATACATTGGTTCTGAACGAATGCTATTACATGCCGAACCTGATATGCAACATTATATCGGTTTCTTTCTTGAGTAAAGAAGGATATAATTTTGTATTACAGGACAATGTTATGAACATTTTCCGTAACCAAAAGTTGGTTGGATCAGGCACGTTGTGCAATGGCATTTATGTTCTAAATCAATCAACAGTTCTGAGCATAACAAACACACACAAGAGGAAGAGTTCAGAACTGAACGAATCCTTCTTGTGGCGTTGTAGACTGGGTCACATCAATGCGACACGACTGGCTAAGTTGCATAAGGATGGATATTTGAAACCATTGGAATTTTCATCTTATGACACTTGCCAGTCATGTCTCAAAGGCAAAATGACCAAAACTCCGTTTACGGGACACGGAGAAAGAGTTACCGAACTCTTGGGACTGATACATAGTGATGTATGCGGTCCCATGTCTACACATGCCAGGGATGGTTCTTCATACTTCATTACATTCACTGACGATCTCTCTAGATTCGGATATGTGTTCCTGATGAAACACAAATCAGAAGCTTTTGAGAAATTTAGAGAATATAAACAAGAAGTCGAGAACCAAACCGGAAAAAGTATTAAAATCCTACGATCTGATCGAGGAGGTGAATACTTAAGCAATGAAATCCTGGACTTCCTAAAAGAGAATGGGATTCTCTCTCAGCTGACTCCTCCATATACACCACAGCACAACGGTGTATCAGAACGGAGGAACCGCACCCTATTAGATATGGTGCGCTCTATGATGAGCACAGCTGAGTTACCTATTTCCTTCTTGGGAGATGCGCTGGAGACAGCAACATACCTATTGAATCAAGTTTCATCTAAATCTGTACCTACCACACCATATGAGATATAGAGTGGGAAGAGACCATATTTTAAACGAGTTAAGATATGGGGTTGTCCGGCCTATGTCAAAAGGCAAAATCCAGACAAACTCGAGGCACGGTCAGTTCTTTGCAAGTTTATGGGATATCCAAAGAATTCCCAAGGATATTTTTTCTACCACGCTGAAGAACAAAAAGTGTTTGTTTCTCAATATGCCACCTTTTTAGAAAAGGAATTCCTTGAAAAAGAAATTAGTGGCAAAGTGGTAAAGCTGGAAGAAGTTCCAGATACACAAACCGTAACTGAAGATTTAGTGGAACCAGAAGATTCAGTAGCTCCCAATGAACCTCAGCCTCTCCGCCGATCTAGTAGGGTTCCTCGCCAACCTGAGAGATACTACGGTTTTCTCATGGATGGTGGGAGCGAGGATTGCATCATGGAGGATGATGACCCAACTAGCTTCGAGAAGGCCATCACGAGTAGGGACTCAGTGAAATGGCTGGATGCTATGCGATCCGAGATGGAATCCATGTACACCAACAAAGTATGCACTTTGGAAATTGCTCCTGAAGGGGTAAAACCCATTGGGAGCAAGTGGATCTTCAAGAAAAAACTTGGTGTAGATGGGAAAGTGGAGACTTTCAAAGCTAGACTTGTTGCAAAGGGTTTTCGTCAAAGACCAGGTGTGGACTATGACGAAACCTTTTCTCCAGTGGCTATGCTTAAATCCATCCGGATCATGCTTGTCATCGCTGCATATCATGATTACGAAATCTGGCAAATGGATGTTAAGACCGCTTTTCTAAATGGTGATTTAGAAGAGTGCGTGTACATGACTCAGCCAGAGGGCTTCGTAGACAGTGGGAGCAGTGGGAAGGTGTGCAAGCTGCTTAAATCCATTTATGGATTAAAGCAAGCATCACGGAGTTGGAACATCTGCTTTGACGTCGTTATAAAAGAGTTTGATTTCATCAAAAACCTAGATGAACCTTCTATTTACAAGAAGGTGGCAGAGAGTAAGGTTGTCTTCCTCGTATTGTACGTGGACGACATACTCTTGATAGGAAATGATATTCCTATGCTGCAATCGGTCAAGCTCTTCTTATCACAAAGATTCTCAATGAAAGATCTTGGTGATGCCTCCTGCATATTGGGAATTAGGATCTATAGAGATAGATCCAAACGGATATTGGGATTGTCCCAATCCAGGTACATTGACACCATACTAAAGAGGTTTAGTATGGAAGAATCCAAGTGTGGGAACTTGCCCACGATCTCTGGAGCCACTCTCTCCAAAGAGATGTCTCCCAAGACTGATTTAGAGAGATCTCGCATGCAAGGGATACCCTATGCTTCGGCTATAGGCTCTATCATGTACGCGATGCTATGTACCAGACCCGATGTAGCATACTCACTAAGTGTAGTGAGCAGGTATCAAGCTGATCCTGGAGAGAGTCACTGGACAGCTGTGAAGAGCATTCTCAAGTACTTGCAAATAACTAAAGAGATGCTCTTGGTGTATGGTAACGGAGAACTCCAAGTGGAGTCCTTTACCGATTCGAGCTTCCAAAGTGATAAGGACGACACTAAGTCGCAGTCGGGATTTGTCTTTACCCTTTACGGAGGGGCGGTTAGCTGGAAGAGTTCCAAGCAGGAAACCGTGGCAGACTCGACGATGGAGGCTTAATACATCGCTGCCAACGATGCTGCCCAAAAGGCTGTCTGGATCAAGAAGTTCATTACTGAACTTGGAGTGGTTCCATCCATTGAGCATCCAATACCTTTGTATTGCGATAACAATGGAGCGGTGGCTTTGGCCGAGGAACCCAGGTCCCATCAGCGATCCAGGCATATTCTGAGGCGGTATCACCTGATCCAGGAGATAGTTGATCGCCGGGAGATCGAGGTCAGGAGGGTTGACACGAAAAACAACACAGCGGATCCACTCACGAAGGCCATTCCCCAGATACAGTTTAAGAGACTCTTCGGGATGCTCGGTATGCGATACTACAGCAGCTGGCCCTAGTGCAAGTGGGAGATTGTTAGTTGTATGTATGCCCTAGAGGCCTGTATTGTACAGATGATGTATATTATATTAGATGCTTGGACATATATAGAGATGACTTTCTTGCTTGATATGATAGTATGTTATCTGGTTACTCTTTATCTTAACATGTATACTAGTCTCTTTAAACTGTCTTATAGTTACATGTTGGTAAAGCCCTTAGGATGTGTACTTGACTACCTGGACTATGATGCAGATCATACTAGTGGGGACATGGTAGTCCATAGGTAAATCCTTCAAGGTCCCTAGTCGTGGGTGTATCGAGACGGGGCATCGATATACCAGTGTATACTAGCGTATACGCTTCTCGACCCATGAGATGGGCGATGGATAATCCCATATCCATTGGTGTTTGACATCAGAGATGGTATACGGGTGCTCAGTGGAGACTGAGTACACTGGACAGACTCGCCGAGAACTCCCAGATGGTATTATACCTCATGTCAGGTGGCTGTTCTCAGGTGACACTTATGCAGGTTAGTCTGTAGACCCAAGATCGTCATAGAGCCTTGAGTGATTCCCATTGTGCTTTGTTCTCCACCTTACCACGTCCATGAGGGCGTGCAAAACGGTGGTTTTTGGGCACATTCCCGAGTCACTTGGAGGCAATGAGCGATAGGAGGGGTTTCGTCTCTCCCGGTATTGGGAGTTAATGTTGCGCTGTGCTCTATTGGCCGTAACAGGGAAGTCCCTGGCCAGGGCTGATCAGAGATTTGCTGGTACGTGTTACCAGTAGTTTCTCGACCCATTATGAGCCTCACATCGGCATGACTTATCGGTTATTGGGGTCTGACGTTTACCACCCCTAGACTTGATATGCGACATATCAGACGAACAGACCGGACTGTACGGTAAGTGTTACTGCTTGGATTCACAGGGGTGTGAGCGGGCTTGCTCGTCGATCTTCTGATCGCTCAATACCCGAGTGGCCGTTACGTTTAGCAGACCGCTTGCGGCTTGTGGGTGCTTGATATGATCATCATCTGCTGCCGGCGTATTGACGAGTCTTTAGAGTCCTACACAGAGGTTTCCTGGCTCATGCAAAACGAGATAGGAGCGCATATGAGATATGTGCGGGACCGAGAATAATGCGTGTATGTGATACCGTATTTCATTCTCGTGATGAATGTTTGGATTGGTTGTATGCGATATAACCTAGTTATCGAATCGAAAGTTGATTCAATAAATCGATACATTGGATACTAGTCAGTTATGTGCGACATGACCGGATCATTGAATCAAGTGTTGATTTAATGATTTAATGTATAATTATATATTTGATATATTACTTTGCATTAACTAGTATTGGTTCACATTAAAAGGATTTTCTCACTTGATGTGCACATTGTATATGTGATATATTTTTGTGTGCACTTGATTGTATCATGTTTGATGATACATGTTAACTTGTGCATGTGTAAAGATTAAACCATGGTTATATGAATGGTTAGGGTTTTGTTTACTTATTCATTTATTGATTTCGATTATTTATTTTGGAAAAGAAAATGGAAATGGTGGCTTTCTTTGTTTCTTTCATGAAGTTTCATGAAGAGTTGAAACCTTGACCATTTTTGTTTTCTTCTCTTAACTTAACCATTCAGCTAACCCTAGTTTACTCTCTACACTTGACCATAGTTAGTATATGATAAGTATTCATATTATTTTCATTTTAAGGTAACACTTATCATATTCTATCTTCTTCTTCTTCCTCTTGAACAAGAAGAAAGCTTAACTCCATTAATGGCATCTTGAGTAAAAGAGTGAGAAATCTAATTCTAAAGTGAACCCACCTCCTATTTCTTCATCCTCTACCTCTTTCCAAGTAGAATAGGGTGTTTTCTTCACAAGTTTATTGCTTGGTGAAGTTGGAGCTTGATCTTGTGTTGCCTCGACGTAGATCATCTTCGGCATCGAAGCCGACGACCTAGCCTGCTCATTTCTCCGATGAAGCCGATGCCAGAGTCCGGGATCCGATATGGACAGTGAGAGGACGTCTACGTGGAGCTAAGGACGTGGAGAACCGGATCTACAAAGGTTGTAGCCTCTTTCTTTTAGCTAAGATGTTAACAAGTTTCACTTTGTCGCCTAAACTCTAGTCAAAGAATCCGTATTAGGGTTTCTCGGCACTTGTAAAATTTGAAATTGGCATGGTTGATGCCTTGTGAGACCTCTTTAGCGTGCCTAGGAACCCCACACCTAGGTCATAAGGTCATAATATATCCTCAAATATTTAACCAGCAGCATATAACAATGGCTAGGGTAAATGTCTAACCCAAGTGTAATCCCATGTGCCCGTGTCAGTGCCTCAGGTAGTAATATATCATATGGATGATGTATGAATTCATGAAAACAAAATACATGTACTAAGGAAACCGCTTTCATAATTTAGTGCGATTTCCTTTGTATTTTTAAAATGAGGTATCATAAATGAAATCAGCATAAACATTGTCTAGCATCGACACAAAACATGAATCTCAATGTCTCAAAATCTCAGGCTCCGGCTATCCGGACTGACCTGTATCCTCAAATCTCAGTACCTCAATATCTCAAAATCTCAATGTCTCAATTTTAATATCTAGGGCGCCGTCAGTCCAGACCGGCCCCTACCATCCATCTCAAGACCACGACGGTATTCTCCGGATATCCGATGCGTCGGGTAAAATCACCGGTAGGTAGTCTCCCCCTGCCAGGCTCACATCGTCATCACCACTCGCTTCTTGCCCCGGGGTACATTACTGGGTCCACCATGTACCCGAAACGGTTCCTCCACTCCTCGAACTCGGGTCTCACATGTAGCTCTCAGCACCGAGAAAACACATGGTGGGCGCACTGAAATATCATATCAGGGTAACCGGGTTTTAAAACTATTACATATTCTCTTTTGAAATACCCGCGGTTCCCAAATCGAGAAATATCATGGAAATCCGAATCCAAAACCTCAATAGCACATAAACTAGTGAATATAGGCATGAGAATCCATGAATACGGCATAACAATGAATAACAGTATGCATGAAGTTACAAGTAATAACTACAATGTATAAACTGGCATATAAGGCAAGTACACTAATATCATGTCAAACTACTAACTAACAAGCTAAGTCAAGCAATAGTATTTTCTAAGTGTACGTGATATGGCAATTACCGACGAAGATGTGTGCGAGCCGGCAAGTAAGTGTACGTGGTACATACGCATCATCGGTAATGGTGCTGGTGTCCTAACAGCATGATATCAATAATGAAATATGAATTACAATAAGTATGCGATGCGGAGCAACAGCAATCATGTGCGGGAGCTGAACACTAAACACAATGATAACTAATCTGCATTTAATAAAATATGAGTTCTACCGTGGTGCCATTTGAAATAACACGAATCGTGGGGTTTTGAAAATAAGGGCTACGGTGTTTTAAAGAAAAGATACGTCTTTTTGAAATATCTGTAGAATCCATTGACCTGTCTTTTAAAATACCCACGATCCGTTAGTTTTGAAATAGGTAGGAATCTAACCTAGTCTAACAACTACGCTAAACTATACGGCTGAACTAACCAGCTAACTGAAGGTAAGGAAACTGCCTAACATCTGAGTCGATATATATATATATATATATATATATATATATATATATATATATATATATATATATATATATATTAGTCGATGATCCCGCCTCGATAATATCACATCCGATACCATATCTATAATCAGATATTCCCAAGTTAAGAGTGCGGATCAAACATCAATATATAGCTCGTACGTAAGTCCGTCGTACGACATCCCAAATCTGGGTACGGGACAATATCACATTCATCACACTATTCATCTGGTATCCCCTTTATCAAAGATCATAATCCGAGTACGGATCTATGTCTAGTATAATACTGATACCACCTACGTATGCATGCACGTGTGTGAAACACTACGTCAAAGGACCCGCTACAACGTCATGTCGTATCTTAAATACGAACCCTGCTAAATCACCGATCTCACGGCCTCAAATCAAACCTCATCGACTCATCTCAGATCCCAAGTACTATCCTCAAATCCAGTATATGAACACATAGTCCCATACCTATGTGAACACATAAAAATATATTCCCATATACGCACATATGAAAGAAGAATGTATGCAAGTATGGGTGTGTGTATGTATGGTGCAACCACTACTCAAGGGTTTCGCAACACTAAACCAATCCAAACACACCAAATATCCATCTTTAACATTAATAATCTAAAACAATATATAATCAATATATGTGTGTATACGTATTCGTATACATAACCACGAACTGCGGGGGTGCTATACGCCATCCACCCGACTTCTCCCCGTAGATATAAATCTATTCACCTGGTCCTCGCTCGCCGGTGCCGACGTCGCCACGTGCTTGCTTGTCGTCTCGAAGTCCACATGGGGTACCCACATATCATAACGCACCGTATCGCATTAAAATCCGACTCATGACCAAAACGACACACGAATCCCACATAGGTCAAAACATATGGTTTGCTTTCACAAATCAATCCAAAAACCCTCGACGTCGGCGTACAAACGCCAAGCCATCGAGAAAAACTCAAACACACTCATTTACACAATCACAAGCACTAATTATAATATAAAATAGCTTAAAATTCACAAAAACCTCAAACTCACTTTAAAAGCTATTTTTCCGAAAATCTAGCAAGCAAAATTACACGTTTTTGTACAAAACTCGACGTTTAAACAAATCTAGCGGCCGGAATATCCACTCAATATCATAACCAAGTCATATAAACCATTCTAATAATTTATTCTCCACAAAATATATATATTTACAAAACCTAGTTAACAAAATTAGCACAATTTTCCATTTTAGCTCAAAACTTGGTGTTTTAATCAACTTTAAATATATTAACAATTCTAGTGGCCATAATTCTCATTAAAACATATTAACTAAGCCACACAACCATTAACTAGATTTTAATCTCACTCTTTATATTAATACGAAAAATCTAGTTTGCAAAACAAACACAATTAGGACAATTTAAATATAACAATTTGCAATTTAACACCCAAACTAGGTTTTACATATTTCAAGATGTCAAACTATACATTTCAACATTGATGATATAATAAAAAACCTAATTTAAAACACAACCCTCACTAGATTTTTAATTTCATCTAATGCAATAATAAAAACCTAGTAAGCAAAATGGCTTAAATATTACAATTCCAACTTTACAATTTGCAAACTAACCATTTGATTATGTTTCACATTTCACAAAATGATGAATTCCACTTTGCAACCATAATCACACAACAAAAACCCTAACTATAATCTGATCCTTCTCTTGAAAATCCAAATCTTTCAATTAAACCATAATTAAGCACCTAATAAGCTACATTTAGGAATTTAAACCAACAATTGAACAATAGGTCAAAAGTTATACCTCACAATCCATGATCAAACTTGAAATCTAGACCTCCAATTTGAAATCCATGCACCAAGATCCATGCCAAAAGAGATAAGGGAAAATGGGTAGGGCTTTGATTTGAATTTTAGTTTTGATTTTAGATGGAAATTGGTGAATTTTTTTGAGGGAAAATGAGGGGAGAAGAGGGAAGGGGAGCTGCTGTTGGGGACTGCAATTTTCGGCCAGATGTGGAGCGGGGTAAGGGAGGAGAGAGAGTGAGGTGGAGAAAGTGGGGAGAAAAGTCAAAGTCCACATTGAATTCTTTCATTTTCCTTTCCTTTCTTTTCTTTTCTTTTCAAAAGTGAGGTGATTGGAGAGAGAGGGGGGAGGGCTGTCAAAGGGGGGCCGGCCACATAGGGAGAGGGAGAGAGGGTGAGGTGTGGGTGTGTGGGTTGGGGAAAAAGATAAATGTATTACCCCAATTCCCATTAACACAACATTCACTAATAATGCACTTTTTCTTCGATAATTTCTAAACCGTTTTGGCAAACCATTTTATTTCAAAAACAATATTTTACATGTCAGTTTAGTGTGTCAAGAATTATAAAATTTGTATCAACCCATTCCAATTTGTAATTTTCCCTAATTAAATGTATTAGTGACGGCTTAAAATAATATTAAAATAATTAATTTCGGAAAAAATTTCAGAAAATTTGAAATTTCACCAGTGGCTCAAAAAACACCAAATACTAGCAATTACATAGCTAGAATGTGAATATTTAATTTTATAATAAAGATATTTGTATTTTGATTTTTTACAGAAAACCCCCTTATTTTACCGATTTTCCGAAATTTCCCCGAAACGATTTTCAAAACGTTACAATTTTCCCCCCTTAAAGAAATTCGGTCGCCGAATTTAAATTAAAACTCCCCACAAATACTAAAACATCTAAGCAAAACTATCAAGTCGTCGGGGCCCCGAAATCATAAATACATAAAACAAATCGTAGCGCAGCCCATGCGCATGAAAAATGAGCATATAACTCAAAATCAAAACTCCGTCAAGCATCCCGCAATCATCGGAGTCATGGTGAAGACACAATGTCTAAATCCCAAAATGAAAATCAATATGATATACATCATTAAAACATCTGGAAGCAATGCATGCCAAATCTTCTTCAAATCGATGTGCGATGCTCGCAGCACTGCACAGTGGCGAACGTCTATTGTAAGAAAATAACTACACACACACATATATATATATATATATATATATATATATATATATATATATATATCCTTTGTTTAATATGCACGTCCCGCCGTTTTTGAAAGCAATTTCCGAAGGGTTTCCTTTATAAAATGTTTCGTGTCATCTCGGACACGTAGGTAAATACTGAGACTATAGCTCTTCTTTGGAAATCTCTTCGATAACTATCAATGCTTGCAAAAATATACTCAGGTACTGTCCTGTGACTAGTTTTGCTCAGTATTAAACCAACTAGCAAACATCATAGAATATACTGCTCCAACATAAATCAGTCCCAAATATATATATGAATGCCATGTGCGTCTGGTGCGCACGGAAATCGAAATCCATGAATGTGCCATACATATGCACAGAAACAACATCTAAGTGCATCGGGTGTGCACAAAACATCTGTCAAGGGCAACAGGTGTGCCTGACAGCAAAACAAGTGTATCTTACATGCACGAAGAATCTCGATTTAGCGCATCTGGTGTGCACCAAAATCGTATCTCATAACATGCGCCCAACATGCGCGAAAACCCAAATCAGGAGCATCCATCATGCATGAAATCCAATATCAAGCGCCGAACATGCGCAAAATCCAATCAGGTGCACAAGGGCACAAAACAAATATCGATCATCACCATCGAAATCGAAGTCCAGTGCAACTATAGTGCACAAAATGCGTATCACTGCACTGCAAGCATATGTGAACTATACCGAGTGCAAGAACCAAATCGTGTGCGTACATATGCACAAAATCAACTCCACTGTATGAAACCCATAAATCATAAACATGAGAAACCAAGGCACGAAAACGATATCAAGTGCAACAACTGTGCAAAAATCGTAAATACTCAGTAGGTGCAACCATAGTGCATGAAAACAAATATCATGAAACTCCATCATTAAATTCGATCATGCAAATAGAGCGCCCAAAATACCGAAATCAAATATGGCGGAATAGTCCCGCTCAAGCATATCTTCCAAGAATCTCTGGAACTGTCGTGGTCACTCATAGCATGTCTCGTCGACGATACTGAACTCTGACCTGCTGGTGTGCATAACATGACCACTCCTGGGTCCAAGCCTTCTCGTAATTATCCCAGAAAGGTCCTGTCGAGGTCTCTCCCAAATCTCGTCTCTATCGAACTGTCCGGAAGTCATCGTCCCTTACTATAACTGTTTCTTGTTCCGGAACGGCTGCATACTCATCACGACTCCTGCTGGAAGGTATATCCAAGTACAATGCCTGGGCATGCGTATCGCATCTCTGATGTCGGCGGAGTAGAACGTCATCTTATCCAGATGTACGAACCTCTTACTCCACTTTTCTCTAATGTCGACTGCTTCGGACTCGTCTCGTCGTGGCAGCATGGACTGAGCTCTAATGGCTATCCTCGTATCTGGAGTCTCCCAAGAAATGCATCTCACCACCTAGCATCCGAATGAAGTCGAATCATCCGATCGATTCGTCAAAACTTCATAATCCCCCAAGAGCTCAACATCTTGGGTACAGTTTAACAGTATCGAGTACGTACCACGGCATCGATGGTCCAGCCGTAGAAGGGCAAACCCAAGCCTCACTAATGGCGCCGCGGAACTGCCGCAAACCCTAAGGTTCAAAGGCTTTCACACGGTCATTAAGTTGAGTTAGGGTTTCATTCTTCTAGAGGGTCCATAGAATTGCCTGCATGTCTTTCCGAATACTTTAATTTTGGAATAATAGGTTTCCGACATTCGATCATCTCTATCGACTCTCTACGTCTCTGCGTGAAGTCGTCTCTAACTGGAATCAATCTATCTGATGACCTCGCATCGGGGTAGGCGAACGAACCACATGTCCTAGTCATTCATCTACGGGTGACTAGCGACCTTTTATCATCTCTTAGTACAACCCGTACTGCAATAGCTCCAACATCTTGGGCGATATCTCGTCGTTCGCAGCAACAACTGGCTCATTCGTCTGCACGCTGAACAGTGCCTTAATCATCATGAATAAGCAATACATCAACGGTCATCAAAATCCGGTTGGCCTCTATGAGTGGCGCAATCCTCTGGTGCCGATCAGCACAACCGAGTAATCTCATACAGCGATCCAACAAACGCTCGTGGCACGAAAACACAATAAAAAGACGCATCTCTGCAATCGTGTGTCGCCGGAATTACGCCCTGGTCAGTTCTCGTTCGTGAAGAGCTCGTTCTGACCGCAACTCTAGCCGTAGCTCTCCCTGCCCGTAATCGTGGCAGCAAAACCATAACTGGTACCGATGAGGCTAGATCATTAATGAATATAATACCGAGCAAAGAAATGTACATCCTAATGCTTCTTAAGCGGAGTAGCGTATCGTAAATATGCGGCGGAACATACGCACGGTACGTCACTCTACTCAAGCTACCTATTCCATCAACCAAAGGTCATCCTACGCTCTGAAGGTAAAACCTAACGCTCTGATATCAACTTTGTCACGTCCCGAAAGTACGGAACATGACCGGCACTTAAACTACGAAAAGTCTCGAGGTGTACGTAATCTAAGTAAGCCGAAAACCCAGAAATCCAAATCAAGAAAAGTAGTAGAGTGAAGGAAAACCAATTTAAATCAAGTAGTTTTAATAGCATAAGCCGAATTATGCGTTTTTAAAAACATCAAATATTTCCTGAAAATTTCGACAGAGTCTCCTTTGTAAATACTGGCCCCCAAACGGGATACAACATGAATAGTATACGAAATCAATAAAAGGCATCCCCAAGCGGGAGCTAGCTCTTCGTCAATCGACGGTCACAACCACAAAAGCAATATAATATACAACGCCAAGGTCGAGAATCTAAACTCAAAGGAAACTCAACAACAAGAAATCCACAGAAATATAACGTGCGACTCTAAGGTCGAAAGAATAACATCACTGGTCTCTATCTCAAAAATAAATACAAGTTTGGTTGATGGAATTTACTAGATACAACTGAATAATATTATACAAAGTAATATGATGGGTACGATACCAATAAACCCACCTACTAGTAAGTCACCCGAAGGAAGCAGTGTCAGCAAAGCCGTAATGAAACCTGTACGGTAAAACCTGCAAGAACTGTGGGACAACGGGGGTGAGTTGCAAACTCATGAATAGAATACATCTACGAACAGGAATCGCATGTATGACGCAATCCTAGGTCATACGGTCATAATATATCCTCAAATATATAACCAGCAGCATATAACAATTGCTAGGGTAAATGTTTAACCCAAGTGTAATCCCATGTGCCCGTGTCAGTGCCTCAGGTAGTAATATATCATATGGATGATGTATGAATTCATGAAAACAGAATACATGTACTAAGGAAACTTCTTTCATAATTTAGTGCGATTTCTTTTGTATTTTTAAAATGAGGTATCATAAATGAAATCAGCATAAACAATGTCGAGCATCGACACAAAACATGAATCTCAATGTCTCAAAATCTCAGGCTCCGGCTATCCGGACTTGCCTGTATCCTCAAATCTCGGTACCTCAATATCTCAAAATCTCAATGTCTCAATTTTAATATCTAGGGCACCGTCAGTCTAGACCGGCCCCTACCATCCATCTCAAGACCACGACGGTATCCTTCGGATATCCGACGCGTCAGGTAAAATCACCGGTATGTAGTCTCCCCCTGCCAGGCTCACATCGTCATCACCACGCGCCTCTTGCCCCGGGGTACCTTACCGGGTCCACCATGTACCCGAAACGGTTCCTCCACTCCTCGAACTCGGGTCTCACATGTAGCTCTCAGCACCGAGAAAACACATGGTGGGCGCACTGAAATATCATATCAGGGTAACCGGGTTTTAAAACAATTACATATTCTCTTTTGAAATACCCACGGTTCCCAAATCCAGAAATATCATGGAAATCCGAATCCAAAACCTCAATAGCACATAAACTAGTGAATATAGGCATGAGAATCCATGAATGCGGCATAACAATGAATAACAGTATGCATGAAGTGACAAGTAATAACTACAATGTCTAAACTGGCATATAAGTCAAGTACACTAATATCATGTCAAACTACTAACTAACAACCTAAGTCAAGCAATAGTATTTTCTAAGTGTACGTGATATGGCAATTACCGACGAAGATGTGTGTGAGCCGGCAAGTAAGTGTACTTGGTACATACGCATTATCGGTAATGGTGCTGGTGTCCTAACAGCATGATATCAATAATGAAATATGAATTACTATAAGTATGCGATGCGGAGCAACAACAATAATGTGCGGGAGCTGAACACTAAACACAATGATAACTAATCTGCATTTAATAAAATATGAGTTCCACAGTGGTGCCATTTGAAATAACACGAATCGTGGGGTTTTGAAAATAAGGGGTACGGTGTTTTTAAGAAAAGATACGTCTTTTTGAAATATCCGTAGAATCCATTGACCTGTCTTTTAAAATACCCACGATCCGTTAGTTTTGAAATAGGTAGGAATCTAACCTAGTCTAACAACTACGCTAAACTATACGGCTGAACTAACCGGCTAACTGAAGGTAAGGAAACTGCCTAACATCTGAGTCGATATATATATATATATTTATATATATATATATATATATATTAGTCGATGATCCCGCCTCGATAATATCACATCCGATACCATATCTATAATCAGATATTCCCAAGTCAAGGGTGCGGATCAAACATCAATATAGAGCTCGTACGTAAGTCCGTCGTACGGCATCCCAAATCTGGGTACGGGACAATATCACATTCATCACACTATTCATCTGGTATCCCCTTTATCAAAGATCATAATCCGAGAACGGATCTATGTCTAGTATAATACTGATACCACCTACGTATGCATGCACGTGTGTGAAACACTACGTCAAAGGACCCGCTACAACGTCATGTCGTATCTTAAATACGAACCCTGCCAAATCACCGATCTCACGGCCTCAAATCAAACCTCATCGACTCATCTCAGATACCAAGTACTATCCTCAAATCCAGTATATGAACACATAGTCCCATACCTATGTGAACACATAAAAATATATTCCCATATACGCACATATGAAAGAAGAATGTATGCAAGTATGGGTGTGTGTATGTGTGGTGCAACCACTACTCTAGGGTTTCGCAACACTAAACCAATCCAAACACACCAAATATCCATCTTTAACATTAATAATCTAAAACAATATATAATCAATATATGTGTGTATACGTATTCGTATACATCACCACGAACTGCGGGGGTGCTATACGCCATCCACCCGACTTCTCCCCGTAGATATAAATCTATTCACCTGGTCCTCGCTCGCCGGTGCCGACGTCGCCACGTGCTTGCTTGTCGTCTCGAAGTCCACATGGTGTACCTACATATCATAACGCACCGTATCGCATTAAAATCCGACTCATGACCAAAACGACACACGAATCCCACATAGGTCAAAACATATGGTTTGCTTTCACAAATCAATCCAAAAACCCTCTACGTCGGCGTACAAACGCCAAGCCATCGAGAAAAACCCAAACACACTCATTTACACAATAACAAGCACTAATTATAATATAAAATAGCTTAAAATTCACAAAAACCTCAAACTCACTTTAAAAGCTATTTTTCCGAAAATCTAGCAAGCAAAATTACACGTTTTTGTACAAAACTCGACGTTTAAACAAATCTAGCGGCCGCAATATCCACTCAATATCATAGCCAAGTCATATAAACCATTCTAATAATTTATTCTCCACAAAATATATATATTTACAAAACCTAGTTAACAAAATTAGCACAATTTTCAATTTTAGCTCAAAGCTTGGTGTTTTAATCAACTTTAAATATATTAACAATTCTAGTGGCCATAATTCTCATTAAAAAATATTAATTAAGCCACACAACCATTAACTAGATTTTAATCTCACTCTTTATATTAATACGAAAAATCTAGTTTGCAAAACAAACACAATTAGGACAATTTACATATAACAATTTACAATTTAACACCCAAACTAGGTTTTACATATTTCAAGATGTCAAACTATACATTTCAACCTTAATGATATAATAAAAAACCTAATTTAAAACACAACCCTCACTAGATTTTTAATTTCATCTAATGCAATAATAAAAACCTAGTAAGCAAAATGGCTTAAATATTACAATTCCAACTTAACAATTTGCAAACTAACAATTTGATTATGTTTCACATTTCACAAAATGATGAATTCCACTTTGCAACCATAATCACACAACAAAAACCCTAACTATAATCTAATCCTTCTCTTGAAAACCTAAATCTTTCAATTAAACCATAATTAAGCACCTAATAAACTATATAAAGGTATTTAAACCAACAATTGAACAATAGGTCAAAAGTTATACCTCACAATCCATGATCAAACTTGAAATCTAGACCTCTAATTTGAAATTCATGCACCAAAATCCATGCCAAAAGAGATAAGGGAAAATGGGTAGGGATTTGATTTTAATTTTAGTTTTGATTTTAGATGGAAATTGGTGAATTTTTTTGAGGGAAAATGAGGGGAGAAGAGGGAAGGGGAGCTGCTGTTGGGGACTGCAATTTTCGTCCAGATCTGGAGGGGGGTAAGGGAGAGAGAGTGAGGTGGAGAAAGTGGGGAGAAAAGTCAAAGTCCACATTGACTTCTTCCATTTTCCTTTCCTTTCTTTTCTTTTCTTTTCAAAAGTGAGGTGATTGGAGAGAGGGGGGGGAGGGCTGTCAAAGGGGGGCCGGCCACATGGGGAGAGGGAGAGAGGGTGAGGTGTGGGTGTGTGGGTTAGGAAAAAAGATAAATGTATTACCCCAATTCCCATTAACACAACATTCACTAATAAAGCACTTTTTCTTCGATAATTTCTAAACCGTTTTGGCAAACCATTTCATTTCAAAAACAATATTTTACATGTCAGTTTAGTGTGTCAAGAATTATAAAATTTGTATCAATCCATTCCAATTTGTAATTTTCCCTAATTAGATGTATTAGTGACGGCTTAAAATAATATTAAAATAATTAATTTCGGAAAAAAATTCAGAAAATTTGAAATTTCACCAGTGGCTCAATAAACACCAAATACTAGCAATTACACAGCTAGAATGTGAATATTTAATTTTATAATAAAGATATTTGTATTTTGATTTTTTACAGAAACCCCCTTATTTTACCGATTTTCCGAAATTTCCCCGAAACGATTTTCAAAACGTTACACTTGGTCATATCGAAGAGAAAAGACTAAGTATGTTGCATAAAGACGGACTCTTGAATATGTTCGAGTTTTCATTTTATGAAACTTTTCAGTCATGTCTCAAAGGGAAGATGACCAAATCTCCGTTCACCGGACATGGAGAAAGAGCAACAGAGCTCTTGGGACTCATACACAGTGATGTATGTGGTCCGATGTCTATACATGCAAGGGGTGGGTTCTCGTACTTCATCACATTCACTGACGATCTCTCTAGATTCAGATATGTGTATCTTATGAAACACAAATTTAAAGCTTTTGAGAAATTCAAGGAATTCAGAAACGAAGTAGAGAACCGGACTGGCAAAAGTATCAAGATACTCCTGTCTAATAGAGGAGGGGAGTACTTGAGCACGGAATTCCTGGATTACTTAAAAGAGAATGGTATTCTCTCTCAGCTTACTCCTCCTTATACACCACAACACAACGGTGTTTCGGAGCGGAGGAATCGTACCCTAATGGATATGGTTCGCTCCATGATGAGTAGTGCCGAGTTGCCTATTTCATTTTAGGGACATGCGCTTCAAACAGCGGCATACCGACTGAATTACGTTCCATCCAAATCTGTGCCTAAGACTCCCTATGAAGTATGGAGTGGTAGAAATCCGTATCTTAAGCGGTTCAAGATATGGGGTTGTCCGGCCTATGTAAAAACACAGAAACCGGACAAGCTAGAGGCACGGTCAGTTCTATGTAAATTTGTGGGATATCCTAAAGACTCACTAGGATATCTCTTCTACCACACTGAGGAACAGAAGGTGTTTGTATCTCGCCACGCTGCCTTTTTAGAAAGGGAGTTTCTTGCAAAAGAAACTAGTGGGAGTTCAGTAGAACTGGGAGAAATCCATGAACCACAAAATATAACTGAAAATTTGGAGGAACCACTGGATTCAATAACCCTAGACGAACCTCAGCCGCTCCGAAGACCTGGTAGGATTTCTCATCCGCCCGAGAGATACTACGGTTTTCTCTTAGACGGGGATCGAGAGGATTGCGTCTTGGAAGAAGATGACCCTACCAGTTTCAGGCAGGCCATTATCAGTAGGGACTCTGATAAGTGGCTGGAAGCAATGCAATCCGAAATGGAGTCCATGTACACCAATAAAGTGTGGACCTTGGATATTGCTCCACCTGGGGTAAATCCGTTGGATGCAAATGGATCTACAAAAGGAAACTTGGTGTAGATGGGCAGGTGGAAACCTATAAGGCTAGACTCATTGCTAAAGGTTTTCGTCAAAGACCTGGTTTGGACTATGACGAAGCTTTTTCTCCAGTGGCTATGCTCAAATCCATTCGGATCCTACTTGCCATTGCTGCCTTTCATGACTATGAAATCTGGCAGATGGACGTTAAAACGGCTTTTCTAAACGGCTGTTTAGAAGAGTGCGTTTACATGGATCAGCCAGAGGGTTTTGTATACAGTGGGAGCAGCAGGAAGGTGTGCAAGTTGCTTAAATCCATTTATGGATTAAAGCAGGAATCGCGGAGCTGGAACATCTGTTTTGATGAGGCAATCATGGAATTTGATTTCATCAAGAACGAAGATGAACCATGTTACAAATGAATGAAAGAAAAAAAAACGCTCATCTCACATCCACCCCGGCCATTCACCCGCGACAATCCAATCCATTCATATCCACAAACCAATAACAATCACAGATCACAGAGATGTATAACCCCGACTAATCGACTTATAGCGATTAGCCGACGTTCAATACATACAAGCATCACAGATATAACCGATATAGTTAAAGTGTAGTGAAGTTCCGGAAAAATACGGATTTATAGGCCCCCAAAAGTAAATTTTAGTTCTGGAAAAACTGGGCACATATAACATATCCTAAAAATCCCAAAACCAACACAGAAACACTCTGCACCAAAATCGAAGCAGAGAGGGGACCAGACGGCCGCGCTTCCACGGCAAGAGCTTCCTCTTGCCGCGGATCCACGCTCCTCTGATCGCCTCTCTGGTTCGTATTTGGTGATTTTCTATACAAAAGCCTGAGATAGTTTTTGGTGTATAACAAATGTCATTTTGACCAGAAAAAAAATTAACAGAAACTAGGGTTTTGCAAAGTTTGGTTTTTGGATTTTCCGGTTTCGAAACTTCGTTACACTTCACTACCTAGCTAGTTTAAGTTTAGTTAGGCTCTGATACCACTGAAAGTCCACGTTGCCCACCCCGGTGCTTACGGGGAGGCGGAAAACATAATAAAAAAACGGATTTTTATTGACTTAGGCAACATGGACCAAGCTTGTGAGGATCTTTGCTAAACAAAAACTAGCTAAAGCAAACTAACAACTAGCTAAGTTGTAGAAAGGTTATACCTTGAGCTCAAAGTCCTTCTCTCCTTGCTCCTTGGAATGGTAGAAAGAGGTCACCTTGCTTGTCTTCTACCGTCAAAGAAGGATCCACCCGAAAGCCTCGACCTTTAGCTTCAACTCCAAGCTAGGAGTAACTAGAGTGCAAGAAATGCTAAGACTTGAACCCTAGAAGAGAGTAGAGAAGATCAAGTGAAGGTTTTTCTCAAGCTTTTTGTTTCTCAACACATGAGAGGGAGAGAGCTTGAGGGAGAGGATGAGCAAGAGAGAGAAATGATATGAGAGAATGAATTATTAGTGAGCCATTCTCACTAATATGTGTGTAATATATTAATTAATTAATTAGCTAGAAAATTGTCATGGTTTAATCAAGATATGACCATTATCATTTCAATATTAATGCAAATTGCAAGGATCAAAGAGCATCTTCCAAATGAAATGATCATGGTCAAATTGTCAACTAGGTCAACAAGTCAATGAAGTCAAATGGTCAACAACAACAACCATGCACAATTATTAAGCTAATTATCAATTAACTATAATACACACAAAAGCAATAGGGTTAATAAAATGACAATAGTCAATAACCCTAAACAAGGTCCTCTCCCTCAATCTCAAGCAACTGTGCATACGCACCCGCATTCGTGATCCGAGGAACACGAACACAATGAGAAAAACCAATCTCAAACCATACACTAGGATCCGGCTTAAACCAAAGCCCGCTAGTATAAACTGTCCGGACAGCAAACGTGCACAAGTGCGCGAATGTGAACGAACCCTGTCGCAAAACCATGCGACCTCTACTCATTTTGCCTAAAGGCGAATAGCTCTCTGTGTGGGACTCTAAAGACTCGACACTACGCTGGCAGTGGGTTTAACAACAGACCGCAATCGGCACTAGCTGTACGTAACGGTCCCCAGGTAGATGTCGATAAGAAGACTGACGAGGTGAACCCCATCTGCACTCCTACTGAGCCTGTATGTGACAGTCTCCGTACAGTCCGGTCTGTTCGTCTGATACATCGCATGGCGGGCCTAGGGGGCGGTGAACGTCAGTCCCCTAATAGCGGTACAAGTCGTGTCGGAGTGTAGCCCAGAACACCCTGAGATAACACTGGAAACCTACCAGTATACCTCGCTTGCCCTGGCCAGGGACTACTCGTGTAATGGCTCTCCTGGACACAGCGCGATGTCAACCCCCAATACCGGGAGAGACGAATCCTGTCTAACCGTCACTGCCTCCAAGTGCTTCGGGACTGCACTCAAAAACTACCTGTTTGCACGACTCCTTTGAGTCGTGGTAGGGTAGTAATCAAAGTGCAGTAGGAACACACTCGAGGCGAAGTGACAGTGTCAAGTCAGCGGACTAAGCTGTACTCATGTCACCTGGGAACTGATAACTGGCGATAGGTATATTACCAACCAACAGTTCCCGATGAGTCCTGTCCAGTGTACTCGTAACCTAACGAGCACCCGCATACTATCCCAAGTATGACATACTAACGGCTGTGGGACAGACCGTCTCCCACACTGGGATGAGAAGCGCATACGCTAGTCTACTCCGGAGTATCGATGCCCTGTCTCGATAGTCCAACGACCAGGGACCTGTATAAGGATGTGCTTATAGATTACCCAGCTCCCACGAGTGCGAGCGCCATCACAACGCTGGTAATCAAGCAAGGATCCTAAGGGCTCTACTAATATGTATACCAGCAATATGCTAAAAGAAACACATGCACATATTAAAGCAGAGACAAACCAAGTAGCATACTACCATTTCGAGCAAGATTGTATATACAACTGTGAATATCCCAAGCTTCCATTAAGTAATATACAAACTGGTATGATACAGTAATGGCCTCTAGGGCATATATACTAACAATCTCCCACTTGCACTAAGGCCATGTACTGGCGTATCGAAGACCTATCATCTCGATCAGCCGCTCGAACTGAGTCTGGGGCAAGGCCTTGGTGAATGGATCTGCTGTGTTATCCTCTGATGCAACTCTCCGGACCTCGATCTCCTGGCGATCCACAATCTCCCTGATCAGGTTATACCGCCTTAAGATGTGTCTGGATTTCTGATGGGACCTGGGTTCCTTCGCTAAAGCTATAGCCCCGTTGTTGTCGCAATACAGAGGTATTGGGTCAACAATGGACGGAACCACCTGAAGTTCTTTCAAGAACTTCCTCATCCAGACAGCTTCTTTTGCGGCATCAGATGCAGCGATGTATTCCGCTTCCATAGTCGAGTCAGCAACGGTTTCCTGTTTGGAGCTCTTCCAACACACCGCCCCTCCATTGAGGGTAAAGACAAAACCCGACATGGACTTGGAATCATCCTTGTCACTCTGGAAGCTGGAGTCAGCAAAGGACTCAATCTGCAGGTCTTTTCCGACATACACCAAGAACATCTCCTTAGTCCTTCTCAGGTACTTGAGAATGTTCTTTACTGCTATCCAATGTTTCTCCCCAGGATTTGACTGATACCTGCTTACCACACTCAGTGCATAAGCCACATCCAATCTGGTACACAACATCGCATACATTATAGAGCCTACCGCAGAAGCGTAGGGTATAATAGACATGCGATCCCTCTCCAAATCAGTCTTGGGAGACATCTCTTTGGAGAGGGTGATCCCGTGACAAGCCGGTAGATTACCGCGCTTGGAATCTTCCATACTGAATCTCTTCAGTATGGTGTCGATGTACCTAGACTGTGAGAGTCCTAATATCCTCTTGGATCTGTCACGGTAGATCCGGATACCCAGAATGTATGAGGCATCACCCAGGTCTTTCATGGAGAACCTGTGTGACAAGAACCCCTTGACAGATTGTAGCATAGGAATGTCATTTCCTATTAAGAGAATGTCATCCACGTATAAAACGAGGAATACTACAGTTCTCGCTACAAATCTACAATAGATGCATGGTTCATCTGGATTTTTGATAAAGCCAAATTCTTTGACCGTCTCATCAAAACAGATGTTCCAACTCCGCGATGCCTGCTTGAGTCCATAAATGGACTTGAGCAACTTGCACACCTTTCCGCTGCTCCCACCCTGAATGAAACCCTCTGGCTGGTCCATATAGACACACTCCTCTAAATGACCATTTAGAAAAGCTGTCTTTACGTCCATCTGCCAAATCTCATAATCGTGGAAAGAAGCGATGGCAAGAAGGATCCGAATGGATTTCAGCATAGCTACTGGAGAAAAGGTTTCGTCATAGTCCAAACCAGGTCGCTGACGAAAACCCTTTGCTACCAGTCTAGCTTTATAGGTCTCAACCTGTCCATCTACACCAATCTTCCTTTTGAAGATCCACTTGCATCCTACGGGTTTTACCCCGTCTGGAGAAATGTCCAACGTCCATACTTTGTTGGTGTACATGGACTCCATCTCGGTCCGCATTGCATCCAGCCATTTTACCGAGTCGACGCTCTGAATGGCTTGCTGGAAGCTAGTAGGCTCATCACAATCTATGATGCAGTCCTCTCTATCCCCGTCAATGAGAAAACCGTAGTACCTCTCGGACGGATGAGACTGCCTACTACTCCTGCGGAGTGGCGTAGGAATGTCCTGATCTTTCGAACCCTCTGGTTCTACCAAGCTTTCAGTAATAGCTTGCGGTTCTGGAATTTCTTCCAGTTCTATCGCGCTCCCACTTAATTCTTTTTCTATGAACTGATGTTCTAGAAAGTGGGCATGGCGAGAAACAAGGACTTTTTGTTCCTCTTCGCAATAGAAGTAATATCCCTTGGAGTTCTTCGGATATCCCACAAACTTGCACTGTACTGAGCGTGCCTCGAGCTTGTCCGCATGCTGCTTTTTTACAAAAGATGGACATCCCCATGTCTTAATGTGATTAAGATAGGGTCTCTTTCCACACCACATTTCATATGGTGTAGTAGGCACAGTCTTAGTTGGAACTCGGTTCAAAAGGTATGCTGCTGATTCTAGCGCATATCCCCAGAACGATCGCGGTAACTCAGCGTTACTCATCATGGACCGTACCATATCCAATAGGGTCCGGTTCCGTCTCTCCGATACACCGTTATGTTGCGGAGTGTATGGAGGAGTAAGCTGAGAGAGAATTCCATTCTCTTTTAAGTAGTTCAGGAATTCGGCACTTAAGTATTCTCCACCTCGATCCGATCTTAGAATCTTGATAATTTTGCCGGTTTGTTTTTCTACTTCATTCTTATATTCCTGGAATTTTTCAAAAGCCTCGGATTTATGTTTCATTAAGAAGACATAACCGTACCTTGAAAAATCATCCGTAAAGGTAATGAAGTAAGAATAACCGCTTCGCGCATGTGTAGACATTAGACCGCACACGTCGCTGTGTACGAGTCCCAAGAGCTCGCTCGCTCTTTCTCCGTGTCCAGAAAACGGAGCCTTTGTCATCTTTCCTTTGAGACAGGATTGACAAGTTGCATACGATTGATATTCGAACGGATCCAAATATCCTTCAGTATGTAACTTAGTCAATCTTCTCTCATTGATGTGACCCAGTCTACAATGCCATAAGAAAGTTTTATTAATTTCTGGAGACTTTCTTTTGTGTGTATTCTGGATATTGAAAACCTGTGGTTGGTTTAAAACGTATATACCGTTGTTCAATGTACCTGACACAATCAAAACTTGATTTAGGTGAATGTTCACTACATTACTTACAAATGCAAATTCATAACCTTCTTTAGATAATAAAGATATAGAAATGATATTACAGGTTGCATTTGGTACATAATAACAACTACGCAAAACCAAAAAGTGTCCATCTGATAATCCCAGGTGATAATCCCCCACGGCCTCAGCATCCATGCTAGCACCGTTCGCAACTCTGAGGGTCATGTCACCTGCCTTCAAAACTCTACGCTTTCTCAACGCCTGCAAAGAATTACAGATATGAGATCCTGATCCGGTATCCAATACCCAGGATGTAGAGTTTATTGATAGACAGTTTTCAAAAACATACACACCTGAAGCTGAAGCTGCAACTCGCTTCAAATCCTGTGTTCTGGCTTTCCAAGCCTTGCAATCCTGTTTCCAGTGACCACTTTTGTGACAATAGAAGCATTCTTCCTTCCCCACCAGCTTCCCCGCTACTTTTGTTGCTTTACCCTTTCCCTTCGTATCCACTTTACCGACACCGCCACTTGGTTTGGCGGGGGCTTTCTTCTTCTTGCCCTTGGCTTTCGCCCTGGACCTAGAAGAGGAAGATCCTCCTACAAAGAAAGTGGATGTCTCCCTACCCTTCTGTAGGGTGCCCTCAGCAGTCCTCAACATGTTCAGAAGTTCGGCAAGTTCAACCTCCTTTCCTTGCATGTTGAAGTTAAGAATGAACTGGGCGTAAGTGGAAGGAAGGGACTGGAGAATCAAATCGGTATAGAGTTCATTCTCCAACGTGGTCCCAAGGTCCGCGAGCTCCTCTATGTAGCCGATCATCTTAAGCACGTGGTCCGCTACCGATGATCCGACGGCAAACCTTGCCTAAAAAAGCTTCTTCGACACTTCGTATCTAGCGATACGAGACTGCTCTCCATACAGTTCTTTTGTATGGAGAAATATGGACTCTAGGTCCATATTCTCGTGCCTCCTCGGATGTTCGTTGTCCATCGAGGGTAGTACGAGGCATCTGGCCCTCGCGCAATCTATCTCCCATGTCTTACGGATTTCTACATCCGCGACGCTGGAGGTGGGACCTGGGACAGGGGAGCTTTGGTGGTAAGTATATACCCCAGCTTGTCATAAGTGATAGCCATCTTGACATTCCTGAGCCAATCTTTGTAGTTTGGCCCTGTCAATATATTTTTATCTAACAGTAACTTAAGTCCGGTCATGTTGAATGGTCGCTGCAATTAGGAGAGAGAAAAGAAACACTTTAGCATGATGCTCTTGCAAGTTTAGAGTGGTTTTTAGTTTGTCTAAACTGGATGGCTCCCACTGTTTCTCGAATCCCTTCTCAAACCATAAAGAAAAGGATTAGCCGGGATCATTCTCACCGTACAATACTTGCTTAACCGTTCAGCCAGGCCAGTGTCGGTACTTCGAGGGAGGTTTTCCAACGCTTTCGCGAAGTTCCTTAATTAAGTAACCTCTTTTCCCTGTGGGCGTAGCCCCGCTAACACCTTTCTAGGCACCTACTAGGTTTATAGCATTGATCGTTAAGTGAGAGTTTTCCCGAGGAGTAGCATATACTCACAGTAGGATCGGGATCCAAATATCATCGCGTGATAAAACCGAAGGAATCCTACCAGAACTATCACACTCCAAATGGTATGCAACGCTAGCAAGTTTCAGTACTTATGAAACTCCCGATGTGGATTTTTGCCCCATGCTCTTATGACCTTGACTTTGGCCAAAATATCATAAGTCACATGTCAAGTTCTACCCGTCATTCTCCTGGTTAATTTGGACCCACCCGTACCTACCCTTGACTTTGGCCAAAATGGCAGCACGACTGTCCCAAATCAACGCATCTATCTATGCTGCACATGAATGCCCAAACGCTACCAATCACTATGCCTTGACTTTGGCCAAAATACACAGCTTGAATACTTTTGACCATTCATGTGGAATGACGGAGGGCTACGAATGGTTTTGGCGAAACCGTGAACGTAGTGAACTTGATATAATCGATGGAACGAGATAGCTTTTAAAAGGAGTGGTTCAAGCTCCGCGTGTAAAAGTTTAGTTTTGAAAAGAACCGAGTGGTTTTCAAAGTGTTCCAATCGACTTTTACTTGGTTTATTTCTTGCATTAGTTCTTTTAATGCGTCCCATCAATTAATCCTACCATTGCAGAAAACAACCAAAATATGACGTACGCTTATGCCATTCGCATTCGCCACGGGGCCCCGTCATCACCCGTTAGGTTACTTAACTAACGACAGAGCGGGGGCTGGGCGAGCGCGGCTGTAAAACATAAGCAACGCCTAAATAGTTATTGTATATAAATATATAGCAATGATAGACATTACAGATCACAGATGAATACATTGGATATACTAGGAATCCGCAATGCGTTCGAGCCTGCAACGTAAAGCGGATTACACGGTCGCGGTGAATAGCCAATACCCCACCGAAGACCCCTACGGGTGCGGCAATCTACCCGCCAAGCACCCGAAGCGAAGCAACCTCCCTCACCACCGTGAGTAGGCCACTCGGCGCTTCGAGATACCCGGTAGTTTGTGCACCCCCTCCATGGGTCTATCCTAGGAGCAAAAACTGTAAAAAGAATTATACAATGACGGCTACAACCCCGACCCGATTGTGCGGCCATACAAATAATATTATTACATCAATTTACATGTTACAAATGAATGAAAGAAAAAAAAACGCTCATCTCACATCCACCCCGGCCATTCACCCGCGACAATCCAATCCATTCATATCCACAAACCAATAACAATCACAGATCACAGAGATGTATAACCCCGACTAATCGACTTATAGCGATTAGCCGACGTTCAATACATACAAGCATCACAGATATAACCGATATAGTTAAAGTGTAGTGAAGTTCCGGAAAAATACGGATTTATAGGCCCCCAAAAGTAAATTTTAGTTCTGGAAAAACTGGGCACATATAACATATCCTAAAAATCCCAAAACCAACACAGAAACACTCTGCACCAAAATCGAAGCAGAGAGGGGACCAGACGGCCGCGCTTCCACGGCAAGAGCTTCCTCTTGCCGCGGATCCGCGCTCCTCTGATCGCCTCTCTGGTTCGTATTTGGTGATTTTCTATACAAAAGCCTGAGATAGTTTTTGGTGTATAACAAATGTCATTTTGACCAGAAAAAAAATTAACAGAAACTAGGGTTTTGCAAAGTTTGGTTTTTGGATTTTCCGGTTTCGAAACTTCGTTACACTTCACTACCTAGCTAGTTTAAGTTTAGTTAGGCTCTGATACCACTGAAAGTCCACGTTGCCCACCCCGGTGCTTACGGGGAGGCGGAAAACATAATAAAAAAACGGATTTTTATTGACTTAGGCAACATGGACCAAGCTTGTGAGGATCTTTGCTAAACAAAAACTAGCTAAAGCAAACTAACAACTAGCTAAGTTGTAGAAAGGTTATACCTTGAGCTCAAAGTCCTTCTCTCCTTGCTCCTTGGAATGGTAGAAAGAGGTCACCTTGCTTGTCTTCTCCCGTCAAAGAAGGATCCACCCGAAAGCCTCGACCTTTAGCTTCAACTCCAAGCTAGGAGTAACTAGAGTGCAAGAAATGCTAAGACTTGAACCCTAGAAGAGAGTAGAGAAGATCAAGTGAAGGTTTTTCTCAAGCTTTTTGTTTCTCAACACATGAGAGGGAGAGAGCTTGAGGGAGAGGATGAGCAAGAGAGAGAAATGATATGAGAGAATGAATTATTAGTGAGCCATTCTCACTAATATGTGTGTAATATATTAATTAATTAATTAGCTAGAAAATTGTCATGGTTTAATCAAGATATGACCATTATCATTTCAATATTAATGCAAATTGCAAGGATCAAAGAGCATCTTCCAAATGAAATGATCATGGTCAAATTGTCAACTAGGTCAACAAGTCAATGAAGTCAAATGGTCAACAACAACAACCATGCACAATTATTAAGCTAATTATCAATTAACTATAATACACACAAAAGCAATAGGGTTAATAAAATGACAATAGTCAATAACCCTAAACAAGGTCCTCTCCCTCAATCTCAAGAAACTGTGCATACGCACCCGCATTCGTGATCCGAGGAACACGAACACAATGAGAAAAACCAATCTCAAACCATACACTAGGATCCGGCTTAAACCAAAGCCCGCTAGTATAAACTGTCCGGACAGCAAACGTGCACAAGTGCGCGAATGTGAACGAACCCTGTCGCAAAACCATGCGACCTCTACCATTTTGCCTAAAGGCGAATAGCTCTCTGTGTGGGACTCTAAAGACTCGACACTACGCTGGCAGTGAGTTTAACCACAGACCGCAAGCGGCACTAGCTGTACGTAACGGTCCCCAGGTAGATGTCGATAAGAAGACTGACGAGGTGAACCCCATCTGCACTCCTACTGAGCCTGTATGTGACAGTCTCCGTACAGTCCGGTCTGTTCGTCTGATACATCGCATGGCGGGCCTAGGGGGGCGGTGAACGTCAGTCCCCTAATAGCGGTACAAGTCGTATCGGAGTGTAGCCCAGAACACCCTGAGATAACACTGGAAACCTACCAGTATACCTCGCTTGCCCTGGCCAGGGACTACTCGTGTAATGGCTCTCCTGGACACAGCGCGATGTCAACCCCCAATACCGGGAGAGACGAATCCTGTCTAACCGTCACTGCCTCCAAGTGCTTCGGGACTGCACCCAAAAACTACCTGTTTGCACGACTCCTTTGAGCCGTGGTATGGTAGTAATCAAAGTGCAGTGGGAACACACTCGAGGCGAAGTGACAGTGTCAAGTCAGCGGACTAAGCTGTACTCATGTCACCTGGGAACTGATAACTGACGATAGGTATATTACCAACCAACAGTTCCCGACGAGTCCTGTCCAGTGTACTCGTAACCTAACGAGCACCCGCATACTATCCTAAGTACGACGTACTAACGGCTGTGGGACAGACCGTCTCCCACACTGGGATGAGAAGCGCATACGCTAGTCTACTCCGGAGTATCGATGCCCTGTCTCGATAGTCCAACGACCAGGGACCTGTATAAGGATGTGCTTATAGATTACCCAGCTCCCACGAGTGCGAGCGCCATCACAACGCTGGTAATCAAGCAAGGATCCTAAGGGCTCTACTAATATGTATACCAGCAATATGCTAAAAGAAACACATGCACATATTAAAGCAGAGACAAACCAAGTAGCATACTACCATTTCGAGCAAGATTGTATATACAACTGTGAATATCCCAAGCTTCCATTAAGTAATATACAAACTAGTATGATACAGTAATGGCCTCTAGGGCATATACACTAACAGATGCCTCGTACATTCTGGGGATCATGATCTACAGAGATAGATCTAAGAGACTACTGGGACTTTCGCAGTCCAGATACATAGAGACCGTACTAAAGAGATTTAGTATGGAAGATTCCAAGCGCGGTAACATACCCGCATTGCACGGAATCACCCTCTCCAAGAAGTTGTCTCCTAAGACTGACGAGGAGAGGGTTCGCATGAGCACCATACCCTACGCTTCGGTGGTAGGATCTATAATGTACGTGATGCTATGTACAAGACCAGATGTAGCTTACGCGCTGAGCATGGTGAGACGGTATCAATCAGACCCAGGTGAGGACCACTAGACGACAGTGAAGAACATTCTCATGTACCTGAGAAGGACTAAGGAGATGTTCCTAGTTTACAGTAATGGAGATCTCAGGGTCGAGTCCTTTACCGATTCAAGCTTCCAGAGTGACAAGGATGACAGCAAGTCTGTCTCGGGTTTTGTGTTTACCCTCAATGGAGGGGCGGTGTGTTGGAGGAGTTCCAAACAGGATACCGTCGCAGACTCGACGATGGAGGCTGAATACATTGCTGCAAGCGATGCCGCAAAAGAGGCGGTCTGGATGAAGAAGTTCATAAGTGAAATTCAGGTGGTTTTGTCCATTGTAGACCCAATACCTTTGTATTGTGATAACAATGGGGTTATAGCTTTAGCGAAGGAACCAAGGTCCCATCAGAAATCTAGACACATTTTAAGGCGGTATCACCTGATCTGGGAGATCATTGATCGCCAGGAAATCGAGGTACGGAGAGTAGACAATAAAGACAACACGGAGGATCCATTCGCAAAGGCCCTCCCTCAAACACAGTTCGAGCGACTTTTTGAGCTATTGGGTATGCGGTACGCCAGCAGCTGGCCTTAGTGCAGACGTTGGGTATGCGATACACCAATTACTGGCCTTTAGTGCAAGTGGGAGATTGTTAAATATCTATGCCCTAGAGGCCATTATTGTATAGTACTAGTTTGTATAATACATTTTGGAGGCTTGGGATATATATACGGGTTTACGACAGTCTTTCTCGACATAGTAGTATGCTACTTGGTTTGTTTCTATCTTAATATGTGTATATGTTTCTTTTAACATATCGCTAATACATATTGATGGAGCCCTTAGGATCTTTGCTTGACTACCGGCGTTGTGATGGCGATCACACTAGTGAGGGCTGGGTAGTCTATAAGTACATCCTTATTTTGGTCCCTGGTCATAGGATTATCGAGACAGGGCGTCAATACTCCATAGTAGACTGGTGCACACGCTTCTCTTCCCAACAGGGGAGATGGTCTGTCCCACAGCCATCAGTACGTCGTACTGGATATAGTATGCAGGTGCTCGTTAGGTTACGAGTACACTGGACAGGACTCGTCGGGAACTGTTGGTTGGTATTATACCTATCGTCAGTTAACAGTTCCCAGGTGACATGAGTACAGCTTAGTCCGCTGACTTGACACTGTCACTTCGCCTCGAGTGTGTTCCCGCTGTTCTTAGATTACTACCCTACCACGGCTCTACTGAGTCGTGCAAACAGGTAGTAGTTGGGTGCAGTCCCGAAGCACTTGGACGTAGTGACAGTTAGACATGATTCATCTCTCCCAGTATTTGGAGTTGATATCGTGCTGTGTCTAGGAGAGCCATTACACAAAGTCGTCCCTTGCTAAGGCAAGCGAGATTTGCTGGTAGTGTTACCAGTAGTTTCTCAGGGTGTTTTGGGCTACAGTTCGACACGACTTGTACCGCTATTAGGGGACTGACGTTTACCGCCCCCTAGGACCGCCATGCGATACTCTCAGACGAACAGACCGGACTGTACGGAGATTGTCACATACAGCCTCAGTAGGAGTTCAGATGGGTTCACCTCATCAATCTTCTTATTGGCATCTACCTAGGGACCGTTACGTACAGCTAGTGCCGCTTGTGGTCTGTGGTTAACCCCACTGCCAGCGTAGTGTCGAGTCTTTAGAATCCCACACAGAGGGTTATTCATCTTTGGGCAAAACAGAGTAGAGGTCGCATGGTTTTGCGACGGGGTTTGTTCACATCCGCGCACTTTTGCACGTTTGGTGTCCGGACAGTTATTACTAGTGGGCTTTGGTTTAAGCCAGATCCTAGTATATGTTTTGGGGTTAGTTTTATCTCATTGTATTCGTATTCCTCGGATCACGGATGTGGGTGTGTATGCACAGTTGACTGAGGCAGAGGCAGAGGATTCTCATTAGGGTTATGGTACGGGTGTGTATGCACAGTTGACTGTTGTCTTTTTCCAAACCCTAATGAGAATAGGAAATATGATTAATAATATTAGTTAACAATTATTGTTCCATGGTTGAGTTGAATTCTTGACTTTTGTTGACTTGTAGACTTAGTTGACCGGTTGACCAAAGTGGACTTGTTGACCATCATCATTTGTTTTCAAAGATGCTTCTTATTCTTTGCAAAAGCATTTAATGAATGAAATGATAATGGTCATTCATCAACTCAACATCACAAATTGTTAATTATTATTATTATTATCATTTTTCTAAATTATGAGAGCATAGTTGTAAAAATGGTATCATTCTCACTTGCATCTTCTCTCTCATCCATTGCTCTCCTTCTTCCTCTAGCTCAAGGAAAAATCCTTCTCATGAGTTGAGAACCATTTTCCTTTGAGATAAAACACCAAGACTACTCTTTACTCTTTCTAGGGTTCTAGGTTTAGCAAACCAAACACCTTAGTTACCTCTAGGTTGAGGTAGGAGCTCAAGTTCGAACCCTCGGGTGGATCTATCTTCGACAAAGAGGAGACGAGGAGGAGGAGCCGTACAAACTGTTACAAGGAGCAAGTAAGGAGGAGAACAACAAGAAGAGAAGGAGTTCAATACCTAGGTATAACCATTCTACATAGTAGTTAGAACTTGTAGATTTTGTGTTAGTTTTGTTTAGCCAAGATCCTTCATGAACGGTCCATGTTACCTATCGAGGAAAATTTTGATTTTTACCTATTCCGCCTCCCCGAAAGATCCGGGGTGGGTAACGTGGACCTAACAGTGGTCATGAGATAGAACTGGAAGGAGTTCCAGCTAGACAAACTAACAGCTGATGATTTGGTGAAACCAAAGGATCCAATAGTCTCCAACGAACCTCAGCCTCTTCACGAATCTAGTAGGGTTCCTTATCCTCCTGAGAGATACTACGGTTTTCTCGAGGACAGTGAGAGCAAGGATTGCATCATGGTAGATGATGACCCAACCAGGTTCAGGCAAGCCATCATGAGTGGGGACTCTATGAAATGGTTGGACTCTATGCAATCAGAGATGAAATCCATGTATACCAACAAAGTGTGACTTTGAATGTTGCACCTGAAGGGGTAAAACCCATTAGGAGCAAATGGATCTTGAGAAGATTCTTGGTGTAGATGGAAAAGTTGAGACTTTCAAAGCTAGACTTGCAGTAAAAATCTATCGTCAATAACCAGATGTGGTTTATGATGAAACCTTTTCTCCAGTGGCTATACTTAAGTCCATCAGGATTAGAGCATGCATCACGGAGTTGGAACATCTATTTTGATCTGGCAGTCAAAGAGTTTGACTTCATAAAAAAGGTAGATGAACCATGTATTTTTAGAAAGGTTGTAGAGAGTAAGGTTGTCTTCCACGTATTGTACGTAGATGACATACTCTTGATAGGAAATGGTTTCCTACGATACACTCGGTCAAGCACCTCTTATCATGAGGATTCTCCATGGAAGATCTAGATGATACCTACTATATCTTGTATCTTATGATCTATGCTGATAGATCTAAGTGGATGCCACGACCTGAAATTCGGATGTGACCGGCACTTAGATTGTATGACATCTAAAGATGTTGACACAATCTGAGTAAGCCAAAAACCAAGATCAAAGACTCATTTTGCGGAATTTAGAAATTTTTAGTTTTTAAGAAAAAGGATGAGGTAGTATGTCGAATGATTTTAAGAAATGAAATCTAAGCAACTGAATTTATTTTTTTGCATTTAAAATGTTCGACAACACCTCCTTATTAATCATGAATAAAAGCAGTTATAAAGTGTTTAAATAAGTTGCATCCCTAGTTGGGAGCAAAACAACGCCAAACGGCGGAAATCAATACGCAATAATAATACAACGCATCAAGTGAAGGATTTCATTCATATATAGAGAAAGCAATAATAAACACAAGTAGACGATTTCACTCAATCGAATTTAAAATATATATAGACATATCTCGTTCTAAGTCAAATATTAGGGTTTGATGGAGAATTTCTAGATCCAATATACATATACCAAAATAGGAGGTTACTGCGTAGGTAACCCACCTAGCAAAATAAACGATGAGAGCTGACAAGTGGATCCGCGTTGCTGCTACGTATCCACGCATCTCCTGCAAGGAACTATGGCACAACGGGGTGAGTTGCCAACTCAGTGAATAAACTAACATCTAACAGCTGATAATGTAAGTATGACGAACTAGGGTTAACAGTAATCTTTATATGTATAATGTATGATAACATGTGAAAGAATGAAAATGTATTAACTAAATGTATTAAAACAACACTGAAATCTCATAAATTATTTCCAATATCATAAGTTTCCAAATAAGGCTCATTTTTCCGTTTCCAACATCGACACAAATCTTCTGTTTTCAGCAGACATCGTTCCTCGAATGATTCTGTCAATCCACAACATCGGTCGGTATCTCCCAGATATCCGCCGTGTTTCATTACCATCTCCGGTATCGAGTATCCTCGCTAGGCTCCCCGCCTCACATGCGGCTATCCTGCCCCTCGGTCTCAACCGGGTCCACCATGTATCCAACTGTATATCCCCCCCCACTCAGTCTGGATAATGTATAAATCCGCAACCGTATAGCCCCCCCACTCGATTTGGAGTAAATCCAAATCATAAAAACGAAATCTCATGGTGGACGTATCATTTCAATCATGAAGAATCAATGAATATAAAACTCAAAACTAGAAATCCTTAAATCCAATACACCTGGTGATATAATTAACAATGAATTGAAAGTAAGACATGATAGGTATCAATTAATAACAACGATGCACACAACCACTAATAATGATGTTTATGGTATGAAAGGAATCATATAGAATATGACAAGTTTTAACATGTCAACATCGATGAGGTGTAGTGTAATATATAGGCATGCGCACATGCAACATGACTCGTCGATAATTCGTGCAATGTTCTAACAAGTATTATTTTCTAGATATGAATGCATATGACGAAGTTTCTTAGTTTTAAACATATACTCAATATAAAGGAAATTATTATCCAACTATTAATTACGGGCGTATAACGCCATCCATACAAAATTCCCCGGTAGATGTTAAATCTACTCACCGGAATATGTCGAAGCTAGTCAGATGTTATCAATCCTTTTCCTTTTCTTGCAGTCTCCGAAGTCTCCTCAATCGAACCTAACATCGAATTTAACTTCGTATAAGAAACGGCTAACATCCGATACGGCGAAAAATGTTAAACTACACGATTTGCATACTAATTATGCTATGTGTGGATATTGTGACCATCTAACACTTATACTAATCTAAGTTAACCCTTCGTTGTCCGTAACAATAAAAACAGAACTGTGTCACGAAGCATCCGTGTCTTATTTTAGAATTTTAACCCCAAAATTGATATTAGCTTCCAGATTTTATATACTGAATAGTTAACATAAACTAACAATACTAGACACCCTAACATAAACACAGAGAGCAACCCTATAAAAATCAACACCCAATTCTATGGAAGACCCGGCAAGCTCTGATTTTGGGTAGGTGTCGCCGGCCAAAATCCGAGGAAAAGGGTTCGTTTTCCTATTGGTTATTATATGTCCAAATTACAAGATGAAGGCACTGTTTGATTTTGTTAATTATCATCTAAACTATAGCAGATTCAAAAACAGAGCCTAAATTATCTAAATACGATATTTCCGATATCAAACTTCTATAATAAATAGTACAGAACTAAAAATCTGCAGAGTTAAAGATTATACCTACAGAAAGATCACTGAAAAGTTCCTTCCAAGACGCACAAGCTCAAAAGATCCTAGCTTGAGGGTGGTGGTAGTGATCCTTAGCACTTAGTTTCTCTTCTCTTTTTCTTTGGTGTTCTAGGATTTTCTTTATTTCCTAATGAATAAATTTTGTTTCTAACTTAATGAGTGTAGTGTATCCATGCACGGAGGATGTGTAAGCATGCAAGGTTCACGCAAGTATGAAGTGTCAACATGAAAATCTCATGCAAGCATGAAGTGTCACCTAGGTTATGATATTCCATAAGTGTAACCTAACCTTAAACACGAGCTTCCCCTTTTACCTGAAACGTATCACACCCTTCATCGGAGAGACACGGAGCAACAAATGGTCTCCCACATCAAACTCAAGTCTGCGAAGATGTAACACCTCAGAATGCGATTATTGTTAATTAAGCGATAATGCGGATTTTTAGTAAAAAGTTTACCAAAATGGTTTTCGAATATTTTATAAAAATTAATGGATATTTTATTAGTATTAAATTTAGGCTTGCACACACATGTGCTTGTTAACCAAGGGTTAATTGGGGGGTTAACCATGCTTAAGTAGCCATGGCACCTTAACACCATTCTAATTAAGTCTTATGTATCACATAAATTAATTATTTTCAAAATTTTTAATTTAAAAGAGATTTTATATTGTGTTGACTTGAGAGAGAGGAAGAGAGAGATAGGGCATGATGAGCATGGCAAGCATTTAATGAAGTGAGAGAGAGGGGAGGCATGGCTCTTCTAAACTCACCCCTCATTCCCAAACCCTCACTCACTCACATACACCCTCACACCCCCACTCATTCTCTCATTTTCATTTCTATTCTTCATATCATTTTCTCACACCCTCACACTCCCTCAACTGAAACCCTAACCTCAACCTCACAAACCCACACAAATCTCCACTAAACTCCATCAAAACCCTTCTCAAGCCAAGACCAAGCCACTAGATGCACTTGGAGCATGGAAAGCTAGGGTTTTGGAGCAAGTTTGGTTTGGTAATGATTCTCTACTATTAATTAGGTAGTTGTTATGTTGTGTTGCCCTATAGTTTCAGTTTAGAACCATAAAGTTTTAGTTTCGAGCAAAATATCATCTTTTAGCGTCGTTTTTGCGTGTCTGTAACCAGTTGTTATCCCGAGTGTGCACTGTAAAAACAAACAGTGTAGTAGTGTAGTGCTAGGAACCTTGAGTATACACCAATAATACGAGACCCACTTGGGCGGTTTTGGCCGGCGACATGGGACCCAAATACGGCGAGCGCGGCCGAGGAGAGGACTGGGGGCTTGTGGTTTTCAGGGTAGCTGTCTGCAGTGATTTTAGGTTGTTTGGTACTGTTTGATTTTTGTGTTTTTACAGTAGGAAAAATCTGGGACCGTTTAGCTAGTTTTTAGCGTTATGTCGACGCGCGATACGGTGTCCGACTCGGTTCTGTGCTTCGCGTGATTTCTGCGCGCAGGGACTGTTGTTTTAGTGTCGTCACACACGTTAGCCGTTAAGCGAGCACTTTGAGGGCATTGGAGTCGGTGCGTCGATTTGAGCGTAATTATGGGTTTTATTGGTCGTTTCTGATTTGCACTTGCTATGTTTTGTGTTAATAGGATCGCAGGCAGGGACTTCGGACACGCGAAGAAGGGAAAGCAGGTGGTCGGATACGCTTAGCTCGAGATCACGGTGAGTAGATTTAACATCTATGGGGGAAATCGCCCGTCTAGTGTTATGCGTCAGGGCTTGATATACTAGTATAGCCGCATGTTCATATTTGTATATGTTGATTGTGCATGAGCATCATTAACTACCATTATATTGTTGTGCCTTGATTTAGTACCTAGTGGACACTGCATTATTACTGACGGTTCATGTTGTACGAGCACTAATTTGTATGCTACACCCACACCGTCGGTAATTGCCATGAAACGCCTATACACATATACACTATTTAATTGTTATTGACATTGATACATTAGTTATTGTTCTATTGCGTACATACATATTGTACATCCATACTTTATACTGGTTTTGATTTTGGAGAATTGGGAATGGCATGATATATTTTAAAACTGGATTCATTTAAAAAGGCGGTTTTCCCTTTTATGCTCATATTACGATTTTATGTTGCATATATCATATTTCATGGATTTACGCATTTAGTTATGGATTTCATGTGATTTCTGGATTTGAGAACCGTGGTAGGATTTCAAGAAAGTATGCATTTTTTTGAAAACCCGGTTCTCTTGATATGATATTTCAGTGCGTCCATCATGCGTTTTCTCGGTTCTGAGACGTGTGCTAGAAACACAATTCGAGGAGTTGGATGATCCGTTTGCGGGTTCATGGTGGACCCGGTATGGTACCCCGAGGGGAGAACAGATTGTTGTGCAGTAGACGATGAGCCTGGCAGAGGGACTACTACCTACCGGTGATTGGTTGGACCTGGCAGTTATCCGGAGGATACCAACCAGAGTCGAGAGATGGATATGGGCCGACCCGTACTGCCGGAGCCCGAGGGCCGATCCTGCAGACGGAGCCCGTGGGCCGATCCGGACTAATGGAGCCCGATATATATGGATTTGTGTGTCGACGCTGGACATGAGTATTTCATGATGTTTTCGAGTGCCGATGTTGGGCACTCAAGTTCCATGAGATTTACATAATATGAGGGCCGATCAGGGTGACGGCGCCTGAAGTATTGGGATTTGGGGTGTATTGATGGACACCGTGTTTTTCCACGATGATGATTCGTGAGGAAGATATGTTTTATCCCATACTCTGTGTTTATTGATATGCATTGCATCATGTACTTGTAGTACCTGATAGAGTACCTTTCATGATTGTTGCATACCCAGATTACCATATTGATACTATCAGATTACATTTGATATGGTATCGCAATACGTGCATACCTGGGATTACCTGTATGATGTTATTTACTATTCACGAGTTGGCAACTCACCCCCGTTGTGCCACAGTGTTTTGCAGGTCGACCTTTAAAGTAGTCGTGGCAGGGGTTATCTATTGTATTTTTTTGCAGTGGATACAGCTACAGTTGGCTGTGAGCCGTCTTGCTTATAGGTGGGTTTTCCGGCTATCCGGTTATATTTCATTGTACACCTTATTGTATCTAGTACTCTCCATCTACCACTTATGTATTGATTTAGAGATCAGTTGTAAGGACGATATTGTATATTATTTTGTGATTCTGGGTGTCGAGCTTGTGTGAGCCGACTTTTATTTATGCAGTTTTAATCTCTTTTATGTTGTTTTCACTTATATTGTCCATTTCTTCGCTACGGCGTCGAATATTATTCTTGTGGTGGTTGTTTCCGCCGTTGGGCGTGATTGCTCTCGTTTGGGGTTACTTTATCTATTTCATATGTTGGTTTACTTTTATCTTATGTTGTACCCGTTTCGGGGCTAGTATTTACAAAGGAGGTGCTGTCGAAATTTTTAAGAACATAATTTATCTTTAAAGTTATTTACTTAAGATTTCCAAATGTTTTTAACAATTGTTTTATCACTTACTACTTTTGATGGTTTAGATTTCTGGGTTTTCGGTTTACTTAAATTGTGTTACGCCTGTAGACGTTACATGGTTTAAGTGCCGGTCACGTGCTAAATTTTGGGTCGTGAAAAAGTTGGTATCAGAGCGCTAGGTTTTACCTTTCGGATTGTAGGATGACCTTGGTATGATGGAGTAGGTAGCATAAGCAGAGTGGCGTAGCGTGTGTATTTTCTGCGGCATACTTACGACATGGTACTCCTGCTAAATGACCTTAGGACTTTTTGGTTGAAATTTCTTCCGTGATTATATACATCCTTGGGATTCGATTTCCGTATTCTTATCGAATCTTGTTTTCATTTCCAGCCACTATGCCGCCGAAGACTACGAGGGCGCAGAGAGCGGTTGCGAGAGCTGAGGTCAGAGTTGGCTCGTCTGAGACGAGGACTGACCAGGGCGGTACGCCCGCTGTACAGGAGCATATTGATCTACCCTCGCTTGATCGTATTACGAGGCTAGAAGCCGGTATGTAGGATTTGCGCCAGATGATGGGATCACTAGTAGAGGCCAGCGGAGCGCAGTGACAGGAGGTTGTTCCACCTAATACGGGGACCGCGATGGTACCTACGACTCAGGCGGTGGTACCTGCAGCTACAGAGGTGATCACCATATCGTTATCAGAGTTCATGAGGCCGAAGCCTTCGATTTTTACAGGCACCGATGCAGCAGAGGACCCACAGTCATTTATCGATCGCATGGCCAGGATATGTCGTTCGCTGAGATGCTCCGACGCGAGATGGGTAGAGTTCATGAGTTTTCGTTTGGAAGGTCTTGCCCAGAAATGGTGTGAGTCCTTAAAGAAGGGCAGAGCCACAGGACTTTCTCCTATGTCCCGGGCTGAGTTCGTGACGTTGTTTCTTGCCCGTTTTCTTCTACAGAGCATCAGGGATGCTGGAGCACGCAATTTCGAGTCGTTACGCCAGACTCCGGGTATGACGGTGGCAGAGTACGACGTGCAGTTTACTGAGCTATCTAGGGATGCTCCGTATTTGGTAGTTACTGAGGAGATGCGGATCTAGAGGTTTGTTCGAGGCCTGCTTACCCAGTTGTTTCTTTCTATCAGCGCACAACATTGTGATACCTATGCAGCAGCAGTGGATGCAGCCCTATTAGTCGAGGAGCGTCTTGCCGAGACTTCGGTAGTTCCAGAACCGAAGAGGGTTCATACTGGTACATCAGCACGGAGACAGCCGTTTAGGCGCCGCGACAGACTTCTTACAGGTGGCAGAGACTTGGGGCGAGGTCGGTTGTTTAGCTCTTATCTTCAGGAGGGTCAACAGTCATCGTCTGGAAGTTTCTGGTGCGAGAGTTTCTATCATCGTGTTCGAGACTGTACTGATCCACGTGAGGGCAAGGCAGCCATACAACTCGTTACCTTACCACCTTCTCCACTTCAGAGAGCGTTGCCTCTTGCGCCTGTTGTTGCTCCGCGTCAGACTCATGTTCAAAGAGTTCGTGGTCGCAGAGGGTTTCTACAGAGAGGACGGGGTGACCTAGGCAGAGGACGGCCAGTTGCAGGTAGAGGGCAGGCACGAGTATTCGCTTTGACTCATCAGGACGCGCAGGAGTCCAATGCAGTGGTTTTAGGTATTCTTTCAGTATGTTCTTTTGATGGACACGTGTTGTTTGATCCGGGATTTACGCACTCGTATGTTTATACACACTTCGTGCCGAGGTTAGGCAGAAGTCGAGTTTGCTAGATCAGCCGCTTGTTGTGACCGCTCCTGTTGGCGAGTCGTTTATTGCGTGACACGTGTTTCGGTCGTGTGTTGTCCGTATTGGTGGTAAAGATTTGTCCGTCGACTCGATCCATCTTGAGATGTTGGAATTCGACGTTCTCCTGGTCATGGACTGGTTAGCTACGTGCTATGCGTCCGTGGACTGCCGCGAGAAGATAGTTAGGTTTTGTTTTCCCGGTGAGTCAGTTCTTGTTATGCAGGGGGACCGTGGTGCCACCCCTCACAGTTTGATTTCAGCCCTTTGCGCTTGTCGGCTTTTGAGGAGAGGATGTCGGGGATTCTTAGCTTTTATTCGTGATACCGTAGCCACAGTTGATTCGTTGGACCGGGTTCCTATCATGCGAGAGTTTCCCGATGTCTTTCCCGATGAGTTGCCTGGAGTGCCGCCAGAGCGTGAGATAGAGTTTTGTATTGATCTGATTCCCGGCACGGGGCCAATTTCTATACCGCCTTACCGGATGGCCCCTGCGGAGCTTAAGGAGCTCAAGGATTAGTTGCAAGAGTTGCTTGATAGGGGACTTGTACGTCCGAGTGTTTTGCCGTGGGGAGCTCATGTTCTATTCGTCAAGAAGAAGAACGGCGGTTTGAGGTTGTGCATTGATTATCATCAATTGAACCGAGTGATGGTGCGGAATAGGTATCCTTTACCTCGCATTGATGATTTATTTGATCAGCTCCAGGGTGCGGGACATTTCTCTAAGATTGATTTAAGATCGGGTTATCATCATTTGCGGGTTCGGAAAGATGACGTTCCGAAGACTGCTTTTCGTACGCTCTACGGGCATTATGAGTTTTTGGTGATGCCGTTCGGACTCACCAATGCCCCAGCAGCGTTCATGGATTTGATGTACCGGATTTTTAGGCTATTCTTCGACCAGTTTATTATTGTGTTTATTGATGACATTCTGGTTTATTCCAAGAGTCATGAGGAACATGAGCAGCACTTGAGAATTGTGTTGCAGACATTGAGAGAGCACAAGCTGTTTGCTAAATTCTCGAAGTGTGCCTTCTGGCTTGATAATGTTGACATCCTTGGTCATGTGGTTACGGGAGACGGTATTCGTATGGACCCGAGGAAGATCGAGGTCGTGCAGCTTTGGCCCAGACCTATATCAGTGACCGAGGTCCGCAGCTTTTTGGGCTTAGCCGGTTATTATCCACGTTTTGTTCAGGATTTCTCCCGTATCGCTGCACCGTTGACCGGGTTGACCCCGAAGGGGGTTTCTTTTCTTTGGACTGAGGCATGCTGTTGGATATGTATGCCCTAGAGGCCATTATTGTATAGTACTAGTTTGTATAATACATTTTGGAGGCTTGGGATATATATACGGGTTTACGACAGTCTTGCTCGATATAGTAGTATGCTACTTGGTTTGTTTCTATCTTAATATGTGTATATGTTTCTTTTAACATATCGCTAATACATATTGATGGAGCATTTAGGATCTTTACTTGACTACCGGCGTTGTGATGGCGATCACACTAGTGGGGGCTGGGTAGTCTATAAGCACATCCTTATTTGGTCCCTAGTCGTAGGATTATCGAGACAGGGCATCAATACTCCAGAGTAGACTGGTGCATACGCTTCTCGTCCCAGCAGGGGAGATGGTTTATCCCACAGCCATCAGTACGTCGTACTGGAGATAATATGCAGGTGCTCGTTAGGTTACGAGTACACAGGACAGGACTCGTCGGGAACTGTTGGTTGGTATTATACCTATCATCAGTTAACAGTTCCCAGGTGACATGAGTTCAGCTTACTCCGTTGACTTGACACTGTCACTTCGTCTCATGTGTGTTCCCACTGTTCTTAGATTACTACCCTACCACGGCTCTATTGAGTCGTGCAAACAGGTAGTAGTTGGGTGCAGTCTCGAAGCACTTGGAGGCAGTGACGGTTAGATAGGATCCGTCTCTCCCGGTATTGGGAGTTGATATCGCGCTGTGTCTAGGAGAGCCATTAGACATAGTCGTCCCTGGCCAGGGCAAGCGAGATTTGCTGGTAGTGTTACCAGTAGTTTCTCAGGGTGTTCGGGGTACACTCCGACAGGACTTGTACAGCTATTAAGGGACTGACGTTTACCGCCCCTTAGGCCCGACATGCGATACTCTCAGATGAACAGACCGAACTGTACGGAGATTGTCACATTCAGGCTCAGTAGGAGTTCGGATGGGTTCACCCCATCAGTCTTCTTATCGGCATCTACCTGGGGACCGTTACGTACAGCTAGTACCACTTGCGGCCTGTGGTTAAACCCACTGCCAGGGTAGTGCCGAGCCTTTAAAGTCCCACACAGAGGGTTATTCGCCTTTGGGAGTAGAGGTCGCATGGTTTTGCGACGGGGTTCGTTCACATCCGCGCACTTGTGCACGTTTGGTGTCCGGGCAGTTATTACTAGCGGGCTTTGGTTCAAGCCAGATCCTAGTATTTGTTTTGGGATTGGTTTTGTCTCATTGTATTCGTGTTCCTCGGAACACGGGTACGGGTGTGTATGCACAGTTGACAGAGGAAGAGGCAGAGGATTCGCATTAGGGTTGTTGACTGTTGACATTTTCCAAACCCTAATGAAAATGAGAAATATGATTAATGATATTAATTAAAGATAATTGTGCCATGGTTAGGTTGACTATTTGACTTAAGTTGACATTTTGACTTTGGTTGACCGGTTGACTTATGTTGACAATTTGACCATCATCATTTCACATGGAAGATGCTTCTTGATTCTTGCAAAATTCATTTAATGTGAAATGATAATGGTCATTCCAAATGAACCATCACAATTTCTTTTTAATTATTACTATTATTTCATTATTCTCTCGTATGATAGTAGGGTTGCAAAAATAGCTCATTCTATCTTGCTCTTTCTCTCTCATGTTTTGAGCTCTCCCTCTTCCTCTCAAAGCTTAAGTGTTCCATGTGTTGGAAATCATAAGCTCTTGAGACAAAACCATTAAGACTCATCTATACTATTTCTAAGGTTCTTCGTCTAGCAAAGCTAGCACTCTAGTTACCTCTTGGTTGAGGTCGGAGCTCAAGTTCGAGGCCCTCGGGTGGATCTATCTTCGGCAAAGAGAAGACGACGAGGGGGAGCCGTCTACGCCACTACAAGGAGCAAGCAAGAAAAAGAACTACAACAAGAAGAGAAGGAGTTCAAGATCTAGGTATAACCATTCTACATAGTAGCTAGAACTTGTAGTTTATGTGTTAGTTTTTGTTTAGCAAAGATCCATCGTGGATGGTCCATGTCACCTTGTTAGAAAATTTTGATTTTTACCTATTCCGCCTCCCCGAAAGAACCAGGGTGGGTAATGTGGACCTAACAGTGGTATCAGAGACTAGATAAACAACAATTAGCTATTAGCAAAGTGTTTAGAACTTCGATCAGGAAAAAATCGCTAAATTCATCTAAAATCATGCACTTTCTGCCGATTTTTAAAACTGCTCTAAAAATAATTCCACATACCTTAAAAATCGGTGCAGGGTTTTTCAGGAACAGGCAGCAAAAAAGAGCCCATGACTCTGTCAAAGCGCTGTGGAACCGCGGCGAAACGCGTTCGCCGCGGATCCGCGGCCGAGTTGACTCGGCCGCGCCTCGGGTTTACTGCAGTTTGTTCAGTTTGGTGTTCTGTGATTTTTAAAATATTTTGTTTCTGCCCAGAATTTCCAGAGAACAATGTTGTGTTTGGGGTAGTTACAAATTGGTATTTTGATCGAAGTTCTATAAACTTTTGCTAAATGGTTATATCTGTAATGTGATATATGCACTCAACGTCGACTAATCGCTATACGTCGATTAGTGGGGGTTGTGCATATCTGTGATCTGTAATGTTGTTGGATTGTGTATATGAACTTGTTGGATTGTCGCGGATGAATAGCCGCTGTTTTGTGAGATGAGAGTTTCTTTATCTTTCATTTGATGCAATATGTAAATTGATGTAATATTATTTTTATGGACGCACATCCGGGATGAGGTTGTAGCCGCCATTGTATATTATTTCTTTTACTGTTTTTGCTTCTAGGATAAACCCAAGGTGGGGTGCACAAACTACCGAGTACTTTGAAGTGCCGAGTGGCCTACTCACGTTGTTGAGGAAGGTTGCTTCACTTCGGGGACTTGGCGGGTAGTTTGCCGCACCCGTAGGGGTCTAGGGTGGGCTTTTGGCTATTCATCGCGACCGTGTAATCCGTCTTTCGTTGTAGGCTCGAACGAAACGCGTATTCCTAGCATATCCAATGTGTTCATCTGTGATCTGGAATGCCTATAATTGCATCTGACAGATGTATATATCTATATATGATATCTAGTAGGCGTTGCTTATGTTTTGTATCCGCGCTAGTCCAGCCCCCTCTATGTCGTTAGTTAAGTAACCTAACGGGTGATGACGGGGCGCCGTGGCGAATGCGGATGGCATAAGCGTACATCATATTTTCGTTGTTATCTGCAATGGTAGGATTAATTGATGGGACGCATTATATTAATGCAAAGAAAAAAAAACAAACCTAAAAGACGTTGTTGGAACAATTTTCAAAAAGCTGTTATTGCAAGGACGTTCTCTTTTGTTTTGCATAGAGGTATTCGATTATGAATGCCCAGCACCTCATTCGACGAGGCAAGGGCCGAGATCCCTTCATCGGGAGTGACCACTTGGACAAAAGTTTGCGTCAACTTCACTATAGTCGATTATTCTTGCTTTGCATCGAGGTATTCAGTTTGGAATATCATGCACCTCATTCGACAAGGAAATAGCCGAGATCCCTTCACAGGGAGTGACCTCTTTAGCAAAAGTTTCCGTCACTATAATTTTTTAAAAAGGTTATCAGGTTCCTTCAACGATATCAAATTCATTACGTTAACGGGTTTTTCGCCAAAAACCCAGCCGTTGCCCTCCGTCATTTCCTACAAGTACTAGTTAGTATTCGAGCTACGTATTTTGGCATTGTCAAGGCTTAGTGATCGGTAGCTAAATATTGCTTGTTTGCAGTTTTATTTTTCAGATTATTTAGAACAGTCGCATAGCTATGTTGGCATTGTCGAGAGATATGCGGGTGGGTCTAAGTTAATCCAGATAATGACGGGCCAAACTTGACTAGCGGTTTATAATATGTTGGCATTGTCAAGGTCATAAACCGTTATGGGCAAAAATCCACATCGGAAGTTTCTAAAGAAACTGAAACTTGCAGATTTAGCATACCTTTTGGAGTGTGGTGACTAGAGTGGATTCCATCTAGGTCATCACACAATGATAGTTGGATCGCGATCCCACTGATGAGTTGGATTACTCTCAGGAGATTATTTCACTTAACAATCAATGCTATAAACCAAGTAGGTGTCTAGAACGGTGTTAGCGGGGCTACGCCTCCAGGGAAAAGAGGTTATTTAATTAAGGAACGTCGCGAAAGCGTTGGAAAACCTCTCTCGAAGTACCAATACTAGCCTGGCTGAAAGATTAAGCAATTATTGTGACGTGCGATTAATCCTGACTAGTTCTTCTTTTAGGGTTTGAAGAAGAATTTGAGGAAACAGTGGGACCCATCCTCATTAGATAAATTAATAAACCAATCTAATCTTGCAAGAGTGCACGCTGAGTGTTTCTTTTCTCTCTCTCCAGGTAGCAACCATTTCACGCCCTAATCGAGATAATAAAATGTATCGCTTGACCGATCCGAATTCTTATCTGGGGCTGGGCAACGCCGGTTCGGCTCTAACTTGTGACAACAGTAATAAGTATGAGCAAGGTAAAGAGGATTGTATGGATTCCAAGGATACCCAGTTGAAGAAGAAGCATAGTTTTGCATCTACTTCAGGTGTTCTTGTAATAGAGAACTTCTTTACGGTCAGCCCTACCTCCTGGGTACTTGATACCGGATCAGGATCTCATATCTGCAATTTATTGTAGGGACTGAGAAAAAGTAGGAAAGTTGCACCTGGTGATATGTCACTCGGGGTAGCGAACGGAGCACAAGTTAATGCTGCAGCCGTCGGTGAATATCACCTTGTGTTGCCAAATGGCAATACTATGATTTTGAACGATTACTACTATGTACCTTCCATGGTTTGCAACATAATATCAGTTTCTTTACTCAATAAAGATCGATATAACTTTCTTCTTGATAGAAATATCATGAACATCTACCTTCACAAGGTACTGGTTGCAGAAGGTACACTGTGTAATGGTATCTACGTTCTAAATCAGAAAACAGTTCTCAATGTACAAAACACACGCAAGAGGAAGAGTTCAGATACGAATGAATCCTACTTATGGCATTGTAGACTTGGTCATATCGGAGAGAAAAGACTAAGTAAGTTGCATAAAGATGGACTCTTGAATACGTTTGAGTTTTCATCTTATGAAACTTGTCATTCTTGGGACTCATACACAGTGATGTATGTGGTCCAATGTCTATACAAGCAAGGGGTGGGTTCTCGTACTTCATCACATTCACTGACGATCTCTCTAGGTTCGGATATGTTTATCTGATAAAACACAAATCTGAAACTTTTGAGAAATTCAAGGAATTCAGAAACGAAGTAGAGAACCAGATAGGCAAAAGTATCAAGATCCTCCGGTCTGATTGAGGAGGGGAGTACTTAAGCACGGAATTCCTAGATTACTTAAAAGAGAATGGTATTCTCTCTCAGCTTACTCCTACTTATACACCACAGCACAACGGTGTATCGGAGAGGAGGAATCGTACCCTATTGGATATGGTTCACTCCATGATGAGTAATGCTGAGTTACCTCTTTCATTCTGGGGACTTGCGCTAGAAACAGCAGCATACTTACTGAATCAGGTTCCGTCTAAATCTGTGCCTAAGACTCCATATGAAATATGGAGTGGTAAAAGACCGTATCTTGAACGCATTAAGATATGGGGTTGTCCGGCCTATGTAAAGGTACAAAATCCGGACAAGCTTAAAGCACGATCAGTTTTGTGCAAGTTTGTGGGATATCCTAGAAATTCTCTGGGATATTTGTTCTACCACACTGAGGAACAGAAGGTGTTCGTTTCTCGTCACGCAACCTTTTTGTAGTGGCAATTTCTTGAAAAAGAAATAAGTGGTAGCACGGTAGAACTCGATGAAATATCAGATCCACAAACTCAAACTGAGGATTTAGAAGAACCAGAAAATTCAATAGTCCCAGACGAACCTCAGCCACTCCGCAGATCTAGTAGGATTTCCCATCCGCCCGTGAGATACTACGGTTTTCTCATAGACGGGGATCGAGAGGATTGCATCTTGGAAGAAGATGACCCTACCAGTTTCAGGCAGGCCATTATCAGTAGGGACTCTGATAAGTGGCCGGATGCTATGCAATCCGAAATGGAGTCCATGTAAACCAATAAAGTGTGGACCTTGGATATTGCTCCACCTGGGGTAAAACCCGTTGGATGCAAATGGATCTACAAAAGGAAACTTGGTGTAGATGGGCAGGTGGAAACCTATAAGGCTATACTCGTTGCAAAAGGTTTTGGTCAAAGACCTGGTGTGGACTATGACGAAACTTTTTCTCCAGTGGCTATGCTCAAATCCATTCGGATCCTACTTGCCATTGCTTCCTTCCATGACTGTGAAATCTGGCAGATGGACGTAAAAACGGCTTTTCTAAACGGCTGTTTGGAAGAGTGCATTTACATGGATCAGCCAGAAGATTTCGTAGACAGTGGGAGCAGCGGGAAGGTGTGCAAGTTGCTTAAATCCATTTATGGATTAAAGCAGGCATCACGGAGCTGGAATATCTATTATGATGAGGCAATCAAGGAATTTGATTTCATCAAGAACGAATATGAACCTTGTGTCTATAAGAAGATTGAAGGACGAACTGTCGTGTTCCTAGTCTTGTACGTGGACGACATTCTTTTGATAGGAAATGACATTCGTATGCTACAATCGGTCAAGCTATTCTTATCACAAAGGTTCTCTATGAATGACCTGGGTGATGCCTTATACATTCTGGGATCAAGATCTACAGAGATAGATCCAAGAGATTACTGGGACTTTCGCAGTCCAGGTACATAGAGACCGTACTAAGAAGATTTAGTATGGAAGATTCCAAGCATGGTAATATACCCGCATTGCATGGAATCACCCTCTCCAAGAAGATGTCTCCTAAGACTGACGAGGAGAGGGTTCGCATGAGCATTATACCCTACGCTTCGGCGGTAGGATCTATAATGTATGCGATGCTATGTACAAGACCAGATGTAGCTTACGCACTGAGCGTGGTGAGCCGGTATCATTCAGACCCAGGTGAGAACCACTGGACGGCAGTGAAGAACATTCTCAAGTACCTGAGAAGGACTGAGGAGATGTTCCTGGTTTACGGTAATGGAGACCTCAGGGTCGAGTCCTTTACCGATTCAAGCTTCCAGAGTGACAAAGATGACAGCAAGTCTGTCTCGGGTTTTGTGTTTACCCTCAACGGAGAGGCGGTGTGTTGGAGGAGTTCCAAACAGGATCCCGTCGCAGACTCGACGATGGAGGCTCAATACATTGCTGCAAGCGATGCCGCAAAAGTGGCGATCTGGATGAAGAAGTTCATTAGTGAAATTCAGGTGGTTCCGTCCATTGTTGACCGAATACCATTGTATTGCGATAACAATGGGGCTATAGCTTTAGCGAAGGAACCAAGGTCCCATCAGAAATCCAGACACATCTTAAGGCGGTATCACCTGATCAGGGAGATCATTGATTGCCGGGAGATCGAGGTACGGAGAGTGGACACAAAAGACAACACGGCGGATCCATTCATAAAGGCCCTCCTTCAAACACAGTTCGAGCGACTTTTTGAGCTATTGGGTATGCGGTACGCCAGCAGCTGGCCTTAGTGCAGACGTTGGGTATGCGGTACACCAATTACTGGCCTTTACTGCAAGTGGGAGATTGTTGGATATGTATGCCCTAGAGGCCATTATTGTATAGTACTAGTTTGTATAATACATTTTGGAGGCTTGGGATATATATACGGGTTTACGACAGTTTTGGTCGATATAGTAGTATGCTACTTGGTTTGTTTCTATCTTAATATGTGTATATGTTTCTTTTAACATATCTCTAATACATATTGATGGAGCCTTTAGGATCTTTGCTTGACTACCGGCATTGTGATGGCGATCACACTAGTGGAGGCTGGGTAGTCTATAAGCACATCCTTATTTTGGTCCCTAGTCATAGGATTATCGAGACAGGGCATCGATACTCCAGAGTACACTGGTGCATACGCTTCTCGTCCCAACAGGGGAGATGGTCTGTCCCACAGCCATCAGTACGTCGTACTAGAGATAGTATGCAGGTGCTAGTTAGGTTACGAGTACACTGGACAAGACTCGTCGGGAACTATTGGTTGGTATTATTCCTATCGTCAGTTAACAGTTCCCAGGTGACATGAGTACAGCTTAGTCTGTTGACTTGACACTGTCACTTCGCCTCAAGTGTGTTCCCACTGTTCTTAGATTACTACCCTACCACGGCTCTATTGAGTCGTGCAAACAGGTAGTAGTTGGGTGCAGTCCCGAAGCACTTGGAGGCAGTGACGGTTAGACAGGATTCGTCTCTCCCGGTATTGGGAGTTGATATCACGCTATGTCTAGGAGAGCCATTACACATAGTCGTCCCTGGCCAGGGCAAGCGAGATTTGCTGGTAGTGTTACCAGTAGTTTCTCAGGTTGTTCTGGGATACACTCCGACACGACTTGTACCGCTATTAGGGGACTGAAGTTTACCGTCCCTTAGGCCCGACATGCGATACTCTCAGACGAACAGACTGGACTGTACGGAGATTGTCACATTCAGGCTCAGTAGTAGTTCGGATGGGTTCACCTCATCAGTCTTCTTATCGGCATCTACCTGGGGACCGTTACGTATAGCTAGTACTGCTTGCGGCCTGTGGTTAAACCCACTACCAGTGTAGTACCAAGCCTTTAGAGTCCCACACAGAGGGTTATTCGCCTTTGGGCAAAACAGAGTAGAGGTCACATGGTTTTGCGACGGGGTTCGTTCACATCCGCGCACTTATGCACGTTTGGTGTCCGGACAGTTATTACTAGTGGGCTTTGGTTTAAACCAGATCCTAGTATTTATTTTGGGATTGGTTTTGAATCATTGTATTCGTGTTCCTCGGAACACGGGTACGGGTGTGTATGCAAAGTTGACAGAGGAAGAGGCAGAGGATTCTCATTAGGGTTGTTGGGCGTTGACTTTTTCTAAACCCTAATGAAAATGAGAAATATGATTAATGATATTAATTAATGATAATTATGCCATGGTTAGGTTGACCATTTGAATTATGTTGACATTTTGACTTTGGTTGACCGGTTGACTTATGTTGACATTGTTAGTTGTATGTATGCCCTAGAGGCCAGTATTGTACAGATGTTGTATATTATATTGGATGCTTGGACATATATAGAGATGACTTTCTTGCTCGATATGATAGTATGCTATCTGGTTGCTCTTTATCTTAACATGTACACTAGTCTCTTTATACTGTCTTATAGTTACATGTTGGTAAAGCCCTTAGGATGTGTACTTGACTACCTAGACTATGATGCAGATCATACTAGTGGGGACATGGTAGTCTATAAGTACATCCTTCAAGGTCCCTAGTCGTGGGTGTATCGAGACGGGGCATCGATATACCAGAGTAGACTAGCGTATACGCTTCTCGACCCATGTGATGGGCGATGGATGATCCCATATCCATTGGTGTTTGACATCAGAGATGGTATAGGGTGATCAGTGGAGACTGAGTACACTGGACGGACTCGCCGAGAACTCCCAGATGGTATTATACCTCACGTCAGATGGCAGTTCTCAGGTGACACTTGTACAGGTTAGTCTGTAGACCCGAGATCGTCATAGAGTCTTGTGTGATTCCCACTGTGCTTTGATCTCCACCTTACCACGTCCATGAGGGCGTGCAAAATGGTGGTCTTTGGGTACAGTTCCGAGTCACATGGAGGCAATGAGCGATAGGAGGGGTTTCGTCTCTCCCGGTATTGGGAGTTGATGTTGCGCTGTGCTCGATTGGCCGTAACAGGGAAGTCCCTGGCCAGGGCTGATCAGAGATTTACTGGTAAGTGTTACCAGTAGTTTCTCGACCCGTTATGAGCCTCACATCGGCACGACTTATCGGTTATTGGGGTCTGACGTTTACCACCCCTAGACTTGATATGCGACATATCAGACGAAGAGACCGGACTGTATGGTAAGTGTTACTGGTCGGATTCGCAGGAGTGTGAGCGGTCTAGCTCGTCGATCTTCTGATCGCTCAATACCCGGGTGGCCGTTACGTTTAGCAGACCGCTTGCGGCTTGTGGGTGCTTGATATGATCATCATCTGCTACCGGCGTATTGACGAGTCTTTAGAGTCCTACACAGAGGTTTCCTAGCTCAAGCGAAACGAAATAGGGGCGCATATGAGATATGTGCGGGAGCGAGAATAATGCGTGTATGTGATACCGCATTTCATTCTCGCGTTAAATGTTTCGATTGGTTGTATGAGATATGACCTAGTTATCGAATCATTGTTTCGATAAATCGATGCATTGAATACTAGTCGGTTATGTGCGACATGACCGGATCATTGAATCAAGTGTTGATTTAATGATTTAATGTATAATTATATATTTGATATATTACTTTGCATCAACTAGTATTGGTTCACTTTAAACGGATTTTTCTCACTTGATTTACACATTGTATATGTGATATACTTTTGTGCGTATATAAGTATCATGTTTGATGATACTTGATCATATGGTTAAGTGTATGGAATTAAACCATAGTTAACTTGAGATTAGGGTTTTAATTATGCATTTATTCATTTAATTGTTTATTCATTTATTTGGATAAAGCTTAAGTGGAGAATGGTGGCATTTCTTGTTTTATGTTGAAGCTTCATGAAGCCTTGACTTTATGCAACCATTCTTGTCCACTAGCTTAACCCTAACTCTCCAAATAACCATGGTTGATTCTCTACACTTAACCTTAGTTAGAATTATGATAAGTATAGATTTTTCTTTTCATTTTAAATAACTTATCATAATTCTAGCTCTTCTTCTTCTTCATCTTCAAAAGAAAAACTTAGATGCCATCAATGGCTACTTGAGTTCTAGTGAGAGAATTCCAAATCTAAAGTGAACCCATCTCCTATTTCTTCACCCTCTACCTCTTGCCAAGTTGTTTTGGGTGTTCTCTTCACATGTTTCACAACTTTGTGAAGTCGGAGCTTGAACTAGTGCAACCTCGACGTAGATCGTCTTTGACACAAAGCCGACGACCTATTCCGCACGTTTTTCCGATGAAGCCGACGAATGAGTCGAGGATTCATGATGGACAGCGAGGGCATGACCACGTGGAGCTAAGGAGGTGGAAATCCGGATCTACAAAGGTTGTAGTTTCCGACCTTTAGTTAATTTGTTAACTAGTTTTATCATTTCGCCTAAACATCTAGTCTAAGATCCGTAGTCTAGGGTTTCTCGGCACCAAAAATTTTAAATTGGCATGTTCGATGCCTTGTGAGACCTTACTAGAGTGCCTAGGAACCTTTCAGTGGTATCAGAGCCTAGCTAGAGCCTTAGGCGAAGTCTAGACGCGATTTGAAGCCCGAACGAACCCGAAACCCTAAACTTATCTTGCTCTCTGGACTTTTTCCAAAAAGTGGGATTTTTCCAGATTAAAAATGTCTAAAAAATTCAGCAGGAATATCTAAGAATTATGGTGAAACACGGTATCATGATACATCTTTGCAGGCGCGGAAACGCGGCAGAAGCATGGCTTCTGCCGCTGTTCCGCGGCCAACTGTTCAAATTGAGCAATACTGTTTGCACAGTAATTCTTGTTTTATGGTGCTGGATTTTCTGGGAATTTTTAATATTTATTCAAGAGTTGAATTTTCTGGGATTGTTTTAGAGCTTCGGTGTTTCGATCGGGGTATCAAATTTCGTCTTTGTGTTTTTCCGGATGATTTATAGAATATGTTAAGTAGTTCGACCGGATATAAATACCCAACTTTTCCCCTGTCGGGAAATTTTCAAGTGTTGGATTTTTCCGTAGTTTAACGACGTTCTAAGTAGTGCAAGTAATGCGATGGACCCTCTAGAAGACAACAAACCTTAAATCGATTATGTGACCGTCTTGAACTGCCCTTTGAACCTTCGGGTTTGGGGCAGTACGGCGTGCCACATGTTAGGCGTTGGCTTAACCCTTCTATGGCTGGATCGTCGATACTGAGGCACGAACTGAATGTTGTTAGACTTATTTCATGTGTTGGACTGTATCGGGAAAACTTGGGTATTCGACTGTTCGATCTGAAAGTTTAACATTATCTGTTTATCTGGAATGTGATACAATAATTGGAATTCACAAACAGTTATGAGATAACTGGATGAATGTTATAAATCTAGCACTTTAGTCCCATACGATATTGAAAAGAGTTTTCAATAATGAGACGAAAATGCGGGGTTTGTAACTGTTAGGCATGTGATGTCTAAAGTGGTTGCTATACGTCAACGACAATTGGGGTATGCATACTTACTTACGTTGATGACATGTGATGTTATGTGTTGCTGGATATGTTATATTGGATCGTCGTGTTTGAATAGCCGGGGGTTTTTATGTGAGATGAGTGTTTTTCATTTTCATTCATGTAAAAACTTGTATGTAATATTCTTTTATTTGGGGCACTTCCAGGTAGCGGAAGTTGTCACCCTTTGTATATTATTTACTTTTCCGCATTAGGATAGACCCAAGGAAGGAAGCACAAGTAACCGAGTTCTGGGGTCCAGTGGGAGACCAACTCGAGGAGTCGAGTCCGGGTCTCCTAACCCTAGAATTGGCAGGGTTGCTTGCCGCTCTCGTAGGGCTCTAGGGGTGTGGGATTGCCTATTCATCACGACCGTGGAATCCGTGTTTTATACTGGCTCGTATTGAAAACACGGACGTCCTAGTATATCCAATATTTCATATGTTTATTCTGCTGCGATATCTGTGTTGTGACTCTGTGATGGATATAGTATATAGTATATATGATATATTATATAGACATTACTTATGTTTTACACCCGCACTAGCCCTGCCCTGCTCTGTTGTTAGTTACCTAACCTAACGGTGCACGAGGGGACATCGAGGCGAATGCGGATGGCATAAGTGTACGTCATATCTATCTGTGATGTTTAGGTATTTAAATGATGGGACTTCATTAATGTGATTAATGAAAGATAAGAAACCTAAGATGTTGTGGAATCGAATTTTAAAATAAAACAGGTAGCTACAGTTCTTGCTTTGCACAGCGGTATATATGATATACCCCGCACCTTATTCGATGAGGAAAGGACCGAGATCCCTTCACCGGGAGTGACTCCTTTAGCAATAACTGGCAGATGTTACAGACTCGGTTTGCTTTTGACTGCTTTTGGGTTTTTGCTTTGCACAGCGATATATATGATATATCCCGCACCTCATTCGACGAGGAAAGGACCGAGATCCCTTGGCCGGGAGTGACTCCTTTAGCAAAACTAGAAAAGCCTCAAAATCACTCCATTTCAAAACTTCATTTGATTCTACAACGATATCAAGTTCATTACGCAATAGGTTTTCAGAAAAACCTGCGTAGCCCTCCGTCATTTCAGATAGGTTACATATAGTATTCGTGCTACATTTGTTGGCTTTCGTCAAGGTGTAGTGTGCGGTAGCTATGTGCTGTTTATCTGCTGCATATGATGCGACTGGATTAGGGTAGTCGTACGGCTTTGTTGGCTTTCGTCAAGGGTCGTGCGGGTGGGTTTGATTCAGTCAAGAAATGTACGGGTTGAACTTGACTAGCGGGCTGTGATTTGTTGGCTTTCGTCAAGGTCATAGAACGCTAGGGGCAAAAACATTATCGACAATTTCAAGTGTTGAAATTTGCAATGAGATTGCATACCTTCTATGAGATAGTTGGATCCCGATACCTACTGCGAGTAAGAGTTACTCCTGGGAGAATTTTACACATTGCAATTAGCTGATCAAGTAGGTGTCTAGAAAGGTGTCAACGGGGTTACGCCTCTGGGAAAACGAGGTTTACATTAATTAGGTTCGTGCGAAAGCACGGGGGACCTCCCTCAAAGTACCGACACTGGCCTGGCTGAAAGATTGGCGAACTTGTAGTGTGTAATTAATCCCGGCTAGTCTTTCCTTTTAGGGTTTGAAGGAAGATTTGATAAAAAGCAGAGGGAGCCATCCTGATTAGATAAGATAATAACCAATCTGATCTTGCACGAGCATACGCTAAAGTGTTTTCTTCTCTCTCTCTCCAGGTAGCGACCAGTTCATGCCTTAATCAAGATAATAATATGGATGTATTGACCGAACCTGCATGTTATATTGTGCTGGGGAACGTTGGTTCCGTTCATTCTTATAAGAGTTATAGGAATGAACAGGATATAGGGGAATACCAGGATTCCCATGCCACCCGAATGAAGAAAGTACATGTTGATGCATTTTCTTCGGGTGTGTTCGTTACTGAGAACTGTTTCTCCATTTTCTCTACGTCCTGGGTATTAGATACCGGGTCAGGATCCCATATATGTAATCAGTTACATGGGCTTAGGAAAGGTAGAGAACTTGGAGAAGGTGATAAAGACATTAGAGTTGGAAATGGTGCAATTGTTGCAGCTAAGACTGTCGGGGAATATCACCTTGTATTACCAACTGGTAATACATTGGTTCTGAACGAATGCTATTACATGCCGAACCTGATATGCAACATTATATCGGTTTCTTTATTAAGCAAAGAAGGATATAATTTTGTATTACAGGACAATGTTATGAACATTTTCCGTGACCAAAAGTTGGTTGGATCAGGCACGTTATGCAATGGCATTTATGTTCTAAATCAATCAACAGTTCTAAGCATAACAAACACACACAAGAGGAAGAGTTCAGAACTGAACGAATCTTACTTGTGGCATTGTAGACTGGGTCACATCAATGTGACACGACTGGCTAAGTTGCATAAGGATGGATATTTGAAACCTTTCGAATTTTCATCTTATGACACTTGCCAGTCATGTCTCAAAGGCAAGATGACCAAAACTCCGTTTACGGGACACGGAGAAAGAGTTACCGAACTCTTGGGACTAATACATAGTGATGTATGTGGTCCCATGTCTACACATGCCAGGGATGGTTCTTCGTACTTCATTACATTCACTGATGATCTCTCAAGATACGGACATGTGTACTTAATAAGACACAAGTCTGAAGCTTTTGAGAAATTTAGAGAATATAAACAAGAAGTCGAAAACCAAACCGGAAAAAGTATTAAAATCCTTCGATCTGATCGAGGAGGTGAATACTTGAGCAATGAATTCCTGGACTTCCTAAAAGAGAATGGGATTCTCTCTCAACTGACTCCTCCATATATACTACAGCACAACGGTGTATCAGAACGGAGGAACCGCACCTTATTAGATATGGTGCGCTCTATGATGAGCACAGCTGAGTTACCTATTTCCTTCTGGGCGTATGCGCTTGAGACAGCCATACATCTATTGAATATGGTCCCCACCAAATCTGTGCCTACCACTCCATATGAAATATGGAAAGGGAAGAGACCAAGTCTTAACTATGTTAAGATATGGGGTTGTCCAGCCTATGCCAAACGACAAAATCCGGACAAACTCGAGGCACGGTTTGTTCTATGCAAATTTGTAGGATATCCCAAGAATTCTCAAGGGTATATCTTCTACCACCCTGAGGAACAAAGAGTGTTTGTTTCTCGGCATGCCACCTTTTTAGAAAAGGAATATCTTGAAAAAGAGATTAGTGGTCATGAGGTAGAACTGGAAGAGGTTCCAGCTGCAGAAGCTACAACAGAAGATCTGGTGGAACCAGAGGATTCCGTAGTTCCCGATGAACCCCAGCCTCTCCGCCGATCTGGTAGGGTTTCTCGTCCACCTGAGAGATACTACGGTTTTCTCATTGATGGTGGGAGCGAGGATTGCATCATGGAGGATGATGACCCAACTAGCTTCGAGCAGGCCATCACGAGTGGGGACTCAGTGAAATGGCTGGATGCTATGCGGTCTGAGATGGATTCCATGTACACCAACAAAGTATGGACTTTGGAAGTTTCTCCTGAAGGGGTAAAACCCATTGGGAGCAAGTGGATCTTCAAGAAGAAATGTGGTGTAGATGGGAAAGTGGAGACTTTCAAAGCTAGACTTGTAGCAAAAGGTTTTCGTCAAAGACCAGGTGTGGACTATGATGAGACCTTTTCTCCAGTGGCTATGCTTAAATCCATCCGGATCATGCTTGCCATCGCTGCTTATCATGATTACGAAATCTGGCAAATGGATGTTAAGACCGCCTTTCTAAATGGTGATTTAGAAGAGTGCGTGTACATGACTCAGCCAGAGGACTTCGTAGACAGTGGGAGCAGCGGGAAGGTGTGCAAGCTGCTTAAATCCATTTATGGATTAAAGCAAGCATCGCGGAGTTGGAACATCTGCTTTTACGTCGTTATCAAAGAGTTTGATTTCGTCAAAAATCCAGATGAACCTTGTATCTACAGGAAGGTGGCAGAGAGTAAGATTGTCTTCCTCGTATTGTACGTGGACGACATACTCTTGATAGGAAATGATATTCCTATGCTGCAATCGGTCAAGCTCTTCTTATCACAAAGATTCTCAATGAAAGATCTTGGTGATGCCTCCTGCATATTGGGAATAAGGATCTATAGAGATGGATCCAAACGGATTTTGGGATTGTCCCAATCCAGGTACATTGACACCATACTAAAGAGGTTTAGTATGGAAGAGTCCAAGCGTGGGAACTTACCCACGATCTCTGGAGTCACTCTCTCCAAAGAGATGTCTCCCAAGACTGATTTGGAGAGAGCTCGCATGCAAGGGATACCCTATGCTTCGGCAGTAGGCTCTATCATGTATGCGATGCTATGTACCAGACCCGATGTAGCATACCCACTAAGTATAGTGAGCAGGTATCAAGCTGATCCTGGAGAGAGTCACTGGACAGCTGTGAAGAGCATTCTCAAGTACTTGCGAAGAACTAGAGATATGTTCTTGGTGTATGGTAGCGGAGAACTCCAAGTGGAGTCCTTTACCGATTCGAGCTTCCAGAGTGATAAGGACGACTCTAAGTCGCAGTCGGGCTTTGTCTTTACCCTTTACGGAGGGGCGGTTAGCTGGAAGAGTTCCAAGCAGGAAACCGTTGCAGACTCGACGATGGAGGCTGAATACATCGCTGCCAACGATGCTGCTAATGAAGCTGTCTGGATCAAGAAGTTCATTACTGAACTTGGAGTGGTTCCATCCATTGAGCATCCAATACCTTTGTATTGCGATAACAATGGAGCGGTGGCTTTGGCCAAGGAACCCAGGTCCCATCAGCGGTCCAGGCATATTCTGAGGCGGTATCACCTGATCCGGGAGATAGTTGATCGCCGGGAGATCGAGGTCAGGAGGGTTGACACGAAGAACAACACGGCGGATCCACTCACGAAGGCCATTCCCCAGATACAGTTTGAGAGACTCTTCGGGATGCTCGGTATGCGATACTACAGCAGCTGGCCTTAGTGCAAGTGGGAGATTGTTAGTTGTATGTATGCCCTAGAGGCCAGTATTGTACAGATGTTGTATATTATATTGGATGCTTGGACATATATAGAGATGAATTTCTTGCTCGATATGATAGTATGCTATCTGGTTGCTCTTTATCTTAACATGTACACTAGTCTCTTTATACTGTCTTATAGTTACATGTTGGTAAAGCCCTTAGGATGTGTACTTGACTACCTAGACTATGATGCAGATCATACTAGTGGGGACATGGTAGTCTATATGTACATCCTTCAAGGTCCCTAGTCGTGGGTGTATCGAGACGGGGCATCGATATACCAGAGTAGACTAGCGTATACGCTTCTCGACCCATGTGATGGGCGATGGATGATCCCATATCCATTGGTGTTTGACATCAGAGATGGTATACGGGTGCTCAGTGGAGACTGAGTACACTGGACGGACTCGCCGAGAACTCCCAGATGGTATTATACCTCACGTCAGATGGCAGTTCTCAGGTGACACTTGTACAGGTTAGTCTGTAGACCCGAGATCGTCATAGAGTCTTGTGTGATTCCCACTGTGCTTTGATCTCCACCTTACCACGTCCATGAGGGCGTGCAAAACGGTGGTCTTTGGGTACAGTCCCGAGTCATATGTAGGCAATGAGCGATAGGAGGGGTTTCGTCTCTCCCGGTATTGGGAGTTGATGTTGCGCTGTGCTCGATTGGCCGTAACAGGGAAGTCCCTGGCCAGGGCTGATCAGAGATTTACTGGTAAGTGTTTCCAGTAGTTTCTCGACCCGTTATGAGCCTCACATCGGCACGACTTATCGGTTATTGGGGTCTGACGTTTACCACCCCTAGACTTGATATGCGACATATCAGACGAAGAGACCGGACTGTATGGTAAGTGTTACTGGTCGGATTCGCAGGAGTGTGAGCGGGCTAGCTCGTCGATCTTCTGTTCGCTCAATTCCCGGGTGGCCTTTACGTTTAGCAGACCTCTTGCGGCTTGTGGGTGCTTGATATGATCATCATCTGCTACCGGCGTATTGACGAGTCTTTAGAGTCCTACACAGAGATTTCCTAGCTCAAGCGAAACGAAATAGGGGCGCATATGAGATATGTGCGGGAGCGAGAATAATGCGTGTATGTGATACCGCATTTCATTCTCGCGTTAAATGTTTCGATTGGTTGTATGAGATATGACCTAGTTATCGAATCATTGATTCGATAAATCGATGCATTGAATACTAGTCGGTTTTGTGCGACATGACCGGATCATTGAATCAAGTGTTGATTTAATGATTTAATGTATAATTATATATTTGATATATTACTTTGCATCAACTAGTATTGGTTCACTTTAAACGGATTTTTCTCACTTGATTTACACATTGTATATGTGATATACTTTTGTGCATATATAAGTATCATGTTTGATGATACTTGATCATATGGTTTGTTAGTGTATATGCCCTAGAGGCCATTACTGTATCATACTAGTTTGTATATTACTTAATGGAAGCTTGGGATATTCACCTTGTATAAACAATCTTGCTCAAAATAGTAGTATGCTACTTGGTTTGTTTCTACTTCAATGTGTATTTATGTTTATTTCAGTATATCACTTATACGCATTAGTGGAGCCCTTAGGATCTTTGCTTGATTACCAGCGTTGTGATGGCAGTCACACTAGTGGGGGCTGGGTAATCTATAAGCACATCCTTATACAGGTCCCTAGTCGCAGGACTATCGAGACAGGGCATCGATACTCCGGAGTAGACTAGCGTATGCGCTTCTCATCCCAGTGTGGGAGATAGTCTGTCCCACAGCCATCAGTACGTCGTACTGGAGATAGTATACGGGTGCTCGTTGGGTTACGAGTACACTGGACAGGACTCGTCGGGAACTGACAGGTTGGTATTATACCTATCGTCAGTTATCAGTTCCCAGGTGACATGAGTACAGCTTAGTCCGCTGACTTGACACTGGCACTTCGCCTCAAGTGTATTCCCACTGCACTTTGATCACTACCCTACCACGGCTCAAAGAGTCGTGCAAACCGGTGGTGGTTGGGTGCAGTCCCGAAGCACTTGGAGGCAGTGACGGTTAGACAGGATTCGTCTCTCCCGGTATTGGGGGTTGACATCGCGCTGTGTCTAGGAGAGCCATTACACGAGTAGTCCCTGGCCAGGGCAAGCGAGATATACTGGTAGGTTCCAGTGTTATCTCAGGGTGTTTTGGGCTTCACTCCGGCACGACTTGTACCGCTATTAGGGGACTGACGTTTTACCGCCCCCTAGGCCCGACATGCGATGTATTAGACGAACAGACCGGACTGTATGGAGACTGTCACATTCAGACTCAGTAGGAGTTCAGATGGGGTTTCACCTCGTCAGCCTTCTTGTCGACATCTACCTGGGGACCGTTACGCACGGCTAGTGCCGCTTGCGGTCTGTGGTTAAACCCACTGCCAGCGTAGTGTCGAGTCTTTAGAGTCCCACACAAAGGGTATTCGCCTCTGGACAAAACAGAGTAGAGGTCGCATGGTTTTGCGACAGGGTTTGTTCTCATCCGCGCACTTGTGCACGTTTGGAGTCCGGACGGATTTTACTGGTTGGCTCTGGTTTGAGTCAGATACCGGTATATGTTTTGGGGTTGCTTTTATCTCTCAGTATTCATGTTCCTCGGAATAAGAATGCAGGTGTGTATGCACAGTTATTTGAGGAGGAGGAAGATGATTTTCATTAGGGTTTCGGAACGGGTGCGTATGCACAATTGACAGTCGTCTTTTTCCAAACCTCAATGGATTTATGTTTTATCAATTAATAATATTAATAAAATGAAAAGTGTCATGGTTGGTTTTTTGTTGACTTGTTGACCATGGTTGGTTTTTGTTGACTTGTTGACCATGGTTGACTTGTTGACCATGGTTGAAGATTTGACCATCATATTACAAATGCAAGATGCTTTTTGATTCTTGCAAAACCATTTAATGTTGGTAATGATAATGGTCATTCTAAAACTTTCCATCAACCTTTTCATTATCATTATTATTATTATTTGATAATTCTTTTTCTTTTGCATTATGGTTGCAAGAAGGAAAAAGTGAGCTCATTCTATCATAACTCTTCTCTCTCTTCATTTTCATCTTCTTCTTCCTCTAGCAAAAGAGAACCCTTCTCATGTGTTGAGAATCCTTCTCTTTAAAAAGCAAAGCACCCCTTAGACACTCTCTACTTATTCTAGGTTTATGGTTTAGCAAGCCGGAAGCCCTAGTTCACTCAAAGCACGAGGAAGAGCCCAAAGGTTGAACTCTCGAGGTGGATCCATCTTCGACGGAAGAAGGCGACAAGAAGAGAACCATCAACCTCTACAAAGTTTGAAGAAGAAGGAGTTCAAGTTTAGGTATAACCATCTTCATCCGAGTAGCTAACTCTCTTTAGCTAAGTTTGCTAGTTTTAGTTTAGACACGATCCCGACCTTGTTTAGTCCATGTTGCCTCTTGCGATAAAAATTTGTTTTTTTTTATACCGTTTCCGCCTCCCCGTAAGCACCGAGGGTCGCAATATGGACTTACAGTGGTATCAGAGCCTAACTAAACTTAAACTAGCTTGGTAGTGAAGTGTAACGAAGTTCGGAACCGAAAAAGTCACAAAACCGGAAAAACAAAACCCTAAGTTTCTGTTAAATTTTTTTCTGCTCTAAATGAAAAACTTTATACTTGTAAATTCGGCTCAGGGTTTTGCATGAACACCCAAGAAAAACGACACAGTGATTCGTTCAAACCGCCGCCCTTCCGCCGCACGAGGTAGGCATCTGCCGCGGAAGCGCCGCGGTTTGTCGTCTTCTGTGCATCGTTTTTCGTGCAGTGTGTTTGTTTGTTGGTTTTGGGATTTTTAAAATATATTATATGTGCCCAGATTTTCCAGAACAGAAATTTGCTTTTGGGGTCCTATAATTCCGTATTTTTCCGAACTTCACTGCACTTTGACTATGATGGTTATATCTGTGATGCTTGCATGTATTGAACATCGGCTAATCGCTATAAGACGATTAGTCGGGGTTATACATGATCTGTGTTTGATATTGGAATGTGTATATGAATGTGTTGGACTGTCGCGGGTGAATAGCCGGGGTGGATGTGAGATGAGCTTTTGTTTTTCTTTCATTCATTGTAAATGTAAATTGATGTAATAATTATTATTTGTTTGGCCGCACAACCGGGTCGGGGTTGTAGCCGTCATTGTATAATTCTTTTTACTGTTTTTGCTCCTAGGATAGACCCATGGAGGGGTGCACAAACTGCCGAGTACTTGGAGGGTAGTTTGCCGCACCCGTAGGGGTCTTGGGTGGGGTATTTGGCTATTCACCGCGACCGTGTTATCCGCTTTTCGTTCCAGGCTCGAAAGGATTGCGGATTGCTAGTATATCCAATGTATTCATCTGTGATCTGTAATGTCTACTATTGCTATATCCATAACTATTTAGGTGTTGCTTATGTTTTACAGCCGCACTAGCCCAGCCCCCGCTCTGTCGTTAGTTAAGTAACCTAACGGGTGATGACGGGGCCCCGTGGCGAATGCGAATGGCATAAGCGTACGTCATATTTTGGTTGTTTTCTGCAATGGTAGGATTAATTGATGGGACGCATTAAAAGAACTAATGCAAGAATATCACGCATTAAAAGAACTAATGCAAGATAATAAACCAAGCTAAAGTCGTTGGAACACTTTCCAAAAACCACTCGGTTCTTTTCAAAACTAACTTTTAAATGCGGAGATTGAGCCACTCCTTCTAAAAGCTATCTCGTTCCATCGACTATATCAAGTTCACTACGTTCACGGTTTCGCCAAAACCATCCGTAGTCCTCCATCGTTTCATATGAATATTCAACAGTATTCAAGCTGTGTTTGTTGGCCTTAGTCAAGGCACAGTGTTTGGTAGCTGGTGGTTATTCATATGTTGCATAGATAGAATGCGTTGGTTTGGGACAGTCGTATTGCCTTGTTGGCCTTAGTCAAGGGTAGATACGGGTGGATTCAAATTAACCTGGATAACGACGGGTAGAACTTGACATGTGACTTATGATTTGTTGGCCTTAGTCAAGGTCATAAGAGCATGGGGCAAAAATCCACATCGGGAGTTTCATAAGTACTGAAACTTGCTAGATTTGCATACCATTTGGAGTGTGGTGATTCTGGTAGGATTCCTTCAGTTTCGTCACGCAATGATATTTGGATCCCGATCCTACTGTGAGTATATGCTACTCCTCGGGAAATTTTTCACTAAACGATCAATGCTATAAACCTAGTAAGTGCCTAGAAAGGTGTTAGCGGGGCTACGCCCCCAGGGAAAAGAGGTTCACTAATTAAGGAACTTCGCGAAAGCGTTGGAAAACCTCCCTCGAAGTACCGACACTGGCCTGGCTGAACGGTTAAGCAAGTATTGTGCGGTGGGATTGATCCCGACTAATTCTTCCTTTATGGTTTGAGGAGGGATTCGAGAGATAGTGGGAGCCATCCTGTTTAGACAAATTAAAAACCATTCTAAACTTGCAAGAGCATCGTGCTAAAGTGTTTCTTCTCTCTCCCCCTGCAGCGACCAAATCGAAATGACTGGACTTAAGTTACTTCTAGATAAAAATATACTGACAGGGCCAAACTACAAAGATTGGCTCAGGAATGTCAAGATGGCAATCACTTACGACAAGCTGGGGTATCTTCTTACCACCAAAGCTCCCCCCGTCCCAGGTCCCACCTCCAGCGTCGCGGATAAGGAAATCCGTAAGACTTGGGAGATTGATTGCGCGAAGGCCAAATGCCTCGTGCTTGCCTCTATGGACAACGAACACCAGAGGAGGCACGAGAATATGGATTTGGAATCCATATTTCTTCATACAAAAGAACTGTATGGAGAGCAGTCTCGTATCGCAAGATACGAATTGTCGAAGAAGTTATTTTCGGCAAGGTTAGCCGTCGGATCATCGGTAGCGGACCACGTGCTTAAGATGATTGGCTACATTGAGGAGCTCGCGGAACTTGGGACCACGTTGGAAAGTGAACTTTATACGGATTTAATCCTCCAGTCCCTTCCATCCACTTACGCCCAGTTTATACTGAACTTCAACTTACAAGAAAAGGAAGTTGAACTTTCAGAACTCCTAAACTTGCTGAAAAGCGCAGAGGGCACCCTACAGAAAGGTAGGGAAACACCCGCTTTGTTTGTAGGAGGATCTTCTTCCTCTAGGTCCAAGGCGAAAGCCAAGGGAAAGAGGAAGAAAGCCCCCGCCAAACCAAGAGGCGGTGTTAGTAAAGTGGGTACGAAGGGAAAGGAAAAGGCAACAAAGCTTGCGGGGAAGCTTATAGGAAAGGAAGAATGCTTCTATTGTCATAAGAGTGGACACTGGAAGAAAGATTGCAGGACTTGGAAGGCCAAGACACAGGAACTGAAGCAAGTTGCGGCTTCAGCTTCAGGTGTGTATGTTATTGAAAACTGTCTTTCTATAAACTCTACTTCCTGGGTATTGGATACCGGATCAGGATCTCATATCTGTAATTCTTTGCAGGCGTTGAGAAACCGTAGGTTTTTGAAGGCAGGTGACATGACCCTCAGAGTTGCGAACGGAGCTAGCATGGATGCTAAAGCCGTGGGGGACTATCACCTGGGAATGACAGATGGGCATGTTTTGGTTTTGCGTAATTGCTTTTTTGTACCCAACGCAACTTGTAATATCATTTCTGTATCTTTAGTTTCTAAAGAAGGTTATGAATTTGCGTTTGTAAGTAATGTTGTAAACATTCACCTTAATCAAGTTCTGATTGGGTCAGGTACTCTGAGCAATGGTATATACGTGTTAAACCAACCACAGATTTTCAATGTCCAGAATACACACAAAAGAAAGTCTCCAGATATCAATCAGGCTTTCTTATGGCATTGTATACTGGGTCACATCAATGAGACACGGTTGACTAAGTTACATAAAGAAGGATACTTGGATCCGTTCGAGTATCAGTCTTATGCCACTTGTGAATCTTGTCTCATGGGAAAGATGACAAAGTCTCCGTTCACTGGACACGGAGAAAGAGCGAGCGAGCTCTTGGGACTCGTACACAGCGACGTGTGCGGTCCAATGTCTACACATGCGCGAAGCGGTTATTCATACTTCATTACTTTCACAGACGATTTCTCTAGGTATGGACATGTCTTCTTAATGAAGCACAAATCCGAGGCCTTTGAGAAATTTCAGGATTACAAGAATGAAGTTGAAAAACAAACAGGCAAAAGTATTAAGATTCTAAGATCGGATCGAGGTGGAGAATACTTAAGTGCCGAGTTCCTGAATTATTTAAAAGAGAACGGAATTCTCTCTCAGCTTACTCCTCCATACACTCCGCAACACAACGGTGTATCGGAAAGACGGAACCAAACCCTATTGGATATGGTACGGTCCATGATGAGTAAGGCTGAGTTACCGCGATCTTTCTGGGGTTATGCACTGGAAACAGCTGCACATCTCTTGAACCAAGTTCCTACTAAGACAGTGCCTACCACACCATATCAGATGTGGAGTGGGAAGAAACCCTGTCTTAAATCCTTTAAGACATGGGGATGTCCGGCTTTTGTAAAAAAGCAGCATGCGGACAAGCTCGAGGCACGCTCAGTACAGTGCAAGTTTGTGGGATACCCAAAGAACTCCAAGGGGTATCTTTTCTACTACGAAGAGGAACAAAAAGTTCTTGTTTCTCGTCATGCCTACTTCTTGGAAACTGAGTTTTTGGAAAATCAGATAAGTGGGAGCGCAGTAGAACTGGAAGAAATTCCAGAACCACAAACCATTACTGAAAACTTAGAGGAACCAGAGGGTTCGAAAGAACAGGACATTCCTACGCCGCTCCGCAGGAGTAGTAGGCAGTCTCATCCGCCAGAGAGATACTATGGTTTTCTCATAGACGGGGATAGAGAGGATTGCATCATAGATTATGATGAGCCTACTAGCTTCCAGCAGGCCGTTCAGAGCGTTGACTCGGTAAAATGGCTGGATGCAATGCGGACCGAAATGGAGTCCATGTACACCAACAAAGTATGGACGTTGGACATTGCTCCAGACGGGGTAAAACCCGTAGGATGCAAGTGGATCTTCAAAAGGAAGATTGGTGTAGATGGACAGGTTGAGACCTATAAAGCTAGACTTGTAGCAAAGGGTTTCCGTCAAAGACCTGGCTTGGACTATGACGAAACCTTTTCTCCAGTGGCTATGCTGAAATCCATTCGGATCCTTCTTGCCATTGCTGCCTTCCAAGATTATGAGATTTGGCAGATGGACGTAAAGACCGCTTTTCTAAATGGAAATTTAGAGGAGTGTGTCTATATGGATCAGCCGGAGGGTTTCATTCAGAGTGGGAGCAGCGGAAAGGTGTGCAAGTTGCTTAAGTCCATCTATGGACTAAAGCAGGCATCGCGGAGTTGGAACATCTGTTTTGATGAGACGGTCAAGGAATTTGGCTTTATCAAAAATCCAGATGAACCATGCATCTATAGTAGATTTGTAGCAAGAACTGTAGTATTCCTCGTTTTATACGTGGATGACATTCTCTTAATAGGAAATGACATTCCTATGCTACAATCTGTCAAGGGGTTCTTGTCGCACAAGTTCTCCATGAAAGACCTGGGTGATGCCTCATACATCCTGGGGATCCGGATCCATCGTGATACATCCAAGAGGATATTAGGACTCTCTCAGTCCAGGTACATCGACACTATAGTGAAGCGATTCAGTATGGAAGATTCCAAGCGCGGTAACCTACCGGCTTGTCACGGGATCACCCTCTCTAAAGAGATGTCTCCCAAGACTGATTTGGAGAGGGATCGCATGTCTATTATACCCTACGCTTCTGCGGTAGGCTCTATAATGTATGCGATGTTGTGTACCAGACCGGATGTAGCTTATGCACTGAGCGTGGTAAGCCGGTATCAGTCAAACCCTGGGGAGAAACACTGGATAGCGGTAAAGAACATTCTCAAGTACCTGAGAAGGACTAAGGAGATGTTCTTGGTGTATGGCGGAAAAGACCTCCAGATCGAGGCCTTTGCTAACTCCAGCTTCCAGAGTGACAAGGATGATTCCAAGTCCATGTCGGGTTTTGTCTTCACCCTCAATGGAGGGGCGGTGTGTTGGAAGAGCTCCAAACAGGAAACCGTTGCAGACTCGACTATGGAAGCGGAATACATTGCTGCATCTGATGCCGCAAAAGAAGCTGTCTGGATGAGGAAGTTCTTGAAAGAACTTCAGGTGGTTCCGTCCATTGTTGACCCAATACCTCTGTATTGCGACAACAACGGGGCTATAGCTTTAGCGAAGGAACCCAGGTCCCATCAGAGATCCAGGCACATCTTGAGGCGGTATCACCTGATCAGGGAGATCGTGGATCGCAAGGAGATCGAGGTTCGGAGGGTTGCTTCAGAAGAAAACACTGCAGATCCATTCACCAAGGCCTTACCCCAGACTCAGTTCGAGCGGCTGATCGAGATGATAGGTCTTCGATACGCCAGTACATGGCCTTAGTGCAAGTGGGAGATTGTTAGTGTATATGCCCTAGAGGCCATTACTGTATCATACTAGTTTGTATATTACTTAATGGAAGCTTGGGATATTCACCTTGTATAAACAATCTTGCTCAAAATAGTAGTATGCTACTTGGTTTGTTTCTACTTCAATGTGTATTTGTGTTTATTTCAGTATATCACTTATACGCATTAGTGGAGCCCTTAGGATCTTTGCTTGATTACCAGCGTTGTGATGGCAGTCACACTAGTGGGGGCTGGGTAATCTATAAGCACATCCTTATACAGGTCCCTAGTCGCAGGACTATCGAGACAGGGCATCGATACTCCGGAGTAGACTAGCGTATGCGCATCTCATCCCAGTATGGGAGATGGTCTGTCCCACAGCCATCAGTACGTCGTACTGGAGATAGTATACGGGTGCTCGTTGGATTACGAGTACACTGGACAGGACTCGTCGGGAACTGACAGGTTGGTATTATACCTATCGTCATTTATCAGTTCCCAGGTGACATGAGTACAGCTTAGTCCGCTGACTTGACACTGGCACTTCGCCTCAAGTGTATTCCCACTGCACTTTGATCACTACCCTACCACGGCTCAAAGGAGTCGTGCAAACCGGTGGTGGTTGGGTGCAGTCCCGAAGCACTTGGAGGCAGTGACGGTTAGACAGGATTCGTCTCTCCCGGTATTGGGGGTTGACATCGCGCTGTGTCTAGGAGAGCCATTACACGAGTAGTCCCTGGCCAGGGCAAGCGAGATATACTGGTAGGTTCCAGTGTTATCTCAGGGTGTTTTGGGCTTCACTCCGGCACGACTTGTACCGCTATTAGGGGACTGACGTTTTACCGCCCCCTAGGCCCGACATGCGATGTATTAGACAAACAGACCGGACTGTACGGAGACTGTCACATTCAGACTCAGTAGGAGTTCAGATGGGGTTTCACCTCGTCAGCCTTCTTTTCGACATCTACCTGGGGACCGTTACGCACGGCTAGTGCCGCTTGCGGTCTGTGGTTAAACCCACTGCCAGCGTAGTGTCGAGTCTTTAGAGTCCCACACAGAGGGTATTCGCCTCTGGGCAAAACAGAGTAGAGGTCGCATGGTTTTGCGACAGGGTTTGTTCTCATCCGCGCACTTGTGCACGTTTGGAGTCCGGACGGATTTTACTGGTTGGCTCTGGTTTGAGTCAGATACCGGTATATGTTTTGGGGTTGCTTTTATCACTCAGTATTCATGTTCCTCGGAACAAGAATGCAGGTGTGTATGCACAGTTATTTGAGGAGGAGGAAGATGATTTTCATTAGGGTTTCGGAACGGGTGCGTATGCACAATTGACAGTCGTCTTTTTCCAAACCCTAATGGATTTATGTTTTATCAATTAATAATATTAATAAAATGAAAAGTGTCATGGTTGGTTTTTTGTTGACTTGTTGACCATGGTTGGTTTTTGTTGACTTGTTGACCATGGTTGACTTGTTGACCATGGTTGAAGATTTGACCATCATCATTACAAATGCAAGATGCTTTTTGATTCTTGCAAAACCATTTAATGTTGGTAATGATAATGGTCATTCTAAAACTTTCCATCAACCTTTTCATTATCATTATTATTATTATTTGATAATTCTTTTTCTTTTGCATTATGGTTGCAAGAAGGAAAAAGTGAGCTCATTCTATCATAACTCTTCTCTCTCTTCATTTTCATCTTCTTCTTCCTCTAGCAAAAGAGAACCCTTCTCATGTGTTGAGAATCCTTCTCTTTAAAAAGCAAAGCACCCCTTAGACACTCTCTACTTATTCTAGGTTTATGGTTTAGCAAGCCGGAAGCCCTAGTTCACTCAAAGCACGAGGAAGAGCCCAAAGGTTGAACTCTCGAGGTGGATCCATCTTCGACGGAAGAAGGCGACAAGAAGAGAACCATCAACCTCTACAAAGTTTGAAGAAGAAGGAGTTCAAGTTTAGGTATAACCATCTTCATCCGAGTAGCTAACTCTCTTTAGCTAAGTTTGCTAGTTTTAGTTTAGACACGATCCCGACCTTGTTTAGTCCATGTTGCCTCTTGCGATAAAAATTTGTTTTTTTTTATACCGTTTCCGCCTCCCAGTAAGCACCGGGGGTCGCAATATGGACTTACATGGTTAAGTGTATGGAATTAAACCATAGTTAACTTGAGATTAGGGTTTTAATTATGCATTTATTCACTTAATTGTTTATTCATTTATTTGGATAAAGCTTAAGTGGAGAATGGTGGCATTTCTTGTTTTATGTTGAAGCTTCATGAAGCCTTGACTTTATGCAACCATTCTTGTCCACTAGCTTAACCCAAACTCTCCAAATAACCATGGTTGATTCTCTACACTTAACCTTAGTTAGAATTATGATAAGTATAGATTTTTCTTTTCATTTTAAATAACTTATCATAATTCTAGCTCTTCTTCTTCTTCATCTTCAAAAGAAAAACTTAGATGCCATCAATGGCTACTTGAGTTCTAGTGAGAGAATTCCAAATCTAAAGTGAACCCATCTCCTATTTCTTCACCCTCTACCTCTTGCCAAGTTGTTTTGGATGTTCTCTTCACAAGTTTCACAACTTTGTGAAGTCGGAGCTTGAACTAGTGCAACCTCGACGTAGATCGTCTTTGACACAAAGCCGACGACCTATTCCGCACGTTTTTCCGATGAAGCCGACGAATGAGTCGAGGATTCATGATGGACAGCGAGGGCATGACCACGTGGAGCTAAGGAGGTGGAAATCCCGATCTACAAAGGTTGTAGTTTCCGACCTTTAGTTAATTTGTTAACTAGTTTTATCATTTCGCCTAAACATCTAGTCTAAGATCCGTAGTCTAGGGTTTCTCGGCACCAAAAATTTTAAATTGGCATGTTCGATGCCTTGTGAGACCTTACTAGAGTGCCTAGGAACCTTTCAGTGGTATCAGAGCCTAGCTAGAGCCTTAGGCGAAGTCTAGACGCGATTTGAAGCCCGAACGAACCCGAAACCCTAAACTTATCTTGCTCTCTGGACTTTTTCCAAAAAGTGGGATTTTTCCAGATTAAAAATGTCTAAAAAATTCAGCAGGAATATCTAAGAATTATGGTGAAACACGGTATCATGATACATCTTTGCATGCGCGGAAACGCGGCAGAAGCATGGCTTCTGCCGCTGTTCCGCGGCCAACTGTTCAAATTGAGCAATACTGTTTGCACAGTAATTCTTGTTTTATGGTGCTGGATTTTCTGGGAATTTTTAATATTTATTCAAGAGTTGAATTTTCTGGGATTGATTTAGAGCTTCGGTGTTTCGATCGGGGTATCAAATTTCGTCTTTGTGTTTTTCCGGATGATTTATAGAATATGTTAAGTAGTTCGACCGGATATAAATACCCAACTTTTCCCCTGTCGGGAAATTTCCAAGTGTTGGATTTTTCCGTAGTTTAACGACGTTCTAAGTAGTGCAAGTAATGCGATGGACCCTCTAGAAGACAACAAACCTTAACTCGATTATGTGACCGTCTTGAACGGACCGGACTGTACGGATATTGTCCCTGACAGGCTCAGTAGGGTGTCAGGATGAGTTCGCTCATCAACCTCCCTTTCGGTCAATAGCTGGTGGCCCGTCACGTATGGCTAATACCTGTTAGTTATATGTATGCCCTAGAGGCCATTACTGTACATACGATGTATATTGTAGTGGATGCTAGGACATATATAGGGAGGACTTTCTTGCTCGACATGATAGTATGCTATCTGGTTGTACTTTATCATAACATGTACTCTGATTGTCTCTATGTTACATGTTGATAAAGCCCTTAGGATATGTACTCGACTACTGAGACTATGATGAGATCATACTAGTGGGGCCACGGTAGTCGACGAGTACATCCTATAACTGTTCCTAGTCGAGGGTGTATCGAGACAGGGCATCGATACACCAGAGTAGACTAGCGTATACGCATCTTGACCCATATGATGGGCGATGGATGATCCCATATCCATCGGTGTTTAAAATCAAGGATGGTGTACGGGTGCTCAGTGGAGACTGGGTACACTGGACGGACTCGCCGAGAACTCCCAGATGGTATTATACCATACGTCAGATGGCAGTTCTCCGGTGATAATGGTACAGAGTAGTCTGTTGACCCGAGATCGTCATAGAGTCTTGTGTGATTCCCACTGTGCTTTGATTTCCATCATACCACGTCCAAGAGGGCGTGCAAAAAGGTGGCTTTTGGGTACAGTCCCGAATCACATGGAGGCAATGAGCGATAGGAGGGGATTCGTCTCTCCCGGTATAGGGAGTTGATGTTGTGCTGTGTTCGATTGGCTATAACCGGAAATCCCTGGCCAGGGTTGCTGAGATTTACTGGTAAGTGTTATCAGTAGTTTCTCGAACTGTTATAGACCTCATATCGACACGACTTATCGAGCTACTGGGGTCTGACGTTTACCACCCCTAGGCGAGATATGCAACATATCAGACGACGAGACCGGACTGTACGGGAGTGTTACTGTTTGGATTCACAGGAGAATGTACAGGCTTTCTTGTTGATCTTCTGAGCGCTCAATACCTGGGTAGCTGTTACGTTTAGCTGACCGCTTGCAGCTTGTGGGTGTTTGATATGATCATCACCTACTGCCGGCGTATTGACGATTCTTTAGAGTCCTACACAGAGGTTTCTTGGCTCAGGTAAAACGGAGTAGGAGCACATATGTGATATGTGCGGGACCGAGAATAATGCGATATGTGAAACCGTATTCTATTCTCGCGATATTTGATATCAGCCGGGTCATCGGATCAAGTGTTGATTCGATGAATCGGTACGGATTAATATTAGTCGGTTATATGCGATATAGCCGGATTGTCGGATCAAGTGTTGATTCGATAATTTAATGTATAATAATATATATATGATATATTAAATTGCATTAACTAATATTTGCTCACTAAAAGATTCTTTTTCTCACCCGGATTAATACATTGATATATATGCGATATATGTTAATTGTATTATTTTCTTTTGTTGCAAATATATAATATATATGATATATATTATTGTGACATGATATGATTTATTATAAAACATGTTTAAGGAGAATATAATGGGATTAGGGTTTGATTAGGGTTAGCACCTTCTTGTTCATTCTAGAAGGTTTTCTATTTTGTCATGATAAAGATATTTTGTTATGACTCATGCTTTGAACTAACCAAACCCTAACTCTAGTTTATTCTCTACATTGGTTTAGCCTCTCATCCTTGACCATGGTTTGATAATCAATCATATATTCTTGATTACTATTCATCACAAAAGGATTAATCAACATTATTCATCTTCTTCTTCCTTCACTCTTCATGAAAAAGCATGCTTGTTTTTCAAAAGGTGATGAATAAATATGAGAAAAAGAAAAATAAAGAGAGCAAATATCCTACTTCATCATCCTCATCTTCCCTTTCCATTTAGATGAGGGTGTTCACATCATTTCATGAGTGTTAGCTTGTGTTAAAGAAACTTCAAGGTAGATCATCTTAGTATCGAAGATCGGAAGCAAAGGTTGCGTCTTTCTCTTCGTGGAACCTCTCGAGAGTCCGGATCCCGATGATCGCAGCGAAGGGACCACAACACGGAGCATATGAAGTGAAGGACCGGATCTACAAAGGTTGTAATCCCTCTAACTTAGTGTTAAATTGTTTAGCATGCTTGTTTTCGCCTAATCTCTAGTTTAAAGTTCCGTATTCGGGTTGTTCGGCACGGCTAAATTTTAAATCGGGCAAGGTTGATGCCTCGTAGACCCTTGTGCGCGTGCCTAGCAACCCTACAGTGGTATCAGAGCCAAGCTAGAGCTTTAGGCGAAGTCTAGACGAAGTTTAAAGTCCGATCGAATGCCGAAACCCCGACACGGAACCCTCTCTGTACATTTTTCAAAAAGTTGATATTTTCTGAATTAAAAATGCGCAGAAAAACAAACAGGAAAAACTAAGAATTGCTGTGAAGTACGGACTTCTAATTCCAAAATTGGAGCGCGGAACCGCGGCCAAACCATGGGTTTTGCGGCGCTTCCTCGGCCAAAATTTGGACTTAGTCCCTGAAATTTCATGTAATTATTTTTAGGCCCTTTCTTGTTAAGTTTTTCTGGGAATATTTTAATTCCACTCAAGTGTTGAGTTTTCAAGGGCTGTATTGCGGAATCGTTGATTCGATCGGATGTTTTAACTTTGTTTAGTTGTTCCGGATAATTTTTAGAAACTGTTAAAAAGTTCGAACGGATATCAATAACTCACTTTTTCCCCAGTCGGAAATTTTTTCAAAAGTTGGATTTTTTCTCGTGTTTAAGAATGTTCTAAGTCGTGCAAGTAACGCGGTGGACCCTCTAGAAGACAACAAACCTTAACTCGATTATGTGACCGTCTTGAACTGCCTTTTGAACCTTAGGGTTTGGGGCAGTACGGCGTGCCACATGTGAGGCGTTGGCTTGACCCTTCTACGACTGGACCATTGGTACTGAGGCACGTGATGGATGTTTTTAAACTGATTTCAAGTGTTGAGATATATTGGGGAAATCTTGGGTGTTTGATTATTCGATCAGAAAGTTTAACTTTGTCTTTTTATCTGGAATGTGATACAATATTTGGAATCCACGGGTAGTTATGAGATAACTGATTTGAATATTATAAACATAGCAGTTTAGTCTCAAATGATCGGTTGCCACGGAATTTTGATGTGATCAAAAGTCCGTCGCAATCACGTAGCGTACGCGGATACTCGCCGGATAAACTTAATAGACAGCTACACCTCTTAGCCCCGACCAAGTGACTGTAGGAGAACCCCGTCGCCAAAAGCATCCGTTCGGGTGCTCGCGGCAGCGGTGTTCCGCCTTAGTGCACTTCGTCGACGGCATCTGGGGGTGCGGCCGTCTACTAAAGTTTGCGACGAGCATTCGATCAGGACGTCGGGAATCTTGTTGAATTGCCCGACTTGATATTGAAAAGTGTTTTCGATAATGAGACTAAAATGCGGGGTTTATAATTGTTAGGCATGTGATGTCTAAGAAATTCATTTGGTTAGGCATGCGATGTCTATGGAGGTTGCGGATTCCAACTGTTGTAGTTTTACACTTTCTTTTCTGTGACCGTAAGCGTAGTATGTGGTGTATCGCCGGCTTCGTTGCTATACATCAACGACAATCGGGATACGCATACTTGCTTACGTTGATGATATGAGATATTATGTGTTGCTGTGATATGTTGTATTGGATCGTCGCGTTTGAATAGCCGGGGGTTTTATGTGAGATGAGAGTTTTTCTTTTTCATTCATGTAAAATTCATTTGTATGTAATATTCTTTTATTGGGGCACTTCCAGGTAGCGGAAGATGTCACCGTTGTATATTATTTACTTTTCCGCATTAGGTAGACCCAAGGCGGGGAGCACAAGTAACCGGGTTCTAGGGTCCAGTGGGAGACCATCTCGAGGAGTCGGGACCGGGTCTCCTGACCCTAGAATTGGCAGTGTTGCTTGCCGCTCTCGTAGGGGTCTAGGGATGTGGGTTTGGCTATTCATCGCGACCGTGGAATCCGTGTTTTATACAGGCTCGTATTGAAAACACGGACGTCCTAGTATATCCAATATATTTCATATATGTTCTTCTGCTGCAATGTTCTGTGATGAGATCATATTACTGCCTGTGACGAATGTTTATATTATATATATGAGATATATGTTATATTGCAGATTTCGTTTCAAAAGAGATGCTTGTGAAGCATATTAAAATGGGACTTCATTAATGAGATTAATGAAATAAAATAAACCTAAGATGTTGTAGAAACTTATTTATAAAAACTGGTAGCTCTAGTTCTTGCTTTGCATAGCGGTGTTCCTTGTAGAACATCCAGCACCTTATTCGATAAGGAAAGGACCGAGATCCCTTCACCGGGAGTGACTCCTTTAGCAATAACTGGCAGATGCTACAAACTCGGTTTGTCTTTTGATTGCTTCTATAGTTTTTGCTTTGCATAGTGGTATTTGTGAAATATCCTGCACCTTATTCGATGAGGAAAGGGCCGACGATCCCTTCACCGGGAGTAACCCCTTTAGCAAAACTAGAAAAGCCTCAAAAACACTCCATTTAAAATCACTCGATTCTACGACGATATCAAGTTCATCACGCTCAGGGTTTTATTAAAAACCTGTCGTAGCCCTCCGTCATTTCAGATAAGTCCTACTTAGTATTCGTGATACGTTTGTTGACCTCCGTCAAGGCGTACTGTGCGGTAGCTGACTAGTATTTATCTGCTTATGCATATGATGCAGATTGGATTAGGGTAGTCGTGCGGCCTTGTTGACCTCCGTCAAGGGTCGTGCGGGTGGGTTTAATTCAATCAGGAAATGACGGGTTGAACTTGACTAGTAGCCTATGGTTTGTTGACCTCCATCAAGGTCATAGGACGCTAGGGGTAAAATATTATTGGGAATTTCAAGTGTTGAAATTTGCAATGAGATTGCATACCTTCTATGAGATAGTTGGATCCCGATACCCGCTGCGAGTAAGAGTTACTCCTGGGAGAGTTTTACACACTACAATTAGTCGATCAAGTAGGTGTCTAGAAAGGTGTTAATGGGGTTACGCCTCTGGGAAAACGAGGTTTACTTTAATTAGGTTCGTGCGAAAGCACGGGGGACCTCCCTCAAAGTACCGACACTGGCCTGGCTGAAAGATTGGCGAACTTGTAGCGTGTAATTAATCCCGGCTAATCTTTCCTTTTAGGGTTTGAAGGAAGACTTGATTAAAACAGTGGGAGACATCCTGATTAGATATATTATATAACCAATCTAATCTTGCAAGAGCATACGCTGAGTGTTTTCTTCTCTCTCTCTCCAGATAGCGACCATATCACGCTTAATAAAACGGATATATTGACCGAACCCGCTTGTTATACTGAGCTGGGGAACGTTGGTCCCGCTCCAACTTATAATTGTTATAAGACAGAGAAGGAAATTGGGGAATACCAGATTTCCCGTGCCGCCCAAACGAAGAAAGTGCATGCTGATGCATCATCTTCGGGTGTGTTCATTACAGAGAGCTGTTTCTCAGTATCCTTTACGTCCTGGGTATGTGATACCGGATCAGGATCCCGCATATGTAATCTGTTACATGGGCTACAGAAAGGTAGAGAACTAAGAACGGGTGATAAGTTTCATGAGACAGAAAACGGTGCAAGTGTTGCAGCCAAGTCTATTGGTCACTATCACCCTGTATTACCAGAATACATTGATTCTGAACAAATGTTATTAGATACCGAACCTGATATACAAAATCATATCAGTCTCTTTATTAGTAAAGAAGTGATATAATTTTTTATTGTTGGATAATGTTTTGAACATTTCCTATATCAAGAGTTGATCGGTTCAGGCACGTTATCTAAAAGCATTGACGTTCTAAATCAAACTACAGTTCTAAATCAAACTACAGTTCTTAGTATACGGAACACACACAAGAGGAAGAGTTCAGAAATGAACGAATCCTTCTTGAGGTATTGTAGACTAGGTCATATCAATGCGACCCGACTAGCTAAGTTACATATAGATGCATATTTAAATTATTTTGAATTTACATCTTGTGAAACTTGCCGGTCATGTCACAAAGATAAAATGACCATAGCTCTGTTTATTGGAAACAGAGAAAGAGTTAGATGAACTCTTGGGATTGATACATGCTGATGTATGAAAGTCCCCTGTCTACATATGCCAGGACCGGTTCTTTGTACTTCATTCCATTCTCTGATAATCTTTCAAGATTCAGACATATGTTGCTATTGAAACACAAGTCCGAACCTTTTGAGATATTCACAGAACGTAAGTTAGTAGTAGTGAACCAAAATACGGGTATAAGTATTATGTCCTTTGATGAGATCAGGGAGGAGAATACTTGAGCACGGAAATCCTGGACTATTCTAAAAGAGAATAAGATTCTCTCTCAGAATTACTCCTCCGTATACACCATAGCAAGATGGTATATCGGGGCGGAGCAATAGCACCCTATGTGATATGGTGTGCTCTATGATGAGTACTACTGAGTTGCCTATTTACTTTTTGGGAGTTATGCACTTGAGAAGCTGCATACCTATTGAATATGGTTCAAATCAAATCAGTTGCCTACCACTTCATATGTGATATGGAAAGGGAAGAGCCCATATCTTAAGTTGGTTAAGATTTGGGGTTGTCCGGCCTATGTCTAAAAGCAAAATCCGGACAAGCTCGAGGCAAGTTCTGTTATATAGAACTGGAAGGGTTCCAGCTATACAAACTGCAGCTGATGATTTGGTAAAACCGAAGGATTCAATAGTTTCCAACGAACCTCAGCCTCTCTGCCGATCTAGTAGGGTTCCTCACCCACCTGAGAGATACTTCGGTTTCTCTATGACAGTGGGAGCGAGGATTGCATCATGAGATGATGACCCAACTAGTTTCGAGCTGGCCATCAGGAGTGGGACTCTGTAAGAATGGCTGGATGCTTAGCGATCTGAGATGGAATCCTTATACACCGAGAAAGTATGGACTTTGGTTGCTTTATCTGAAGGGTTAAATCCCCATCAGGAGCAAGTATATCTTGAGAAGATTACTTGGTGTACATGGAAAAGTTGAGACTTTCAAAGCTAGACTTGTTAAAGGTTTGCATCATAGACCAGGTATGGATTATGTTGAAACCTTTTCTAAGGATCTATGCTTAAGTCCATCCAGATCCTACTTGCCACGGCTACATACCATGACTACGATATCTGGTGGTTGGGTGTCATGAATGCTTTTCTAAATGATGATTTAGAAGATACCGTCTATAAGTACATGGCCAGAGGGCTTCGTAGACAGTGGGAGCAGCGGAAACGTGTGCAAGATGTTTTATATGATAAAACAAGCATCGCGGAGTTGGAACATCTGTTTTGATGTGGTAGTCAAAGAGTTTGACTTCATCAAAATGGTAGATGAACCTGGTATATGCAAAAAGGTAGTAGGGAGTATGGTGGTGATCCTCGTAGAGTACGTGGATGGCATACTCTTGATAGGGAAGGAGTTTCCTATGCTACGCTCGGTCAATCTCCGCTTATCACAAGGATTCTCCATATAGGATCAAAATGATACCTCCTAAATCCTGGGTTTTGGATCTATGAGACAGATCTAATTGGATGTTAGGATACTCACTAGTTGTAGTGAGATGGTATCAATCGATCCTGGGGAGAATCACTGGAAAGGTTCCAGAGTGATAAGGACGACTGAATGTCAGTCGCAGGCATTGTCTTTACCCTTAGTGGAGGGACGGTATGTTGGAAGAGTTCCAAGCTAGATACCGTGACATACTAGACGATTAAAGGCAAGATGCATCGTTACCAAGGATGCTACCAAAGAGACAGTCTAGATATATATAAGTTCATAAGATGAACTTCGTTCCTACCATTGTGTGACAATGGAGTTGTGGCTTCGGCCAAGGAACTACCGTCCCATCTGAAATCCAGATATAATTCTTAGGCAGTATCACCTGATCATGGAGATGGTTGATCTCCAGGGAGATCGAGGTTAGGAGAGTAGACACACATGACAACAGCGTGGATCCACTCACAAAGGCCTTTTTCCCAGTAGAGACTTTAACGGGATGGTTGAGTATGAGATACTTCAACCACAGCTAATTGTTGGGTATGTGATACCACAACAGATGGCCCTAGTGCAAGTGGGAGATTGTTAGTTATATGTATGCCCTAGAGGCCATTACTGTACATACGATGTATATTGTAGTGGATGCTAGGACATATATAGGGAGGACTTTCTTGCTCGACATGATAGTATGCTATCTGGTTGTACTTTATCTTAACATGTACTCTGATTGTCTCTATGTTACATGTTGATAAAGCCCTTAGGATATGTTCTCGACTACTGAGACTATGATGAGATCGTACTAGTGGGGCCACGGTAGTCGACGAGTACATCATATAACTATTCCTAGTCGAGGGTGTATCGAGACAGGGCATCGATACACCAGAGTAGACTAGCGTATACGCATCTTGACCCATATGATGGGCGATGGATGATCCCATATCCATCGGTGTTTGACATCAAGGATGGTGTACGGGTGCTCAGTGGAGACTGGGTACACTGGACGGACTCGCCAAGAACTCCCAGATGGTATTATACCATACGTCAGATGGCAGTTCTCCGGTGACACTGGTACAGAGTAGTCTGTTGACCCGAGATCGTCAAAGAGTCTTGTGTGATTCCCACTGTGCTTTGATTTCCATCATACCACGTCCAAGAGGGCGTGCAAAAAGGTGGCTTTTGGGTACAGTCCTGAATCACATGGAGGCAATGAGCGATAGGAGGGGATTCGTCTCTCCCGGTATAGGGAGTTGATGTTGTGCTGTGTTCGATTGGCTATAACCGGAAATCCTTGGCCAGGGTTGCTGAGATTTACTGGTAAGTGTTATCAGTAGTTTCTCGAACTATTATAGACCTCATATCGACATGACTTATCGAGCTACTGGGGTCTGACGTTTACCACCCCTAGACGAGATATGCAACATATCAGACGACGAGACCGGACTGTACGGGAGTGTTACTGTTTGGATTCACAGGAGAATGTACAGGCTTGCTTGTTGATCTTCTGAGCGCTCAATACCTAGGTAGCTGTTACGTTTAGCTGACCGCTTGCAGCTTGTGGGTGTTTGATATGATCATCACCTACTGCCGGCGTATTGACGATTCTTTAGAGTCCTACACAGAGGTTTCTTGGCTCAGGCAAAACGGAGTAGGAGCACATATGTGATATGTGCGGGACCGAGGATAATGCGATATGTGATACCGTATTCTATTCTCGCGATATTTGATATCAGCCGGGTCATCGGATCAAGTGTTGATTCGATAAATCGGTACGGATTAATATTAGTCGGTTATATGCGATATAGCCGGATTGTCGGATCAAGTGTTGATTCGATAATTTAATGTATAATAATATATATATGATATATTAAATTGCATTAACTAATATTTGCTCACTAAAAGATTCTTTTTCTCACCCGGATTAATACATTGATATATATGCGATATATGTTAATTGTATTATTTTCTTTTGTTGCAAATATATAATATATATATATGATATATATTATTGTGACATGATATGATTTATTATAAAACATGTTTAAGGATGATATAATGGGATTAGGGTTTGATTAGGGTTAGCACCTTCTTGTTCATTCTAGAAGGTTTTCTATTTTGTCATGATAAAGATATTTTGTTATGACTCATGCTTTGAACTAACCAAACCCTAACTCTAGTTTATTCTCTACATTGGTTTAGCCTCTCATCCTTGACCATGGTTTGATAATCAATCATATATTCTTGATTACTATTCATCACAAAAGGATTGATCAACATTATTCATCTTCTTCTTCCTTCACTCTTCATGAAAAAGCTTGCTTGTTTTTCAAAAGGTGATGAATAAATATGAGAAAAAGAAAAATAAAGACAGCAAAAATCCTACTTCATCATCCTCATCATCCCTTGCCATTTAGATGAGGGTGTTTACATCATTTCATGAGTGTTAGCTTGTGTTAAAGAAACTTCAAGGTAGATCATCTTAGTATCGAAGATCGGAAGCAAAGGTTGCGTCTTTCTCTTCGTGGAACCTCTCGAGAGTCCGGATCCCGATGATCGCAGCGAAGGGACCACAACACGGAGCATATGAAGTGAAGGACCGGATCTACAAAGGTTGTAATCCCTCTCACTTAGTGTTAAATTGTTTAGCATGCTTGTTTTCGCCTAATCTCTAGTTTAAAGTTCCGTATTCGGGTTGTTCGGCACGGCTAAATATTAAATCGGGCATGGTTGATGCCTCGTAGACCCTTGTGCGCGTGCCTAGCAACCCTACAATACCTCTGACGTGCTAGTGGTTAAATCGACAGACATAGTATTGACGAGTCTTTAGAGTCCCCCACATTCAGTTACTAAAGTTTCGGGCGAAACGCTGTAGAGGCCGTATGGAGATATGATAGCGTTCGATCAGATACGTGCGGTATTGCACGGATCAGGATCGGACGGTCAGTACTAGAGGCCGTATGGAGATATGGCAGCATTCGATCAGATACGTGCGGTATTGCACGGATCAGGATCGGACGGTTAGTACTATAGGCCGTATGGAAATATGGCAGGGTTCGATCAGATACGTGCGGTATTGCACGGATCAGGATCGGACGGATAATACTAGCCGGCGTTGGTTTAAGCCGGATCCTAGTATAGTACAGTGTAGATTTTGTCTCATTGCATTTGTATTTCGGTCGGATTAAAGATGCGGGTGTGTATACACAGTATCAGGGTTTTCCTATAATTTATTACGGGACCAGTTTTCTGGAGTTGCCAGTTTGCTTTCCGTTTTGGCAATATTTCTTTGTATCCTTCATTGGCCAAAGATTGGTGGAGGAGGGCTTATTTGCATTTGTGCAAACAAGCAATTTGGTAGGGGGTCTTTGCATATTGTTGGATCATGATGGAGGACCATCCCTTGACTTTCCATGGTTCATGATTGCTTGACTTTGTGAGCAATCTTGGTTGTTGATGATGGTTGTTTTGGAGTGTGGATTTGTTGGTGATCATTTTCTTTTCATGATCATATTTGATTCCTCTCCCTTGCATTATTGTGAGGCTCTCCCCCATTCACTCACCCCCCACTCTCCAAGTTTGGCCGGCCATACGAAGGGGGCTGTCCCATTTTTGGTGTGGTGATTTTTAGTTGATCTCATATCATTTTCCTTCACCAAAATTCCCAAGAAAAACTCCATAGTTCATCCCTCCACCAAATGGCAACCTCCACTACCCCAAAATGAGACATCAGTTATACACACATTCTACAGCAAACCTTGGGCACGTCGGCTCGCCAACTTCGTGCCCGAGTTGCCTCGGTATAGAGGTGGGTGGCTGTAAAAGAAGCAGGCGATGTGGTGCCCTTCCGGCGAGGAGGTGGAGACCGGACATTCTGAGGGAGATCCGGACGACGGCGAGAAGACGGGAGTACACGGATCACTCGGTATATCTCTCTACCCCATTCTTATGTTAGCTAGATCTAGTTTAATGGCCCGATCCGGGTTCTAGTGCGCGGTGGTGCTGGTTTGCTAGTTTGCAAAGTTTTTCGTTTCCGCACTCCGGCGTCGGATTGACGGCCGGGGCGCCGCCGTGCACTTACAGTGGTATTAGAGCCTCGCCATTAACATATTCTAGCTTTGTCTAACGTGTTTACATTTCCGATCGAACAAAAATCCGAAAACCGCGTTTTCATGTACAATCAGTTTCTGTCGAAATTTTTTTGTCTCGAAAATTTTTTCAGGGTGTTGCAGAATACTGTGCAGGGAATTATAAGCCTCCTGTAAAAATTTGGTCGCGCGATCTCATTATTCCACCGCGGAACCGGGGCCAAACCCATGCTTGGGCCGTGGTTCCGCCGCTGTTTTAACTCTTCAGTGCACCATTTTTTACAGAGGCCTCCTGACTTGAAAATTGGGTTTTTGGAACATTCTTTTTGGGCCCAGAATTTCTTTAAGTGCTACAGTACAGCTTGGGGCCCACTTGGTAAAATTTGATCGATCGAAAATATTAAACACTTTAGTTCACAGTATTTACATTATATCTCCGACCGTGAATGTCACTCGATCGGTAGATCCTGTCTAACTGCTATAGCCCGGTTAGACGGATTTGCGAACGTGACATTCACGTTGATGTTCTGTGTTATGCTGTGATGTTGCGGATTGGCCGTGGGGGATAGCCTGGATGCAATGCTAGTACAGTTTTTGTTGTATTATGTACATTTGATATTGCGGGGCGAGCGTCCGACATGTGGACTGCCGTCACTGCCTGTTTGTATAATTATTTCGGGGCATGACCAAGTTGCGGTCGATGTACCCGTTGTATGTATATTTTACTTTCTGTACTAGGATTACCCCAAGTTGGGGTGCACGGATAGCTGGGTTCTAGAGGGCAACAAGCCCGCATCTCATGGCATTGAGACGGAGGGGGATTTACTCTAGAATTGGCGGGCTATTCGCCGCACTCATAGGGGGTACAGGTTGACCCAGGAGGGGTGCCCAAGTTACCGGATTCCGTGAAGTGCCGGGTGGTCCATTCACGTTGCTGAAGGGGGCTGCCTCGCTTCAGGTTTTGGCGGGTAACTTGCCGCGCCAGTAGGGGTCTAGGTTTCCATTGCACAGGCTATCCACACGACCAGGGGAACGTCGGGTTTCAGTAGTGGCTCTGTGAAACCCGGGGATCCCAGATATCTGTATTGTTCTGTGATGCTGTACATTTCTTTGATGTTGCATTTAATCACGCCTTGAGCAAAAATTATATATTGATATATATTAGTAGATGTTGTATATATTTTGCATCCGCGCTAATCCAGTCCCCGCTCTGTCGTTAGTAAGCTAACCTAACGGGTAATGACGGGACCCAGTGGCGAATGCGTATGGCATATACGTACATCAATATATTTTCGTTCTTTGTGGTGTGATCAATTGATGGGACTGCGTTGATTCGGATCAATGCAAGTTAAAAACAAACCTATTCTGATGTTGTTAGAAAACTTTTTCAAAAAGCTGTTATTGCAAGGACGTTCTCTTTTGTTTTGCATCGTGGTATTCAGTTGGAATATCCTGCTCCTCAGTCGACGAGGCAAGGGCCGAGATCCCTTCACCGGGAGTGACCCCTTGGACAGAAGTTTGCGTCAGGGTAATAACTTCACTATAGCCGATTACTTTTGCTTTGCATCATGGTATTCAGTTGGAATATCCTGCACCTCATTCTACTGGGAAAGAGCCGAGATCCCTTCACCGGAAGTGACCTCTTTAGCAAAGGTTTTCGTCACTATATTTTTAAAAAAAAGCTATCCGTTCCTTCAACGATATCAAGTTCATTACGTTAAAGGTTTTCTCCAGAAACCATTCGTAGCCCTCCGTCGTTTCATATGGGTGGTCAATAGTATTCAAGCTGTGTATGTTGGCCAAAGTCAAGGCACAGTGATTGGTAACTATTAGGGTATTCATATGCAGCATAGATAGATGCGTTGGTTTGGGGCAGTCGTACTACTATTTTAGCCAAAGTCAAGGGTATGTATGGGTGTGCTCAAATTAACCTGGAGAATGACGGGTAGAACTTGACATGTGACTTATGATATGTTGGCCAAAGTCAAGGTCATAAGAGCATGGGGGAAAAATCACATCGGGAGTTTCTAAAAAAACTGAAACTTGCCAGATATGCGCATACCTTCTGGAGTGTGATAGCATGAGCGGATTCCGTCACGTTATCATGCGATGTTAGTTGGATCCCGATTTCCACTGATGAGTTGGTTTACTCCTCGGGTGTTCCCGACTAATTCTTCTTTTAGGTTTGGAGGAGAACTTGACGGTACAGTGGGAGGTTTCCAGATTAGATAAATTGGTAACCATTCTGATCTAGGTTAGAGTGCACGCTGAGTGTTTCTTTTCTCTCTCTCTTCGGTAGCGACCATTGACCCGACCTTAAGACTATGACTCAGTGACCAAGTTGACCGAACCTTCTTAAACACTGGCTTTTGGATTGTCAGAGTTGCAAACCTCATTGCCACTCCTACATTTACCTTTTTCTCCAGGACACCCCGTATTACTACGAACGTCCACTTCCATTGGACAAAACCATCGTATGGTTATATAAGAACTCGAAGGAATTTATTCGAGGATGGTTTTCGGTTCTGGAGAAAACAGATAGGACTATTCAGTTGTCTTTTCCTTTTACCTTCTCTCAGGTTGCGAGTACTCCTAGGATTAGGAGTAGTACACCTATTACGCAAATTGGATAGTCTTCTTCCAAACCTTAGGCTGGTGCCGAACGGTTGGGAATGAAGAAAACCAATTAGCATAACGATGGTGTGCAGAAGGCATTAAGTAAAGACATAACAAAGGATTTGTAAGAGAGCAAAGTAAATTGCGACTGATATTCACGACCAAACCAGGTATTTCATTACCACTCCCACTTCACCTTTGTATTTCTCCAAGACACTCCGTATCACTACGAAGATCCGCAGTTTATTGGATACTCCATCGTATGGTTATATACGAACTCGAAAGGAATTTGTTCCAGTTCGGGGATGGATTCTGGTTCAGGAGAAATAGGAATAAGGTTTATTCGGTTGTCTTTTATTTTCACCTTCTCTCGCATTGCGAGTGCTCCTAGGATTAGGACAGTACACCCATTATGCTTATTGGATAGTCTTCTTCCAAACCTTAGGCTGGTGCCGAACGGTAGGGAAGGAAGAAAACTATTTGGCCTAAAGGGGTGTGCAGAAGGTAATGACTAAAGACATAGAAAGGGATTTGGAAAGATGGCAAAGAATTACACGGTTACAGTTGTGAATATGGATTATGGAAGAGTCATTACTAGGAATACCATGATACCCCATCGAAACATTTCAATGTTTCAGTTTCACTGTGTACTGTTAAAGGAAAACTGATTTCCCAGTTAGACACTTGCTCCAGGGTATGTATTTACCAGGTATGATTCTCACATCTGTATGGCTTTACAGATGATGAGTGGGAGTAAGTTATTGGGAATTAGGTGATCATCCTCATAATATCGGGATTCGTTGTAATCGGTGATATTTGAGGAAGTCACCTGGGTTGTTTGCCGGTCGGCAAATATTTGGTTTTGAATATCCGCTGTTATGCACCAATTTCAAATTGATATATCTGTACATCTATTTTTATTGAGTGAGATATATTTTTTTGAAATTATGTCTGTGACATTTACCTATATCAATGGACGGTTAGGTAAGGAGCATTAAACAGCGGTGTAATTCATCTTAACCATAAGTACAGTTTTTAACCTACGACACACAGTGAATGAGTTATCAGACTCAAGGGACTTATACAGAGTATTGTATGTTGTCCAGGGTCCATCAGGACAGAGGGGTTGGTCCTCGTACTATATTCGGTTTACTTATGACTTCTCTAGTTTTTAGACAGGTGTTTCGTGGAAACACAGGGTCCGAATTTTGAGAAGTTATAGGTATTTGAATAAAGTAGAGAACCAGGTATTGCAAGTATCGGGATTCTTCAAAGTGATCGAAGATGTAGATACTTTTGTATGGTATTCAGTTGATAGTAATGATTAAGAGAACTTGCTTCTCTTTCAGGTTACTCATAATTGGAAGCATTCCTAAGTTGAGTAACGCTGATCGGCCTCTTTCCATTTAGTAGACATGCACTGGAGACAGCTGCATGATTTGAATCTGGTTCAATTAAATCAGTGCCTCTGGTTCTATATTGGATATAGAACAGTTCATATCTTAACGATGTTAAGGTACGGGGAGTTGTCTGGATTATGCTTAAAACCAGACTTTGGATAACTCAAGGCACGTTTCTGTAATGGCTATTTGTGGGTTGACCCACGCTTTGACGAGGGTTGATTTTCTACCATCTGGAAGATCAATAGTGTTATTGTTCTAGACTCGCCACAGTTTTAATAAAAAAGGATTTTTTCAGAAAACAGTAGTGGGAGTATGGTAGAACTGGAAGTGATTCCTGAACCACAAACGATTACTGAAGATTTGATAGGAACCTAAAGATTCAATCTGGTATGACATTCCATTGGCCACTCCGTAGATAAGGTGGGTAACTTCAGGCACCCGAGAGGTACTCCGGTAGCCTCAAGGACGGTGACAGGGAAGTTCTTGTTTACCCACACTTGCCATTGCTGTTGTTCCAGACTGTGAGACCCGGCAGGAGGATGAGTATAGCGTCGTTCTAAACTGGCTTTAGAAGTGTACGTCTATATGACTCTGCCAGAGGGTTGTCGTAGTCAGTGGGAGCAGCGGAAGCATTGGTGGACAAGTGGCTTATGTCTATTTATAGACTAAAACAGATATAGCGGAGATAGATCATCTATTTCAGATGTGACAGTCATAGGTTTGACTTCATCTGAATAGGGGATGGATCAGTTGAGAAGGTAGCAGGGTGTGATGTCATGGTATTTGGATGACATACACAGAGTAGGAAGTGATGTTCCTATACTACGATCGATTATACTTTGGTCGTCACACAGTGGTTTCTCCACATGGGACTTGGACATTATATCAGATATACTGGTTACTAGATCTATGGTTTTAGATCCAGATTTGGGTGGTTTCCCAATTAAGGGTACTTAGACAGCATTCAAAGAGTATTTAGAATGGACGACTCCTGGCACGGTAGTGTACCTGCAAGTGATGGAGTCACCCTCTCTAAAGGTGTCTTACAGACTAAAGGGGAGAGGGATGTACATAATTGGCAGATCACTTGCTTAGGCAATTGAGTCAATCATGAGATGTCAAGTACTACACCAGATGTTGTTTTTGCCGTGGATGCAATAAGTTGACATTGATCCAATCTCGGAGAAACAGTCGGAGGCAGTTTTAGAACATAAGTGGATGTTCTAGGGATGTGATAACGACAGCCTCATTCAGGAGACAGTTATCATTCCAGGCTTCCAAGGTGACCTGGACGACAGGGAGGTTGTCAGAATTATAGTTTTTCCTTCTGACGAGGGGCAGTATTTTGGACAGGTGGTCCAAGGCAATACTGAGGGAGGCATGGAGCAGGATACTGATTAAGTTCGGTTGACGATACAGTCTAAGAAGTTTGGATTTGGAGTTCATTTATGAACTGGGTCCCATCATACATCCAGACACATTCTAAGACAGGTATTGCTCATTTCGGGAGATGGATTTCTCCGCGAACTTGAGATATAGAGAGACGTAGAAAGAAACATCAGAGCGGATCCACTCACTGAGGCTATTCCTCGAACGCAATAGTTTTGCAAACGGGATTTGTGAGACTGACTAGTAGAGGAATTGGGTGTTCGGTATCACACGGGCTGTGAGTATGCGACATCGCAATAATTAGCCTTGAGTGCAAGTGGGAGATTGTTGGAGATAGTGCCCTCGGAGTCAATTATTGGATCACAGGCACGTGATTGCAATGATTGAAGGAGGACCTATCCCGGTAGGACAGTCTTACTCAAGATGATAGTATGCTATCTGGTTTATCTTTATCATCGTGTACTGCTTTAGGTAACCTGACAGGTCGCTATCACACGTTGATAGAGCCCCTAGGATTCTTGCTTGACTGCCAGCAGTATGAGGGCGATCATATACGTGGGAGCTGGTAGTCTATAAGCACATCCTTAAAAGGTCCCTAGTCGTGGGAGTTTCGAGACAGGGCATCGATACTCCAGAGTAGACTAGTATATACAGTTGAGACCCCGACGAGGAGCGGTGGCCGGTCTCACAAGCCACTGGTGTCAGTTGGTTCACCTAAGATGTATACAGGTGCTCATTGGGTTATGAGTACACCGGACATGACTCGCCGGGAACATGCTAGTTGGTCTTATACCTGACGTCAGATAGCAGTTCCCTGGTGACATGTGTACAGGTTAGTTCATCGACCTCAGGATCGTCATTTGTCTCGTGTGAGTTCCCACTGTACTTTGATTACTACCCTACCACGCTCAAAGGAGACGTGCAAACATGTTTTAGTTGGGTACACTCCCGAGCCACATGGAGGAAGTGAGCGGATCTTAAGGGGTTCGTCTCTCCCGGTATTGGGGGTGAGGTCGCGCTGTGTCTAGGAGAGCCATTACACGAAGTCCTTGGCCAAGGCAGGAGATTTACTGGTAGGTATTCCAGTAGTATCTATGGGTGTTCTGGGCTACACTCCGACACGACTTGTACCGCTTTTCGGGGTCTGACTTTACCAACCCCCGAGGCCCGCCATGCGATGCTCATAGAAGAACGGATCGGACTGTACGGATATTGTCACTGACAGGCTCAGTAGGGTGTCAGGATGAGTTCGCTCATCGACGTCCCTTTCGGTCAATAGCTGGTGGCCCGTCACGTATGGCTAATACCTCTGACGTGCTAGTGGTTAAATCCACAGCCATAGTATTGACGAGTCTTTAGAGTCCCCCACATTCAGTTACTGAAGTTTCGGGCAAAACGCTGTAGAGGCCGTATGGAGATATGGCAGCGTTCGATCAGATACGTGCGGTATTGCACGGATCAGGATCGGACGGTTAGTACTATAGGCCGTATGGATATATGGCAGGGTTCGATCAGATACGTGCGGTATTGCACGGATCAGAATCGGACGGATAATACTAGCCGGCTTTGGTTTAAGCCGGATCCTAGTATAGTACAGTGTAGATTTTGTCTCATTGCATTTGTATTTCGGTCGAATACAGATGCGGGTGTGTATACACAGTATCGGGGTTTTCCTGTAATTTATTACGGGACCAGTTTTCTGGAGTTGCCAGTTTGCTTTCCGTTTCGGCCATATTTCTTTGTATCCTTCATTAGCCGAAGATTGGTGGAGGAGGGCTTATTTGCATTTGTGCAAATAAGCAATTTGGAAAGGGGTCTTTGCATATTGTTGGATCATGATGGAGGACCATCCCTTGACTTTCTATGGTTCATGATTGCTTGACTTTGTGAGCAATCATGGTTGTTGATGATGGTTGTTTTGGAGTGTGGATTTGTTGGTGATCATTTTCTTTTCATGATCACATTTGATTCCTCTCCCTTGCATTATTGTGAGGCTCTCCCCCATTCACTCACCCCCCTCTCTCCAAGTTTGGCCGGCCATATGAAGGGGGCTGTCCCATTTTTGGTGTGGTGATTTTTGGTTGATCTCATATCATTTTCCTTCATCAAAATTCCCAAGAAAAACTCCATAGTTCATCCCTCCACCAAATGGCAACCTCCACTACCCCAAAATGAGACATCAGTTCTACACACATTCTACAGCAAACCTTGGGCACGTCGGCTCGCCAACTTCGTGTCCGAGTTGCCTCGGTATACAGGTGGGAGCCCGTAAAAAAAGCAGGCGACGTGGTGCCCTTCCGGCGAGGAGGTGGAGACCGGACATTCCGTGGGAGATCGGGACGACGGCGAGAAGATCGGAGGACACGGATCGCTCGGTATATCTCTCTACCCCGTTCTTATGTTAGCTAGATCTAGTTTAATGGCCCGATCCGGGTTCTAGTGCGCGGTGGTGACGGTTTGCTAGTTTGCAAAGTTTTTCGTTTCCGCACTCCGGCGTCGGATTGACGGCCGGGGCGCCGCCGTGCACTTACAGACGACTGCGCCCGTTTTATCTTTGCCTTCTGGATCGGGTGGCTTTGTTGTATTCTGTGATGCTTCATGAGTGGGGCTCGGTTGTGTTTTGATGCAGCACAATAGAGTTATCGCTTATGCTTCCCGGCAGTTAATGAAGCACGGGTAGAATTATCGCACTCATGATCTCGAGATGGCCGCGGTGGTCTTTGCGCTTAATATTTGGAGACACTACTTGTACGGAGAGTCATGTCAGATTTTCATGGTCCATCAGAGCTTAAAGTACGTCTTCCAGCAGCGGGATCTGAATTTGAGACAGCGCCGTTGGATGGAGATTGTGAAGGATTATGATTGTGAGATCCTTTACCACCCGGGCAAGACGAATGTGGTAGCCGATGCTTTGAGTCGTAGGCCCGGAGGTAGCTTGTCCCAGTTGAGCGCAGTTAAGATACAGTCTTCTGCAGATTGGCAGATCTTGTGCGACAGCAGAGTACAGTTTGAGTTCACTTCCACTGGGGGACAGCTTGCTCATGTCCGTGCCCGTACACTTCTTCTAGATCGTATTCGTGAGGCACAGCCAGCCGATGCACGTTTGTCTGAGATTCGTGAGCATGTTCGGCAGGGTAGAGATCTGGAGTTCTTGATTGATGACCAGGGTGTGCTACGTTTTGGGACTTGTTTGTGTGTACCTGATACCTATGGGTTAAGGTGCGAGATCCTAGAAAAGGCACATCAGTCGGCTTTTAGTGTTCACCTAGATTCCACCAAGATGTACCGTGACTTGAGAGATGTCTACTGGTGGGTCGGGATGAAGAGTGATGTTTCGGATTTTGTTTCGAGGTGCCTGACTTGTCGGCAAGTCAAGGCTGAGCATCAGAGGCCGGAAGGAGAGTTGCAGCCTTTACCCGTTCTGGAGTGGAAATGGGAGCAGATTTCCATGGACTTCGCCATGGGTCTACCCAGGTCTAGTCGAGGGTATGACTCCATTTGGGTGATTGTAGACCGATTGACGAAAGCGGCTCACTTCCTTTCAGTGAAGACCACTTTCGGTTATGCTCGGTATGCTCAATTGTACATTGATGAGATTGTGCATTTGCACGGACTTCCTTCATGCATTATATCCGATAGAGGCACCTAGTTCACTAGCTATCTTTGGCAGAAGCTTCAGGAAGTCTTGGGTACCCGTTTGAGCTTTAGCACCGCTTTCCATCCGCAGACCGATGGTCAGTCAGAGCGGACTATACAAACTCTGGAGGATATGCTTCGTGCATGCGTGCTTGATTTTGGGGGCAGTTGGGATCGTCACTTGCCGTTGATAGAGTTCTCCTAAAATAAAAGTTATCAGGAGACGATTCAGATGGCACCTGTTGAGACTTTGTATGGTAGAAGGTATCGATCGCCAGTCTGTTGGACCGAACTTAGCGAGAGTAGGATTTTAGGACCCCAGTTAGTTCAAGGGACTACGGAGAAGATCCAGCTGATTCAGGATAGGATGAGGGCAGCCCAGTGCAGACAGAAGTCTTATGCCGACTGTCGTCGTCGCAGGCTCGAGTTCACAGTGGGGGATCATATATTCCAACGGATTTTCCGATGAAGGGCGTGATGAGATTTGGGAAGAAAGGAAATCTCGGTCCCAGATTTGTTGGTCCTTTTCAGGTACTTGAGCGAATTGGTACCGTAGCCTATGGTTTGGCTCTTCCACCCCGTTTTCCAGATGTTCACCCCGTATTCTATGTGTCGATACTTTGCAGATACCTTCATGACCCTTCTCACATGATTCAGCACCAGATCGTTCAGCTAGAGCCCGATCTTTCGTTCACCGAGCAGCCAGTAGTGATATTGGATCGGCAGGTGAAGAAACTTCGACCAAAGGTCTTACAATCTATGAAAGGGCTTTGGTGTAGCCCGAATGGTGAAGAAGTCACTTGGGAGGCTGAGAGCGAGATGCGAAAGAAATTCCCTCATCTCTTTGAAGGTACGCATAGTAAAAAATTTTAATCCGGGGACGAATTTCTTTAAGGGGCGAATATTGTAACACCTCGGAATGCGATTAGTGTTAATTAAGCGATAATGCGGATTTTTAGTAAAAAGTTTACCAATATGGTTTTCAAATATTTTATAAAAATTAATGAATATTTTATTAGTATTTAATTTGGGCTTGCACACACATGTGCATGTTAACCTAGGGTTAATTGGGGTGTTAACCATGCTTAAGTAGCCATGGCACCTTAACCCCATTCTAATTAAGTCTTACGAATCACATAAATTAATTAGTTTTCAAAATTTTTAACTTAAAAGAGATTTTATATTGTGTTTACTTGAGAGAGAGGAAGAGAGAGAGAGGGTATGATAAGCATGGCAAGCATGCCATGCATTTAATGAAGTGAGAGAGAGGGGAGGCATGGCTCCTCTAAACTCACCGCTCATTCCCAAACCCTCACTCACTCACATACACCCTCACACTCCAACTCATTCTCTCATTCTCATTTCTATTCTTCATATCATTTTCTCACACCCTCACACTCCCTCAACTGAAACCCTAACCTCACCCTCACAAACCCACACAAATCTCCACTAAACTCCATCAAAACCCTTCTCAAGCCAAGATCAAGCCACTAGATGCAATTGAAGCATGGAAAGCTAAGGTTTTGGAGCAACTTTGGTTAAGTAATGACTCTCTATTGTTTATTAGGTAGTTAATTTGTTTTGTTTCCTTGTAGTTTCAGTTTAGAACCATAAATTTTCAGTTTTGAGCAAAATATCGTCTTTTAGCGTCGTTTTTTGCATGTCTGTAACCTGCTGTTATCCCGAGGGTGCATTGTGAAAACAAATAGTGTAGTAGTGTAGTGCTAAGAACCTTGAGTATACACCAGTAATACGAGACCCACCTGGGCGGTTATGGCCGGCGACATGGGGCCCAAATCTGGCGAGCTCGGCCGAGGAGAGGACTGGGGGGTTGTGGTTTTTAGGTTAGCTGTCTGCAGTGATTTTAGGTTGTTTAGAACTGTTTGATTTTTGTGTTTTTACAGTGGGAAAAATCTCGGACCGTTTAGCTAGTTTTTAGCGTTACGTCGACGCACGATACGGTGTCCGACTCGGTTCTATGCTTCACGTGATTTCTGCATGCAGGGTCTGTTGTTTTAGTGTCGTCACAAACGTTAGCCGTTAAGCGAGCACTTTGAGGGCGTTGGGGTCGGTGCGTCGATTTGAGCGTAATTGTAGGTTTTATTGGTCGTTTTTGAGTTACACTTGCTATGTTTTGTGTTAATAGGATGGTACGTGGGGACTTCGGACGCCGCGAAGAAGGGAAAAAAGGTGGTCGGATTCGCTTAGCTCGAGATCACGGTGAGTAGATTTAACATCTACCGGGAAATGGCGTTATGTGTTAGGGCTTGATATACTAGTATAGCCGCATGTTCATATTTTTATATGTTGATTGTGCATGAGCATCATTACCTACCATTATATTGTTGTGCATTGATTTAGTACCTAGTGGACACTGCACTATTACTGACGGTTCATGTTGCACGAGCACTAATTTGTATGCTACACCCACACCGTCGGTACTTGCCATGACACGCCTATACACATATACAGTATTTAATTGTTATTGACATTGAAAAATGAATTATTGTTCTATTGCGTACATACATATTGTACATCCATACTTGATGCTGGTTTTGATTTTGGAGAATTGAAAACCGCATGATATATTTTAAAAATGGATTCATTTAAAAGAGCGGTTTTCCCTTTTATGCTCATATTACGATTTTAAGTTGCATATATCATATTGCATGGATTTACACATTTAGTTATGGATTTCATGTGATTTCAGGATTTGAGAACCGTGGTAGTATTTCAAGAATATATGCATTGTTTTGAAAACCCGGTTCTCTTGATATGATATTTCAGTGCGTCCACCATGCGTTTTCTCAGTTCTGAGACGTGTGCTAGAAACCCGATTCGAGGAGTTGGATAATCCGTTTGCGGGATCATGGTGGACCCGGTATGGTACCCCGGGGCGAGAACGGATTATTGTGCAGTAGACGATGAGCCGGTAGAGGTACTACTACCTACCGGTGATTGGTTGGACCTGGCGGTTGTCTGGAGGATACCGACCAGAGTCGAGAGATGGATACGGGCCGATCCGTACTGCCGGAGCCCGAGGGCTGATCCCGCAGACGGAGCCCGTGGGCCGATCCGGACTGACGGAGCCGGATATATGTGGATTTACGTGTCGATGCTGCACACGAGTGTTTCATGATGTTTTCGAGTGCCGATGTTGGGCACTCAGGTTCCATGAGATTTACAGGATATGAGGGCCGATCAGGGTGATGACGCCTAAGGTATTTGAATTTGGGGTGTATTGATGGACACCGAGTTTTTCCACGATGAAGATTCTTGAGGATGATATGTTTTATCCCATACTCTGCATTTATTGATATGCATTGCATCATGTGGTTATAGTACCTGACAGAGTACCTTTCATGATTGTTGCATACCCAGATTACCATATTGATATTATCAGATTACATGTGATAGGGTATCGCAGTACGTCCATACCTGCGATTACCTGTATGGTGTTATTTACTATTCAGGAGTTGGCAACTCACCCCCATTGGGCCACAGTGTTTTGCAGGTTGACCTTCAGAGTAGTCGCGGCAGGGGCTATCTATTGTATCTTTTTGCAGCGGATACCGCTATAGTTGGCTGTGAGCCGTCTTTCTTATAGGTGGGTTTTGCGGCTATCCGGTTATATTTCATTGTACACCTTATTGTATCTAGTACTCTCTATATACTATTTATGTATTAACTTAGAGACCAGTTGTGATGACGATATTGTATATTAGTTTGTGACTCTGGGTGTCGAGCTCGTGTGAGCCGACTTTTATTTATGCAGTTTTAATCTTTTTTATGTTGTTTTCACTTATATTGTCCATTTCTTCGCTACGACGTCATATATTATTCTTGTGGTGGTTGTTTCCGCCGTTAGGCGTGATTGCTCTCGTTTGGGGATGCTTTATCTATTTCATATGTTGTTGTACTTTTATCTTATGTTGTACCCGTTTCGGGGCTTTTATTTACAAAGGAGGTGCTGCCGAAATTTTTAAGAAAATAATTTAACTTTAAAGATCTTTACTTAAGATTTCCAAATGTTTCTAACAATTGTTTTATCACTTACTACTTTTGATGGTTTAGATTTCTGGGTTTTTGGCTTACTTAAATTGCGTTATGCCTGTAGACGTTACGTCGTTTAAGTGCTGGTCACGTGCCAAATTTTAGGTTGTTACAGATGACGTCGATCAGCATAAGATTTCTGTCTGCACTGGGCCGCTCTCATTCTGTCTCGTATCAACTGGATCTTTTCTGTAGTCTCCTGGACAAGCTGAGGTCCTAAAATGCTGCTCTTGTTGAGTTCTGTCCAACAAATGGGCGATCGAAACTTTCTCCCATACAAAACATCGAAGGGTGCCATCTGAATCGTCTCTTGAAAACTGTTGTTGTAAGAAAATTCTATCAAGGGCAAGTGACGATCCCAACTGCCACCGAAATCTAAACTGCAGTCTCGAAGCATATCCTCAAGAGTTTGTATGGTCCGCTCGGACTGACCGTCGGTCTGCGGGTGGAAAGCTGTACTGAAACTCAATCGGGTGCCTAGAGCCTCATGAAGTTTCTGCCATAATTGGCTGGTGAACTGTGTACCCCTATCGGACAATATGCAAATCGGAACTCTATGCAATCGCACAATCTCGTTAATGTAGATCTGTGCATACTGCGCGTATCCATAAGTCATCTTCACCGGAAGAAAATGAGCGGCTTTTGTCAATCGGTCAACAATCACCCAGATGGAATCATACCCTCTGCTGGATCTGAGTAGACCTACAACAAAATCCATAGAGATCTGCTCCCATTTCCACTCTGGAATGGGTAAGGGCTATAACTCTCCTGCCGGCCTCTGGTGCTCGGCCTTGACTTGCTGACAAGTCAAGCATCTTGAAACTAACTTCGTGACATCCCTCTTCATCCATTCCCACCAGTAAACATCTCTCAAATCATGATACATCTTAGTGGAACCCGGATGAATACTATATGCTGACCGATACGCCTCCTCTAAGATCTCACGTCTCAGCCCCTCAGAATTTAGCACACAAAGACGAGTCCCAAACCGTAACACTCCATGGTCATCGATCACAAACTCAGAATCTCTACCCAGTCTAACCTGCTCTATGAATTCGGACAAGCGAGCATCTGTGGGCTGTGTCTCTCGGATGCGATCCAGTAACTGAGGACGGGTGCGAATGTGAGCGAACTGTCCTCCTGTCGACGTGAACTCAAACTGCACACGGCTATCACATAGCATCTTCCAGTCTGCAGAAGACTGTCTCTGCACTGTGCCCAAATAAGCTAAGCTACCTCCGGGCCTCCGACTCAAAGCATCTGTTACAACATTCTCTTTGCCCGGATGATAAAGAATCTCGCAATCATAATCCTTTACGAGTTCCATCCATCGACGTTGCCTTAGATTCAGATCCCGCTGCTGAAAAATATACTTTAAGCTCTTGTGGTCTCTGAATATCTGGCACGACTCACCGTATAAGTAATGCCTCCAAATCTTGAGTGCGAAGACCACCATGGCCATCTCTAAGTCATGAGTGGGATAGTTCTGCTCATGTTTCTTCAACTGCCGAGAAGCATAAGCGACGACCCTGCCGTGCTGCATCAACACACAGCCTAAACCCACTCGAGAGGCGTCACAATAAACAACAAAACCACCTGACCCAGAAGGTAATAATAAGACTGGTGCAGTCGTCAAGCGAGTCTTCAACTGCTGGAAACTCTGCTCGCATGCCTCTGTCCAATGAAATGGAACCTCCTTCCTGGTCAACCCGGTCAGCGGTGCGGCTATACGAGAAAAATCCTGCACAAACTGTCGTTAGTAACCGGCCAAACCCAAGAAGCTGCGAATCTCTGTAACTGATACAAGTCTGGGCCAGTGCTGTACCACCTCGATCTTCTTTGGGTCCACACGTATACCGTCTCTCGTAACTACATGACCCAAGAAATCCACACTATCCAGCCAGAAAGCACACGTGGAGAATTTAGCGAACAACTAGTGTTCCCTCAAAATCTGCAATGTAATTCGCAAGTGCTGCTCATGCTCCTCTCGTCTACGGGAGTACACAAGAATATAATCAATGAATACAATAATGAACTGATCAAGAAACGGCCTGAAAATGCGGTTCGTCATATCCATGAATGCTGCTGAGGCATTGGTGAGCCCGAACGACATCACCAAAAACTCATAATGCCCGTATCGTGTGCGAAAAGCAGTCTTCGGAATGTCATCCTTCTGAACTCTCAATTGGTGATACCCTGACTGTCACGCCCCGCTTCCCAGTGTACGGCGAAGGGGACACGGCGAGGTCCGCTACGTATGTACTCAGAAGTACATACGCTAAGCATAGCTAAGCAATATAGAAATAAATACACAAGAGACAAGAGTATAAAAAGAACAGCAACTTTTACTTATTAACATTCTTTGTACAATACATGAAAAGGAAATACAACTGAAATAAAGATGCCTAAACAGTGGCATAACAGGAAATGTAATGTACTGGAAAGAAAAGTGTACAATGAAATTATACTTCAGGGTCTTCAGTAAAGTGCTCCAAGTCTTCTGGTGATGGCTCAACTTCTGCCGGGTCCAAGTCACCTGACGATATTCAAAGAAGAGAGAAACAGAATGTCGTCAGCGAACAGATCGCTCGGTAAGTCCCAAAGGTAAGAGAGAAGTAGTGAAGACAGAATAAGAAGATACATTTTAAAGTGTAAACTATGGTCGTAATGTTATGTCAACGCTGTTGTTTGTAGCTTGGTACAGAAGGATGCCAGTGTATACGAAGGGGGTCTCTATATGCTAGAGACCAGGGCAAAAGGAAGTACAAGGAACCGTTAAGCCACGGTACAACAGCAATGAAATATAGGTTAGGTGTCTTAATCTGACCACCTCGTGCCACCTTTAACACCTTCCGTACCAATCTATTCCTTTAAACCCCGTAGTGTTTTAACAGTATTGTTGTATTGTTTTATGTAAGTTGGATGACTGACCAAAGCCATGATATCAGTAAACGGATTGTATCATGTAATTGGAATAACGGAATAATGGATGTATATCCATGGTTTGATTCAGTCAGGTTGAATAGGTTGTTAACTGGATTCAGGGATTCATGTGTTATATTGAGTTGGAATATTAAGAATATAGATTGACTTAAATTATATTCAAGTCAGAAATAGTCAGACTCTAACCCGAGTCAGACTAAAAGAAAGGTAATTTGAAGTTCTATAATTGTTAGGGTCCTTATTGTAATTTATAAAACTTGAGGGGGTTTTTATGTAAAAAGTACTATTGTATAGTTTTCAAAATACACCTCAAGTCTTTATTATTCGTCTTTATAGTTATAATGAGTGTAAATTTTATTTGTGTTATTCTAGTGAATATATCCTAATAAAAGTATTAGTTGATTTATTTAAAATTCATGGTATTTTAATGTAACTTTTAATCTTGTAATTTTTTAGGAAAAGGTGGAAACTTTATCTTATGATAAAATAGTTGTTTAAATGATAATTATATATATATTAATACAAGAATAATTTTATATAAATATTTTATTTTCCAAAATCTCATTTTTTCTTAAATGTTGTTTTTTAAATCTTTCGAGACCGAATGCTCCTTGCGGAGGTCTGAATCTCGCACTACTAGCCCGCGGGTGCACGATGAACCGTACTATTCCTAACGGCTTCCCCAAAAGTGGGTTGTAGTGGCGCTTTGCTTAGGTTTAATAAATACTATTCATTTAGAAAAACGGTTTTATTAATATAAGGTATTTATTTGTAAAAGGATGTAATTTCCGTATTTTAGATTCTAGGGTTTCCTAAGCCAACTAGCCAATTTCTAAGGTCTAAACGATAAGTCATTAGAAGCCTCAAATCACCTCTTCACCGCCAATTGTGGCCAGATAAGTGCCAGGTAAGTGGGAAGGAACCACAATAGTGGGCCTAATTAAAAACCACTAGCCTCGACACACTTGCCTAGACACCGCAAAGTCAGTTTAGATAAACGATCGATGTCCACAACTTATCTTATTTTCCTAGTAAGAAATATTTACTAAAAAGTGTAACAATCTAAAATCTTTAAGAATGGTTTTATAAAGATTATGGTATTTTTATGTAAAGTCTTGTATTTTCGTATTCTAAATTGTTGACGATATCAATTAAGCTTATATTTGGATGTGTGTAGAGATAGGTCATTACCTCGTGACTTATTTCAAGGTTTAGTGAAGTTTAGAGGTTAAATATGATAAATGAAACATGAGGGTATTTATGTGAAAGAATACGGTATTTGCAAAAGTTATCATTTCATGTGTGAAAACTCATTCAAATTAATTTTTACAAGTTTAGTGATCAAGATGAACATGTTTAGGAATGAGGGAATTGATTAGAAGAAGAAAAATAAACTTTATGCTATTATTGTGAAAAGAATACAATATTACAAGAAAGTTATCATTTCATGTGAGAAACTTTGTCCAAATTGATTTTTATGTGATTAATAGTCATCATGAGTATGTTTAGGTGTTATGGAATTGGTGACAAGTGAAATTTTGTAGAAAAAACGAATCGGAAATCGGTTTGTTCAGATTTCCGTCGGGTTTCATAAAGTCGTATTTTTAGAAATAGAAAAGAGAGAAGATTGGAACTTACGGGTTTCAAACTCTTCTAAAGAGTAAAGAGGAACTAGGGAAAAAGGCCGAGGTGTGGTTTCGTCGCCGGTTGCTTCCAAGGACGTCGCCGGAAATCCATCAGCGCTTCGCCGTGCACTCGATTTCAACACACACTTTTCTTGTGGAAATTTCAAGAGAGTAAATCTAAGGTTTTGGAATGAGATGGTAAGGGGTAGGGGTCTATTTATAGGGTAGCTAGGGTAGGGTAGGTGAAAGGTTTTGTTTATTAAAAAAATTTGTAAAAATTTAAAGAAAATCATTAAAATTTTGTATTAAATAGGATGTATTTATCAATTGAAAACCGATCACTTAAATTGGAGTTAACAGGGGGTTTCAGAATACCAAAAGCCACACTTTTGCTGTTGGGACCCCGGCCATCCGACCAACTTCGGTCGGCCGGCCGGCCGAGTTGACCGATCCCGGCCGGGTTCGGCGACGGTTGGGTGCGGGGTTCTCCGACTAAGACTTTGGAATACTCCGTTTTTGGGGTTCAGTTCAACATTTGGGTGTTATGGCCTGCGGACTGTTGGGCTTCCAAGAATTTTAAAAGAAAAATAATCTCAAAATAATGTGGGCCATGGGATTCGAACTCTGGTGGCTTGGTTCAGCAGTGCAAGGTGTTACCAATGAGCTACAAGCTCCTTCTTGTAATTATTGTAGGAAAGTAGATACTTAAAATGATATCGGCAACATTAAATACTCCAAGTATACTTCAAATTTAAATTAAATTTATGTATACAAAAATTGGAGTTGTTACAATCTACCCTCCTTACAAAAATTTCGTTCTCGAAATTTACAACTTTTATTTGAGGACTAGTTTACAAAAAGGTGCGGATATCTTGCACGCATTTCATCTTCCCTTTTCCACGTGGATTCTCTTGGAGTGTCTTTTCTCCACTTTACCCGGACCAAGTTAACTTCCTTGTTCCGATGTATCTTCACTTTCCTGTCCAGGATTTCCCCAGGTTGTTGCTCACAAGACAAGTCGAGCTGTATAGTGAGCTCGGAATGATCAAGTACATGGCTGGGGTCACTCACATACTTTCTGAGTTGGGATATATGGAACACGTTATGCACTCCTTCCAATGAGGGTGGAAGCGCTAAACGGTATGCCACTTCACCGACTCGTTCGAGTATGTCGAACGGTCTAATGTATCTCGGACTTAGCTTACTCCGTCTTCCAAATCGGATCACTCCGCGGTTCGGAGATATCTTCAAGAATACATGGTCTCCTGGCTGGAACTCCAAGTGTCGTCTCTTTGCATCAGCCCAGTGTTTCTGTCTATCCTGGGCTATGCGCATTCTTTCCCTGATAGTACGAACCACATCAACGGTCGCTACTATCATCTCTGGTCCAAGGAGTTCCCTATCTCCGATCTCGTCCTAACTTAATGGCGATCGACACTTCCTTCCATATAATGCTGCAAAAGGTGCCATTCCTATACTTGCTTGGTAGCTGTTGTTGTATGCGAACTCCACAAGATGCAGGTGATCTTCCCACGATCCTTTGAAGTCGAGCATACATGCTCTGAGCATATCCTCCAAGATCTGAATAGTTCGTTCCGACTGACCTTCTGTTTGTGGATGATAAGCCGTGCTGAAGTTCAGACTTGTTCCCAAGCTAGCTTGCAGACTCTGCCAAAATTACGATCGGAACCTGGTGTCACGATCGGAGACAATGCAGACCGGTACTCCATGAAGTCTCACAATTTCCTGTATGAGTTCATGTTGGAGATAGTGCCCTCAGAGTCAATTATTAGGTCACAGGTACGTGATTGCAATGATTGATGGAGGACCTATCCCGGTAGGACAGTCTTACTCGAGATGATAGTATGCTATCTGGTTTACCTTTATCATCGTGTACTGCTTTAAGTGACCTGACAAGTCGCTATTACACGTTGATAGAGCCCCTAGGTTTCTTGCTTGACCACCAGCAGTATGAGGGCGATCATATAAGTGGGAGCTGGGGTCTATAAGCATATCCTTAAATGGTCCCTAGTCGTGTGAGTTTCGAGACAGGGCATCGATACTCCATAGTAGACTAGTGTATACAGTCGAGACCCCGACGAGGGGCGGTGGCCGGTCTCACAAGCCACTGGTGTCAGTTGGATCACCTAAGATGTATACAGGTGCTCATTGGGTTATGAGTACACCGGACAGGACTCGCCGGGAACATGCTAGTTGGTCATATACCAGACGTCAGATGGCAGTTCCCTGGTGACATGTGTGCAGGTTAGTTCATCGACCTGGGGATCGTCATTTGTCTCATGTGAGTTCCCACTGTACTTTGATTACTACCCTACCACGGCTCAAAGGAGTCGTGCAAACAGGTTTTAGTTGGGTACAGTCCCGAGCCACATGAAGGCAGTGAGCGTATCTTCAGGGGTTCGTCTCTCCCGGTATTGGGGGTGAGGTCGTGCTGTGTCTAGGAGAGCCATTACACGAAGTCCTTGGCCATGGCAAGGAGATTTACTGGTAGGTATTTCAGTAGTATCTCAGGGTGTTCTGGGCTACACTCCGACACGACTTGTACCACTTTTGGGGGTCTGACTTTTACCAACCCCCTAGGCCCGCCATGCGATGCTCATAGACGAACGGACCGGACTGCACGGATATTGTCACTGACAGGCTCAGAAGGGCGTCAGGATGAGTTCGCTCATCGACGTCCCTTTTAGTCAATAGCTGGTGGCCCGTCACGTATTGGCTTATACCTCGGACGTGCTAGTGGTTAAATCCACAGCCATAGTATTGACGAGTTTTTAGAGTCCACCACACTTTCAGTTACTCATGCTTCCGGGCGAAAGGCTGTAGATGCCGTATGGAGATATGGCAGGGTTCGATCAGATACGTGCGGTATTGCACGGATCGTGATCGGACGGTTTTTACTAGCCGGCTTTGGCTTAAGCCGGATCTTAGTATTTGATTGTGTAGTTTTGTCTCATTGCATTTTGTATTTCGGTCGAAATACAGATGCGGGTGTGTATGCACAGTATCGGGGTTTTTCCTGTAATTTATTACGGGACCAGTTTTATGGAGTTGCCAGTTTGCTTTTCATTTCGGCCGATTTCCATTATTCCGTTCATTGGCCGAAGTTTGGTGGAGGAGGGCTTATTTGCATTGTTGCAAATAAGTATTTGTGGAGGGGGCTTTTGCTTTTGTTACATCATGATGAGAGCTCCATACCTTGACCTTTTTGACTTGACTACTTCATGATGGCTTGACTTTATAAGCATCATGGTTGTTAATGATTTGTGTGTTGAGTGTGGGTTTTGATTTGGATATGGATTAGAATTTGGTGTGACCTTCTTCTAATTGTTTTCATTCTCTTTTTCTTCTCTTTATTAATTCATTTCATAAAATTCCACCATGAAAGGTTTTGGGCCGGCCACTGTTCTTGTGTGTAGGGAGGGTGTTAATTTTGGTAGAAATAATTCCTTCATGGAATTTCGTGGGCCCTCCCTTAGTGTATTTGTGTGAGGTGCTTTTTTCTTTGAGCAAAAAGAGAGGCTCAATTTTTTGACACGGCAAGAGAGAGAGTGAGCTTGCTTATTTATTTTCCAGTGAGCAAATTTGGGGGTGCTGTTGTTTTGTTGGCCGAGCTCATTTTGCTAGTGATGCTCGATTCTTCATCTGGTATCAATCCATAAAATCATTACACAAATTCCTCCATCATGGCAACTCCTTTAACCCCAATAGAGACAATAGCTCACTACACATTCTACAGCAAGTCTTGGGCACGTCGACTAGCCAGCTTCGTGCCCGAGTTGCCTCGGCATTATGGTGGGAGCCCGTAAAAGAAGTAGGCGATGTGGTGCACTTCCGGCGACGAGGAGGAGACGGAACATCCCGCGAGGAGATCGGGACGACGACGAGAAGACCGGAGGACTCGGATCACTCGGTATATCTCTAACCCGTCTTGTAGTTAGCTAGATCTAGTTTAATGGCCCGATCCGGGGTTTTGTGCGCGGTGGTGCCGGTTTGCAAAGTCCGCAAAATTAAAGTTTATCACCGCTTCCGCATTTGGCCGTCGGGTTGACGGCCGGGGCGCCGCCGTGCACTTACAGTGGTATCAGAGCCTCGCCATTAACTTAGTCTAGCTTGGTTTAATGTGTTTGCATTTCCGATCGATCAAAAAGTTCCAAAACTGCATTTTACCCTCACATCAGTTTCTGTTGAAAATTTTTGGTCTCGAAAAATTTTTCAGGTTGTAAAACATTGATGTACTAGAGGTAACAAGCTCACTGTAGAAATTCGAAGCCGTAATTCAGTCACCAGAGCGCGGAACCGCGGCAACTACCCCCTTTGGGTCGCGGTTCCGCCGCGCAAGGGTGGCCTTACTGTATCGAACTTCTTCAGTTTCTTTCTGGGCTTATAATATGGGTTTTGGAATATTAATTTTGGGCCCAGGATTTCTTGATTTGCTACAGTATTGTTTGGGGGCCCACTTGTTATAATTTGATCGATCGGAAAATTTTAAACACATTTTTCACAGTATTTACATTATATCTGCGACCGTGAATGTCACTCGATCGGTAAATCCGGTCTAACTGCTATAGCCCGGTTAGACGGATTTGCGAACGTGACTTTCACGTTGATGTTCTGTTTTTGCTGTGATGTTGCGGATCGGTCGTGGGGATAGCCTGGATGCAATGCTAGTACTGTTTTGTTGTATTATGTACATTTGATATTGCGGGGCGAGCGTCCGACATGTGGACTGCCGTCACTGCCTGTTTGTATTATTATTTTGGGGCACGGCCAGGTTGCGGTCGTTGTACCCGGTGTATGTATATTTTACTTTCTGTACTAGGATTACCCCAGGACGGGTGCACGGATAGCCGGGTTCTAGAAGGCAACAAGCCCGCATCTCATGGCATTGAGACAGAGGGGGCTTCACTCTAGAATTGGCGGGCTATTCGCCGCACTCGTAGGGGGTACAGGTTGACCCAGGAGGGGTGCCCAAGTTACCGGATTCCGTGAAGTGCTGGGTGGTCCATTCACGGTACTGAAGGGGGCTGCCTCGCTTCAGGTTTTAGCGGGTGACTTGCCGCGCCCGTAGGGGTCTAGGATTTCATTGCACAGGCTATCCACACGACCAGGGAAACGTCGGGTTTCAGTAGTGGCTCTGTGAAACCCGGGGATCCCAGATATCTGTATTGTTTCTGTGATGTTGTACATTCTCTGTGATGTTGCATTTCTATCACGCCTTGAGCGAATATAATACATTGGTATATATATTAGTAGATGTTGTATATGTTTTACATCCGTGCTAGTCCAGTCCCCGCTCTGTCGTTAGTTAGCTAACCTAACGGGTAATGACGGGACCCAGTGGCAAATGCGGATGGCATATACGTACGTCAGTATATTTTCGTTCTTTTTGGTGTGATCAATTGATGGGACTGCATTGATTCGGATCAATGCAAGTTTAAAAACAAACCTAATCTGATGTTGTTGGAACACTTTTCAAAAAGCTGTTATTGCAAGGACGTTCACTTTTGTTTTGCATCGTGGTATTCAGTTGGAATATCCTGCTCCTCAGTCGATGAGGCAAGGGCCGAGATCCCTTCACCGGGAGTGACCCCTTGGACAAAAAGTTTGCGTCAAGGCAATGACTTCACTATAGCCGATTACTTTTGCTTTGCATCGCGGTATTCATTTGGAATATCCTGCACCCCATTCTACGGGGAAAGAGCCGAGATCCCTTCACCGGGAGTGACCTCTTTAGCAACGGTTTTCGTCACTGTATTTTTAAAAGCTATCCGTTCCTTCGACGATATCAAGTTCTTTACGTTAAAGGTTTTCGCCAGAAACCATTCGTAGCCCTCCATCATTTCAGTTAAATATTCGGTAGTATTCAAGCTATGTATTTTGACCTCACGCCAAGGCATAGTGATTGGTAGATGCCGGGTATTTATCTGTTGCATAGATAGATGCGTTGGTTTGGGACAGTCGTACTACTATTTTGGCCTACGTCAAGGGTATGTACGGGTGGATTCAAATTAACCTGGATAATGATGGGTAGAACTTGACATGTGACTTATGATATTTTGACCTCACGCCAAGGTCATAAGAGCATGGGGCAGAAATCACATCGGGAGTTTCAAAAGAACTGAAACTTACCAGATATGCGCATACCTTCTGGAGTGTGATACCGTGAGCGGATTCCGTCACGTTGTCATGCGATGAGAGTTGGATCCCGATTCCCACTGATGAGTTGGTATACTCCTCGGGTGACCCCGACTAATTCTTCTTTCAGGTTTGGAGGAGAATTTGAGGTACAGTGGGAGGTTTCCAGATTAGATAAATTGGTAACCATTCTGATCTAGGTGGAGTGCACGCTGAGTGTTTCTTTTCTCTCTCTCTTTGGCAGCAACCATTGACCCGACCCTAAGACAATGACTCAGTGACCAAGTTGACCGAACCTTCTTAACACTGGCTTTTGGATTTTCAGAGTTGCAAACCTCATTGCCACTCCTACTTTTACCCTTTTCTCCTGGACACCCCGTATTGCTGCGAACGTCCACTTCCATTGGACAAAACCATCGTATGGTTAGATACGAACTCGAAGGGATTTATTCGAGGATGGTTTCCGGTTCTGGAGAAAACGGATAGGACTATTCAGTTGTCTTTTCTTTTCACCCTCTCTCAAGTTGCGAGTACTCCTTGGTTTAGGAGTAGTACACCTATTACGCAAATTGGATAGTCTTCTTCCAAACCATAGGCTGGTGCCAATCGGTAGGGAATGAAGAAAACCAATTAGCCTAACGATGGTGTACAGAAGGTATTGAGTTAAGACAAAGCAAGGGATTAGTAAGAGGGCAAAGTAAATTGCAACAGATATTCACGACCAAACCAAGTATTCCTTCGCCAATCCTAAATCACCTTTGTATTTCTCCAGAACACTCCGTATCACTACGAAGATCCACAGTTTATTGGATACTCCATCGTATGGTTATATACGAACTCGAAAGGAACTTGTTCCAGTTCGAGGATGGATTCTGGTTCAAGAGAAATAGGAATTAAGTTCATTTGGTTGTCTTTGATCCTCACCTTCTCTCGCATTGCGAGTGTTCCTAGGATTAGGACAGTACACCCATTATGCTTATTGGATAGTCTTCTTCCAAACCATAGGCTGGTGCCGAACGGTAGGGAAGGAAGAAAACCATTTGGCCTAAAGGGGTGTGCAGAAGGTAATGACTAAAGACATATGAAGGGATTTGGAGATGTGGCAAAGAATTATACGGTTACAGTCGTGAATATGGAAGAGGCATTACTAGGAATACCAGGATACCCCATCGAGACATTTCAATGTTTCAGTTTCACTGTGTAATGTTAAAAGAAAACTGATTTCCCGATTAGATACTTACTCCAGGGTATGTATTTACCAGGTATAATTCTCACATCTGTATGGTTTTACAGATGATGAGTGTGAGTAAGTTATTGGGAATTGGGTGATCATCCTCATTATATCGGGATTCGTTGTAATCGGTGATATTTGAGGAAGTCACCTGGGTTGTTTGCCGAACGGCAAATATTTGGTTTTGAATATCCGCTTTTATGCACCAATTTCAAATTGATATATCTGTACGTCTATTTTCATAGAGTGAGATATATCTTTCTGAAATTATGTCTATGACGTTTACCTATATCAGTGGATGGTTAGGTAAGGAGCATTAAACAGCGGTGTAATTCTTCTTAACCATAAGTACAGTTTTCAACCTACGACACAGTGAATGAGTTATCAGACTCAAGGGACTTATACAGAGTATTGTATGTTGTCCAGGGTCCATCCGGACAGATGGGTTGGTCCTCGTACTATATTCGGTTTACTTATGACTTCTCTAGTTTTTAGACAGGTGTTTCGTGGAAACACAGTGTCCGAATTTTGAGAAGTTATAAGGTATTTGAATATAGTAGAGAACCATGTGTAGCAAGTATCGGGATTCTTCAAAGTGATTGAAGATACTTGTCTATGGTATTCAGTTGATAGTAATGGTTAAGAGAACTTGCTTCTCTTTCAGGTTACTCATAATTGGAAATGCTCCTAAGTTGAGTAACGCTGATCGGCCTCCTTCCATTTAGTTGACATGCACTGGAGACAGTTGCATGATTTGGATCTGGTTCAGTTAAATCAGTGCCTCTGGTCCTATATGGGATATAGAACAGTTCGTATCTTGACGTTGTTAAGGTACGGGGAGTTGTCCAGCTTATGATTAAAACCAGACTCTGGATAACTCAAGGCACGTTTCTGTAATGGCTGTTTGTGGGTTGACCCAGGCTATGACGAGGGTTGACTTTCTACTATCTGGATGAACAATAGCGATATTGTTCTAGACTCGCCACAGTTTTATTAAAAATGGATTTTTTCAGAAAACAGTAGTGGGAGTATGGTAGAACTGGAAGTGATTCCAGAACCATAAATGATTACTGAAGATTTGATAAGGAACCTAAAGATTCAATCTGGATTGACATTCCATTGGCCACTCCGCAGATTTGGTGGGTAACTTCAGGCACCTGAGAGGTACTCCGGTAGCCTCAAGGACGGTGACAGGGAAGTTCTTGTTTACCCACAATTACCATTGATGTTGTTCCAGGCTGCGAGACCCGGCGGGAGGATGAGTATAGCGCCGTTCTGAACTCGCTTCAGAAGTGTACGTGTATATGACTCTGCCAGAGGGTTGTCGTAGTCAGTGGGAGCAGCGGAAGCATTGGTGGACATCAGGCTTATGTCTATTCATAGACTAAAGCAGATATAGCGGAGATAGATCATCTGTTTCTGATGTGACAGTCATAGGTTTGACGTCATCAGAATAGGGGATGGATCTGTTGAGAAGGTAGTAGGGTGTGATATCCTGGTATTTGGATGACATACACAGAGTAGGAAAAGAAACTCCTATACTACAGTCGGTTATACTTTGGTCGTCACACAGTGGTTTCTCCACAAAGGAAATGGATTTTATATCAGAAATACTGGTTACTAGATCTATGGTTTTAGATCTAGATTTGGGTGGTTTCCCAATCAGGGTACTTTGACAGCATTCTAAGAGTATTTAGAATGGACGACTCCATGCACGGTAGTGTACCTGCAGAAGATGGAGTCACCCTCTCCAAAGGTGTCTTACAGACTAAAGGGGAGAGGGATGTGCATGATTGGCAGATCACTTGCTCAGGCAATTGAGTCAATCATGAGATGTCAAGTACCACACCAGATGTTGTTCTTGCACTAGATGCAATAAGTTGACTTTAATCCAATCCTGGAGAAACGGTCGGAAGCAGTTTTAGAACATAAGTGAATGTTCTAGGGATATGATAACGACAGCCTTATCCAGGAGACAGTTATCATTCCAGGCTTCCAAGGTGACATGGACGACAAGAAGGTTGTCAGAGTTATAGTTTTTCCTTCTGATGGGGGGCAGTATTTTGGACAGGTGATCCAAGGCAATACTGAGGGAGGCATGGCGCAGGATACTGATTAAGTTCAGTTGACGATACAGTCTAAGAAGTTTGGATTTGGAGTTCATTTATGAGCTATGTCCCATCAGACATCCAGACACATTCTAAGACAGGTATTGCTCTTTTCGGGAGATGGGTTTTCTCCGCGAACTTGAGATATAGAGAGACATAGAAAGTGACATCAAGGTGGATCCACTCACTAAGGCTATTCCTCGAACGCAATAGTTTTCGCAAGCGAGCTTTGTGAGACTGATTAGTAGAGGAGTTGGGTGTTCGGTATCACACGGGCTGTGAGTATGCGACATCGCAATAATTAGCCTTGAGTGCAAGTGGGAGATTGTTGGAGATAGTGCCCTCAGAGTCAATTATTAGGTCACAGGTACGTGATTGCAATGATTGATGGAGGACCTATCCCGGTAGGACCGTCTTACTCGAGATGATAGTATGCTATCTGGTTTACCTTTATCATCGTGTACTGCTTTAAGTGACCTGACAAGTCGCTATTACACGTTGATAGAGCCCCTAGGATTCTTGCTTGACCACCAGCAGTATGAGGGCGATCATATAAGTGGGAGCTGGGGTCTATAAGCATATCCTTAAATGGTCCCTAGTCGTGTGAGTTTCGAGACAGGGCATCGATACTCCATAGTAGACTAGTGCATACAGTCGAGACCCCGACGAGGGGCGGTGGCCGGTCTCATAAGCCACTGGTGTCAGTTGGATCACCTAAGATGTATACAGGTGCTCATTGGGTTATGAGTACACCGGACATGACTCGCCGGGAACATGCTAGTTGGTCATATACCAGACGTCAGATGGCAGTTCCCTGGTGACATGTGTGCAGGTTAGTTCATCGACCTGGGGATCGTCATTTGTCTCGTGTGAGTTCCCACTGTACTTTGATTACTACCCTCCCACGGCTCAAAGGAGTCGTGCAAACAGGTTTTAGTTGGGTACAGTCCCGAGCCATATGAAGGCAGTGAGCGTATCTTCAGGGGTTCGTCTCTCCCGGTATTGGTGGTGAGGTCGTGCTGTGTCTAGGAGAGCCATTACACGAAGTCCTTGGCCAAGGCAAGGAGATTTACTGGTAGGTATTCCAGTAGTATCTCAGGGTGTTCTGGGCTACACTCCGACACGTCTTGTACCGCTTTTGGGGGTCTGACTTTTACCAACCCCCTAGGCCCGCCATGCGATGCTCATAGACGAACGGACCGGACTGCACGGAAATTGTCACTGACAGGCTCAGTAGGGCGTCAGGATGAGTTCGCTCATCGACGTCCCTTTTAGTCAATAGCTGGTGGCCCGTCACGTATTGGCTTATACCTCTGACGTGCTAGTGGTTAAATCCACAGCCATAGTATTGACGAGTTTTTAGAGTCCACCACACTTTCAGTTACTCAAGCTTCCGGGCGAAAGGCTGTAGATGCCGTATGGAGATATGGCAGGGTTCGATCAGATACGTGCGGTATTGCACGGATCGTGATCGGACGGTTTTTACTAGCCGGCTTTGGCTTAAGCCGGATCTTAGTATTTGATTGTGTAGTTTTGTCTCATTGCATTTTGTATTTCGGTCGAAATACAGATGCGGGTGTGTATGCACAGTATCGGGGTTTTTCCTGTAATTTATTACGGGACCAGTTTTATGGAGTTGCCAGTTTGCTTTCCGTTTCGGCCGATTTCCATTATTCCGTTCATTGGCCGAAGTTTGGTGGAGGAGGGCTTATTTGCATTGTTGCAAATAAGTATTTGTGGAGGGGGCTTTTGCTTTTGTTGCATCATGATGAGAGCTCCATACCTTGACCTTTTTGACTTGACTACTTCATGATGGCTTGACTTTGTAAGCATCATGGTTGTTAATGATTTGTGTGTTGAGTGTGGGTTTTGATTTGGATATGGATTAGAATTTGGTGTGACCTTCTTCTAATTGTTTTCATTCTCTTTTTCTTCTCTTTATTAATTCATTTCATAAAATTCCACCATGAAAGGTTTTGGGCCGGCCACTGTTCTTGTGTGTAGGGAGGGTGTTAATTTTGGTAGAAATAATTCCTTCATGGAATTTCGTGGGCCCTCCCTTAGTGTATTTGTGTGAGGTGCTTTTTTCTTTGAGCAAAAAGAGAGGCTCAATTTTTTGACACGGCAAGAGAGAGAGTGAGCTTGCTTATTTATTTTCCAGTGAGCAAATTTGGGGGTGCTGTTGTTTTGTTGGCCGAGCTCATTTTGCTAGTGATGCTCAATTCTTCATCTGGTATCAATCCATAAAATCATTACACAAATTCCTCCATCATGGCAACTCCTTCAACCCCAATAGAGACAATAGCTCACTACACATTCTACAGCAAGTCTTGGGCACGTCGACTAGCCAGCTTCGTGCCCGAGTTGCCTCGGCATTGAGGTGGGAGCCCGTAAAAGAAGTAGGCGATGTGGTGCACTTCCGGCGACGAGGAGGAGACGGAACATCCCGCGAGGAGATCGGGACGACGACGAGAAGACCGGAGGACTCGGATCACTCGGTATATCTCTAACCCGTCTTGTAGTTAGCTAGATCTAGTTTAATGGCCCGATCCGGGGTTTTGTGCGCGGTGGTGCCGGTTTGCAAAGTCCGCAAAATTAAAGTTTATCACCGCTTCCGCATTTGGCCGTCGGGTTGACGGCCGGGGCGCCGCCGTGCACTTACAGTTCATGGGTATCAGAGATAGTACATTATGAAGATTTTTAAATCTAAATTAGATTATTACCTCCATGTACTTCTTCGCTAGTGCATCAGTTGATTGGCCAACTCGAAATGGGATTAAGTGAGCCGACTTTGTGAGTCGATCCACAATGACCCATACAACATCGTTACCTTTTGTGCTGCGAGGAAGAGCAGTCACAAAGTCCATCGTGATGTGCTGCCACTTCCATTCTGGGATTGGTAATGGTTGAAGTAGTCCAGCTGTCCTGTGATGTTCAGCCTTTACTTGCTGACACACCAAACATTTTGCGACGCTTCTGGCTACTTCACGCTTCATTTCATGCCACCAATAATTCTGACGTAGATCTTTGTACATTTTGGTACCTCCAGGATGTACTGAATAGGGAGAGTTGTGTGCTTCTTTCATTAACTCTTCCCGAACATGACCTTTAGGTATATACAATCTGCTGCCGTATCTCAAAGATCCGTCTTCATGGATGATGAAATCTGTTCTTAGTCCATTCTCCACTTGTTCTCTGATCTTTTGCAACTTAGCATCGCTGGCTTGAGCTGCTTTGATCTAATTAACAATGGTTGATTGAACTTGTAGATTCATCAAACTTGAAGCATCTCCTGGCATGACTACTTCAATCTCCATCTGATGTAGGTCTTGCTGAAGCTTCCACTGAGCGGTGAGATTCATTGACAATGGTTGGCGACTAAGAGCATCAGGTACTACGTTCACCTTTCCTGGGTGATATTGCAAGTTGATGTCAAAGTCCGCCATGAGTTCTAACCATCTTCTCTGCCGCATATTCAACTCCTTCTGAGTAAACACATACTTCAGACTTTTATGATATGTGTAGATGTTTACTCGTTCACCAAGTAAGTAGTGGCACCAAATTTTGAGAGCAAAGATGACGGCTGCCAACTCCAGATCATGCGTCGGATAATTGCGCTCATGAGTCTTCAGTTGTCTTGAAGAATAAGCCACAACCTTACCATGCTGATGTAGAACACATCCTAATCCCTTACCGGATGCATCACAATGTACTTCGAATCCTTCAGATTGATCCGGTATTACGAGAATAGGTGCTGATGTCAACCTTCACTTGAGTTCTACGAAAGCTTGCTCGCATGCTTCTGACCACACAAATTCTTCATCTTTTCGTGTGAGCTTGGTCAGGGGTGTTGCTATCTTCGAAAAGCCTTCAATAAACCTTCTGTAATATCCAGCTAAACCCAAGAAACTTCGAATGTTCTTCACTGAGTTTGGTGTAGGCCATTCGCTGACTGCTGAAACTTTTGCTAGATCCACAGAAATTCCTTCTCCTGATACGATATGTCCAAGAAAACCAACTTGATTTAGCCAAAACATGCACTTGCTGTACTTGGCATAAAGCTTATGTTGTCGAAAAGTTTCCAGGACAATTCGTAGGTGCTCCGCATGCTCTTTCCGATTCTTAGAATATACCAGGATGTCGTCGATGAAGATGACAACAAACCTGTCTAAATACTCCCGGAAAACTTGGTTCATTAGGTTCATTAAGATTGCTGGTGCATTGGTCATTCCAAATGGCATTACTAGAAATTCGTAATGTCCATAGCGAGTTCTGAAAGCTTTTTTGTGAATATCAGCTTCCTTGACCTTCACTCGATGATAACCTGAACGAAGATCTAGTTTAGAGAAGACACAAGATCCACTTAGCTGATCGAATAAATTGTCGATGCGCGGGAGTGGATACTTGTTCTTTATAGTGACTTCGTTCAAGGACCTATAATCGATGCACATTCTGTATGAACCTTCCTTCTTCTTCACCAGTAACACAGGTGCTCCCCAACTTGAAGTGCTAGGACGAATCCATCCTTTCGCCAGTAATTCGTCCAACTGTGTTCGAACTTCCATCAATCCTTCCGGACTTAGTCTATACGGTGCTTTGATCACCGGTTGTGCTCCTGGTACTAAGTCAATACTGAATTCAAGAGCTCGATCGGGAGGCAAACCTGATATATCGTCAGGAAATACATCATCGAACTCACAAACTACCTCCGGTCTTGATTCTTCCTCTGCTTGAGCTGCCGCAACTACTGCTTCCCTTGGCTTCGCTTTGTAGGTACTTGGCTCCAGGGCACGATCTCCACTCTTGAAATAGAAGACCGGATGATCTGGAATCTTAAATACTACCCTCCTTTGACGACAGTCGATGGTAGCATAAAAGGTTCCAAGCCAGTCCATTCCTAGAACCACATCGAAGTTTGGTATGTCCAGTAGCTTGAAGTCAGCATAAAACTCTCGACTGCAGACGACGACTGGACACATGTTGTATCCCATAGTTGCCTTTAGAACACCATTTCCGGAACTGACGTTTAGCTGGATACAAGCGGTGAGACTGGAATCGCATGGGTTCGGACAAACCGTTGCGACATAAAGCAGTGAGATGCTCCAGTATCAAACAGTGCAAGTGCAGGTAGTGAAGCTACTAGGATTGTACCTAAGGTATATGGGATAGATTTTAGGTATAGGGAAAGTGTGTAGGTAAACAAGACTAAAAGATAATTTGAGAAGGAAGTTTACTAGTAATGACTTGGCCAGTGGCCTCAGCTTCTTCCACAGACATCATGAAAGCCTGGCGCTTTGGCACATTCCTCCTGCCCTGAGGAGCATTGCTCGGAACGTTCTTTTGAGCTTGATGGAACTGTCGAGGAGGTGGTGTAGCTTGTAGTCCCCTGGGTGGTGCAGGCAGTGCAAGTCTGGGAGCAGGTGCCTGAAGAGCTGGTCGCTGCGGATAGGTAGTTGCTGGCCTGGGTGCGGCAACTGGGTTCTGTCTTTGAGGACAAGACCCAATGTCGTGAGTAGCTGAGCCGCAGACTAAGCAAAGGCTGTTGGCTCGACGGCAGTCCTTCATAATATGTCCAGTTCTCTTGCAGTAGGTGCAAAAGGCTGGGCTAGGACGATGGGTTGGTACTCCGGGTCGCCTTGGCACGAAAGGTGGTCTGGACGAAGCTCCACCTGCCATCTGGTTGGCAGGGCGTTCGACTCATGCAGACTGGGGTCGGCCTCTCTCTTTGATCACTGCCTCATAACTGCGGGCAGCTTCTAGAGCATCCTCATGAGTCAAGAACTTTCCTGTGGCTAGAGCAGCCTTAATCTCTGTGTCCAAACCTTGTTGAAAGCGACGGGCTCACTACTACAAATAGGGGTTGCCCCTACGGATAAAGGAATCCGTAGTGGCAACTTTTTATTGCCCCTACGGATTAATCCGTAGGTGCCCACTGTTGTCCCTACGGTTTTCTATATTTTAATTTAAAAATATTTAATCATAATTTGTTGTTTGGCCCTACGGTGGCGCAAACAAAGAACCTACGGGTAAGTCCGTAGGGGCATGTATACGGGTTAATAATAAAAAAAAAGGCACAGAAAATCCCTCACCGTTCCCAAAATTTTCTTCTCTCTTATTCTTCCGCGCCTCGCGACGACCGTTCCCGCGTCTCGATCCCGATCTCGTCGGCCATCGACGTCCTCATAGTGACCTCGCCACCGCAACCGTGCTTGACTCGTCGACTTCCACGTCGCAACCGTGCTTGACTCGTCGCCGATCGCATCGTCGACTACTGGCCTCCTCCGTCGTCTCCTCCACCGCGGTTAGTAAATTTCCAATTTTTACTTCTAATTTAATACTTTTATTTCCCTCTTTTGATGATGTTAGGGGTAGGGTTCAGGGATCTGGGTTCGGGTAGGGGTGGCATCGGGTCAGTTAGGGTTAGGGTTCGATTGGGGTTGGGGTTGGGGGTTAGGGTAAGGGTTTGGTTGGGGCCGGTTGGGGTTGGGGTTGGGATTAGGGTTCGGTTGGGGTTGGGATTGGTGTTGGCCGGGTTGTGGTTAGGGTTAGGGTTCGATTGGGGTTGGGGTTGGGGTTAGGGTAAGGGTTTGGTTGGGGCCGGTTGGGGTTGGGGTTGGGATTAGGGTTCGGTTGGGGTTGGGATTGGTGTTGGCCGGGTTGTGGTTAGGGTTAAGGGTTAGGGTTAGGGTTATGGTATTTAGGGTTAGGGTTAGTGTTAGGGTTAGGGTCATGTTTAGGGTTAGAGCCTATGGTTAATTTGGGTTAATTGCAGTGTAGGGTTAATTTGGGTTAATTAGTGATAATTTGAAAAGGTTAGGGTGTTGATTAGGCTTAATTTGGTTAATTTGGGTAAATTTGGTTAAGTTTGGGTTGATTAGGGTTAATTAGGTTAATTTGGGTAAATTGGGTTAATTAGTGATAATTTGTGTTAGGGTAACAATTATGGTTAATTCTGGTTAATTAGGTTAATTTGGGTTATTTAGGTTTATGGTGCACTAATTTATTTAGTAGGATACACTAGTTCATTACAATTGGATACTCGATGACAACATAAACGTACAACTTTACCACAAACGCAAGAAAAATTTACCCTAAACATGAAATTTCGAACTCTTAATAACGAAACGTAAACGTAAAACTTATTCACGTTAAATGTTCAAGTTAAAACCAATATATGATACTCGATGATGATATGAAACCATCATATTCCCATCGATACCCGTATATGAAACTAAAAGCGCCACTTAGTCCCCGTCTATCGGTTAACATACGTGCGATGCTCGTCGTGACCTAGAACTATACGAAGGTTGTTAAATATCGGACAGTATAGCTCGATACTAACAACCGTCGTATAGTCTACGCGACGAGAAAATTCAATCGTATGGTAACCCATAGATTTGTCCCGTGTGGACAAGTTAAGAATGTATAAAGCAAACGCCTTCATTCACTTGTGTTTTCATCCGTTTCGAGATATTTCGTCGGTACCTTTCCGCTGGTTCTCCGTGTACAAAGATAGATTAGTTGTTCATTTCAACGTTGTTTCACAGCTTTGAAATGATTATCTATTCTATTACAGTGTACTCGGAGAACAGCGGGGAGGTGCTGCCGAAATTTACTCGAAACGGTTGAAAGCACAAGTGATGGGCGTTCGCTCTATACATTCTTAATGGGATAGAAGCCTACCCCCGACAGCCGGAACACATACATACAAACGCATAATCAGAGAGCGACTCGAGATGTTCGGGTTAAAACCAATATATGATACTCGATGATGATACGAAACCTTCATATTCCCATCGATACCCGTATATGAAACTAAAAGCGCCACTTAGTCCCCGTCTATCGGTTAACATACGTGCGATGCTCGTCGTGACCTAGAACTATACGAAGGTTGTTAAATATCGGATAGTATAGCTCGATACTAACAACCGTCGTATAGTCTACGCGACGAGAAAATTCAATCGTATGGTAACCCATAGATTTGTCCCGTGTGGACAAGTTAAGAATGTATAAAGCAAACGCCTTCATTCACTTGTGTTTTCATCCGTTTCGAGATATTTCGTCGGTACCTTTCCGCTGGTTCTCCGTGTACAAAGATAGATTAGATGTTCATTTCAACGTTTTTTCACAGCTTTGAAATGATTATCTATTCTATTACAGTGTACTCGGAGAACAGCGGGGAGGTGCTGCCGAAATTTACTCGAAACGGTTGAAAGCACAAGTGATGGGCGTTCGCTCTATACATTCTTAATGGGATAGAAGCCTACCCCCGACAGCCGGAACACATACATACAAACGCATAATCAGAGAGCGACTCGAGATGTTCGGGTTAAAACCAATATATGATAATATGAAACCTTCATATTCCCATCGATACCCATATATGAAACTAAAAGCGCCACTTAGTCCCCGTCTATCGGTCAACATAACGTGCGATAATTTATTCTTTTCAACGACAAACGCACACACAAAGCATATACATGAATTTTCTTCTTTGTCAGTAACTATCCCGTTCTTATATTTCTCAATATAGTCAGCATAACCTACAATTTATATGTTATTCAGTCTAACATGGCCCATGAGTACGTCAGAGTTAAGGACTGGATGTATGTGGATTGGAAACAACGTATGCAACCTAAGTTTGTCGCAGGAGTTGCTGCTTTCCTTGAATTTGCACGAGCACATAATAAGATCATAATAGAGAAGATTCTCTGTCCGTGTGATAGATGTGGCAATAAGTACCGGTGGAAGGTAGAATTGGCAGAGCTTCATATTGTAAAATACTTTATTCAATTTGGAAATATCACGGGGAAGGAGAAGAATGCAGTACCGCGGTAGAAGAAGGAGAACACGATAATGCGGCAGGAGAAGAAGAAGAATTCGGTAATACGGCAGGATACGGAAATTTATTTCCATCAGAAGAAATGGAGGATATGGTAGAGGCTGCCCTAAGTGAATCTATTCGTACCGAAGATGACATTCCTTCCGGTCAAGGACCGCGTGCGGATAAATATGAAAATTTCATGAATGATGCTAGGAAACCAATTTATGAGAATGCGAAGTATTCCACCCTCTCATGGTTCGTCCAACATTTCCAAATTAAGTGCCTAAATGGATGGAGCAACAAGTCATTCACAATGCTTCTTTCGTTCTTGAAAGATTCTATGCCTCCGGGAAATAATGTGCCCGAAAGCTGGTACGAAGCCCAGAAAATGATGTCTGATTTGGGTCTAAAGTGCGAGAAGATTCAAGCATGTCCTAAAAATTGCGTGTTGTACCGGAAAGAGAATTCAGATTTGAAAGAGTGTCCAACATGCGGAGAGGCTAGGTATAAGCCGAAAGATTCTGATAAGAAGCCTGATATACCTGTGAAGATAGCACGATATTTTCCCATAACACAGAGGCTACAGAGGCTATTTAGGTGCAAGAAAACAGCCGAGGCAATGATTTGGCATCACCGTGCTCCTCCAAGCGAAAATGGAAAAATGAGCCATCCAAGAGATTCACCGGCATGGAAGGATTTCGATCGGAGGCACGCAATATTCAGTAGCGATCCTCGCAATGTCCGGCTCGGACTGGCTGCCGATGGCTTCTGCCCATTCAACTATATGGCTGGAAGTCACAGTACATGGCCCGTTGTAATGATAATTTATAATCTGTCGCCTTGGTTGGCTATGGACCAATCATACTTTATGATGCCTCTTCTTATCGACGGACCAAACTCACCGGGGAACAATATCGACGTCTATCTCCGACCTCTGATTGAGGAGCTGAAAACTTTGTTCATTGATGGTGTAGAGACATATGATTCAAACACAAATACAACCTTCATACTGCGTGCGGCTTTAATGTGGACAATTAATGACTTTCCTGCGTATGGAATGCTTTCAGGTTGGTCCGTACATGGTCACAAAGCATGTCCTCATTGCCATGAACACACAACATCAAAATTTTTGAATTTTCCCACCGTCATTCTTCGATATCATAATACACTTGACGGTTCATCTTGCAACTGAGGCGAAATTAGCCGGACCGGTACAATATCGATGGATGTATCCCGTCGAGAGGTACGTTAAATTTTTCGTTTCGCGCAATTTATAAATTTATTTTTGTCATGTATGCCCGTGTTTATTTATTCAACATATTCTCATTAGGTACCTTTACACTCTTAAGAAGTATATACGCAATAAAAATCGACCAGAGGGTTCTATCATGCAAGGTTATCTTCTTGATGAAGCAACCACATTTTGTTCCCGCATCTGGACGAGAACATTGAGACAAGGCTTAACCGACCACGAAGAATTCAAGACAGGCCATATGGTAAAGCCGAGTATAAGAGGGTAGACACTATGTTTATCAACATGATATACCGGTTTATCTTGCTTAATTGCGTATGTCTTGAACAAATTAGAGAGTAAGTTCTTTTGGATTAATTGTTATATCTGTGTTTGTGTGTATGAAATGACATAATATTAATGTCACAATTATTTGTCGAAAACAGAACTCATTTTAACGAGGTACGTGAGGGGCATCCTGTTTGGAACGAAGAGCGTTTGGAAAAATACCATCAGGATAATTTTTGTGATTGGGTCACAGAGCATGTAAGTTATTCGAATTACATTTTATTGCTATCGGTTTTAATCTAAACTTGTATCGTTATGTATTTATCGTAAAATTTGTTTTGTTAGATCCACGATCCGAACTTGTCTGCATCATTTGAGAGTGATTCAAGATGTTTAGCTCAATTTCCTAGTATGGAGGTTGCACATTACAAAGGATTTGGTGTCCTTGGATACAAATTCGAAGTTAAGGACATAGAAACATCTAGAATCACTCAGAATAGTGGGATTGCGACGGTAGGATCGGACAGTGTGATTTACTATGGGTACTTAAATTGTATACTCGGCATCCACTATCCCGGACGATCAGAACCCTTTTATATATTCCACTGTACTTGGTACGATCCGCGAACCGATACAGACAGGTGGAGAAGCAGTCTTGGGACCTGGAAAGATGAATATGGATTGACCAGTGTGAACACACTTCGATTTTACGGTCAGGACGATCCGTTTATCTTTCCGAACCAAGCGTTCCAAGTATACTACTCACAGTGTTTGAAGCATCCGGGGTGGAGTGTTGTATGCCGATGGAAACCTAGAGATGTCTACGATGTCCCAGAATACGAGGACAGCGATGAGGACGAAGAAGAGAGAAGGCTTAAAGTGCTCCGACCGTCTGTTTCGAAGGACGGGTTGTCTTCGACCGATCATGAAGTTACGTGGGTTAGAAATGACATCGACGATGAAATCCAAGTAGATATGTATGATGCGCCCACGAAACGAAAAAGGTTATCAGTAATGTTATATTATTACTTCACATTTTACGCTCTAGATCATATATAGTCAATACTTTTAATGATTGTCTAATGCGTCCACGAACCGTTTATCTAGATTTGATGACGATGTCGGGAGCAGCGAGGGGCGGCAGGAGCTCCAGCCGCGGCAGAGGCAGAGGCAGAGGCAGAGCGGTTCTGCCGCCCGGAGAGCTCCGTAGGGAGCTTCAGAGGGCCGGTCTTGCACCCAGATCGGAGACCCCTTCGGATGCCTCCTTCCGTGTTGATTTGGCCACACCTCCAGGTATACTGCATGCGTATACATTTTGAATGTAATATTACAGATATTCATGCATGTTTATGTAAAAATTACTTATATTGTCAATGTTTGATTGTCTAGTTGTTGGTGATGCGTCCACATCTGGGACAGAGGCCACCCCCGCTCCTCCAGGTATGTTTATATATCATATAGTGTATGTATATTGATTTAGAACGCTATATCATAAATATACACATTCCTTTTGCTCTTACTTAGCAATTTTTATTATTGTCTAGCTGTAGGTGGTGACACCACCGCACCTGCGGGTATGTTTATATGTCCTATAGTGCATGCATATTGATTTAGAACGTTATATTATTGATCTACACATTCTTTTTGCAATTACTTATAAAATCTATTTTTAATTGTCTAATTATAGGTGGTGCGTCCACACCTTCCACAGGGGCCACTCCTGCCGTTTCCATACCCTCCGCATCGTCTGCAGGTTAGTATGAATAAATTTAAAATATTTATTTATTTTACATATGCTCTATAGAATAAATATGAACTTCATGGAGATTTAGCTTCGATGTTTATTTTACAGTTGGAGGGGATGCGTCCGGGACCCCGGTTGTTCCTCACCGGAGGAACTATCGTCCCGCTCGTGCTGCTGCTCGGGCCCAGGCTCGTGCGCTATTCACCGGAGGTATATATCACACTTGAATTCTTAATACAACTGTCTTATTATTGATTGCCTTGATATTTCGTGTAGACGCAGGGCCTCTCCACCCCCAGAGGGGGACTCGAGGCCCGAATCAGTCCCATAGGCTGAGGCCTGATAGAGCTAGGGGGGAGGCAGCATTCCCCCTATTTTTTACCCTTGACTTTCGCTATACCGGTCCTCATGCTGAGAGGTTCGGCCGGTATTTGGGGGACGAGAGCCGGATCGTGAAGAACTATCCACTTCACGTTGAGTGGGGCGAGCAGCACCAGCGCTCATTCGCCGTCTTCTTTGAACAGGCTCAGGTATGTATTAATATATATTTTCATTTGATCTATCCAATATATTTATTGTTAACACTTGCAATCTAATAACAATGTTTTTTTTGTATTTTCAGTTGGATTACGATTTTCAGCCTGTAGCCGACCCTGATCACCCGGGGAGGGTGCTCGACCTTCATGCTCTGTACAATGGCCTGATGAAGAACATGCAGGCCAAGGTCCGATACAACAGGAATGAGCTGAAGGCCGACTGCTACTCCCTGTGGATAGCGACCCCCGAGGCAGAGAGAGCGGCCCTCCTATCTACTCCGGCGTTTGCGAGAGTCGACGTAGAGACATGGCCTATATTGTGCGCTTATTTCGACTCCGAACGCAAACGAGTATGTATTTTAAATTTAATTCATTATTTATGATATAATTTATTTCTTTGTGTTTCTTAATTAGAAAACTAAATGTTAATGCGTTGTGCAGAAACAGGCCGCTCAGAATACGGAGAACAGGAAGTCGGCGAAGAGGGGTCGCCCCACTTACACAGGTGGCTCGAGGAACATTACTCGAGCCATGGAGTTATCGGTAAATTAAGAGTTATTCTCTAATATTCTGCAATATTAAGAGTTATTCTCTAATATTTATAATATTAAGAGTTACTTTCTAATATTGCAGACAGCTCGGACCGTGGCGTCAGGTGGTACACCGAGCGTGCTGTCCGCATATCTTGCCGTCCACGGCACCTCGACAGATCCCGCCACGGGCGAGCTTCGATGTCCCGACGTCGCTACCCAGGAGTACTGCGTAAGTGTTAATATTTTTTCTACCCAAATTTGAAATTTTAGTTTTGGAAGGTTCAAGTTTAAATTTTATACTTATACTTTACTGCTTAATGTGGGTGTAGGAGCGGGTGGTTGAGCAGGCCCAGGCCTCGGGGATCGATTTTACCGGACAGAACGATCCGAGGCTGCTGACCCCAGTTCTGGACGCCGCACACGGAGGGCACCACGGAGGTTGGGAGAGAGGCCTGGGATTGGGCCCTAGCAGGGCCCATATGAGGTTGGACTCCACCCCGGCGGTTACTTCCTCCGTCTCCAGTGGCCGGCATGTCCATCAGGAACTGGATAGCTTGAGGGCCACCGTTCAGGAGTTGAAGGAGATGCTGGTATGTATACTACTTTATAGTAAAATATCATTTCATATTATATACATATCAACATATCCATAATGAGTACGTAGCTTGAGCTTATTTGGTTTTAGAATTAAGTTTGATTAATCATACATACATATGTAATTAAAATAAACAACGCTTTTCCAAACTAGATATCCAAACAGGGTTTCGAAATAACTTAATAATGAAACGAATTCGAATAATACACAGTTCTTACACGCTTCTTACACACGTTATGTCCAGACGCGACAGGGTAGATCGGCCGAGCCTCCACATGCATCTCCTTCGGCTGCGGCTCCGCAAGCCACTACATCGGCTGCGGTTCCGCAGACAGCTCCTGTAGCTCCACCGCCCACTCAGACTCCCGCAGCCGCGGCTCCGCAAGCGACTACCTCGACGGCGGCTGCGCAGACCACAACACCAGCTCCACATGCCGCTCAGACTCCCTTATTTGTAGCATTGGAGAGTGTATTTACCGAGGAGCAGGCGTGCGTTATTTTAACGTTATTCGGAGGTGGAGCTGGACCGAACTAGGGTAGCTTTTTGGTTCTTATTTTTTGAAACATGTATTTATTTATATCACATTGTACTACATTTTGAAACGATATTGATATTGGTTTGAATTTATATCATATTCAGTTTTTGGGTTTCTTTTGTATATTATATATATGCGTGGGATGTGATTATGAATACTGCAATATATGATTTGATTGATGTATATAGTATTGTGCACAGGGCGGGAAAAAATCTAGCAGCCCTTTTTTAAAAAAAAATACAGACAAAATGTACCTACGGATTAATCCGTAGGTATATATATTGCCCCTACGGCGTTCTCCGTAGGGGCAAACTATCAGGAAACCTGATATTTTCCCACCTGATATCAATGCAGGGTGTTGGGGGTGCCCCTACGGATATGTAGGTAGGGGCCACTGTTTATCCCCTACGTATATATCCGTAGGGGCAAAATATCAGGTTCCCTGATATTTTCCCCCCGATCTCAGTGCAGTGTGTTGGGAGTGGCCCCTACGGATCAATCCGTAGGGGCTACTTTATATCCCCTACGGCTGTATCCGTAGGGGACTAAATAGGACCTACGGGTATATCCGTAGGTATATACAATATATTCAAAAAAAAAATTAAATATATGATTTTATTACCCCTACGGGGTACTCCGTAGGAGCTATAGCACCTACCGAGTTATCCGTAGGGGCATAAATTTATCCGTAGGGGCAAGTTCAGGACCTCAACTTGCACCTGCGGCCTTTGCACCTACGGGGTCTTTTTTCGCCCCTACGTATATATCCGTAGGGGCAGTGGGTTGCCCCTACCGATAAATCCGTAGGGGCAAACCATATTTGTAGTAGTGGCTCTGATATCGTCCGTCGGTATCAAGTGTGCCGCGAATCTGTTTAAAGATTGTGTTAGCTGTGTATTGTGTGATAATTAAAAATTGAACTATTGTGACCTATCTTACCGGCTTAACATGGTGAATTCAGCATCGTATTCATCTACTGATTTATCCCACATTGAACCCTGTTGTAGATGAACAAACTGCTGCTCCATTGCAAACCTGGCAGTCACAGGGAAATATTTCGCGTCGAACTTCTCGCGAAAGGTCTTCCATTCAATCGGCTGTACTAGACGGCTTTCTTCCGCCTTCCACCAGTTGCGAGCATTATCCGTGAGCTGTAGTTTTGCTACACGGACCCAAGCGTTGTCTGGCACTTGAGCTGCTGCCAGATCGTTTTCGATGCTTTGTGGCCATTCTTCCGCTTCAAGAGGGCTTCCTTTACCAGAGAACTGCTTGGGATGTAAAGCCCTGAATTGTTTTACTCCCGGTTCGTCAGTCTCGGAACGGTTCAGAAGTTGTTGTTGTCCCTCGAGAAGACTGCGAATCGCCTCAAATAGCATTGTTTGCTCAGTGGGTGGTGCAGGAACAGCTGGTGTAAGAGGTAGTGCTGAAGGGGTGTTGTTGACGTTGGTGCTGGTGTTGTTCGGGGAATCCATAATCTTGAAGAAAAATTCGGGTTAGGACAGATTCAAATGATAAGATTCAAGGAATAGAAATTTGCAAGATTCAAGGAACATGAATTGTAAAGAATGTTTTAGTTGCTGGTTCTTGTGTTATATTGCTTAGGTTGTTCACGCAGACCAGAACTGCATGACAGGGATTCAAACAGCTCTGACCTGTATGGGCCACCAACCAAACCTGTCACGCCCCGCTTCCCGGTGTACGGCGAAGGGGACGCGGCGAGGTCTGCTATGTATGTACTCAGAAGTACATACGCTAAGCGTAGCTAAGCAATATAGAAATAAATACACAAGAGACAAGAGTATAAAAAGAACAGCAACTTTTATTTATTAACATTCTTTGTACAATACATGAAAAGGAAATACAACTGAAATAAAGATGCTTAAACAGTGGCATAACAGGAAATGTAAAGTACTGGAAAGAAAAGTGTACAATGAAATTATACTTCAGGGTCTTCAGTAAAGTGCTCCAAGTCTTCCGGTGATGGCTCAACTTCTGCTGGGTCCAAGTCACCTAACGACATTCAAAGAAGAGAGAAATAGAATGTCGTCAGCGAACAGATCGCTCGGTAAGTCCCAAAGGTAAAAGAGGAGTAGAGAAGACAGAATAAGAAGATACATTTTAAAGTGTAAACTATGGTTGTAATGTTATGTCAACGCTGTTGTTTGTAGCTTGGTACAGAAGGATGCCAGTGTATACGAGGGGGGGTCTCTATATGCTAGAGACCAGGGCAAACGGAAGTACAAGGAACCGTTAAGCCACGGTACAACAACAACGTAATATAGGTTAGGTGTCTTAATCTGACCACCTCGTGCCACCTTTAACACCTTCCGTACCAATCTACCCCTTTAAACCCCGTTGTGTTTTAACAGTATTGTTGTATTGTTTTATGTAAGTTGGATGACTGACCAAAGCCATGATATCAGTAAACGGATTGTATCATGTAATTGGAATAACGGAATAATGGATGTATATCCATGGTTTGATTCAGTCAGGTTGAATAGGTTGTTAACTGGATTCAGGGATTCATGTGTTTATATTGAGTTAAAATATTAAGAATATAGATTGACTTAAATTATATTCAAGTCAGAAATAGTCAGACTCTAACCCGAGTCAGACTAAAAGAAAGGTAATTTGATGTTCTAAAATTGTTAGGGTCCTTATTGTAATTTATAAAACTTGAGGGGGTTTTATGTAAAATGTACTATTGTATAGTTTTCAAAATACACCTCAAGTATTTATTATTCGTCTTTATAGTTATAGTGAGTGTAAATTTTATTTGTGTTATTCAAGTGAATATATCCTAATAAAAGTATTAGTTGATTTATTTAAAATTCATGGTATTTTAATGTAACTTTTAATCTTCTAATTTTTTAGGAAAAGGTGGAAACTTTATCTTATGATAAAATAGTTGTTTAAATGATAATTATATATATATATATTAATACAAGAAAATTTTTATATAAATATTTTATTTTCCAAAATCTCATTTTTTCTTAAATGTTGTATTTTAAACCTTTCGAGACCGAATGCTCCTTGCGGAGGTCTGAATCTCGCACTACTAGCCCGCGGGTGCACGTTGAACCGTACTATCCCTAACGGGTTCCCCAAAAGTGGGTTGTAGTGGCGCTTTGCTTAGGTTTAATAAATACTATTCATTTAGAAAAACGGTTTTATTAATATAAGGTATTTATTTGTAAAAGGATGTAATTTCCGTATTTTAGATTCTAGGGTTTCCTAAGCCCACTAGCTTATTTCTAAGGTCTAAACGATAAGTCATTAGAAGCCTCAAATTGCCTCTTCACCGCCAATTGCGGCCACATAAGTGTCAGGTAAGTGGGAAGGAACCACAATAGTGGGCCTAATTAAAAACCACTAGCCTTGACACACTTGCCTAGACACCACAAAGTCAGTTTAGATAAACGATCGATGTCCACAACTTATCGTATTTTCCTAGTAAGAAATATTTACTAAAAAGTGTAACAATCTAAAATCTTTAAGAATGGTTTTATGAAGATTATGGTATTTTAATGTAAAGTCTTGTATTTTCGTATTCTAAATTGTTGATGATATCAATTATGCTTATATTTGTGTGTGTGTAGAGGTAGGTCATTACCTCGTGACTTATTTCAAGGTTTAGTGAAGTTTAGAGGTTAAATATGATAAATGAAACATGAGGGTATTTATGTGAAAGAATACGGTATTTGCAAAAGTTATCATTTCATGTGTGAAAACTCATTCAAATTAATTTTTACAAGTTTAGTGATCAAGATGAACATGTTTAAGAATGAGGGAATTGATTACAAGAAGAAAAATAAAGTTTATGCTATTATTGTGAAAAGAATACAATATTACAAGAAAGTTATTATTTCATGTGAGAAACTTTGTCCAAATTGATTTTTATGTGATTAATAGTCATCATGAGTATGTTTAGGTGTTATGGAATTGGTGACAAGTGAAAGTTTGCAGAAAAACTGAATCGGAAATCGGTTTGTTCCGATTTCCGTCGGGTTTCATAAAGTCGTATTTTTAGAAATACAAAAGAGAGAAGATTGGGACTTACGGGTGTCAAACTCTTCTAAAGAGTAAAGAGGTACTAGGAAAAAAGGCCGAGGTGTGGTTTCGTCGCCGGTTGTTTCTAAGGACGTCGCCGGAAATCCGTCAGCGCTTCGCCGTGCACTCGATTTCAACACACACTTTTCTTGTGGAAATTTCAAGAGAGTAAATCTAAGGTTTTGGAATTGAGATGGTAGGGGGTAGGGGTCTATTTATAGGGTAGCTAGGGTAGGGTAGGTGAAAGGTTTTGTTTATTAAAAAAATTTGTAAAAATTTAAAGAAAATCATTAAAATTTTGTATTAAATAGGATGTATTTATCAATTGAAAACCGATCACTTAAATTGGAGTTAACTGGGGGTTTCAGAATACCAAAAGCCACACTTTTGCTTTTGGGACCCCGGCCATCCGACCAACTCCGGCCGGCCGGCCGGCTGAGTTGACCGATCCCGGCCGGGTTCGGCGACGGTTGGGTGCGGGGTTCTCCGACTAAGACTTTGGCATACTCCGTTTTTGGGGTTCAGTTCAACATTTGGGTGTTATGGCCTGTGGACTGTTGGGCTTCCAAGAATTTTAAAAGAAAAATAATCTAAAAATAATGTGGGGCATGGGATTCGAACTCTGGTGGCTTGGTTTAGCAGTGCAAGGTGTTACCAATGAGCTACAAGCTCCTTCTTGTAATTATTGTTGGAAAGTAGATACTTAAAATGATATCAGCAACATTAAATACTCCAAGTATACTTCAAATTTAAATTAAATTTATGTATACAAAAATTGGAGTTGTTACACTGACCGCAAATCGATCTTCGAGAAATAGCCAGCTCCCCGCAGCTGATCGAATAAGTCATCAATACGAGGTAATGGATACCTATTTCGCACCGTAACTCAATTCAGCTGCATGTAGTCGGTGCACAACCTCATGCTGCCGTCTTTCTTTTTAACGAACAAGATAGGAGCTCCCCACGGCGATACACTCAGACGAACGAGCCCCCTATCCAGCAACTCTTGCAACTGACCTTTGAGCTCCTTCAACTCCGTCGGGGCCATCCGATAAGGTGGTATAGAAATAAGCCCCGCACACGGAATCAAGTCAATGCAAAATTCAATATCGCAATCAGGCGGCAATACTGGTACCTCAGCAGGTAACACATCCGGAAATTCTCGTGTTAGTGTATATGCCCTAGAGGCCATTACTGTGTCATACTAGATTGTATATTACTTAATGGAAGCTTGGGATATTCACCTTGTATAGACAATCTTGCTCAAAATGGTAGTTTGCTACTTGGTTTGTTTCTTTTAGCATATTGCTTATACATATTAGTAGAGCCCTTAGGATCTTTGCTTGATTACCAGCGTTGTGATGGTAGTCACACTCGTGGGGGCTGGGTAATCTACATGCACATCCTTATACAGGTCCATAGTCGTAGGACTATCGAGACAGGGCATCGATACTCCGGAGTAGACTAGCGTATGCGCTTCTCATCCCAGCAGGGGAGACGGTCTGTCCCACAGCCGTCAGTACGTCGTACTTGAGATAGTATGCGGGTGCTCGTTAGGTTACGAGTACACTGGACAGGACTCGTCGGTAAATGATTGGTTGGTACTATACCTATCACCAGTTATCAATTCCCAGGTGACATGAGTACAGCTTAGTCCGCTGACTTGACACTGTCACTTCGCCTCGAGTGTGTTCCCACTGTACTTTGATTACTACCCTACCACGGCTCAAAGGAGTCGTGCAAACAAGTAGTAGTTGAGAGCAGTCCCGAAGCACTTGGAGGCAATGACGGTTAAACTGGATTCGTCTCTCCAGGTATTGGGGGTTGACATCGCTCTGTGTCTAGAAGAGCCATTACACAAGTAGTCCCAGGCCAGGGCAAGCGAGATATACTGGTAGGTTGCCAGTGTTATCTCAGGGTGTTCTGGGCTACACTACGACACGACTAGTACCGCTATTAGGGGACTGACGTTTACCGCCCCCCTAGGCCCGCCATGCGATGTATCAGACGAACAGACCGGACTGTACGGAGATTGTCACATTCAGGCTCAGTAGGAGTTCAGATGGGTTTCACCTCGTCCGTCTTCTTATCAGCATCTACCTGGAGGGGCCGTTACGCACAGCTAGTGCCGCTTGTGGTCTATGGTTAAACCCACTGCCAGCGTAGTGTCGAGTCTTTAGAGTCCCACACAGAGAGCTATTCGCCTTTAGGAAAAAGAGTAGTGGTCGCATGGTTTAGCGACAGGTCACAAGGTTTTGCGACAGGGTTCGGTCACATCCGTGCACTTGTGCACGTTGAGTGACCGGGCAGTTATTACTAGTGGGCTTTGGTTTAAGACAGATCCTAATATACGTTTTGGGATTGGTTTTATCTCGTTTGTATTCGTGCTCCCCGGAACGCGGATACGGGTGTGTATGCACGGTTGACAGAGACAGAGGCAGAGGATTCTCATTAGGGTTGTTGACTGTTGACTTTTGCTAAACCCTAATGAGAATTAGAATTATGATTAACAATAATATTAATTATGTATTATAGTGACATGGTTAGGGTTGAAAGGTTGACCTTGTTGACTTGTTGACTTTTGTTGACCGGTTGACTAGGTTGGACTTGTTGACCACCATCATGACAATGGCTATTATTTGTTTGCATTGACTTGTGCTTGCTTGATGCTTCACAAATTGCATTTAATGCAAGAAATGATATTGTCATTTGTCATGATATCAACCATCACATTATACTCATTTTTTATTACTTGTTATCATAATTTTGGATTATGAGAGGTGAGATGAGAAGAGGTTGACTCACTTTTAATTTGGCTTTCTCTCTCTTGAGCTCTCTCATTCTCAAGCTCTCCCTCTTCCTCTTGCTCTCTCTAGCCCAAGGCAAACCCTTCTCATGAGTTGAGAACCATTGCCTTAGAAATAAAAACACCAAAACAATCCTCTACTCATCCTAGTTCACAAGGCCTAGCAAGCCAAGTGTTCTAGTTTCTTCAAGTTTGAAGAGAAGCCAAAAGGTAAAAGCTTTCGGGTCGATCCATCTTCTCCGCGAGAAGACGACGAGGGAAAGCCGGTCCGTACACCACAAGAGTTGAAGACGAAGGAGTTCAAGAAAGGTATAACCCTCTAACCGAGTAGATAAAACTCCTAGTTAGGTTGTTAGGTAGTTGTTTAACAAAGATCCATATTATGAGTCCATGTTACCACCCTAGCAAAAATCATTTTTCACCAATTCCGCAACCCCGCAAGTACCGGGGAAGGGTAGCATGGACTTACAGTGGTATCAGAGCCTAGTTAAACACTATCTAACATGTTAGCCATGTAAGTAGAAGTTCGATCGTAGAAAAAGTCGCGAAAAACACCCGGGTTGCATACTTTCTGTCGAATTTTTCCTCTGTTCCAAAAACACCCGGTTTTTACATCTCACTGTAGAAAAATGGTCCAGAGAGCCCATCAACGCGCCGCGGAACCGCGGCAGGAGCTTGCTCCCGCCGCGGATCCGCGGCCGAGTTGACTCGGCCGTGGACTATTTTTCTTGCAGTGAGGTCATAGGGGTGTTTTGGGATTTTTACAATATGGTTTTTCTGCCCAGATTTTCCAGAAAGCAAAATTTGTTTTTGGGGCTTAAAAAAGCCATATTTTGATCGAACTTCTAAAGACTAAAGCTAACGGGTTTATATCTGTGATGTGTTATATGTATTGAACGTCTGCTAATCGATATACGTCGATTAGTGGGTACATATCTGTGATCTGTAATGTTGATGGTATGTGTATATGAACTCATTGGATTGTCGCGGGTGAATAGCCGGGGGTTGTGAGATGAGAGTTTTCTTTTCTTTCAATTCATGTAATATGTAAATTGATGTAATATTATTTGTATGGCCGCACAACCGGGTCAAGGTTGTAGCCGTCATTGTATAATTTCTTTTTACTGTTTTTGCTCCTAGGATAGACCCAAGGTGGGGTGCACAAACTACCGGGTATCTCGAAGTGCCGAGTGGCCTACTCACGTCGTTGAGGGAGGTTGCTCCGCTTCGGATATTTGGCGGGTAGTTTGCCGCACCCGTAGGGGTCTAGGGTGGGGTATTGGCTATTCACCGCGACCGATTAATCCGATTTTCATTATAGGCTCGTACGAATTGCGGATTCCTAGTATATCCAATGTGTTCATCTATGATCTGAAATGGCTATCATTGCAATATATCTATATATGATATTATTTAGGCGTTGCTTATGTTTTGCATCCGCGCTAGTCCAGCCCCCGCTCTGTCGTTAGTTAAGTAACCTAACGGGTAATGATGGGGCCCCATGGCGAATGCGGATGGCATAAACGTACGTCATATTTTGGTTGTTTTCTGCAATGGTAGGATTAAATGATGGGACGCATTAAAATTAATGCAAGAAAATAAACCAAAGTAAAGTCGTTGGAACACTTTCAAAAACCACTCGGTTCTTTTCAAAAACCAACTTTTAAATGTGGAGCTTGAGCCACTCCTTTTTAAAAGCTATCTCATTCCATCGATTATATCAAGTTCACTACGTTCACGGTTTTGCCAAAACCATTCGTAGACCTTCGTCGTTTCACATGAATAGTCAATAGTATTCAAGCTGTGTTTGTTGGCCAAAGTCAAGGCATAGTGATTGGTAGCTATTGGGTATTCAGGTGTAGCATAGATAGATGCGTTGGTTTGGGACAGTCATACCGCCTTGTTGGCCAAAGTCAAGGGTAGGTACGGGTGGGTTCAAATTAACCTGGAGAATGACGGGTAGAACTTCACATGTGACTTATGATTTGTTGGCCAAAGTCAAGGCCATAAGAGTATGGGGCAAAAATCCACATCGGGAGTTTCTAAAGAACCAGAAACTTGCTAGAGCTGCATACCATTTGGAGTGTGATGATTCTGGTAGGATTCCTTCAGTTTTGTCACGCGATGATATTTGGATCCCGATCCTACTGTGAGTATATGCTACTCCTCGGAAAATTTCTCACTTAACGATCAATGATATAAACCAAGTAGGTGTCTAGAAAGGTGTTAGCAGGGCTACCCCCCAGGGAAAAGAGGTTATTTAATTAAAGAACTTCGCGAAAGCGTTGGAAAACCTCCCTCGAAGTACCGACACTAGCCTGGCTGAACGGTTAAGCAAGTATTGTACGGTGAGATTGATTCCGACTAATTCTTCCTTTTTGGTTTAAGGAGGAATTTGAGATACAGTGGGAGCCATCCTGTTTAGACAAACTAAAAACCACTCTAAACTTGCAAAAGCATCATGCTGAGTGTTTCTTCTCTCTCTCCTAATTGCAGCGACCAATCGACATGACTGGACTTAAGTTACTTCTAGATAAAAACATACTGACAGGGCCAAACTACAAAGATTGGCTCAGGAATGTCAAGATGGCAATCACTTACGACAAGATGGGGTATCTTCTTACCACCAAAGCTCCCCATGTCCCAGGTCCCACCTCCTGCGTCGCGGATAGGGAAATCCGTAAGACCTGGGAGATCGATTGCGTGAAGGCCAAGTGCCTCGTGCTTGCCTCTATGGACAATGAACATTAGAGGAGGCACGAGAATATGGACCTCGAATCTATATTTCTCCATACAAAAGAACTGTATGGAGAGCAATCGCGTATCGCAAGATACGAAGTGTCGAAGAAGCTATTTTCGGCAAGGTTGGCCATCAGATCATCAGTAGCGGAACACGTGCTTAAGATGATTAGCTTCATTGAGGAGCTCGCGGACCTTGGGACCACGTTAGAGAACGAGCTCTATACGGACTTGATTCTCCAGTCCCTTCCTTCCACTTACGCCCAGTTCATCCTGAACTTCAACTTGCAAGGAAAAGAAGTTGAACTTCCGGAGTTCCTCAACATGCTGAGGAGTGCAGAGGGCACCTTACAGGAAGGTAGGGAAACATCCACTTTGTTTGTAGGAGGATCTTCCTCTTCTAGGTCTAAGGCGAAAGCCAAGGGAAAGAAGAAGAAAGCCCCCGCTAAACCAAGGGACGGTGTTAGTAAAGTGAATACGAAGGGAAAAGCAAAGGCAACAAAGGGAGCGGGGCAGCTTGTGGGAAAGGAAGAGTGCTTCTATTGTCATAAGAAGGGACACTGAAAGAAAGATTGCAGGGCTTGGAAGGCCAGAACACAGGATCTGAAGCAAGTTGCGGCTTCAGCTTCAGGTGTGTATGTTATTGAAAATTGTCTTTCAATAAACTCTACTTCCTGGGTATTGGATACCAGATCAGGATCTCATATCTGTAATTCTTTGCAGGCACTGAGAAAGCGTAGGGTTTTGAAGGCAGGTGATATGACCCTCAGAGTTGCAAACGGAGCTGGCATGGATGCTGAGTCCATGGGGGACTATCACCTGGTCTTGTCAGATGGACACATTTTGGTTTTGCGTAATTGGTATTTTGTACCCAATGTAACTTGTAATATCATTTCTGTATCTTTATTATCTAAAGAAGGTTATGAATTTGCATTTGTAAGTAATGTTGTGAACATTCACCTTAATCAAGTTCTGATTGGGTCAGGTACATTAAGCAATGGTATATACGTATTAAATCAACCACATATTTTCAATGTCCAGAATACACACAAAAGAAAGTCTCCGGAAACTAATCAGGCTTTCTTATGGCATTGTAGACTGGGTGACATCAATGAGAGAAGATTGACTAAGTTACATACAGAAGGATATTTGGATTCATTCCAATATCAATCATATACAACTTGTCAATCCTGTCTCAAAGGAAAGATGACAAAGTCTCCGTTCACTGGACACGGAGTAAGAGCGAGCGAGCTCTTGGGACTCGTACACAGCGACGTGTGCGGTCCAATGTCTACACATGCGCGAAGCGGTTTTTCTTACTTCATAACTTTTACGGATGACTTTTCAAGGTACGGATATGTTTTCTTAATGAAACATAAATCCGAAGCCTTTGGAAAATTCCAGGAATATAAGAATGAAGTAGAAAAACAAACCGGAAAAAGTATCAAGACACTGAGATCGGATCGAGGTGGTGAATACTTGAGTGCCGAGTTCCTGGATTACCTAAAAGAGAATGGAATTCTCTCTCATCTTACTCCTCCATACACTCCACAACACAACGGTGTATCGAAGAGACGGAACAGGACCCTATTGGATATGGTACATTCCATGATGAGTAACGCTGAGTTACCGCGATCATTCAGGGGATATGCGCTAGAATCAGCCGCAAATCTTTTGAACCGAGTTTCAACTAAGACTGTGCCTACCACACCATATCAGATGTGGTGTGGGAAGAAACCCTATCTTAAGAACATTAAGACATGGGGATGTCCAACTTTAGTCAAAAAGCAGCATGAGGACAAACTCGAGGCACGCTCAGTACAGTGCAAGTTCGTGGGATATCCAAAGAACTCCAAGGGATATTTCTTCTATTGCGAAGAGGAACAAAAGGTTTTTGTTTCTCGTCATGCCTGCTTCTTGGAAACTGAGTTTTTGGAAAACCAGATAAGTAGGAGCGCAGTAGAACTGGACGAAATTCCAGAACCACGAGCTATTACTGAGAGCTCAGTAGAACCAGAGGGTTCAAAAGAACAGGACATTCCTACGCCGCTCCGCAGGAGTAGTTGGCAGTCTCATCCGCCCGAGAGATACTACGGTTTTCTCATAGACGGGGATAGAGAGGACTGCATCATTGATTATGATGAGCCTACTAGCTTCCAGCAGGCCGTTCAGAGTGTTGACTCGGTAAAATGGCTGGATGCAATGCGGACCGAAATGGAGTCCATGTACACCAACAAAGTATGGACGTTGGACATTGCTCCAGATGGGGTAAAACCCGTAGGATGCAAGTGGATCTTCAAAAGGAAGATTGGTGTAGATGGACAGGTTGAGACCTATAAAGCTAGACTAGTTGCAAAGGGTTTTCTTTAAAGACCTGGTTTGGACTATGACGAGACCTTTTCTCCAGTAGCTATGCTGAAATCCATTCGGATCATTATTGCCATTGTTGCCTTCCACGATTATGAGATTTTGCAGATGGACGTAAAGACCGCTTTTCTAAATGGAAATTTAGAAGAGTGTGTTTATATGGACAGCCAAAGGGTTTCATTCAGAGTGGGAGCAGCGAAAAGGTGTACAAGTTGCTTAAGTCCATCTATGGACTAAAGCAGGCATCGCGGAGTTGGAACATCTGTTTTGATGAGACGGTCAAAGAATTTGGCTTTATCAAAAATCCAGATGAACCATGCATCTATAGTAGATTTTTAGCAAGAACTGTCGTATTCCTCGTTCTATACGTGGATCACATTCTTCTGATAGGAAATGACATTCCTATGCTACAATCTGTCAAGGGGTTCTTGTCACACAAGTTCTCCATGAAAGACCTGGGTGATGCCAATTACATTCTGGGGATCCGGATCCATCGTGATATTCCAAGAGGATGTTGGGACTTTCGCAGTCCAGGTACATCGACACCATACTGAAAAGATTCAGTATGGAAGATTCCAAGCGCGGTAATCTACCGGCTTGTCACGGGATCACCCTCTCCAAAGAGATGTCTCCCAAGACTGATTTGGAAAGGGATCACATGTCTATTATACCCTACGCTTCTGCGGTAGGCTCTATAATGTATGCGATGTTGTGTACCAGACCGGATGTAGCTTATGCACTGAGTGTAGTAAGTCGGTATCAGTCAAACCCTGGGGAGAAACACTGGATAGCGGTAAAGAACATTCTCAAGTACCTGAGAAGGACTAAGGAGATGTTCTTGGTGTATGGCGGAAAAGACCTCCAGATCGAGGCCTTTGCTGACTCGAGCTTCCAGAGTAACAAGGATGATTCCAATTCCGTGTCGGGTTTTGTCTTTACCCTCAATGGAGGGGCAGTGTGTTGGAAGAGTTCCAAACAGGAAACCGTTGCTGACTCGACGATGGAAGCGGAATATATCGCTGCTACAGATGCCGCAAAAGAAGCCATCTGGATAAGGAAGTTCTTGAAAGAACTTCAGGTGGTTCAGTCCATTGTTGATCCGATACCTCTGTATTGCGACAACAACGGGGCTATAGCTTTAGCGAAGGAACCCAGGTCCCATCAGAAATCCAGACACATCTTGAGGCGGTATCACCTGATCAGGGAGATCGTCGATCGCCCGGAGATCGAGGTTCGGAGGGTTGCTTCAGAAGATAACACTGCAGATCCATTCACCAAGGCCTTGCCCCAGACTCAGTTCGAGCGGCTGATCGAGATGATATGTCTTCGATACGCCAGTACATGGCCTTAGTGCAAGTGGGAGATTGTTAGTGTATATGCCCTAGAGGCCATTACTGTATCATACTTTTTTGTATATTACTTAATGGAAACTTGGGATATTCACCTTGTATAGACAATCTTGCTCAAAATGGTAGTATGCTACTTGGTTTGTTTCTACTTTAATATGTGCATGTGTTTCTTTTAGCATATTGCTTATACATATTAGTAGAGCCCTGAGGATCTTTGCTTGATTACCAGCGTTGTGATAGCAGTCACACTCGTGGGGGCTGGGTAATCCATAAGCACATCCTTATACAGGTCCCTAGTCGTAGGACTATCGAGACAGGGCATCGATACTCCGGAGTAGACTAGTGTATGCGCTTCTCATCCCAGCAGGGGAGACGGTCTGTCCCACAGCCGTCAGTACGTCGTACTTGAGATAGTATGCGGGTGCTCGTTAGGTTACGAGTACACTGGACATGACTCGTCGGGAACTGATTGGTTGGTACTATACCTATCGTCAGTTATCAGTTTCCAGATGACATGAGTACAGCTTAGTCCGCTGACTTGACACTGTCACTTCGCCTTGAGTGTGTTCCCGCTGTACTTTGATTACTACCCTACCACGGCTCAAAGGAGTCGTGCAAACAGGTAGTAGTTGGGTGTAGTCCCGAAGCACTTGGAGGCAATGACGGTTAGACAGGATTCGTCTCTCCCGGTATTGGGGGTTGACATCGCGCTGTGTCTAGGAGAGCCATTACACAAGTAGTCCCTGGCCAGGGCAAGCGAGATATACTGGTAGGTTACCAGTATTATCTCAGGGTGTTCTGGGCTACACTCCGACACGACTTGTACCGCTATTAGGGGACTGACATTTACCGCCCCCCTAGGCCCGCCATGCGATGTATCAGATGAACAGACTGGACTGTACGGAGATTGTCACATTCAGGCTCAGTAGGAGTTCAGATGGGTTTCACCTCGTCCGCCTTCTTATCGGCATCTACCTGGGGGGCCGTTACGCACAGCTAGTGCCGCTTGCGGTCTGTGGTTAAACCCACTGCCACCGTAGTGTCGAGTCTTTAGTGTCCCACACAGAGAGCTATTCGCCTTTAGGCAAAAGAGTAGTGGTCGCATGGTTTTGCGACAGGTCGCATGGTTTTGCGACAGGGTTCGGTCACATCCGTGCACTTGTGCACGTTGAGTGACCGGGCAGTTATTACTAGTGTACTTTGGTTTAAGCCAGATCCTAGTATACGTTTTGGGATTGGTTTTATCTCGTTTGTATTCGTGTTCCCCGGAATGCGGATACGGGTGTGTATGCACGGTTGACAGAGACAGAGGCAGAGGATTCTCATTAGGGTTGTTGACTGTTGACTTTTGCTAAACCCTAATGAGAATTAGAATTATGATTATCAATATTATTAATTAAGTATTATAGTGACATGGTTAGGGTTGAAAAGTTGACCTTGTTGACTTGTTGACTTTTGTTGACCGGTTGACTAGGTTGGACTTGTTGACCACCATCATGACAATGGCTATCATTTGTTTGCATTGACTTGTGCTTGCTTGATGCTTCACAAATTGCATTTAATGCAAGAAATGATATTGTCATTTGTCATGATATCAACCATCACATTATACTCAATTATTATTACTTGTTATCATAATTTTGGATTATGAGAGGTGAGATGAGAAGAGGTTGACTCACTTTTCATTTGGCTTTCTCTCTCTTGAGCTCTCTCATTCTCAAGATCTCCCTCTTCCTCTTGCTCTCTCTAGCTCAAGGCAAACCCTTCTCATGAGTTGAGAACCATTTACTTAGAGATAAAAACACCAAAACAATCCTCTACTCATCCTAGTTCACAAGGCCTAGCAAGCCAAGTGTTCTAATTTCTTCAAGTTTGAAAAGAAGCCAAAAGGTAGAAGCTTTCAGGTGGATCCATCTTCGGCGCGAGAAGACGACGAGGGGAAGCCGGTCCGTACACCACAAGTGTTGAAGACGAAGGAGTTCAAAAAAGGTATAACCCCTTAACCGAGTAGATAAAACTCCAAGTTAGGTTGTTAGGTAGTTGTTTAACAAAGATCCGTATTATGAGTCCATGTTACCACCCTGGCAATAATCGTTTTTCACCAATTCCGCAACCCCGCAAGTACCGGGGAAGGGTAGCATGGACTTACATCTCGTACGATCGGAACCTGGTCCAACGGGACCTCAACGACTCCTACGTCCTGAATAAAGGCGAGGAATCCACGACAACTGTTCTTCAAGAGTCGTCCCGCACAAAGAGCAGAAATCATGTTGGCAGGAGTTATACTACAGTCTCCCTGCACAACAAAAATAGGTTTTCCTGAAAAACAGAATCTGACCGCTTTCCCCTGACAATCAACATAAGCATGACAAGCGGCTAGCCAATCCATACCGAGAAGTATATCAAAATCTAGCATATCCAGGAGAATCAAATCGACTAATGAATCCTTATCACCAATACATAATGAACAGGACCTGAATACGTGTCGGGCTACAAAAGAATCTCCCACAGGAGTAATCACAACTAGCGGTAACTCTAACAACGACGACTTTCTCCTCAGAGAAAGTGCAAAGTTACAGACACATAAGAGTGCGTAGAACCTGGATCAAATAAAATGTGTGCATCTAAAGAACATACTGAAAGAGTACCTATCACAACTGCATTGGATGCATGGGCATCCTGTGGAGTCAAAGCAAAAACCCGAGCCTTGCCCCTACCAGCATCCTGACGTCCTCTCCCTCGGTCTCCTCGCCCTCTCTGAAAGCGTCCTACAAAACCCCAACCTCGCGGTACAATGGCCTGGCGCATAGTGCCAACTGGTGGAGGATGTAATGCCATCGAAGTACAAGGTGGAGGGGGTAAAGCATTCTGCGGAACAACAGTCCCTCCATGGAGTCTACACTCTCTAGCCAAATGCCCTGGAAGTCCACAACTAAAACATGTAAATGGAGGCCTCTGCTCTATGGGGTACGAGTTGAACATCTGGCCCTGAGACCAACCTCTGCCAAAACTGCGGCCTGGAAAGTGTCTGCCTCCACCTCTCCCAAACTGCCTGGTAACTGACCCAATAGGTCTGGTCCTCTTTGGCTCAGGAACGATCGCTGTCTCGTTCAAATGTTCTTCTACTCGCATACCTGCGTCCATGGCCTGCGCATAAGTATCGAAATGCTGGGAGCCTATAGCAAGGAACAACTGTATATCCAGACTCATCACAAACCTCTTCACCCGGAGCTCCTCCGTAGGAACTAAATATGGAGCATAGCGTGATAGCTTGGTGAACTGCAAGTCATACTCTACCACCGGCATATCTGCAGGTTTTCATAACGCCACGAAACTGCTGTCTCTGGCATCTCTTACGCTTTGGGGAAGAAATCTGGCAATGAACACCTCAGAAAACTTTGTCCATGTCATCAGAGGTAGACCTGTGGCTCGCCCCCTCTCCATCGACTCACACCATGCCTGTGCAAGTCCCTCCAATCGAAAGATGGTCAGCTCCACCGACTTCGCATCAGAACATCTCAATGACCTGCCAATCCTAGCTATCCTATCAAGAAAGGACTGAGGATCCTCTGTTGCATCGGTTCTTGTAAACACCGGAGGCCTCAACCTCATAAACTCCGGAAGTGATACCTCCATCACCCTCGTGTCTACAAATGCAACAGTCTGGATAGGCAGTATATCGGGCTCCACCATCGTCGGTGCCTGATCATGCCTCTGAACATGGGTGGCTTCAGTCAACTGTCCCACCATCTGCTGTAAGCTCAACATGCCCTCCTCTATCCTAGTCAGTCTGTCTAGAGGAGGAGGATTAACATGTTCGGGTACCGCCGGAACGTCCGGTGCGTCAATCGCCGTCACTGGCGGATTCGTCCTAGCTGCATTCCTGGTTGCGGCTCGCCTAGCTCGCGTAGCTCGCGTAGCCATAGCAACCGGAACAAGAAACGAGAGTTGATAAGGTGAACGAATAGGAACAGTAATAATAGGGACTCAAAGGAAGGATTAATCAAGACATACATCCTAAAGTTACTCAGGCTGAGTATCGTAGCGTAAATATGCCGTGGAACATATGTATGGTACTCTACTCATCCCAAATCACCTACTCCATCAAACCAAGGGTCATCCTACATAACGAATTCTTAAAGTCTACTAACTTCAACTCACTACTCGGTTCCGTAAGTTTAATTCAAAGCTCTGATACCAACTTTGTTACGACCCGAAATTCGGATGTTACCGGCACTTAAATTGTATAACATCTAAAGATGTTGACACAATCCGAGTAAGCAAAAAACCAAGATAAAAAACCCATTTTGCGGAATTTAGAAATTTTTAGTTTTTAAGAAAAAGGATAAGGTAGTATGCTGAATGATTTTAAGAAATGAAATCAAAGCAACTGATTTTTTTTGCATTTAAAATGTTCGACAACACATCCTTATTAATCATTAATAAAAGTAGTTATAAAGTGTTTAAATAAGTTGCATCTCTAGTTGGGAGCATAACAATGCCAAACGGCGGAAATCAATACGCAATAATAATACGACGCATCAAGTGAATGATTTCATTCATATATAGAGAAAGCAATAATTAACACAACTAGACGATTTCACTCAATCGAATTTAAAACATATAAAGACATATCTCGTTCTAGGTCAAATATAGAGAATTTCTAGATCCAATATACATATACCAAAATAGGAAGTTACTGCGTAGGTAACCCACCTAGCAAAATAAACGATGAGAGCTGACAAGTGGATCCGCGCTACTGCTACTTGTCCATGCGTCTCCTGCAAGGAACTATGGCACAACAGGGGTGAGTTGCCAACTCAGTGAATAAACTAACATCTAAGAGCTGATATTGTAAGTATGACGAACTAGGGTTATTAGAAATCTTTATAAGTATAATGTATGATAACATGTGAAAGCATGAAAATGTATTAACTAAATGTATTAAAACAACACTGAAATCTCATAAATTATTTCCAAAATCATAAGTTTCTAAATAAGGCTCATTTTTCCGTGTCCAACATCGACACAAATCTTCTGTTTTCAGCAGACATCGTTCCTCGAACGATTCTGTCAATCCACAACATCGGTCGGTATCTCCCAGATATTCGCCGTGTTTCATTACCATCTCCGGTATCGAGTATCCTTGCTAGGCTCCCTGCCTCACATGCGACTATCATGCCCCTCGGTCTCGACTGGGTCCACCATGTATCCAACTGTATATCCCCACACTCAGTCTGGATAACATGTAAATCCGCAACCGTATAGCCCCCCACTCGGTTCGGAGTAAATCCAAATCATAAAAATGACATCTCATGGTGGACGTATCATATCAATTATGAAGAATCAATGAATACAACTTAATAGAATATAAAACTCAAAACCAAAAATCCTTAAATCCAATACACCTGGTGATACAATTAATAACGAATTGAAAGTAAGACATGATAGGTATCAATTAATAACAAGGATGCACACAACTACTAATAATGATGTTTATGGTATGAAAGGAATCATATAGAATATGACAAGTTTTAATTCATACGTGACATGTCAATATCGATGAGGTGTAGTGTAACATATATGTATGTGCACGTGCAACATGACTCATCGATAATTCGTGCAGTGTTCTAACAAGTGTTATTTTCTAGATATGAATGGATATGATGAAGTTTCTCAGTTTTAAACATATACTCAATATAAAGGAAATTATTATCCAACTATTAATTACGGGCGTATAACGCCATCCATACAAAATCCCCCGGTAGATGTTAAATCTACTTACCGAAATACGTCAAAGCTAGTCAGATTTTATCAATCATTTTCCTTTTCTTGCGGTCTCCGAAGTCTTCGTGATCGTACCTAACATCGAATTTAACTTCGTATAAGAAACGGCTAACATCCGATACGGCGAAAAACGTTAAACTACACGATTTACATACTAATTATGCTATGTGTGGATATTGTGACCATCTAACACTTATACTAAGCTAAGTTAACCCTTCATAGTCCGTGACAGTAAAAACAGAACCGTGTCACGAAGCATACGTGTCATATTTGTAGAATTTTAACCCCAAAACTGATATTAGCTTCTAGATTTTATATACTGAATAGTTAACATAAACTAACAATACCCGACACCCTAACATAAACACAGAGAGCTACCCTATAAAAATAAACACCCAATTCTATGGAAGACCGGTCGAGCTCGGATTTTGGGTAGGTGTCGCCGGCCAAAATCCGAGGAAAAGGGTTCGTTTTCCTATTGGTTATTCTAGGTCTAAATTACAAGATGAAGTCACTATTTGACTTTTTAATTATCATCTAAACTATCGCAGATTCAAAAACATAGCTTAAATTATCTAAATACGATATTTCCGATATCAAACTTCTATAATAAACAGTACAGCACTAAAAATCTGCAGAGTTAAAGATTATACCTACAGAAAGATCACTGAAAAGTTCTTTCCATGATGCACAAGCTCAAAAGATCCTAACTTGAGGGTGGTGGTAGTAATCCTTAGCACTTAGTTTCTCTTCTCTTTTTCTTTAGTGTTCTAGGGTTTTCTTTATTTCCTAATGAATAAATTTTGTTTCTAACTTAATAATCTCAACTGTAACAAAAGAAAAGATAAGAACAAGGAATTGATGAGGTTTAGGAGGAGGTGTTGTTGGATATAGTGCCCTCTGAGTCAATTATTGGATCGCAGGCACGTGATTGCAATGATTGAGGGAGGACCTATGCCGGTAGGAAAATCTTACTCAGGAAGATTGTATACTATCTGGTTTGTCTTTATCATCGTGTACATGCTTTAAGTGACATTGTAGTTCACTATTACACGTTGATAGAGAATAGTATGCTACCATGGTTTGCCTTTATCATCGTGTACTGCTTTAGGTGACCTTACAGGTCACTATTGCACGTTGATGAAGCCCATAGGATTCTAGCTTGACTACCAGCAGTATGATGGCGATCATATACGTAAGAGTTGGGTAGTCTATAAGCACATCCTTAAAGTGGTCCCTAGTCGTGGGAGTTTCGAGACTGGGCATCGATACTCCATTAGTAGACTAGTGTATACAGTCGAGACCCCGACGAGGGGCGGTGGCCGGTCTCACAAGCCATTGGTGTCAGTTGGATCACCTAAGATGTATACAGGTGCTCATTAGGTTATGAGTACACAGGACAGGACTCGCCGGGAACATGCTGGTTGGTATTATACCTAGCGTCAGATAGCAGTTCCCTAGTGACATGTGTACAGGTTAGTTCATTGACCTGAGATCGTCATTTGTCTTGTGTGAGTTCCGACTTTACTTTGATTACTACCCTACCATGGCTTAAAGGAGTCGTGCAAACCGGTTTTAGTTGGGTACAGTCACGAGCCAGAAGGAGGCAGTGAGCGGATCGGCAGGGGTTCGTCTCTCCCGGTATTGGGGGTGAGATCGCGCTGTGTCTAGGAGAGCCATTACACGAAGTCCTTGGCCAAGGCATGAGATTTACTGGTAGGATTCCAGTAGTATCTCAGGGTGTTCTGGGCTACACTCCGACATGACTTGTACCGCTTTTGGGGGTCTGACTTTTACCAGCCCCAAGGCCCGCCATGCGATGCTCATAGACGAACGGACCGGACTGTACGGATATTGTCACTGACATGCTCAGTAGGGTGTCAGGATGAGTTCGCTCATCGACCTCCCTTTTGTTCAATACCTAGTATCCCATTACATACGGCTAATACCTCTGACGTGCTAGTGGTTAAATCCACAGCCAAAGTATTGACTAGTCTTCAAAGTCCCCCACAGACAGTTTCTCAAGTTTCGGGTGAAACGTTGTAGAGCCTGTATGGATTTATGACAGGGTTCGAACGTACGCGTGCACTTCTGCACGTGTTATAGTTCGGACGGATAATACTAGCGGGCTTTGGTTTAAGCCGGATCCTAGTATTATACAGTGTAGATTATGTCTCATTGCATTTGTATTCGGTCGGAATAAAAATGGGGGTATGTATATACAGTCGTGGGGTTTTCCTATAATTTATTACGGGATCGCTTTTTTGAAGTTGCCAGTTTGCATTCCGTTTCGGTCATTTTCCTTTCTTTCTTTCTTTGATTGAAAATTGATAGAGAGGGTTCTTTTTACAAATGTGCTATTTGTTATGGAGAGGTTTTTTTTGTGGCACATGGTTTCTTCATAATGGTTCTAGCATGTTATGATTATTTTCTGCATCATTACTTGCTTTTTGAGATGAGATTGTGATGGGATTGAAAAGTTCTTGGTGTGACTTTTCCTTGGGTTGACCCCACTCTTGTACTTATGCTTCCTCCCTCCTCTCTCCATTTTTGGAGCATGGCCGGCCACTAGTTGAAGGGGGCTGTCCAAATTTTTGGGTGTGGGAAAAATAGCATTCTCATTTTGCTTGCCAAAAAATTCAATAGCTCCATTTCAAAAGTTCATCTTCCACCTTCACATCCAAATGGCAACTTCTAACAACCCCTTGAGACATAGTGATCTATGTATATTCTACAGCAATCTTGAACACGTCGGCTAGCCAACTTCGTGTCTGAATTGCCTCGGTTCAGAGGTGGGAGCCCGTAAAAAGACTCGGTGATGTGGTGCCTTTCCGATGAGGAGACCGGAGATCAGTGATGCCGCGAGGAGCTTAGGATGGTGGCCGAAGACCGAAGGACACGGATCGCTCGGTATAGCTCTCTACCCTTTCTCCAGTTAGCTAGTAGTAGGTTAATGGTCCGATCCCGGTTTATAGTACGCAGTAGCGCCGGTTTCTAGTTAAAGAAAAGTTTTTGTTTCCGCATTTTGGCCTCGGACAGACGGCCGGGGCGCTACCGTAGACTTACATGGTATCAGAGCCACGTCGTTAACCTTTTCTAGCTTGTTCCAACATATTTAAAATATCAATCGAACGAATTTTCTAAAAACCGCATTTCCAAGCATCAGTTTCTTTCGAAATTTTTTAGTTGTCAAAAAAATATTTGGTGTATTGCAGAAATACATGCAGGGTTTTTTAAGTGTTATGTGAAAATTTAGTTGCTCAAGGCTACAGTGTCGCCGCGGAACCGCGGCCCAACCCTTGATTTGGCCGCGGTTCCGCCGCGAAGTTTTGTCTCCTCTGCACTGTTGGATATAGTGCCCTCAGAGTCAATTATTGGATCGCAGGCACGTGATTGCAATGATTGAGAGAGGACCTATACCGGTAGGACAGTCTTACTCAAGATGATAGTTTTCTATCTGGTTTATCTTTATCATCGTGTACTTCTTTAGGTGATGATCAGTCGAAAATAATGTATTTTTAACACGGCAATTTCCCTATCATTTGCACTCATTTAGAAGTGTTCGGTATTCATATTTCACATATTAGCAAAACAGTCCTGAAATATCAGATTTCATGTGTTAGACTCTAAAACCGACATTTCTGAGGAAATTGTGTGTTTATCATGGCATCGCATCATCCCTATATTGCGCAACACTTGTTTCGAGATTTGTGCAGGAAAATCTAGGAGACGGGCCAAAATTGTCATTTTGCTGATCAAACATTACGCCAACTCAAAAGATTCAGATCTGGAAGTAATCTAGAAAGAATTTTCAGAATCAACATATCATAAAAAGGCCCACATATCAAATCCAACAAGCACCAGAGAGCCCAAGCCCCAACTCCCCCAAAGCGCCGCGGAACCGCGGCGGGAGCCGACTTGCGCCGCGGTTCCGCGGCGGTTTGGCTACATCATCATGCCATTTTCAGTGCAATATCCTTCTCTCAGTGGGTACACCTAATCTTGACACGTCAAATTCCAGAATTCTCTAGAGTCTTCTGCCAGATCAGCAAAGATCATTAAGCATGCTAATCTTGATTAAGCTCCTAACAAACTAGTTCTAGAAGCTCCCTCCTAACTAATCACATCTAGAAGCTTCTCCTCTAACTAACTTTTGGAAGGAAATTCAAATCTCCTTAACAAACATTTGGAAGGAAACTTAAAATTCATATCCTAGATCTAGGGTTTGGTTGTCTATAAATAGGAACCTAGATCTAAGGGTTGAGGTTAATCTTCCATATTCCTAAATCTCTAATTCTTCATCTTCTTCCACAAGTCTAGTGACAAGGCTTGTGCGAAACCCTAACCCTAATTCCAATCAAAAGTCAAGATCCCGAGTACCAAATCAAGCGAGAAGCCCTTCAACCTTTTAGGAGCGGAGCCGATCTCCAATCGAGCAAGTGATCCAAGCCGATCCGCGACTCACGGAGCCGAGCAAAGCCAAATCGACGATCGAGTTCTTCCTCTTGTAGTTCTTGAGCGAATGTAATGAAATTGTTGATATAAATAAAGGGTGAAATTCTTTAATCTTGTTTTCTTTAAATTCATGCATCATGATTCGATCTCAATTTGTAATTGTAGTTCTTGTTGTCATGTTTGAGTAAAACTCCGCTCGTAAAGGAGTCGTGACGATCAATAGAATGATGATGTAACAAATCTTAATACGATTCTTAAGTCCTACGGGTTTTGTAAACCCTAGCAAGTTCAAGAATCGATGACCTAGTTTCGTTGTGATGCTTTCTTGATTGTGATCGCTCGAAATTAGGGATCTACGATCGTTTCTTGAAATTACTAGAGGCTAGAATGTGAATGATGTCGACAAAGGAACATGGGATAAATGATGAAACCCTAGTTTCACTAGAAATCCCTAATTCTCGTCGATCATAATCGATCTAGTATCAATTCATCGAAGGATAAGAATACATCATCGTAAGATTACATCACGTCTATAGATCCGATCGATTCCTACGAGCCTCATTTCGATTCTTGATATTTGGTTGGAAAAATCATCAAACTATCAATTCTTGATTCTATCTTTTTCTTGTTATTAGATCTAGATTTTCTAATTCTTGAACTTCAAATACAAATCATGAATTGTTTTCTTTTCTTTTCTTTAAAGTTTTGACTCATCTAATTCAAAAGACGAACGATTACACTTTCCCTGTGGACGATCCGCACTTACTAACAATCTACATCCGACACCGTAGTTGATTGCGGTCAAATAATTTTTGGTTGTGATTTCTTTACAATTTCCAACTACACAAACAAGAATTCTTTACAATCAAATGGCGCCGTTGCCGGGGATAGTGCGCTAATTGTTCGCATTTTGAAATTTGAGTTGAAAGATTTATTCCGTTACAATTTCTAGATCAAAATTCGCGCAAACACTAATACGTGTTGTTGTGATTTGATTGCGAGGAAATCTGGAATTATTGGTACTGGAGAAAATTTTTTCTGAATATTCCAGTAAGCTAAAGGAGCAACAGAAGCATTTTCCTAAAATTTTGTTCTGAGATCTCCTTCCCCCACCGTGATTCGGCGGCCAACACCCACCTCCTGCTGCGGTTCCTCGGCAGCTATAGCTCCTCTCTGTTTCAAATTTGCTTTGTGAGCTTCTAACTTTCTTATCTCTTCTTAAATCTGCTCCAATTAACATTTTGTGCAGGTTTCTTTGTAAATAAATCGCAGCGCGCAAAAAGCAAATTAAAATTGTGCGTGTTTTTGTATCTTGTGGTTGTTTGCATAATTAATACGGACATTAAGGGGCAAAGACCAAATCCAGATTAGGTGGGGAGTTCATTACCCTTCCTAAGCCCCGAAAACCGCAAAACTTGCATCCGCATTTTACCCCATTTAACTAAAAAATATCTAGAGATGACTCTAAGGACCGTCGCGCTCACTTAGGAGAGAAGAAGGCTGTGGGTAATTCATTGCTTATCCGCGTTTTCTTGTGGTGTCTAAGGCAAGTGTGTCGAAGGCTAGTGGTTATTAATTAGGCCCGCTACTTACGTAGTGGAGTACCTTCCCACTTACCTGGCACTTACCTGGCCACAGGGGGACAAAGAGGCAGTGGAGGATTTTATCATGTGACTTGTCTTTTGGCAGTTAGGAGCGGTCTAGAGATTTGACCTAGGTGACCCCTAGAATTAGGGTTTTGTGTGTTGCATTTGTTGTGTTGCATCATATTTTCAAAAATCCGTCCTATTTTCAAAACAAACAGCGCATTCATATCATTTCCCCTAATTATAAAATCACGCTGCCACTTGTACTAACTCTTTTTAGTGCAAGATAGGCTGGACACGGGATTCTAGTGCCCGTTAGTCCGCGTTTCCTTGATCGACCCAAAAGTCGGTATTTCTACATTTACCTTTTCTTTCACCCACCACCACACCCACATCGATGGATCCACCTCCGTCGAACTTCTTTTCCAATACTCTGCCGCCGTCCGTTGGTGCGCAGAATCCACCTCGCATCTCTCTCCAAGAGAGGTGCTATCCTACACGAGGTCCACTTTCCACTTGTCTTTCCATTCCACCAGCCAACGGGGAAAATTTTCAAATAAAACCCCAATACATCAACCTTCTACCAAAATTTCACGGTCTCTAGTCAGAAGACGCATATGCATTTATCACCAAATTTGAAAATATATGCGCAATGATGGGTACTTCACAGCTTTCTGTGGATGCTTTACGTCTTCGTCTTCTCCCATTCTCTTTGTGCGATTTAGCCGAGAAGTGGCTATATAACACTACCGCACATTCCATTTCAAATTGGGACGAATTTCTCAAAGCATTCCTTAAGAAATTCTACCCACATCAAAAGACAGCTCGAGTCCGTAGCGAAATCTATCAATTCACCCAGCTTCCAAATGAAACATTTTCAAAATGTCTTGAACGCTTCAAGGATCTGTTAGTCCAATGTCCTCATCACGGCATCCCGAGATGGGAACTATGCCGAATCATATATGAGGGCATTAATCCTAACACAAGACAGACCCTTGAATCCATGTGTCAAGGCAATTTTATGACCAAAGACGATGGGGAAGCCTGGAATTTTCTAGAAAATTTCGCTGAAAAATCTTTACAGTGGGAGGGTGTGAGTCAATCGTCTAGGGATGGCAATGATATTTCCATAGGAATTAGAGCTGAAATTTCAGCTTTACATAAGAAATTTGACGCTATGGAAAACAAATTTTTAGCTGCCGCCCTAAGTCAAATGTAACTCTCCAAAACTGTATGTGGATGCTGTTCTGATCCTTCTCACTTGACGGAAGAATGTCCGTTTCAAGGTCATGAGCATACCAATGCCGCATTTCAAAGACCTAGAAACGATCCATTTTCTTCCACATATAATCAGGGTTGGAGGAATCACCCTAACTTTGCTTGGAACCAATCACAATCTCAAAAAACGGTTCCAACTCAAAACAATTTCCAAAGGGTCCCTCCACCACAACAGCACCCACAACTTCAATTGAGTCAGCACCCCTTCCAATCACAAAACTTCCAAAATCCGGCCAACACTTTTGCACCACATGAAAACTTGTTGCAATTGACCGGTACAGATAATACCTCTGCACTAGCACAAACCTTGGATAGTTTCATGAAACAATCCATCCAAGGGACGGCAAGTTTGCAATCTTCCGTCGAGAATGTGATGAAGATCATTATCTCTTAAAATGAGAACATCAAATCGATGGAAGAACAAATTGCACAACTAAAAGCCGAAATGCGTGCAAGAGAGAAAGGGAAACTTTCAGCTCAACCTTTAACCAATCCTGGCTATTCACATCATGTGGATGCAATCACGTTGAGATCTGGAAGAGTGCTTGACAATCACGTTGGGGAAGAGTTTCATGATACTGATAAATCAATCAATGATACCCCGGCTGAGACCTTTCCTCACACACACCCTTCTAATTCTGACCCCAGTTCTTCTACCCCACCACCTTCTTCCGAGCCTATTCTTCGTTTCCCAAAAGGCTCTCCACTTCAGGCCACCTCTTTTACCCCTCCACGGACGATCCCCACTTCTATTCTGGGATCGGGTCCACATACACTTCCTTCTCCTATGATGGACACAGCGCTTATTGCTAAAGCACCTTATCCTAATCGGTTAAGGGCTAACACACCGAGTCCACATATGGAGAAGATTATGAACATTTTTAAGCAAGTTAACATCAACATCCCTCTCCTAGATGCCATCCAACAAGTTCCGTCCTATGCGAAAACTCTTAAGAACTTGTGCACTAGGAAAAGGAAGACTCAAGTGCCCAAGAAGATATTCATGGCAAAAATAGTAGACACAGCCTTTCCCCAGCAATTACCGAGGAAACGTAAGGATCCTGGATATCCTACGATTTCCATTTCTATCGGGGAAAAACACATTAACCGTGCTCTACTAGACCATGGCGCTAGTGTTAACTTGCTTCCATACTCTGTTTATGAGCAACTAGGGATCGGAGAGTTGAAACCAGCCCATTGCACTCTCCAGATGGCTGACCGATCAATCACCAAACCTAGGGGTGAACTGGAGGATGTGTTAATAAAAATCGGGGAATTCATCTTCCCTGTTGACTTTATTGTAATTGATACACAGCCTGTAGCGAACCCACGGAACTAAATTCCGGTGATTTTAGGTCGCTCCTTTCTGGCCACTTCCAATGCAATAATCAACTGTAGTAACGGTTCTATGACCCTATCCTTCGGGAATAGGTCAATAGTGCTGAACATTTACAAGTTGGGAAGTGTACCCTCCGAACCTACTGCTCAGGTATGTTCTGTCGACTTAATAGAGGTCGACAGCAGCGAATTTGATGATCCTCCTGATGTTGATCTAGACTCTTTTCATACGTTATTGTTTGACCCAATTATGTATCATACACATACGGACTCTTCCACCGAGATGTCCGGGTCAACAAGTAACACTGATTATGAACTGTAATTAGAGTCTGAAGATCACCCCGCACTTTGTGATGACATTATTCATCGGGGTATAAATGGAACTTTTGAGGAGATCTTCGCTGATGAACTCGCATTTTTAAATGACACGGGTGTTGAGATGAATCATCTCCCAATCAATGAAATTGAACCTCCACCCCTTCTTCTGAATTGTAAAAAGAATGCGAGTAATCTATCACATTCACTGCATTGTCTCTCCAAAATGAGACGCACACACATTCTATTCCACCACTTAACCTTTCCCCATTTCTTCTTCCATCAACCAGAGCACTACATTGATAAAATCTTCGAATGGTTGGTGTTAACCTTCGGTCTTTGCAAAGCTTGGCATCGACCATTGATTTTTTGACCCCCTCATGTGATTTTCAAAGATTAACATTGCATAACTCAAGTTTGGGGGGGGGGTATATTTTCTGGCACTTGAAAAGAAATTTTTTTACAAAATGATGAGCCAAGAATAAGTTTGGGGGAGGTTCTTCACTTATATATTTTGCCCCCACTAATAAATTCCTCCCAAGCTTATAGGTTTTTTGAGATTTAGCAGATGGCAACGGTGAGGACACTGTTGAAAACAAGTTTGGGGGAGGTTTGTGCTTATTTTCGCATCATTTGCATATCACTTTGTATAAGCACAAAACATTTTTCAAAACCTATAAAAATTTAAAAAATTTCTAAAAGATAAAAATATTCTTTGTACATAAATAAGATAATAAAAGTTTAGATAGTGAAAAATTACATTCATGAGATTAGAAAAATTTTAGAAAACTGAGAAAATTAGAAGTTTTCTTATACGAACTAGTAATAAGTAGTTATGAGCCGTTGTCCCAAGGGTTAGTAAGATGAAGGATGTCACTAATCAGAGGATAAAAATATGTCTGAAAAATAGTTTCTATTCTGGAAGCCAAACATTTTGAACGTTGATACCCTGCTATTCGCACTTACACACGTCTTAAAGCCTGGGATAGTAGAGGATACCTTGAAATGCTCTTGTCTTAAAGCCAAAAGTATGAAGGAAATAAAAAAATGAAGAAAATATAAAGTGGTGAGAAAAATGGACACTGGTTTTGTTATCACCGAGGGCAATAAAAAATATTTAGCGAGGGTGCCTCTTCACCTAGTGCCCTAAGGCCAACTGGTCTGGGAGTCACTGCTAAGCCTTAGGTGGTGCAAGACGAGGAAAATACACCAAATAAGCAAGAACATGAGTAATCGGTCGGTTAGTACCTCAAGAAGTATTAACGGTCTCATGAAAGTGTGTGAGCAATCTCATCTAAATATTCATTAATTAAAAAGTACTGAGGCTGATGGGCAAGAGTATGATAGCTTGAATTGAATTCTCCAGGCGTAGGGATGTCTTTACACACACGCAGGGTGATATGATCGATGTTTGGAAGAAAGATAGGAATGAAGAATAAGACGTTTTATTGAGGGAGGACGTGATTTCTAACATCTTGTCATGACCATTAAGATAGGGCTCATGACAACCGAAAAGCTAGCTTAGTTGGAAACCCTAATTTTCAAGGCTTTTCTTTTACAATTATTTTCTTTAAATGTAATATTCATGATCTTCCTTTTATTATTGGATTTTGTGGGTGCAATCCGCTGAAAACCCTCAGAAGACAACACTCCTCCTACTAGAGACACCTAGAGGTTTAAAGGCTTGTTGCACGTGCTCAGTGCAATCGTGTTGCCTACGAAAGTGTGCTAGTTAGTTTTTCTCTTTCTTTATTTTCTCCTTCTCTTTTTAATAAAAAGTTCGCTCGAGACGTTCGAAAATAAGTTTGGGGGAATTTGATCAGTCGAAAATAATGTATTTTTAACACGGCAATTTCCCTATCATTTGCACTCATTTAGAAGTGTTCGGTATTCATATTTCACATATTAGCAAAACAGTCCTGAAATATCAGATTTCATGTGTTAGACTCTAAAACCGACATTTCTGAGGAAATTGTGTGTTTATCATGGTATCGCAACATCCCTATATTGCGCAACACTTGTTTCGAGATTTGTGCAGGAAAATCCAGGAGACAGGCCAAAATTGTCATTTTGCTGATCAAACATTACGCCAACTCAAAAGATTCAGATCTGGAAGTAATCTAGAAAGAATTTTCAGAATCAACATATCATAAAAAGACCCACATATCAAATCCAACAAGCACCAGAGAGCCCAAGCCCCAACTCCTCCAAAGCGCCGTGGAACCGCGGCGGGAGCCGGCTTGCGCCGCGGTTCCGAGGCGGTTTGGCCACATCGTCATGCCATTTTCGGTGCAATATCCTTCTCTCAGTGGGTACACCTCATTTTGACACGTCAAATTCCAGAATTCTCCAGAGTCTTCTGCCAGATCAGCAAAGATCATTAAGCATGCTAATCTTGATTAAGCTACTAACAAACTAGTTCTAGAAGCTCCCTCCTAACTAATCACATCTAGAAGCTTCTCCTCTAACTAACTTTTGGATGGAATTCAAATCTCCTCAACAAACTTTTGGAGGGAAACTTAAAATTCAAATCCTAGATCTAGGGTTTGGTTGTCTATATATAAGAACCTAGATCTAAGGGTTGAGGTTAATCTTCCATATTCCTAAATCTCTAATTCTTCATCTTCTTCCACAAGTCTAGTGACAAGGCTTGTGCGAAACCCTAACCCAAATTCCAATCAAAAGTCAAGATCCCGAATACCAAATCAAGCGAGAAGCCCTTCAACCTTTTAGGAGCGGAGCCGATCTCCAATCGAGCATGTGATCCAAGCCGATCCGCGACTCACGGAGCCGAGCAAAGCCAAATCGACGATCGAGTTCTTCCTCTTGTAGTTCTTGAGCGAATGTAATGAAATTGTTGATATAAATAAAAGGTGAAATTCTTTAATCTTGTTTTCTTTAAATTCTTGCATCATGATTCGATCTCAATTTGTAATTGTAGTTCCTGTTGTCATGTTTGAGTAAAACTCCGCTCGTAAAGGAGTCGTGACGATCAATAGAATGATGATGTAACAAATCTTAATACGATTCTTAAGTCCTACGAGTTTTGTAAACCCTAGCAAGTTCAAGAATCGATGACCTAGTTTCGTTACGATACTTTCTTGATTGTGATCGCTCAAAATTAGGGATCTACATTCGTTTCTTTAAATTACTAGAGGCTAGAATGTGAATGATGTCGACGAAGGAACAAGGGATAAATAATGAAACCCTAGTTTCACTAGAAATCCCTAATTCTCGTCGATCATCATCGATCTAGTATCAATTCATCGAAGGATAAGAATACGTCATCGTAAGATTACATCACGTCTATAGATCCGATCGATTCCTACGAGCCTCATTTCGATTCTTGATATTTGGTTGGAAAAATCATCAAACTATCAATTCTTGATTCTATCTTTTTCTTGTTATTAGATCTAGATTTTCTAATTCTTGAACTTCAAATACAAATCATGAATTGTTTTCTTTTCTTTTCTTTAAAGTTTCGACTCATCTAATTCAAAAGACGAACGATTACACTTTCCCTGTGGACGATCCGCACTCACTAACAATCTATATCCGACACCGTTGTTGATTGCGGTCAAATAATTTTTGGTTGTGATTTCTTTACAATTTCCAACTACACAAACAAGAATTCTTTACAATCAGGTGACCTTAGAGATCACTATTACACATTGATAGAGCCCTTAGGATTCTTGCTTGACTGCCAGCAGTATGATTGCGATCATATACGTGGGAGCTGGGGTCTATAAGCACATCCTTAAAAGGTCCCTAGTCGTGGGAGTTTTCGAGAAAGGGCATCGATACTCCAGAGTAGACTAGTGTATACAGTCGAGACCCCGACGAGGGGCGGTGGCCGGTCTCACAAGCCACTGGTGTCAGTTGGTTCACCTAAGATGTATACAGGTGCTCATTGGGTTATGAGTACACCGGACTGGACTCGCCGGGAACATGCTAGTTGGTATTATACCTGACGTCAGATTGCAGTTCCCTAGTGACATGTGTACAGGTTAGTTCATCGACCTGAGATCGTCATTTGTCTCGTGTAAGTTCCCACTGTGCTTTGATTACTACCCTACTACGGCTCAAAGGAGTCATGCAAACAGGTTTTAGTTGGGTACAGTCCCGAGCCACATGGAGGCAGTGAGCGGATCGACAGGGGTTTCGTCTCTCCCGGTATTGGGGGTGAGATCGCGCTGTGTCTAGGAGAGCCATTACACGAAGTCCTTGGCCAAGGCAGGAGATTTACTGGTAGGTATTCCAGTAGTATCTCAGGGTGTTCTGGGCTACACTCCGATACGACTTGTACCGCTTTTGGGGGTCTGACTTTCACCAGCCTCCTAGGCCCGCCATGCGATGCTCATAGACGAACGGACCGGACTGTACGGATATTGTCACTGACAGGCTCAGTAGGGTGTCAGGATGAGTTCGCTCATCGACCTCCCTTGTGGTCAATACCTGGTAGCCCGTTACGTACGGCTAATACCTCTGACGTGCTAGTGGTTAAATCTACAGCCAAAGTATTGACGAGTCTTTAGAGTCCCCCACAGACAGTTTCTGAAGTTTCGGGCGAAACGTTGTAGAGGCCGTATGGGTTTATGGCAGGGTTCGAACATACGCGTGCACTTATGCACGTGTCGTGTTTCGGACGGATAATATTGGCGGGCTTTGGTTTAAGCCGGATCCTAGTATTATATACAGTGTAGATTTTTTCTCATTGCATTTGTATTCGGTCAGAATACAAATGCGGGTATGTATATACAGTCGCGGGGTTTTCCTGTAATTTATTATGGGATCGTTTTTTGAAGTTACCAGCTTGCATTCCGTTTCGGCCATTTTCCCTTCTTTCTTTCCTTGGCTGAATTTTCCATGGAGGGGCTTATTTGCAAATGTGCAAATTAGCAAAATGGAGGGTGTTTTTTGTAGTGGAGGGTTCATGATGGTTCTAGCATCCTTTGACTTCTTATGGTTCATCATCACATGCTTTTGAGATGGGATTTGTGAGTGGATTGATATGATTATTGAGGTGACTCATTTTCTTTGTGATGATTACATTTTCATTGGCCTTTTTCCCTCCTCCATATACATGGCCGGCCACACTATGGATGGGGGCTGTCTAAAAATTTTGGGGGTGGGTTTTTCATCTCATTTGCCTACACAAAACCCTTAGCTCATCTCCAAAGTTGATTCCTCCACCTTCACATCCAAATGGCAACTTCAAACAACCCCTTAAGACATAGCATGCTACACTCAGTCTACAGCAATCTTAGACACGTCGGCTAGCCAACTTCGTGTCCGAATTGCCTCGGTTCAGAGGTAGGAACCCGTAAAATGTCTTGGTGATGTGGTGTCCTTTCCGACGAGGAGATCGAGGCCGGAGATTCCGCGAGGAGATCGGGATGGTGGCCGAAGACCGAAGGACACAGATCGCTCGGTATAGCTCTCTACCCTTTCTCCAGTTAGCTAGTAATAGGTTAATGGTCCGATCCGGGTTTATAGTCCGCGATAGCGCCGGTTTCTAGTTTAAAGAAAAGTTTTTGTTTCCGCATTTTGGCCCCGGACAGACGGCCGGGGCGCTACCGTAGACTTACATGGTATCAGAGCCACGCCATTAACCATTTCTAGCTTGCTCTAACGTGTTTAGAACTCGATCGAACGAAATTTCCAAAAAACACAATTTCAAAAGCATCAGTTTTTGTTGATTCTGTTTTGTTGTCAAAAAATTATTCGGTATATTGCAGAAATATGTGCAGGCTTTTTCAAGAGAACTGAAGAAATTTGGTCGGCTGATTTCACTGTAGCGCGGCGGATCCGCGGCCGTAACTACGTTTTGGCCGCGAATCTGCCGCCGTACTGTAGCCACAGTGCACCAAATTTCTTCTGTAAGTCTCTGTGTTGGAATTGGAGTTTTTGGTATATTCTGTTTAGGCCAAGATTTATTTTGAGTGCTACAGTTGTGCTTGGGGCCCACTTCGGGAATTTTTGTCGATCGAAAATTTTAAACATGTTAGTTCACAGTATTTACATTATATCTGCGACCGTGAATGTCATTTGATCTGTAAATCCTGTCTAATTGCTATAGTTCTTTTAGACAGATTTGCGAACGTGACATTCACGTTGATGTTCTGTGTTGTGCTGTGATGTTGCGGATTTGTCGTGGTGGATAGCCTGGATACAATAGTAGTACAGTTTTGTTGTATATGTACATTTGATATTGCGGGGCGAGCGTCCGACATGTGGATTGCCGTCACTGCCTGTTTGTATATTATTCTTTTGGGGCACGACCGGGCTGAGGTCGATGTACCCATTGTATATATATTTTACTTTCTGTACTAGGATTACCCCGCGAAGGGGTGCAGGGAAGCCGGGTTCTAGAGGGCAATGGGCCCGCATCTCATGGCTTTGAGACGGAGGGGGCTTTACTCTAGAATTGGTAGGCTATTCGCTGCACTTGGGGGGTATAGGTTGACCAAAAGAGGGGTGCCCAAGTTGCCGTATTCCGTGAAGTGCTGGGTGGTCCATTCACGTTGCTGAAGGGGGATGCCTCACTTCAGGTTTTAGAGGGTAACTTGCTGCGCCCGTAGGGGTCTAGGATTTCATTGCACAGGCTATCCACACGACCAGGAGAACGTCGGGTTTCAGTAGCGGCTCTATGAAATCCGGGGATCCCAGATTATCTTTATTGTTCTATGATGCTTATTACATTTCTGTGATGTTGCATTTTATCACGCCTTGAGCGAATATTATATATTGATATATATACTAGTAGATGTTGTATATGTTTTGCATCCGCGCTAGTCTAGTCCCCGCTCTGTCGTTAGTTAAGTAACCTAACGGGTGATGACGGGACCCAGTGGCGAATGCGGATGGCATATACGCACATCGTATTTTCTTCCTTTTGTGGTGTGATCAATTGATGGGACTGCGTTGATTCGGATCAATGCAAGCTAAACAAACCTATTCTGATGTTGTTGGAACATTTTTTCAAAAAGCTGTTATTGCAAGGACGTTTTCTTTTGTTTTGCACAGTGGTATTCGGTTATGAATATCCAGCACCACAGTCGAAGAGGCAAGGGCCGAGATCCCTTCACCGGGAGAGACCCCTTGGACAGAAGTTTGCGTCAGGGTAATAACTTCACTATAGTCGATTATTTTTTGCTTTGCATCGTGGTATTCAGTTAGAATATCCTGCACCTCATTCTATGGGGAAAGAGCCGAGATCCCTTCACCGGGAGTGACCTCTTTAACAAAGGTTTTCGCCATTATATTTTTACTAAAAGCAATCCGGTTCCTTCAACGATATCAAGTTCATTACGTTAAAGGTTTTTCGCCAAAAACCATTCTTAGCCCTCCGTCATTTCAGACGGGTAGCACGTAGTATTCATGCTATGTTTGTTGACCTTCGTCAAGGCATAGTGAATGGTAGCTGCTTGTTACCTTTCTGCTGCATAGATAGATGCGTTGGTTTGGGACAGTCGTATAGCCTTGTTGACCTTCGTCAAGGGATTGTACGGGTGGGTTCAAATTAACAGGACAATGACGGGTAGAACTTGACATGTGACTTATGATTTGTTGACCTTCGTCAAGGTCATAAGAGCATGGGGTAAAAATCACAGCGGGAGTTTCTAAAGAAACTGAAACTTGCCAGATATGCGCATACCTTCTGGAGTGTGATAACGTGAGTGGATTCCATCATGTTATCATGCGATGATAGTTGGATCCCGATTCCCACTGATGAGTTGATCTACTCCTCGGGTGATCCCGACTAATTCTTCTTTCATGTTTGGAGGAGAATTTGACGTTACAGTGGGAGGTTTCCTGATTAGATAAGGTGATTACCATTTTGATCTAGGTTAAAGTGCACGCTGAGTGTTTCTTTTCTCTCTCTCTTTGGCAGCGACCATGGCCTGACCCTTGACTATCACTCAGTGACCAAGTTGACCGAACCTTCTTAAAACACTGGCTTTTGGATTGTCAGAGTTGCATGCCTCATTGCCACTCCTACTTTTACTCTTTTCTCCAGAACATCTCGTATTACTACGAATGTCCACTTCCATTGGATAAAACCATCATATGGTTATATACGAACTCATAGGAACTTGTTCCAGATTCGAGGATGGTTTCCGGTTATGGAGAAAACGAATAGGTCTATTCAGTTGTCTTTTCCTTTTACCTTCTCTCAAGTTGCGAGTGCTCCTTGGATTAGGGGATAGTACACCTGTTACGCTTATTGGATAGTCTTTTTCCAAACCTTAGGCTGGTGCCGAACGGTAGGGAATGAAGAAAACCAACTAGCCTAACGATGGTGTACAGAAGGTATTAAGTTAAGACAAATAAAGGGGTTAGAAAGAGGGCAAAGTAAATTACGACTGCTATTCACGACAAAACCAAGTATTTCTTTGCCAATCCTATATCACCTTTGTATTTCTCCAGAACACTCCGTATCACTACGAAGATCCACAGTTGTTTGGATACTCTATCATATGATTATATACGAACTCGGAAGGAACTTGTTCCAGTTCGGGGATAGATTCTGGTTCAGGAAAAATAGGAATAAGGTTTATTCGGTTGTCTTTTATCTTCACCTTCTCTCGCATTGCGAGTGATCCTCGGATTAGGACAGTACACCTGTTATGCTTATTGGGTAGTCTTCTTCCAAACCATAGTCTGGTGCTGAACGGTAGGGAAGAAAGAAACCAATTAGCCAAAAAAGGTATACAGAAGGTAATGACTAAAGACATATGAAGGGATTTGGAGAGATGGCAAAGAAATATACGGTTACAGTTGCGAATCTGGATAATGGAAGAGGCATTACTAGGAATACCCGGATACCCCTACGAAACTTTTCAATGTTTCTGTCACGACCCAAAGTTTGGGCCATGACCGGCACTTAACCACGTAACGTCTACAGGCGTAACGCGACTAGGTGAACCGAAAACCCAGAAATCAAACCAGTGAAAGTATAGAGTGTTATAAGCTTAAAATGAAGCACTTACTAACATGTTAAGAAATCTAAGTAAACAATCGCCTAGATAGCAATATACGACGCCGTAGCGAAGATCAAGATCCATAAGTGGGAACATCACAGATAGAATAAACTGCAAGTACAGTCGGCTCACAGCGAGCTCGACACCAGAATACCAATAATATACATCATCGTCCTCACACTGTCTCTAAGTCAAATACATACATGGTAGATGGAGAATACTAGATACAACAATGTACATAACTGAAAGATAAACAGATACCGCCCAAAACCCACCAATCAGCAAAAGAGCTAGTACACCAACTATGGGGGTATCTATGTCAAAAGATGCAAGCGCAGCCTGCCGCAACAACTCCGAAGGGCAACCTGCAAACACTGTGGCACAACGGGGGTGAGTTGCCAACTCATGAATAGAGATAACATATAAAGGTAATCGCGAGGATGCACGTACTGCGTTACTCTATCATATGCCAACAGATGATATCAATATGTGATAAGCAGTATGTGCAATAATCATGCAAGTGCTCTATCAGGTAATGTAACTACAGGATGAGGTACAATAATAAATGCTGAGCATGGGCAATATAAAATCTACACGGAATGTCAACGTGGAATATATAATCGGTGTCCATCAATGCACCCATATCCCCCAAATAGCTCAGGCGCCGGCACTCTCATCGGCCCTCAAATCCTGTACATCTCTGAAAATCCCGAGTGCCCAACATCGGCACCCAAATATCATAAATACTCGTGTTCAGCATCGACACGCAAATCCTCATCCATCGGGCCCCGTCAGTCCGGGTCAGCCCACGGGCTCCGTCTGCGGTATCGGCCATCGGCCCCGGCAGTACGGATCACCCCACATCCATCTATCGACTCTGATCAGTACCCTCCGGATAACTGTCAGGTCCAACCTGTCACCGGTAGGTAGTAGTCCCTCTGCCAGGCTCACCGTCTACTACACAGCGAAACCGTTCTCGCCCCGGGGTACCATACCGGGTCCACCATGTACCCGTAATCGGCCTCAACCAGCTCCTCGATTCGGGTTCACATATATCACTCTAGCACCGAGGAAACGCATGGTGGACGCACCGAAATATCATATCAAGGGAACCGGGTTATTAAATGGTTATATATATATTTGAAATAGCCACGGTTCCCAAGTCCAGAAATCACATGTAATCCAAACCAATATGCAAGTAAATGATCCGATATGATATGTGAATCAAATATGAATATCTTGCCAAGTCACATATAGATGAGCTACAATATAATAATCCGATGTAAATTCTACAGTGTGAGTGTCATGGCAATTACTAACGGTGTGTGTGTAACATGCAGGATAGTGCTCGTGCAACATGGACCGTTAGTAATTGTGCGGTGTTCTATCAATTTTAGTTTATATCCATATAGCAGGGAATGCAGTATGCAGTAAACAGTAGCAATGCACCGTCAATGTATGTAAATGTAGCTATAAGGTCCTATCAGCCCTGACGTAGAACGCCATGCGGGCGATATCCCCGTAGATGTGAAATCTACTCACCGTAGTCCCATACTAGGTATAGCCAACAACTTGTTTCCCCTTCTGCGCGGCGTCCGCCATACTCGCCTGCGAACGTAGAATTACACAATATACCACACATAAGCTTGGAGTCGCACAAACGCGACATTAAAGCCGAACTAGCAACTCGTGTCGCGAACCAAGCGTGCGTGTGCGCGATACGCTAAAATGTGTGATTACGTGCCTGAAGCCACTCCGACGCGTCACGATACGCAGAAACCCCAAACCCACACACGTAACACGCGTGTCGCGAAAGATTGAAAATACAGGAAAATAGGTATTCTACTCCAGATTTTGATACAGGAAAGATATTGTAAAACTAGATATACCAACATAACTCACATAGCAGCAGACACCATCACCCCAAACCCCAACCCAAAACACCCCCATCTGGCCGCAAATTGCAGCCAGAATGAATATTCTGGCGGCCTCACTTGGGAATTGGGCTCCCAGGTTTGGTGTGTGCACTCTATACCCCCCATACATGCTACAGTAACATCTAGTTTCATTCTGAAATATCTTGGGTAGCAGCAGATCCTACAGAGCCTTATTTCTAGCTAAAATCCACACTTTTGCACAAAAATCAAACTTTAGGGTATTTTTCTGAAATCTGAAACAAACCTAAGTCTAAACCCACACTAATAACTCATTAACAAGCTAATTAAGCCACAACAACATAAATTTTAACATATTAACACTAAATCCCTTCAATAGCACTGAAATTTCACAAAAAGGTGATATATGGAAACTAAACATGCAAGTTATGGAGATAGGGTGCTAGGAGTGAGATTTATACCTTCAAATGACCTGAGAAAAACCAAAAGTTCCAGCTCCTCCTTCAAGTATGCAGATTTGCCTCCAAACACCTCAAAAACTCATTTTTCCTAAGGTTTTGTGAAGGAAATGTGTGGTTTTTGTGTAGGATTTGTTTGGGAATCATGGAGAAGTGAAAAGAGAAGAGAATATGGAGAAAAATGGGGAGGGGTTTGCTGCTGGAATTCTCCAGAATTCTGGAGTGGGGAGAAGAGAGAGAGAGAGAAGGGAAGAAAATGGGTCTAAAGGTCAAACTTTCACCTAACCACCATGCCTCATTGTTTAATTGGTTTTTGAATTATCAAATGGGGTTTTGTTTTGGATAAAAGGGTGGGGAAAAATATAACAACCATGCACAAAAGAATGGTTAACATGTTACCAAAAACCCTAAGTCTCAAAAATGGCTAAGTGTGCAAGGCGTACACTACAAGGGAAAATTTCCCAATTTGCTAACACGACTAAATATAACTAATAATCCTATGAACACGTATATCATAACACGTACAATCACTTATTATCACGAAAAACACTCTAACGGAAATTCAAAGTGTTACAATCTACCCCCCTTAAAGAAATTCGGTCCCCGAATTTAAAAATCCAACTATACGCACCTTCAAAAAGATGGGGATACCTCTTCCTCATCTCGCCCTCGGTCTCCCAAGTGACCTCCTCGCCGCTCTGGCCACGCCAAAGTAAATTGACGGACGGTATTTCTTTCGACCTCAATTTCTTCACTTGTCAATCCAAGATCATCACCGGCTGCTCTGGATAGGAAAGGTCGCGCTCCAGCTGGATCGTCGAGTGCTGAATCGCATGCGAAGGATCATGAAGATATATGCGGAGCATCGAAACGTGAAATACGGGTTGCACGTCTGGAAAACTGGGCGGAAGGGCTAATCGATATGCAACCGCACCAATACGCTCAAGGATCTCGAAGGGGCCCACATATCTGGGACTAAGCTTCCCCTTCTTCCCAAATCTCATCACGCCTTTCATTGGGGAGACCCTCAAGAAAACATGATCACCAACAGAAAACTCAAGTCTGCGCCGACGACGGTCCGCATAAGACCTCTGCCTACTCTGGGCTGCTCTCATCCTATCGCGAATCAACTGGATCTTCGCGGTCATCTCCTCCACAATCTGCGGCCCTAAGATACTGCTCTCACTGAGCTCCGTCCAACAGGTGGGCGATCTGCATCTCCTCCCATAAAGAGCCTCAAACGGTGCCATCTGAATGGTCTCCTGGTAGCTGTTGTTGTAGGAGAACTCTACTAAGGGCAAATGATGATCCCAGCTACCTCCGAAGTCTAATACGCATGCCCTGAACATGTCCTCGAGAGTCTGAATAGTCTGCTCTGACTGTCTGTCGGTCTGCGGATGGAATGCTGTGCTGAAACTCAAGCGAGTGCCCAAAGCCTCCTGAAGCCTCTGCCATAGCCGGCTGGTAAACTGGTTGCCTCTATCGGACACGATACAAGTTGGAACTCCGTGCAGTCGTACAATCTCATCAATATAAATCTGGGCATACTGAGCAAATCTGAAAGTCGTCTTCACCGGTAGGAAGTGAGCCACTTTCGTCAAACGATCCATGATCACCCAGATGGAGTCATACCCTCGACTAGTCCTGGGTAGACCCACAATGAAATCCATAGATATATGTTCCCATTTCCACTTCGGAATGGGTAACGGCTGTAGCTCTCCCGCAGGCCTCTGGTGCTCAGCCTTGACTTGCTGACAAGTCTGGCATCTCGACACAAAATCTGCAATGTCCCTCTTCATACCGTCCCACCAGTAAACATCTCCCATATCGTGGTACATCATGGTGGAACCGGGATGAACACTATATACCGACTGATGTGCCTCCTCAAGAATCTCGTGCCGCAATCCCTCAGCATCTGGAAGGCACAGTCTAGCTCCAAATCGTAGTATCCCCTGATCATCGATCACGAACTCGGAAAATCTGCCCTGTCCTATCTGTGTCCTGATCTCTGAACAGCGGTCATCACTGTGCTGTGCCTCATGTATACGGTCAAGCAACTGTGGGCGTGCACGAACATGCGCAACCTGTCCTCCGATCGGCGTAAACTCGAACTGTACCCGGCTGTCACATAAGATCTGCCAATCCGCCGAGGACTGCCTCTGCACTGCGCTCAACCAGGATAGACTACCCCCGGTCCACCTGCTCAAAGCATCCGCCACTACATTCGCCCTGTCCGGGTGATACAAGATCTCACAATCGTAGTCCTTCACTAACTCCATCCATCGGCGCTGTCTAAGGTTCAGGTCTCGCTGCTGAAATATGTACTTTAAGCTCTTGTGGTCAGTGAATATCTGGCATGACTCTCCATACAGATAATGTCGCCAGATCTTGAGTGCAAAGACCACTGCAGCCATCTCCAGATCATGAGTGGGGTAATTCTGTTCATGTTTCTTTAATTGCCGCGAAGCATACGCGATCACCCTGTCATGCTGCATCAAAACGCACCCTAGCCCCACTCGTGAAGCATCACAGTAGACCAAAAATCCGCCTGATCCTGAAGGCAATGATAACACTGGTGTCGTAGTCAGTAGAGCCCGTAGCCGCTGGAAACTGTGCTCACACTCCTCCGTCCAATCGAAGCGAACTCCCTTCCAGGTCAACCCGGTCAAAGGTGTAGCAATGCGAGAGAAGTCCTGCACAAATCGCCTGTAATAGCCTGCCAGCCCTAGAAAGCTACGAACCTCCGTCACTGACGTGGGTCTAGGCCAACTCCGAACTGCCTCAATCTTCCTCGGGTCGACACATATACCATCTCGTGTAATCACGTGCCCCAAGAAGTCTACGCTGTCTAGCCAGAAAGCACACTTTGAAAATTTGGCGAAAAGCTGATGCTCCCTCAAGGTCTGCAGTGTAATCCGCAGGTGCTGCTCGTGCTCCTCTCTACTCCGAGAATACACCAAGATATCGTCAATGAACACTATGATGAACAGATCAAGATACGGGCGGAAAATGCGGTTCATCAAGTCCATAAATGCTGCTGGCATGTTGGTGAGTCCGAACGACATCACCAAAAACTCATAGTGGCCGTAACGTGTGCGGAAGGCAGTCCTAGGAATGTCCTCCTATCGAACCCGCAGCTGATGGTAGCCTGATCGCAAATCGATCCTCGAAAAGTATCCTGCCCCCTGAAGCTGGTCGAACAAATCGTCGATGCGTGGAAAAGGATATCTGTTCCGCACTGTCACCCTGTTCAGCTGGCGGTAGTCGATACACAAACGCATACTGCCGTCCTTCTTCTTGACAAACAGGACTGGAGCACCCCAAGGAGAAACACTGGGTCGAATAAGTCCCTTATCCAGCAAGTCCTGCAACTGGCCCTTCGATTCTCTAAGTTCCGCCGGGGCCATCCGATAAGGCGGTACAGAAATAGGCCCCGTGCCAGGAACCAAGTCAATACAGAAAGAAGTATCACGCTCGGGCGGTAGCCCAGGAAGCTCGTCAGGGAACACATCAGGGAACTCGCTAACAACCGGAACCTGATCCAGAGGAACCTCTGTAGCTCTAGTATCGCAAACATAGGCGAGAAATCCCTGACATCCCTTCCGCAAAAGCTGTCCAGCGCGAAAAGAAGAAATCACACTGTGAGGGGTGGCACCACGGTCCCCCAACACAACAACAACCGACTCGTCAGGAAAACAAAATCGAACTGTCTTCTCGCGGCAGTCAACAGAAGCATAGCACGTGGCTAACCAATCCATGCAAAAAAGAACGTCGAAGTCCAACATCTCAAGAAGGATCAAATCGACCGGCAACTCTCTCTAGCCAATACGGACGGTACAGGATCAGAACACGTGCCTAGCAACAAATGACTCTCCCACAGGAGTAGTCACCACAAGCGGCTGGTCAAGCAAACCGGACTCTCTACCCAAACTCGGCACAAAGTGTGTGGATACGTACGAGTGCGTGGATCCGGGATCGAATAACACGTGTGCATCAACCGAACATATAGGAAGGATACCTGAGACCACCGCATTGGACGCCTGCGTGTCCTGATGCGTCAAAGCAAAAACTCGCGCCTGTCCTCCACCTGCAACTATCTGTCCCCTGCCGGCCGCTGGCTTCCCTCTACCTCGGTCACCTCGTCCTTTATGAACAAATCCTCTGCGACCACGACCTCTCTGTGCATGCGTCTGACGCGGAGTAACAGTAGGTACTATCGGCAATGCCGTCTGGGGTGGTGAAGGTGGTAATGTGACATGCGGTGCTGCCGCCTCACTCCGGGGTAGCTCCGGACAATCTCGCACACGATGATAAGAACACCCGCAACGGTAACATCCCGATGACGGTCGCTGACCCTCCTGGGGATATAAGCTAAACAATCGGCCTCGTCTCGAATCTCTGCCACGTGCAAGGTGCCTGTCACGACGCCGGAAAGGCCGTCTTTGCACTGACGTATCTGCACGAACTCACTTCGGCTCTGGGACTGCCGAAGTCTCAGCAAGGCGCTCCTCAACTAATAATGCTGCATCTACTGCTGCTGCATATGTCTCGTAATGCTGCACGCTGATAGCAAGGAATAGTGGTGTAAGAAAGCCACGGACAAATCTCTTGACTCGCAACTCCTCAGTAGCCACTAGATACGGAGCATAAACTGATAGCTTGGTGAACAGCACATCGTACTCTGCCACTGACATCTCTGGCGTCTGGCGTAAGGACTCGAACCTGCGTGCTCTAGCATCTCTGACACTCAGAGGAAGAAAGCGGGCAAGGAATAGCGCCTCGAACTCTGTCCAGGTCATAGGAGGAAGACCTGCTGCTCTACCCTTCTCGACTGATTCGCACCATTTCTGCGCAAGACCTTCCAGGAGAAAGCTCGCGAACTCAACCCATCTCGCATCTGCGCATCTAAGTGAACGACATATCCGCGCCATCCTATCAATGAAAGACTGTGGGTCCTCGGCCACATCGGTGCCTGTGAAGACCGGAAGCTTCAGCCTCATAAACTCTGACAGCGATACTGTAATAACCTCTGTAGTCGCAGGTGCAACTGCCTTAACTGTGGGTACCACCGAGGTCTCTGCTGTAAGTGCACGGCGGCGCCCCGGCCGTCAATCCGACGGCCAAATGCGGAAGCGGTGATAAACTTTAATTTTACTTGAACTGGCAAACCGCCGCGCACTAATACCCGGATCGAACCACTAACTAGTCCTAGCTATCTACAAGAAAGGGAAGAGAGATATACCGACAGATCCGAGAACTCCGGTCTTCTCGTCGTCGTCCCGATCTCCTGCGGAATGTGCCGTCTCCTCCTCGTCGCCGGAAGTGCACCACATCGCCTACTTCTTTTACGGGCTCCCACCTCAATGCCGAGGCAACTCGGGCACGAAGCTGGCTAGTCGACGTGCCCAAGATTTGCTGTAGAATATCTAGTGAGCAAGTCTCATTTGGGGTTCATGGAGATGCCTTTATGGTGGAGGAAGAAGAACTTGGAGAGAGGTGAAGGAAAAATGTGATAGACCAAGAAGAATGAGAGTATCATATTTCTCCCCACTCCAAAGAGAAGCAATTCCCTCATCCAACAAAAGTGGCCCCCCCCCCCCATTAGTGTGATTGGAAAGAGAGAGCAAAGACAAGGGGGTGGGTGGAAAGAGAGTGATGATGGAAAAACAAATGATCACCACAAAACCCAACACTCCAAAGCAACCATCACCTCATAACAAGGGTCAAGCCATCATGACACAACCATGATGCAAAAAGTCAAGTCAAAAGAATGGTGCACCATCATGATAAAACAATAATGCAAAGACCCCCTCCACAATTGCTTATTTGCAACAATGCAAATAAGCCCTCCTCCACCAATCTTCGGCCAATGAACGGAACAATGGAAATTGGCCGAAACGGAAAGTAAACTGGCAACTCCAGAAAACTGGACCCGTAATAAATTACAGGAAAACCCCGATACTGTGCATACACACCCGCATTTGTATTCCGACCGAAATACAAATGCAATGAGACAAAATCTACACTGTACTATACTAGGATCCGGCTTAAACCAAAGTCGGCTAGTAAAATCCGTCCGAACTTGATGCGTGCAATACCGCACGTATCTGATCGAACCCTGCCATATATCCATACGGCCAATAGTACAAACTGTCCGATCCTGATCCGTGCAATACCGGACGTATCTGATCGGACCTTGCCATATCTCCATACGGCCTCTACAACCTTTCGCCCGAAAGCTGAGTAACTGAATGTGGGGGACTCTAAAGACTCGTCAACACCTTGGTTGTGGATTTAACCACTAGCACGTCAGAGGTATAAGCCAATACGTAACGGGCTACCAGGCATTGACTAAAAGGGACGTCTGTGAGCGAACTCAGCCTGACAACGCTACTGAGCCTGTCAGTGACAATATTGTTGCGCCACGGCAGCGCCCCGGCCTCGTACTCGAGGACAAAATGCGGAATCAAAAATTTTCCTTACTCGGAAACCGGCGCTACCGCGGACAATGAAAACCCGGATCGTAACCATTAACCTAATGCTAGCAATCAAGAGATAGGGTGAGAAGTATACCGAGTGATCCGAGTCCTCCGGTCTTCTCGTCATCGCCTGCGTCTTTTACGGGCTCCCGCCTCAATACCGAGGCAACTCGGGCATGAAGCCGGCAACTCGACATGCTCAAGATATGCTGTAGAATGTGTAGTGTAGTGTCTCACTTGGGTTTTGGTTGCCTTGATGGAGGAAATGAGATAAGAAAAATGGCGCTTGCATTTTTCTAGCATGAATGAGATCAAGAAGATGAAACACTCAAGAATGAAGAACTCTCTCCTTCTTCTTCTCTCTTTCTTTTTCTTCTTCTCTCTTTTCTAATGAAAAACTTATCATCTAAATGAGAATGGTGGAGGAGGTAATATGAAGCATGAAGGGAGGTGAGTGTAGGGTAAAGCAAGTGGTGACCACATCAAGACATAATCATCACAAAATCACATCAACTCTAATCCACTTCATATCACAATAAAGCATGAAATGAATGGTATCTAAAAAGGTTATCATAATAAATCATCTTACAAATAAAACCTCCACCAAATGTAATTTGCAAAACTGCAAATTACCCCCCTCCATCAGAAAAGTCCGGCCGGGAAAGAACAAAGAAAAACCGGCCGGAACGGAATACAAACTGGCAACTCCAGAATACTGGTCCCGTAATAAATTACAGGAAAACCCCTATACTGTGCATACACACCCGCATCTGTATTCCGTCCGGATACAAATGCAATGAGACAAAATCTACACTGTACTAGACTAGGACCGGCTTAAGCCAAAACCGGCTAGTAATATCCGTCCGATCCTGATTCGTGCAATACCGCACGTATCAGATCGAACCCTGCCATATAACTATACGGCCACTGGTACAAAACTGTCCGATCCTGATCCGTAAAATACCGCACGTATCTGATCAGACCCCGCCATATCTCCATACGGCCTCTACAGCGTTTCGTCCGAAAGCTTGAGTAACTGTAAGTGTGGTGGACTCTAAAGACTCGTCAATACTATGGCTGTGGATTTAACCACTAGCACGTCAGAGGTATCAGCCAATACGTGACGGGCCACCAGCTATTGACCAAAAGGGACGTCGATGAGCGAACTCATCCTGACACCCTACTGAGCCTGTCAGTGACAATATCCGTACAGTCCGGTCCGTTCATCTATGAGCATCGCATGTCGGGCCTAGGGGGTTGGTAAAAGTCAGACCCCCAAAAGCGGTACAAGTCGTGTAGGAGTGTAGCCCAGAACGCCCTGAGATACTACTGGAATACCTACCAGTAAATCTCCTTCCTCGGCCGAGGGCTTTGTGTAATGGCTCTCCTAGACACAGCGCGACCTCACCCCCAATACCGGGAGAGACGAACCCCTGAAGATCCGCTCACTGCCTCCATGTGGCTCGGGACTGTACCCAACTAAAACCTGTTTGCACGACTCCTTTGAGCCGTGGTAGGGTAGTAATCAAAGTACAGTGGGAACTCACACGAGACAAATGACGATCCCCAGGTCAATGAACTAACCTGTACACATGTCACCAGGGAACTGCTATCTGACGTCTGGTATAATCCCAACTGGCAGGTTCCTGGCGAGTCCTGTCCGGTGTACTCATAACCCAATGAGCACCTGTATACATCTTAGGTGAACCAACTGACACCAGTGGCTTGTGAGACCGGCCACCGCCCCTCGTCGGGGTCTCGACTGTATACACTAGTCTACTAATGGAGTATCGATACCCTGTCTCGAAACTCCTACGACTAGGGACCTTTTAAGGATGTGCTTATAGACTACCAGCTCCCACGTATATGATCGCCACCATACTGCTGGTAGCCAAGCAAGAATCCTAGGGGCTCTATCAACGTGTAATAGCGACATGTCAGGTCACCTAAAGCAGTACACGATGATAAAGATAAACCAGATAGCATACTATCATCTCGAGTAAGACTTTCCTACCGGGACAGGTCCTCCCTCAATCATTGCAATCAGTGCCTGTGATCCAATAATTGACTCTGAGGGCACTATCTCCAACAATCTCCCACTTGCACTCAAGGCTAATTATTGCGATGCCGCATACTCACAGCCCGTGTGATACCGAACACCCAACTCCTCTACTAGTCAGTCTCACAAAGCTCGTTTGCGAAACTATTGCGTTCGAGGAATAGCCTCAGTGAGTGGATCCGCTGTGATGTTTCTTTTTATGTCTCTCTATATCTCAAGTTCGCGGAGAAAGCCATCTCCCGAAATGAGCAATACCTGTCTTAGAATGTCTGGATGTCTGATGGGACCTAGCTCATAAATGAACTCCAAATCCAAACTTTTTAGACTGTATCGTCAACTGAACTTAATCAGTATCCTGCGCCATGCCACCCTCAGTATTTCCTTGGACCACCTGTCCAAAATACTGCCCCTCGTCAGAAGGAAAAACTATAACTCTGACAGCCACTCTGCCATCCAGGTCACCTTAGAAGCCTGGAATGATAACCGTCTCCTAAAGGAGACTGCCGTTATCATATCCCTAGAACATTAACTTATTATCTAAAGCTGCTTCCGACCGTTTCTCCAGGATTGGATTAATATCAACTTATTGCATCTACTGCAAGAACAACATCTGGTGTGGTACTTGACATCTCATGATTGACTCAATTGCCTAAGCAAGTGATCTGCCAATCATGAGTATCTCTCTCCCCTTTAGTCTATAAGACACCTTTAGAGAGGGTGACTCCATCAACTGCAGGTGCACTACCGTGCCAGGAGTCGTCCATTCTAAATACTCATAGAATGCTGTCAAGGTACCCAGATTGGGAAACCACCCAAATCTAGATCTAAAACCATAGATCTAGTAACCAGTATGTTAGATATTATGTCCAAGTCCTGTGTGGAGAAACCACTGTGTGACGACCAAAGTATAACCGATCGTAGTATAGGAATATCACTTCCTACTACCTTCTCAACAGATCCATCCCCTTATTCTGATGACGTCAAACCTATGACTGTCACATCAGAAATAGATGATCTATCTCCGCTACATCTGCTTTAGTCTATAAATAGTCATAAGCCTGATGTCCACCAATGCTTCCGCTGCTCCCACTGACTACGACAACCCTCTGGCAGAGTCATATAGACGTGCACTTCCAAAGCTAGTTTAGAACGACGCTATACTCATCCTCCTGCCGGGTCTCGCAGCCTGGAACAACAGCAATGGCAAGTGTGGGTAAACAAGAACTTCCCTGTCACCGTCCTTGAGGCTACCGGAGTACCTCTCGGGTGCCTGAAGTTACCCACCGTATCTGCGGAGTGGCCAATGGAATGTCAAATCATATTGAATCTTTAGGTTCCTTATTAAATCTTCAGTAATCGTTTGCGGTTCTGGAATCACTTCCAGTTCTACCATACTCCCACTACTGTTTTTCTGAAAAAATCCATTTTTATTAAAACTGTGGCGAGTCTAGAACAATATTGCTATTGTTCATCCAGATGGTAGAAAGTCAACCCTCGTCATAGCCTGGGTCAACCCACAAACAGCCATTACAGAAACATGCCTTGAGTTGTCCAGTGTCTGGTTTTAAGCATAAGCCGGACATCTCCCAGTACCTTAACATCGTTAAGATATGAACTGTTCTATATCCAATATAGAACCAGAGGCACTGATTCAATTGAACCAGATTCAAATCATGCAGCTATCTCCAGTGCATGTCAACTAAATGGAAGGAGGCCGATCAGCGTTACTCAACTTAGGAATGCTTCCAATTATGAGTATCCTGAAAGAGAAGCAAGTTCTCTTAATCATTACTATCAACTGAATACCATACACAAGTATCTACATCTTCGATCACTTTGAAGAATCCCGATACTTGCTATACCTGGTTCTCTACTCTATTCAAATACCTATAACTCCTCAAAACTTAGACCCTGTGTTTCCACGAAACACATGTCTAAGAACCAGAGAAGTTAAAAGTAAACAGAATATAGTATGAGGACCAACCCCTCTGTCCTGATGGACACTGGACAACATAAAATACCTTGTATAAGTCCTCTGAGTCTAACAACTCTTTCACTGTGTGTCGTAGGTTGAAAACTGTACTTATGGTTAAGAAGAATTACACCGCTGTTTAATGCTCCTTACCTAACCATCCACTGATATAGGTAAATGTCATCGACATAATATCAAAAGGTATATCTCACTCTATGAAAATAGACGTATAGATATATCAATTTGAAATTGATGCACAACAGCGGATATTCAAAACCAAATATTTGCCGACCGGCAAACAACCCAGGAGGCTTCCTCAAATATCACCAATTACAACGAATCCCGATATAAAGAGGATGATCACCTAATTCCCAATAACTTACTCCCACTCAGCATCTGTAATACCATACAGATGTGAGAATCCAACCTGGTAAATACATACCCTGGAGCAAGCGTCTAATCGGGAAATCAGTTTTCTTTTAACAGTACACGGTGAAACTGAAACATTGAAATGTTTCGTCGGGGAATCCTGGTATTCCTAGTAATGCCTCTTCCATTATCCAGATTCACAACTGTAACCGTATAATTCTTTGCCACCTTTCCAAATCCCTTTATATGTCTTTAGTCATTACCTTCTGCACACCCCTTTAAGCCAAATGGTTTTCTTCCTTCCCTACCGTTCGGCACCAGCCTATGGTTTGGAAGAAGACTATCCAACAAGCATAAAGGGTGTACTGCCCTAATCCTAGGAGCACTCGCATCGCGAGAGAAGGTGAAGATAAAAGACACCTGAATGTACTTTATTCCTATTTCTCCTGAACCAGAATCCATCCCCGAACTGGAACAAGTTCCTTTCGAGTTCGTATATAACCATACGATGGAGTATCCAATAAACTGTGGATCTTCGTAGTGATACGGAGTGTCCTGGAGAAATACAAAGGTGATTTAGGATTTGCGAAGAAATACTTGGTTTAGTCGTGAATATCAGTCGCAATTTACTTTGCCCTCCTACTAATCCCTTGCTTTGTCTTAACTTAATACCTTCTGCACACCATCGTTATGCTAATTGGTTTTCTTCATTCCCTACCATTCGGCACCAGCCTAAGGTTTGGAAGAAGACTATCCAATTTGCGTAATAGGTGTACTATCTCCTAAACCAAGGAGTACTCGCAACCTGAGAGAAGGTAAAAGGAAAAGACAACTGAATAGTCCTATCCGTTTTCTCCAGAACCAGAAACCATCCTCGAAGTCCTTCGAGTTCGTATATAACCATACGATGGTTTTGTCCAATGGAAGTGGACGTTCGCAGTAATACGGGGTGTCCTGGAGAAAAGGGTAAAAGTAGGAGTGGCAATGAGGTCTGCAACTCTGACAATCCAAAAGCCAGTGTTAAGAAGGTTCGGTCAACTCGGTTACTGAGTCATAGTCTTAGGGTCGGGTCAATGGTCGCTGCCAGAGAGAGAGAGAAAAGAAACACTCAGCGTGCACTCTAACCTAGATCAGAATGGTTATCACTTTATCCAACCTGGAAGCCTCCCACTGTACCTCAAATTCTCCTCCAAACCTGAAAGAAGAATTAGTCGGGATCACCCGAGGAGTAAACCAACTCATCAGTGGGAATCGGGATCCAACTCTCATCGCATGATAACGTGACGAAATCCACTCACGTCACCACACTCCAGAAGGTATGCGCATGCCTGGCAAGTTTCAGTTCTTTTGAAACTCCCGATGTTTGTTTTTACCCCTAGGACCCAAGTGACCTTGACAATGCCAACAAATCAAAGAGTCCTAGTCAAGTTCTACCCGTCATTATCTTGATTGCATTAAACCCACCCGTACGAGTCCTTGACAATGCCAACAAGACCGTACGACTGTCCTAACCAATCCACTTATCCTTGTGACAGAAAAGCATTACATAGCTACCGAACACTACGCCACGGCAATGCACGACAAACGCAGCACGAATACTAAGTAACACTAATCTGAAATGACGGAGGGCTACGACTGGTTTTTGGCGAAAAACCTTTAACGTAATGAACTTGATATCGTTGAAGGAACTGGATAACCTTTTAGAAAATATAGTGACGAAAACCTTTACTAAAGAGGTCACTCCCGGTGAAGGGATCTCGGCTCTTTCCCCGTAGAATGAGGTGCAGGATATTCCAACTGAATACCACGATGCAAAGCAAAAGTAATCGGCTATAGTGAAGTTATTGCCCTGACGCAAACTTCTGTCCAAGGGGTCACTCCCGGTGAAGGGATCTCGGCCCTTGCCTCGTCGACTGAGGAGCAGGATATTCCAACTGAATACCACGATGCAAAACAAAAGTGAACGTCCTTGCAATAACAGCTTTTTGAAAAATTGTTCCAACAACATCAGAATAGGTTTGTTTATCTTGCATTGATCCGAATCAACGCAGTCCCATCAATTGATCACACCACAAAGAACGAAAATATACTGATGTACGTATATGCCATCCGCATTCGCCACTGGGTCCCGTCATCACCCGTTAGGTTACTTAACTAACGACAGAGCGGGGACTGGACTAGCGCGGATGCAAAACATATACAACATCTACTAATATATATACCAATATATTATATTTCGCTTAAGGCGTGATAAAAATGCAACATCACAGAAATGTACAGCATCACAGAACAATACAGATATCTGGAAGCCCCGGGTTTCACAGAGCCGCTGCTGAAACCCGACGTTCCCCTGGTCGTGTGGATAGCCTGTGCAATGAAATCCTAGACCCCTACGGGCGCGGCAAGTCACCCGCCAAAACCTGAAGCGAGGCAGCCCCCTCCAGCACCGTGAATGGACCACCCAGCACTTCACGGAATCCGGTAACTTGGGCACCCCTCCTGGGTCAACCTGTACCCCCTACGAGTGCGGCGAATAGCCCGCCAATCTTAGAGCGAAGCCCCCTCCGTCTCAATGCCATGAGATGCGGGCCCGTTGCCCTCTAGAACCCGGCTATCCGTGCACCCCTCCGCGGGGTAATCCTAGTACAGAAAGTAAAATATACATACACCGGGTACATCGACCGCAACCAGGTCGTGCCCCAAAAGAATAATACAAACAGGCAGTGACGGCAGTCCACATGTCGGACGCTCGCCCAGCAATATCAAATGTACATAATACAACAAAACTGTACTAGCATTGCATCCAGGCTATCCCCCACGACCGATTTGCAACATCACAGCATAAACATAGAACATCAACGTGAAAGTCACGTTCGCAAATCCGTCTAACCGGGCTATAGCAGTTAGACCGGATTTACCGATCGAGTGACATTCACGGTCGCAGATATAATGTAAATACTGTGAAATAATGTGTTTAAAATTTTCCGATTGACCAAAAATTAACAAGTGGGCCCCCAATCAAAACTGTAGCACTCACAGAAAACCTGGGCCCAATTTTAATATTCCAAAACCCCTAATATAAGCCCAGAAGCCCACTGAAGAAAGACGAAGCAATGACCCCACCATCTTGCGGCGAAAGCGCGGCAATAAGGGGGGTTTTGCCGCGCTTCTGCGCTCTAGTTGAGGGTTCATTGTCTCGTTTTTTTTCAGAGTTCTTAGAACTCCCTGCACATCATTCTGAGACCACCTGAAAAATTTTTAGACTTCAAAAAATTTCAACAGAAACTGATGTGAAGGAAAAATACGGTTTTTGGAATTTCGGTCGATCGGATAAGCAAAGCACATTAGAACAAGCTAGGTAAGGTTAATGGCGTGGCTCTGATACCATGTTGCGCCACGGCAGCGCCCCGGCCTCGTACTCGAGGCCAAAATGCGGAATCAAAAATTTTCCTTACTCGGAAACCGGCGCTACCGCGGACAATGAAAACCCGGATCGTAACCATTAACCTAATGCTAGCAATCAAGAGATAGGGTGAGAAGTATACCGAGTGATCCGAGTCCTCCGGTCTTCTCGTCATCGTCCCGATCTCCCGCGGAAAGTGTAGTCTCCATATCGTCGCCTCCTCGCCGGAAAGGGCACCACATCGCCTGCGTCTTTTACGGGCTCCCGCCTCAATACCGAGGCAACTCGGGCATGAAGCCGGCAACTCGACATGCTCAAGATATGCTGTAGAATGTGTAGTGTAGTGTCTCACTTGGGTTTTGGTTGCCTTGATGGAGGAAATGAGATAAGAAAAATGGTGCTTGCATTTTTCTAGCATGAATGAGATCAAGAAGATGAAACACTCAAGAATGAAGAACTCTCTCCTTCTTCTTCTCTCTTTCTTTTTCTTCTTCTCTCTTTTCTAATGAAAAACTTATCATCTAAATGAGAATGGTGGAGGAGGTAATATGAAGCATGAAGGGAGGTGAGTGTAGGGTAAAGCAAGTGGTGACCACATCAAGACATAATCATCACAAAATCACATCAACTCTAATCCACTTCATATCACAATAAAGCATGAAATTAATGGTATCTAAAAAGGTTATCATAATAAATCATCTTACAAATAAAACCTCCACCAAATGTAATTTGCAAAACTGCAAATTACCCCCCTCCATCAGAAAAGACCGGCCGGGAAAGAACAAAGAAAAACCGGTTGGAACGGAATACAAACTGGCAACTCCAGAAAACTGGTCCCGTAATAAATTACAGGAAAACCCCTATACTGTGCATACACACCCGCATCTGTATTCCGTCCGGATACAAATGCAATGAGACAAAATCTACACTGTACTAGACTAGGACCGGCTTAAGCCAAAACCGGCTAGTAATATCCGTCCGATCCTGATTCGTGCAATACCGCACGTATCAGATCGAACCCTGCCATATAACTATACGGCCACTAGTACAAAACTGTCCGATCCTGATCCGTGCAATACCGCACGTATCTGATCGGACCCTGCCATATCTCCATACGGCCTCTACAGCGTTTCGCCCGAAAGCTTGAGTAACTGTAAGTGTGGTGGACTCTAAAGACTCGTCAATACTATGGCTGTGGATTTAACCACTAGCACGTCAGAGGTATCAGCCAATACGTGACGGGCCACCAGCTATTGACCAAAAGGGACGTCGATGAGCGAACTCATCCTGACACCCTACTGAGCCTGTCAGTGACAATATCCGTACAGTCCGGTCCGTTCGTCTATGAGCATCGCATGTCGGGCCTAAGGGGTTGGTAAAAGTCAGACCCCCAGAAGCGGTACAAGTCGTGTCGGAGTGTAGCCCAGAACGCCCTGAGATACTATTGGAATACCTACCAGTAAATCTCCTGCCTCGGCCGAGGGCTTTGCGTAATGGCTCTCCTAGACACAGCGCGATCTCACCCCCAATAACGGGAGAGACGAACCCCTGAAGATCCGCTCACTGCCTCCATGTGGCTCGGGACTGTACCCAACTAAAACCTGTTTGCACGACTCCTTTGAGCCGTGGTAGGGTAGTAATCAAAGTACAGTGGGAACTCACACGAGACAAATGACGATCCCCAGGTCAATGAACTAACCTGTACACATGTCACCAGGGAACTGCTATCTGACGTCTGGTATAATCCCAACAGGCAGGTTCCCGGCGAGTCCTGTCCGGTGTACTCATAACCCAATGAGCACCTGTATACATCTTAGGTGAACCAACTGACACCAGTGGCTTGTGAGACCGGCCACCGCCCCTCATCGGGGTCTCGACTGTATACACTAGTCTACTAATGGAGTATCGATGCCCTGTCTCGAAACTCCTACGACTAGGGACCTTTTAAGGATGTGCTTATAGACTACCTGCTCCCACGTATATGATCGCCACCATACTGCTGGTAGCCAAGCAAGAATCCTAGGGGCTCTATCAACGTGTAATAGCGATATGTCAGGTCACCTAAAGCAGTACACGATGATAAAGATAAACCAGATAGCATACTATCATCTCGAGTAAGACTGTCCTACCGGGACAGGTCCTCCCTCAATCATTGCAATCAGTGCCTGTGATCCAATAATTGACTCTAAGGGCACTATCTCTAACAAATATCCGTACAGTCCGGTCCGTTCGTCTATGAGAATCGCATGGCGGGCCTAGGGGGTTGGTAAAAGTCAGACCCCCAAAAGCGGTACAAGTCGTGTCGGAGTGTAGCCCAGAACACCCTGAGATACTACTGGAATACCTACCAGTAAATCTCCTTGCCTCGGCCGAGGGCTTCGTGTAATGGCTCTCCTAGACACAGCACGACCTCACCCCCAATACCGGGAGAGACGAACCCCTGAAGATACGCTCACTGCCTCCATGTGGCTCGGAACTGTACCCAACTAAAACCTGTTTGCACGACTCCTTTGAGCCATGGTAGGGTAGTAATCAAAGTACAGTGGGAACTCACACGAGACAAATGACGATCCCCAGGTCGATGAACTAACCTGTACACATGTCACTAGGGAACTGCCATCTGACGTCTGGTATATGACCAACTAGCATGTTCCCGGCGAGTCCTGTCCGGTGTACTCATAACCCAATGAGCACCTGTATACATCTTAGGTGATCCAACTGACACCAGTGGCTTGTGAGACCGGCCACCACCCCTCGTCGGGGTCTCGACTGTATACACTAGTCTACTCTGGAGTATCGATGCCCTGTCTCGAAACTCACACGACTAGGGACCATCTAAGGATATGCTTATAGACCCCAGATCCCACTTATATGATCGCCCTCATACTACTGGTGGTCAAGCAAGAATCCTAGGGGCTCTATCAACGTGTAATAGCGACTTGTCAGGTCACCAAAAACAGTACACGATGATAAAGGTAAACCAGATAGCATACTATCATCTCGAGTAAGACTGTCCTACCGGGATAGGTCCTCTATCAATCATTGCAATCACGTACCTGTGACCTAATAATTGACTCTGAGGGCACTATCTCCAACAATCTCCCACTTGCACTCAAGGCTAATTATTGCGATGTCGCATACTCACAGCCCGTGTGATACCGAACACCCAACTCCTCTACTAGTCAGTCTCACAAAGCTCGTTTGCGAAACTATTGCGTTCGAGGAATAGCCTTAGTGAGTGGATCCGCTTTGTTGTTTCTTTCTATGTCTCTCTATATCTCAAGTTCGCGGAGAAACCCATCTCCCGAAATGAGCAATACCTGTCTTAAAATGTGTCTGGATGTCTGATGGGACATAGCTCATAAATGAACTCCAAATCCAAACTTCTTAGACTGTATCGTCAACTGAACTTAATCAGTATCCTGCGCCATGCCACCCTCAGTATTGCCTTGGACTACCTGTCCAAAATACTGCCCCTCATCAGAAGGAAAAACTATAACTCTGACAACCTCCTTGTCGTCCATGTCACCTTGGAAGCCTGGAATGATAACTGTCTCCTGAATAAGGCTGTCGTTATCAAATCCCTAAAACATCCACTTATGTTCTAAAACTGCTTCCGACTGTTTCTCCAGGATTGGATCAATGTCAACTTATTGCATCTAGTGCAAGAACAACATCTGGTGTGGTACTTGACATCTCATGATTGACTCAATTGCCTGAGCAAGTGATCTGCCAATCATGCACATCCCTCTCCCCTTTAGTCTGTAAGACACCTTTAGAGAGGGTGACTCCATCACCTGCAGGTACACTACCGTGCCAGGAGTCGTCCATTCTAAATACTCTTAGAATGCTGTCTAAGTACCCAGATTGGGAGACTACCCAAATCTAGATCTAATACCATAGATCTAGTAACCAGAATGTCTGATATAATGTCCAAGTCCCATGTGGAGAAACCACAGTGTGACGACCAAAGTATAACCGATTGTAGTATAGGAGTTTCTTTTCCTATTCTGTGTATGTCATCCAAATGCCATGACATCACACCCTACTACCTTCTCAACAGATCCATCCCCTATTCTGATGAAGTCAAACCCATGACTGTCACGTCAGAAATAGATGATCTATCTCCGTTACATCTGCTTTAGTCTATAAATAGACATAAGCTACTTGTCCACCAATGCTTCCGCTGCTCCCACTGACTACGACAACCCTATGGCAGAGTCATATAGACGTACACTTCTAAAACTAGTTTAGAACGACGCTATACTCATCCTCCCGCCGGGTCTCGCAGCCTGGAACAACAGCAATGGTAATTGTGGGTAAACAAGAACTTCCCTGTCACCGTCCTTGAGGCTACCGTAGTACCTCTCGGGTGCCTGAAGTTACCCACCAAATCTGCGGAGTGGCCAATGGAATGTCAATCCAGATTGAATCTTTAGGTTCTTTATCAAATCTTCAGTAATCGTTTGTGGTTCTGGAATCACTTCCAGTTCTACCATACTCCCACTCCTGTTTTCTGAAAAAATCCATTTTTAATAAAACTGTGGCGAGTCTAGAACAATATTGCTATTGTTCATCCAAATGGTAGAAAGTCAACCCTCGTCATAGCCTAGGTCAACCCACAAACAGCCATTACAGAAACGTGCCTTGAGTTGTCCAGTGTCTGGTTTTAATCATAAGCCGGACAACCCCCCGTACCTTAACATCGTTAAGATATGAACTGTACTATATCCAATATAGAAACAGAGGCACTGATTTAATTGAACCAGATTCAAATCATGCAGCTGTCCCCAGTGCATGTCAACTAAATGGAAGGAGGTAGATCAGCGTTACTCAACTTAGGAATGCTTCCAATTATGAGTCACCTGAAAGAGAATCAAGATCTCTTAATCACTACTATTAACTGAATACCATACGCAAGTATCAACATCTTCGATCTCTTTGAAGAATCCCGATACTTGCTACACCTGGTTCTCTACTCTATTCAAATACCTATAACTTCTCAAAATTCGGACCCTGTGTTTCCACGAAACACTTGTCTAAAAACTAGAGAAGTCATAAGTAAACCGAATATAGTACGAGGACCAACCCCTCTGTCCAGATGGACCCTGGACAACATACAATACTCTGTATAAGTCCCTTGAGTTTGATAACTCATTCACTGTGTGTCGTAGGTTGAAAGCTGTACTTATGGTTAAGAAGAATTACACCACTGCTTAATGCTCCTTACCTAACCATCCACTGATATAGGTAAATGTCGTAGACATAATTTCATAAAGGTATATCTCACTCTATGAAAATAGACGTACAGATATATCAATCTGAAATTGGTGCATAACAGCGGATATTCAAAACCAAATATTTGCCGACCGGCAAACAGCCCAGGTGATTTCCTCAAATATCACCGATTACAACGAATCCCGATATAACGAGGATGATCACCCAATTCCCAATAACCTACTCCCACTCATCATCTGTAAAACCATACAGATGTGAGAATCAAACCTGGTAAATACATACCCTGGAGTAAGTATCTAATCGGGAAATCAGTTTTCTTTTAACATTACACAGTGAAACTGAAACATTGAAATGTTTCGATAGGGTAACATGGTATTCCTAGTAATGCCTCTTCCAGATTCAATACTGTAACCGTATAATCCTTTACCACCTCTCCAAATCCCTTCATATGTCTTTAGTCATTACCTTCTGCACACCCTTTAGGCCAAATGGTTTTCTTCCTTCCCTACCGTTCGGCACCAGCCTATGGTTTCGAAGAAGACTATCCAATAAGCATAATGGGTGTACTGTCCTAATCCTAGGAGCACTCGCAAAGCGAGAGAAGGTGAAGATAAAAGACCCCTGAATAAACCTTATTCCTATTTCTCCTGAACCAGAATCCATCCCCGAACTAGAACAAGTTCCTTTCGAGTTCGTATATAACCATACGATGGAGTATCCAATAAACTGTGGATCTTCGTAGTGATACAGAGTGTCCTGGAGAAATACAAAGGTGATTTAGGATTGGCGAAGGAATACTTTGGTTTGGTCGTGAATATCTGTTGCAATTTACTTTGCCCTCTTACTAATCCTTTGCTTTGTCTTAACCTAATACCTTCTGCACACCATCGTTATGTTAATTGGTTTTCTTCATTCCCTACCGGTCGGCACCTGCCTATGGTTTGGAAGAAGACTATCCAATTTGCATAATAGGTGTACTACCCCTAAACCAAGGAGTACTCGTAACCTGAGAGAGGGTGAAAGGAAAAGACAACTGAATAGTCCTATCCGTTTTCTCCAGAACCGGAAACCATCCTCGAATAAATTCTTTCGAGTTCGTATCTAACCATACGATGGTTTTGTCCAATGGAAGTGGACGTTCGTAGTAAAACGGGGTGTCCTGGAGAAAAGGGTAAAAATAGGAGTGGCAATGAGGTTTGCAACTTTGACAATCCAAAAGTCAGTGTTAAGAAGGTTCGGTCAATCTTGGTCACTGAGTCATAGTCTTAATGTCGGGTCAATGGTCGCTGCCAAAGAGAGAGAGAAAAGAAACACTCAGCGTGCACTCTAACCTAGATCAGAATGGTTACCAATTTATCTAATCTGGAAACCTCCCACTGTACCGTCAAATTCTCCTCCAAACCTAAAAGAAGAATTAGTCGGGATTTCCCGAGGAGTAAACTAACTCATCAGTGGGAATCGGGATCCAACTATCATCGCATGATAACGTGACGGAATCCGCTCACGGTGTCACACTCCAGAAGGTATGCGCATATCTGGCAAGTTTCAGTTCTTTTGAAACTCCCGATGTGATTTCTGCCCCATGCTCTTATGACCTTGGCGTGAGGTCAAAATATCATAAGTCACATGTCAAGTTCTGCCCATCATTATCCAGGTTAATTTGAACCCACCCGTACATACCCTTGACGTAGGCCAAAATAGTAGTACGACTGTCCCAAACCAACGCATCTATCTATGCAACAGATAAATACCCGGCAGCTACCAAACACTATGCCTTGGCGTGAGGTCAAAATACATAGCTTGAATACTACCGAATATTTAACTGAAATGATGGAGGGCTACGAATGGTTTCTGGCGAAAACCTTTAACGTAATGAACTTGATATCGTTGAAGGAACGGATAGCTTTTTGAAAATATAGTGACGAAAACCGTTGCTAAAGAGGTCACTCCCGGTGAAGGGATCTCGGCTCTTTCCCCGTAGAATGGGGTGCAGGATATTCCAAATGAATACCGCGATGCAAAGCAAAAGTAATTGGCTATAGCGAAGTTAATGCCCTGACGCAAACTTTTTGTCCAAGGGGTCACTCCCGGTGAAGGGATCTCGGCCCTTGCCTCGTCGACTGAGGAGCAGGATATTCCAACTGAATATCACGATGCAAAACAAAAGTGAACGTCCTTGCAATAACAGCTTTTTGAAAAGTGTTCCAACAACATCAGATTAGGTTTGTTTTTAAACTTGCATTGATCCGAATCAATGCAGTCCCATCAATTGATCACACCAAAAAGAATGAAAATATACTGATGTACGTATATGCCATCCGCATTCGCCACTGGGTCCCGTCATTACCCGTTAGGTTAGCTAACTAACGACAGAGCGGCGACTGGACTAGCGTGGATGTAAGACATATACAACATCTACTAATATATATACCAATATATTATATTCGCTCAAGGCGTGAAAAATGCAACATCACAGAGAATGAACAGCATCACAGAAACAATACAGATATCTGGGATCCCCGGGTTTCACAGAGCCACTACTGAAACCCGACGTTCCCCTGGTCGTGTGGATAGCCTGTGCAATGAAATCCTAGACCCCTACGGGCGCGGCAAGTCACCCGCCAAAACCTGAAGCGAGGCAGCCCCCTTCAGTACCGTGAATGGACCACCCAGCACTTCACGGAATCCGGCAACTTGGGCACCCCTCCTGGGTCAACCTGTACCCCCTACGAGTGCGGCGAATAGCCCGCCAATCCTAGAGTGAAGCCCCTTCCGTCTCAATGCCATGAGATGCGGGCTTGTTGCCCTCTAGAACCCGGCTATCCATGCACCCCTCCACGGGGTAATCCTAGTACAGAAAGTAAAATATACATACAACGGGTACATCGTCCGCAACCAGGTCGTGCCCCAAAATAATAATACAATCAGGCAGTGACGGCAGTCCACATGTCGGACCCTCGCCCCGCAAAATCAAATGTACATAATACAACCACAACTGTACTAGTATTGCATCCAGGCTATCCCCCACGACCAATCCGCAACATCACAGCAAAAACAGAACATCAACGTGAAAGTCACGTTCGCAAATCCGTCTAACCGGGCTATAGCAGTTAGACCGGATTTACCGATCAAGTGACATTCACGGTCGCAGATATAATGTAAATATTGCGAAATAATGTGTTTAAAATATCCGATCAATCAAATTTTAACAAGTGGGCCCCCAAGCATTACTGTAGCAGATCAAGAAATTCTGGGCCCAATATTAATATTCCAAAACCCCACTTTTCACCCCAGAAAGCCTCTGTAAAAAATTGGTGCAGTGATCCCCACAGTGTGCGGCGGAACAGCGGCGGGAAGGGGGTGTTTGCGGCGGTTCCGCGCTCCCACTGTGGAGTCACTTCATCGAATTTTTACAGAGCTCTTAGATTTTCCATTACATCAATATTTTACAACCTGAAAAATTTTTCGAGACCAAAAATTTTCAACAGAAACTGATGCTATAGGAAAATCGCGGTTTTGGAACTTTTTGATCGATCGGAAATGCAAACACATTAAACCAAGCTAGACTAAGTTAATGGCGAGGCTCTGATACCACTGTAAGTGCACGGCGGCGCCCCGGCCGTCAATCCGACGGCCAAATTCGGAAGCGGTGATAAACTTTAATTTTACTTGAACTGGCAAACCGCCGCGCACTAATACCCGGATCGAACCACTAACTAGTCCTAGCTATCTACAAGAAAGGGAAGAGAGATATACCGACAGATCAAAGTCCTCCGGTCTTCTCGTCGTCGTCCCGATCTCCTGCGGAATGTGCCGTCTCCTCCTCGTCGCCGGAAGTGCACCACATCGCCTACTTCTTTTACGGGCTCCCACCTCAATGCCGATGCAACTCGGGCATGAAGCTGGCTAGTCGACGTGCCCAAGATTTGCTGTAGAATATCTAGTGAGCAAGTCTCATTTGGGGTTCATGGAGATGCCTTTGTGGTGGAGGAAGAAGAACTTGGAGAGAGGTGAAGGAAAAATGTGATAGACCAAGAAGAATGAGAGTTTCATATTTCTCCCCACTCCAAAGAGAAGCATTTCCCTCATCCAACAAAAGTGGCCGGCCCCCCCCATTAGTGTGATTGGAGAGAGAGAGCAAAGACAAGGGGGTGGGTGGAAAGAGAGTGATGATGGAAAAACAAATGATCACCACAAAACCCAACACTCCAAAGCAACCATCACCTCATAACAAAGGTCAAGCCATCATGACACAACCATGATGCAAAAAGTCAAGTCAAAAGAATGGTGCACCATCATGATAAAACAATAATGCAAAGACCCCCTCCACAATTGCTTATTTTCAACAATGCAAATAAGCCCTCCTCCACCAATCTTCGGCCAATGAACGGAACAATGGAAATTGGCCGAAACGGAAAGTAAACTGGCAACTCCAGAAAACTGGTCCCGTAATAAATTACAGGAAAACCCCGATACTGTGCATACACACCCGCATTTGTATTCCGACCAAAATACAAATGCAATGAGACAAAATCTACACTGTACTATACTAGGATCCGGCTTAAACCAAAGCCGGCTAGTAAAATCCGTACGAACCAGATGCGTGCAATACCGCACGTATCTGATCGAACCCTGCCATATATCCATACGGCCTATAGTACAAACTGTCCGATCCTGATCCGTGCAATACCGCACGTATTTGATCGGACCTTGCCATATCTCCATACGGCCTCTAGAACCTTTCGCCCGAAAGCTGAGAAACTGAATGTGGGGGACTCTAAAGACTCGTCAACACCTTGGTTGTGGATTTAACCACTAGCACGTCAGAGGTATAAGCCAATACGTAACGGGCTACCAGGCATTGACTAAAAGGGACGTCTGTGAGCGAACTCAGCCTGACAACCCTACTGAGCCTGTCAGTGACAATATCCGTACAGTCCGGTCCGTTCGTCTATGCGAATCGCATGGCGGGCCTAGGGGGTTGGTAAAAGTCAGACCCCCAAAAGCGGTACAAGTCGTGTCGGAGTGTAGCCCAGAACACCCTGAGATACTACTGGAATACCTACCAGTAAATCTCCTTGCCTCGGCCGAGGGCTTCGTGTAATGGCTCTCCTAGACACAGCACGACCTCACCCCCAATACCGGGAGAGACGAACCCCTGAAGATACGCTCACTGCCTCCATGTGGCTCGGGACTGTACCCAACTAAAACCTGTTTGCACGACTCCTTTGAGCCGTGGTAGGGTAGTAATCAAAGTACAGTGGGAACTCACACGAGACAAATGACGATCCCCAGGTCGATGAACTAACCTGTACACATGTCACCAGGGAACTGCCATCTGACGTCTGGTATATGACCAACTAGCATGTTCCCGGCGAGTCCTGTCCGGTGTACTCATAACCCAATGAGCACCTGTATACATCTTAGGTGATCCAACTGACACCAGTGGCTTGTGAGACAGGCCACCGCCCCTCGTCGGGGTCTCGACTGTATACACTAGTCTACTCTGGAGTATCGATGCCCTGTCTCGAAACTCACACGACTAGGGACCATTTAAGGATATGCTTATAGACCCCAGCTCCCACTTATATGATCGCCCTTATACTGCTGGTGGTCAAGCAAGAATCCTAGGGGCTCTATCAACGTGTAATAGCGACTTGTCCGGTCACCTAAAACAGTACACGATGATAAAGGTAAACCAGATAGCATACTATTATCTCGAGTAAGACTGTCCTACCGGGATAGGTCCTCCATCAATCATTGCAATCACGTACCTGTGACCTAATAATTGACTCTGAGGGCACTATCTCCAACATCTGCAACGGGTGGAACTACCTCTGGTCGCTGCGCTCGAAGTGTCTCAACTAGAGATCCCATCATCTGGCGCATCTCCTGCATACTGGATCCCATCGTCTGGCGTATCTCCTGCACACCAGCCCCTAACATAGCAATCTGATCCGTCACGGCAGGAACAGCCTGCTCGGCACAACCGGTGTACTACCCGGATCAGTCCTCGTCTCGGACGAGTCAACTCGAATCTCAGCCCTCACGGCCGCTCTCTGCGCCCTCGTAGTCTTTGGCGGCATAATGGCTGAAAAGGACAATAGGATTCGATAAGGATACGGAAATCGAATCGCAAGAATGTACATACTCAAGAAGGAATTTAAATCAACAAGTCCTAAGGTCGCGTAGGCGGAGTACCGGGTTGTGAGTATGCCGCGGAACATACACACGCTACGCTACCCTGCTGCGGCTACCTACTCCATCATACCAGGGTCATCCTACACTCCGAAAGGTAAAACCTACGCTTTGATACCAACTTTGTCACGACCCAAACTTTGGCCCGTGACCGGCACTTAACCACGTAACGTCTACAGGCGTAACGCGACTAGGTGAACCGAAAACCCAGAAATCAAACCAGTGAAAGTATAGAGTGTTATAAGCTTAAAATGAAGCACTTACTAACATGTTAAGAAATCTAAGTAAACAATCGCCAAGATAGCAATATACGACGCCGTAGCGAAGATCAAGATCCATAAGTGGGAACATCACAGATAGAATAAACTGCAAGTACAGTCGGCTCACAGCGAGCTCGACACCTGAATACCAATAATATACATCATCGTCCTCACACTGTCTCTAAGTCAAATACATACATGGTAGATGAAGAATACTAGATACAACAATGTACATAACTGAAAGATAAACAGATACCTCCCAAAACCCACCTATCAGCAAAAGAGCTAGTACACCAACTATGGGGGTATCTGTGTCAAAAGATGCAAGCGCAGCCTGCCGCAACTACTCCGAAGGGCAACCTGCAAACATTGTGGCACAACGGGGGTGAGTTGCCAACTAGTGAATAGAGATAACATATAAAGGTAATCGCGAGCATGCACGTACTGCGTTACTCTATCATATGCCAATAGATGATATCAATATGTGATAAGCAGTATGTGCAATAATCATGCAAGTGCTCTATCAGGTAATGTAACTACAGGATGAGGTACAATAATAAATGCTGAGCATGGGCAATATAACATCTACACGGAATGTCAACGTGGAATATATAATCGGTGTCCATCAATGCACCCAGATCCCCCAAATAGCTCAGGCGCCGGCACTCTCATCGGCCCTCAAATCCTGTACATCTCTGAAAATCCCGAGTGCCAAACATCGGCACCCAAATATCATAAATACTCGTGTCCAGCATCGACACGCAAATCCTCATCCATCGGGCCCCGTCAGTCCGGGTCAGCCCACGGGCTTCGTCTGCGGTATCGGCCCTCGGCCCCGGCAGTACGGATCACCCCACATCCATCTATCGACTCTGATCAGTACCCTCCGGATAACTGTCAGGTCTAACCAGTCACCGGTATGTAGTAGTCCCTCTGCCAGGCTCATCGTCTACTGCACAGCGAAACCATTCTCGCCCTGGGGTACCATACCGGGTCCACCATGTATCCGTAATCGGCCTCAACCAGCTCCTCGATTCGGGTTCACATATATCACTCTAGCACCGAGGAAACACATGGTGGACGCAACGAAATATCATATCAAGGGAACCGGGTTTTTAAATGGTTATATATATATTTGAAATAACCACGGTTCCCAAATCCAGAAATCACATGTAATCTAAACCAATATGCAAGTCAATGATCCGATATGATACGTGCATCAAATATGAATATCATGCCAAGTCACATATAGATGAGCTGCAATATAATAATCCGATGTAAATTCTACAGTGTGAGTGTCATGGCAATTACAAACAGTGTGTGTGTAACATGCAGGATAGTGCTCGTGCAACATGGACCGTTAGTAATGGTGCGGTGTTCTATCAATTTTAGTTTATATCCATATAGCAGGGAATGCAGTATGCAGTAAATAGTAGCCATGCACCGTCAATATATGTAAATGTAGCTATAAAGTCCTATCAGCCCTGACGTAGAACGCCATGCGGGCGATATCCCCGTAGATGTGAAATCTACTCACCTTAGTCCCTCGCTAGGTATAGCCAACAACTTGTTTCCCCTTCTGTGCGGCGTCCGCCGTACTCGCCTGCGAACCTAGAATTACACAAATACCACACATAAGCTTGGAGTCAGACAAACGCGACATTAAAGCCGAACTAGCAACTCGTGTCGCGAACCAAGCGCGCGTGTGTGTGATACGCTAAAACGTGTGATTACGTGCCTGAAGCCACTCCGACGCGTCACGATACGCAGAAACCCCAAACCCACACACGTAACACGCGTGTCGCGAAGGATTGAAAATACAGGAAAATAGGTATTCTGCTCCAGATTTTGATACAGGAAAGATATTGTAAAACTAGATATACCAACATAACTCACATAGCAGCAGACACCATCACCCAAAACCCCAACCCAAAACACCCCCATCTGGCCGCAAATTGCGGCCAGAATGAATATTCTGGTGGCCTCACTTGGGAATTGGGCTCCCAGGTTTGGTGTGTGCACTCTATACCCTTCATACATGCTACAGTAACATCTAGTTTCATTCTGAAATATCTCGGGTAGCAGCAGATCCTATAGAACCTTATTTCTAGCTAAAATCCACACTTTTGCACAAAAATCAAACTTTAGGGTATTTTTCTGAAATCTAAAACAAACCAAAGTCTAAACCCACACTAATAACTCATTAACAAGCTAATCAAGCCACAACAACATAAATTTTAACATATTAACACTAAATCCCTTCAATAGCACTAAAATTGCACAAAAAGGTGATATATGGAAACTAAACATGCAAGTTATGGATATAGGGTGCTAGGAGTGAGATTTATACCTTCAAATAACCTTAGAAAAACCAAAAGTTCCAGCTCCTCCTTCAAGTATGCAGATTTGCCTCCAAACACCTCAAAAACTCATTTTTCCTAAGGTTTTGTGAAGGAAATGTGTGGTTTTTGTGTAGGATTTGTTTGGGAATCATGGAGAAGTGAAAAGAGAAGAGAATATGGAGAAAAAAGGAGGGGGTTTGCTGCTGGAAATCTCCAGAATTCTGGAGTGGGGAAAAGAGAGAGAGAGAAGGGAAGAAAATGGGTCTAAAGGTCAAACTTTCACCTAACCACCATGCTGCATTGTTTAATTGGATTTTGAATTATCAAATGGGGTTTTGTTTTGGATAAAAGGGTGGGAAAAATATAACAATTATGCACAAAAGAATGGTTAACATGTTACCAAAAACCCTAAGTCTCAAAAATGGCTAAGTGTGCAAGGCGTACACTACAAGGGAAAATTTCCCAATTTGCTAACATGACTAAATATAACTAATAATCCTATGAACACGTATATCATAACACGTACAATCACTAATTATCACGAAAAACACTCTAACGAAAATTCAAAGTGTTACAGTTTCAGTTTCACTGTGTACTGTTAAAATAAAACTGATTTCCCAATTAGCCCTTGCTCCAGGATATGTATTTACCAGGTTTGATTCTCACATCTATATGGTTTTACAGACGATGAGTGGGAGTAAGTTATTGGGAATTGGGTGATCATCCTTAATATATCGGGATTCTTTGTAATTGGTGATATTTGAGGAAATCGCCTGGATTGTTTGCCGGACGACAAATATTTGGTTTTGAATATCCATTGTTATGCACCAATTTCAAATTGATATATCTGTACGTCTATTTTTATAGAGTGAGATATAACTTTTTGAAATTATGTCCATGATATTTACCTATATCAGTGGATGGTTAGGTAAGGAGCATTAAACAGCGATATAATTCTTCTTAGCCATAAGTACATTTTTCAACTTACGACACACAGGGAATGAGTTATTAGACTCAAGGGACTTATACAGAGTATTGTATGTTGTCCAGTGTCCATTAGGACAGAGGGGTTGATCCTCGTACTATATTCGGTTACCTATGACTTCTCTAGTTTTTAGACAAGTGTTTCGTAGAAATACAAGGTCCAAGTTTGGAGAAGTTATAGGTATATGAATAAAGTAGAGAACCAGGTATTGCAAGTATCAGGATTCTTCAAGGTGATCGAAGATGTAGATACTTGTGTATGGTATTCAGTTGATAGTAATGATTTTGAGAAACTTATTTCTCTTTCAGGTTACTCATATCTGGATTGGATTCCTAAGTTGAGTAACGCTGATCGGCCTCCTTCCATTTGGTTGACATGCACTGGAGAAAGCTTCATGATTTGAATCTGGTTCGACTTAAATCAGTGCTTCTGTTTCTATATAGGATATAGAACGGTTCATATCATAACGATGTTAAGGTATGGGGAGTTGTCCGGCTTATGCTTAAAACCAGACTCTGGATAACTCAAGGCAAGTTTCTGTAATGGCTGTTTGTGGGTTGACCTGGGCTATGACGAGGGTTGAGTTTCTACCATCTGGAAGATCAATAGTGATATTGTTCTTGACTCGCCACAGTTTTAACAAAAATTGATTTTTTCAGAAAATAGTAGTGGGGGTATAGTAGAACTGGAAGTGATTCCAGAACCGCAAACGATTACTGAAAATTTGATAAGAACCTAAAGATTCAATTTGATTTGACATTCCATTGGCCACTCCGCAGATATGGTGGGTAACCCCAGGCACTCGAGAGGTACTTCGGTATGCTCAAAGACGGTGACATGGAGGTTCTTGTTTGCCCAGACTTGACACTACTGTTGTTCCACGCTATGAGACCCGGCAGGAGGATGAGTATAGTGTCGTTCTGAAATGGCTTTAGAAGTGCACAAGTATATGACTCTGCCAGAGGGTTGTCGTAGTCAGTGGGAGCAGCGGAAGCATAGTGAACAGATAGCTTATGTCTATTTATGGACTAAAGCAGATATAGCGGAGATAGATCATCTATTTCTGATGTGACAGTCATAGGTTTGACTTCATCAGAATAGGGATGGATCTGTTAAGAGGGTAGTAGGGTGTGATGTCCTGGTATTTGGATAACATACACGGAGCAGGAAGTGAAATTCCTATACTACGATCGGTTATGCTTTGATTGTCACACGGTGGTTTCTCCACAAAGGACATGGATTTCATATCAGACATTCTGGTTACTGGATCTATCGTTTTAGATCTAGATATGGGTAGTTTCCCATTCAGGGTACTTAGACAACATTCTAAAGGTGTTTTAGAATGGACGACTCCTGGCATGGTGGTGTACCTGCAGGTGATGGAGTCACCCTCTCTAAAGGTGTCTTACAGACTAAAGGGGAGAGGGATGTGCATGATTGGCAGATCACTTGCTTAGGCAATTGAGTCAATCATGAGATGTCAAGTACCACACCAGATGTTGTTTTTCCAGTAGATGCAATAAGTTGATATTGATCCAATCCTGGAGGAACATTCGGAAGCAGTTTTAGAACATAAGTGGATGTTCTAGGGATATGATAACGACAGCCTCATTCGGGAGACAGTTATCATTCCAGGCTTCCAAGGTGACCTGGATGACAGAGTGACTATCAGAGTTATAGTTTTCCCTCTGACGAGGGGCAGTATTTTGGACAGGTGGTCCAAGCGGATACTCAGGGAGGCATGGCGCAGGATACTCATTGGTTTCAGTTGACGATACAGTCTAAGAAGTTTGGATTTGGAGTTCATTTATGAACTAGGTCCCATCAGATATCCAGACATATTCTAAGACAGTTATTGCTCATTTCGGGAGATGATTTTCTCCGCGAACTTGAGATAAAGAGAGACATAGAAAGAAACATCAGAGCGGATCCACTCACTGAGGCTATTTCTCGAACGCAATAGTTTCGTAAACGGGCTTTGTGAGACTGGTTAGTAGAGGATTTGGGTGTTCGGTATCACACGGGCTGTGAGTATGCGACATCGCAATAATTAGCCTTCAGTGCGTTTGGGAGATTGTTGGATATAGTGCCCTCAGAGTCAATTATTGGATCACTGGCATGTGATTACAATGATTGAGGGAGGACCTATACCGGTAGGACAGTCTTACTCAAGATGATAGTATGCTATCTGCTTTATCTTTATCATCGTGTACTGCTTTAGGTGACCTTAGAGGTCACTATTACACATTGATAGAGCCCTTAAGATTCTTGCTTGACTGCCAGCAGTATGATGGCGATCATATAAGTGGGAGGTGGGGTCTATAAGCACATCCTTAAAAGGTCCCTAGTCGTGGGAGTTTTCGAGACAGGGCATCTATACTCCAGAGTAGACTAGGGTATACAGTCGAGACCCCGACGAGGGGCGGTGGCCGGTCTCACAAGCCACTGGTATCAGTTGGTTCACCTAAGATGTATACAGGTGTTCATTGGGTTATGAGTACACCGGACAGGACTCGCCGGGAACATGCTGGTTGGTATTATACCTGACGTCAGATAGCAGTTCCCTGGTGACATGTGTACAGGTTAGTTCATCGACCTGAGATCGTCATTTGTCTCGTGTAAGTTCCCACTGTGCTTTGATTACTACCCTCCCACGGCTCAAAGGAGTCGTACAAACAGGTTTTAGTTGGGTACAGTCCCGAGCCACATGGAGGTAGTGAGCGGATCGACAGGGGTTTCGTCTCTCCCGGTATTGGGGGTGAGATCGCGCTGTGTCTAGGAGAGCCATTACACGAAGTCCTTGGCCAAGGCAGGAGATTTACTGGTAGGTATTCCAGTAGTATCTCAGGGTGTTCTGGGCTACAATCCGACACGACTTGTACCGCTTTTGGTGGTCTGACTTTGACCAGCCCCCTAGGCCCGCCATGCGATGCTCATAGACGAACGGACCGGACTGTACGGATATTGTCACTGACAGGCTCAGTAGGGTGTCAGGATGAGTTCGCTCATCGACCTTCCTTGTGGTCAATACCTGGAAACCCGTTACGTACGGCTAATACCTCTGACGTGCTAGTGGTTAAATCCACAGCCAAAGTATTAACGAGTCTTTAGAGTCCCCCACAGACAGTTTCTCAAGTTTCGGGCAAAACGTTGTAGAGGCCGTATGGGTTTATGGCAGGGTTCGAACATACGCGTGCACTTATGCACGTGTCGTGTTTCGGACGGATAATACTGGCGGGCTTTGGTTTAAGCCGGATCCTAGTATTATACAGTGTAGATTTTGTCTCATTGCATTTGTATTCGGTCGGAATACAAATGCGGGTTTGTATATACAGTCGCAGGGTTTTCCTGTAATTTATTACGGGATCGTTTTTTGAAGTTGCCAGCTTGCATTCCGTTTCGGCCATTTTCCTTTCTTTCTTTCCTTGGCTGAATTTTTCATGGAGGGCTTATTTGCAAATGTGCAAATTAGCAAAATGGAGGGTGTTTTTTTTGTGGTGGAGGGTTCATGATGGTTCTAGCATCCTTTGACTTCTTATGGTTCATCATCACTTGCTTTTGAGATGGGATTTGTGAAGTGGATTGATATGATTATTGAGGTGACTCATTTTCTTTGTGATGATTACATTTTCATTGACCTTTTTCCCTCCTCCATATACATGGCCGGCCACACTATGGATGGGGGCTGTCCAAAAATTTTGGGGGTGGGTTTTTCATCTCATTTGCCTACACAAAACCCTTAGCTCATCTCCAAAGTTGATTCCTCCACCTTCACATCCAAATGGCAACTTCAAACAACCCCTCGAGACATAGCATGCTACACTCAGTCTACAGCAATCTTAGACACGTCGGCTAGCCAACTTCATGTCCGAGTTGCCTCGGTTCAGAGGTGGGAGCCCGTAAAAAGACTCGATGATGTGGTGCCCTTTCCGACGAAAAGATCGAGACCGGAGATTCCGCGAGGAGATTGGGATGGTGGCCAAAGATCGAAGGACACGGATCGCTCGGTATAACTCTCTACCCTTTCTCCAGTTAGCTAGTAGTAGGTTAATGGTCCGATCCGGGTTTATAGTTCGCTGTAACGTCGGTTTCTAGTTTAAAGAAAAGTTTTTGTTTCCGCATTTTGGCCTCGGACAGACGGCCGGGGCGCTACCGTAGACTTACATGCACTAAAATTTCTGCACTGTTCTCTGCGTTGGAATTGGGGTTTTTGGTATATTCTGTTTAGGCCCAGATTTATTTTGAGTGCTACAGTTGTGCTTGGGGCCAACTTCGGGAAATTTAGTTGATCGAAAATTTTAAACATGTTAGTTCTCAGTATTTACATTATATCTGCGACCGTGAATGTCATTTGATCGGTAAATCCTGTCTAATTGCTATAGCCCTTTTTGACGGTTTTGCGAACGTGTCATTCACGTTGATGTTCTGTGATATTGCGGATTTGTCGTGGTGGATAGCCTGGATGCAATGGTAGTACAGTTTGGTATTATTTGTATATTTGATATTGCGGGGCGAGCGTCCGACATGTGGACTGCCGTCACTGTCTGTTTGTATATTATTCTTTTGGGGCACGACCGGGCTGAGGTCGATGTACCCATTGTATATTTTTACTTTCTGTACTAGGATTACACCGCGGTGGGGTGCACGGATAGCCGGGTTCTAGAGGGCAACGGGCCCGCATCTCATGGCTTTGAGACGGAGGGGGCTTTACTCTAGAATTGGCTGGCTATTCGCCGAACTCGTAGGGGGTACTGGTTGACCCAAAGAGGGGTTCTCAAGTTACCGGATTCCGTGAAGTGTTGGGTGGTCCATTCATGTTGTTGAAGGGGGCTGCCTCGCTTCAGGTTTTGGAGGGTAACTTTCCGCGCCCGTAGGAGTCTAGGATTGCATTGCACAGGCTCTCCACACGACCAGGGGAACGTCATGTTTCAGTAGCGGCTCTATGAAACCCGGGGATCCCAGATATCTGTATTGTTCTGTGATGCTTATTACATTTCTGTGATGTTGCATTTTATCATGCCTTGAGCAAATATTATATATTGATATATATACTAGTAGATGTTGTATATGTTTTGCATCCGCGCTAGTCCAGTCCCCGCTCTGTCGTAAGTTAAGTAACCTAACGGGTGATGACGGGACCCAGTGGCGAATGCGGATGGCATATACGTATATCATTATTTTCGTTCTTTATTGGTGTGTCAATTAATGGGACTGTATTGATTCGGATCAATGCAAGCTAAACAAACCTATTCTGATGTTGTTCGAACATTATTCACAAAGCTGTTATTGCAAATGACGTTTTCTTTTGTTTTGCACAGTGGTATTCAGTTGGAATATCCTGCACCTCAGTCGACGAGGCAAAGGCCGAGATCCTTTCACCGGGAGTGACCCCTTGGACAGAAGTTTGCGTCAGGGTAATAACTTCACTATAGCCGATTACTTTTTGCTTTGCATCATGGTATTCAGTTGGAATATCCTGCACCTCATTCTATGGGGAAAGAGCCGAGATCCTTCACCGGGAGTGACCTCTTTTGCAAAGGTTTTCGCCACTATATTTTTATAAAAGCTATCCAGTTCCTTCAACGATATCAAGTTCATTACGTTAAAGGTTTTTCGCCAAAAACCATTCGTAGCCCTCCGTCATTTCAGACGGGTAGCACTTAGTATTCATGCTATGTTTGTTGGCCTTCGTCAAGGCATAGTGTATGGTAGCTATTTGTTACCTTTCTGCTGCATAGGTAGATGCGTTGGTTTGGGACAGTCGTATAGCCTTGTTGGCCTTCGTCAAGGGCTTGTACGTGTGGGTTCAAATTACCCTGGATAATGACGGGTAGAACTTGACATGTGACTTATGATTTGTTGACCTTCGTCAAGGTCATAAGAGCATGAGGTAAAAATCACATCGGGAGTTTCTAAAGAAACTGAAACTTGCCAGATATGCGCATACCTTATGGATTGTGATAACGTGAGTGGATTTCATCACGTTATCATACGATGATAGTTGGATCCCGATTCCCACTGATGAGTTGGTTTACTCCTCGGGTGATCCCGACTAATTCTTCTTTCAAGTTTGGAGGAGAATTTGACGTTACAGTGGGAGGTTTCCAGATTAGATGAAGTGATAACTATTCTGATCTAGGTTAGAGTGCATGCTGAGTGTTTCTTTTCTCTCTCTCTTTGGCCGCGACCATGGCCCGACCCTTGACTATGACTCAGTGACCAAGTTAACCGAACCTTCTTAAAACACTGGCTTTTGGATTGTCAGAGTTGCATACCTCATTGCCACTCCTATTTTTACCCTTTTTCTCCAGAACACCCCGTATTACTACGAACATCCATTTCTATTGGATAAAACCATCGTATGGTTATATACGAACTCGAAGTAATTTATTCGAGGATGGTTTCCGGTTCTGGAGAAAACGAATAGGACTATTCAGTTGTCTTTTCCTATTACCTTCTCTCAGGTTTCGAGTGCTTCTTAGATTAGGACGGTACACCTATTACGCTTATTGGATAGTCTTATTCCAGACCATAGGCTGGTGTCGAACGGTAGGGAATGAAGAAAACCATTTAGCCTAAAAGGTGTGCAGAAGGTATTAAGTAAAGATAAATAAAGGGATTAGTAAGAGGGCAAAGTAAACTGGGACTGCTATTCACGACCAAACCAAGTATTTCTTCGCCAATCCTACATCACCTTTGAATTTCTCCAGAATACTCCGTATCACTACGAAGATCCACAGTTATTTGGATACTCTATCGTATGGTTATATACGAACTCGAAGGAACTTGTTCCAGTTCGGGGATGAATTCTGGTTCAGGAGAAATAGGAATAAGGTTTACTCAGTTGTCTTTTATCTTCACCTTCTCTCGCTTTGCGAGTGCTCCTAGGATTAGGACAGTACACCCATTATGCTTATTGGATAGTCTTCTCCAAACCATAGGCTGGTGCCGAACGGTAGGGAAGGAAGAAAACCGTTTAGCCTGAGAGGGTGTACAGAAGGTAATGACTAAAGACATATAAAGGGATTTGGAGAGATGGCAAAGAAATATACGGTTACAGTTGTGAATCTGATAATGGAAGAGGCATTACTAGGAATACCTGGATACCCCTTCGAAACATTTACATGTTTCAGTTTCACTGTGTACTGTTAAAAGAAAACTGATTTCCTAATTAGTACTTACTACAGGGTATGTTTTTACCAGGTTAGATTCTCACATCTGTATGGTTTTACAGATGATGAGTGGGAGTAAGTTATTGGGAATTAGGTGATCATCCTCATTATATCGGGATTCGTTGTAATTGGTGATATTTGAGGAAATCACCTAGGTTGTTTGCCGGACGGCAGATATTTGGTTTTGAATATCCGTTGTTATGCACCAATTTCAAATTGATATATCTGTACGTCTATTTTTATAGAGTGAGATATAACTTTTTGAAATTATGTCCATGACATTTACCTATATCAGTGTATGGTTAGGTAAGGAGCATTAAACAACGGTGTAATTATTGTTAACCATAAGTACAGTTTTCAACCTACGACACATAGGGAATGAGTTATTAGACTCAAGGGACTTATACAGAGTATTGTATGTTGTCCAGTGTCCATTAGAACAAAGGGGTTGGTACTCGTACTATATTCTGTTTACTTGTGACTTCTCTAGTTCTTAGACATGTGTTTCGTAGAAATGCAAGGTCTAAGTTTTGAGAAGTTATAGGTATATGAATAAAGTAGAGAACCAGGTATTGCAAGTATCAGGATTCTTCAAGGTGATCGAAGATGTAGATACTTGTGTATGGTATTCAGTTGATAGTAATGATTATGAGAAACTTGTTTCTCTTTCAGGTTACTCATAATTGGATGCACTCCTAAGTTGAGTAACGTTGATCGGCCTCCTTCTATTTAGTTGACATGCACTGGAGACAGCTGCATGATTTGAATCTGGTTCCAATTAAATCAGTGGCTCTGTTTCTATATTGGATATTGAACAGTTCATATCTTGACATTGTTAAGGTACGGGGAGTTGTCCGGCTTATGCTTAAAACCAGACTCTGGATAACTCAATGAACGTTTCTGTAATGGCTGTTTGTTGGTTGACCTGGGCTATGACGAGGGTTGACATTCTACCATCCGGAAGATCAATAGTGATATTGTTCTAGACTCGCCACAGTTTTAATAAAAATGGATTTTTCAGAAAACAGTAGTGGGAGTATGGTAGAACTGGAAGTGACTCCAGAACCGCAAACGATTACTGAAAATTTGATAAGAACCTAAAGATTCAATCTTGTTTGACATTCCATTAGCCACTCTGCAGATATGGTGGGTAACCTCAGGCACTCGAGAGGTACTTCGGTATGCTCAAAGACGGAGACAGGGAGGTTCTTGTTTACCCGGACTTGACACTACTGTTGTTCCAGGCTATGAGACCCAGCAGGAGGATGAATATAGCGTCGTTCTGAACTGGCTTTAGAAGTGTACGTGTATATGACTCAGCCAGAGGGTTGTCGTAGTCAGTGGGAGCAGCGGAAGCATAGTGGACAAGTAGCATATGTCTATTTATGGACTAAAGCAGATATAGCGGAGATAGATCATCTATTTCTGATGTGACAGTCATAGGTTTGACTTCATCAGAATAGGGGATGGATCTGTTAAGAAGGTATTAGGCTGTGATGTCCTGGTATTTGGATGACATACACAAAGTAGGAAGTGAAATTCCTATACTACGATCGGTTATACTTTGGTTGTCACACAGTGGTTTCTCCACAGAGGACTTGGATATTATATCAGAAATTCTGGTTACTAGATCTATGGTTTTAGATCGAAATTTGGGTAGTTTCCCAATCTGGGTACTTAGACAGAATTCTAAAGGTGTTTTAGAATGGACGACTCCTGGCACGGTAGTGTACCTGCAGGTGATGGATTCACCCTCTCTAAAGGTGTCTTACGGACTAAAGAGGAGAGGGATGTGCATGATTGGCAGATCACTTGCTTAGGCAATTGAGTCAATCATGAAATGTCAAGTACCACACCAGATATTGTTTTTGCACGAGATGCGATAAGTTGTGATATTAATCCTATCCTGGAGAAACGTTCGGAAGCAGTTGTAGAACATAGGTGGATGTTCTAGAGATATGATAACAATAGCCTCTATCTGGGGACGGTTATCATTCCAGGCTTCCAAGGTAACCTGGATGACAGAGTGACTGTCAGAGTTGTAGTTTTCCCTCTAACGAGGGGCAGTTGTTTGGACAGGAGGTCCAAGCGAATACTGAGGGAGGCATGGCGCAGGATACTGATTAAGTTCAGTTGACGATACTGTAAGGTTCCTAGGCACACTAATGAGGTCGCACAAGGCATCAACCATGCCAAATTAAAATTTTACGTTGCTGAGAAACCATAATATAGATCGTTGACTAGAGGTTAAGGCGAAAAGCAAGAAAGTAAACAACTTTATTGCTAAGTGAAAGGGATTACAACCTTTGTAGATCCGCTCCACCATTTCTTTAGCTCCGTGTTGACGTCCCTCCGCTGCGATCATCGGATCCTGGACTCTAGCGATGGTTTCGTCGGAGAAATGATCGGGCTAGGTCATTGACTTCGAGGCCGAAGATGATCTACGTCGGGTAGACTCAAACTCAAGCTATTCCTTCACTTGGTCAAAAACTTTATGAAGAGAACACCCTATACTACATGGCAAGTGGTAGAGGATGAAGAAATAGGAAGTGGGTTCACTTTAGAATTGGATTTCTCACTCTTTTTCTCATGATGCCATTGGAGCTAGCAAGCTTTTTCAAGCTTGATGAAGATGAAGAAGAAGAAAGAATCATATGAATGAATATCTAAAATGAAACTTATCCATATGAATAATAGCACCATGGTTGAGTTAAGCCCTCATGCTTAACTCATGTAGAGATTTAACCAAACCATTAGGTTAAAGGTTAGGTTAAAGAATATCAAAAGAAATGACAAAAGAGTGGACTTTGTCAAAGCTTCTCCAAGCTTGATAACTTTGACTAAGTTAAACCCTTTTGTTAAATCTTAAGATGAAACAATAACCCTAATCTTTACCCTAATCTTGGTATGAATCTCATACACACATCTTGTATGTATCATCAAACATGATACAAACATATGTACACAAATATATATCATATATACACTTATGCACAAACAAGTGAGAAAATCAATCTTAAGTGAACCAATACTAGTTAATGTAAAGTAATATATTAAATATATAATTATACATTAAATCATTAAATCAACACTTGATTTAACGATCCGGTCATATCGCATATAACCGACTAATATCATGTGTATCAATGTATCGAATCAACACTTGATTTGGTAACCCGGCTATATCACATATAACCGACCGATGATACAAATCGCGAGAATAAAATACAGTATCATATACTGGTATTATTCTCGGTCCCGCACATATCTCATATGCGCTCCTATTTCGTTTCGCTTGAGCCAGGAAACTCCTGTGTAGGACTCTAAAGACCCGTCAATACGCCGGCAGCTGGTGATGATCATATCAAACACCCACAAGCCGCAAGCGGTCTGCTAAACGTAACGGCCACCCGGGTATTAAGCGATCAGAATATCAACGAACAAGCCCGCTCACACTCCTGTGAATCCAACGAGTAACACTACCGTACAGTCCGGTCTGTTCGTCTGATATGTCGCATATCTCGTCTAGGGGTGGTAAACGTCAGACCCCAATAACTCGATAAGTCGTGTCGATATAAGGCTCATAACGCGTCGAGAAACTTCTGGTAACACTTACCAGTAAATCCCTAAAGCAGCCTTGGCCAAGGACTTCCTGTTATAGCCAATCGAGCACTGCGCAACATCAACTCCCTATACCGGGAGAGACGAAACCCCTCCTATCGCTCATTGCCTCCATGTGATTCGGGACTGTACCCAAAAGCCACATTTTTGCACGCCCTCTTGGACGTGGTATGATGGAAATCAAAGCACGGTGGGAATCACACAAGACTCTATGACGATCTCGGGTCTACGGACTAACCTATACCAGTGTCACCAGAGAACTGCCATCTGACGTAAGGTATAATACTATCTGGGAGTTCTCGGCGAGTCCGTCCAGTGTACCTAGTCTCTACTGAGCACCCGTATATCATCTCTGATGTCAAACACCAATGGATATGGGATCATCCATCGCCCATCTATATGGGTCGAGAAGCTACACGCTAGTCTACTCTGGTATATCGATGCCCCGTCTCGATACACCCACAACTAGGGACTTTGAAGGATGTACTTATGGACTACCATGTCCCCACTAGTATGATCCGCATCATAGTCCAGGTAGTCAAGTACACATCCTAAGGGCTTTACCAACATGTAACAGAGAGACAATCAGTGTACACGTTAAGGTAAAGAGTAACCAGATAGCATACTATCATATCGAGCAAGAAAGTCATCCCTATATATGTCCAAGCATCCACTACAATATACATCCTATGTATAGTAATGGCCTCTAGGGCATACATATAACTAACAATCTCCCACTTGCACTAAAGCCATCTGATAGAAGTGGTTGTAGTATCTCATACTCAACCATCCCATAAAAGTCTCTCTCTGGGAAAAGGCCTTTCATGAGTGGATCCGCCGTGTTGTCCTCTGAGTCTACTCTCCTAACCTCGATCCCCTGGAGATCAACCATCTCCACGATCAGGTGATACTGCCTAAGAATATGTCTGGATCACTGATGGGACGGGCATTCCTTGGCATAAGCCACAACTCCATTGTCACACAATGGGAGGAACGAAGTTCATCTCATGAACTAATATAAACCCAGACTTCCTATTTGGTAGCATCTTTGGTAACGATGTATCTTGCCTTTAATCGTCTAGTATGTCACGGTATCTAGCTTGGAACTCTTCCAACATACCGTCCCTCCACTGAGGGTAAAGACAATGCCTGTGACTGACATTCAGTCATCTTTATCACTCTGGAACCTTTCCAGTGATTCTCCCCAGAACCGATTGATACCTTCTCACTACAACTAGTGAGTATCCTAGCATCCAATTACATCTATCTCATAGATGAAAACTCAGGATTTAGGAGGTATCACCTTGATCCTATATGGAGAATCCTTGTGATAAGCGGATATTGACCGAGCGTAGCATAGGAAACTCCTTCCCCATCAAGAGTATGTCATCCACGTACTCTACGAGGATCACCACTATACTCTCTACTATCTTTTTGTATATACAAGGTTCATCTACCATTTTGATGATGTCAAACTTTTTGACTAACTCATCAAAACAGATGTTCCAACTCCGCGATGCCTGCTTTATCACATAAAATATCTTGCATACGTTTCCGCTGCTCCCACTGTCTACGAAGCCCTCTGGCTGTGTACTTATAGACTCTGTTTTCTAAATCATTATTTAGAAATGCAGTCATGACACCCAACCACCAGATATCGTAGTCATGGTATGTAGCCGTAGCAAGTAGGATCTGGATGGACTTAAGCATAGGCCCTAGAAAAGGTTTCATCATTAGCCACAACTGGTCTATTATGCAAACCTTTAACGAGTCTAGCTTTGAAAGTCTCAACTTTCCCATGTACACCAAGTAATCTTCTCAAGATATACTTGCTCCTGATGAGGATTTAACCCTTCAGATAAAGCAACCAAGGTCCATACTTTGTTGGTGTATAAAGATTCCATCTCAGATCGCTAAGCATCGAGCCATTCTTACAGAGTCCTACTCCTGATGGCCAGCTCGAAACTAGTTGGGTCATCATCTCATGATGCAATCCTTGCTCCCACTGTCATAGAGAAACCGGAGCATCTCTCAGGTGGGTGAGGAAACCTACTAGATCGGCAGAGAGGCTGAGGTTCGTTGGTTGCTATTGAATTCTTTTGGTTCTACCAAATCATCAGTTGCAGTTTGTATAGCTGGAACTGTTTCCAGTTCTACCTCATGTCCACGAATTTCTTCACAAGAAATTCCATTTCACAAAGGTGGCATGCTGAGAAACAAAACATTTTTGTTCCTCGGTTAGGTAGAAGATATTCCCTTGCGAATGCTTGGGAAATCCAACAAACTTCCACAGAACTGACTTTGCCTCGAGCTTGTCCGGATTTTGCTTTTAGACATAGGTCAGACAACCCCAAATCTTAACTGACTTAAGAGATGGGCTCTTCCCTTTTCATATCTCATATGAAATGGTAGGCATCTGATTTGATCGGAACCCTATTCAATAGGTATGCAACTTTATAAGTGCATAACTCCCTATATAGGAAATAGGAAACTCAGTAGTACTCATCATAGAGCACACCATATCACATAGGGTGTTATTGCTCCGCCCCGATACACCGAGGTGCTGTGGTGTATACGGAGGAGTAATGCTGAGAGAGAATCTCATTCTCCTTTAGAATAATCCAGGAATTCCGTACTCAAGTATTATCCTCCTTGATCACATCAAAGGACATAATACTTTTACCCGTATTGATTCTCTACTTATAAATTATATTCTGTGAATATCTCAAAAGGTTCGGACTTGTGTTTCAATAGGAACATATGTCTGAATCTTGAGAGATCATCAGAGAATGTAATGAAGTAAAAAGAACCGGTCTTGGCATGTGTAGACAGGGGACCTACATACATCAACATGTATCATCCTAAGAGTTCAACTAACTCTTTCTCTGCTTCCAATAAACAGAGCTATGGTCATCTTATCTCTGTGACATGACTGACAAGTTTCACAAGATGAAAATTCAAACTAATTTAAATATGCATCTTAATGTAACTTCAGCTAGTCGGGTCGCATTGATATAACCTAGTCTACAATACCTCAAGAAGGATTCGTTCATTTCTGAACTCATCCTCTTGTGTGTGTTCCATATACTAAGAACTGTAGTTTGATTTAGAACATCAATGCTTTTAGATAACGTGCCTGAACCGATCAACTTTTGATATAGGAAATGTTCAAAACATTATCCAGTCAATACAAAATTATATCCTTTCTTTACTAATAAAGAGACTGATATGATTTTGTATATCAGGTTCGGTATCTAATAGCATTTGTTCAGAATCAATCAATTGGTAATACAGGGTGACAGTGACCAACAGACTTGGCTGCAACACTTGCCCCATTTTCTGTCTCATGAAACTTATCACCGTTCTCAGTTCTTTACCTATCTGTAGCCCATGTAACAAATTACATATGCGGGATCCTGATTTGGTATCACATACCCAGGACGTAAAGGATACTAAGAAACAGTTCTCTGTAATGAACACACCCGAAGATGATGCATCGGTATGCACTTTCTTCGTTTGGGCGGTACGGGAATTCTGGTAATCCCCAATTTCCTGCTCTGTCTTATAACATTTATAAGTTGGAGTGGGACCAACGTTCCCCAGCTCAGTATAACAAGCGGGTTCGGTCAATATATCCGTTTTATTATCTTGATTAAGGCGTGACATGGTCGCTACCTGGAGAGAGAGAGAAGAAAACACTCTGCGTGCGCTCTTGCAAGATCAGATTGGTTATTATTTTATCTAATCAGGATGGCTCCCACTGTTTTTATCAAATCTTTCTTCAAACCCTAAAAGGAAAGACTAGCCGGGATTAATTACACGCTACAAGTTCGCCAATCTTTCAGCCAGGCCAGTGTCGGTACTTTGAGGGAGGTTCCCCATGCTTTCGCACGAACCTAATTAAGGTAAACCTTGTTTTCCCAGAGGCGTAACCCCATTGACACCTTTCTAGACACCTACTTGATTGGCTAATTGTAATGTGTAAAACTTTCCCAGTAGTAACAATTACTCGCAGCGGGTATCGGGATCCAACTATCTCATAGAAGGTATGCAATCTAATTGCAAATTTCAACACTTGAAATTCCCGATAATTTTGCCCCTAGCACCCTATGGCCTTGATGGAGGTCAACAAACCATAGGCTACTAGTCAAGTTCAACCCGTCATTTCTTGATTGAATCAAACCCACCCGCACGACCCTTGACGGAGGTCAACAAGGCCGTAAGACTACCCTAACCCAATCTGCATCATATGCATAAACAGATAAATACTAGTTAGCTACTGCACACTACGCCTTGACGGAGATCAACAAACGTAGCACGAATACTAAGTAGGACTTATCTGAAATGACGGAGGGCTACGGCAGGTTTTTCTGAAAACCTATTACGTAATGAACTTGATATCGTTGTAGAATCAAATGATTTTAAAATGGAGTGCTTTTGAAGCTTTTCTAGTTTTGCTAAAGGAGTCACTCCCGGTGAAGGGATCGTCGGTCCTTTCCTCGTCGAATGAGGTGCAGGATATATCATATACATCACTGTGCAAAGCAGAAACTATAGAAGCAATCAAAAGACAAACCGAGGGTTGTAGCATCTGCCTGTTATTGCTAAAGGAGTCACTCCCGGTGAAGGGATCTCGGTCCTTTCCTTATCGAATAAGGTGCAGGATGTTCTACAAGGAACACCGCGATGCAAAGCAAGAACTGTAGCTACCTGTTTTTGAAAATTCGATTCCACAACATCTTAGGTTTCTTTTCTTTCATTAATCACATTAATGAAGTCCCATCATTTAAATCACCTAAACATCACAGATAAATACGACGTACACTTATGCCATCCGCATTCTCCTCGATGTCCCCTCATGCACCGTTAGGTTAGGTAACTAACGGCAGAGCGGGGCAGGGCTAGCGTGGGTGTAAAATATAAGTAACGTCTATATAATATATCATATATACTATATACAGTATTTATCATAGAACATATCATGATCACATCACAGATATCGCAGCAGAAGAAACATATGAAACATTGGATAAACTAGGACGTCCGTATTTTCAATACGAGCCAGTATAAAACACGGATTCCACGGTCGCGATAAATAGCCAAACCCACACCCCTAGACCACTACGAGAGCGGCAAGAAACCCTACCAATTCTAGAGTTAGGAGACCCGGACTCGACTCCTCGAGTTGGTCTCCCACTGGACTCCAGAACCCGGTTACTTATGCTCTCCTCCTTGGGTCTATCCTAGTGCGGAAAAGTAAATAATATACAATGGGTGACATCTTCCGCTACCTGGAAGTGCCCCAATAAAAGAATATTACATACAAGTTATTTTTACATGAATGAAAATAAAAACTCTCATCTCACATAAAACCCCCGGCTATTCAAAACGCGACGATCCAATATAACATATCCAGCAACACATAACATCACATGTCATCAACGTAAGTAAATGTGCGCACCCCAATTGTCGTTGACATATGGCAACGAAACCGGCCATATCACATATTACACTTACGGTCACAGAAAAGAAAGTGTAAAACTACAACAGTTGGAATCCGCAACCTCTTTAGACATCGCATGCCTAATCAAATGAATTCCTTAGACATCACATGCCTAACAATTATAAACCCCGCATTTTAGTCTTATTATCGAAAACACTTTTCAATATCAAGTCGAGTAATTCAACAAGATTCCCGATAAACTGATCGAATGCTCGTCGCAAACTTTAGTAGACGGCCGCACCCCCGGTACCGTCGACGAAGTGCACTAAGGCGGAACACCGCTGCCGCGAGCACCCGGATGGATGCTTTCGGCGACGGGGTTCTCCTACAGTCACTTGGTCGGGGCTATGGGGTATGGCTATCTATTAAGTTCATCCGGTGAGTATCCGCGTACACTACGTGATTGCGGCGGACTTTTGATCACATCAAAATTCCGTGGCAACCGATCAAGTGAGACTAAACTGCTATGTTTATAACATCCAAATCAGTTATCTCATAACTACTTATGGATTCCAAATATTGTATCACATTCCAGATAAATAGAAATTGTTAAACTTTCCGATCGAACAATCGAACACCCAAGTTTTCCCGATAATAGCTCAACTCTTGAAATAAGTTCAAAAACATCCATTTCATGCCACAGTACCAACGGTCCAGCCGTAGAAGGGTCAATCCAACGCCTCACATGTGGCACGCCGTACTGCCCCAAACCCTAAGGTTCAAAGGGCAGTTCAAGACGGTCACATAATCGAGTTAAGGTTTGTTGTCTTCTAGAGGGTCCATCGCGTTACTTGCACTACTTAGAACGTCTTTAAACTACGGAAAGATCCAACAATTGGAAATTTCCCGGAAGGGGAAAAAGTGGGTATTCATATCCGGTCGACCTTTTTAACATATTCAAAAGTTATCCGGAAAAACACATAGACGAAGTTAAATAAACCGATCGAATTATCGAATCCCCAAAACAACCCAGAAAACTCAACTCTTGAGTAGAAGTTAAAAATTCCCAGAAAATATAGGAATTACTGTGCAAATTTCAAGTGCTGAAGTGACTATATGGTCACGGAACAGCTGCACAAGCCATGCTTGTGCCGCGGTTCCGCCGCGCTTTGGTGGAATCAGGCGCACGTGCTTCACAGTAATTCATAAGAAAGCCTGCTGATTTTTCTGCATATTTTTAATTCACAAAAATCCCAGTTTTTAAAAAATGTACAGAGAAGGGTTTCGGATTAGGGTTTCGGGTTCGATCTGGTTTCTAATATCGTCTACGCATCGCCTAAGGCTCTAGCTAGGCTCTGATACCACTGTAGGGTTCCTATGCACACTAATGAGGTCGCACAAGGCATCAACCATGCCAAATTAAAATTTTACGGTGCCGAGAAACCCTAATATAGATCGTTGACTAGAGGTTAAGGCGAAAAGCAAGCAAGTAAACAACTTTATTGCTAAGTGAAAGGGATTACAACATTTGTAGATCCGCTCCACCATTTCTTTAGCTCCGTGTTGACGTCCCTCCGCTGCGATCATCGGATCCTGGACTCTAGCGATGGTTTCGTCGGAGAAATGATCGGGATAGGTCATTGACTTCGAGGCCGAAGATGATCTACGTCGGGGAGACTCAAACTCAAGCTATTCCATCTCTTGGTCAAAAACTTTGTGAAGAGAACACCCGATACTACAAGGCAAGTGGTAGAGGATGAAGAAATAGGAAGTGGGTTCACTTTAGAATTAGATTCCTCACTCTTTTTCTCATGATGCCATTGGAGCTAGCAAGCTTTTTCAAGTTTGATGATGATGAAGAAGAAGAAAGAATCATATGAATGAATATCTAAAATGAAACTTATCCATATGAATAATAGCACCATGGTTGAGTTAAGCCCTCATGCTTAACTCATGTAGAGATTTAACCAAACCATTAGGTTAAAGGTTAGGTTAAAGAATATCAAAAGAAATGACAAAAGAGTGGACTTTGTCAAAGCTTCTCCAAGCTTCCTCAAGCTTGATAACTTTGACTAAGTTAAACCCTTTTGTTAAATCTTAAGATGAAACAATAACCCTAATCTTTACCCTAATCTTGGTATGAATCTCATACACACATCTTGTATGTATCATCAAACATGATACAAACATATGTACACAAATATATATCATATATACACTTATGCACAAACAAGTGAGAAAATCAATCTTAAGTGAACCAATACTAGTTAATGTAAAGTAATATATCAAATATATAATTATACATTAAATCAACACTTGATTTAACGATCCGGTCATATCGCATATAACCGACTAATATCATGTGTATCAATGTATCGAATCAACACTTGACTCGGTAACCCGGCTATATCACATATAACCGACCGATGATACAAATCGCGAGAATAGAATACAGTATCACATACTGGTATTATTCTCGGTCCCGCACATATCTCATATGCGCTCGTATTTCATTTCGCTTGAGCCAGGAAACCCCTATGTAGGACTCTAAAGACCCGTCAATACGCCGGCAGCAGGTGATGATCATATCAAACACCCACAAGCCGCAAGCGGTCTGCTAAACGTAACGGCTACCCGGGTATTGAGCGATCAGAAGATCAACGAGCAAGCCCGCTCACACTCCTGTGAATCCAACGAGTAACACTACCGTACAGTCCGGTCTGTTCGTCTGATATGTCGCATATCTCGTCGAGGGGTGGTAAACGTCAGACCCCAATAACTCGATAAGTCGTGTCGATATGAGGCTCATAACGGGTCGAGAAACTACTGGTAACACTTACCAGTAAATCCCTAAAGCAGCCTTGGCCAAGGACTTCCTGTTATAGCCAATCGAGCACTGCGCAACATCAACTCCCTATACCAGGAGAGACGAAACCCTTCCTATCGCTCATTGCTTCCATGTGATTCGGGACTGTACCCAAAAGCCACCTTTTTGCACGCCCTCTTGGACGTGGTATGATGGAAATCAATGCACAGTGGGAATCACACAAGACTCTATGACGATCTCGGGTCTACAGACTAACCTGTACTATTGTCACCAGAGAACTGCCATCTGATGTAAGGTATAATACCATCTGGGAGTTCTCGGCGAGTCCGTCCAGTGTACCCAGTCTCTACTGAGCACCCGTATATCATCTCTGATGTCAAACACCAATGGATATGGGATCATCCATCGCCCATCTGTATGGGTCGAGAAGCTACACGCTTGTCTACTCTGGTATATCGATGCCCCATCTCGGTACACCCACGACTAGGGACTTTGAAGGATGTACTTATGGACTACCATGTCCCCACTAGTATGATCCGCATCATAGTCCAGGTAGTCAAGTACACATCCTAAGGGCTTTACCAACATGTAACAGAGAGACAATCAGTGTACACGTTAAGGTAAAGAGTAACCAGATAGCATACTATCATATCGAGCAAGAATGTCATCCTTATATATGTCCAAGCATCCACTACAATATACATCCTATGTATAGTAATGGCCTCTAGGGCATACATATAACTAACAGATACAGTCTAAGAAGTTTGGATTTGGAGTTCATTTATGAACTAGGTCCCATCAGATATCCAGACATATTCTAAGACAGGTATTGCTCATTTCGAGAGCTGGCTTTCTCCGCATACTTGAGATAAAGAGAGACATAGAAAGAAACATCAGAGCGGATCCACTAGTTGAGGCTATTCCTCGAACGCAATAGTTTCACAAACGGGCTTTGTGAGACTGATCAGTAGAGGAGTTGGTTGTTCGGTATCACACGGACTGTGAGTATGCGACATCGCAATAATTAGCCTTGAGTGCAAGTGGGAGATTGTTGGATATAGTGCCCTCAGAGTCAATTGTTGGATCGCAGGCATGTGATTGCAATGATTGAGGGAGGACCTATGCCGGTAGGACAATCTTACTCAGGATGATTGAATACTATCTGGTTTGTCTTTATCATCGTGTACATGCTTTAAGTGACATTGTAGTTCATTATTACACGTTGATAGAGATAGTATGCTACCATGGTTTGTCTTTATCATCGTGTACTGCTTTAGGTGACCTTACAGGTCACTATTGCACGTTTATGAAGCCCATATGATTCTTTCTTGACTACCAGCAGTATGATGGCGATCATATACGTGAGAGTTGGGTGGTCTATAAGCACATCCTTAAAGTGGTCCCTAGTCGTGGGAGTTTCGAGACTGGGCATCGATACTCCATTAGTAGACTAGCGTATACAGTCGAGACCCCGACGAGGGGCGGTGGCCGGTCTCACAAGCCATTGGTGTCAGTTGGATCACCTAAGATGTATATAGGTGCTCATTGGGTTATGAGTACACCGGAGAGGACTCGCCGGGAATATGCTAGTTAGTATTATACCTAGCGTCAGATAGCAGTTCCCTGGTGACATGTGTACAGGTTAGTTCATCGACCTGAGATCGTCATTTGTCTCGTGTGAGTTCCTACTGTACTTTGATTACTACCCTACCACGGCTCAAAGGAGTCGTGCAAACAGGTTTTAGTTGGGTACAGTCCCGAGCCACATAGAGGCAGTGAGCGGATCGGCAGGGGTTCGTCTCTCCCGGTATTGGGGTGAGATCGCGCTGTGTCTAGGAGAGCCATTACACAAAGTCCTTGGCCAAAGCAGGAGATTTACTGGTAGGTATTCCAGTAGTATCTCAGGGTGTTCTGGGCTACACTCCGACACGACTTGTACCGCTTTTGGGGGTCTGACTTTTACCAACCCCTGGGCCCGCCATGCGATGCTCATAGACGAACGGACCGGACTGTACGGATATTGTCACTGACAGGCTCAGTAGGGTGTCAGGATGAGTTCGCTCATCGACCTGCCTTTTAGTCAATACCGGGTAGCCCGTTACGTACGGCTAATACCTCTGACGTGCTAGTGGTTAAATCCACAGCCAAAGTATTGACGAGTCTTCAGAGTCCCCCACAGACAGTTTCTCAAGTTTCGGGCGAAGCGTTGTAAGGGCCGTATGGATTTATGGCAGGGTTCGAACGTACGCGTGCACTTCTGCACGAGTTATAGTTCGGACGGATAATACTAGCGGGCTTTGGTTTAAGCCGGATCCTAGTATTATACAGTGTAGATTTTGTCTCATTGCATTTGTATTCGGTCGGAATACAAATGCGGGTATGTATATACAGTCGCGGGGTTTTCCTGTAATTTATTACGGGATCGCTTTTTTGAAGTTGCCAGTTTGCATTCCGTTTCGGTCATTTTCCTTTCTTTCATTCTTTGGCTAAAAATTGATAGAGGGGGTTCTTTTTGCAAATGTGCAATTTGTAATGGAGAAGGTTTTTTTTATGGCACATGGTTGCTTCATGATGGTTCTAGCATGTTATGATTATTTTGTGCATCATTACTTGCTTTTTGAGATGAGATTGTGATGGGATTGAAAAGTTCTTGGTGTGACTTTTCCTTGGGTTGACCCCACTCTTTTACTTATGCTTACCTCCCTCCTCTCTCCATTTTTGGAGCATGGCCGACCACTAGTTGAATGGGGGCTGTCCAAATTTTTGGATGTAGGAAAAATATCATTCTCATTTTGCTTGCCACAAAATTCCATAGCTCCATTTCAAAAGTTCATCTTCCACCTTCACATCCAAATGGCAACTTCTAACAACCCCTTGAGACATAATGATCTACGTATATTCTACAGCAATCTTGGACACGTCGGCTAGCCAATTTCGTGTTCGAGTTGCCTCGGTTCAGAGGTGGGAACCCGTAAAAAGACTCGGTGATGTGGTGCCCTTCCGACGAGGAGACCGGAGATCAGTGATGCCGCGAGGAGCTTGGGATGGTGGCCGAAGACCGAAGGACACGGATCGCTCGGTATTGCTCTCTACCCTTTCTCCAGTTAGCTAGTAGTAGGTTAATGGTCCGATCCGGGTTTATAGTCCGCGGTAGAGCCGGTTTCTAGTTAAAGAAAAAGTTTTTGTTTCCGTATTTTGGCCTCGGACAGACGGCCGGGACGCTACCGTAGACTTACAGGTGTCACCAAGATGAAGTGTGGTGTATTCATGCAAGGAGGAGGTGTAAGCATGCAAGGTTCATGCAAGTATGAAGTGTCAACATGAAAATCTCATGCAAGAATGAAGTGTCACCTAGGTTATGATATTCCATAAGTGTAACTCAGCCTTAACCATGACCTTATCCTTTTTGCACATAAACCCTCACAAAATTTCCCATTTCCACAAATAATCAAACTATTCACAAAACCCCTCATGACATTTATTATTATATAAACAAACTCTTTCTTTACTAAGTTAACCTACTACATATTAAAAGGTCTTTTATTACAATAAAAATTTATTTAACATTTTTAATTAAATAAATACATTTATTAATTATCTAAAAAATTCAAATTGTTACAGTGGATGTTGGGAGTGTCCCAAATCCAGGTACATTAACACCATACTAAACGGATTTAGTTTGGAGGATTCTATGCGTGGTGATTCGCCCACTTACTCATGAATCACTCTCTCCAAAAAGATGTCTCCCGAGAATGATTTGGAGAGAGCTCGCGTGCAAGGGATACCCTATGCTTCGGCAGTAGACTCTATCATGTATGCGATGTTATGTACCAGACCAGATGTAGCTAACTCACTGGGTGTAGTGATTAGGAATCAATCGGATCTTAGAAAAATCACTGGAAAACTGTGTAGGACATTCTTAAGTACTTGAGAAGCACTAAAGAAATGTTCTTGGTTTTTGGTAACGGTGAACTCCAGTGGGAGTCCTTTACCAATTCGAGCTTCCAGAGTGATAAGTTCGACTGAAAGTCAGTCTCGGACTTTGTCTTTACCCTCAATGGAGGGACGGTATGTTGGAAGAGTTCCAAGCTATATACTATGACAAACTAGACGATAAAGGATGAATACATTGCTACCAATGATGGTACGTCTGGATAATTCTTGTTCATGAGATGAACATGGTTCCTACCATTGGGCGTCGAATAACAGTTATTGTGACAACAAAGGAGTTGTGGCTTTAGCCTTGGAACGCCGGTCCCATCAGCGATCCAGGCATATTCTGAGGAAAGTATCACCTGATCAGAGAGATGGTTGATCTCCAAGAGATCGAGGTAAGGAGAGTTGACGCGAAGGATAACACGGCGGATCCACTCACAGAGGCCTTTCCCTAGAGAGACTTTTATGGGGCGTTGAGTATCAGATACTACAACAAATGGCCTTAGTGCAAGTGGGAGATTGTTAGTTATATGTATGCCCCTAGAGGACATTATTATACATGTGATGTATATTATAGTAGATGCTTGGACATATATAGGGAGGACTATCTTGCTCGACATGGTAGTATGCTACCTGGTTGCTCTTTATCTTAACATATACACTTATTGTCTCTCTCTTACATATTGATAAAGCCCTTATGATGAGTACTTGTCTACCAGGATTATGATGCAGATCATACTAGTGGGGCAAGGGTAGTCAGTAAGTACATCCTTCAATTGTTCCTATTCATGGGAGTATCGAGACAGGGCATCGATATTCTAGAGTAAACTAGCGTATACTCTTCTCGACCCATGTGATGGGCGATGGATGATCCTATATCCATTGGTGTTTGACATCAGAGATGGTATACGGGTGCTCAGTGGAGACTGGGTATACTGGACGGACTCGCTGAGAACTTCTAGATGGTATTATACCTCACGTCAAATGGCAGTTCTCTGTTGACACTGGTACAAGTTAGTCTGTCGACCCGAGATCGTCATAGAGTCTTGTGTGATTCTCACCGTGCTTTGATTTCCACCTTACCACATTCAAAAGATCATGCAAAATGGTGGTTTTTGGGTACAGTCCCGAGTCACATGAAGGCAATGAGCGATAAGAGGGGATTTTGTCTCACCCGGTATTGGGGGTTGATGTTGCGCTATGCTTGATTGGCCATAACAGGAAATCCCTGGCCAGGGTTGCTGAGATCTACTGGTAAGTGTTATCAGTAGTTTCTCGAACCATTATGAGCCTCACATCGGCATGACTTATCAGGATATTGGAGTCTGACGATTACCACCCCTAGGCTGTGATATGCGATATATCAGACGAAGATACCGGACTGTACGGTAGTGTTACTGATTGGATTCGCAGGAGTATGATTAGGCTTGCTTGTTGATCCTCTGATCGCTCAATACCCGGATGGCCGTTACGTTGAGCAGACCGCTTGCGGCTTGTGGGTGACTGATATGATCACCACCTACTGTCGTCGTATTGACGAGTCTTTGGAGTCCTACACAGAGGTTTCCTGGCTTAGGCGAAACGTTAGGAGCACATATGTGATATGTGCGGGACCGATATTAATACGTGGATGTGATACCGTATTCAATTCTCTCGATTTGTGATATCGGTCGGTTATATGTGATATAGCCGGGCTGTCGAATCAAGTGTTGATTCGACAAGTTGATACATTTGATATTAGTCGGTTGTATGTGATATAGCCGGATTATTAAATCAAGTGTTGATTTAATAATTTAATGTATAATTAAATATTTGATATATTATCGTACATTAACTAATATTAGCTCACTTAAGATTTTTTTTTCTCACTCGTGTACACTTAGTATATATGTGATATATATTAATGTACATTCTTTTGTGTCATGCTAGATGATACATGAGGCATGGATGTATGAGACTCACGCCATGCTAAACATAATGAGCGGTTTTATTTATTTAAAGTAAAGTAAAATTGGATGGAAATTTCTCACATGGTTGAAACTTGTGGAAATTTGTGGAATCATTGACTAAGTCCACCAATTTTGTTTTACTTAAGATATTTATTAACCCAACCATTATGATTAGCCATGGTTTAGTCTCTACATGAGTTAGTATATGATATTAACTCACCCATGGTTCCCATTCTACACTTGATCTTTTCTATGGTTTCTTTTCTTTATCTCCTTCCTCTAGCTCTCTTGCAATTGGGGAGGTGAAGAAAATGAGTGAGAAAAATATTTCTAATGTGAGCAAAATTCCTATTTCATCATCCTCCACTAGATTAACCATTTAGTTTAGGGTGTTTTCTTCACTAATTTCATATTAGTGAAGAGATAGCTTGAGTTGGTGTCTCCTCGACGTAAATCATCTTCGGCCTCGAAGACTTCAAGCAAGCTTGTTCCTTCCATCTTGTGGAGCCTTTCTAGAGTCCGGGAGTTCACTACTTGGAGCGAAAGGACAACTGCATGGAGCTATTGAAGTGAAGGACCGGTATACAAAGGTTGTATTCCTTATTCACTTAGATGTAAAGATGTTTCATTTCTTGTTCGTCTAATTCTCTAGTTAAGATTCTACGTTAGGGTTCTTTAGCACGGAAATTTTTTTAAAACGGCATGGTCGATGCCTCCAGAAACCCAGCGGCGACCAAAAGAACCCTTCAAGTACATCCTTAAATATTCCTAGTCGAGGGAGTATCGAGACGGGGCATCGATATTCCAGAGTAGACTAGCGTATACATTTCTTGACCCATTTGATGGGCGATGGATTGTCCCTCATCCATTTGTGTTCGACATCAAAGATTGTATACGGGTGCTCAGTGGAGACTGGGTACACTGAATAGGACTCACCGAGAACTCCTAGATGGTATTATACCTATCGTCAGATGCAGTTCTCTGGTGACACTGGTACAGGTTAGTCTGCAGACCCGAGATCGTCATAGAGTCTTGTGTGATTCCCACTGTGCTCTGATTTCCACCCTACCACGTTCAAAAGAGCGTGAAAACGGGTGTTTTTTGGGTACAGTCCCAAGTTACATGGAGGAAATGAGCGATAGGAGGGGTTTCGTCTCTCCCGGTATTGGGGGTTGATGTTGCGCTGTGCTCGATTGGCCATAACAGGAAATCCCTGGCCAGGGTTGCTGAGATTTACTGGTAAGTGTTATCAGTAGTTTCTCGAACCGTTATGAGCCTCACATCGGCATGACTTATCAAGCTATTGGGGTCTGACGTTTACCACCCCCAGGCTAGATATGTGACATATCAGATGAAGAGACCGGACTGTACGGTAGTGTTGCTTATTGGATTCACTGGAGTATGAACAAGCTTGCTTGTTGATCTTCTGATCGCTCAATACCCGGGTAGCCGTTACGTCCTGGTAGTACCGCTGACGGCTTGTGAGTGACTGATATGATCATTACCTACTGCCGGCGTATTGACGAGTCTTTAGGGTCCTACACAGAGGTTTCCTGACTCAAGCGAAACGAAGTAGGGCACATATATGATATGTGCGGGACCGAGATTAATATGTGTATGTGATACCATATTCTAATCTCGTGATATTTCATCTCAGTTGGTTATATGAGATATAGCCGGGTTATTGAAACAAGTGTTGATTCGATAAGATGATATAAATGATATTAGTCGGTTATATATGATATAGCCGGATTATTAAATCAAGTGTTTATTTAATAATTTAATATATAATTATATATTAATATATATTAACTAATATTAGCTCACTTAAGAATTTCTTTTTTACTTTTACATTTAATATATATGTGATATATATTAATGTATTCTCTTTGTGTCACTCTTGATGATACATTGTACATGGTTGCATGAGACTCATACCATACTTAAGATAATTAGGGTGATTATTTATTTAGGAAATAAACAAAATTAGGTGGAAATTTTCATGGGTTGGATGCTTGTAGAAGCTTGTGGAAACCACTTACTTAGTCAACTAATTTTGTTTTACTCTAGATATTTATTAACCCAACCATTATCTTTAGCCATGGTTAAGTCTCTACAAATATCATTTGTGATATTTTCTAACCCATGGTTGCCATTATTCAACACTTCATCTTCTTCTTCATCTCAATTTAGATCTTTAGGTTTTCTTGAGGTGAAGAAAGAGAGTGAGAGAGAGAAATAATTCTAAAGTGAGCAAAATTCTTACGTCATCAATCTATACCAAACTAGCCATTTGGTGTAGGTTTTTTACTTCACTAATTCTTAATTAGTGAAGAGGTAGCTTGAGTTGGAGATTCCTCGATGTAGATCATCTTCGGACTCAAAGATCTTTAAGCAAGCTTTTACCTTTCGCCTAGTGGAGCCTAATGAGAGTCCGGGAGACCACCACTTGGAGCTAAGGGACTACTACACGGAGGTTTAGAAGTGAAGGACCGGTCTACAAAGGTTCTATTCCTTGTTCACTTAGAGTAAAGTTGTTTACTTGTTTAGTTAAAACTAAATTCTCTAGTTAGATCCTTGTTTGGATTGTTTTGCTCTCTAAATGTTTTTAAATTGCATAATCGATTGTTCACCACAGAAAACTGCATTTTAATCCCTCTCATTCGTTATCTGTTTTGCTATATATCGATGCTATTAATTAGTGTCTGCTCGTTAATTACAGTTTACAGGTATTCGTGATACAACACTGAAAACATACTCAAAATCAAGGATATAACATTTGGGAGCCGACACTGCAAGCAGACCAGAGAACCGACCGATATCCCGAGAGCTCTTTTTTGAAATAATGCATGTATACACATTTTTGTATAAAAATGGTCCAATACACAAGTGTGCACATGCCATGGGACCATGGTGGGCTGCCTTGGCATCATGAATTTCGCAAGTGGGCATGTGTGGTGTGATGGGCATTGATTGGTGCAATAAATGCAAAAAATGTGTTGATGTGAGTTAAAGCAACCTTGGTTCCCTCCAAACCCTGAGTGCAGCCAAAGCCTTTACTGACCAAGCAAATAACATTAGAGTGATGTGGGGGACAAAACAAGCCAACACACAAAGAACGAGCCTAGGTGCTCGGATTTAGGCCGAGATCATGCCCTATGTGGCTGGACTCATCTGCCCCAAATGCCCCCAGTTTCTCACAGCCCCTTCCCTGATGCCACCTCATCATGTTTTTATTGTTTGTTTAATTTTCTTTTGAGCCTATAAATAGCAGATCAGTGGAAAGGGTAGGTCACTCATATATTCTACCATACATTGTATATTTCTTAGTTTCTTTCTTTTTGGTTTAGCTTGAGGGTGATTGATCTTCACTTGGTTTCTTCTTCTTCTTCCCCCTTGAAGCTCTCTTTGGAGAGATTCATTAAGGAGGTTGAACAAGATACCAAATCTTGTATCTCATTTCAAGTGTTTAATATAATTGTTGTTTCTTTTATTGCTTTCTTTACTTACTTGCTTTTATTATCATGCTTAACTAATTCCTTATTTTGGTTGTGGTGTGGGTGAGGAAGTGAGATGAAAGGCTTTGCTTCCTCCACCTCTTGATTATGTTATTATGCTAAATTTACGATTCTAACTTGAATATTATTTATGCATTGATATGATACGGTATGTTGAACCATGGTTACTTGTAACCTTCTCATATACGGTATTCATTCGCTTTCCTCATTTTCAATGTTTAAGTTAAAATCTAAATTAGTGTTAAGTTTGCTAAACTTGGATATCATATCTTGTGATTAAGGACTTGACAAATCTCTTAATTTCATAAACGATATACCATCATAACTTCTTAGCAAACTCAACACAAATATCATTTGCTCTCACTATCCACTTAGTATTTTTGTTGTTGCGGTATGCTTGCTAACTCTTGTGCTTACTGTTGATACCCCAAGCGCGGACATACAAACGGTAAGTGACCAAAAGGACTCGTTTCGTGCTTTGCGGCGAACATCGGACATTGACGGTTTTTGCTCCGCAACCGCGTTGACAAGTCGTGCTTCATGCCGGGACCAAGGTAAAGCTGGACAACTCATGATCACGGGAGGGTAGAGGTAGACAACGTGATTCAACCTTCCGAACCAAGCCACAACCAATATTTCCTTAACTCCTTTTCTTGCTTTTTCCTTGTTTTTATTCTTTTATATATTTATTGTGACAAACCCCAATTCATTGATTTGTTAACCTTAAACAACAATTCGTAATACACAATTCCCTGCGGATCGACCCGTGCTTGTCGGCTCGCTACAACGCGCCGTGCACTTGCTGTTATAAATTGTAAAACGATAACGATCTCACGTGCACAATCCGTTTCCTTAATTTCATATTCCTTTCTATAACTTACGCGTTTGCGTGCGCGGGTGAATTCCCAACAAGTTTTTGGCGCCGTTGCCGAGGAACTGTTGTCATTAGGTATTGTTATTTCTGGTTCTACTAACAAAACTAACTTTCTAATTCAAATTTTTTCAATACTAACACATACACACTTCTAACATTATTTTTTACTTTTGCTCTCTGTTCTTCTGACCTGCAATCACTCTGCAATTAATTTTAAAAGTCTAGTAAGACCATTAGAACACTAATATAGTCTAGAAACTCCACCAAAAATCTGTGAACGTAACCCTTATAAAATAAACCGGTGACATTAGGGTATTTTCCGAGCTCGCCGGCCTTATTGTGGGGGTTTTGGTTTGTTCTTTTTTGGTGGTCTCCAGTTCTGTGTTTGTATTCTTTTGGTCTTGTTTGATTTTTCCAATTTTTAGTATGAAGGAATTGAGGCACGCGTATCGCTTTTGACACTAAATATCGTATTTTCCGACATTTTAGTTTTTTCGTGGAATTACGACCAGCGATCATGCAGAGCGAGGCTCAAATACAATTGCAAGGCGTTAGAGAAGAATAGTGCCAAAGATCCGGGTAGTTTGACCCGCGCAAGCGAACATTCAACTACTCGGATCACTTTCAAAGTGGTTTTCTTAAGCCAAATCATATCGGTACGTATTTCCTAACACCTTAGCTCGAATCCGACGCAATCCAGTTTTCTATCTTTTGCAGGATTCTTCGCACAATTTTGCCGCCAAGTGAACAAGAGAACTAACTGTATTTTTTGCAGCGCTAATACTTAATTGAAAAAGAATTTCTTTAATTAATTTATTTTCTTAAATTCTTTTATTAAATGCGCATGTCATATTAATATGGATTTTAAGGGCAAAATGACCAACAAGGTACGGTAAAGGATTTCATCATCTTTCTCCGTAGCCCACAAATCACAAAACAATATTTTTGCATACCCCCAGTAATTTAAAATCAACTAGAACTTTGACTTTAAGGACATCGCGCTCACTAGGAGAAGTTAACTATGTTTAGAATTTTGCTTAACGGTATATCGTTCACGGGGTGTCAAGGCAAGTGTTAACGGCGCAACCGCCAAAAGAGAAAGGGTTATTTAATTAAGGGCCTTTGCGAAAGCGTTAGAAAACCTCCCCTTCTCTCTTGCACTTACCTGGCTTCATAATCAGTATATCTTGAGCCTATTTCTTGATACAGTTTTACTTCGTCAATTAGGTTCTTGAGCAGGTCTAGTTGATTTAGCATAACATAGACTGCTAGGGGTGTGATATTCTTTATTTTTATGACATTTGTGCATCTTGTTAATATGGGCGATACACAATACAATTCATAATTTCATGATTCTTATTCTTTTGTTTATACTCAGTCCCAATCAATTTGTTTAAATTCCCACGACTCTTCCCACATTCATGATAATTGTCCTTTTCTAGGGGGTGACCAACCGTTCTAAATTTTTTATAACGGTCACCCACCTAACACTCCTGAACCCAGTCCCACTTCAACAATAGACCAAATGATTGAAAATATAGAAAAAGAGGTCGACAGAATGACTGTTTTGGCATCACCACCATCACAAGCCCTCCAACCTGAAACAATTGAACCATCATTAGGGAGTGACAGTGAGATAGATGGTAGGTTGACCACTTTTGAAAAGGGTATTGAAGTAATGACTGCGGTCGAGAACCAATCAGCTACGACGCTAGCCCTGTTTTTACAGCAATCTGAGCAATTATTTGTTGCTCAAGCTCAATCTTTGGCTAGAATCGAGGAACAAACGAAATATTTAGCTGAGAGGATTCTAGGAAGTGAGCACAGTCAATCGGAACCTCATAGTGTCAACATCTGTCATCTAGGGAGTCACCCGAGTGAAATAAGTGATCAAATCTATTTGGATGATTTGATAGATGATGATACAATAGAATTGACTGAGTGTTCGCAAGACACACAAGCAAACTCCCTAAGTCAGTCCACCATTAGCCTTCAAGTGTCCACTGAACCTCTTTTCACTTGTGATCTAGAGATTGATTTAACTGAAATAATACTTGATGAGGAAATTCTTGAACCTACTGATTTTTGCTTTCCAATTTTAGATGAAGGAGCTTGTGAATTTGACGGGTATGGTTGGGATAGATTGTTAGAAAAGATCAATGATCAGGAACCCGCAACTTTTGTATCACTTAGTGATATTGTTTCGGAAGAAACATTAGGGTGGGAACCTACCTTTTTAGATGACATGAACCTACCCATTTTTGAATGTGATGAGGAGGAAATCTTTTTGTGAGAGAGTGTAAATAATGAGAGTAGGATTGTGAAAAATAATAGAGAGGAAGACGGTGCTGAACACTATTCTTTTATACAGAGTTTTGAGGAAATTTTTGCTGATGAACTTGATATTCTTGGTGAGTTTGTGTCAAGATCATTTTGGGATCATCCTTTGAACCTTTCTTTTTCAGAACTTTTTGCGGATGAACTCCAGTTCTTACACGAAACTGACTTCGAAACTCAAGACATACTTATTGAAAATTCAATTCAATCAAAAAACAATGCTTTGACACCTTCAAAACTTCATTTTCACCTTCAACAATTTTTGCTCCCTACTTTTACACGCCCATGCCCTTTACTAACATCTAACCGTTCTGTGTATATTCTTTTTTTCTTTTTATTATACCTATTCTTTTGCCAGACACGGCACTATATCGACAAAATTTTTGAATGGCTGGTATTAATTTCTGCACTAACCCAGTCTTTTGACTTGTACATGTTGTAATTAATCTTAGATTTTTTCTTTTTCTTTTAATAAAATTCTCACCCCGATGTCTAAGTCTAGCTACCGGAGACGGGGGCAATGATGAGGACATCGTAAAACTCAATTTTGGGGGTGGGCACTGCATCATGTGTATATTCTGCATTGCATACATATTTAAAAAACCCATAAAAATTGAAAAAATTTCCAAAATATAAAAACTTTGTCGTCAAATTAGCTAATAGGGTAACTTAGATTTTTATTCCGAAAGTTTAGTTGATACGTTAGAAATAACTAAATCCTAGGCTTAGGAATTGAAAACCCTAAAAATAACCCTCTTTTTGTTTAAACTTGGTAAGTATACGTCCTTACAGTTTTTTTGGGAAATAGGTATTTTTGAGTTCAGATCTTTAGTAAAGTCAAGATGAAGGGAAAGTATTGAAGTTTTACTGAAAGATAAGTCTGAAAAATAGTTTCTATTCTTAAGTCCAAATTTAGAAAGTATATACCCTACAAATTGCACATACACGCACCTTGAAACTTGGGATAGTAGAGCATACCTAGAAATACCCTTGCGTGAAAGCCTGGTATGAAAGAAAAAATGGTATTTAAAGCTAAACACCATAAGAGCATCATTGAAAAATATATCCAGTCTTGAAAAGAAAAAAAAATAAAAATAAAAAAAATAAAAAGAAAAGAAAAAAATAAATAAATAAAGTCAAGACCTGGAAACTGCTATTTACGCTTTAAGCTCATACATTCAGTAATCGGCTGTTAGTGTCTCAAGAAGCATTAAATAGTCGCATGAAAGATGTATGAGCAACACCGTCCATCCATTAATGAAAAGAAGTAGTATTAGGTATTACGGCAATGGTACTATAGCTTGAATTGAATTCTCAAGTGTAGGGGTGAAAATTTACACACACGTAGGGGTATAAGATCGATGTTTGGAAGAAAGATAAAAATGAAGAATAAAATTTATGTTTTCTGTAAAGTTGATAAAAATTTCAGATTGGAGACCGTACTTTAGAAGGAAAACTCGGGAGATACCAATATCTTTCCAAACTGTAAATACGCATATGATCTGAGATTAAATAGATAGGAGGCATGAAACATAAGGTTTGAATATTTCTAACTTAGGATAATAGAATTTCTAATTTAGATACTAAACTGTAGGAGTAGAATCGACGTTAGCTTATGAAACTAACTTGATGGGATTTTGTGGGTGTAATCCGTTGAAAACCCTCAGGAGACAACATTCCTCCTACTAGGGACACCTAGAGTTTTAACGGCTTGTTGCACGTGCTCAGTGCAATCGCGTTCCCTGCGAAAGAGAGGGTAGGATTTTTTGTTTTGCTCGGGACGAGGAAAAGATAAGTTTAGGGGTATTTGTTCACCACAGAAAACTGCATTTTTATACCTCTCATTCGTTATCTGTTTTGCTATATATCGGTGCTATTAATCAGTGTCTGCTCAGTAATTACAGTTTATAGGTATTCGTGATACAACACTGAAAACATACTTAAAATCACGGATATAACATTTGGGTGCCGACACTGGAAGCAGACCAGAGAACCGACCAATATCCCGAGAGCTCTTTTTTGAAATAATGCATGTGTACACATTTTTGTATACAAATGGTCCAACACACACGTGCGCACATGCCATGGACCATGGTGGGCTGCCTTAGCATCATGAATTGAGCAAGTGGGCATGTGTGGTGTGATGGGCATTGATTGGTGCAATAAATGCAAAAAAGTGTTCATGTGAGTTAAAGCAACCTTGTTTCCTGATTGAAAGATTTTAATTAGCGTATGCGCTTTTAAAAGATGATTCAAAAATTTTTAGTAACAGCAATCAAGAACGGCGTCGCTTGGTAGCTAGCCAATGAGTACGGGTCGGTCTACAGGGATGTTGTGAATTTCCTAATCGCTCTTACGAGTTAATTCCGATGGTTGTCGAATCTTATTGATTAAATCTAAAAAAACTAAATCTATCTAGATCTAAATCTTGCTAGGGTTAGGTTTAGGGTAGGTTTGGAAATGTAAATAAATCTCACCGCTTTCTATACCCAAATTAAGATCATTGAGGAGTTATGGTAATTATCAATAAAGTGGATTAGAACCATTCGGGAAGGTGTTTCTTCCTCTATGTTCTTGTCCTTCCTTTATCGATCCTTACCGTAACCTCCATGGAAAATACGCTCAACCGGGCCTTTATACTACGGTATCACCGCTACCTCGAGAGATAGGGTGCAGTAGGGAGTGGTGTGTGCATGTATGCATGGAGTTCTATAAAAACGTGTGATGGGCAAGAAAGGGATGAGAGATCTCATCTCTCAAAAGCCTTCCCCAAAGCTAACCCTAACAAGCGAGAAGACTACTCGCTCATTAGGGAATTGAAGAACATGATATCTATCTATCTAGGGCAATGAATTAAAGATCTAAACTAGGGCAATTAAATAAAACTACTTACTTTACAGATGGCTCTCTCCAAACATTTACACAGGGTTGTCAGATCTGAATAGATGATATGAAAAGAGGCATCGATGCTCTCCAAAAGAAATCTGAATTTTATTAATGAAAGGAGGCATACCTCAAAAGAGGTATTAGGGCTTCTATTTATAGGACATAGAAAACCCTAGGGTTACAATTGACTCGCATATCTGCTTTTACAAAAATACCCCCTAAGAAAAAGACCTAGTAAACGCTCCACGCACCGCCAGCGCACCGACTCAATTTGCCCCGACACGGGCACTTGATGGCCGCGGTTTAGCGGCCAAACCCAACGTTTGGCCACGGTTCCGCGGCCAAATGAAGAGTTTGAATGCAGCAATTGGCTGTGCTGCTTCTGGTCTTGTTTGTCTCCCTATTTCTTTGGTTTTTTTCTCAGATTGGCTTCTAGGTTTCTTCCAGATCTCCACAGTGAACAATTGTAGTGAACTTTTACCGTTGCTTCGTGACGAAGTATTGAACCTTGTGCTGCCTTGTTCTTTGTGAACTGATCTTCGTGTAGGCTTGATCAAGATTCCACCATTTATTGGTCATAGTCTCACTTTTGTATCGTCTTTTGTCTTTTTCACTGTTTTTGTCCCGAGAATCTGTAACCTGCAACTATGTAGCAGAGATGGGTCAAAAGCACCTGTTTTTTTGTAAACTGACTAGGACTAGGGAATATAATAATGCAATATTATGATATGAACATTTCCCTCTAAGCCCTGAGTGCACCCAAAGCCTGTACTGACCAAGAAAACAACATCAGAGTGATGCGGGGGACAAAACAAGCCAACACACAAAGAACGAGCCTAGGAGCTCGGATTTGGGCCGAGATCATGCCCTATGTGGCCGATCCCATCTGCCCCAAATGCCCACAGTTTCTCACAGCCCCTTCCCTGAAGCTACCTCATCATGTTTTTATTGTTTGTTTAATTTCTTTTGAGCCTATAAATAGCAGATCAGTGGCAAGGGGAGGTCTCTCACATATTCTACCATACATTGTATATTTCATAGTTTCTTTCCTTTTGGTTTAGCTTGAGGGTGAGTGATCTTCACTTGGTTTCTTCTTCTTCATCCCTCTTGAAACTTTCTTTAGAGAGCTTCATTAAGGAGGTTGAACAAGATACCAAATCTTGTATCTCATTTCAAGTGTTTAATATAATTTTTGTATCTTTTATTGCTTTTATTATCATGCTTAACTAATTCCTTATTTTGGTTGTGGTGTGGGTGAGGAAGTGAGATGAAAGGCTTTGACTCCTCCACCTCTTGATCATGTTATTATGCTAAATTTACGATTCTAAATTGAATATTGTTTATGCATTGATATGATACGGTATGTTGAACCATGGTTACTTGTAACCTCCTCATATACTGTATTCATTCCCTTTCCCCATTTTCAATATTTAAGTTAAAATATAAATTAGTGTTAAGTTTGTTAAGCATGGATATCGTATCTTTTGATTAAGTACTTGACAAATCTCTTAATTTCATATACGATATACCATCACAACTTCTTAGCAAACTCAACACTAATATCATTTGCTCTCACTAACCACTTTGTGTTTTTGTTGTTGCGGTATGCTTGCTAACCCTTGTGCTTAGTGTTGAGACCCCAAGCGCGGACATACAAACGGTAAGTGACCAAAAGGACTCGTTTCGTGTTTTGCGGCGAACATCGGACTTTGACAGTTTGTGCTCCGCAACCGCGTTGACAAGTCGTGCTTCATGCCGGGACCAAGGTAAGGCCGGACAACTCATGATCACGGGAGGGTAGAGGTTGTCACGACCCGAAAGTACGGAACGTGACCGGCACTTAGATTACGAAGCGTCTAGAGGCGCCACGTGACCTAAGTAAGCCGAAGCCCAGAAATCTAAACCATAAAAGAAGAAAAAGAAGAAAAGAAAAGAAAACAAGTATAAAAACATCAGCAAATTTTACCAAAAATTTCGGCAGAGTCTCCTCTGTAAAAACTGGCCCCCAAACGGGTACAACAAGTATAATATGAATAAACAATAAAAAGCATCCCCAAACGGGTGCTAGCTCAACGCCAACAGGCGGAAACAACCACAACAAACACAATAATATACAACGCCAAAGGGCGAGGCTCAAAACTCAAAAGAAAACAAAACCACCAGATCAGAATAATACATGCGCGACTCTAAGGTCGAAATAACAAACTGGTCCAATAAACTTATCAAGTAATACAAATGTGGTTGATGGAGCTTACTAGATACAAATGAGTGAATAAAAGTACAATGGTGGTTCGGATACAAGTGAACCAACCTACCGTGCAAGTCACCCTGAATGAATAAATGTGCCAGCAAGCTGCCAGGGAAACCTGTACACCGAACCTGTAATAAAATTTGGCACAACGGGGGTGAGTTGCCAACTCGTGAGTAAAAGACATCTACGAAAAGAAATCGAATGCACGACGCTATCCTAGGTCATAATAATAATACACTACTAAGTCTCAAACCTCAAGTAATAGCAGGGTAACAATACGTGTAAGTGCAGATACTCCGTGCTCGTGTCAGTGCCTTATATAATACCATGTCATATGAATGAAATGCATGCACCATGAATGTAAAGTAACAAATCCTGAAGTCCAGATATATATGTATAAGAAATCTTTAGCTTTTATCATAGTAGAATGTGTATAAGAATCTGAAATCTCAACAATGAAATCCATGGAAATCCGTGTCAAGCATCGACACAACACAGGTAATCTCAAGTCTCAATATCTCAGGCTCCGTCAATCCGGATCGGCCCATATCATCAAATCTCACGACAACGGTCAGTATCCTCCGGATATCCGCCGCGCCAGACATCACCGGTAGGTAGTCTTCCCCTGCCAGGCTCATCGTCTACAACCCGATCTTCTTACCCCGGGGTACCATACCGGGCCCACCATGTACCCGAGACGGTTCATCCACTCCTCGAATCGGGTCTCGAAATCCAACAGAAAACATGAAATACTCATGGTGGACGACTCGTACATCACGAGAAAACCGCATCTTATTTAAAAAAAAGAAGAGGAGAGAGAGAGAAGTTTTTATATATTTTTGCGGTTTTTCCCCAAAAATCCAGAAATCTCATAGAAATCCAAATCTCAAAATCATGAGTAAGTATATGATAAGTGTCAGCATATGCCCATACTACTGTGCGATAACATGAAATATGAATGCATGAATGTCTAAGTAATAAATATCATGTCTTATACTAATGTCAGAGAATAATCACAATATTATATCTGTCTAGTTGCTAACTGATTCTATCCATAAAAGACAATATGATCTAAAGTGTACGTGACATAGCAATTACCGATGATGATGTGTGTGAGCCGGCAAATAAGTGTTCGTGGAATATGCGCATCACCGGTAATAGTGCTGGTGTCCTAATAGGTAAAGTTTATACTGATTATAGCAACATATAAAAGAACATGCACCATGATGATTACAGTACGAATGTAAATACAGGTGTGCATTATCCACTCCTCTGCGAGATACGAGTACAACTACCACTATGTGAGTCGAACCTAAACCAGTGTCCATCTAATATCCTAAGGAACTAACCTAAGAAACTAGTCAATAAGAAACAAGCATCTACCTAAGGTCTGAACCAATATCTCTAATAGTCGGCGATCCCGCCTCAATAGCGTCGCGTACGTAGTACGGCTTCCTCGAATCAAGAGTGCGGATCAATCATCATATCTAAGCCTCGTACGGTAAAATCCATCGTACAGTATCCCTATATCGGGGGTACGGGTCAAGTATCTCCTAGGTGTCTCATTATTAGTAATGGGTCATCATCAACACATCTCATGATCAAGGTTCTAAACTGTGATCGCATACATCAATCATATATCATTGCCATCATGATAAGCATCATTAGTTTATCCTCAGAAATATCATGTCATATGTATCATATTGTGATTAAGTCATACTTATATGATATCGGCATCAGGTCACACCAATATAATGTCGTAATCAAGTTATACATATATCATATCGTGATCAGTCACAAGTTACAGTCCGGGTACTATTCTAGCGTCCCATGTACATCAATATCACCACCACTCTTTATGATTTATATATATTCATGTTCATTATCTCATTCTCTAATGATCCGCTAACACTTTAATACGACTGTATAGCTAAGAATTACGACATCAAGCCCCGCAACATTGTTTCATCATATCTCGGATATCATATCACATCAATGAATCACATATACGTGTTGTATATATATGTATATACCTATACCTCGTTCTATATATATACATATACACGTATACCCCATGTCGAGTTTCAGTGTGTGTGCATGGGTGTGTTTCTATCTGAAACCTACGAACCTCTTCCAAGGTACTCATTCTCAGATATGGTTTTCCTAAATCAGTCTAGTCCAGCCTAGGGTCAATACTAGGGTCCTACTAGGGTCACATCTGATTTCCTAATGTCAATAAGTACCATTCCTATTCTACGTTGTGGGGGTGCTAAACGCCATCCACCCGACTTCCCCCCGTAGATATACATCTACTCACCTGGTCCATGTCTGCCGACGACGGTGTCGCCATCCTCCTCTTCATCGCCCGCAGTCCACTTGAAGGGTACCTCCAAAATGTGAAATCCAAACCAGAAATGAGCCTCCAAAATACATGCTTTCCCACTCCACAATCCATATAAAAAAGGGTAGAGAATAAAGGGTATGAAGAGATTAGGATTTTGTGTATTTTTTGTTGAATTTTTTATGTAATTTGATGGATTTTTATGCAAAAATGAGGTGGGAAATGGGGGCAGGGGCAGCCATGGGAGGGATGTGGCCGGCCTTGAGGGAGTAAGGGAGAGAAAGAAATGATTAAGGTGTTAGTTATATGTATGCCCTAGAGGCCATTACTGTACATAGGATATATATTGTAGTGGATGCTGGGACATATATAGGGAGGACTTTCTTGCTCAACATGATAGTATGCTATCTGGTTACCCTTTACCTTAACGTGTACACTGATTGTCTCTCTGTTACATGTTGGTAAAGCCCATAGGATATGTACTTGACTACCTGGACTATGATGCGGATCATACTAGTGGGGACATGGTAGTCCATAAGTACATCCTTGAAAGTCCCTAGTCGTGGGTGTGTCGAGATGGGGCATCGATATACCAGAGTAGACTAGCGTGTACCTTCTCGACCTATACAGATGGGCGATGGATGATCCCATATCCATTGGTGTTTGACATCAGAGATGATATACGGGTGCTCGGTAGAGACTGGGTACACTGGACGGACTCGCCGAGAACTCCCAGATGGTATTATACCTCACGTCAGATGGCAATTCTCAGGTGACACTGGTACAGAGTAGTCTGTTGACCCGAGATCGTCATAGAGTCTTGTGTTGTTCCCACTGTGCTTTGATTTCCATCTTACCACGTCCAAGAGGGCGTGCAAAACGGTGGTTTTTGGGTACAGTCCCGAGTCACATGGAGGCAATGAGCGATAGGAGGGGATTCGTCTCTCCCGGTATAGGGGGTTGATGTTGCGCTGTGTTCGATTGGCTATAACAGGAAATCCCTGGCCAGGGTTGCTGAGATATACTGGTAAGTGTTACCAGTAGTTTCTCGAATTGTTATAGACCTCATATCGACATGACTTATCGAGCTATTGGGGTCTGACGTTTACCACCCCTAGGCAAGATATGCGACATATCAGACAATCAGACCGGACTGTACGGTAGTGTTACTGGTTGGATTCACTGGAGTGTGAGCGGGCTTGCTCGTCGATCTTCAGATCGCTCAATACCCGGGTGGCCGTTACGTTTAGCAGACCGCTTACGGCTTGTGGGTGTTTGATATGATCATCACCTGCTGCCGGCGTATTGACGAGTCTTTAGAGTCCTATACAGAGGTTTCCTGGCTCAAGCGAAACGAAATAGTGTTAGTGTTTATGCCCTAGAAGGCCATTACTGTATCATACTAGCTTGTATATTACTTAATGGAAGCTTGGGATATTCACATGTATATAACAGTCTTGCTAAACATGGTAGTATGCTACTTGGTTTTTCTATCTTAATATGTGAGTGTACGTATTGATAGAGCTCTTAGGATCTTGCTTGTCTACCAGCGTTGTGATGGCAGTCACACTAGTGGGGGCTGGGTAGTCTACAAGCACATCCTTATTCAGGTCCCTGGTCGTTGGATTATCGAGACAGAGCATCGATACTCCGGAGTAGACTAGTGTGTACGCTTCTCATCCCAGTTGGGGAGATGGTCTGTCCCACAGCCGTCAGTACGTCGTACTGGAGATAGTATACAGGTGCTCGTTAGGTTACGGGTACACCGGACAGGACTCACAGGAAACTGTTGGTTGGTTTGATACCAGTCGTCAGTGAACAGTTCCCAGGTGACATGAGTACAGCGTAGTCCGCAGACTTGACACTGCTACTTCGCCTCGAGTGTGTCCCACTGTTCTTAGATTGCTACCCTACCACGGCTCAAAGGAGTCGTGCAAACAGGTAGCAGTTGGGTGCAGTCCCGAGCACTTGGAGGCAGTGGCGGTTAGACAGGATTCGTCCCTCCCGGTATTGGGAGTAGATATCGTGCTGTGTCAGAGAGCCATTACGCAAAGTCCCTGGCCAGGGCAAGCGAGATTTGCTGGTAGGTTCCAGTAGTTTCTCAGGGTGTAATGGGCTTCACTCCGACACGACTTATACCGCTATTAGGGGACTGACGCTTGCCGCCCCCCTAGGCCCGATATGCGATAGTCTTGGACGAACGGACCGGACTGTATGGAGATTGTCACATCAGACTCAGTAGGAGTTCGGATGGGTTTACTCATCGGCCTTCTTATCGACAACTACCTGGGGACCGTTACGTACAGCTAGTGCCGCTTGCGGTCTGTGGTTAAACCCACTGCCAGCGTAGTAGTCGAGTCTCTAGAGTCCCACACAGAGAGTTTCCTACTCCAGGCGAAACGATATAGAGGTTGCATGGTTTTGCGACAAAGGGTTCGAACGCATACGTGCGTTTAAGCGCGTACGACTTTCGGACAGTTTTTACCAGTCGGCTTTGGTTTAAGCCAGTTACTGGTATCCGGTTATTGGATTTTTACAGTCTAAAGTTTTTCCGTATTTTTACGGATCGGAGGGGCGTTCTCGTAATTACTCGAGAAGCTTCTAGAAGATGTGACTAAGGAGGTTTCTTTTGGATAAGAGAGTGAGTCATGGTGGTGATTCATTCACTTCATTAATGCACATTTATTGCTTAATGACTCATGCTAATGAATCACCACAAGATATTTTATGAAGCATGCTTATTCATTTCCTTTATTGATTATTCTAAAAGAAGAATGCTTCATAATATTATGATACACTCTCTCTCTTCTCTCATTATCTCATCTCATATTCTCTCTCCTCAAGCTCTCATCTTCAAGATACTAACCTTAATCCTCATGTGTTGAGAACAAAGGTTTAGTTAGACTTAAGCATCCATAACCTTAATTCTATATCATCCTTCCATCTTTGATTAGCAATCAAAGTTGATTAGTTACCTCAAGTTAGAGGTTTAGCTTGGTGTTTTGCTCTCGGGTGGATCGTCTACTACCTAGAGAAGGTCGAGGAGAACAAAGGAGGACGTAAAGAAGAAGGACCGGTTTCATTAGGTATAATCCCTAATCACTTGTGAAAAGAAACTCATATGATACGGTTATTTATAGTTTAGCTTCGATTCAAGCGGTTAGTCGATGTTCGTTGTTTAAACTTGATTGTTTTTGAAAATTCCGCCTCCCCATAAGTACTGGGGTGAAGTACATCGACTTACAGTGGTATCAGAGCCTCGCTAAACAATAAATAACCTAGTTGCAAATTTGTACGAATTTCGAACGGAAAAACGAAGCCGGAAAACCCTAAAAAATGTAAGTTTCTGTCGAATTTAAAACGATGTCAGAAAATTTTTCAGGTGAGCTCAGAGTGCTTGACATGACACCAGAAGAACACCCAAGAAAAACAGTCGACTGAATCGACCAACTCGCCGCGGAACCGCGGCCTCAGCCACTGAGTTGCCGCGCTTCCGCCGCCGAGTTGGCGAGTCAGCGGCCGATTTTTCTTCTGTTGCTTCTCTGTGTAATTTGGGGTTTTCTGGAATGTTTAATTATTGCTCAGGTTACTGTTTAACAGAGCAGATTTTGGAGCAATATTGAAGTTGTTTATTCGATCGAATTGTACAGTATTTGCGTATTGGATTATATCTGTGATTGTTTAATGTGTTCGTAAACCTCCCCCAACTGCTAGTATGTCGGTTGGCAGGGGGTTGCACATTTCTGAAATGGTTATATCTGTTTGTGCATATAAACTGTATTGGACTGTTGTGGTGTATAGCCGGGGTTTGCAATGGGTTATTGTTTTAATTCATTTGTTGTAAATGTAACTTGTTGTAATATTATTTTTGCGGGGCACTTCCAGGTTGCGGTCGTAGCCACCGTTGTATTATTTCATTTTACTGTTTTTTCTCCTAGGACTGACCCAAGGTGGGGTACACAGACTGCCGGGTGGGTAGTTTGCCGTACCCGTAGGGGTCGAGGGTGGGGTAACGGCTATTCATCACAACTGTGTAATCTGTCTTTTCTTGCAGGCTCAAAAGAAATACAGATTGCTTGCAAATCCAATATTGTTTATCTGTGTTCTGGAATGAATATCATTGCGTCAGACGAATGTAAAATATCTATATTATGATAGCTATTTAGACGTCACTTATGTTTTACACCCGCGCTAGCCCAGCCCCCGCTCTGTCGTTAGTTAAGTAACCTAACGAGTGATGACGGGACCCCGTGGCGAATGCGGATGGCATAAGAGGACGTTGTATTTTCGTTGTTTTCTGCAATGATAGGTTAATGATGGGACGCATTATCTGTAATGCAAAGTAAAACAAACCAAAGTTTTAATCGTTGGAACAATTTAAAAGAAACCACTCGGTTATTTTTAAAACAGATATTTTTTAAATGCGGAGCTTTAACCACTCCTTTTAAAAGCTATCAGGTTCCTTCGGTTATATCAAGTTCACTACGTTCACGGTTTCGCCAAAACCAGTCGTAGCCCTCCGTCATTTCATTTGGGTATTCAGTAGTATTCAAGCTATGCATTTTGGCCAAAGTCAAGGCATAGTGTTTGGTAGCTACTGGGTTTTCATTTGTTGCATAAGATAGATGAGTTGGTTTGGGACAGTCGTATTACCATTTGACCAAAGTCAGGGGTATATACGGATGGGTTCAAATTGACAAGATAATGACGGGTAGAACTTGACATGTGACTTATGACATTTTGACCAAAGCCAAGGTCATAAGAGCATGGGGCAAAAACTTATATCGGGAATTTCTAAAGAAACTGAAATTTGCAAAGAGATGCATACCATTTGGAGTTTGATGAATGTTGGTAGGATTCCTTCAACATTATCATACGATGATATTTGGATCCCGATCCTACTGTGAGTATATGCTACTTATCAGGATATTCGTCGCTTAACGATCAATGCTATAAACCTAGTAGGTGTCCAGAAAAGTGTCAGCGGGGTTACGCCCCCAGAGAAAAGAGGTTACTTAATTAAGGAACTTCGCGAAAGCGTTGGAAAACCTCCCTCGAAGTATCGACACCGGCCTGGCTGAACGGTTAGGCAAGTATTGTACGGTGAGAATAGTCTTGGCTAATTCTTCTTTTATGGTTTGAGGAAGGATTCGAGAAACAGTGGGAGCCATCCAGTTTAGATAAACTAAAAACCACTCTAAACTTGCAAGAGCATCATGCTAAAGAGTTTTCTTCTCTCTCTCCTAATTGCAGCGACCCTGAAAATGACTGGACTTAAGTTAATTTTAGAGAAAAATATACTGACGGGGCCAAACTATAAAGATTGGCTGCGGAATGTCAAGATGGCCTTGACCTACGACAAATTGGGGTACATCCTCACCGCTACGGCACCTGCTGTCCCTGGTCCCAAATCCAGTGATGCGGATAAGGAAATCCGCAAAACCTGGGATTTAGATTGCGCGAGAGCCAAGTGCATCGTGCTTGCCTCGATGAACAATGAACATCAGAGGAGGCACGAGGATATGTCCTTAGATGGCATATTTCTCCATACAAAGGAACTTTATGGAGAGCAATCTCGTATAGCAAGATACGAGACCTCAAAGAAATTGTTTCGAGTGAGGTTGGCTGTCGGGTCATCGGTAGGTGAACATGTCCTACAGATGATTGGCTATATAGAAGAGCTCGCAGACCTTGGGACGACTTTGGATAATGAGCTCTATACAGACCTTGTTCTCCAGTCCCTTCCTCCCACCTACGCCCAGTTTATCCTCAACTTCAATCTTCAAGGAAAAGAAGTTGAACTTGCGGAACTCCTGAACATGTTAAGGAGTGCAGAGGGCACCTTGCAGAAGGCAAGGGAAACACCCGCTATGTTTGTTGGCGGTGCATCTTCTTCCGGGTCCAAGGCTAGGGCCAAAGGAAGGAAGAAGAAGGCCGCACCCAAACCTAGAGGAGGTGTTAGTAAGGTGAGAGGGAAGGGAAAGCAAAAGAAAGCAGTACCGATAGTTGGCCAGGATGAGTGCTTCCTTTGTCACAGGAAAGGGCACTGGAAGAAGGATTGCAAGGCGTGGAACGCCAAGAACCAGGAACCGAAGCAGGCTATGGCTTCGACTTCAGGTGTGTTTGTAATTGAGAATTGTCTGTCAATCAACTCTACTTCCTGGGTATTGGATACCGGGTCAGGATCTCATATTTGCAATTCATTACAGGCACTGAGAAACCGTAGAGTGCTGAAGGAAGGTGATATGATCCTCAGGGTTGCTAACGGAGCTAGCGTGGGAGCTGCGTCCGTCGGGGATTATCACCTAGGATTGACGAGTGGACACATTTTGGTTTTACATAACTGTTATTTTGTACCCAGCTTAACGTGTAATATCATATCAGTTTCCTTGTTATCAAATAAAGGTTATGATTTCACGTTTGTAAGAGATGTTGTCAACATCCACCTTAATCATGGTTTGATTGGGTCCGGTACTCTAAATAACGACATATATGTGTTAAACCAACTCCAAATTTTCAATGTCCAGAACACACTAAAAAGAAAGTCTCCAGATTTAAATAAAGCTTTCTTATGGCATTGTAGACTGGGTCACATCAATAAGAGAAGGTTGACTAAGTTGCATAGAGAAGGATATTTGGACACGTTCGAATATCAAACTTATGACACTTGTCAATCTTGTCTCAAAGGAAAGATGACAAAGACTCCATTCACTGGACAAGGAGTAAGAGCGAGCGAGCTCTTAGGACTCATACACAGTGATGTATGCGGTCCAATGTCTACACATGCGAGAGGTGGTTTTTCCTATTTCATTACTTTCACGGATGATTACTCAAGATACGGATTCATTTATCTGATGAAACATAAATCCGAGGCTTTTGAGAAATTCCAAGAGTATAAGAATGAAGTAGAAAACCAAACCGGCAAAAGTATAAAGACACTTAGATCTGATCGAGGTGGTGAATACTTGAGTGCCGAGTTCCTAGGTTACCTAAAAGAGAAAGGAATTCTCTCTCAGCTTACTCCTCCGTACACTCCACAGCATAACGGTGTATCGGAGAGACGGAATCGAACCCTATTGGATATGGTACGATCCATGATGAGTAATGCTGAGTTACCGCGATCTTTCTGGGGTTATGCGCTAGAATCAGCGGCATATCTTCTGAACAGGGCTCCAACCAAGACTGTGCCTACCACTCCATATCAGATGTGGACTGGGAAGAAACCCCATCTTCAGCATATGAAGATTTGGGGATGTCCAGCTTTTGTTAAAAAGCAGCATGTGGACAAGCTCAAGGCACGATCAGTAAAATGTTTGTTTGTGGGATATCCAAAGAACTCCAAGGGATATTATTTCTATTACGCAGAGGAACAAAAGGTTTTTGTTTCTCGTAATGCCCATTTTCTGGAAAATCAGTTTTTAGAAAAGGAAATAAGTGGGAGCGAAATAGAACTGGAAGAAATTCCAGAACCACAAACTGCTACTGAAAGTTTGGTAGAACCAGAGGTTCAAGAAGAACTGAACATTCCCGCACCCCTCCGCAGAAGTAGTAGGCCGTCTCATCCGCCTGAGAGATACTACGGTTTTCTCATTGACGGGGATAGAGAGGATTGCATCATAGAAGATGATGAACCTACTGACTTCCAGCAGGCCATTCAGAGCGGCGACTCGGTACGATGGCTAGATGCAATGCGGACCGAAATGGAGTCCATGTACACCAACAAAGTATGGACTTTGGACTTTGCTCCAGATGGGGTAAAACCCATAGGATGCAAATGGATCTTCAAGAAAAAGATTGGTGTAGATGGACAGGTGGAAACCTATAAGGCTAGACTTGTTGCAAAGGGTTTTCGTCAAAGACCTGGTTTGGACTATGACGAAACTTTTTCTCCAGTGGCTATGCTCAAATCCATTCGGGTCCTTCTTGCTATTGCTGCCTTCCATGATTATGAAATCTGGCAGATGGACGTAAAGACGGCTTTTCTGAATGGAAATTTAGAAGAGAGCGTCTATATGGATCAGCCAGAGGGTTTCAATCAGAGTGGGAGCAGCGGGAAAGTATGCAAGCTGCTTAAGTCCATTTACGGACTAAAGCAGGCATCGCGGAGTTGGAACATCTGTTTTGATGAGACAGTCAAAGAATATGACTTTATCAAAAATCCAGATGAACCGTGCATATATAGTAAAGTTGTGGCCAGAAGTGTCGTATTCCTCGTCTTGTACGTGGATGACATTCTATTGATAGGAAATGACATTCCTATGCTACAATCTGTCAAAGGATTCTTGTCACACAGGTTCTCCATGAAAGACCTGGGTGATGCCTCTTACATTCTGGGGATCCGGATCTATTGTGATAGATCCAAGAGGATGTTGGGACTTTCGCAGTCCAGGTATATCGACACTGTACTGAAAAGATTCAGTATGGAAGATTCTAAGCGCGGTAATCTACCGGCTTGTCACGGAATCACCCTCTCCAAAGAGATGTCTCCCAAGACTGATTTGGAAAGGGAACGCATGTCTATTATACCCTACGCTTCTGCGGTAGGCTCTATAATGTATGCGATGTTGTGTACCAGACCAGATATAGCTTACGCACTAAGCGTGGTAAGCCGGTATCAGTCAGACCCAGGGGAGAAACACTGGATAGCAGTAAAGAACATTCTCAAGTACCTGAGGAGGACTAAGGAGATGTTCTTGGTTTACGGCGGAAAAGACCTCAGGTTGGAGGCCTTTGCTGATTCCGGCTTCCAGAGTGATAAGGACGATTCCAAGTCCATGTCGGGTTATGTCTTTACCCTCAATGGAGGGGCGGTGTGCTGGAAGAGCTCCAAGCAGGACACCGTTGCTGACTCGACGATGGAAGCGGAGTATATAGCTGCTTGCGATGCCGCAAAAGAAGCAGTCTGGATGAAGAAGTTCCTAACAGAACTTCAGGTGGTTCCTACCATAGTTGACCCAATACCTCTGTATTGCGACAACAACGGAGCTATAGCTTTAGCGAAGGAACCAAGGTCCCATCAGAAGTCCAGACACATCTTGAGGCGGTATTACCTGATCAGGGAGATCATTGATCGTCAGGAGATCGAGGTTCGGAGAGTTGCTTCAGAAGAGAACATTGCTGATCCATTCACGAAGGCCCTTCCTCAGATTCAGTTCGAGAGGCTGCTCGAGATCATTGGTCTGCGATATGCCAGTACATGGCCCTAGTGCAAGTGGGAGATTGTTAGTGTTTATGCCCTAGAAGGCCATTACTGTATCATACTAGCTTGTATATTACTTAATGGAAGCTTGGGATATTCACATGTATATAACAGTCTTGCTAAACATGGTAGTATGCTACTTGGTTTTTCTATCTTAATATGTGAGTGTACGTATTGATAGAGCTCTTAGGATCTTGCTTGTCTACCAGCGTTGTGATGGCAGTCACACTAGTGGGGGCTGGGTAGTCTACAAGCACATCCTTATTCAGGTCCCTGGTCGTTGGATTATCGAGACAGAGCATCGATACTCCGGAGTAGACTAGTGTGTACGCTTCTCATCCCAGTTGGGGAGATGGTCTGTCCCACAGCCGTCAGTACGTCGTACTGGAGATAGTATACAGGTGCTCGTTAGGTTACGGGTACACCGGACAGGACTCACAGGGAACTGTTGGTTGGTTTGATACCAGTCGTCAGTGAACAGTTCCCAGGTGACATGAGTACAGCGTAGTCCGCAGACTTGACACTGCTACTTCGCCTCGAGTGTGTCCCACTGTTCTTAGATTGCTACCCTACCACGGCTCAAAGGAGTCGTGCAAACAGGTAGCAGTTGGGTGCAGTCCCGAGCACTTGGAGGCAGTGGCGGTTAGACAGGATTCGTCCCTCCCGGTATTAGGAGTAGATATCGTGCTGTGTCAGAGAGCCATTACGCAAAGTCCCTGGCCAGGGCAAGCGAGATTTGCTGGTAGGTTCCAGTAGTTTCTCAGGGTGTAATGGGCTTCACTCCGACACGACTTATACCGCTATTAGGGGACTGACGCTTGCCGCCCCCCTAGGCCCGATATGCGATAGTCTTGGACGAACGGACCGGACTGTATGGAGATTGTCACATCAGACTCAGTAGGAGTTCGGATGGGTTTACTCATCGGCCTTCTTATCGACAACTACCTGGGGACCGTTACGTACAGCTAGTGCCGCTTGCGGTCTGTGGTTAAACCCACTGCCAGCATAGTAGTCGAGTCTCTAGAGTCCCACACAGAGAGTTTCCTACTCCAGGCGAAACGATATAGAGGTTGCATGGTTTTGCGACAAAGGGTTCGGACGCATACGTGCGTTTAAGCGCGTACGACTTTCGGACAGTTTTTACCAGTCGGCTTTGGTTTAAGCCAGTTACTGGTATCCGGTTATTGGATTTTTACAGTCTAAAGTTTTTCCGTATTTTTACGGATCGGAGGGGCGTTCTCGTAATTACTCGAGAAGCTTCTAGAAGATGTGACTAAGGAGGTTTCTTTTGGATAAGAGAGTGAGTCATGGTGGTGATTCATTCACTTCATTAATGCACATTTATTGCTTAATGACTCATGCTAATGAATCACCACAAGATATTTTATGAAGCATGCTTATTCATTTCCTTTATTGATTATTCTAAAAGAAGAATGCTTCATAATATTATGATACACTCTCTCTCTTCTCTCATTATCTCATCTCATATTCTCTCTCCTCAAGCTCTCATCTTCAAGATACTAACCTTAATCCTCATGTGTTGAGAACAAAGGTTTAGTTAGACTTAAGCATCCATAACCTTAATTCTATATCATCCTTCCATCTTTGATTAGCAATCAAAGTTGATTAGTTACCTCAAGTTAGAGGTTTAGCTTGGTGTTTTGCTCTCGGGTGGATCGTCTACTACCTAGAGAAGGTCGAGGAGAACAAAGGAGGACGTAAAGAAGAAGGACCGGTTTCATTAGGTATAATCCCTAATCACTTGTGAAAAGAAACTCATATGATACGGTTATTTATAGTTTAGCTTCGATTCAAGCGGTTAGTCGATGTTCGTTGTTTAAACTTGATTGTTTTTGAAAATTCCGCCTCCCCATAAGTACTGGGGTGAAGTACATCGACTTACAAATAGGAGTGCATATGAGATATGTGCGGGACCGAGAATAATGCGTGCATGTGATACCGTATTCTATTCTCGCGATGAATGTATCAAATGGTTGTATGCGATATAACCTAGTTATCGAATCAAGTATTGATTCGATAAGCCGATACATAGGATACTAGTCGGTTATATGCGATATGACCGGATCGTTAAATCAAGTATTGATTTAATGATTTAATGCATAATTATATATTTGATATATTAGTTTGCATCAACTAGTATCGGTTTACTTAAGATGGATTTTCTCGCTCGGATGTGCGCATTGCATATGCGATATGATTTTGTGCACTTGCTTGTATCATGTTTGATGATACATGCCTTTTGGTTAAGTGTAAAGAATTAAACCTTGGTTAATGAAATGGTTAGGGTTTACTATTTGCTTATTCATTTTATTCATTTATTTATTCTTTTGGAAAAAGAAAAGGAAATGATAAAATGGTGGCATTCTTTGTTCTTTCATGAAGCTTCATGAATACTTTGACTTTGTGACCACTTTGTCTCATCCTTGACCCTAACCATTCCACTTAACCCTAATTAATTCTCTACACCTAACCATGGTTCTATTATGATAAGAATTCATTATTCTTTTCATTTTAGAATAACTTATCATAACACTTTTCATCTTCTTCTTCTTCCTCACAAGAAGAAAGCTTTTTTCATCAATGGTGATTGATGTATTTGAGTGAGAAATCCAATTCTAAAGTGAACCCAACTCCTATTTCTTCATCCTCTACCTCTTGCCAAGTAGTATAGGGTGTTTCCTTCACAAGTTTTCATGGCTTGGTGAAGGTGGAGCTTGATCTAGCGATGCCTCGACGTAGATCATCTTCGGCATGGACATCGACGACCTAGCTCGCCTATTCTCCGATGAAGCCGACGCTAGAGCCAGGGAATTCACTAGGACAGCGAGGGGACCTCGTTGCAGAGCTATGGAGGTGGAGCACCGGGTCTACAAAGGTTGTATTTCCGTTTCCTTTTTGTTAAGTTGTTAACTAGATTTCCTTTTCGCCTAGATTTCTAGCCAACGATCCGTAGTCGGGTTTCTCGGCACCTAGATTTTTTTGAAATTGGCATGGTTGATGCCTTGTGAGACCTCATTAGGGTGCCTAGGAACCCTACAGTGGTATCAGAGCCTAGCTAGAGCCTTAGTCGAAGTCCAGACGGAATTAGAAGTCCGATCGACCCGAAACCCCGACATGAAAATGCTCTCTGGACAATTCTGTAAATTGTGGATTTTTTGGAATTAAAAATATGCAGAGAAATGTGCAGGAAATTCTAAGAAAAACTGCAGAAAACGACAGCCTGATTCTACAGTACGACCGCGGAACCGCGGCGTTGACCCCCATTCTGCGGCGGTTCCGCGGCCGTCTGTGATGATCAGGCTGTGAGTTTTCTTTAGTTGTTTCTGTTGGTGTTTCTTGTGTGTTCTGGATGCTTTTAATATTTATTCCAGAGTTGTATTTTCTGAGTTGTATTGGGGACTCGGTGTATTAGATCGGACTGTCTAATTTTGTCGGTGTGCCTTTCCGGATAATTTTTCAATATGTTAAAAAGTTCGACCGGATATAAATACCCAATTTTTCCCCTGTCGAGAAATTTCCAAGTGTTGGATTTTTCCGTGGTTTAAAGACATTCTAAGTAGTGCAAGTAACGCGATGGACCCTCTAGAAGACAACAAACCTTAACTCGATTATGTGACCGTCTTGAACTGCCCTTTGAACCTTCGGGTTTGGGGCAGTACGGCGTGCCACATGTGAGGCGTTGGCTTGACCCTTTTACGGCTGGATCGTTGGTACTGAGGCACGAACTGAATGTTTTTAGACTTGTTTCATGTGTTGATCTGTATCGGGAAAACTTGGGTGTTTGAATGTTCGATCGAAAAGTTTAACATTTTCTGTTTATCTGGAATGTGATACAATAATTGGAATTCACAAGTAGTTATAAGATAACTAAATGAATGTTATAAACATAGCAGTTTAGTCTCACTTGATCGGTTGCCACGGAATTTTGATGTGATCAAAAGTCCGTCGCAATCACGTAGCGTACGCGGATACTCGCCGGGTAAACTTAATAGACAGCTACACCCCATAGCCCCGACCAAGAAACTGCAGGAGAACCCCGTCGCCGAAAGCATCCGTTCGGGTGCTCCCGGTAGCGGTGTTCCGCCTTGGTGCACTTCGTCGACGGTATCAGGGGTGCGGCCGCCTACTGAAGTTTGCGACGAGCATTCGATCAGGATGTCGGGAATCTTGTTGAATTGCCCGACTTGATATTGAAAAGAGTTTTCAATTTTGAGACTAAAATGAGGGGTTTATAATTGTTAGGCATGCGATGTCTAAGTAATTCATTTGATTAGGCATGCGATGTCTATGCAAGTTGCGGATTCCAACTGTTTTAGTTTTACACTTTCTTTTCTGTGACCGTAAGTGTAATATGTGATATCGCCGGTTTCGTTGCTATATGTCAACGACAATTGGGATGCGCATATTTACTTACGTTGATGACATGTGTTGTTATGTGTTGTTGGATATGTTATATTGGATCGTCGTGTTTGAATAGCCGGGGGTTTTTATGTGAGATGAGTGTTTTTCATTTTCATTCATGTAAAAACTTGTATGTAATATTCTTTTATTGGGGCACTTCCAGGTTGCGGAAGATGTCACCGTTGATGTATATTATTTACTTTTCTGCACTAGGATAGACCCAAGGAGGAGAGCACAAGTAACCGGGTTCTGGGGTCCAGTGGGAGACCAACTCGAGGAGTCGAGTCCGGGTCTCCTAACCCTAGAATTGGTAGGGTTGCTTGCCGCTCTCGTAGGGGTCTAGGGGTGTGGGATTGGCTATTCATCACGACCGTGGAATCCGTGTTTTATACTGGCTCGTATTGAAAACACGGACGTCCTAGTATATCCAATATTTCATATGTTTCTTCTGCTGTGATTTATCTGTGATGTGATCATATGATGTTCTGTGACAGGTATTATTTATAGTATATATGATATATTATATAGACGTTACTTATGTTTTACACCCGTGCTAGCACTGCCTCGCTCTGCCGTTAGTTACCTAACCTAACGGTGCACGAGGGGACATCGAGGCGAATGCAGATGGCATAAGTGTATTGTTGCGCCACGGCAGCGCCCCGGCCTCTTGCTCGAGGCCAAAATGCGGAATAAAAATTTTCCTTACTCGGAAACCGGCGCTACCGCGGACAATGAAAACCCGGATCGTAAACCATTAACCTATACTAGCTAACTAGAGATGGGGGTGAGAGATATACCAAGCGATCCGTGTCCTTCGGTCTTCGTCTCCACTCCGATCTCCCGCGGAAAGTGTTGCCTCCACATCGTCGCCTCCTCGCCGGAAAGGGCACCACATCGCCTTCTTCTTTTACGGGCTCCCGCCTCAATACCGAGGCAACTCGCTCATAAAGCCGGCAACTCGACATGCTCAAGATATGCTGTAGAATGTGTAGTGTAGAGGGTATGTCTCTTTGGGGTTTGTTGCCATGGTGATGGAGGAATCAAGAATAGAAAAATGGTGCTTGCATTTTTCTAGCAAGAAAATGAGATCATGGATGAAACTCTCAAGATGAAGCTCTCTTCTTCTTCTTCTCTCTTTCTTTTTCCTCTCATGAAAAACTTATCATATTCATCAAGTGAGAAGAATAAGGTGGAGGAATGAAACATAATGCAAAGGGAGGTGAGTGTAGGAGCAAAAGAAAGGTGACCATATCCAAACCTCATCATCACAACTCTAATCAAAGATCAAATCCTATCTCATCACTTCTAATCTCCATAAAGCATGAAAAGAAGAATGAAACGAATGGTATCTTAATAAGTTATCATAATAAACCCTATTTGCAAGAAACTCCCTCCTCAAATGTAATTTGCAAAACTGCAAATTACCCCCTCCATCAGAAAAGTCCAGCCGGGAAAGAACAAAGGAAAACCGGCCGGAACGGAATGCAAACTGGCAACTCCAGAAAACTGGTCCCGTAATAAATTACAGGAAAACCCCCATACTGTGCATACACACCAGCATCTGTATTCCGACCGGATACAAATGCAATGAGACAAAATCTACACTGTACTAAACTAGGACCGGCTTAAACCAAAGCCGGCTAGTAAAATCCGTTCGATCCTGATCCGTGCAATACCGCACGTATCTGATCGAACCCTGCCATATAACCATACGGCCACTAGTACAAACTGTCCGATCCTGATCCGTGCAATACCGCACGTATCTGATCGGACCCTGCCATATCTCCATACGGCCTCTACAGCGTTTCGCCCGAAACTTGAGTAGCTGAAAGTGTGGTGGACTCTAAAGACTCTTCAATACTATGGCTGTGGATTTAACCACTAGCACGTCAGAGGTATAAGCCAATACGTGACGGGCCACCAGCTATTGACCAAATGGGACGTCGATGAGGAAGCTCACCCCGACACCCAACTGAGCCTGTCAGTGACAATATCCGTACAGTCCGGTCCGTTCGTCTATGAGTATCGCATGGCGGGCCTAGGGGGTTGGTAAAAGTCAGACCCCCAAAAGCGGTACAAGTCGTGTCGGAGCGTAGCCCAGAACACCCTGAGATACTACTGGAATACCTACCAGTAAATCTCCTGCCTCGGCCGAGGGCTTTGTGTAATGGCTCTCCTAGACACAGCGCGACCTCACCCCCAATACCGGGAGAGACGAACCCCTGCAGATCCGCTCACTGCCTCCATGTGGCTCGGGACTGTACCCAACTAAAACCTGTTTGCACGACTCCTTTGAGCCATGGTAGGGTAGTAATCAAAGCACAGTGGGAACTCACACGAGACAAATGACGATCTCAGGTCGATGAACTAACCTGTACACATGTCACCAGGGAACTGCTATCTGACATCTGGTATATGACCAACTAGCAGGTTCCCGGCGAGTCCTGTCCGGTGTACTCATAACCCAATGAGCACCTGTATACATCTTAGGTGAACCAACTGACACCAGTGGCTTGTGAGACCGGCCACCGCCCCTCGTCGGGGTCTCGACTGTATACACTAGTCTACTAATGGAGTATCGATGCCCTGTCTCGAAACTCCTACGACTAGGGACCTTTTAAGGATGTGCTTATAGACTACCAGCTCCCACGTATATGATCGCCATCATACTGCTGGCAGTCAAGCAAGAATCCTAGGGGCTCTATCAACGTGTAATAGCGACATGTCAGGTCACCTAAAGCAGTACACGATGATAAAGATAAACCAGATAGCATACTATCATCTCGAGTAAGACTGTCCTACCGGGATAGGTCCTCCCTCAATCATTGCAATCACGTGCCTGTGATCCAATAATTGACTCTGAGGGCACTATCTCCAACAATCTCCCACTTGCACTCAAGGCTAATTATTGCGATGCCGCATACTCACAGCCCGTGTGATACCGAACACCCAACTCCTCTACTAGTCAGTCTCACAAAGCTCGTTTGCGAAACTATTGCGTTCGAGGAATAGCCTCAGTGAGTGGATCCGCAGAGAAGTTTCTTTCTATGTCTCTCTATATCTCAAGTTCGCGGAGAAAGCCATCTCCCGAAATGAGCAATACCTGTCTTAGAATGTCTGGATGTCTGATGGGACCTAGTTCATAAATGAACTCCAAATCCAAACTTCTTAGACTGTATTATCAACTGAACTTAATCAGTATCCTGCGCCAGGCCACCCTCAGTATTGCCTTGGACCACCTGTCCAAAATACTGCCCCTCGTCAGAAGGAAAACTATAACTCTGACAACCTCCTTGTCGTCCATGTCACCTTGGAAGCCTGGAATGATAACTGTCTCCCAAAGGAGGCTGTCGTTATCATATCCCTAGAACATCCACTTATGTTCTAAAACTGCTTCCGACTGTTTCTCCAGGATTGGATCAATATCAGCTTATTGCATCTACTGCAAGAACAACATCTGGTGTGGTACTTGACATCTCATGATTGACTCAATTGCCTAAGCAAGTGATATGCCAATCATGAACATCCCTCTCCCCTTTAGTCTGTAAGACACCTTTAGAGAGGGTGACTCCATCACCTGCAGGTATACTACCGTGCCAGGAGTCGTCCATTCTAAATACTCATAGAATGCTGTCAAGGTACCCAGATTGGGAAACCACCCAAATCTAGATCTAAAACCATAGATCTAGTAACCAGTATGTCTGATATAATATCCAGGTCCTATGTGGAGAAAACACTGTGTGACGACCAAAGTATAACCGATCGTAGTATAGGAATATCACTTCCTACTACCTTCTCAACAGATCCACCCCTTATTCTGATGACATCAAACCTATGACTGTCACATCAGAAATAGATGATCTATCTCCGCTACATCTGCATTAGTCTATAAATAGACATAAGCCTGATGTCCACCAATGCTTCCGCTGCTCCCACTGACTACGACAACCCTCTGGCAGAGTCATATAGACATGCACTTCCAAAGCTAGTTTAGAACGACGCTATACTCATCCTCCTGCCGGGTCTCACAGCCTGGAACAACAGCAATGGCAAGTGTGGGTAAACAAGAACTTCCCTGTCACCGTCCTTGAGGCTACCGGAGCACCTCTCGGGTGCCTGAAGTTACCCACCGTATCTGCGGAGTGGCCAATGGAATGTCAAACCAGATTGAATCTTTAGGTTCCTTATCAAATCTTCGGTAATCGTTTGTGGTTCTGGAATTACTTCCAGTTCTACCATACTCCCACTACTTTTTCTGAAAAAATCCATTCCTTTTAAAATTGTGGCGAGTCTAGAACAATATTGCTATTGTTCATCCAGATGGTAGAAAGTCAACCCTCGTCATAGCCTGGGTCAACCCACAAACAGCCATTACAGAAACGTGCCTTGAGTTGTCCAGTGTCTGGTTTTAAGCATAAGCCGGACAACTCCCCGTACCTTAACAACGTTAAGATATGAACTGTTCTATATCCAATATAGAACCAGAGGCACTGATTTAATTGAACCAGATTCAAATCATGCAGCTGTCTTCAGTGCATGTCAACTAAATGGAAGGAGGCCGATCAGCGTTACTCAACTTAGGAATGCTTCCAATTATGAGTAACCTGAAAGAGAAGCAATTTCTCTTTATCATTACTATCAACTGAATACCATACACAAGTATCTACATCTTCAATCTCTTTGAAGAATCCCGATACTTGCAATACCTGGTTCTCTACTTTATCCAAATACCTATAACTTCTCAAAATTCGGACCCTGTGTTTCTACGAAACACTTGTCTAAAAACTAGAGAAGTCATAAGTAAACCGAATATAGTAAGAGGACCAACCCCTCTGTCCTAATGGACACTGGACAACATACAATGCTCTGTATAAGTCCCTTGAGTCTGACAACTCTTTCACTGTGTGTCGTAGGTTGAAAACTGTACTTATGGTTAAGAAGAATTACACCGCTGTTTAATGCTCCTTACCTAACCATCCACTGATATAGGTAAATGTCATCGACATAATATCAAAAGGTATATCTCACTCTATAAAAATAGACGTACAGATATATCAATTTGAAATTGGTGCACAACAGCGGATATTCAAAACCAAATATTTGCCGACCGGCAAACAGCCCAGATGATCTCCTCAAACATCACCGATTACAACGAATCCCGATATAATGAGGATGGTCACCTAATTCCCAATAACTTACCCCACTCAGCATCTGTAAAACCATACAGATGTGAGAATCCAACCTGGTAAATACATACCCTGGAGCAAGTGTCTAACTGGGAAATCAGTTTTCCATTAACAGTACACAGTGAAACTGAAACATTGAAATGTTTCGTTGGGGTATCCTGGTATTCTTAGTAATGCCTCTTCCATTATCCAGATTCACAACTGTAACCGTATATCTCTTTTCCATCTGTCCAAATCCCTTTATATGTCTTTAGTCATTACCGTCTGCACACTCCTTTAGGCCAAATGGTTTTCTTCCTTCCCTACCGTTCGGCACCAGCCTATGGTTTGGAAGAAGACTATCCAAAAAGCATAAAGGGTGTACTGTCCTAATCCTAGGAACACTCGCAACGCGAGAGAAGGTGAAGATAAAAGACACCTGAATGTACTTTATTCCTATTTCTCCTGAACCAGAATCCATCCCCGAACTGGAACAAGTTCCTTTCGAGTTCGTATATAACCATACGATGGAGTATCCAATAAACTGTGGATCTTCGTAGTGACACGGAGTTTCCTGGAGAAATACAAAGGTGATTTAGGATTGGCGAAGAAATACTTGGTTTGGTCGTGAATATCAGTCGCAATTTACTTTGCCCTCCTTCTATTCCCTTGCTTTGTCTTAACTTAATACCTTCTGCACACCATCGTTATGCTAATTGGTTTTCTTCATTCCCTACCGGTCGGCACCAGCCTAAGGTTTGGAAGAAGACTATCCAATTTGCGTAATAGGTGTACTATCTCCTAAACCAAGGAGTACTCGTAATGAGAGAAGGTGAAAAGAAAAGACAACTGAATAATCCTATCCGTTTTCTCCAGAACCAGAAACCATCCTCGAAGTCCTTCAAGTTCGTATCTAACCATACGATGGTTTTGTCCAATGGAAGTGGACGTTCGTAGTAATACGGGGTGTCCTGGAGAAAAGGGTAAAAGTAGGAGTGGCAATGAGGTCTGCAACTCTGACAATCCAAAAGCCAGTGTTAAGAAGGTTCGGTCAACTTGGTCACTGAGTCATAGTCCAGGGTCGGGTCAATGGTCGCTGCCATAGAGAGAGAGAAAAGAAACACTCAGCGTGCACTCTAACCTAGATCAGAATGGTTATCACTCTATCTAATCTGGAAACCTCCCACTGTACCTCAAATTCTCCTCCAAACCTGAAAGAAGAATTAGTCGGGGTCACCCGAGGAGTAAACTAACTCATCAGTAGGAATCGGGATCCAACTATCATCGCATGATAACTTGACGGAATCCACTCAAGTCACCACACTCCAGAAGGTATGCACATGCCTGGCAAGTTTCAGTTCTTTTGAAACTCCCGATGTGATTTTTACCCCTAGGACCCAAGTGACCTTGACACAGTCAACAAATCAAAGAGTCCTAGTCAAGTTCAACCCGTCATTATCCTGGATTGCATTAAACCCACCCGTACGAGCCCTTGACACAGTCAACAAGGCCGCACGACTGTCCTAACCAATCCCATTAATATGCTACAAACAAACACTACTTAGCTACCGCACACTACGCCTTGACACAGTCAACAAACGCAGCACGAATACTAAGTAATACTTGTAAGAGATGACGGAGGGCTACGGCTGGTTTTTGGCGAAAAACCTTTAACGTAATGAACTTGATATCGTTGAAGGAACTGCATAGTTTTTATAAACATATAGTGACGAAAGCCTTTGCTAAAGAGGTCACTCCCGGTGAAGGGATCTCGGCTCTTTCCTCGTAGAATGAGGTGCAGGATATTCCAACTGAATACCACGATGCAAAGCAAAAGTAATCGGCTATAGTGAAGTTAATGCCCTGACGCAAACTTCTGTCCAAGGGGTCACTCCCGGTGAAGGGATCTCGGCCCTTGCCTCGTCGACTGAGGAGCAGGATATTCCAACTGAATACCACGATGCAAAACAAAAGTGAACGTCCTTGCAATAACAGCTTTTTGAAAAAATGTTCCAACAACATCAGAATAGGTTTGTTTATAACTTGCGTTGATCCGAATCAACGCAGTCCCATCAATTGATCACACCACAAAGAACGAAAATATACTGATGTACGTATATGCCATCCGCATTCGCCACTGGGTCCCGTCATCACTCGTTAGGTTAGCTAACTAACGACAGAGCGGGGACTGGACTAGCGCGGATGTAAAACATATACAACATCTACTAATATATATACCAATATATTATATTTCGCTCAAGGCGTGATAAAAAGCAACATCACAGAAATGTACAGCATCACAGAACAATACAGATATCTGGAAACCCCGGGTTTCACAGAGCCGCTGCTGAAACCCGACGTTCCCCTGGTCGTGTGGATAGCCTGTGCAATGAAATCCTAGACCCCTACGGGCGCGGCAAGTCACCCGCCAAAACCTGAAGCGAGGCAGCCCCCTTCAGCACCGTGAATGGACCACCCAGCACTTTATGGAATCCGGTAACTTGGGCACCCCTCCTGGGTCAACCTGTACCCCCTACGAGTGCGGCGAATAGCCCGCCAATCCTAGAGTGAAGCCCCCTCCGTCTCAATGCCATGAGATGCGGGCCCGTTGCCCTCTAGAACCCGGCTATCCGTGCACCCCTCCGCGGGGTAATCCTAGTACAGAAAATAAAATATACATATACCGGGTACATCGACCGCAACCAGGTCGTGCCCCAAAAGAATGATACAAACAGGCAGTGACGGCAGTCCACATGTCGGACGCTCGTCCCGCAATATCAAATGTACATAATACAACAACACAGTACTAGCATTGCATCCAGGCTATCCCCCACGACCGATCCGCAACATCACAGCATAAACATAGAACATCAACGTGAAAGTCACGTTCGCAAATCCGTCTAACCGGGCTATAGCAGTTAGACCGGATTTACCGATCGAGTGACATTCACGGTCGCAGATATAATGTAAATACTGTGAAAAATGTGTTTAAAATTTTCCGATTGACCAAAAATTAACAAGTGGGCCCCCAATCAAAACTGTAGCACTCACAGAAAACCTGGGCCCATTTTTAATATTCCAAAACCCCTAATTTAAGCCCATAAGCCCACTACAAAAAAATAATCACACGAACCCCCAAACCTGCGGCGGAAGAGCGGCCAAAAGGGGGTTATGGCCGCCCTTCCGCGGTCGTACGGAGGAATCATGTTAACAAATTTTTCCAGTGTTCTTCGAACTCCCTGCACATCATTCTGAGACCACCTGAAAAAATTTTAGACTCCAAAAAATTTCGACAGAAACTGATGTGCTAGAAAAATACGGTTTTTGGAATTTCGGTCGATCGGAACTGAAAAACACATCAAACGAAGCTAGGTAAGGTTAATGGCGTGGCTCTGATACCATGTTGCGCCACGGCAGCGCCCCGGCCTCTTGCTCGAGGCCAAAATGCGGAATAAAAATTTTCCTTACTCGGAAACCGGCGCTACCGCGGACAATGAAAACCCGGATCGTAAACCATTAACCTATACTAGCTAACTAGAGATGGGGTGAGAGATATACCAAGCGATCCGTGTCCTTCGGTCTTCGTCTCCACTCCGATCTCCCGCGGAAAGTGTTGCCTCCACATCGTCGCCTCCTCGCCGGAAAGGGCACCACATCGCCTTCTTCTTTTACGGGCTCCCGCCTCAATACCGAGGCAACTCGCGCATGAAGCCGGCAACTCGACATGCTCAAGATATGCTGTAGAATGTGTAGTGTAGAGGGTATGTCTCTTTGGGGTTTGTTGCCATGGTGATGGAGGAATCAAGAATAGAAAAATGGTGCTTGCATTTTTCTATCAAGAAAATGAAATCATGGATGAAACTCTCAAGATGAAGCTCTCTTCTTCTTCTTCTCTCTTTCTTTTTCCTCTCATGAAAAACTTATCATATTCATCAAGTGAGAAGAATAAGGTGGAGGAATGAAACATAATGCAAAGGGAGGTGAGTGTAGGAGCAAAAGAAAGGTGACCATATCCAAACCTCATCATCACAACTCTAATCAAAGATCAAATCCTATCTCATCACTTCTAATCTCCATAAAGCATGAAAAGAAGAATGAAAGGAATGGTATCTTAATAAGTTATCATAATAAACCCTATTTGCAAGAAACTCCCTCCTCAAATGTAATTTGCAAAACTGCAAATTACCCCCTCCATCAGAAAAGTCCGGCCGGGAAAGAACAAAGGAAAACCGGCCGGAACGGAATGCAAACTGGCAACTCCAGAAAACTTGTCCCGTAATAAATTACAGGAAAACCCCCATACTGTGCATACACACCCGCATCTGTGTTCCGACCGGATACTAATGCAATGAGACAAAATCTACACTGTACTAAACTAGGACCGGCTTAAACCAAAGCCGGCTAGTAAAATCCGTTCGATCCTGATCCGTGCAATACCTCACGTATCTGATCGAACCCTGCCATATAACCATACGGCCACTAGTACAAACTGTCCGATCCTGATCCGTGCAATACCGCACGTATCTGATCGGACCCTGCCATATCTCCATACGGCCTCTACAGCATTTCGCCCGAAACTTGAGTAGCTGAAAGTGTGGTGGACTCTAAAGACTCGTCAATACTATGGCTGTGGATTTAACCACTAGCACGTCAGAGGTATAAGCCAATATGTGACGGGCCACCAGCTATTGACCAAATGGGACGTCGATGAGGAAGCTCACCTCGACACCCAACTGAGCCTGTCAGTGACAATATCCGTACAGTCCGGTCCGTTCGTCTATGAGTATCGCATGGCGGGCCTAGGGGGTTGGTAAAAGTCAGACCCCCAAAAGCGGTACAAGTCGTGTCGGAGCGTAGCCCAGAACACCCTGAGATACTACTGGAATACCTACCAGTAAATCTCCGGCCTCGGCCGAGGGCTTTGTGTAATGGCTCTCCTAGACACAGCGCGACCTCACCCCCAATACCGGGAGAGACGAACCCATGCAGATCCGCTCACTGCCTCCATGTGGCTCGGGACTGTACCCAACTAAAACCTGTTTGCACGACTCCTTTGAGCCGTGGTAGGGTAGTAATCAAAGCACAGTGGGAACTCACACGAGACAAATGACGATCTCAGGTCGATGAACTAACCTGTAGACATGTCACCAGGGAACTGCTATCTGACATCTGGTATATGACCAACTAGCAGGTTCCCGGCGAGTCCTGTCCGGTGTACTCATAACCCAATGAGCACCTGTATACATCTTAGGTGAACCAACTGACACCAGTGGCTTGTGAGACCGGCCACCGCCCCTCGTCGGGGTCTCGACTGTATACACTAGTCTACTAATGGAGTATCGATGCCCTGTCTCGAAACTCCTACGACTAGGGACCTTTTAAGGATGTGCTTATAGACTACCAGCTCCCACGTATATGATCGCCATCAAACTGCTGGCAGTCAAGCAAGAATCCTAGGGGCTCTATCAACGTGTAATAGCGACATGTCAGGTCACCTAAAGCAGTACACGATGATAAAGATAAACCAGATAGCATACTATCATCTCAAGTAAGACTGTCCTACCGGGATAGGTCCTCCCTCAATCATTGCAATCACGTGCCTGTGATCCAATAATTGACTCTGAGGGCACTATCTCCAACATGTACGTCATATTTATCTGTGATGTTTAGGTAATATTAAATGATGGGACTTCATTAATATGATTAATGAAATAAAAGAAACCTAAGATGTTGTAGAATCGAATTTCAAAATAAAACAGGTAGCTACAGTTCTTGCTTTGCACAGCGGTATATACGATATATCCTGCACCTTATTCGATGAGGAAAGGACCGAGATCCCTTCACCGGGAGTGACTCCTTTAGCAATAACTGGCAGATGCTACAACCCTCGGTTTGTCTTTTGATTGCTTTTAAGAGTTTTTGCTTTGCACAGTGATATATATGATATATCCCGCACCTCATTCGACGAGGAAAGGACCGACGATCCCTTCACCGGGAGTGACTACTTTAGCAAAAACTAGAAAAGCCTCAGAAACACTCCATTTTAAAATCATTCGATCCTACAACGATTTCAAGTTCATTACGCAATAGGTTTTCAGAAAAACCTGCCGTAGCCCTCCGTCATTTCAGATAAGTACTAGTTAGTATTCGTGCTGCGGTTGTTTGGCATGCGTCAAGGCGTAGTGTACGGTAGCTAACTAGTGCTTATCTGCTAGCATATGATGCGATTGGATTAGGGTATTCGTACGGCGTTGTTTGGCATGCGTCAAGGGTCGTGCGGGTGGGTTTAATTCAATCAGGAAATGACGGGTTGAACTTAACTAGCGGACTATGGGTTGTTTGGCATGCGTCAAGGTCATAGCACGCTAGGGGCAAAACATTATCGGGAATTTCAAGTGTTGAAATTTGCAATGAGATTGCATACCTTCTATGAGATAGTTGGATCCCGATACCCGCTGCGAGTAAGAGTTACTCCTGGGAGAGTTTTATACATTACAATTAGCCGATCAAGTAGGTGTCTAGAAAGGTGTCAACGGGGTTACGCCTCTGGGAAAACGAGGTTTACATTAATTAGGTTCGTGCGAAAGCACGGGGGACCTCCCTCAAAGTACCGACACTGGCCTGGCTGAAAGATTGGCGAACTTGTAGTGTGTAATTAATCCCGGCTAGTCTTTCCTTTTAGGGTTTGAAGGAAGATTTGATAAAAAGCAGTGGGAGCCATCCTGATTAGATAAAATAATAACCAATCTATTCTTGCAAGAGCGCACGCTGAGTGTTTTCTTCTCTCTCTCTCCAGGTAGCGACCATATCACGCCTTAATCAAGATAATAATACGGATTATTGACCGAACCCGCTTGTTATACTTGAAGGGTTTGTTTAGCACCCTTTGAGGTGTTTTGAAGCATCACATGTCCAAAAGTCATGATTTTTAGTGTGCTAAACAAACGCGCAAGTGGATCGATCCTAGAAAATTAGGTTTATTAAACTTTAGCTAACAAAAATTAGGGTTTGAAGGCTACAAACTTTGTAGCTCCCGTTTTTGATTCGCTCCTTAGGCTCTTTGGTGTTGAGTCGAGGTCTTCTTGATGTCCTCTTGTATCCACGGCGATCCACCACGGAGATATCCGTCCAAGCTCGCAACTTCGACAATCCGAAGGAAACACTCTAAACGAAGCTGCTAAGCTTGTGTAGAATGATGTTGTGGTGTGGAATCTCACTTCAAAAACCTATCTTTGAGTGGTATTTGCTCACTAGGAAAATCAAGAGAGCAAGAGATGGAGGAGAATGAAGATGGTGGCTTTTCTTTGCAAGAGGTAAAATGATAACCATAAGGTTAAGGTTGCAAAAGAAAATAAATATCACTATATATATTTATTCCTTCTTGACTCCAACCATGATTAAATGATAGATGATTAATTTAACTTGGGTTTAGAATGATAAAGGAAAAGATAACCATGGTTTAGTGGTAGGTGAGCAAGGTTAGGTTAGAAGAAGCATGTAGAAACTAGCATAATTATCCTTTCCTTTTCATTTTCTTTTTAAATCCATAATCAAATAATAATCCATTAAATAATCAATGGTGTGAGTCTTATATTGCCACCATTTCCATATATAATCAACCATGATGGTTTGATGTATGTATGTGTACATGTATGCACATCTACATGTGCATGAAACTAGAAAAGAAGAAAGAAGCATATGCATGCATGCATACATCCATCAAACCCTAGAAAGGTTTTAAGTGAGAAAACTAATGATTAAATGATAAATCAACACTTGATTTATCAATCCGGTCATATCTCATATGACCCCACCAAAAGCAGTTCACCCGATCAATGTTCGGTATCATATACGCACATTTCAATCGGGTGCATGCGCATATCGCATATGCACACCACAACGTTTCGCCTGGACTGGGTAACTCCTCTGTGGGACTCTAAGACTCGTCAATACGCCGGCAGAGGGTAATGATCATATCAAGTACCCTCAAGCCGCAAGCGGTCAGCTAAACGTAACGGCCACCCGGGTATTGAGCGATCAGAAGACAACAAGCGAACCTGTTACAACTCCCGTCGAGCCAACTGGCAACACTACCGTACAGTCCGGTCTCTTCGTCAGATATGCTGCATATCGAGCCTAGGGATGGTCACGTCGACCCCAATAACTCAATAAGTCGTTCCGGTGAATGGTCTATAACAGTTCGAGAAACTACTGATAACACTTATCAGCAAATCTCAGCAGCCCTGGCCAGGGACTTGCTGCTATAACCAGTCGGGCACAGTACAGCATCAACTCCCAATATCGGGAGAGACGAAACCACTCATATCGCTCATTGCCTTCGTGTGTCTCGGGACTGTACCCAACGGCCACCTGCTTGCACGACTCAGTAGAGCCGTGGTAGGGTGGTAATCAAAGTACAGTGGGAGAACACACAAGGCTCTATGACGATCTCGGGTCTACAGACTAACCTGTACCAGTGTCACCTGAGAACTGCTATCCGACGATAGATATAATTCCATATAGGAGTTCTCGGCGAGTCCGTCCAGTGTACCCAGTCACCACTGAGCACCCGTATATGATCTTGATGTCAAACATCGATGAATGTGGGAACATCCATCGCCCATCACATGGGTATAGTATCGCATACGCTAGTCTACCCTGGTATATCGATGCCCCGTCTCGATACACCTCCGACTAGGGACATTTCAGGATATGCTTATAGACTACAGATGTCCCACTAGTATGATCTCCATCATAATCAGAGTAGTCAAGCCGATATCCTTAGGGCTTTATCAGTATGTCTGAATGAATAGAAGCATGATCAAATAAACATGTCAGATAAAGAAAAACCTGATAGCATACTATCATGTCGAGCAAGAATGCAAACTGAATATATATACATGTATAAATACATCCACTATCACATAATGGCCTCTAGGGCATACATATATCCAACAATCTCCCACTTGCACTAAGGCCAGTTATTGGCGTATCTCATACCCAACTGCTCAAAAAGTCGCTCATGCTACGGCTGAGGGAGGGCCTTGGTGAATGGATCCGCGGCGTTATTCTTTGTGTCTACTCTCTTAATCTCGATCTCGCGGCGATCTACAATCTCCCGGATCAAATGAAATTGCCTCAGGATGTGTCTGGACCGCTGATGGGATCTGGGCTCCTTGGCTAACGCCATTGCCCCATTATTGTCACAATACAAAGGTATTGGATCAATAATGGTTGGAACTACTCCTAGCTCCGAGACGAACTTCTTCATCCAGACGGCTTCCTTGGCGGCATCATTTGCCGCAATGTACCAGCTTCCATCGTAGAGTCTGCAACGGTATCCTGTTTGGAACTCTTCCAACTTACCGCCCCTCCATTGAGGGTAAATACAAACCCTGAGATAGATTTGCTGTCATCCTTATCGCTCTGGAAGCTCGAATCGGTAAAGGCCTCCATTTGGAGATCCTTGTTACCATACACCAAGAACAATTCTTTAGTCCTTCGCAAGTACTTAAGAATGTTCTTCACAGCTGTCCAGTGGTTCTCCCCTGGGTTGGATTGATACCTGCTTACAACACTAAGTGCATAAGCTACATCTGGGCGTGTACACAACATCGCATACATTATTGATCCTACTGCCGAAGCATAAGGTATAATGCTCATGCGAGCTCTCTCTTCATCGGTCTTTGGACAAGAATCCTTGGAGAGAGTGACTCCATGGCAAGCGGGTAAGGCACCCTGCTTGGAGTCTTCCATACTAAACCTCTTTAGGATGGTGTTGATGTACCTGGTTTGGGACAATCCCAATAACTTTTTGGATCTATCCCTATAGATCCTTATACCCAGGATGTATGTGGCATCACCCAGGTCCTTCATGGAGAACCTTAGTGATAAGAATGATTTGACCGACTGTAGCATAGGAATATCATTTCCTATCAGAAGAATGTCATCTACGTACAATACGAGGAATGTGACAGCTCTTCCTACAGCCTTCCTATAAACACAAGGTTCATCCGGATTTTTGATGAAATCAAACTCTTTGATAACATCATCGAAACAGATGTTCCAACTCCGAGATGCCTGCTTTAACCCATATATGGATTTAAGCAATCTACATGCTTTCTCGCTGCTCCCACTGTCAATGAAGCCCTCTGGCTGATCCATATAAACACATTCATCTAAATCTCCATTTAGAAATGCTGTTTTAACGTCCATCTGCCAGATTTCATAGTCGTAGTGAGCAGCAATAGCAAGTAGGATCCGAATAGATTTAAGCATGGCTACGGGCGAAAAAGTTTCGTCATAGTCCAAACCTGGTCTTTGACGAAAACCTTTCGCCACAAGTCTTGCCTTATAGGTCTCTACCTGCCCATCCACACCAATCTTTCTTTTAAAGATCCATTTGCACCCTACAGGTTTTACCCCAGGGGGTACAACGTCCAAAGTCCATACTTTGTTGGTGTACATAGACTCCATTTCGGATCTCATGGCATCCAGCCACTTCACAGAGTCACCACTCGTGATAGCTTGCTGAAAACTGGTAGGATCATCATCATCCATGATGCAATCTTCTCTGTCACCATCAATGAGGAAACCGTAGTACCTCTCCGGTGGGCGAGAAGTCCTACCAGACCTACGGAGTGGCCGAGGTTCTTCAGTTTCTGTTGCAACAGCCGGTTCAATCAAATCGTCATTTGTAGTTTGTGTCTCCAGAACCTCTTCTAGATCTACCACCTTGCCATCATCTCTATCTGTGAAAAACTCTTTTTCCAAGAATGTAGCATACTGAGAAACAAACACTTTTTGTTCCTCTTTGTGGTAGAATAGATATCCATAAGAATTCTTTGGATATCCCACAAAGTTACACATGACTGACCGTGTCTCGAGTTTGTCCGGATTCTGCTTTTTAACATAGGCCGGGCAACCCCAAATCTTAATTCTTTTAAGAGATGGTCTCTTCCCATTCCATATCTCATATGGCGTGGTAGACACGGCTTTGGTTGGAACCCTGTTTAGCAGAAACGCTGCAGTCTCCAATGCATGCCCCCAAAACGAGACTGGTAACTCAGCGTCACTCATCATGGACCGGACCATATCTAATAGGGTCCTATTCCGTCGTTCTGACACACCGTTGTGCTGTGGTGTGTAAGGAGGAGTGAGCTGAGAGAGAATCCCATTCTCTTTTAGGAAGTTTACAAATTCTGTACTGAGATACTCACCACCTCGATCTGATCGAAGCATCTTAATACTCAAGCCGGTTTGTTTTTCTACTTCTTGTTTATATTCAACGAATTTCTCGAAAGCTTCGGACTTGTGCTTTAATAAAAATACATGACCGAATCTTGAGAAATCGTCGGTGAATGTAATGAAGTATGAAAAACCGCCTCTAGCCTGTGTAGACATAGGCCCACATACATCACTATGTATGAGGCCCAGGAGCTGAGTAGCTCTTTCTCCGTGTCCGGTAAACGGAGTTTTGGTCATTTTACCCTTGATACAAGACTGGCAAGTCGCATAAGATTTATATTCAAAAGGATTTAAATATCCATCTTTGTGTAACTTGTTTAGTCTTGTTTCGTTAATATGACCAAGTCTACAGTACCAAAGAAAAGCTTCATTTAACCCTGAAAGTTTTCTTTTATTAGTGTGTTGTATACTGAAAACTGTGTGTTGATTTAGGACGTATATTCCGTTATTAAGTGTACCATACCCAACCAACATTTGATTTAGGTGAATGTTCATAACATTGTTCTGCAACACAAAATTATATCCTTCATTGTCCAACAAAGAAACGGATATTATATTACATAGCATATCAGGTACAAAATAACATGGATTCAAAATCAAAATACATCCAGACGGCAACCCCAAGTGATACTCTCCCACTGCGACTGTATGTACATTGGAACCATTTCCAACGCGGAGAGTATGGTCACCTGTCTTCAAAACCTTGCTATTTCTCAGCCCCTGCATAGAATTGCAAATGTGAGAACCTGAACCGGTATCCAATACCCAGGAAGCAGAGTTTATAGAAAAACAGTTTTCAGTCACAAACGCACCTGAAGCAGAAGCATCACCATGCTTCTTCTTGAGACTTAGGTACTCTGTGCAGTTGCGCTTCCAATGTCCTGTCTTGTGGCAATGAAAACACTCGCCTTTCCCTGGGTCTCCAGCCGTGGACTTTCCCTTCCCCTTCGCCTTTTTGACTCCGCCCTTAGGATTAGTGGGTTTCTTCTTTTTCTTTCCCTTGGCCTTAGCTTTCGGGCGAGAAGAAGAAGACTGTCCAATAGTCATAACGGGAGTCTTTGCTGACTTCATAGTGCTCTCTGCACTCCTTAACATATTAAGGAGTTCAGGGAGTTCCTTCTCCATGCCATGCATGTTAAAGTTCACTATGAACTGAGCAAAGGTGGAGGGGAGGGACTGTAGAATAATATCTGTATATTGTTCATTGTCCATTGTCCATCCGAGGTCCTCAAGCTCTTCTATAAGAGCAATCATCTTCAAAACATGGTCTGCTACTGGTGTGCCAGGGGCCATCCGCATGTGAAACAGTTTCTTTGATGCTTTGTATCGTAATACGCGGGACTGTTCCCCATACAACTCCTTTGTATGGAGCAGTATCCCGTGAATGTCCATGTCCTCGTGCTGCTTTTGATGTGTATTGTCCATCGATGCAAGCGCGAGGCATTTTGCCGTGGCACAGTCAGCATCCCATGTCTTGCGGACTTCAATGTCCGCAACTGAGGATTTTGGGCCTGGGACGGGCGGGGCTGAAGCCGTGAGGACATATGATACTTTATCATATGTCAAGGCGATCTTCAGATTCCTTAGCCAGTCTTTATAGTTGGTCCCATTCAGTTTGTTCTTATCTAATAGAAGCTTAAGTCCAGTCATTGGTATCTGCTATTAAGAGAGAGAAAAGATTACACTCAGCGAAAGCTCTTGCACAGATTAGATTGGTTTATTATCATGTCTAATCGATGTTTCCCACTGCTTTTTATCAAGTTTTCTTTCAAACCTTAAAAAGAAAAACTAGCCAGGATTAATTACAGTCTACAACTTCGCTAACCGTTCAGCCAGGCCAGTGTCGGTACTTTGAGGGAGGTTACCCGCGCTTTTGCACGGACCTAATTAGAGTAAACCTCGTTTTCCCAGAGGCGGAGCCCCGTTAACACCTTTCTAGACACCTAATGAGTTAGCTAATTGTAAACTGTAAAACTCTCCTAGGAGCAACTATTGCCCACAGTGGGATCGGGATCCAACCATCACATGGAAGGTATGCAATCTCATTGCAAATTTAAACACTTGAAATTCCCGATGTAATTTTTACCCCTAGTACTTATGACCTTAACTATGGTCAACAAATCATAAGTACCAGTCAAGTTCTACCCGTCATTTCTTGATCAATTAGACCCACCCATATGACCCTTAACTATGGTCAACAAAGTCGCATGAATGTCCTAATTAATCTGCATCATATGCATTGTAGGAAGACATCACTTAGCTACCGTACACTACGCCTTAACTAAAGTCAACAAACGTAGCACGAATACTAAGTACTCTACTTCCTAAAATGACGGAGGGTTGCGAATGATTTTTAAGAAAATCTTTAACGCTTTGAACTTGATATCGTTGTAGAATCAAACAGTTTTCAAAAGGAGTGGCTTAATCTCCGCAGTTTTGAAATGTAGCTTTTTCACAAATAGCCGAGTAGTTTTTAAATCCGATTCTACAACATCTTTTAGGTTTATTTTCTTTACATTAATCACATTAATGTAATCCCATCATTTAAGTCCTTAAGCCAATCACAGAAAAGAAACGAAAATAACACGTACGCTTATGCCATCCGCATTCGCCGCAATGTTCCGTTATGCACCGTTAGGTTACTTAACTAACGGCATACCGGGACGGGACTAGCGCGGGTGTAAAACATAAGCAACGTCTACTATATATCATATATATAATAAGTCATTCGTCTCAGATTTCACAGAACACAGGCAGCAGAAATATAGATATAACGGGGGATATACTAGGACGTCCGTATTTAGTATTTAGCCAGAATAGAAAATACGGATTCCACAGTCGCGATGAATAGCCAAGCCCACACCCTGGACCCCTACGAGAGCGGCAAGTGACCCTACCAATCCTGGAGTTTAGGAGACCCGGTCTCGACTCCTCGAGATGGCCTCCCACTGAACCCCAGAACCCGGTCACCTGTGCTCCCCTCCTTGGGTCCATCCTAATGCGGAAAAGTAAATAATATACAACACTGGTGACACAACCGCAACCTGGAAGTGCCCCAAATAAAAGAATATTACATTACATTTGAATTTACATGAATGAAAATATAAAGCTCTCATCTCACAAAACCCCCCGGCTATTCAATCGCGACAATCCTACACATCATATCTCAGCAACACATAATATCACATATCATCAGCGTAAGTAGGTATGCGTACCCCGATTGTCGTTGATGTATAGCAACGAAACCGGCGATATCTAACATACTACACTTACGGTCACAGAAAAGAAAGTGTAAAACTACAATATTTGGAATCCAGATTCTCTTTAGACATCATAAATGCGAAATATCACATATCTCGTATTTCATGCCTAAACCATGTGAATTCCACATATTGTATCACATTCCAGACAAACAGACAGTATTAAAGTTTTTCGAACGAACAATCAAACACCCAAGATTCACTAAAGCTCAACACTTGAGCAGGGTTCAAAAGATCCGGAGTGTGGCACAGTAGCGGCGGTCCAGCCGTAGAAGGGTCAAGCCAACGCCTCACATGTGGCACGCCGTACTGCCCCAAACCCAAGGGTTCAAAGGGCAGTTCGAGACGGTCACATAATCAAGTTAAGGTTTGTTGTCTTCTAGAGGGACCACCGCAAAAAGACTTGCACGTATCTCGAAACTATTTAAACCCCGTGAATATTGAGTAAATGATATTCGTTCAAGAACTTCAATACTTTCTAGTTTACCTGGAAAAGAAAGCGAAATGAAAAATCCGATCGAAACCACGAGGCCAAAAACATCTCCAGAATTTTTCAACAGAAGATTCAGATTAAACATGCTCAGAATATAATATAGCAGGTAAATAAAATAACTGTGCAAAAAAATTGTCAAAGAGCCCCTAGTATGGCCGCGGAAGGGCGGCCTAAGCTTGCTTATGTCGCGCTTCCGCGGCCGAACTTACTGTTCACTGGCTCGAATTTTCCAGATCGTCTAATTTTTACCTGCTCTATTTTTTGAGAATTTTTAATTCGGAAAAAGGTCATTTTTTAAAAATTTTCCAGAGAGCATCCTTAAAAGTCGTATTTTGTTTCGATCGGACTTTTTACTTCGCAAAAAGGGCGCCTAAAGTTCTAGGTCGGCTCTGATACCAATGAAGGGTTTGTTTAGCACCCTTTGAGGTGTTTTGAAGCATCACATGTCCAAAAGTCATGATTTTTAGTGTGCTAAACAAACGCGCAAGTGGATCGATCCTAGAAAATTAGGTTTATTAAACTTTAGCTAACAAAAATTAGGGTTTGAAGGCTACAACCTTTGTAGCTCCCGTTTTTGATTCGCTCCTTTGGCTCTTTGGTGTTGAGTCTAGGTCCTCTTGATGTCCTCTTGTATCCACGACGATCCACCACGGAGATATCCGTCCAAGCTCGCAACTTCGACAATCCGAAGGAAACACTCTAAACGAAGCGGCTAAGCTTGTGTAGAATGATGTTGTGGTGTGGAATCTCACTTCAAAAACCTATCTTTGAGTGGTATTTGCTCACTAGGAAAATCAAGAGAGCAAGAGATGGAGGAGAATGAAGATGGTGGCTTTTCTTTGCAAGAGGTAAAATGATAACCATAAGGTTAAGGTTGCAAAAGAAAATAAATATCACTATATATATTTATTCCTTCTTGACTCCAACCATGATTAAATGATAGATGATTAATTTAACTTGGGTTTAGAATGATAAAGGAAAAGATAACCATGGTTTAGTGGTAGGTGAGAAAGGTTAGGTTAGAAGAAGCATGTAGAAACTAGCATAATTATCCTTTCCTTTTCATTTTCTTTTTAAATCCATAATCAAATAATAATCCATTAAATAATCAATGGTGTGAGTCTTATATTGCCACCATTTCCATATATAATCAACCATGATGGTTTGATATATGTATGTGTACATGTATGCACATCTACATGTGCATGAAACTAGAAAAGAAGAAAGAAGCATATGCATGCATGCATACATCCATCAAACCCTAGAAAGGTTTTAAGTGAGAAAACTAATGATTAAATGATAAATCAACACTTGATTTATCAATCCGGTCATATCTCATATGACCCCACCAAAAGCAGTTCACCCGATCAATGTTCGGTATCATATACGCACATTTCAATCGGGTGCATGCGCATATCGCATATGCACACCACAACGTTTCGCCTGGACTGGGTAACTCCTCTGTGGGACTCTAAGACTCGTCAATACGCCGGCAGAGGGTAATGATCATATCAAGTACCCTCAAGCCGCAAGCGGTCAGCTAAACGTAACGGCCACCCGGGTATTGAGCGATCAGAAGACAACAAGCGAACCTGTTACAACTCCCGTCGAGCCAACCGGCAACACTACCGTACAGTCCGGTCTCTTCGTCAGATATTCTGCATATCGAGCCTTGGTATGGTCACGTCGACCCCAATAACTCAATAAGTCGTGCCGGTGAATGGTCTATAACAGTTCGAGAAACTACTGATAACACTTATCAGCAAATCTCAGCAACCCTGGCCAGGGACTTGCTGCTATAACCAGTCGGGCACAGTACAGCATCAACTCCCAATATCGGGAGAGACGAAACCCCTCATATCGCTCATTGCCTTCGTGTGTCTCGGGACTGTACCCAACGGCCACCTGCTTGCACGACTCAGTAGAGCCGTGGTAGGGTGGTAATCAAAGTACAGTGGGAGAACACACAAGGCTCTATGACGATCTCGGGTCTACAGACTAACCTGTACCAGTGTCACCTGAGAACTGCTATCCGACGATAGATATAATTCCATATAGGAGTTCTCGGCGAGTCCGTCCAGTGTACCCAGTCACCACTGAGCACCCGTATATGATCTTGATGTCAAACATCGATGAATGTGGGAACATCCATCGCCCATCACATGGGTATAGTATCACATACGCTAGTCTACCCTGGTATATCGATGCCCCGTTTCGATACACCTCCGACTAGGGACATTTCAGGATATGCTTATAGACTACAGATGTCCCACTAGTATGATCTCCATCATAATCAGAGTAGTCAAGCCGATATCCTTAGGGCTTTATCAGTATGTCTGAATGAATAGAAGCATGATCAAATAAACATGTCAGATAAAGAAAAACCAGATAGCATACTATCATGTCGAGCAAGAATGCAAACTGAATATATATACATGTATAAATACATCCACTATCACATAATGGCCTCTAGGGCATACATATATCCAACAATACTGAGCTGGGGAACGTTAGACCCGCTCCAACTTATAATTGTTATAAGACAGAGCAGGAAATTGGGGAATACCAGATTTCCCGTGCCGCCCAAACGAAGAGAGTGCATGCTGATGCATCATCTTCGGGTGTGTTCATTATACAGAACTGTTTCTCAGTATCCTCCGTATCCTTGGTATATGAAACCAGATCAGGATCCCAGATATCTAATATGTTACATAGGGCTACAAAAGGGTAGAAAAACTGAGATCGGGTGATAAGTTTGATGAGGCAGAAAACGGGGCAAGTGTTGCAGCCAAGTCCGTTGGTCACTGTCACCCTGTATTGTAATACATTGATTCTGAACGAATGTTATTAGATACCGAACCTGATATACAAAATCATATCTGTCTCTTTATTAGTAAAGAAACGATAAAATTTTGTATTGTTGGATAATGTTTTGAACATTTCCTATATCAAAAGTTGATCGGTTCAGGCACGTTATCTAAAAGCATTAATGTTCTAAATCAAACTACAGTTCTTAGTATATGGAACACACACAAGAGGAAGAGTTCAGAAATGAACGAATTCTTCTTGAGGTATTGTAGACTAGGTCATATCAATGCGACCCGACTAGCTGAGTTACATTTAGATGCATATTTAAATCAGTTTGAATTTACATCTTGTGGAACTCACCAGTCATGTCACAAAGATAAAATGACCATAGCTCTGTTTACTGGAAGCAGAGAAAGAGTTAGTGAACTCTTGGGATGATACATGTTGATGTATGTAAGTCCCCTGTCTACACATACCAAGACCGGGTCTTTTTACTTCATTACATTCTCTGATAATCTTTCGAGATTCTGACCTATGTTCCTGTTGAAACACATGTCCGAACCTTTTAAGATATTCACAGAATATAAGTTAGAAGTAGAGAACCAAAATACGGGTATAAGTATTATGTCCTTTGATGTGATCGAGGAGGAGAATACTTGAGCACGGAAATCCTGGACTATTCTAAAGGAGAATGAGATTCTCTCTCAGCATTACTCCTCTGTATACACCATAGCACGATGGTATATCGGGGCGGAGCAGATACACCCTATTTGATATGGTGTGCTCTATGATGAATACTACTGAGTTACCTTTTTCCTATTGGGTGTTATGCACTTGAGAAGTTGCATACCGATTGAATAGGGTTCCAATCAAATCAGTTGCCTACCACTCTATATTTGATATGATATGGGAAGATCCCATGTCTTAAGCTAGTTAAGATTTAGGGTTGTCCGGCCTATGTCTAAAAGCAAAATCCGGACAAGCTCGAGGCAAGGTCAGTTATGTAGAACTGGAAAGGTTCCATCTATACAAACTTCAGCTGATGATTTGGTAGAACCGAAAGATTCAATAGTAACCAACGAACCTCAGCCTCTCTGCCGATCTAGTAGGGTTCCTCACCCACCTGAGAGATACTTCGGTTGCTCTATGACAGTGGGAGCGAGGATTGCATCATGAGATGATGACCCAACTAGTTTCGAACTGGCCATCAGGAGTAGGACTCTGTAAGAATGGCTGGATGCTAAGCGATCTGAGATGGAATCCTTATACACCAACAAAGTATGGACTTTAGTTGCTATAACTGAAGGGTTAAATCCCCATCAGGAGCAGGTATATCTTGAGAAGATTACTTGGTGTACATGGAAAAGTTGAGACTTTCAAAGCTAGACTTGTTAAAGTTTTTCGTCATTGACCAGGCGTGGATAATGATGAAACCTTTTCCAGTACCTATGCTTAAGTCCATCCAGATACTACTTGCCACGGTTACATACCATGACTACGATATCTGGCGGTTGGGTGTCATGACTACTTTTCTAAATTATGTTTTAGAAGAGTGCGTCTATAAGTACACAGCCAGAGGGCCTAGTAGACAGTGGGAGCAGCGGAAACGTGTGCAAGATGCTTTATAGGATTAAAGCAGGCATCGCGGAGTTGGAACATCTGTTTTGATAGATTAGTCAAAGAGTTTGACATCATCAAAATGGTAGATGAACCTTGTATAAACAAAAAGGTAGTAGGGAGTATGGTAGTGATCCTCGTAGAGTACGTGGATGACATACTCTTGATAAGAAAGGAGTTTCTTATGCTACGCTCGATCAATCTCCGTTTATCACAAAGATTCTCCGTATAGGATCAAAGTGATACCTACTAAATCCTGGGTTTTGGATCTATGAGATAGATCTAAATGGATGTTAGAATACTCACTAGCTGTAGTGAGATGGTATCAATCGATCCTGGGAAGAATCACTGGAAGTGTTCCAGGGTGATAAAGACGACTGAATGTCAGTCGCAGGCATTATCTTTACCCTCAGTAAAGGGACGGTATGTTGGAAGAGTTCCAAGCTAGATACCGTGACATACTAGACGATATATGCATGATACATCGCTACTGATGATGCTACCAAAGAGGCTGTTTGGGTGTATATTAGTTCATGTGATGAACTTAGTTCCTTCCATTGTGTGACAATGGAGTTGTGGCTTAAGCCAAGGAACGTCCGTCCCATCAGTGATCCAGACATATTTTAAGGCAGTGTCACCTGATCATGGAGATGGTTGATCTCCAGGGTGATCAAGGTTAGGAGAGTAGACTCAGAGGATAACACGGCAGATCCACTCACGAAGACCTATTCCCAAAGAGAGACTTTTATGGGATGGTTGAGTATGAGATACTACAACCACTGCTACAGATGGCCCTAGTGCAAGTGGGAGATTGTTAGTTATATGTATGCCCTAGAGGCCATTACTGTACATAGGATGTATATTGTAGTGGATGCTGGGACATATATAGGGAGGACTTTCTTGCTCGACATGATAGTATGCAATCTGGTTACCCTTTACCTTAACGTGTACACTGATTGTCTCTCTGTTACATGTTGGTAAAGCCCAAAGGATGTGTACTTGACTACCTGGACTATGATGTGGATCATACTAGTGGGGACATGGTAGTCCATAAGTACATCCTTGAAAGTCCCTAGTCGTGGGTGTGTCGAGATGGGGCATCGATATACCAGAGTAGACTAGCGTGTACCTTCTCGACCCATACAGATGGGCGATGGATGATCCCATATCCATTGGTGTTTGACATCAGAGATGATATACGGGTGCTCAGTAGAGACTGGGTACACTGGACGGACTCGCCGAGAACTCCTATATGGTATTATACCTCACGTCAGATGGCAATTCTCAGGTGACACTGGTACAGAGTAGTCTGTTGACCCGAGATCGTCATAGAGTCTTGTGTGGTTCCCACTGTGCTTTGATTTCCATCTTACCACGTCCAAGAGGGCGTGCAAAACTGTGGTTTTTGGGTACAGTCCCGAGTCACATGGAGGCAATGAGCGATAGGAGGGGATTCGTCTCTCCCGGTATAGGGGGTTGATGTTGCGCTGTGGTCGATTGGCTATAACAGGAAATCCCTGGCCAGGGTTGCTGAGATATACTGGTAAGTGTTACCAGTAGTTTCTCGAATTGTTATAGACCTCATATCGACACGACTTATCGAGCTATTGGGATCTGACGTTTACCACCCCTAGGCAAGATATGCGACATATCAGACGATCAGACCGGACTGTACGGTAGTGTTACTGGTTGGATTCACTGGAGTGTGAGCGGGCTTGCTCGTCGATCTTCAGATCGCTCAATACCCGGGTGGCCGTTACGTTTAGCAGACCGCTTGCGGCTTGTGGGTGTTTGATATGATCATCACCTGCTGCCGGCGTATTGACGAGTCTTTAGAGTCCTACACAGAGGTTTCCTGGGTCAAGCGAAACGAAATAGGAGTGCATATGAGATATGTGCGGGACCGAGAATAATGCGTGCATGTGATACCGTATTCTATTCTCGCGATGAATGTATCGAATGGTTGTATGCGATATAACCAAGTTATCGAATCAAGTATTGATTCGATAAGCCGATACATAGGATACTAGTCGGTTATATGCGATATGACCGGATCGTTAAATCAAGTGTTGATTTAATGATTTAATGCATAATTATATATTTGATATATTAGTTTGCATCAACTAGTATCGGTTTACTTAAGATTGATTTTCTCGCTCGGATGTGCGCATTGCATATGCGATATGATTTTGTGCACTTGCTTGTATCATGTTTGATGATACATGCCTTTTGGTTAAGTGTAAAGAATTAAACCTTGGTTAATGAAATGGTTAGGGTTTACTATTTGCTTATTCATTTTATTCATTTATTTATTCTTTTGGAAAAAGAAAAGGAAATGATAAAATGGTGGCATTCTTTGTTCTTTCATGAATACTTTGACTTTGTGACCACTTTGTCTCATCCTTGACCCTAACCATTCTACTTAACCCTAATTAATTCTCTACACCTAACCATGGTTCTATTATGATAAGAATTCATTATTCTTTTCATTTTAGAATAACTTATCATAACACTTTTCATCTTCTTCTTCTTCCTCACAAGAAGAAAGCTTTCTTCATCAATGGTGATTGATGTATTTGAGTGAGAAATCCAATTCTAAAGTGAACCCAACTCCTATTTCTTCATCCTCTATCTCTTGCCAAGTAGTATAGGGTGTTTCCTTCATAAGTTTTAATGGCTTGGTGAAGGTGGAGCTTGATCTAGCGATGCCTCGACGTAGATCATCTTCGGCATGGACATCGACGACCTAGCTCGCCTATTCTCCGATGAAGCCGACGCTAGAGCCCGGGAATTCACTAGGACAGCGAGGGGACCTCGTTGCGGAGATATGGAGGTGGAGCACCGGACCTACAAAGGTTGTATTTCCGTTTCCTTTTTGTTAAGTTGATAACTAGATTTCCTTTTCGCCTAGATTTCTAGCCAACGATCCGTAGTCGGGTTTCTCGGCACCTTGATTTTTTTGAAATCGGCATGGTTGATGCCTTGTGAGACCTCATTAGGGTGCCTAGGAACCCTACATATGGAAAAGTGTAGAAGTTTCAAGAGGAGAAATATCACTTAAAGGTCTTTTCATGGTTTATTTAATTATTTATTTATTTGTTTACTCTAGCAACTCAAGAATGCTCTAGAAAATAGGGAAAATTTGCAAATAATTTTTGCATGATACATACTAAATTATAACATGCCATGGTTCATTTTTACAAATTAAAACCATATAAATTTGTAATTTACACTAATTTAGTGTAAAAATAAAGCTTATGTTAATATTTAAAATAATTAATTTAGGACAAATATTTAATTAAACTAAAAATTTATAAGTGTCTAAATAAACACTATTTACTAGTAATTACATAATTAAATAGGTATTTTTGAATTTATAATGAAAAACAATTGCGGTTTGATTTTACGAAAAATACATTTTGCTTTACCGAAAATCATAAAATTCACTTAAACAATTTTATTCATTTAATTATTTATTTAATTATTTTTAAAACGTTACAATCTTCCCCCCTTTAAGAAATTCGGTCCCCGAATTTAAATTAAAACTCCCCCTCCAAATACTAAAACATTTAGCAAAACACTCAAATCGTCGGGGCTCCGAAATCATCCACACATAACAAAAATCAACTCCGTCAAGCATAACGTAACCATCGGAGTTATGGCGAGAATAAAATATCATAACCCAACATGAAAACCATTATAATATACATCAATCTATAACTTATATATAGTGTGCATCATAGTGAAACCGTTCAAATATCCGGATAAGGAAATATGCAAACCCTTTTTTTGAAAATTGTCGTGTGATGCACGTGTCACGGCATAAGTACCGGACGTTTATTTAAAAAAAATAACTATATATATATATATATCTTTTATTTAACATACACGTCCCGCCTGGTTACTAAATCAAATAATAATGATTATGAAAATATACTGCTCAAACTGAAATCAATCCCAATCACATCAATAAAATATCATGTGCGTCCGGTGCGCACTGAAATCGAAACCAAATACAGATACCACGAATACACATAACAACAAATCTAAGTGCAACAGGTGTGCACCAAAAACATCTGTCAAGTGCAACGGGCGTGCACGACTCAATATCAGGTGCATCTAATCTGCACAAAACCCCGATTTAGTGCATCTGGTGTGCACAAAATCGCATCAAGTGCGCCAAGTATGCGCAAGAACCCTAATCAGGTGCACATGGTGCACGAAAACATACATTGAATATCAAAATCGAGATCACAGCACAAAAATGCATGAAAACTAGGTCGAAACATATGTCAAAATTACGTGTAACCCCTATGCACGAAATCAAATCAAAAATCTCAAAAAAATTTATAAAACCAAATCAAGTGTACTGGTTGTGTACTAAACGACATCAATACAACTGATATATGAAACACAGATAGAATGAAGGTACACACAGGAAATACCAATCGCAGAACAAAGTCCTCAAAATACAAAAATCCAATCAACGAAAATAGGAAATTCAAATCACTAAATCACAATCGTAAACACTATCGTCAATGTGTGCCTCTTTCTTCTGATGTCGACTGCTTCGAACTCGTTCTTTCCTAGGTGTGCTAACTGCGCTACCAACGGCAATACTCATGTCTAGAGTCTCCCACATAGTCGATCCCTTCACTTGATATCCGGACTACATTAAACTTTTCGATCGATCCATCAAAATCCCATAATTCCCCGAGAGCTCAACACTCAAGTACAGTTTAAAAATATCCGGTACATACCCCATCATCGATGATCCAGCCGTAGAAGGGCAAACCCAAGCCTCACTAATGGCACCGCGGAACTGCCGTAAACCCTAAGGTTCAAGGGCGTTCTCGTGGTCATTATGTCGAGTTAGGGTTTCAATCTTCTAGAGGGTCTATCGAAATACCTGCATGTTCTTCCGAATACCTTAAACTTGGGAAAATGGTTTTCTGATAATCGTTCGAACCCTTTACTTCATCCGGACGGCATGTGAATACCCTTCGTCCGCACGCTAAGCAATGCTTCAATCCTCAAGAATAACCAATACTCTAATGGTTATCGCATTCGAACCGCAGCTCCCTCTGCCCGTGCGCCCGTGGTAACAGAACCACCCTCCGACATCGACGAAGATAGATCAAAGGAACGAATGAAATACGGTGCAAACAAATGTACATCCTAAGGCTCCTTAAGCAGAGTAGCGTATCGTAAGTATGCCGCGGACCATACCCACGGTACGTTACTCTACCTAAATCGCCTACTCCATCAACCAAGGGTTACCTAGACTTATACCGGGTTAAACCTAGCGCTCTGATACCAACTTTGTCACGACCCGAAAGTACGGAACGTGACCGGCACTTAGATTACGAAGCGTCTAGAGGCGCCACGTGACCTAAGTAAGACGAAGCCCAGAAATCTAAACCATAAAAGAAGAAAAAGAAGAAAAGAAAAGAAAACAAGTATAAAAACATCAACAAATTTTACCAAAAATTTCGGCAGAGTCTCCTCTGTAAAAACTGGCCCCCAAACGGGTACAACAAGTATAATATGAATAAACAATAAAAAGCATCCCCAAACGAGTGCTAGCTCAACGCCAACAGACGGAAAAAACCACAACAAACACAATAATATACAACGCCAAAGGGCGAGGCTCAATACTCAAAAGAAAACAAAACCACCAGATCAGAATAATACATGCGCGACTCTAAGGTCGAAATAACAGACTGGTCCAATAAACTTATCAAGTAATACAAATATGGTTGATGGAGCTTACTAGATACAAATGAGTGAATAAAAGTACAATGGTGGTTCGGATACAAGTGAACCAACCTACCGTGCAAGTCACCCTGAAAGAATAAATGTGCCAGCAAGCTGCCAGGGAAACCTGTACACCGAACCTGTAATAAAATTTGGCACAACGGGGGTGAGTTGCCAACTCGTGAGTAGAAGACATCTACGAAAAGAAATCGAATGCACGACGCTATCCTAGGTCATAATAATAATACACTACTAAGTCTCAAACCTCAAGTAATAGCAGGGTAACAATACGTGTAAGTGCAGATACTCCGTGCTCGTGTCAGTGCATCATATAGTACCATGTCATATGAATGAAATGCATGCACCATGAATGTAAAGTAACAAATCCTGAAGTCCAGATATATATGTATAAGAAATCTTTAGCTGTTATCATAGTAGATTGTGTATAAGAATCTGAAATCTCAACAATGAAATCCATGGAAATCCATGTCAAGCATCGACACAACACAGGTAATCTCAAGTCTCAATATCTCGGGCTCCGTCAATCCGGATCGGCCCATATCATTAAATCTCACGACAACGGTCGGTATCCTCCGGATATCCTCCCCGCCAGACATCACCGGTAGGTAGTCTTCCCCTGCCAGGCTCATCGTCTACAACTCGATCTTCTTACCCCGGGGTACCATACCGGGCCCACCATGTACCCGAGACGGTTCATCCACTCCTCGAATCGGGTCTCGAAATCCAACAGAAACCATGAAATACTCATAGTGGACGACTCGTACATCACGAGAAAAACGCATCTTATTTTAAAAAAAGAAGAGGAGAGAGAGAGAAGTTTTTATATATTTTTGCGGTTTTTCCCCAAAAATCCAGAAATCTCATAGAAATCCAAATCTCAAAATCATGAGTAAGTATATGATAAGTGTCAGCATATGCCCATACTACTGTGCGATAACATGAAATATGAATGCATGAATGTCTAAGTAATAAATATCATGTCTTATACTAATGTCAGAGAATAATCACAATATTATATCTGTCTAGTTGCTAACTGATTCTATCCATAAAAGACAATATGATCTAAAGTGTACGTGACATAGCAATTACCGATGATGATGTGTGTGAGCCGGCAAATAAGTGTGCGTGGAATATGCGCATCACCGGTAATAGTGCTGGTGTCCTAACAGGTAAAGTTTATACTGATTATAGCAACATATAAAAGAACATGCACCATGATGATTACAGTACGAATGTAAATACAGGTGTGCATTATCCACTCCTCTGCGAGATACGAGTACAACTACCACTATGTGAGTCGAACCTAAACCAGTGTCCATCTAATATCCTAAGGAACTAACCTAAGAAACTAGTCAATAAGAAACAAGCATCTACCTAAGGTCTGAACCAATATCTCTAATAGTCGGCGATCCCGCCTCAATAGCGTCGCGTACGTAGTACGGCTTCCTCGAATCAAGAGTGCGGATCAATCATCATATCTAAGCCTCGTACGGTAAAATCCATCGTACGGTATCCCTATATCGGGGTACGGGTCAAGTATCTCCTAGGTGTCTCATTATTAGTAATGGGTCATTATCAACACATCTCATGATCAAGGTTCTAAACTGTGATCGCATACATCAATCATATATCATTGCCATCATGATAAGCATCATTAGTTTATCCTCAGAAATATCATGTCATATGTATCATATTGTGATTAAGTCATACTTATATGATATCGGCATCAGGTCACACCAATATAATGTCGTAATCAAGTTATACATATATCATATCGTGATCAGTCACAAGTTACAGTCCGGGTACAATTCTAGCGTCCCATGTACATCAATATCACCACCACTCTTTATGATTTATATATATTCATGTTCATTATCTCATTCTCTAATGATCCGCTAACACTTTAATACGACTGTATAGCTAAGAATTACGGCATCAAGCCCCGCTACATTGTTTCATCATATCTTGGATATCATATCACATCAATGAATCACATATACATGTTGTATATATATGTATATACCTATACCTCGTTCTATATATATACATATACACGTATACCCCATGTCGAGTTTCAGTGTGTGTGCGTGGGTGTGTTTCTATCTGAAACCTACGAACCTCTTCCAAGGTACTCATTCTCGGATATGGTTTTCCTAAATCAGTCTAGTCCAGCCTAGGGTCAATACTAGGGTCCTACTAGGGTCACATCTGATTTCCTAATGTCAATAAGTACCATTCCTATTCTACGTTGCGGGGGTGCTAAACGCCATCCACCCGACTTTCCCCCGTAGATATATATCTACTCACCTGGTCCATGTCTGCCGACGACGGTGTCGCCATCCTCCTCTTCATCGCCCGCGGTCCACTTGAAGGGTACCTCCAAAATGTGAAATCCAAACAAGAAATGAGCCTCCAAAATACATGCTTTCCCACTCCACAATCCATATAAAAAAGGGTAGAGAATAAAGGGTATGAAGAGATTAGGATTTTGTGTATTTTTTGTTGAATTTTTGATGTAATTTGATGGATTTTTGTGCAAAAATGAGGTGGGAAATGGGGGGGGCAGCCATGGGAGGGTTGTGGCCGGCCTTGAGGGAGTGAGGGAGAGAAAGAAATGATTAAGGAAAAGTGTAGAAGTTTCAAGAGGAGAAATATCACTTAAAGGTCTTTTCATGGTTTATTTAATTATTTATTTATTTGTTTACTATAGCAACTCAAGAAAGCTTTAGAAAATAGGAAAAATTTGCAAATAATTTTTGCATGATACATACTAAATTCTAACATGCCATGGTTTATTTTTACAAATTAAAACCATTTAAATATGTAATTTACACTAATTTAGTGTAAAAATAAAGCTTATGTTAATATTTAAAATAATTAATTTAGGAAAAATATTTAATTAAACTAAAAATTTATAAGTGGCTAAATAAACACTATTTACTAGTAATTACATAATTAAATAGGTATTTTTGAATTTATAATGAAAAACAATTGCGGTTTGATTTTACGAAAAATACATTTTGCTTTACCGAAAATCATAAAATTCACTTAAACAATTTTATTCATTTAATTATTTATTTAATTATTTTTAAAACGTTACAGAGGTAAACGTCACGATTCAACCTTCCGAACCAAGCCACAACCATTCTTTCCTTAACTCCTTTTCTTGTTTTTTCCTTGTTTTTATTCTTTTATATATTTATTGTGACAAACCCCAATTCATTGATTTGTTAACCTTAAACAACAATACGTAATACACAATTCCCTGCGGATCGACCCGTGCTTGTCGGCTCGCTACAACGCGACGTGCACTTGCGGTTATAAATTGTAAAACGAGAACGATCTCGCGTGCGTAATCCGTTTCCTTAATTCCATATCCGTTTCCATAACTTACGCGTTTGCGCGCACGGGTGAATTCCCAACATCGATGCCTTATAAAACCTAGTGAGAGTGCTAAGGGACCCTACAGAAGGTCAACAAACATTGCTTGAATACTAATGAACATTCATATAAAATGACGGAGGGCTACGACTGGTTTTGGAGAAACCGTTAACGTAATGAACTTGATTTAATCGAAGGAACTTGATAGCTTTTAAAAAGAAGTGGTTTAAGCTCCGCATTTAAAAGTCTACTGTTTTGGAAAAAACCGAGTAGTTTTAAAATTTGTTCCAACAATTCAACTTTGGTTTGTGTGCTTTGCATTAAAAAATGCAGTCCCATCATTTAAACCTATAATTTCAAAAAGAAACGAAAATATGACGTACGCTTATGCCATCTGCATTCGTCACTGGGCCCCGTCTTACACCGTTAGGTTACTTAACTAACGCCAAAGCGGGGGCAGGACTAACGCGGATGAAAAACATAAGCAACATCTAATATATAGCATATATATAATAATCATTCATCTCACGCAATAATAGGCATTCCATATCACAGATGAACATATTGGATATATTAGGAATATCGCGTTTCGTTTAAGCCTTTAATGAAAGACAGATTCCACGATCGTGATGAATAGCCAAACCCCAACCCAGACCCCTACGGGTGCGGCAAACTACCCGCCAAATTTCCGAAGTGAAGCAACCTCCCTCAGCAAAGTGAGTAGGTCACTCAGCACTTCAAAGAACCCGGTAGTTTTTGCACCCCTCCTTGGGTCTATCCTAAGAGCAGAAAACAGTAAAAAGAAATAATACAACGGTGGCTACAACCTCAACTCAGATGTTCCCCGCAAAATAATATTACATCAAATTAAAATTTACATCGAATGAATGAAAAACAACTCTCTTCTCACATTCCCGGCTATTCATCCACGACGATCCACCAAAGTTCATATACACAAACCAACAGATATGTGCAACCTCAAACTAACCGACATATAGCAATTAGCTGAAGTTTAAAAACACATATAAACAACACAGAAGATCCGGTTAGCCACGAATATTTAGAATTTCGATCGAAATATATATTCCGTGTCTATCCCAAGTGCAAACCAGCACACCAAAATACATTGGGTAGAAACCAAATATTCCAGAAGACTAAACACCAAAATTAAGAAATAACATAACAAAATAGACCTGAATCGGCCTTGACTCGGTCGTGACTCTGCGGCGGAATGGACCAATCCCCCGCGCTTCCGCGGCCGTCTTGGCGATTCAGGGGCTCAATTTTCTTCAGCGTTCTTAGAATACCCTGCACTGAATTTTAGTACATCTAAAATAATTTTTCTGACACTTTTAAAAATCGACAGAAAGCTAGGGAATTGATGTTTCGTTTTCCGGTTTTTCCGACGATCAAAGTTCTAATACTTGCTAACATGCTAGTAAAGTGTTTAGTAGGCTCTGATACCACTGTAAGTCGATATCGCGTACCCCATAGGTCGGCAGGATGGCGGAATATTTAAAAAACGGATATTTCAAAGATCGCAACACGGACTTGAACTCCATGATCGATTATAAACCCTAACTAGCAAACATGCAAGAGCTTAACTACTTGGAAAGAATTTTATACCTCATGAATCATGTCCTTCGGGTCTTCTTGTCGCTGTCCTCGTCATCGTCATAGGCTCCATGGATCGTTTGGATCGGGCCTCCTCGTCGGTCCTCTCATGTCGAAGTTGATCCACCCGAAAGTATGTGCATCGATCTCCAACCTCAACTGAAGTAACTAGGGCACCTAGTTCACTACACTAGATGTCGTAGACGATGTAGAGAATGTAGATGGAATGGTTTCTCTCTCATAACCATAAGATTCTCAACTCATGAGACAAGAATGGCTTGAGGTAAGTAGAAGAAGACTTAAAGGAAAAAAGCTAGTGAGAAAATTGCATAAGAAAAGAGAATGAACTTCCTTAGCTCCAAACTGAACCATCCCTTTTTTCCATAATGAATAAATCATATTGGAAAAACAAATATGGTTCAATATCAACTTGGTGAGTCATGGGATGAAAACCCCACAAGTGTCACCAAAAGCCATGCTAAATTTTATGCAAATTACACCTCATTTCTTCCACTCACAAAATGAATAATCATTTAAACCAAAATGATAAATTCAATTATGAGGTGTCTTTTCTAGAAGCATATTTTAACAATTTACAAAAAATCCCTTCATCCGTATATACATACCCGTATCCGTATTCCGAAAAATATGAATACAAAATAGACAAAAACTGTCCATCAGTATAATACTAGGATCTGGCTTAAACCAAAACTCACTAGTATTATCTGTCCAAATCATCATCCGTGCACAAGTACACGTACGTGATTGAACCCTGTCGTAAAACCATACGAGCTCTACATCTTTTTCTCGATGCAGGGAAACCCTCCGTGTGGGACTCTAAAGACTCGACACTACGCTGGCAGTGGGTTTAACCACAGACCGCAAGCGGTACTAGCTGCACGTAACGGCCCATAGGCATATGTTGTTAGTGTATATGCCCTAGAGGCCATTACTGTATCATACTAGTTTGTATATTACTTAATGGAAGCTTGGGATATTCACAGTTGTATAGACAATCTTGCTCAAAATAGTAATATGCTAGTTGGTTTGTTTCTACTTTAATGTGTGCATCTGTTTCTTATAGCATATCGCCTTTACACATTAGTGGAGCCCTTATGATCTTTGCTTGATTACCAGCGTTGTGATGGCAGTCACACTCATGGGGGCTGGGTAATCCACAAGCACATTCTTATGCAGGTCCCTAGTCATAGGACTATCTAGACAGGGCATCGATACTCCGGAGTAGACTAGCGTATGCACTTCTCATCCCAGCATAGGAGACGGTCTGTCCCACAGCCATCAGTACGTCGTACTTGAGATAGTATGCGGGTGCTCGTTAGGTTACGAGTACACTGGACAGGACTCGTCGGGAACTGTTGGTTGGTATTATACCTATTGTCAGTTATCAGTTCCAAGGTGACATGAGTAGAGCTTAGTCCGTTGACTTGACACTGTCACTTCGACTCGAGTGTGTTCCCACTGTTCTTAGATTGCTACCCTACCACGGCTCAAAGGAGTCATGCAAACAGGTAGCAGTTGGGTGCAGTCCCGAAGCACTTGGAGGCAGTGACGGTTAGACAGGATTCGTCTCTCCCGGTATTGGGGGTTGATATCGCGCTGTGTCTGGGAGAGCCATTACACAAAGTCCCTGGCCAGGGCAAGCGAGATATACTGGTAGGTTTCCAGTGTTATCTCAGGGTTGTTCTGGGCTACACTCCGACACGACTTGTACCGCTATTAGGGGAATGACGTTTACCGCCCCCTAGGCCCGCCATGCGATATTCTTAGATGAACAGACCGGACTGTATGGAGATTGTCACATTCAGGCTCGGTAGGAGTTCAGATGGGTTCACCTCGTCAGTCTTCTTATCGGCATCTACCCGGGGACCGTTACGTACAGCTAGTACCGCTTGCGGCCTGTGGTTAAACCCACTGCCAGCGTAGTGTCGAGTCTTTAGAGTCCCACACAGAGGGTTATTCGCCTTTAGGAAAAACAGAGTAGAGGTCACATGGTTTTGCGACGGGGTTCGTTCACATCCGCGCACTTGTGCATGTTTGGTGTCCGAACAGTTGATACTAGCGGGATTTGGTTTAAGCCAGATCCTAGTATATGTTTTGGGATTGGTTTTATCTCATTGTATTCGTGTTCCTCGGAACATGGATACGGGTGTGTATGCACAGTTGACTGAGGCAGAGGCAGAGGCAGAGGACTTTCATTAGGGTAGATGACCGTTGTCTTTTTCTTAACCCTAATGTATATGTGAAATATGATTATTAATATTAATTAATTATAATTGTGTTATGGTTAGGGTTGTTGACCATTTGACTATGGTTGACTTGTTGACTTATGTTGACATATTGACCATCATCATTTCACATGAAAGATGCTCTTTGATTCTTGCAAAATTCATTAATGTGAAATGATAATGGTCATTTCAAGTTAACCGTCACTATTATCTTTGATTAATTATTTAATTATCATAATTCACATATATGTGAGAATGATTGATATTATCCTCATTCTCTCATGCTCACTCTCTCTCATCCTCTTCCTCTCCCTCAAAGCTCTCCCCTCTCATGAGTTGAGAACCATTTTGCTTTTGAGATAAAACACCAAAATTACTCTCTAATCATCCTAAGGTTCTAGGTTTAGCACACCAAGCACTTTAGTAACCTCTAGGTTGAGGTAGGAGCCAAAGGTATAGGCCCTCAGGTGGATCTTTCTTCGGCAAGAGAAGGCGACGAGGACGATCCGTTCATCCTACTCCAAGGAGCAAGAAGAGAAGGAGTTCAAGACTTAGTTATAACCCTTTAACCGAGTAGCTAAATCTCTTAGCATGGTTGTTAGTTTTTGTTTAGCAAAGATCCTCCTTTTAGTCCATGTTGCCTTGAGTTCTAAAAATCGTTTTTTTATACCGTTTCCGCCTCCCCGTAAGCACCGGGGTGGGCAACGTGGACTTACAGTAGTATCAGAGCCTAGCTAAACACAAACTAGCAAGTTAGCAAAGTATATAGAATTTCGATCGGAGAAAAATCGCAAAACACGTTTCGAAAAACCTAACTTTCTGCCGATTTTTAAACCTGCTTTAAAAATAAAAAATCATACACTAAAAATCGGCTCAGGGTTTTTAAAGAACACCCAAGAAAAACGATCCAGCGAGTCGACCAACTCACCGCGGAACCGCGGCAAGAGAATGCTCTTGCCGTGGATCCGCGGCCGAGTTGACTCGGCCGTGGGTCGTTTCTCCTGCAGTGTTCTTATATTGATGTTTTGGGATTTTTAGGATGGTTTGTTTCTGCCCAGATTTTCCAGAGAACAAATTTGTTTTTGGGGTGGTTACAAATCCGTATTTTGATCGAACTTCTCTAGACTTTGGCTAATGGGTTATATCTGTGATATGATATATGTATTGAACGTATGCTAATCGTTATACGTCGATTAGTGGGGGTTATACATATCTGTGATCTGTAATGTTGATGGTTTGTGTATATGAATTCATTGGAATGTCGCGGATGAATAGCCGGGGGTTGTGAGATGAGAGTTTTCTTTTTTTTTTCAATTCATGTAATTTGAAATTGATTTAATATTATTTATATGGCCGCACAACCGGGATGGGGTTGTAGCCGTCATTGTATAAATTCTTTTACTGTTTTTGCTCCTAAGATAGACCTAAGGTGGGGTGCACAAACTACCGGGTACCTCGAAGTGCCGAGTGGCCTACTCACGGTGTTGAGGGAGGTTGCTTCACTTCGGGTACTTGGCGGGTAGTTTGCCCCACCCGTAGAGGTCTAGGGTGGGGCTTGTCTATTCATCGCGACCGTGTAATCCGCTCTTCGTTACAGGCTCATACGGAATGCGGATTCCTAGTATATCCAATGTGTTCATCTGTGATCTGGAATGGCTATCATTGCATGTGACGAATGTATATATCTATATATGATATCTATTTAGGCGTTGCTTATGTTTTGCATCCGCGCTAGTCCAGTCCTCGCTCTGTCGTTAGTTAAGTAACCTAACGGGTGATGACGGGACCCCGTGGCGAATGCGGATGGCATAAGCTTACGTCATATTTTCTTTGTTTTCTGCAATGGTAGGATTAAATGATGGGACGCATTAAATATAATGCAAGAAAATAAACCAAAGTAGAGTCGTTGGAACACTTTCAAAACCACTCGGTTTCTTTTCAAAAACAACTTTTAAACGCGGAGCTTAAGCCACTCCTTTTAAAAGCTATCTCGTTCCATCGATTATATCAAGTTCACTACGTTCACGTTTTCGCCAAAACCATTCGTAGCCCTCCGTCGTTTCACATGGATATTCAATAGTATTCAAGCTATGTTTGTTGGCCAAAGTCAAGGCATAGTGATTGGTAGCTGTTGGGTATTCATGTGCAGCATAGATATATGTGTTGGTTTGGGACAGTCGTACTGCCTTGTTGGCAAAAGTCAAGGGTAGGTACGGGTGAGTTCAAATTAACCTGGAGAATGACGGGTAGAACTTGACATGTGACTTATAATTTGTTGGCCAAAGTCAAGGTCATAGAAGCATGGGGCAAAAATCCACATCGGGAGTTTCTAAAGAAACTGAAACTTGCTAGCACTGCATGTTAGTTATATGTATGCCCTAGAGGCCATTACTGTACATGCGATGTATATTGTAATGGATGCTTGGACATATATAGGGAGGACTTTCTTGCTCGACATGATAGTATGCTATCTGGTTGTACTTTATCTTAACATGTACTCTGATTGTCTCTATGTTACATGTTGATAAAGCCCTTAGGATATGTACTCGACTACTGGGACTATGATGAGTTCATACTAGTGGGGCCACGGTAGTCGATGAGTACATCCTATAACTGTTCCTAGTCGAGGGTGTATCGAGACAGGGCATCGATGCACCAGAGTAGACTAGCGTATACGTATCTTGACCCATATGATGGGCGATGGATGATCCCATATCCATCGGTATTTGACATCAAGGATGGTGTACGGGTGCTCAGTGGAGACTGGGTACACTGGACAGACTCGCCGAGAACTCCCAGATGGTATTATACCTCACGTCAGATGGCAGTTCTCCGGTGACACTGGTACAGAGTATTCTGTTGACCCGAGATCGGCATAGAGTCTTGTGTGATTCCCACTGTGCTTTGATTTCCATCATACCACGTCCAAGAGGGCGTGCAAAAAGATGGCTTTTGGGTACAGTCCCGAATCACATTGAGGCAATGAGCGATAGGAGGGGATTCGTCTCTCCTGGTATAGGGAGTTGATGTTGTGTTGTGTTCGATTGGCTATAACCGGAAATCCCCGGCCAGGGATGCTGAGATTTACAGGTAAGTGTTATCAGAAGTTTCTCGAACTGTTATAGATCTCAAATCGACACGACTTATCAAGCTACTGGGGTCTGACGTCATACCACCCCTAGGCGAGATATGCAACATATCAGACGACGAGACCGGACTGTACGGGAGTGTTACTGTTTAGATTCACAGGAGAATGTACAGGCTTGCTTGTTGATCTTCTGAGCGCTCAATACCTGGGTGGCTGTTAAGTTTAGCTGATCGCTTGCAGCTTGTGGGCGTTTGACATGATCATCACCTACTGCCGGCGTATTGACGATTCTTTAGAGTCCTACACAGAGGTTTCTTGGCTCAGGAAAAACGGAGTAGGAGCACATATGTGATATGTGCGGGACCGAGGATAATGCGATATGTGATACCGTATTCTATTCTCGCGATATTTGATATCAGCCGGGTCATCGGATCAAGTGTTGATTCGATGAATCGGCACGGATAAATATTAGTCCGTTATATGCGATATAGCCGGATTGTCGGATCAAGTGTTGATTCGATAATTTAATGTAAAATAATATATATGATATATTAAATTACATTAACTAATATTAGCTCACTAAAAGATTCTTTTTCTCACGCGGGTAATACATTGATATATATATACGATATATGTTAATTGTATTATTTTATTTTTGTTACAATAAATATTGTATATGTGATATATAATATTGTAACATGATATGGTTATTAATGCAACATGTTTAGTGGAGATTAAACATGGTTAGGGTTTGATTAGGGTTAAGCTTTTCTAGATGTTTCTAGAAGGTTTTCATTTTTGTTTTGGAAAAGATATTTTGCAAGATATTTCTTTAACTTAACCCTGACCCTTAACCCTAGTAAAATCTCTACAATGGTTACTTGAACCATGGTTGCATTTCTAACCTTATCAAGTCTATCATTATTCATCACAAAAGAATTAATTCATATGATTTTATTCTTCTTCTTCTTCCTTCTTCTTTTCATGGAAAAGCTTTCTAGGTTTTTCCAAAGTGATGAATATGAGTGAGAATAAGAAAACAAATGAGAGCAATAATCCCACTTCATCGTCCTCATCTATCCTTGCCATTTAGATGAGGGTGTTCACTTCGTATTATGAGTGTTAGCTTGTGTTAATGAAACTTCAAGGGAGATCATCTTTGTATCGAAGATCGGAAGCAAACTGCATCTTTCTCTTCGTGGAACCTCTCGAGAATCCGGAACACGATGATCGCAGCGAAGGGACTTCAACACGGAGCTTTAGAAGTGAAGGGCCGGATCTACAAAGGTTGTAATCCCTCTCACTCAGTGTTAAACTGTTTAACATGCTTGTTTTCGCCTAAACTCTAGTTTAAAGATCCGGCTTCGGGTTGTTCGGCACGGCTAATTTTTTAAATCGGGCATGGTTGATGCCTCGTAGAACCTTGTACGCGTGCCCAGCAACCCTACAGTGGTATCAGAGCCAAGCTAGAGTTTTAGACGATGTGTTAACGAAATTAAACCCCCGATCAAACCCGGAAAGGCAAAACTAAACCCCTCTCTGTACATTTTTTTAAATCTGGGATTTTTCTGAATTAAAAATCCTTAAAGAAATCTGCAGGAAATTATAAGGACACCTGTGGAAAACGACAACGTTTGGCGCCCAAAGCACCGCGGAACCGCGGCACGACCATGGCTCGTGCAGCGGTTCCGCGGCCACAAGGTGACGTCACCGTTGTCCTTTTGCACAATAATGTTCATATTTAATTTCCTGATTTTTTTATGATATTTTTATCTGACTCAAGTGTTGAGTATTTTTGGGGTTCATTTTGTATTCATTGATTGGATCGGAATATTTAATTTCGTTGGGTTTTCCGGATATTTTAGAAACTGTTAAAAAGTTCGAACGGATATCAATAACTCACTTTTTCCCCTGTCGGAAAATTTTTCAAAAGTTGGATTTTTTCTCGAGTTTGAAACTTTCGTAATGTCGTGCAAGTAACGCGGTGGACCCTCTAGAAGACAACAAACCTTAACTTGATTATGTGACGGTCTTGAACTGCCTCTAGACCTTAGGGTTTGGGGCAGTACGGCGTGCCACATGTCAGGCGTTGGCTTGACCGTTCTACTGTAGCATGTGATGGATGTTTTTAAACTAATTTCAAGTGTTGAGATATATTGGGGAAATCTTGGGTGTTTGGTTATTCGATCGGAAAGTTTAAAATTGTCTATTTATCTGGAATGTGATACAATATTTGGAATCCACAAGTAGTTATGAGATAACTAATTTGAATATTATAAACATAGCAGTTTAGTCTCAAATGATCGGTTGCCACGGAATTTTGATGTGATCAAAAGTCCGTCGCAATCACGTAGCGTACGCGGATACTCGCAGGGTAAACATAATAGACAGCTGCGCCCTATAGCCCCGACCAAGTGACTGTAGGAGAACCCCGTCGCCGAAAGCATCCGTTCGGGTGCTCGCAGCAGCGGTGTTCCGCCTTAGTGCACTTCGTCGACGGCATCTAGGGGTGCGACCGTCTACTAAAGTTTGCGACGAGCATTCGATCAGGATGTCGGGAATCTTGTTGAATTACCCGACTTCATATTGAAAAGAGTTTTCGATAATGAGACTAAAATGCGGGGTTTATAATTGTTAGGCATGCGATGTCTAAGGAATTCATTTGGTTAGGCGTGCGATGTCTAAGGAGGATGCGGATTCCAACTGTTGTAGTTTTACACTTTCTTTTCTGTGACCGTAAGCGTAGTATGTGGTGTATCGCCGGCTTCGTTGCTATACATCAACGACAATCGGGATACGCATACTTGCTTACGTTGATGATATGTGATATTATGTGTTGCTGTGATATGTTGTATTGGATCGTCGCGTTTGAATAGCCGGGGGCTTTATGTGAGATGAGAGTTTTTCTTTTTCATTCATGTAAAATTCATTTGTATGTAATATTCTTTTATTGGGGCACTTCCGGGCTGAGGATGATGTCACCGTTGTATATTTATTTACTTTTCCGCATTAGGTAGACCCAAGACGGGGAGCACAAGTAACCGGGTTCTAGGGTCCAGTGGAAGACCATCTCGAGGAGTCGAGACCGGGTCTCCTAACCCTAGAATTGGCAGTGTTGCTTGCCGCTCTCATAGGGGTCTTGGGATGTGGGTTTGGCTATTCATCGCGACCGTGGAATCCGTGTTTTATACAGGCTCATATTGAAAATACGGACGTCCTAGTATATCCAATATTTCATATATGTTCTTCTGCTGCAATGTTCTGTGATGAGATCATATTACTGCCTGTGATGAATGTTTATATTATATATATGAGATATATGTTATATTGCAGATTTCGTTTCAAATGTGATACTTATGAAACATAATAAAATGGGACTTCATTAATGAGATTAATGAAACTAAAAGAAACCTAAAGATGTTGTAGAAACTTGTCTCAAAAACAGGTAGCTCTAGTTCTTGCTTTGCATAGCGGAGTTCCTTGTAGAACATCCAGCACCTTATTCGATAAGGAAAGAGACGAGATCCCTTCACCGGGAGTGAACACTTTAGTGAAACTAGCAAATGCAACAAACTCGGTTTGTCTTTTGATTGCTTCTATAGTTCTTGCTTTGCATATTGATATTTGTGAAATATCCTGCACCTTATTCGATGAGGAAAGGGCCGACGATCCCTTCACCGGGAGTGACCCCTTTAGACTCCATTTAAAATCACTCGATTCTATAACGATATCAAGTTCATTACGCAAAGGGCTTTCTTAAAAACCTGTCGTAGCCCTCCGTCATTTTAGATAAGGACTGTTTAGTATTCGTGCTGCGTTTATTGGCCTTTGTCAAGGCATAGTGTGCGGTAGCTGAATAGTACTTATCTGCTTATGCATATGATGCAGATTGGATTAGGATAGTCGTGCGACCTTGTTGGCCTTTGTCAAGGGCCGTTCGGGTAGGTTTACTTCAATCAAGAAATGACGGGTTGAACTTGACTAGCAGCCTATGGTTTGTTGGCCTTTGTCAAGGTCATAGGAGGCTTGGGGCAAAATATTATTGGGGATTTCAAGTGTTGAAATTTGCAATGAGATTGCATACCTTCTATGAGATAGTTGGATCCCGATACCCGCTGCGAGTAAGAGTTACTCCTGAGAGAGTTTTACACATTACAATTAGCCGATCAAGTAGGTGTCTAGAAAGGTGTTAACGGGGTTACGCCTCTGGGAAAACGAGGTTTACTTTAATTAGGTTCGTGCGAAAGCACGGGGGACCTCCCTCAAAGTACCGACAGTGGCCTGGCTGAAAGATTAGCGAACTTGTAGCGTGTAATTAATCCCGGCTAGTCTTTCCTTTTAGGGTTTGAAGGAAGATTTGATTAAAATAGTGGGAGACATCCTGATTAAATATATTAGATAACCAATCTAATCTTGCAAGAGCATACGCTGAGTGTTTTCTTCTCTCTCTCTCCTGGTAGCGACCATATCACGCCTTAATCAAGATAATAAAACGGATGAATTGACCGAACCCGCTTGTTATACTGAGCTGGGGAACGTTGGTCCCGCTCCAACTTATAATTGTTATAAGACAGAGCAGGAAATTAGGGAATACCAGATTTCCCGTGCCGCCCAAACGAAGAAAGTGCATGCTGATGCATCATCTTCGGGTGTGTTCATTACATAGAACTGTTTCTCAGTATCCTTTACTTCCTGGGTATGAGATACCGGATCAGGATCCCACATATGTAATCTGTTACATGGGCTACAGATAGGTAGAGAACTGAGAACAGGTGATAAGTTTCATGAGATAGAAACGGTGCAAGTGTTGCAGCCAAGTCTGTTGGTCACTATCACCCTGTATTACCAAAATACATTGATTCTGATCAAATGTTATTAGATACCGAACCTGATATACAACATCATATCAGTTTCTTTATTAATAAAGAAATGATATAATTTTGTATTGTTGGATAATGTTTTGAACATTTCCTATATCAAGAGTTGATCGGTTCAGGCACGTTATCTAAAAGCATAGATGTTCTAAATCAAACTACAGTTCTTAGTATACAGAACACACACAAGAGGAAGAGTTCAGAAATGAACGCATCCTTCTTGAGGTATTGTAGACTAGGTCATATCAAGGTGACCCGACTAGCTGAAGTCACATATAGATGCATATTTAAATTAGTTTGAATTTACATCGTGTGAAACTTGCCGGTCATGTCACAGAGATAAGATGACCATAGCTCCGTTTATTGGAAACAGAGAAAGAGTTAGTGAACTCTTGGGATTGATACATGTTGATGTATGAAAGTCCCCTGTCTATACATGCCAGGACCGGTTCTTTGTACTTCATTAAATTCTCTGATGATCTCTCAAGATTCAGACATATGTTCCTGTTGAAACACAAGTCCGAACCTTTTGAGATATTCACAGAATATAAGTTAGAAGTAGAGAACCAAAAGCGGGTATAAGTATTATGTCCTTTGATGAGATCAGGGAGGAGAATACTTGAGCACGGAATTCCTGGACTATTCTAAAGGAGAATGAGATTCTCTCTCGGCATTACTCCTCCGTATACACCATAGCACGATGGTATATCGGGGCGGAGCAAAGCACCCTATGTGATATGGTGTGCTCTATGATGAGTACTACTGAGCTTCCTATTTCCTTTTGGGAGTTATGCGCTTGAGAAGCTACATACCTATTGAATAGGGTTCGAATCAAATCAGTTGCCTACCACTTCATATGTGATATGGAAAGGGAAGAGCCCATTTCTTAAGTTGGTTAAGATTTGGGGCTGTCCGGCCTATGTCTAAATGAAAAAATCCGGACAAGCTCGAGGCAAGGTTTGTTATGTAGAACTGGAATAGTTCCAGCTATACAAACTGCAGCTGATGATTTGGTAGAACCAAAGGATTCAATAGTAACCAACGAACCTCAGCCTCTCCGCCGATCTAGTAGGGTTCCTCACCCATCTGAGAGATACTTCGGTTTCTCTATGACAGTGGGAGCGAGGATTGCATCATGAGATGATGACCCAACTAGTTTCGGGCTGGCCATCATGAGTGGGACTCTGTAAGAATGGCTGGATGCTTAGCGATCTGAGATGGAATCCTTATACACCAACAAAGTATGGACTTTTGTTGCTTTATCTGAAGGGTTAAATTCCCATCAGGAGCGAGTATATCTTGAGAAAATTACTTGGTGTACATGGAAAAGTTGAGACTTTCAAAGCTATGCTTAAGTCCATCCAGATCCTACTTGCCACGGCTATATACCATGACTACGATATCTGGTGGTTGGGTGTCATGACTGCTTTTCTAAATGATGTTTTAGAAGTGAGCGTCAATAAGTACATAGCCAGAGAACTTCGTATACAGTGGGAGCAGCGGAAACGTGTGCAAGATGTTTTATGTGATAAAACAGGCATCGCGGAGTTGGAACATCTGTTTTGATGAGGTTGTCAAAGAGTTTGACTTCATCAAAATGGTAGATGAACCTTGTATATACAAAAAGGTAGTAGGGAGTATGGTGGTGATCCTCGTAGAGTACGTGGATGACATACTCTTGATAGGGAAGGAGTTTCCTATGCTACGCTCGGTCAATCTCCGCTTATCACAAGGATTCTCCATATAGGATCAAAGTGATACCTCCTAAATCCTGGGTTTTGGATCTATGAGATAGATCTAATTGGATATTAGGATACTCACTAGTTGTAGTGAGATGGTATCAATCGATCCTGGGGAGAATCACTGGAAAGGTTCCAGGGTGATAAGAACGACTGAATGTCAGTCGCAGGCTTGTCTATACCCTCAGTGGAGGGACGGTATGTTGGAAGAGTTCCAAGCTAGATACCGTGACATACTAGACGATTAAAGGCAAGATACATCGTTACCAAGGATGCTACCAAAGAGCCAGTCTGGATATTTATAAGTTCATGAGATGAACTTCGTTCCTACCATTGTGTGACAATGGAGTTGTGGCTTTTGCCAAGGAACCCCCCGTCCCATCAGAAATCTGGATATAATTCTTAGGCAGTATCACCAGATCATGGAGATGGTTGATCTCCAGGGAGATCGAGATTAGGAGAGTAGACACAGAGGACGACAACGCGGATCCACTCACAAAGGCCTTTTTTCCCAGTAGAGACTTTTATGGGATGGTTGAGTATGAGATACTTCAACCGCAGCTAATTGTTGGGTATGTGATACCACAACAGATGGCCCTAGTGCAAGTGGGAGATTGTTAGTTATATGTATGCCCTAGAGGCCATTACTGTACATGCGATGTATATTGTAATAAATGCTTGGACATATATAGGGAGGACTTTCTTGCTCGACATGATAGTATGCTATCTGGTTGTACTTTATCTTAACATGTACTCTGATTGTCTTTATGTTACATGTTGATAAAGCCCTTAGGATATGTACTCGACTACTGGGACTATGATGAGTTCATACTAGTGGGGCCACGGTAGTCGACGAGTACATCCTATAACTGTTCCTAGTCGAGGGTGTATCGAGACAGGGCATCGATGCACCAGAGTAGACTAGCGTATACGCATCTTGACCCATATGATGGGCGATGGATGATCCTATATCCATAGGTGTTTGACATCAAGGATGGTGTACAGGTGCTCAGTGGAGACCGGGTACACTGGACGGACTCGCCGAGAACTCCCAAATGGTATTATACCTAACGTCAGATGGCAGTTCTCCGGTGACACTGGTACAGAGTAGTCTGTTGACCCGAGATAGTCATAGAGTCTTGTGTGATTCCCACTGTGCTTTAATTTTCATCATACCACGTCCAAGAGGGTGTGCAAAAAGGTGGCTTTTGGGTACAGTCCCGAATCACATGGAGGCAATGAGCGATAGGAAGGGATTCGTCTCTCCCGGTATAGGGAGTTGATGGTGTGCTGTGTTCGATTGGCTATAATCGGAAATCCCTGGCCAGGGTTGCTGAGATTTACTGGTAAGTGTTATTAGTAGTTTCTCGAACTGTTATAGACCTCAAATCGACACGACTTATCAAGCTACTGGGGTCTGACATTTTACCACCCTTAGGCGAGATATGCAACATATCAGACGACGAGACCGGACTGTACGGGAGTGTTACTGTTTGGATTCACAGGAGAATGTACAGGCTTGCTTGTTGATCTTCTGAGCGCTCAATACCTGGGTGGCTGTTACGTTTAGCTAACCCCTTGTAGCTTGTGGGTGTTTGATATGATCATCACTTACTGCCGGCGTATTGACGATTTTTTAGAGTCCTATACAGAGGTTTCTTGGCTCAGGCAAAACGGAGTAGGAGCACATATGTGATATGTGCGGGACCGAGGATAATACGATATGTGATACCGTATTCTATTCTCGCGATATTTGATATCAGCCGGGTCATCGGATCAAGTGTTGATTCGATGAATCGGTACGGATAAATATTAGTCGGTTATATGCGATATAGCCGGATTGTCGGATCAAGTGTTGATTCGATAATTTAATGTATAATAATATATATGATATATTAAATTACATTAACTAATATTAGCTCACTAAAAGATTCTTTTTCTCACTCGGGTAATACATTGATATATATGCGATATATGTTAATTGTATTATTTTATTTTTGTTACAATTAATATTATATATGTGATATATAATATTGTAACATGATATGGTTATTAATGCAACATGTTTAGTGGAGATTAAACATGGTTAGGGTTTGATTAGGGTTAAGCTTTTCTAGATGTTTCTAGAAGGTTTTCATTTTTGTTTTGGGAAAGATATTTTGCAAGATATTTCTTTAACTTAACCCTAACCCTTAACCCTAGTATAATCTTTACAATGGTTACTTGAATCATGGTTGCATTTCTAACCTTATCAAGTCTATCATTATTCATCACAAAAGAATTAATTCATATGATTTTATTCTTCTTCTTCTTCCTTCTTCTTTTCATGGAAAAGCTTTCTAGGTTTTTCCAAAGTGAATATGAGTGAGAATAAGAAAAAAATGAGAGCAATAATCCCACTTCATCGTCCTCATCTATCCTTGCCATTTAGATGAGGGTGTTCACTTCGTATTATGAGTGTTAGCTTGTGTTAACGAAACTTCAAAGTAGATCATCTTTGTATCGAAGATCGGAAGCGAGACTGCATCTTTCTCTTCATGGAACCTCTCGAGAGTCCGGAACACGATGATCGCAGCGAACGGACTTCAACACGGAGCTTTAGAAGTGAAGGACCGGATCTACAAAGGTTGTAATCCCTCTCACTTAGTGTTAAATTGTTTAACATGCTTGTTTTCGCCTAAACTCTAGTTTAAAGATCCGGCTTCGGGTTGTTTGGCATGGCTAATTTTTAAATCGGGCATGGTTGATGCTTCGTAGAACATTGTGCGCATGCCCAGCAACCCTACACTGCATACCATTTGGAGTGTGATGATTCTGGTAGGATTCCTTCAGTTTTGTCACACGATGATATTTGGATCCCGATCCTACTGTGAGTATATGCTACTCCTCCGAAACTTTCTCACTTAACGATCAATGCTATAAACCAAGTAGGTGTCTAGAAAGGTTTTAGCGGGGCTACGCCCATAGGGAAAAGAGGTTATTTAATTAAGGAACTTCACGAAAGCGTTGGAAAACCTCCCTCGAAGTACCAACACTGGCCTGGCTGAACGGCTAAGAAAGTATTGTACGGTGAGATTGATCCCGACTAATTCTTCCTTTTTGGTTTGAGGAGGGATTCGAGAGACAGTGGGAGCCATCCTGTTTAGACAAATTAAAAACCACTTTAAACTTGCAAGAGCATCATGCTAAAGTGTTTCTTCTCTCTCTCCTAATTGCAGCGACCAAACATCATGACTGGACTTAAGTTACTACTAGATAAAAACATACTGACAGGGACAAACTACAAAGATTGGCTCAGGAATGTCAAAATGGCAATCACTTATGACAAGTTGGGTATCTCCTTACCACCAAAGCTCCCCCTGTCCCAGGTCCCAAAACCAACGTCGTGGATAAGGAAATCTGTAAGACCTGGGAAATCGACTGCACGAAGGACAAGTGCCTCGTGCTTGCCTCTATGGACAATGAACATCAGATGAGGCACGAGAATATGGACCTCGAATCCATATTTCTCCATACAAAAGAACTGTATAGAGAGCAATCCCGTATCGCCAGATACGAAGTCTCGAAAAAGCTGTTTTCGGAGAGATTGGCCGTTGGATCATCGGTAGCGAAACACGTGCTTAAGATGATTGGCTATATTGAAGGGCTCGCGGACCTTGGGACCACGTTAGAGAACGAGCTCTTTACTGACTTGATTCTCCAGTCCCTTCCTTCCACTTACGCCCAGTTTATCTTGAACTTCAACTTGCAAGAAAGAGAAGTTGAACTTTCAGAACTCCTCAACATGCTGAGGAGTGCAGAGGGAACCCTACAGAAAGGTAGAGAAACATCCACTTTGTTTGTAGGAGGATCTTCCTCTTCTAGGTTCAAGGCGAAAGCCAAGGGAAAGAAGAAGAAAACCCCCACCAAACCAAGGGGCGGTGTTAGTAAAGTGGATACGAAGGGAAAGGCAAAGGCAACAAAGGTAGCGGGAAAGCTTGTGGGGAAGGAAGAGTGCTTTTACTGTCACAAGAGTGGACACTGGAAAAAGGATTGCTGGGCTTGGAAGGCCAGAAACCAGGACCCGAAGAAAGTTACGGCTTCGGCTTCAGGTGTGTATGTTATTGAAAACTGTCTATCAATAAACTCTAATTCCTGGGTATTGGATACCGGATCAGGATCTCATATCTGTAATTCTTTGCAGGCACTGAGAAAGCGTATGGTTTTGAAGGCAGGTGATATGACCCTCAGAGTTGCAAACAGAGCTGGCATGGATGCTGAGGCCGTGAGGGACTATCACCTGGGATTGTCGGATGGCCATGTTTTGGTTTTACGTAATTGTTATTTTGTACCCAATGCAACTTGTAATATCATTTCTGTATCTTTGATATCTAAAGAAGGTTATGAATTTGCATTTGTAAGCAATGTTGTAAACATTCACCTTAATCAAGTTCTGATTGGGTCAGGTACATTAAGCAATGGTATATACTTATTAAACCAACCACAGATTTTCAATGTCCAGAATACACACAAAAGAAAGTCTCCGGAAACAAATCAGGCTTTCTTATGGCATTGTAGACTGGGTCATATCAATGAGAGAAGGTTGACGAAGTTACATACAGAAGGTTATTTGGATCCGTTCGAATATCAATCATATGCAACTTGTCAATCCTGTCTCAAAGGAAAGATGACAAAGACTCCGTTCACTGGACACGGAGTAAGAGCGAGCGAGCTCTTAGGACTCGTACACAGCGACATGTGCGGTCCAATGTCTACGCATGCGCGAAGCGGTTATTCTTACTTCATTACTTTTATGGATGACTTTTCAAAGTATGGATATGTCTTCTTAATGAAACATAAATCCGAAGCCTTTGGAAAATTCCAGCAATATAAGAATAAAGTAGAAAAACAAACCGGTAAAAGTATCAAGATACTGAGATCTGATCGAGGTGGTGAATACTTGAGTGCTGAGTTCCTGGATTACTTAAAAGAGATTGGAATTCTCTCTCAGCTTACTTCTCCATACACTCCGCAACATAACGGTGTATCGGAGAGACGGAACCGGACCCTATTGGATATGGTATGTTCCATGATGAGTAATGCTGAGTTGCGGCAATCATTCTGGGGATATGCACAAGAATCTGCATACCTTTTGAACCGAGTTCCAACTAAGACTGTGCCTACCACACCATATCAGATGTGGTGTAGGAAGAAACCCTATCTTAAGCACATTAAGACATGGGGATGTCCAGCTTTTGTCAAAAAGCAGCATGCGGACAAACTCGAGGCACGCTCAGTACAATGCAAGTTTGTGGGATATCCAAAGAACTCCAAGGGATATTTCTTATATTGCGAAGAGGAACAAAAGTTTTTGTTTCTCGTCATGCCCACTTCTTGGAAACTGAGTTTTTGGAAAATCAGATAAGTGGGAGCGCAATAGAACTGGAAGAAATTCCAGAACCACGAGCTATTACTAAAAGCTTAATAGAACCAGAGGGTTCGAAAGATCAGGACATTCCTGCGCCACTCCGCAGGAGTAGTAGGCAGTCTCATCCGCCTGAGAGATACTACGGTTTTCTCATAGACGGGGATAGAGAGGATTGCATCATTGATAGTGATGAGCCGACTAGCTTCCAGCAGGCCATTCAGAGCGTTGACTCGGTAAAATGGCTGGATGCAATGCGGACTGAAATGGAGTCCATGTACACCAACAAAGTATGGACGTTGCTCCAGATGGGGTAAAACCCGTAGGATGCAAGTGGATCTTCAAAAGGAAGATTGGTGTAGATGGACAGGTTGAGACCTATAAGGCTAGACTTGTTGCAAAGGGTTTTTGTCAAAGACCTGGTTTGGACTATGATGAAACCTTTTCTCCAGTGGCTATGCTGAAATCCATTCGGATCCTTCTTGCCATTGCTGCCTTCCACGATTATGAGATTTCACAGATGGACGTAAAGACCGCTTTTCTAAATGGAAATTTAGAGGAGTGTGTCTATATGGACCAGCCAGAGGGTTTCATTCAGAGTGGGAGCAGTGGAAAGGTGTGCAAGTTGCTTAAGTCTATCTATGGACTAAAGCAGGCATCGCGGAGTTGGAACATCTGTTTTGATGAGACGGTCAAAGAATTTGGCTTTATAAAAAATCCAGATGAACCATGCATCTATAGTAGATTTGTAGCAAGAACTGTCGTATTCCTCGTTTTATACGTGGATGACATTCTCTTAATAGGAAATGACATTCCTATGCTACAATCTGTCAAAGGGTTCTTGTCACATAGGTTCTCCATGAAAGACCTGGGTGATACCTCTTACATTCTGGGGATCAGGATCTATCGTGACAGATCCAAGAGGATATTAGGACTTTCACAGTCCAGGTACATCGACACCATACTGAAAAGAATCAGTATGGAAGATTCCAAGCGTGGTAATCTACCGGCTTGTCACGGGATCACCCTCTCCAAAGAGATGTCTCCCAAGACTGATTTAGAAAGTGATCGCATGTCTATTATACCCTACGCTTCTGCGGTAGGCTCTATAATGTATGTGGTGTTGTGTACCAGACCGGATGTAGCTTATGCACTGAGTGTGGTAAGCCGGTATCAGTCAAACCCTGGGGAGAAACACTGGATAGCGGTAAAGAACATTCTCAAGTACCTGAGAAGGACTAAGGAGATGTTCTTGGTGTATGGCGGAAATGACCTCCAGATCGAGGCCTTTGCTGACTCCAGCTTCCAGAGTGACAAGGATGATTCCAAGTCCAAGTCGGGTTATGTCTTTACCCTCAATGGAGGGGCGGTGTGTTGGAAGAGTTCCAAACAGGAAACCGTTGCTGACTCGATGATGGAAGCGGAATATATCGCTGTTGTAGATGCCGCAAAAGAAGTCGTCTGGATAAGGAAGTTCTTGACAGAACTTCAGGTGGTTCCGTCCATTGTTGATCCAATACCTCAGTATTGCGACAACAACGGGGCTATAGCTTTAGCGAAGGAACCCACGTCCCATCAGAAGTCCAGACACATCTTGAGGCTGTATCACCTGATCAGGGAGATCGTGGGTCGCCAGGAGATCGAGGTTCGGAGAGTTTCTACGGAAGATAACACTGCCGATCCATTCACGAAGGCCTTACCCCAGACTCTGTTCGAGCGGCTGATCGAGATGATAGGTCTTCGATACGCCAGCACATGGCCTTAGTGCAAGTGGGAGATTGTTAGTGTATATGCCCTAGAGGCCATTACTGTATCATAATAGTTTGTGTATTACTTAATGGAAGCTTGGGATATTCACAGTTGTATAGACAATCTTGCTCAAAATAGTAGTATGCTACTTGGTTTGTTTCTACTTTAATGTGTGCATGTGTTTCTTATAGCATATCGCCTTTACACATTAGTGGAGCCCTTAGGATCTTTGCTTGATTACCAGCGTTGTGATGGCAGTCACACTCGTGGGGGCTGGGTAATCCACAAGCACATCCTTATGCAGGTCCCTAGTCGTAGGACTATCAAGACAGGGCATCGATACTCCAGAGTAGACTAGCGTATGCGCTTCTCATCCCAGCATGGGAGACGGTCTGTCCCACAGCCGTCAGTAAGTCGTACTTGAGATAGTATGCGGGTGCTCGTTAGGTTACGAGTACACTGGACAGGACTCGTCGGGAACTGTTGGTTGGTATTATACCTATCGTCAGTTATCAGTTCCCAGGTGACATGAGTACAGCTTAGTCCGTTGACTTGACACTGTCACTTCGCCTCGAGTGTGTTCCCACTGTTCTTAGATTGCTACCCTACCACGGCTCAAAGGAGTCGTGCAAACAGGTAGCAGTTGGGTGCAATCCCGAAGCACTTGGAGGCAGTGACGGTTAGATAGGATTCGTCTCTCCCGGTATTGGGGGTTGATATCGCGCTGTGTTTAGGAGAGACATTACACAAAGTCCCTGGCCAGGGCAAGCGAGATATACTGGTAGGTTTCCAGTGTTATCTCAGGGTGTTCTGGGCTACACTCCGACACGACTTGTACCGCTATTAGGGGACTGACGTTTACTGCCCCCTAGGCCCGCCATGCGATATTCTTAGACGAACAGACCGGAATGTATGGATATTGTCACATTCAGGCTCAGTAGGAGTTCAGATGGGTTCACCTCATCAGTCTTCTTATCGGCATCTACCTGGGGACCGTTACGTACAGCTAGTACCGCTTGCGGCCTGTAGTTAAACCCACTGCCAGCGTAGTGTCGAGTCTTTAGAGTCCCATACAGAGGGTTATTCGCCTTTAGGCAAAACAGAGTAGAGGTCGCATGGTTTTGCGACGGGGTTCGTTCACATCCGCGCACTTGTGCATGTTTGGTGTCCGAACAGTTGATACTAGCGGGCTTTGGTTTAAGCCAGATCCTAGTATATGTTTTGGGATTGGTTTTATGCAACGTTTTCAAAATAATAAAATATGATTTTTGGGAAATTTTATAATTTAATATTATTTTAATGAATATTTTAATATTCTGGTATAATTAAATACAAATAAATGCGGAAAATTATGGAAAATTCTAAAATAGTGTATTTTATGGAATTATGCCATTTCAAAGTTTTTAAGATTAGTTATATGCTAATTTAGTGCTAATCGCGATTAAAAATCGCTAATTGGATTTTTAGCATTTTTGTGCAAAAATGTGCACATATCATTTTCCACACTTGTTACACTTGTGTTACATTTCTATTGCCATGGTTGTTCATTTGGGTTCACTATTGGAGTGAGAAGAAAGAGAAAAGAAAAGAAAGAAAAAGTAAGTATGATGAGAGAGAGAGAGAGTAGTTGCTTTTGACTTTTTGAACCATACCCATCATTTCCTCACACCCATTTCTCTCTCCCCTCTCATGGAGCTGTTGCTGCTCCTGCTCCTTCTCCCTCTCATTTCCCTCCCCTTCACTTCATAGATCCCTCTCATTTCCCTCACCAAAACCCCATTCCCATTTCACGAAACTTGCTCCCAAGCTCACTAGCTACACATTGAACCTAGCAAGATTGGATTTGGAGGACTTTGAGCAACTCAAGAAAATTCTTGAGTTGCCAAAGGAGGTAATTTCTCCACCCCTAGTTTAGTAATTCAATTCTTATTGCATCTATACTAGTTTTGTGTCGATATGGTGTCGTTTGATGGATTTGTGAAACTTCAAGTTAGGGTTTATGTGAGATCTGAAATTAAAGATGAAATTGAGAATTGTGGTGACCTTAGAACCCCTTGTGTGATGCTAGTTTGGACCCAAACCTGAACTTGAAACCAGAATACGGATTTATGAGACGATGTCGGAGAAAAACTGTGAATCTGTGATCGTATTTAAGAATCTGCTATCACCCCGAGACCCCAAAAATAAAACTGAGTTGACAGTGAGATGTGCAGGCACCATGAAACCACCACACCAAACCCTAGCCCCAAAGTCCAGAGTACGGCCGCCAATTAATTCCTTCTGGCCGCAATTTGCGGCCAGAGCAGGAGGGAACTGTCTCGATTTTTATGCATGGCCCTATTTCCTCTAGCCTTGAACCTGGGTATGTCTAGTTTTGACTGATTCCTGTTAGGGTAAAATCTGGGTTGATTTTCTTGAGTCGGCGTATGATTTACGACTTGTTTTAGCATGGATTTTGGTATTTGGTGATCCATTCCTGTCGGGTGGCGTTTGGACGTCAACGACAAGTGGATATTGATCGTGTTTACATGCGATACGATAGGTTTTTACCTATGCGAGTAGCGTGTGCTATTTTGGTTTCCGATATGATTTTCATATGCTTTAGCATTGTGATATACTTGTAGGTACCCTACGTGATGTTGAGGCGAAGAAGATGAAGATAGCGACATCGGCATCGGCACACGAGAAGCAAGGTGAGTAGATTTATATCTACGGGGAGAAGTCGGGTGGATGGCGTATAGCACCCCCGCAGTCCGTGGTGTTGTATACGAATACGTATACACATATATTTATTATGTGTTGTTGGAATTATTGATGATAAGGATGTATTGGTTTAGTATAGTGCGAACCGTAGAGTAGTGGGTGCACGCATACATACACATATACTTGCATACATTCTTTCAATTATCTGTGTGCATATAGAGGTGTGTATATCTACACATGGGTATGGGACTATGTGTTCATATACGGGATTGAGGATGATACCTAGGATTGAGATGAGTCGATGAGGTTTGATTGAGGCCGTGAGATTCGGCGATATGACAGAGTTCGTATTTGAGATGTGATATGATGGTAGTGATACCTGATATGTGGTGAGATGAATATGATATTGACCCGTACCCAGCTATTGGGATGTCGTACGACGATTTACCGTACGAGCTTTATATTGATGTTAGATCCGCACTCATGACTCGAGGATGTTATATGATATACTGTATCGTACGTGATACTATTGAGGCGAGATCACCGACTATATATATATATATGTATATCGACTCAGATTTAGATGGTTTCCATGCCCCTCCCGATTGACTTGATAGTTGGGTCCGAAGTTCGCATAGTAGGCATTAGACTTGACCCGAGTCATACCTATTTCAAAACTAACGAGTCGGGGATATTTTAAAGATAAGCAAAAAGGGATTCTACGGATATTTTCAAGCGACGCATCTTTTCTTAAAACACCATAGCCCTTATTTTACCAAAATCCCTAATTCGTCTTATTTCAAAAGGCAAGGTTGCATGATATATCTATTGAGGCAGGTTCTTTACTGTTGCGTTGATTATTCGATTCCGCATATTCATGCTATTTGCATTGCATCGCTTGTATTGTTGATATATTTCAGTCATGCTGCTAGCACACCCGCACCATTATCGATGATGCGTATGTTCCGCGTACACTTGTTTGCCGGCTCACACATTTCATCATCGATAATTGCCAGTCACTATACCGTAGTACTGTTGCATTTAGTGTATGTTGCTTACATTTCTTTACATGTCGCATACATCATGCTTTCTGATTATACGCATTGAGATATGTTGTTTCCATGATATTTCTGGTTTTTGGGAACCGTGGGTGTTTCAAAAGGAGAATATGTAATTGTTTTAAAACCCGATTACCCTTGATATGTTATTTCAGTGCGTCCACCATGTGTTTTCTCGGTGCTGAGAGCGACATGTGAAACCCGATAACAGGATGCGGATGAGGCCGATTGCGGGTACATGGTGGACCCGGTATGGTTCCCCGGGGCAAGAAATGTTTTCGTGGAGTAGACGATGAGCCTGGCAGGGTGGCGAGTACCTACCGGTGATTGGTTGGACCTGGAGGTTATCCGGAGGATACTGACCAGAGTCGATAGATAGATATGGGCGTACTGCCGGGGCCGAGGGCCGATACCGCAGACAGAGCCCGTGGGCCGATCCGGACTGACGGAGCCCGATATATGAGGATTTACGTGCCGATGCTGGGCACAGTTTTCATGATGTTTTTTAGTGTCGATACTGGGCACTCCAGTTCCATGATTTTGACGTATCGCGAGGGACACAGATGGTTTATATCCTCATATTCCCATGCACATGCTTTATGATATTTACATGCATGATGGTTATTGTCATTGGGTGACGAGTGGACGGGATCCACGTACATGCAAATTTGATTACATTGATCATACCTCACATTTATGATATGCTATTACCTGAGGCACTGGCACGAGCACTTGGCACTACACTCATGCATAGAGATTACCTTGCCAGTTTAGCATGCTTCAGATTATTCATATTGAGGTTTATTTATATCTGATCATATTGACCTAGGATGGGTCATACATTCGATCTCTGCTTGTAGATATTTTCTATTCACGAGTTAGCAACTCACCCCCGTTGTGCCACAGTTCTTGCAAGTTTTGCCGTACAGATTCCATAGCGGCATTTCTGGCACACTGCTTCAATATGGGTGACTTGCGTTGGTAGGTGGGTTCTTTTGAATCAGAACCTCCATTGTTCTTGTATTATTCATTGTATCTAGACATTCCATCAACCAAAACTTATATATTATTTCGACCTTAGAGTCGCGCTTGTAGTATTACGGTTTTCTGGCTGTTTTGAGTTCTTTTTGGGTTTTGATCCTCGCCCTTTGGCGTTGTATATTATTATTGCTTGCGTGGTTGTGACCATCGATTGACGAAGAGCTAGCTCACGCTTGGGGATGCCTTTTATCATTTCATATATATTATTCTTTTTGTACCCCGTTCGGGGCAAGTTTTTACAAAGGAAACTCTGCCGAAATTTTCAGGAAAGGTTACACATTTTAAAAATGCATATTCAGCTTAGTTATTTAAAGACTTTGATTTTCAAAACATGATTTCTTTACTTCTTAAAACCAGTTTTCCTTATTTACTCTTTAAATGGTTTTAGATTTCTGGGCTTTTGGCTTACTTGGATCATATGGGGTCATATAGACTTCATATGGTTCAAGGGCCAGTCACGTGCTCTTTCGGGTCGTGACAAAGTTGGTATCAAAGCGCTAGGTTGACCTTGGTTCGAGTCTAAGTTTGACTATGTGGAGCCTAAGGCGTTATATATATACGGAACTTAGGCTTGACCTTACGGAACTTAGACTTAGTCGAGGGGGTATTATACCCGAACTTTCGTCGCATAGGATGACCCTTGGTTGATGGAGTAGGTAGCTTGAGTAGAGGGACGTACCGTAAGTATGTTCCGCGGCATACTTACGACACGCCACTCCGCTTAAGAAACCTTAGGATGTACATTTCCTTGCACCGTATTATATTCCTTCCTATGATCTATCCTCATCGATACTGGTTATGGTTTTGCCGCCACGATTGCATGGGCAGAGTGAGCTATGGCTCGAGTTGCGTCAGCATGAGCTCGTCGTGGACGAGGACTGACCATGGCGTGATTCTAGAGACATACGATTGCATATTGAGGAGTCGTCTTATTGTGTTTTCGCGACATGAGCGTTGGATTGAACGCTTTTACGAGATTTCCGGATGTGCTGATCGGCACCAGAGGATTGAGCCACTGATAGAGGCCAGCCAGGATGTGATGACCGTTGATATTATCGCTTATCCAGGACGATTGAGGCGTTGTCCAGTGCACGGACGAAGGAGCCAGTTGTTGCTGCGGAAGATGAGATATCGCCCAGATGATTGGAGCTACTGTAGCATGAGCATATTCTTAGAGATATGATAGTTAGTCGCTAGTCACCGAGGATTAATGACTAGGACAAATGGTTCGTTCGATTACCCCGATGCAAGGTCATCAGATAGATTGATTCCAGCTAGAGGCGACTTCACGCAGATTCGTTGAGAGTCGATTGAGATGATCGAATGTCAGGAACCCATATTCCAAGTTTAAAGTATTCAGAAAGACATGCAAGCGATTCTATAGACCCTCTACAAGAATGAAACCCTAACTCGACATAATGACCGTGTGAAAGCCTTTGAACCTTAGGGTTTGCGGCTGTTCCGCGGCGCCATTAGTAAGGCTTGGGTTTGCCCTTCTACGGCTGGACCACCGATGCTGTGGTATGTACTCGATACTATTAAATTGTACCCGAGATGTTGAGCTCTTGGGGGATTATGAGGTTCTGACGAGTCGATCGGACGATTCGACATCATTCGGATATCATGTGATGGGACACTGCTTGGGAGACTCCAGATACGAGCGTAGCCGTTGGAGCGCAGTCTGTGTAGCCACGATGAGATGAGTCCGAATCAGTCGATATTGAAGCAGAGTGGAGTAAAGAGTTCGCATGAGATTTCGCCGAGATGACGTTCCACTCCGCTGACATCAGAGATGCGATATGCACGCTGAGGACGTGTTCGGCTAGATATCTTCTACTGAGTGATGAAGATACCGAGTTCGTGATTTCGAGTCCGTGTGAGGGACTTCGGATGGACCATAGCCGAGGGCATTGCAGTGCACGGATAGAGACGCGATGTCGAAATGGTCGATGATACAGACAAGCGGGACAAGAAGTTCGTGTGAGACGCAGACGAGCTGTTACTACACCCCGTTAAGATTAAAGGTCGGATATGCATACAGAAGCGCAGGGATGCGACCAGCTTCCAAGGAGATGTTGTACTAAGGACGCAGATGTCCAGAGAGCGAGAAAAGATTATGCCAGAGTACCAGCCTCCGTACAGTTTGGCTTAGGCAAGATCAGAAGAGACATTGAGTAGGATTCCTTCCAGTACACTGCTGCAATAAGATTTGCACCAGGAGCAGATGCGTGATGTGCATTCAGAGGACCTGAGGTCGGAGCCAGAGATGTGCTGCTTTACGAGCAATCGTGAGGATTGACCGAGAGATGACCAGGGAAGTGCCAGAACGGAATCGTTCCTGTCAGCACACCTGACCGGGCAGATGAGCCGATGGATTGCGAGATTGGTAATCCACAGGGAATTAAGGAACCATAGGCAGAGGACGCCAGCAGCGAGCATGAGGCAAGTAGATATCTTGCGCCGCTAGAATTGGATGTACCGGCACCTTCTCGACTCGAAGGAGGATATACCGATGACAATATTTATGATTTATGATTTTTGATTTTGTGATCTGACTATCACGTACTTTGGATTTCGGTATTTTGGGTGATCTATTTGCATGATTTAGTCTTGATGACTGAGTTCCATGATATTTGATTTTGTGCACCATGGTTGCACCTACTGGGTATTTATACCTTGCGCATAGTTATTATTCTGGAGGTATTGATGGTGATTTCATGCACTTTTAGTGTTTTGATTTGATTTGTGCACGCTGATGCACACGGTTGTGAGATTTTCCATCACGGTACACTTGATCTTGATTGAGCCGTATTATATATCGACGACTTGACCCTGATATTTTTGATTCTTGCACTCCGTGCTTTCGACTGGACTTACGCATGTTCGGCGTTTGCTATTGGATTTCGTGATTCCATGCAGGTTGAATGCCCAGGGTTTAGACTTTCATTCGTGCACGATGGGTGCACCGATTTGGATTTTCGTGCATGTTGGGCGCATGTTTTGAGATACGATTTTGGGGCACACTAGATGCACTAAATCGAGATTCTTCATGCATGTCAGATGCACCTGTTTTGGCTATCAGGCACACACGTTGCCTATGACAGATACTTCGTGCACACCCGTTGCACCTAGATGTTGTTTTGTGCACCTGTATTGAACATATATGGATTTTGATTTCCGTGCGCACCAGACGCACAAGGTGGTGTTATGTGCATTTTTGGGATTTATTCCTTTTGGAGCAGTACATTTTTATGATATTGGATATTTGTTTTCATACTGAGCAGGACTAGTCAGAGGACAGTACCTGGATATATTTTGCATGCATTGATAATTCGAAGGGATTTCCAAAGAGCGAGCTATGGTCTCGATATATATATACCTACGTGTCCGATATGACACGAAACGTTTAAAAACAAGGTTCTAAATTGTTTTCAAAACGGCGGAATGTACCTATTAAACAAAGGATATATATATATATATATATGTATGTAGTTATTTTCTTATGAAAAACGTCCGCCACTGTGCAGTGTTACGCGCATCGCACATCGACTTAAAAAGATTTGGCATGCATTTACATCAGCTATTCACATGTATAGATTGGATGTCTACATGTATAGTTCTGATTTATATCATATTGGTTTTGTATTGGATTTGACATTTGTGTCTTTACCATAACTCCGATGATTGAGGGATGCTTGACGGGGTATTGCTTTTGAGTTATCTGCTAAGTACTCATGCGCATGTATTGCGCTATGATACGTTTTATGTATTGCTGATTTCGGAGCCCTGATGACTTGGAATTTGTATAGAAATATTTTAGTATTTGGGGGTTTAAATTTAAATTCGGGGACCGAATTTCTTTAAGTGGGGTAGATTGTAACGTTTTCAAAATAATAAAATATGATTTTTGGGAAATTTTATAATTTAATATTATTTTAATGAATATTTTAATATTCTGGTATAATTAAATACAAATAAATGGGGAAAATTATGGAAAATTCTAAAATAGAATATTTTATGGAATTATGCCATTTTAACGTTTTTAAGATTAGTTATATGCTAATTTAGTGCTAATCGCGATTAAAAATCGCTAATTGGATTTTTAGCATTTTTGTGCAAAAATATGCACATATCATTTTCCACACTTGTTACACTTGTGTTACATTTCTATTGCCATGGTTGTTCATTTGGGTTCACTATTGGATTGAGAAGAAAGAGAAAAGAAAAGAAAGAAAAAGTAAGTATGATGATGAAAGAGAGAGAGTAGTTGCTTTTGACTTTTTGAACCATACCCATCATTTCCTCACACCCATTTCTCTCTCCCCTCTCATGGAGCTGCTACTGCTCCTGCTCCTTCTCCCTCTCATTTCCCTCCCCTTCACTTCATAGATCCCACTCATTTCCCTCACCAAAACCCCATTCCCATTTCACAAAACTTGCTCCCAAGCTCACTAGCTACACATTGAACCTAGCAAGATAGGATTTGGAGGACTTTGAGCAACTCAAGAAAATTCTTGAGTTGCCAAAGGAGGTAATTTCTGCACCACTAGTTTGGTAATTCAATTCTTATTGCATCAATACTAGTTTTGTGTCGAGATGGTGTCGTTTGATGGATTTGTGAAACTTCAAGTTAGGGTTTATGCGAGATATGAAATTAAAGATGAAATTGAGGATTGTGGTGACCTTAGAACCCCTTGTGTGATGCAAATTTGGACCCAAACCTGAACTTGAAACCAGAATACGGATTTATGAGACGATGTCGGAGAAAAACTGTGAATCTGTGATCGTATTTAAGAATCTGCTATCACCCCGAGACCCCAAAAATAAAACTGAGTTGACAGTGAGATGTGCAGGCACCATGGAACCACCACACCAAACCCTAGCCCCCAACCCCACAGTACGGCAGCTAATTAATTCCTTCTGGCCGCAATTTGCGGCCAGAGCAGGAGGGAACTGTCTCGATTTTTGTGCATGGCCCTATTTCCTCTAGTCTTGATCCTGGGTATGTCTAGTTTTGACTGATTCCAGTTAGGGTAAAATCTGGGTTGATTTGCTTGAGTTGGCGTATGATTTACGACTTGTTTTAGCATGGATTTTGGTATTTGGTGATTCATTCCTGTCGGGTGGCGTTTGGACGTCAACGACAAGTGGATATTGATCGTGTTTACATGCGAGACGATAGGTTTTTACCTATGCGTGTAGCGTGTGCTATTTTGATTTCCGATGTGATTTTCATGTGCTTTAGCGTTGTGATATACTTGCAGGTACCCTACGTGATGTTGAGGCGAAGAAGATGAAGATAGCGACATCGGCATCGGCACACGAGAAGCAAGGTGAGTAGATTTATATCTACGGGGAGAAGTCGGGTGGATGGCGTATAGCACCTCCGCAGTCCGTGGTGTTGTATACGTATACGTATACACATATATTTATTATGTGTTGTTGGAATTATTGATGATAAGGATGTATTGGTTTAGTATAGTGCGAACCGTAGAGTAGTGGGTGCACGCACACATACACATACACATATACTTGCATACATTCTTTCATTTATCTGTGTGCATATAGAGGTGTGTATATCTACACATGGGTATGGGACTATGTGTTCATATACGGGATTGAGGATGATACCTGGGATTGAGATGAGTCGATGAGGTTTGATTGAGGCCGTGAGATTCGGCGATATGACAGAGTTCATATTTGAGATGTGATATGATGGCAGTGATACCTGATATGTGGTGAGATGAATGTGATATTGACCTGTACCCAGCTATTGGGATGTCGTACGACGATTTACCGTACGAGCTTTATATTTATGTTAGATCCGCACTCATGACTCGAGGATGTTATATGATATACTGTATCGTACGTGATACTATTGAGGCGAGATCACCGACTATATATATATATATATATATATATATATATATAACTCAGATTTAGGTAGTTTCCATGCCCCTCCCGATTGACTTGATAGTTGGGTCCGTAGTTCGCATAGTAGGCATTAGACTTGACCCGAGTCATACCTATTTCAAAACTAACGAATCTGGGATATTTTAAAGATAGGCAAAAAGGGATTCTACGGATATTTTCAAGCAACGCATCTTTTCTTAAAACACCGTAGCCCTTATTTTACCAAAAGCTTTGATTCGTCTTATTTCGAAAGGCAAGGTTGCATGATATATCTATTGAGGCAGGTTCTTTACTGTTGCGTTGATTATTCGATTCCGCATATTCATGCTATTTGCATTGCATCGCTTGTATTGTTGATATATTTCAGTCATGCTGCTAGCACACCATCACCATTATCGATGATGCGTATGTTCCGCGTACACTTGTTTGCCGGCTCACACATTTCATCATCGATAATTGCCATGTCACTATACCGTAGTACTGTTGCATTTAGTGTATGTTGCTTACATTTCTTTACATGTCGCATACATCATGCTTTCTGATTATACGCATTGAGATATGTTGTTTCCATGATATTTCTGGTTTTTGGGAACCGTGGGTGTTTCAAAAGGAGAATATGTAATTGTTTTAAAACCCGGTTACCCTTGATATGATATTTCAGTGCGTCCACCATGTGTTTTCTCGGTGCTGAGAGCGACATGTGAAACCCGATTCGAGGAGGCGGATGAGGCCGATTGCGGGTACATGGTGGACCCAGTATGGTTCCCCGGGGCAAGAAATGTTTTTCGTGGAGTAGACGATGAGCCTGGCAGGGTGGCGAGTACCTACCGGTGATTGGTTGGACCTGGCGGTTATCCGGAGGATGCTGACCAGAGTCGATAGATGGATATGGGCGTACTGCTGGGGCCGAGGGCCGATACCGCAGACAGAGCCCATGGGCCGATCTGGACTGACGGAGCCCGATATATGAGGATTTACGTGCCGATGCTGGGCACAGTTTTCATGATGTTTTCGAGTGTCAATGATGGGCACTCCGGTTCCATGATTTTGACGTGTCGCGAGGGACACAGATGGTTTATATCCTCATATTCCCATGCACATGCTTTATGATATTTACATGCATGATGGTTATTGTCATTGGGTGACGAGTGGACGGGATCCACGTACATGCAGATTTGATTACATTGATCATACCTCACATTTATGATATGCTATTACCTGAGGCACTGGCACGAGCACTTGGCACTACACTCATGCATAGAGATTACCTTGCCAGTTTAGCATGCTTCAGACTTATTCATATTAAGCTTTATTTATATCTAATCGTATTGACCTAGGATGGGTCATACATTCGATCTCTGCTTGTAGATATTTTCTATTCACGAGTTGGCAACTCACCCCCGTTGTGCCACAGTTCTTGCAGGTTTTGCTGTACAGATTCCATAGCGGCATTTCTGGCACACTGCTTTCATATGGGTGACTTGCGTTGGTAGGTGGGTTCTTTTGTATCAGAACCGCTATTGTTCATGTATTATTCATTGTATCTAGACATTCCATCAACCAAAACTTGTATATTATTTCGACCTTAGAGTCGCGCTTGTAGTATTACGGTTTTCTGGCTATTTTGAGTTCTTTTTGGGTTTTGATCATCGCCCTTTGGCGTTGTATATTATTATTGCTTGCGTGGTTGTGACCGTTGATTGATGAAGAGCTAGCTCCCGCTTGGGGATGCCTTTTATCATTTCATATATATTATTCTTGTTGTACCCCGTTCGGGACCAGTTTTTACAAAGGAAACTCTGCCGAAATTTTCAGGAAAAGTTACAGATTTTAAAAATACATATTCGGCTTAGTTATTTAAAGACTTTGATTTTAGAAACATGATTTCTTTACTTCTTAAAACCAGTTTTCCTTATTTACTCTTTAAATGGTTTTAGATTTCTGGGCTTTTGGCTTACTTGGATCAGATGGGGTCCTATAGACTTCATATGGTTCAAGGGCCAGTCACGTGCTCTTTCGGGTCGTGACATTTTATCTCATTGTATTCGTGTTCCTCGGAACATGGATACGGGTGTGTATGCACAGTTGACTGAGGCAGAGGCAGAGGACTTTCATTAGGGTTGATGACCGTTGTCTTTTTCTTAACCCTAATGTATATCTGAAATATGATTATTAATATTAATTAATTATAATTGTGTTATGGTTAGGGTTGTTGACCATTTGACAATGGTTGACTTGTTGACTTATGTTGACATACTGACCATCATCATTTCACTTGAAAGATGCTTTTTGATTCCTGCAAAATTCATTAATGTGAAATGATAATGGTCATTTCATGTTTACCATCACTATTATCTTTGATTAATTATTTAATTATCATAATTCACATATATGTGAGAATGGTTGATATTATCATCATTCTCTCTCATCCTCTTCCTCTCTCTCAAAGCTCTCCCCTCTCATGAGTTGAGAACCATTTTGCTTTTGAGATAAAACACCAAAATTACTCTCTACTCATCCTAAGGTTCTAGGTTAAGCACACCAAGCATTTTAGTTACCTCTAGGTTGAGGTAGGAGCCAAAGGTAGAGGCCCTCAGGTGGATCTTTCTTCGGCAAGACAAGGCGACGAGGACGATCCGTTCATCCCACTCCAAGGAGCAAGAAGAGATGGAGTTCAAGACTTAGGTATAACCCTTTAACCGAGTAGCTAAATCTCTTAGCATGGTTGTTAGTTTTTGTTAGTTGTATGTATGCCCTAGAGGCCAGTATTGTACATATGATGTATATTATATTGGATGCTTAGACATATATAGAGATGACTTTCTTGCTCGATATGATAGTATGCTATCTGGTTACTCTTTATCTTAACATGTATACTTGTCTCTTTATACTGTCTTATGGTTACATGTTGGTAACGCCCTTAGGATGTGCACTTGACTACCTGGACTATGATACGGATCATACTAGTGGGGACATGGTAGTCTATAAGTACATCCGTCAAGGTCCCTAGTCGTGGGTGTATCGAGACGGGGCGTCGATATACCAGAGTAGACTAGCGTATACGCTTCTCGACCCATGAGATGGGCGATGGATGATCCCATATCCATTGGTGTTTGACATCAGAGATGGTATACGGGTGCTCAGTGGAGACTGGGTACACTGGACGGACTCGTCGAGAACTCCCAGATGGTATTATACCTCACGTCAGATGGCAGTTCTCTGGTGACACTTATGTAGGTTAGTCTGTAGACCCGAGATCGTCATAGAATCTTGTGTGATTCCCACTGTGCTTTGATTTCCACCTTACCACGTCCCTAAGGGCGTGCAAAACGGTGGTTTTTGGGTACAGTCCCGAGTCACATGGAGGCAATGAGCGATAGGAGGGGTTTCGTCTCTCCCGGTATTGGGGGTTGATGTTGCGCAGTGCTCGATTGGCCGTAACAGGGAAGTCCCTGGCCAGGGCTGTTTTAGAGATTTGCTGGTAAGTGTTACCAGTAGTTTCTCGACCCGTTATGAGCCTCACATCGGCACGACTTATCGGTTATTGGGGTCTGACGTTTACCACCCCTGGACTTGATATGCGACATATCAGACGAGGAGACCGGACTGCATTGTAGTGTTGCCGGTTGGCTCGACGGGAGTTGTAGCAGGTTCGCTTGTTCTCTTCTGATCGTTCAATACCCGGGTGGCCGTTACGTTTAGCTGACCGCTTGCGGCTTAGGCGTGCTTGATATGATCATCACCAACTGCCGGCGTATTGACGAGTATTTGAGTCCCACAATGGAGTTTCCTAGTCCAGGCGAAACGTTGTGGTGCGCGTATGCGATATGCGTATGGACCCGATTAAAATGCGCGTATAGGATACCGTATATTGATCGGGCGGCTTGCTTTTGGTTAGGGTCGTATATGATATGGCCGGATTGATAAATCAAGTGTTGATTTATCATTTAACCATTAGATTCTCACTAGAAATCTTTTCTTGTATCTTTGGATGTATGGATGCATGTATGCATTCCTTATTGATTCATGCACATATGGATGTGCAAGCACACATACATACATACATACATCATCTATCATGGTTGTTTATACATAGAAAATGGTGGATATATAAGACTCACACCATGGTTTATATTATGATATTTATTTCTATTTTTGCTAAGACAAAAGAAAAGAGATAAGATTGAATCACGGTCAAAAGTTTCTACACTCTTCTCTTGACCTAACCATTTGCACCTAACTTTTGACCATGGTTTAATCTTTCTCTTGTGTTTAACTAAAGTAAAATTAAATATCTATAAAGAGATAACCATGGTTTGAGATGAAGAAAGAAAAATATATATACTTATGTTTTTCTTTTTCTCAAAGGGGATTATTCTTCTCTTCTTGAAAAATATCCATTATCTTCTTCAACTTTGAGCTCTTACTCTTTTGAATTTTCAAGTGAGCAAAATATTCATCAAGTTAGGATTTTGAAGTGAGAAAAGCCACCACAACATCATTCTACACAAGTCTTGCCCACTTGTTTAGAGTGTTAGCTTCGATTTTCATTCTTGATCTTGCGAAGTTGCTAGCTTGGACAAAGCGGACTCCGGATGGATCATCGGTGACCTAGAGGAGTTCAAGCGGAGCTTTTTCAAACCCCAAGTAGCCGAGGAGTCTAGCATAGGGAGCTACAAAGGTTGTACTCTCTAAACCCTAGCTTTTCTTTCATATGATGATATGCAAGTTTTAGAAACCCTAATTTTCTAGGAACGCTCCGATGTTTGTTAACATAGCACCCTGAAGACTCCACCTTTGGTACATGCGATGCTTCCAAACCCTCAATGAGGTGCTAGGTAAACCTTTCATTGGTATCAGAGCCGACCTAGAACATTAGGCGACACTTTAGCGAAGTTAAAACTCCGATCGAACCGAAAAATACGGATTTTTAGTGCTCTCTGGACATTTTTTCAAAACTGTTGTTTTTCAGAATTAAAAATATGTAAAAATTACAGCAGGTAAATATAAGAATTACTGTAAAATTCAACGACGTGAACAGTCTTTCTTGCCGCGGAAACGCGGTCTAAGCTTGCTTAGGCCGTAGTTCCACGGCCGTACAAATCAATCACTTCATGAATTTTGTACAGTAATGCTTGTTTATGCTTGTATAATTTTTAGGGTATTTTTAATCTGAATTTTGTGCTGTTTGTTTCTGGAGATGGTTTTGGAATCGTCGATTCGATCGGAATTTTCATTTCGTGACTTTTCCGGATAAATTAGAATGTATTAAAGTGTTTGAACGAGTATCATTTGCTCACTTTTCACGGGGTTTAAAATCTTTCGGAATTACGTGCAAGTTTGTTTGTGGTGGACCCTCTAGAAGACAACAAACCTTAACTCGATTATGTGACCGTCTTGAACTGCCATTTGAACCTTAGGGTTTGGGGCAGTACGGCGTGCCACATGTGAGGCGTTGGATTGACCCTTCTACGGCTGGACCGCTACCACTGTGTCACACTCCGGGTTTTTGAACTCCGCTCAAGTGTTGAGCTTTAGCGAATCTTGGGTATTTGATCGTTCGTTCGAAAACTTTAATACCGTCTATTTATCTGGAATGTGATGCAATATCTGGAATTCATATAGTTGGACATGAAATACGAAGTATGTGATATTTCGCATTTACGATGTCTAAAGAGAATGTGGATTCCAAATATTGCAGTTTTACACTTTCTTTTCTGTGACCGTAAGTGTAGTATGTCGATATCGCCGGTTTCGTTGTTATACGTCAACGACAATCGGGGTACGCATACTTACTTACGTTGATGATATATGATATTATGTGTTGCTGAGATATGATGTGCAGGATTGTCGCAATTGAATAGCCGGGGGGGTTTATGTGAGATGAGAGTTTTATATTTTCATTCATGTAAATTCAAATGTAATATTCTTTTATTTGGGGCACTTCCGGGTTGAGGTCGATGCCACCAGTGTTGTATATTATTTACATTTCCGCATTAGGATGGACCCAAGGAGGGGAGCACAGGTGACCGGGTTCTGGGGTTCAGTGGGAGGCCATCTCGAGGAGTCGAGACCGGGTCTCCTAAACTCCAGAATTGGTAGAGTCGCTTGCCGCTCTCGTAGAGGTCCAGGGTGTGGGCTTGGCTATTCATCGCGACTGTGGAATCCATATTTTCTATTGTTGGCTAAATACTAAATACGGACGTCCTAGTATATCCCACATTATATCTATGTTTCTGCTGCGATATCTGTGATGTGATCATTAGATATGTTCTGTGATGGATACAGTATATAGTATATATGATATATTATATATAGGCGTTACTTATGTTTTACACCCGCGCTAGCCCTGCCATGCTCTGCCGTTAGTTACCTAACCTAACGGTGCATGAGGGGACATCGAGGCGAATGCGGATGGCATAAGTGTACGTCGTATTTATCTGTGATGTTTAGGTGAGTTAAATGATGGGACTTTATTAATGTGATTAATGAAAGAAAAGAAACCTAATAGATGTTGTAGAATCAAAATTTTAAATAAAAAGGGTAGCTACAGTTTTTCTTTGCATAGTGGTATATATGATATACCCTGCACCTTATTCGATGAGGAAAGAGCCGAGATCCCTTCACCGGGAGTGACCTCTTTAGCAAAACTGGCAGATGCTACAAAACTCGGTTTGGTTTTTGATTGCTTTTTGGAGTTTTTGCTTTGCACAGTGATGTATATGATATATCCTGCACCTTATTCCATAAAGAAAGAGCCGAGATCCCTTCACCGGGAATGACCTCTTTAGCAAAACTAATAAAAGCCTCAAAATCACTCCATTTCAAAATTCATATGATTCTACGACGATCTCAAGTTCATTACGCAATAGGTTTTAAGAAAAACCTGTCGTAGCCCTCCGTCATTTCAGATAAGAACTGTTTAGTATTCGTGCTGCGTTTGTTGGCCTTTATCAAGGCGTAGTGTACGGTAGCTAAATGGTGCTCATCTGCTTATGCATATGATGCAGATTGTTTTGGGGTAGTCGTACGACCTTGTTGGCCTTTGTCAAGGGTCGTGCGCGTGGGTTTGATTCAATCAAGAAATGATGGGTTGAACTTGACTAACATCCTATGATTTGTTAGTCTTTGTCAAGGTCATAGGGGTTAGGGGCAAAATATTATCGGGAATTTCAAGTGTTGAAATTTGCAATGAGATTGCATACCTTCTATGAGATAGTTGGATCCCTATACCACTGCGAGTAATTGTTACTCCCGGGAGAGTTTTACACAGGACAATTAGCCGATCAAGTAGGTGTCTAGAAAGGTGTCAACGGGGTTACGCCTCTGGGAAAATGAGGTTTACTTTAATTAGGTCCGTGCGAAAGCATGGGGAACCTCCCTCAAAGTACCGACACTGGCCTGGCTGAAAGATCGACGAAGTTGTAGGGTGTAATTAATTCCGGCTAGTCTTTCCTTTTAGGGTTTGAAGGAAGATTTGATAAAAACAGTGGTAGCCGTCCTGATTAGATAAGATAATAACCAATCTGATCTTGCAAGAGCATACGCTAAAGTGTTTTTCTTCTCTCTCTCTCCAGGTAGCGACCATGTCATGCCTTAATCAAGATAATAATATGGATGTATTGACCGAACCCGTATGTTATACTGTGCTGGGGAACGTTGGTTCCGTTCTATCTTATAAGAGTTATAGGACTGAACAGGACGTAGGGGAATACCAGGATTCCCATGCCACCCGAATGAAGAAAGTACATGATGATGCATTTTCTTCGGGTGTGTTCGTTACAGAGAACTGTTTCTCCATTTGCCCTACGTCCTGGGTATTAGATACCGGGTCAGGATCCCATATATGTAATCAGTTACATGGGCTCAGGAAAGGTATAGAACTTGGAGAAGGTGATACAAACATTAGAGTTGGAAATGGTGCAATTGTTGCAGCTAAGACTGTCGGGGAATATCACCTTGCATTACCAACTGGTAATACATTGGTTCTGAACGAATGCTATTACATGCCGAACCTGATATGCAACATTATATCGGTTTCTTTGTTGAGTAAAGAGGGATATAATTTTGTATTACAAGATAATGTTATGAACATTTTCCGTAACCAAAAGTTGGTTGGATCAGGCACGTTGTGCAATGGCATTTATGTTCTAAATCAATCAACAGTTCTGAGCATAACAAACACACACAAGAGGAAGAGTTCAGAACTGAACGAATCCTTCTTGTGGCATTGTAGACTGGGTCACATCAATGCGACACGACTGGCTAAGTTGCATATGGATGGATATTTGAATCCGTTTGAATTTTCATCTTATGACACTTGTCAGTCTTGTCTCAAAGGAAAGATGACCAAAACTCCGTTTTCGGGACACGGAGAAAGAGTTACGGAACTCTTGGGACTGGTGCATAGTGATGTATGCGGTCCAATATCTACACATGCCAGGAACGGTTCTGCGTACTTCATTACATTCACTGACGATCTCTCTAGATTCGGATATGTGTTCCTGATGAGACACAAGTCTGAAGCTTTTGAGAAATTTAGAGAATATAAACAAGAAGTCGAGAACCAAACCGGAAAAAGTATTAAAATCCTACGATCTGATCGAGGAGGTGAATACTTGAGCAATGAATTCCTGGACTTCCTAAAAGAGAATGGGATTCTCTCTCAGCTGACTCCTCCATATACACCACAGCACAACGGTGTATCTGAACAAAGGAACCGCACCCTATTAGATATGGTGCGCTCTATGATGAGCACAGCTGAGTTACCTATTTCCTTCTGGGGTATGCGCTGGAAACTGCGGCATACCTATTGAATCAAGTTCCATCTAAATCTGTACCTACCACACCATATGAGATATGGAGTGGAAAGAGACCATGTCTTAAACGTGTTAAGATATAGGGTTGTCCGGCCTATGTTAAAACACAAAATCCGGACAAACTCGAGGCACGGTCAGTTCTATGCAAGTTTGTGGGATATCCCAAACATTCACATGGATATCTTTTCTACCATACTGAGGAACAAAAAGTGTTTGTTTCTCGACATGCCACCTTTTTAGAAAAGGAATTTCTTACAAAAGAAATTAGTGGCGACCAGGTAGAACTGGAAGAAATTCCGGCAACACAAACTCAAACTGAAGATTTAGTGGAACCAGAGGATTCAGTGGCTCCCAACGAACCTCAGCCTCTCCGCCGATCTAGTAGGGTTCCTCGCCAACCTGAGAGATACTACGGTTTTCTCATGGATGGTGGCAGCGAGGATTGCATCATGGAGGATGATGACCCAACTAGCTTCGAGCAGGCCATCACGAGTGGGGACTCAGTGAAATGGCTAGATGCTATGCGGTCCGAGATGGAATCCATGTACACCAACAAAGTATGGACTTTGGAAGATGCTCCTGAAGGGGTAAAACCAATTGGAAGCAAGTGGATCTTCAAGAAAAAACTTGGTGTAGGTGGGAAAGTAGAGACTTTCAAAGGTAGACTTGTTGCAAAAGGTTTTCGTCAAAGACCAGTTGTGGACTATGACGAAACATTTTCTCCAGTGGCTATGCTTAAATCTATCCGGATTATGCTTGCCATCGCTGCATATCATGACTACGAAATCTGGCAAATGGATGTTAAGACCGCCTTTCTAAACGGTGATTTAGAAGAGTGCGTGTACATGACTCAGCCAGAGGGCTTCGTAGATAGTGGGAGCAGCGGGAAGGTGTGCAAGCTGCTTAAATCCATTTATGGATTAAAGCAAGCATCGCGGAGTTGGAACATCTGCTTTGACGTCGTTATCAAAGAGTTTGATTTCGTCAAAAACGTAGATGAACCTTGTATTTACAAGAAGGTGGCAGAGAGTAAGGTTGTCTTCCTCATATTGTACGTAGACGACATACCCTTGATAGGAAATGATATTCCTATGCTGCAATCGGTCAAGCTCTTCTTATCACAAAGATTCTCAATGAAAGATCTTGGTGATGCCTCCTGCATATTAGGAATTAGGATCTATAGAGATAGATCCAAACGGATATTGGGATTGTCCCAATACAGGTACATTGACACCATACGAAAGAGGTTTAGTATGGAAGAATCCAAGCGTGGGAACTTACCCACGATATCTAGAGTCACTCTCTCCAAAGATATGTCTCCTAAGACTGATTTGGAGAGAGCTCGCATGCAAGGGATACCCTATGCTTCGGCTGTAGGCTCTATCATGTACGCGATGCTATGTACCAGACCCGATATAGCATACTCACTAAGTGTAGTGAGCAGGTATCAAGCTGATCCTGGAGAGAGTCACTGGACAGCTGTGAAGAGCATTCTCAAGTACTTACGAAGGACTAAGGAGATGCTCTTGGTGTATGGTAACGGAGAACTCCAAGTGGAGTCCTTTACCGATTCGAGCTTCCAGAGTGATAAGGACGACTCTAAGTCGCAGTCGGGATTTTTCTTTACCCTTTACAGAGGGGCGGTTAGCTGGAAGAGTTCCAAGCAGGAAACCGTGGCAGACTCGACGATGGAGGCTGAATACATCGCTGCCAACGATGCTGCCAAAGAGGCTGTCTGGATCAAGAAGTTCATTACTGAACATGGAGTGGTTCCATCCATTGAGCATCCAATACCTTTGTATTGCGATAACAATGGAGAGGTGGCTTTGGCCAAGGAACCCAGGTCCCATCAGCGATCCAGGCATATTCTGAGGCGGTATCACCTGATCCGGGAGATAGTTGATCGCTGGGAGATCGAGGTCAGGAGGGTTGACACGAAGAACAACACAGCGGATCCACTCACGAAGGCCATTCCCCAGATACAGTTTGAGAGACTCTTCGGGATGCTCGGTATGCGATACTACAGCAGCTGACCCTAGTGGAAGTGGGAGATTGTTAGTTGTATGTATGCCCTAGAGGCCAGTATTGTACATATGATGTATATTATATTGGATGCTTGGACATATATAGAGATGACTTTCTTGCTCGATATGATAGTATGAAATCTGGTTACTCTTTATCTTAACATGTATACTTGTCTCTTTATACTGTCTTATGGTTACATGTTGGTAAAGCCCTTAGGATGTGTACTTGACTACCTGGAATATGATACGGATCATACTAGTGGGGACATGGTAGTCCATAAGTACATCCTTCAAGGTCCCTAGTCGTGGGTGTATCGAGAAGGGGCGTCAATATACCAGAGTAGACTAGCGTATACGCTTGTCGACCCATGAGATGGGCGATGGATGATCCCATATCCATTGGTGTTTGACATCAGAGATGGTATACGGGTGCTCAGTGGAGACTGGGTACACTGGACGGACTCGCCGAGAACTCCCAGATGGTATTATACCTCACGTCAGATGGCAGTTCTCAGGTGACACTTGTGCAGGTTAGTCTGTAGACCCGAGATCGTCATAAAGTCTTGTGTGATTCCCACTGTGCTTTGATTTCCACCTTACCACATCCATGAGGGCGTGCAAAACGGTGGTTTTTGGGTACAGTCCCGAGTCACATGGATGAAATGAGCGATAGGAGGGGTTTCGTCTCTCCCGGTATTGGGGGTTGATATTGCGCAGTGCTCGATTGGCCGTAACAGGGAAGTCCCTGGCTAGGGCTGATTAGAGATTTGTTGGTAAGTGTTACCAGTAGATTCTCGACCCGTTATGAGCCTCACATCGGCACGACTTATCGGTTATTGGGGTCTGACGTTTACCACCCCTAGACTTGATATGCGACATATCAGACGAGGAGACCGGACTGCACGGTAGTGTTGCCGGTTGGCTCGACGGGAGTTGTAGAAGGTTCGCTTGTTCTCTTCTGATCGTTCAATACCCTGGTGGCCGTTACGTTTAGCTGACCGCTTGCGGCTTGGGGGTGCTTGATATGATCATCACCCACTGCCGGCGTATTGACGAGTCTTAGAGTCCCACAATGGAGTTTCCTAGTCCAGGCGAAACGTTGTGGTGCGCGTATGCGATATGCGCATGGACCCGATTAAAATGCGCGTATAGGATACCGTATATTGATCGGGCGGCTTGATTTTGGTTAGGGTTTATATGATATGGCCGGATTGATAAATCAAGTGTTGATTTATCATTTAACCATTAGATTCTCACTAGAAATCTTTTCTTGTATCTTTTGATGTATGGATGCATGTATGCATTCCTTATTGATTCATGCACATATGGATGTGCAAGCACACATACATACATACATACATACATACATCATCTATCATGGTTGCTTATACATATAAAATGGTGGATATATAAGACTCACACCATGGTTTATATTATGATATTTATTTCTATTTTTGCTAAGACAAAAGAAAAGAGATAAGATTGAATCATGGTCAAAAGTTTCTACACTCTTCTCTTGACCTAACCATTTGCACCTAACTTTTGACCATGGTTTAATCTTTCTCTTGTGTTTAACTAAAGTAAAATTAAATATCCATAAAGAGATAACCATGGTTTGAGATGAAGAAAGAAAAATATGTATACTTATGTTTTTCTTTTTCTCAAAGGGGATTATTCTTCTTTACTTGAAAAATATCCATCATCTTCTTCAACCTTGAGCTCTTGCTCTCTTGAAATTTCAAGTGAGCAAAATATTCATCAAGTTAGGATTTTGAAGTGAGAAAAGCCACCACAACATCATTCTACACAAGTCTTGCCCACTTGTTTAGAGTGTTAGCTTCGATTTTCATTCTTGATCTTGCGAAGTTGCTAGCTTGGACAAAGCGGACTCCGGGTGGATCATCGGTGACCTAGAGGAGTTCAAGCGGAGCTTTTTCAAACCCCAAGTAGCCGAGGAGTCTAGCCTAGGGAGCTACAAAGGTTGTACTCTCTAAACCCTAGCTTTTCTTTCATATGATGATATGCAAGTTTTAGAAACCCTAATTTTCTAGGAACGATCCGATGTTTGTTAACTTAGCACCCTAAAGACTCCACCTTTGGTACATGTGATGCTTCCAAACCCTCAATGAGGTGCTAGGTAAACCTTTCAGTTTTTGTTTAGCAAAGATCCTCCTTTTAGTCCATGTTTCCTTGAGTTCTAAAAATCGTTTTTTTTATGCCGTTTCCACCTCCCCATAAGCACCGGGGTGGGCAACGTGGATTTACATATGTCAATAAGAAGGACGATGAGAATAGCTCATCCGAACTCCTTCTAAGTCTGTCTGTGACAATCTCCGTACAGTCCAGTATGTTCGTCAAAGAGTATCGCATATCGGGCCTAGGGAGGCGGTAATCGTCAGACTCCTAATAGCGCAATAAGTCGTGTCGGAGAGTAGCCCAAAATACCCTGAGAAACTACTGGAATACCTACCAGTAAATCCCGCTTAGCTTGGCCAAGGACTTTGTGTAATGGCCTTACAAACATAGCGCGACATCAACCCACAATACCGAGAGAGACGAATCCTATCTAACCGTCACCGCCTCCAAGTTCTTCGGGACTGCACCCAACTACTACATGTTTGCACGACTCTTTTGAGCCGTGGTAGGGTAGTAATCAAAGTAAAGTGGTAACACACTTGAGGCGAAGTAGCGGTGTCAAGTCGACGGACTAAGCTGTACTCATATCACCCGGGAACTGCTACCCGACGATAGGTTTAATACCCACCAGCAGTTCCCGACGAGTCCTGTCCAGTGTACTGTTCATATCAGATTTTTGCATTTTTATACCGCCCAATTTTTATCACATTGCTTATCGGTAGGTACTCTTGAGCCGTGTTTCCTAGTCAATTGTAGGATATATGTTCTCGGTTCTAAACGGTGAAATTCATGGAAAAGCACGACAAATTTCGGATTACTGCCAACCACAGATAAAACACGGGTCTCCGCTCTCTATCCGTATGTTGCCGCACACCAGTCTAAGGGACAAAATGGCAAATCGATGTCATTTTCATGCACAAAGCTCAATGTCAATACAAGATCCAACATATCTACGCGGAGCTCAAGGAAATCATGGCAAAAGATCCACATCACCTTTTGATCTACTAAAATTCTGGAAGAAATATGAAGAGCTTCTGAGAAAAGTACTGTACCACACTGTAGAGGACTACAAACCAGGGAAAGACACAAAATCGTGTGACCTAACTCCTCTAGACGGCCGCGGTTCCGCGGCATAAGCGCGCTTAGGCCGCGGAACCGCGGCCATACTGGCTCAGTGGACGATCATCTTTTAGGGGCTGTTTGGTCTTTTTATGATGGTTCATAATGTTGCCCTAGAATTTTTATGATGGTTCATAAGGTGCGTAGCGGTGTTCCTTGTAGAACATCCAGCACCTTATTCGATAAGGAAAGAGCCGAGATCCCTTCACCGGGAGTGACCACTTTAGTGAAACTAGCAGATGCTACAAACTCGGTTTGTCTTTTGATTGCTTCTATAGTTCTTGCTTTGCATAGTGATATTTGTGAAATATCCTGCACCTTATTCGATGAGGAAAGAGCCGCGATCCCTTCACCGGGAGTGACCTCTTTAGCGAAACTAGAAAAGGCCTCAAAAACATTCCATTTAAAATCACTCTATTCTACAACGATATCAAGTTCGTTACGCAATAGGTTTTCATAAAAACCTGTCGTAGCCCTCCGTCATTTTAGGAAGTAGAGTACTTATTATTCGTGCTGCGTATGTCGACTTTAGTTGAGGCGTAGTGTACGGTAGCTAAGTGATGTCTTCCTACACAGCATATGATGCGATTAGTTAGGACATTCATGTGATTGTGTCGACCATAGTTAAGGGTCATATAGTGTGGGTCTGATTAATCATGAAATGACGGGTAGAACTTGACTAGTACTTATGATGTTGACCTTAGTTAAGGTCATAAGTAATAGGGGTAATATATTATTGGGAATTTCAAGTGTTGAAATTTGCAATGAGATTGCACACCTTCTATAAGATAGTTGGATCCCGATACCCGTTGCGAGTAAGAGTTACTCCTGGGAGAGTTTTACACATTACAATTAGTCGATCAAGTAGGTGTCTAGAAAGGTGTCAACGGGGTTACGCCCCTGGGAAAACGAGGTTTATTTTAATTAGGTTCGTGCGAAAGCACGGGGGACCTCCCTCAAAGTACCGGCACTGGCCTGGCTGAAAGATTGACGAAATTGTAGAGTGTAATTAATCCCGGCTAGTCTTTCCTTTTAGGGTTTGAAGGATGATTTGATTAAAACAGTGGGAGACATCCTGCTTAGATATATTAGATAACCAATCTAATCTTGCAAGAGCATACGCTGAGTGTTTTCTTCTCTCTCTCTCTCCAGGTAGCGACCATATCACGTCTTAATCAAGATAATAAAACGGATATATTGACCGAACCCGCTTGTTATACTGAGCTGGGGAACGTTGGTCCCGCTCCAACTTATAATTGTTATAAGACAAAGCAGGAAATTGAGGAATACCAGATTTCCCGTGCCGCCCAAATGAAGAAAGTGCATGTTGATGCATCTTCTTCGGGTGTGTTCATTACAGAGAACTGTTTCTCAGTATTCTTTACGTCCTAGGTATTTGATACTGGATCAGGATCCTACATATGTAATTTGTTACATGGGCTACAGATAGGTAGAGAATTGAGAATGGTTGATAAGTTTCATGAGATAGAAACGGTGAAAGTGTTGCAACCAAGTCTGTTGGTCACTATCACCCTGTATTACCAGAATACATTGATTCTGAACGAATGTTATTAGATACCGAACCTGATATATAACATCATATCAGTCTCTTTATTAGTAAAGAAAAGATATAATTTTGTATTGTTGGATAATGTTTTGAACATTTCCTATATCAAGAGTTGATCGGTTCAGGTACGTTATCTAAAAGCATTGACGTTCTAAATCAAACTATAGTTCTTAGTATACGGAACACACACAAGAGGAAGAGTTCAGAAATGAACGAATCCTTCTTGAGGCATTTTAGACTAGGTCATATCAATGCGACCCGACTAGCTGAAGTTACATTAAGATGCATATTTAAATTTGTTTGAATTTACATCTTGTGAAACATGTCTGTCATGTCACAAAGATAAAATGACCATAGCTCTGTTTATTGGAAACAGAGAAAGAGTTAGTGAACTCTTGGGATTGATACATGCTGATGTATGAAAGTCCCTTGTCTATACATGCCAAGACCGGTTCTTCGTACTTCATTACATTCTCTAATAATCTCTCAAGATTCAGAAATGTGTTCCTGTTGAAAAAAAAGTCCGAAGCTTTTGAGATATTCACAGAATATAAGTTAGAAGTAGAGAATCAACAACGGATATAAGTATTATGTCCTTTGATGAGATCAGGGAGGAGAATACTTGAGCACGGAATTCCTGGACTATTCTAAAGGAGAATGAGATTCTCTCTCAGCATTACTCTTTCGTATACACCATAGCACGATGGTATATTAGCTCCCTATGTGATATAGTGTGCTCTATGATGAGTACTACTGAGTTTCCTATTTCCTTTTGGGAGTTATGCACTTGAGAAGCTGCATACCTATTGAATAGGGTTCAAATCAAATCAGTTTCCTACCACTTCATATGTGATATGGAAAGGGAAGAGCCCATATCTTAAGTTGGTTAAGATTTGGGGTTGTCCGGCCTATGTCTAAAAGAAAAATCCGGACAAGCTCGAGGCAAGGTATGTTATGTAGAACTGGAATGGTTCCATCTATACAAACTGCAGCTGATGATTTGGTAGAACCAAAGGATTCAATAGTTTCCAACGAACCTCAGCCTCTCCGCCGATCTAGTAGGGTTCCTCACCCACCAGAGAGTTACTTCAGTTTCTCTATGACAGTGGGAGCGAGGATTGCATCATGAGATGGTGACCCAACTTATTTCGAGCTAGCCATCAGGAGTGGGACTCTGTAAGAATGGCTGGATGCTTAGCGATCTGAGATGGAATCCTTATACACCAACAAAGTATGGACTTTGGTTGCTTTATCTGAAGGGTTAAATCCCCATCAGGAGCGAGTATATCTTGAGAAGATTACATGGTGTACATGGAAAAATTGAGACTTTCAAAGCCATGCTTAAGTCCATCCAGATCCAACTTGCCACTGCTACATACCATGACTACGATATCGGGTGGTTGGGTATCATGACTGCTTTTCTAAATGATGTTTTAGAAGAGAGCGTCTATAAGTACACAGCCAGAGGGCTTCGTAGACAGTGGGAGCAGCGGAAACGTGTGAAAGATGTTTTATGTGATAAAACAGGCATCGCGGAGTTGGAAAATATGTTTTGATGTGGTAGTCAAAGAGTTTGACTTCATCAAAATGGTAGATGAACCTTGTATTTACAAAAAGGTAGTAGGGAGTATGGTGGTGATCCTCGTAGAGTACGTGGATGACATACTCTTGATACGGAAGGAGTTTCCTATGCTACGCTCGGTCAATCTCCGCTTATCACAAAGATTCTCCATATAGGATCAAAGTGATACCTCATAAATCCTGGGTTTTGGATCTATGAGATAGATCTAATTGGATATTAGGATACTCACTAGTTGTAGTGAGATGGTATCAATCAATCTTGGGGAGAATCACTGGAAAGGTTCCAGAGTGATAAGGACGACTGAATGTCAGTCGCAGGCATTGTCTTTACCCTCAGTGGAGGGACGGTATGTTGGAAGGGTTCTAAGCTAGATACCGTGACTTACTATACGATTAAAGGCAAGATACATCGTTACCAAGGATGCTACCAAAGAGGCAGTCTGGATATATTTTAAGTTCATGAGATGAACTTCGATCCTACCATTGTGTGACAATGGAGTTGTGGCTTTAGCCAAGGAACTACCGTCCCATCAGAAATCCAGATATAATTCTTAGGCAGTATCACCTGATCATGGAGATGGTTGATCTCTAGGGAGATCGAGGTTAGGATAGTAGACACAGAGGACAACAGCACGGATCCACTCACAAAGGCCTTTTTCCCCAGTAGAGACTTTTATGGGATGGTTGAGTATGAGATACTTTAACCACATCTAATTGTTGGGTATGTGATACCACAACAGATGGCCATAGTGCAAGTGGGAGATTGTTAGTTATATGTATGCCCCAGAGGCCATTACTGTACATACGATGTATATTGTAATGAATGCTTGGACATATATAGAGAGGACTTTCTTGCTCGACATGATAGTATGCTATCTGGTTGTACTTTATCTTAACATGTACTCTGATTATCTCTATGTTACATGTTGATAAAGCCCTTAGGATATGTACTCGACTACTGGGACTATGATGAGATCATACTAGTGGGGCCACGGTAGTCGATGAGTACATCCTATAATTGTTCCTAGTCGAGGGTGTATCGAGACAGGGCATCGATACACCAGAGTAGACTAGCGTATACGCATCTTGACCCATATGATGGGCGATGGATGATCCCATATCCCTCGGTGTTTGACATCAAGGATGATGTACGGGTGCTCAGTAGAGACTGGGTACACTGGAAGGACTCGCCGAGAACTCCCAGATGGTTTTATACCTTACGTCAGATGGCAGTTCTCCGGTGACACTGGTACAGAGTAGTCTGTTGACCCAAGATCGTCATATAGTCTTGTGTGATTCCCACTGTGCTTTGATTTCCATCATACCACGTCCAAGAGGGCATGCAAAAGGTGGCTTTTGGGTACAGTCCCGAATCACATGGAGGCAATGAGCGATAGAAGGGGATTCGTCTCTCCCGGTATAGGGAGTTGATGTTGTGCTGTGTTCGATTGGCTATAACCGGAAATCCCTGGCCAGGGTAGCTGAGATATACTGGTAAGTGTTATCAGTAGTTTCTCGAACTGTTATAGACCTCAAATCGACACGACTTATCAAGCTACTGGGGTCTGACGTTTACCACCCCTAGGCGAGATATGCGACATATCAGACGACGAGACCGGACTGTACGGGAGTGTTACTGATTGGATTCACAGGAGAATGTACATGCTTGCTTGTTGATCTTCTGAGCGCTCAATACCTCGGTGGCTGTTACATTTAGCTGACCACTTGCAGCTTGTGGGTGTTTGATATGATCATCACCTAATGCCGGCGTATTGACGATTCTTTAGAGTCCTACAAAGAGGTTTCTTGGCTCAGGCAAAACGGAGTAGGGGCATATATGTGATATGTGCAGGACCGAGGATAATGCGATATAAGATACCGTATTCTATTCTCGCGATATTTGATATCAGCCGGCTCATCAGATCAAGTGTTGATTCGATAAATCGGTACGGATAAATAATAGTCGGTTATATGCGATATAGCAATATTGTCGGATCAAGTGTTGATTCGATAATTTAATGTATAATAATATATATGATATATTAAATTACATTAACTAATATTAGCTCGCTAAAAGATTCTTTTTCTCACTCGGGTAATACATTGATATATATGCGATATATGTTAAATGTATTATTTTATTTTGTTACAATAAATATTATATATGTGATATATAATATTGTAACATGATATGATAAATAATGAAATATGATTAGTGGAGATTAAACAAGATTAGGGTTTGATTTGGGTTAATGTTTACTAGAAGTTTCTAGAAGGTTTTTATTTTGTCATGAAAAAGATATTTTCAAGTGACTCATCTTTAACTCAACCCAAACCCTAGCCCTAGTTAAATCTCTACAAAGGTTAAGTTAACCATGGTTGCATTATTCATCATTATCATCTTTGCATTATTCATCACAAAAGGATTCTAATTATTGTTCATCTTCTTCCTTCTTTTCTTCTCATGAAAAAGCTTTCTAGATTTTTCTAAGTGATGAAAAATGAGTGAGAATAAGAAAACAAATGAGAGCAAAAATCCTACTTCATCATCCTCATCTATCCTTGCCATTTAGATGAGGGTGTTCACATCATTTCATGAGTGATAGCTTGTGTTAACGAAACTTCAAGGTAGATCATCTTTGTATCGAAGATCAGAAGCAAGACTGCATCTTTCTCTTCGTGGAACCTCTCGAGAGTCCGGAACACGATGATCGCAGCGAAGGGACTTCAACACGGAGCTTTAGAAGTGAAGGACCGGATCTACAAAGGTTGTAATCCCTCTCACTTAGTGTTAAAGTGTTTAACATGTTAGTTTTTCGCATAAACTCTAGTTTAAAGATCCGACTTTGAGTTGTTCGGCACGGCTAATTTTTAAATCGGGCATGATTGATGCCTCATAGAACCTTGTATGCGTGCCTAGCAACCCTACAGAGAGCACTAGACCAACTACTTCTTCTTCTTCCTCCACTTCTACTGGTCAGTCTAGGGTAGGAATTCACCAACTCGATGTCTCTATTGCGATGAAAGCTGAAATAACTGCAATAACGAGAAAACTTGAAGCGATAGAGAGCAAATTTTCATCTCCTGCTCCTGCCCCTGTTCTTCCCCTTCGTACCATTTGTGCTTGTTGTTCCGATCCTTCTCACTTAACCGAAGAGTGTCCTTACAATCCACCATCTCAAGGACAGGATCAGGTTAATGCTGCATTTCAGCAAAGACCAAAGAATGATCCATACTCTTCCACCTACAATCCCGGTTGGAGGAACCACCCCAATTTCTCCTGGAATCAGAATCAGCAACAATTCCAAGGCAACAATTTCCAGAGGCCCCCTCCTCCGCAACAACAAGCGCAACAACAAACTCAACAACAGTTTCAGCAGCCCTTCCAACCCCAACCTTTTCAAAATCAGACGAACAACTTTGCACCCAACAATTCTTTTCCACAAAACAACTTTGTTCCGTCAAACAACGATAAGGTTTACTCGCTAGAACGAAGTCTGGAGGCGTTCGTTAAACAATCGACATAATCCACCGCCAACATCCAGTCGTTTATTCAGTCTTTGGTGCAACACACTGCTGCACACGGGCAAAGCATCAAGACCATCGAAGCTCAGATTGCATAGCTAAATACGGCATTAAGCGAGCGAGAAAAGGGGAAGCTTAAGCGAGCGAGAAAAGAGGAAGCTTCCATCTTAACCACTCCCAAATCCCGGTCACCCACATAATGTACATGTTGCTCTTGAACAACAAAACCATAATGTGAGTGCTGTGACTACATTGAGATCGGGAAGGATGCTGTACAACAACATCGGCACAGCAATTGAGGATAATGACACCCCGGCCGTTTCTTCTTCTTCTTCTTCGTCTTCTGAGCCTATTCTCCATTCTTCAAAAGGCTCTTCTTCTTCTGCTGCTGCTCTGAACAGACCCACTTCTCACTCCACGAAAGCACCAGCTCTGGGATCCGTTCCAGCTCCACAATCTCCTCCACAAGCATTGGACTCAACCAATTTTAAAAACGTTCCATTTCCAAACCGGTTGAGGTCCAATAAACAAAATCCATAAATGGAGAAGATTCTGGAGTTGTTTAAGCAGGTTAATATCAACATTCCCCTTTTAAATGTTGTCCAACAAGTCCCGTCCTACGCGAAAATCTTAAAGGACTTGTGCACGAAAAAGAGGAAGTCTCAGGTACCCAAGAAAGTTTTCTTGGCTAGTGCTGTGAGTGATGCTCTTACCAAATCTTTACCGCAAAAACGGAAGGACCCTGGCTGTCCTACGATTTCTATTACCATTGGGGATAAGAACATCAACCGCGCACTATTAGATCTTGGTACCAGTGTTAACCTGCTTCCGTACTCAGTATATGAGCAAATAGGTGTAGGAGAGCTGAAACCCACACACTGTACTCTCCAAATGCCCGACCGATCAATCACCCATCCTAGGAGTGAGCTAGAGGATGTGTTAATCAAGGTTGGAGACTTCATATTCCCCGTTGACTTCATTGTATTAGACACAATGCCTGTAGCTAACCCCCGGAATCAAATTCCGGTGATACTCGGTCGCCCATTCCTTGCAACCTCAAATATTGTGATCAATTGTCGCAATGGTTCGATGAACCTATCTTTTGGAAACATGACAATTGAACTCAACATTTTTAGGTTGGGGAATCAGTCCACCGAACCTAATGCTCATATACTAGACGTTTGCTCAATTCAGGAGATCACCCCAGAAGAGTGTGAATTCGAGGAGTTTTTGTTCGATCACGATAACCTTAACGCCGATAGTGCGTTCCTCTTCGAACCTGCTGTTGTTTCTGCGCCCGACAATGACTACGAGTGTTTCACTTTATCGAACGATCTTAGCCACTCACCACCCGAGTTTGAATCCTTCGAATTTCCGGATGAGTTACCTGAACCATCCAACTCGGTTGCTTACACTGGTTTTGAACCTTTGCTGGAATCCTTTGAGTTCGAGACCTTTTCACCAATCTTGCCTTCAATCGTTTCACCTCCAACGCTCGAACTCAAGCCTTTGCCGTCTCACCTTAAGTACGCTTACTTGGGTGAGAACGAGACCCTCCCTGTTTTCATCTCGGCTTCTCTAGCTCCAGAGCAAGAGAAAGCCCTTCTTGCGGTCTTGCACAGCAATAGGCAAGCTTTTGGCTGGTCCATGGCGGACATCAAGGGGATTATTCCCCTGATCGTTGAACATCATATTCATCTGATGGATGATGCCAAACCAGCCAGGGATCCACAAAGGTGACTCAACCCAGTCATGAAGGAGGCTGTGAAAAAGGAAATCGTGAAGTGTCTGGATAGTGGTATCATTTACCCTATCTCTGATAGCCAGTGGGTTAGCCCCATTCACGTTGTCCCCAAGAAATCAGGCATAACGGTCATTACTAACGAGGAGAATGAGTTAATCCCTACTCGCATCCAAAATGGGTGGCGAGTATGCATCGATTACAGAAAACTCAATGCCGCAACGCGGAAAGACCACCTCCCGCTACCTTTCATTGACCAAATTCTTGAACGATTGGCCGGACATGAGTACTACTGCTTTCTTGATGGCTACTCCGGCTATAATCAGATTCCCATCACCGAAAAAGACCAGGACAAGACCACATTCACTTGTCCTTTCGGCACGTTCGCATATCGTCGCATGCCCTTTGGGTTATGCAATGCGACCGCTACCTTCCAGCGGTGTATGATGGGAATCTTCTAATACATGGTGGAGAAATTCCTGGAGATCTTCATGGACGATTTCTCCATCTTCGGCGATTCCTTTAACGAGTGTTTGCTGCATCTTGACGCTGTCCTTACCCGATGTAAGGACAAGAACCTCACTTTGAATTGGGAGAAGTGCCACTTCATGGTGCGCGAAGGTATTGTCTTAGGACATATCATTTCGCAAAATGGCATAGAGGTTGACAAAGAGAAGATTGAGGTCATTTCCAATCTCCCTCATCCCACATGCGTCAGAGACATCCGAGCCTTCCTTGGCCATGCCGTTTTCTATAGACGGTTCATCAAGGACTTTAGCAAGATTGCTAGGCCCTTGACTCTTCTACTGACCAAGGACACGCCATTCGACTTCAACTCGAGCTGTGTGACTGCGTTCGAGTCATTAAAAATCTCACTCACTTCTGCTCCCGTTCTTTCTTCACCTGACTGGACGCACCCATTTGAGATTATGTGCGATGCATCCGACTTTGCCATTGGTGTTGTCCTTGGACAACACATTAACAAGATGCCGCTCGTAATCTATTATGCTAGCCGAACCCTGAACGACGCCCAACTTAATTATACAACAACTGAGAAGGAATTCTTAGCTGTTGTAATTGCTTTAGAAAAGTTCAGGCCCTACCTCATCGGCTCTCCAGTCATTGTCTACACAGACCATTCTGCTCTGCGCCATCTTTTTGCGAAGAAAGATGCAAAATCTCGGCTAATACGTTGGATCCTCTTGCTTCAAGAGTTTGACCTTGTCATTAAGGACAAAAGAGGATGTGAAAACGTGGTCGCCGACCATCTCTCACGACTTCCTTCTTCGCCGTCGCCTCAACTTCCGATCAACGATGTTTTTCCGGATGAACAACTCTTGACAGTATCTCACGAACCCTGGTTCACCGATATTGTGAACTATTTGGCCATAGGGTTACTGCCGACTGAATGGTCAAGTCAGGACAGACTTCGATTCTTATCCCAAGTAAAACACTTTTACTGGGACGAACCCTATCTGTTCAAGTACTTTCCCGACCATATTATTCGTCGGTGTGTCCCTGACGATGAATTCAAGAGTGTGCTGTCATTTTGCCACGATCAAGCATGTGGCGGGCATTTTGGCCCCAGAAAGACAGCTGAGAAGATCTTACAATGTGGTTTCTACTGGCTACAACTCTTCAAAGACGCTCATGACTATTGCAAGACTTGCTCCCGGTGCCAACACTTGGGCCGGATATCCCGGAGGAACGAGATGCCGCTCCAACCAATCTTGGTTGTGGAGATTTTCGACGTTTGGGGGATAGATTTCATGGGGCCGTTTCCCCGCTCTTTTGGGAACCTATACATCCTTCTCGCTGTTGATTACGTCTCTAAGTGGGTCGAGGCTGTGCCCAGCCGGACTAACGACAACAAGGTTGTCGTTAGGTTTCTTAAAGAAAACATTTTCTCCCGATTTGGGCACCCCCGAGCGATCATTAGCGACAATGGAACTCATTCCTGCAATAAGACTTTCGAGGCCTTGATGCGGAAATATTCCATTAATCATAATCTATCTATGCCCTACCATCCCGAAACCTGTGGGCAAGCCGAAGTTTCAAATCGGCAAATCAAGCAGATACTGGAGAAGACGGTTTCTAAGAACCGAAAGGATTGGTTGTTGAAACTCACTGATGCCCTTTGGGCATTTCGAACGTCTTATAAGACCGATCTTGGCATGTCTCCCTATCGGCTTGTGTACGGAAAAGCTTGCCACCTCCCTGTCGAAATAGAGCATCGCGCATTTTGCGTGATAAAAGAACTGAATCTGTCTCTCGAAGATGCGGGCAGCCATCGGAAGCTACAGTTGAACGAATTGAGCGAGCTTAGGGATGAGGCTTACGATAACGCGGTTGTCATTAAGAACCGAACGAAGGTGTTTCACGATAAACACCTTTTGCGCAAAACATTCATACCTGCTCAACAGGTACTGCTTTACGACACCCGGCTACACTTCCATCCAGGAAAGCTCAGATCTCACTGGAAAGGGCCGTATTTTGTGCGGAATGTGTATCCGCAGGGCACTGTGGATTTGGAGAATCCAAAGGACGGTTCATTTTTCAAAGTAAATGGACACCGACTAAAACTGTACCTTAGCGCCGAACCAACAGAGGAGCTCCTGGTCTTATAGGAGCCAGTTTACCCTGCATAATCTTCCTCTGCCTACCACCAAACTTCGGTTATCCAGCCAAGAACAGTGGACACTGTTCCAAATAAGTTTGGGGGTATGTATATACCTTTTTTTGTATATATTTGTGGATATTCATTTCCATTTTTTACTATTCTTCTTTTCTTTAAGAACAAAAAACAATGTGTGTATATCTAACCGGCAATTTTGACCCTTCAATGATCTCTTCATGCAATGATAGTGAGGACACTGTCTGGTTTAAGTTTGAGGGTACACTCGGTACGCATTTCTAACCTTCGCATTCATATGTATATTTTGCATCTGCATACTAAAATCCATAAAAATCAGCAAATTTTCTAAAAATATAAAAAGTTTTCTGTCAAGTTAGCTAATGGGAGAACTCTGATTCAACATTTCGACTGTTTTGTTTGATAAAATAAGAATAACTAAATCTTATTTTTAGATTTTGAAAACCTGAAAGTTAACTCTCCTTTGAAGCTAACTATAGCTGATATACGTCTTTACATCACACTATACGTGTCGTGAGTTTTGGAAATTAGATGACAAGTCTTTTATGTCTAAGAACTTTTAAATGGATAAATGATTTTCTGAGGATCAAATAGGTTTGTTCTGAAATAAGTAATATCAAGAATAGTCTATGAAGTGAAGTAAATATGAAGGAATGTTATTGATGCCTTAATTGGAACTAAGTCTGAAAAATAACCCATCTGAAACTTGATTGGAATGATTACACACCTAACCCACTAAACACGTCTTTAATCCAAAAAAATAACTGAACTGCCGGTTATATCTCCGTTCGCATTGAATCATCATGATTTTCACGCTAAATTGTCTTTTGTTTTTGGGCCTAGGTAACTTGAGTAATTAAGTCCGCTGGGGTGTCTCTACACCTAATGCCCTAAAGCCAACTGGTTTGGGTGCATTGGCCCAAAGCTCGTTAAGAAGCCTAGAATGTCCTGATTAAAACAAAGTCAAGCAAGTGTTCTCTCCGAGTTAAAATTCCTAACGGTTCTTTGTGTGAGAATAATCTTGACAAAAGACAGGTTTTTATAAAAAATATTTCTAGCGGAGATATGAAGGTTTTATTCTATGATAAAGACTATTGCACGTTCACAGAGGTGTGTATGAAATGAAAACAAGAAAAAGGTGGAGTGAAAAATAAGACCTAGTTTCCTGTTAAGGAAAATAGAAATTCTGAAGTTGAAACCTTACTGGAAAACGAAACTTGAAAAATGCTTAACTCTTTATAAAACTTATGTGATCCTTTTAAAATTTTTATCTGGGCTTTATTGTATGACATGATGACTTTATTCGACCCTTCTGAAACTTAACGACACTATTTGCACTGCACATAAAGACATATAAAATCTTAAGTTAAATAAGAAGCGAGATATGAAAAAAAAATGTTTGATAGTCTAGACTTAGGATAATAGAATTGTTATTTTCTGAAACAAAACTTTAGGGTTTGAATTATAGTTATTTTGTAAAACTAGCTTGACAGGATTTTATGGGTAGTATCCGCTGAAAACCCTCCGGAGACAACACTCCTCCTACTAGGGACACCTAGAGGTTTAACGGCTTGTTGCACGTGCTCAGTGCAATCGCGTTCCCTGCGAAAGTGAGGTTAGGAAATTTTTTGTGAATAAATTGGCTTTGCTCGGGACGAGCAAATGATAAGTTTGGGAGTATTTGTTCATATCAGATTTTTGCATTTTTATACCGCCCAATTTTTATCACATTGCTTATTTGTAGGTACTCTTGAGCCGTGTTTGCTAGTCAATTGCAGGATACATGTTCTCGGCTCTAAACGGTGAAATTCATGGAAAAGCACGACAAATTCCGGATTACTGCAAACCACAGATAAAACACGGATCTCCGCTCTCTATCCGTATGTTGCCGCACACCAGTCTAAGGGACAAAATGGCAAATCGATGTCATTTTCATGCACAAAGCTCAATGTCAACACAAGATCCAACATATCTACGCGGAGCTCAAGAAAATCATGGCAAAAGATCCACATCACATCACCTTTTGATCTACTACAATTCTGGAAGAAATATGAAGAGCTTCTGAGAAAAGTACTGTACCACACTGTAGAGGACTACAAACCAGGGAAAGCCACAAAATCGTGTGACCTAACTCCTCTAGACGGCCGCGGTTCCGCGGCATAAGCGCGCTTAGGCCGCGGAACCGCGGCCATACTGGCTCAGTGGACGATCATCTTTTAGGGGTTGTTTGGTCTTTTTATGATGGTTCATAATGTTGCCCTAGAATTTCTGTTTCCTGCCTATAAATAGTCCAGAACTTGCCAAAGCCAAGGGTCCATATTCTTGTATTTAGATTTTAGAATACATGTGTTGTTCTTCTTCCTCCTCTCATCTCTTCTCCATTAAAAACTTGTAGTGAGCTTTTGTGAGTGAAGAATGAATAAAGGAGTTCTTGTTCTTACCATGCTTATCTTGTTGTAATTGTTAATTATATTTGCTTGTATTTTTCATTTGCTAATCTAGTTGTTGTTATTTGTTGTTTGTTTCTTTCTTGTTCTCTTTTTCTTTATCCTTTAAACAACTATGATGCTTAAGCTTGATCTTTGCCAAAGTGAGGTCTCAAATAGCTAGTTGTAATCTTCTAACCTCTTTCTTTCTATCTTCCTCCTTTGTTTTATTTTCTTTTCCTTATAATGGGTGAGTAGTTTTTATACTTGTTAGGGTAGGATAAGGAAAGTTTGAGAGAAGGAAATCTCTCACACTCTTTTCTTGCCCAACATCTTAATTCGGACTCCCGTTAATTGAACCACAATCTGCTCCCTACGGCACCCTATCCTACATGATAGCGGTGATTTCTTAGTGAGACCGGTTGTGGTTGAATTAACCGGAGGTTAAGGCTAAGAGCCAAGAACGGAGAAGCACCAAAAGAAAGAACTTATACGTTGGAAAGCCTAGCTTATACTCGCAAGCTCCTTCCTAGTCGTGCTAATCCCCGTTGTTGCCGATTACCGTAACACCGACATTAAGAGTGGCAACGAAAGAAGTGAGCGACTCCTAACTCAAACTAACCTAATCCTAACCCTAAAAAGCTCTCTTTTTATATCATTTTAGCACATAAGTAATCTAAAAACAAACCTGGACAATTGGACTTAACTCGTTAAAGCACATAGAAAAAGATTCCCATCTCCCTGCGGACGACCCGTACTCAACCGGCTAGCTACAAGCGAAACCGTCTTGATTGAGGTAATAAACTTAGCACGCAAAAACTCTACCAATCATGTACTCATAACCTAATGAGCACCTGCATACTATCTCCAGTACAACGTACTAATGGCTGTGGGAAGAACCTTCTCCCCCGCTGGGATGAGAAGCATATACACTAGTCTACTATGGAGTATCGATGCCCCGTCTCGATAATCCTACGACTAGAGACCTGTATAAAGATGTGCTTATAGACTACCCATCCTCCACTAGTATGACTGCCATCACAACGCTGGTAATCAAGCAAAGGTCCTAAGGGCTCTACCAATATGTATAAGCGATACGTTAAAACACATGCACATATTGAGATAGAAACAAATCAGGTAGTATACTACCATTTTGAGCAATACTGTTACTATATCCGTGTATATCCCAAGCTTCCATTAAGTAATATACAATCCAGTATGATACAATAATGGCATCTAGGTCATATATCACTAACAATCCCGAGCAACATGGAGACAGTGAGCGATTGTCAGGGATTCGTCTCTCCCGGTATTAGGAGTCGATTTCGCATTGTGTCCGGTTGGCCAGAACCATAAAATCTTGGTCAAGACAGTTGAGATTTACTGAGGGTTAGATCAGTAGTTTCTCTGATCGGTCCTAAGCCACAGCGACACGACTTATCGTGTTATTAGGGGTCGGACGTTTACCACCCCTAGACCCGGTATGCGATATTCTCAGACGAACAGACCGGACTGTACGGAGATTGTCACAGATAGGCTCAGTAGGGATTCAGATGAGTTTGCTCGACGGCCTTTTATTCGACATGTACCTAGGTAGCCATTACGTACAGCTAGTGCCGCTGACGTGCTTGTGGTTAAACCCGCTGCCAGCATACTTTCGAGTCTTTAGAGTGTGTAAGAAGGTTTCCCTGGTTCAGGAGAAACCTGTTAGTTATATGTATGCCCTAGAGGCCATTACTGTACATACGATGTATATTGTAGTGGATGCTTGGACATATATAGGGAGGACTTTCTTGCTCGACATGATAGTATGCTATCTGGTTACACTTTACCTTAACGTGTATACTGATTGTCTCTTTGTTACATGTTGGTAAAACCCTTAGGATGTGTACTTGACTATCTGGACTATGATGCGGATCATATTAGTGGGGACATGGTAGTCCGTAAGTACATCCTTCAAGGTCCCTAGTCGTGGGTGTATCGAGACAGGGCATCGATGCACCAGAGTAGACTAGCGTATACGCATCTTGACCCATATGATGGGCGATGGATGATCCCATATCCATCGGTGTTTGACATCAAGGATGGTGTACGGGTGCTCAGTGGAGACTGGGTACACTGGACGGACTCGCCGAGAAGTCCCAGATGGTATTATACCTCACGTCAGATGGCAGTTCTCCGGTGACACTAGTACAGAGTAGTCTGTTGACCCGAGATCGTCATAGAGTCTTGTGTGATTCCCACTATGCTTTGATTTCCACCTTACCATGTCCAAGAGGGCGTGCAAAATGGTGGTTTTTGAGTACAGTCTCGAATCACATAGAGGCAATGAGCGATAGGAGGGGATTCGTCTCTCCCGGTATAGAGAGTTGATGTTGTGCTGTGTTCGATTGGCTATAACCGGAAATACCTGGCCAGGGTTCCTGAGATTTACTGGTAAGTATTACCAGTAGTTTCACGAACTGTTATAGACCTCATATCGACACGACTTATCGAGCTACCGGGGTCTGACGTTTACCACCTCTAGGCGAGATGTGCGATATATCAGACGATGAGACCGGACTGTACGGTTAGTGTTACTGGTTGGATTCACAGGAGTGTGAGCAGGCTTGCTCGTTGATCTTCTGATCGCTCAATACACGGGTGGCCGTTACATTTAGAAGACCGCTTGCGGCTTGTGGGTGATTGATGTGATCACCACCTACTGCCGGCGTATTGACGAGTCTTTAGAGTCCTACACAGGGGTTTCCTGGCTCAAGCGAAACGAAATAGGAGCGCATATGAGATATGTGCGGGACCGAGAATAATACCAGTATGTGATACTGTATTCTATTCTCGCGATTTGTGACATTGATCGGTTGTATGCGATATAGCCGGGTTATCGGATCAAGTGTTGATTCGATAAGTTGTTACTATTGATATTAGTCGGTTATATGCGATATGACCGGATCATTAAATCAAGTATTGATTTAATGATTTAATGTATAATTATATATTTGATATATCACTTTACATTAACTAGTATTGGTTCACTTAAGATTGATTTTCTCACTTGATATGCACAAGTTGTATATGTGATATATTTTTGTGCACTAGATTGTATCATGTTTGATGATACATGCAAACTTGGGTGTGTATGATTTACACCATGTTTAGTTAATGGTTAGGGTTTTATTTTCTTTATTTATTTTGTAAAAACAAAATGGTGGCTTTATTTGTTATTTGCTAGAAGCTTCATGATGCTTCAAGCATCTTTGAAAAGTTTAACCATTTTTGTTTTGTTCTTAAACCTAACCTTTACCAAAACCCTAGTTTACTCTCTACATGAGTTAATCTCACCCATGGTTGCAACATGATAGAGATCACTTGAATTTTCTTTTTGAAATAATTCATTTTCTTTTCTTCTTCTTCTTCTTCTTCTTGATGAAGTGAAGAAAGCTTGCTAGAAAATTTCAAGTGTTGAAATCAAGTGAGAAATCCAAATCCAAAGTGAACCCACTTCTTATTTCTTCATCCTCTACCACTTTCCATGTTGTATAGGGTGTTTTCTTCACAAGGTTCATGACCAAGTGAAGATGGAGCTTGAGTTTGAGTCGCCTCGACGTAGATCATCTTCGGCACTGAAGTCAACGACCTAGCCCGCTCGTTTCTCCGACAAAACCATCGCTAGAGTCCGGGATTCCGATGATCGCAGCGGAGGGACGTCAACACGGAGCTAAAGAAGTGGAGGACCGGATCTACAAAGGTTGTAATCCCTTTCACTTATGTTAGTAAAGTTGTTTACTAGCTTATAGTTTCGCCTATCCTCTAGTTAACGATCTCGTTTAGGGTTTCTCGGCACCTAAAAATTTGAATTTGGCATGGTAGACGCCTTGTGGAACCCCTTGAGTGTGCCTAGAAACCTTATAGTAGTATCAGAGCCAAGCTAGAGCTTTAGGCGAAGTGTAGACGAAGTTAGAAACCCGATCCTAATCGCAACCCCGATCTGTACATTTTTGAAAACAGTGGATTATTCCAAATTAAAAATATCCAAAAAATACAGTAGGGTTTTATAAGAGTTATTGTGAACCACGTGACCCCAAGTTGACTAATTAGCGGCGGAACCGCGGCGACACCCTGGCTTGTGCGGCGGTTCAGCGGCCATAAAGGTGACTCTTGTCACGTGCTCTGCACAGTAATGTCTAACTGAATTTCCTGTGTTTTCTGGGAATTTTTAAATTACACTCAAGAGTTGAGTTATCTAGGGTGTATTGGGGATTTGATAATTTGATCGGAAACTTTAACTGCGTCTATGTGTTTTTCCGGGTGTTTTAGAACATGTTAAAAAGTTCGACCGGATATAAATACCCAATTTTTCCCCTGCCGGAAAATTTCCAAGTGTTGGATTTTTTCCGTAGTTTAAGAACGTTCTAAGTAGTGCAAGTAACGCGATGGACCCTCTAGAAGACAACAAACCTTAACTCGATTATGTGACCGTCTTGAACTGCCCTTTGAACCTTAGGGTTTGGGGCAGTACGGCATGCCACATGTGAGGCGTTGGCTTGACCCTTCTACGGCTGGACCGTTGGTACTGTGGCATGAAATGGATATTTCTAAACTTATTTCAAGTATTGAGCTGTTTCGGGAAAACTTGGGTGTTTGATTGTTCGATCGGAAAGTTTAACATTTTCTATTTATCTGGAATGTGATACAATATTTGGAATCCACAAGTAGTTATGAGATAACTGATTTGAATATTATAAACATAGTAGTTTAGTCTCAAATGATCGATTGCCATGGAATTTTGATGCGATAAAAACTCCGTCGCAATCACGTAGCGTACGCGGATACTCGCCGGGTAAACTTAATAGACAGCCATGCCCCATAGCCCCGACCAAGTGACTGTAGGAGAACCCCGTCGCCAAAAGCATCCGTTCGGGTGCTCGCGGCAGCGGTGTTCCGCCTTAGTGTACTTCGTCAACGGCATCCGGGGGTGCGGCCGTCTACTAAATTTTGCGACGAGCATTCGATCAATTTATCGGGAATCTTGTAGAATTTCCCGACTTGATATTGAAAAGTGTTTTCGATATAGAGACTAAAATGCGGGGTTTATAACTGTTAGGCATGCGATGTCTAAGGAGGTTGCGGATTCCAACTGTTGTAGTTTTACACTTTCTTTTATGTGACCGTAAGTGTAATATGTGATATCGCCGGTTTCGTTGCTATATGTCAACGACAATTGGGATGCGTATATTTACTTACGTTGATGACATGTGATGTTATGTGTTGCTGGATATGTTATATTGGATCGTCGCGTTTTGAATAGCCGGGGGTTTTATGTGAGATGAGAGTTTTTATTTTCATTCATGTAAAATCAATTGTATGTAATATTCTTTTATTGGGGCACTTCCGGGTTGAGGTTGATGTCACCATTTGTATATTATTTACTTTTCCACACTAGGATAGACCCAAGGAGGAGAGCACAAGTAACCGGGTTCTAGAGTCCAGTGGGAGACCAACTCGAGGAGTCGAGCCCGGGTCTCCTAACTCTAGAATTAGTAGGGTTGCTTGCCACTCTCGTAGGGGTCTAGGGGTGTGGGTTTGGCTATTCATCGCGACCGTGGAATCCGTGTTTTATACAGGCTCGTATTGAAAACACGGACGTCCTAGTATATCCAATATTTCATATGTTTCTTCTACTGCGATATTTGTGATGTGATCATTTGATATGTTGAGATAGATACTGTATATAGTATATATGATATATTATATAGACGATACTTATGTTTTGCACCCGCGCTAGCCCTGCCCCGCTCTGCCGTTAGTTACCTGACCTAACGGTGCACGAGAGGACATCGAGGCAAATGCGGATAGCATAAGTGTACGTCGTATTTATCTGTGATGTTTAGGTGATTTAAATGATAGGAATTCATTAATATGATTAATGAAAGAAAAAGAAACCTAAAAGATGTTGTGGAATCGAATTTTCAAAAACAGGTACCTACGGTTCTTGCTTTGCATCGCGGTGTTCCTTGTAGAACATCCTGCACCTTATTCGATAAGGAAAGGGCCGAGATCCCTTCACCGGGAGTGAACCCTTTAGCAATGACTGGCAGATGCTACACCCCTCGGTTTGTCTTTTGATTGCTTTTGGAGTTTTTGCTTTGCATAGTGATATATATAATATATCCTGCACCTTATTCGATGAGGAAAGGGCCGACGATCCCTTCACCGGGAGTGACCCCTTTAGCGAAACTAGAAAATCCTCAAAAACACTCCATTTTAAAATCATTTGATTCTACAACGATATCAAGTTCACTACGCAATAGGTTTTCAGAAAAACCTGTCGTAGCCTTCCGTCACTTCAGATAAATCCTGCTTAGTATTCGTGCTGCGTTTGTTGACCTTGTCAAGGCGCAGTGTGCGGTAGCTGACCAGTATTTATCTGTTTATGCATATGATGCAGATTGTTTTAGGGTAGTCGTACGGCCTTGTTGACCTTGTCAAGGGTCGTGCGGGTGAGTTTGATTCAATCAAGAAATGACGGGTTGAACTTGACTTACGGTCTATGGTTTGTTGACCTTGTCAAGGTCATAGATCGTTTGGGGCAAAATATTATCGGGAATTTCAAGTGTTGAAATTTGCAATGAGATTGCATACCTTCTATGAGATAGTTGGATCCCGATACCCGCTGCGAGTAAGAGTTACTCCTGGGAGAGTTTTACATATTACAATTAGCCGATGAAGTATGTGTCTAGAAAGGTGTCAACGGGGTTACGCCTCTGTGAAAACGAGGTTTACTTTAATTAGGTCCGTGCGAAAGCACGGGGAACCTCCCTCAAAATACCGACACTGGCCTGGCTAAAAAATTGGCGAACTTGTAGCGTGTAATTAATCCCGGCTAGTCTTTCCTTTTAGGGTTTGAAGGAAGATTTGATAAAAACAGTGGGAGCCATCCTGATTAGATAAAATAATAACCAATCTGATCTTGCAAGAGCATACGCAGAGTGTTTTCTTCTCTCTCTCTCCAGGTAGCGACCATATCATACCTTAATCAAGATAATAATACGGATATATTGACCGAACCCGCTTGTTATACTGAGCTGGGGAACGTTGGTCCCGCTCCAACTTATAACTGTTATAAGACAGAGCAGGAAATAGGGGAATACCAGATTTCCCGTGCCGTCCAAACGAAGAAAGTGCATGCTGATGCAACATCTTCGGGTGTGTACATTACATAGAACTGTTTCTCAGTATCCTTTACGTCCTCGGTATGAGATACCGGATCAGGATCCCGCATATGTAATTTGTTACATGGGCTACAGATAGGTAGAGAACTGAGAACGGGTGATAAGTTTCATGAGACAGAAAACGGTGCAAGTGTTGCAGCCAAGTCTGTTGGTCACTGTCACCCTGTATTACCAGAATACATTGATTCTGAACGAATGTCATTAGATACCGAACCTGATATACAAAATCATATCGGTCTCTTTATTAGTAAAGAAAGGATATAATTTTGTATTGTTGGATAATGTTTTGCACATATCATATATCAAGAGTTGATCGGTTCAGGCACGTTATCTAAAAGCATATACATTCTAAATCAGACCACAGTTCTTGAGATACAGAACACACACAAGAGGAAGAGTTCAGAATTGAGCGATTCCTTCTTGAGGTATTGTAGACTAGATCAAATCAATGTGACCCAACTAGCTAAAGTTACATTTAGATGCATATTTAAATCAGTTTGAATTTACATCTTGTGAAACTTGCCGGTCATGTCACAGAGATAAAATGACCACAACTCTGTTTATTGGAAACAGAGAAAGAGTTATTGAACTCTTGGGATGATACATATTGATGTATGTAGGTCCCCTGTCTATACATACCAAGACCGGTTCTTGGCACTTTATTACATTCTCTGATAATCTCTCTAGATTCAGACATATGTTCCTGTTGAAACACAAGTCCGAACCTTTTGAGATATTCACAGAATATAAGTTAGAAGTAGAGAACCAAAATACGGGTATAAATGCTATGTCCTTTGATGAGATCAAGGAAGAGAATACTTGAGCATGGAATTCCTGGACTATTTTAAAGGAGAATGAGATTCTCTCTCAGCATTACTCCTCCGTATACACCATAGCACGATGGTATATCGGGGCGGAGCAATAGCACCCTATGTGATATGCTGTGCTCTATGATGAGTACTACTGAGTTTCCTATTTCCTTTTGGGAGTTATGCACTTGAGAAGCTGCATACCTATTGAATAGGGTTCAAATCAAATCAGTTTCCTACCACTTCATATGTGATATGGAAAGGGAAGAGCCCATATCTTAAGTTGGTTAAGATTTGGGGTTGTCCAGACTATGTCTAAAAGCAAAATCCGGACAAGCTCGAGGCAAGGTCTGTTAAGTAGAACTGGAAAGGTTCCAGCTATACAAACCGCAGCAAATGATTTGGTAGAACCAAAGGATTCAATAGTAACCAACGAACCTCACCCTCTCCGCCGATCTAGTAAGGTTCCTCACCCACCTGAGGGTTACTTCGGTTTCTTTATGACAGTGGGAGCGAGGATTGCATCATGAGATGATGACCCAACTAGTTTCGAGCTGGCCATCAGGAGTGGGACTCTGTAAGAATGGCTGGATGCTTAGCGATCTGAGATGGAATCCTTATACACCAACAAAGTATGGACTTTGGTTGCTTTATCTGAAGGGTTAAATCCCCATCAGGAGTAAGTATATCTTAAGAAGATTACTTGGTGTATATAGAAAGATTAAGACTTTCAAAGCTATACTTGTTAAAGGTTTGCATCATAGACCAATTGTGGCTAATGATGAAACTTTTTTCTGGGACCTATGCTTAAGTCCATCCAGATCCTACTTGCCACGGCTACATACCATGAATACGATATCTGGTGGTTGGGTGTCATGACTGCTTTTCTAAGATGATGTTTTAGAAGAGAGCGTCTATAAGTACACAGCCAGAGGGCTTCATAGACACTGGGAGCAGCGGAAACGTGTACAAGTTGCTTTATAGGATAAAGCAGGCATCGCGGAGTTGGAATGTCTGTTTTGTGGTAGTCAAAGAGCTTGACTTCATCAAAATGGTAGATGAACCTTGTATATACAAAAAGATAGTAGGGAGTATGGTGATGATCCTCGTAGAGTACGTAGATGACATACTCTTGATAGGGAAGGTGTTTCCTATGCTACGTTCGGTCAATCTCCGCTTATCACAAGGATTCTCCATAAAGGATCAAAGTGATACCTACTAAATCCTGGATTTTGGATCTATGAGATAGATCAAATTGGATGTTAAGATACTCACTAGTTGTAGTGAGATGGTATCAATCAATCCTGGGGAGAATCACTGGAAAGGTTCCAGGGTGATAAGGACGACTGAAAGTCAGTCGCAGGCATTGTCTTTACCCTCAGTGGAGGGACGGTATGTTGGAAGAGTTCCAAGCTAGATACCGTGACATACTAGACGATTAAAGGCAAGATACATCGTTACCAAGGATGCTACCAAAGAGGCAGTCTGGATATATATAAGTTCATGAGATGAACTTCGTTAATACCATTGTGTGACAATGGAGTTGTGGCTTTTGCCAAGGAACCCCCCCCCCCGTCCCATCAGAAATCTAGATATAATTCTTAGGCAGTATCACCTGATCATGGAGATGGATGATCTCCAGGGAGATCGAGGTTAGGAGAGCAGACAGAGAGGACAACAACGCGGATCCACTCACAAAATCCTTTTCCCCAGTAGAAACTTTTATGGGATGGTTGAGTATAAGATACTTCAACCACAGCTAGTTGTAGGGTATGTGATACCACAACAGATGGCCCTAGTGCAAGTGGGAGATTGTTAGTTATATGTATGCCCTAGAGGCCATTACTGTACATATGATGTATATTGTAGTGGATGCTTGGACATATATAGGGAGGACTTTCTTGCTCGACATGATAGTATTCTATCTGGTTACACTTTGCCTTAACGTGTATACTGATTGTCTCTTTGTTACATGTTGGTAAAACCCTAAGGATGTGTACTTGACTACCTGGACTATGATGCGGATCATACTAGTAGGGACATGGTAGTCCATAAGTACATCCTTCAAGGTCCCTAGTCGTGGGTGTATCGAGACGGGGCATCGATGCACCAGATTAGACTAGCGTATACGCATCTTAACCCATATGATGGGCGATGGATGATCCCATATCCATCGGTGTTTGACATCAATGATGGTGTACGAGTGCTCAGTGGAAACTGGGTACACTGGACGGACTTGCCGAGAACTCCCAGATGGTATTATACCTCACGTCAGATGGCAGTTCTCCGGTGACACTAGTACAGAGTAGTCTGTTGACCCGAGATCGTCATAGAGTCTTGTGTGATTTCCACTGTGCTTTGATTTCCACCTTACCACGTCCAAGAGGGCGTGCAAAACGGTGGTTTTTGGGTACAGTCCCGAATCACATGGAGGCAATGAGCGATAGGAGGGGATTCGTCTCTCCCGGTATAGGGAGTTGATGTTGTGCTGTGTTCGATTGGCTATAACCGGAAATCCCTGGCCAGGGTTGCTGATATTTACTGGAAAGTGTTACCAGTAGTTTCTCGAACTGTTATAGACCTCATATCGACATGACTTATCGAGCTACTGGGGTCTGACGTTTACCACCCGTAGGCGAGATGTGCGACATATCAGACGACGAGACCGGACTGTACGGTAAGTGTTACTGGTTGGATTCATAGGAGTGTGAGCGGGCTTGCTCGTTGATCTTCTGATCGCTCAATACCCGGGTGGCCGTTACTGTAAGTGCACGGCGGCGCCCCGGCCGTCAATCCGATGCCCGAATGCGTAAGCGATTATTTACTTTAACTTTTTAAACCGGCACCACCGCGCACTAAAATCCCGGATCGGGCCATTAACATAGTCTTAGCTAACTAGAGAAGGGGTAGAGAGATATACCGAGCGATCCGTGTCCTTCGGTCTTCTCATCGTCGTCCCGATCTCCCCGCGGAATCTCCGATCTTCAACTCCTCGTCGGAAGGGCACCACTTCGCCGGCTTCTTTTAGGGGCTCCCACCTCTGGACCGAGGCAACTCGGGCACGAAGTTGGCGAGCCGACGTGCCCAAGATTTGCTGTAGAAAACGTGTAGTGCTCTATATCTCATTTGGGGTTTAAGGAAGTTGCCTTTGGTTGAGGAAATGAACCATGAATCTTTTGCAATGAACTAGGGAATTTTTGTAGCAAGAAATGAACAAAAATCCCTCTCTCAAATTTTGGGCAGCCCCTATATTGGCTTGGCCGGCCATGGTAAAGAGAATAGGGAGAGAGAGAGTGTGTGAGGAGTCTCAATAATCCAAAAGGGAGTGTGGAAGCTATCATCCACCCAAGAGAGCGAAAAGAGATGATAAGAAGAAATCATCACCAATCAAAAACAACACTCTTCCAACCTCATCATAACCCATCACTAACAACCATGATGAACCAAAAGTCAAGTCATGATGAAAAGAATATGAAGTCAAATGGTGGAGGAATTATCATGATACAACAATATGCAAATAACACCCTCCACTAACCAAATTTGCATGCTTGCAAATAAGCCCTCCTCCACCAATCTTCAGCCAATGAAAGATACAAAGAAATATGGCTGAAACGGAAAACAAACTGGCAACTTCATAAAACTGATCCCGTAATAAATTACATGAAAACCCCGCTACTGTATATACATACCTGCATTTGTATTTCGACCGAAATACAAATGCAAAGAGACAAAATCTACACTGTGCAATACTAGGATCCGGCTTAAACCAAAGCCCGCTGGTATTAACCGTCCGATCCTGATCCGTGCAATGCCGCACGTATCTGATCGAACCCTGCCATATCTCCATACGGCCTCTACAGCGTTTTGCCCGAAATTGAGCAATTGTCTGTGGGGGACTCTAAAGACTCGTCAATACTATGGCTGTGGATTTAACCACTAGCACGTCAGAGGTATTAGCCATACGTGACGGGCTACCAGCTATTGACCAAAAGGGACGTCAATGAGCGAACTCATCCTGACATCCTACTGAGCCTGTCAGTGACAATATCCGTACAGTCCGGTCCGTTCGTCTATGAGCATCACATGGCGGGCCTAGGGGGTTGGTAAAAGTCAGACCCCCAAAAGCGGTACAAGTAGTGTCGGAGTGTAGCCCAGAACACCCTGAGATACTACTGGAATACCTAACAGTAAATCTCCTTCCTTGGCCAAGGACTTCGTATAATGGCTCTCCTAGACACAGCACGACCTCACCCCTAATACCGAGAGAGACGAACCCCTGAAGATCCGCTCACTGCCTCCATGTGGCTCGGGACTGTACCCAACTAAAACCTGTTTGCACGTCTCCTTTGAGCGTGGTAGGGTTGTAATCAAAGTACAGTGGGAACTCACACGAGACAAATGACGATCCTCAGGTCGATGAACTAACCTGTAGACATGTCACCAGGGAACTGCTATCTGACATCAGGTATAAGACCAACTAGCAGGTTCCCGGCGAGTCCTGTCCGGTGTACTCATAACCTAATGAGCACCTGTATACATCTTAGGTGATCCAACTGACACCAGTGTCTTATGAGACCGGCTACCGCCCCTCGTCGGGGTCTCGACTGTATACACTAGTCTACTCTGGAGTATCGATGCCCTGTCTCGAAACTCCCTCGACTAGGGACCTTTTAAGGATGTGCTTATAGACTACCAGCTCCCACGTATATGATCGCCCTCATACTGCCGGCAGTCAAGCAAGAATCCTAGGGGCTCCACCAACGTGTAATAGTAACCTGTAAGGTCACCTGAAGCAGTACACGATGATAAAGGTAAACCAAATAGGATACTATCTTCTTGAGTCAGACTGTCCTACCAGAATAGGTCCTCCCTCAATCATTGCAATCACGTTCCTGTGATCCAATAATTGACTCTGAGGGCACTATCTCCAACAATCTCCTACTTGCACTCAAGGCTAATTATTGCGATGTCGCATACTCACAGCCCGTATGATACCGAACACCCAATTCCTCTACTAGTCAGTCTCACAAAGCTCGTTTGCGAAACTATTGCGTTCGAGGAATAGCCTTAGTGAGTGGATCCGCTTTGATGTTTCTTTCTATGTCTCTCTATATCTCAAGTTCGCGGAGAAACCCTTCTCCCGAAATGAACAATACCTGTCTTAGAATGTGTCTGGATGTCTGATGGGACCTAGCTCATAAATGAACTCCAAATCCAAACTTCTTAGACTGTATCGTCAACTGAACTTAATTAGTATCCTGCGCCATGCCTCCCTCAGTATTGCCTTGGACCACCTATCCAAAATACTGCCCCTCGTTAGAAGGAAAACTATAACTCTGACAACCTCCTTGTCGTCCAGGTCACCTAGGAAGCCTGGAATGATAACTGTCTCCCGAACGAGGTTGTCGTTATCATATCCCTAGAACATCCACTTATGTTCTAAAACTGCTTCCGACCGTCTCTTCAGGATTAGATCAATATCAACTTATTGCATCTATTGCAAAAACAACATCTGGTCTGGTAATTGACATATCATGATTGACTCAATTGCCTAAGCAAGTGATCTGCCAATCATGCACATCCCTCTCCCCTTCTGTAAGACAACTTTAGAGAGGGTGACTCCATCACCTGCAGGTACACTATCGTGCCAGGAGTCATCCATTCTAAATACTCTTAGAATGCTGTCTAAGTACCCTTAATTTGGAAACCACCCAAATCTAGATCTAAAACCATAGATCTAGTAACCAGCATGTCTGATATAATGTCCAAGTCCCATGTGGAGAAACTACTGTGTGACGACCAAAGTATAACCGATCGTAGTATAGGAATATCACTTCCTACTCTGTGTATGTCATGCAAATACCAGGACATCACACCCTACTACCTTCTTAACAGATCCATCCCCTATTCTGATGAAGTCAAACCTATGACTGTCACATCAGAAATAGATGATCTATCTCCGCTACATCTGCTTTAGTCTATAAATAGACATAAGCTACCTGTCCACCAATGCTTCCGCTGCTCTGACTGACTACGACAACCCTCTGGCAGAGTCATAAAGACGTACACTTCTAAAGCCAGTTTAGAACGACGCTATACTCATCCTCCCGCCGGGTTTCGCAGCCTGGAACAACAGAAATGGCAAGTATGGGTAAACAAGAACCTCCCTGTCACCGTCCTTGAGGCTACCGGAGTACCTCTCGGGCGCCTGAGGTTACCCACCGTATCTGCGGAGTGGCCAATGGAATGTCAATCCAGATTGAATCTTTAGGTTCTTATCAAATTTTCAGTAATCGTCTGTGGTTCTGGAATCACTTCCAGTTCTACCATACTCCCACTACTGTTTTCTGGAAAAATCCATTTCTTTTAAAATTGTGGCGAGTCAAGAACAATATCACTATTGATCTTCTAGATGGTAGAAAATCAACCCTCGTCGTAGCCTGGGTCAACCCACAGACAGCCATTACAGAAACGTGCCTTGAGTTATCCAGAGTCTGGTTTTAAGCATAAGCCGGACAACTCCCCGTACATTAACATCGTTAAGATATGAACTGTTCTATATCCAATATAGAAACAGAGGCACTGATTTAATTGAACCAGATTCAAATCATGCAGCTGTCTCCAGTGCATGTCAACTAAATGGAAAAAGGCTGATCAGCGTTACTCAACTTAGGAATGCTTCCAATTATGAGTAAACTGAAAGAGATGCAAGTTCTCTTAATCATCACTATCAACTGAATACCACACACAAGTATCTACATCTTCGATCACTTTGAAGAATCCCGATATCTGCAATACCTGGTTCTCTACTTTATTCAAATACCTATAACTTCTCAAAATTCGGACCCTGTGTTTCCACGAATCACCTGTCTAAAAACTAGAGAAGTCATAAGTAAAACGAATATAGTACGAGGACCAACCCCTCTGTCCTAATGGACACTGGACAACATACAATACCCTGTACAAGTCCCTTGAGTCTAATAACTCACTCCCTGTGTGTCGCAGGTTGAAAACTGTATTTATGGTTAAGAAGAAATACACTGCTGTTTAATGCTCCTTACCTGACCATCCACTGATATAGGTAAATGTCATCGACATAATTTCAAAAAGGTATATCTCACTCTATAAAAATAGACGTACAGATATATCAATTTGAAATTGGTGCATAACAGCGGATATTCAAAACCAAATATTTGCCGTCCGGCAAACAACCCAGGTGACTTCCTCAAATATCACCGATTACAACGAATCCCGATATAATGAGGATGATCACCTAATTCCCAATAATTTACTCCCACTCATCATCTGTAAAATCATACAGATGTGAGAATCATACCTGGTAAATACATACCCTGGAGCAAGTGTCTAATTGGGAAATCAGTTTTCCTTTAACAGTACACAGTGAAACTGAAACATTGAAATGTTTCGATGGGGTATCCCGGTATTCCTAGTAAAGCTTCTTCCATTATCCAGATTCACAACTGTAACCGTGTAATTCTTTGCCATCTTTCCAAATCCCTTTATATGTCTTTAGTCATTAACTTCTGTACACCCCTTTAGGCCAAATGGTTTTCTTCCTTCCCTACCGTTCGGCACCAGCCTATGGTTTGGAAGAAGACTATCCAATAAGCATAATGTGTGTACTGTCCTAATCCTAGGAGCACTCGCTATGCGAGAGAAGGTGAAGATAAAAGACAACCAAATAAACCTCATTCCCATTTCTCCTGAACCAGAATCCATCCCCGAACTGGAAAAAGTTCCTTTCAAGTTCGTATATAACCATACGATGGAGTATCCAATAAACTGTGGATCTTCGTAGTGATACGGAGTGTCCTTGAGAAATACAAAGGTGATTTAGGATTGGCGAAGAAATACTTGGTCTGGTCGTGAATAGCAGTCGCAATTTACTTTGCTCTCTTACTAATCCCTTGACATGTCTTTACTTAATTCCTTCTGTACACCATCGTTAGGCTAATTGGTTTTCTTCATTCGCTACCGGTCGGCACCTGCCTATGGTTTGGAAGAAGACTATCCAATTTGCGTAATAGGTGTACTATCTCCTAAACCAAGGAGTACTCGCAACCCGAGAGAAGGTAAAAGGAAAAGACAACTGAATAGTCCTATTCGTTTTCTCCAGAACCGGAAACCATCCTCGAATAAATCCCTTCAAGTTCGTATATAACCATACGATGGTTTTGTCCAATGGAAGTGGACGTTCGTAGTAATACGGGGTGTCCTGGAGAAAAGGGTAAAAGTAGGAGTGGCAATGAGTTATGCAACTCTGACAATCCAAAAGCCAGTGTAAGAAGGTTCGGTTTAATTTTGGTCACTGAGTCATAGTCATTGGGTCGGGTCAATGGTCGCTGCCAAAGAGAGAGAGAGAAAAGAAACACTCAGCGTGCACTCTAACCTAGATCAGAATGGTTACCAATTTATCTAATCTGGAAACCTCCCACTGTACCGTCAAATTCTCCTCCAAACCTAAAAGAAGAATTAGTCGGGATCACCCGAGGAGTAAACAAACTCATCAGTGGGAATCGGGATCCAACTATCATCGCATGATAATGTGATGGAATCCGCTCACATCATCACACTCTAGAAGGTATGCGCATATCTTGTAAGTTTCAGTTTATTTAGAAACTCCCGATGTGATTTTTACCCCATGCTCTTATGACCTTGACTTTGGCCAACATATCATAAGTCACATGTCAAGTTCTACCCGTCATTCTCCAGGTTAATTTGAGCCCACCCGTACATACCCTTGACTTTGGCCAAAATAGTAGTACGACTGCCCCAAACCAACGCATTTATCTATGCTGCATATGAATACCCAATAGCTACCAATCACTGTGCCTTGACTTTGGCCAACATACACAGCTTGAATACTATTGACCACCCATATGAAACGACGGAGGGCTGCGAATGGTTTCTGGCGAAAACCTTTAACGTAATGAACTTGATATCGTTGAAGGAACCGGATAGCTTTTAAAAATATAGTGACGAAAACCTTCGCTAAAGAGGTCACTCCCGGTGAAGGGATCTCGGCTCTTTCCCCGTAGAATGAGGTGCAGGATATTCCAACTGAATACCACGATGCAAAGCAAAAGTAATCGGCTATAGTGAAGTTAATGCCCTGACGCGAACTTCTGTCCAAGGGGTCACTCCCGGTGAAGGGATCTCGGCCCTTGCCTCGTCGACTGAGGAGCAGGATATTCCAACTGAATACCACGATGCAAAACAAAAGAGAACGTCCTTGCAATAACAGCTTTTTGAAAAGTGTTCCAACAACATCAGAATAGGTTTGTTTTTAACTTGCATTGATCCGAATCAACGCAGTCCCATCAATTGATCACACCAATAAAGAACGAAAATAATGATGTACGTATATGCCATCCGCATTCGCCACTGGGTCCCGTCATTACCCGTTAGGTTACTTAACTAACGACAGAGCGGGGACAGGACTAGCGCGGATGCAAAACATATACAACATCGACTAGTATATATATTAATATATAATATTTCGCTCAAGGCGTGATAAAATGCAACATCACAGAAATGTAATAAGCATCACAGAACAATACAGATATCTGGGATCCCCGGGTTTCACAGAGCCGCTACTGAAACCTGACGTTCCCCTGGTCGTGTGTATAGTGTAAGTCCGCGGCGGCGCCCCGGCCGTCGATCCGACGCCGGAAACGCGGAAACGAAAACTTTCAAAAACTATTGAACCGGCACCACCGCGTACTTTTCACCCGGATCGGGCCATTAACCTAGCTACTAGCAGACTAGAAAAGAGTAGAGAAGTTATACCAAGCGATCCGTGTCCTTCGGTCTTCGTCTCCACTCCGATCTCCTGCGGAAACTCCGTCCTTCACCTCCTCGTCTGAAAGGGCACCACATAGCCGGAATCTTTTACGGGCTCCCACCTCTTGACCGAGGCAACTCGGGCGCAAAGTGGGCTAGCCGACGCGTCCAAGATGTGCTGTAGAATAGTGTAGAATCGTTGTCTCTTTTGGGGTTTTAGAAGTTACCATGGATGTAGGAATCAAGAACTTTGGAGAAGGGTTTTAGATTTTTGGAGCAAGCAAAATGAGATAATATCTTTTCACACCAAAATGAAATTTTCTCTCATTCTCCCCCTCTCCTCAAAGTGGCCGGCCCAATCTCCTCAAAGTGAAGATTGGAGAGAGAAAAAGGCATCTTAAAGATGTATATAGAAAAAAAGAATGAAAACAAATATATAAAATGGTCACACCAAAATCTAATCCAAATCCCTTCACAAAACCATCATGAAAAAGGCAATGGAAAAGACTAGAAAAGAATCTCATGATGGTTGAACCACAAATGCAATAAACCCCCTCCACAAATACTAATTTCCACAATTGCAAATTAGCCCCTCCATCAGAAAGTCCGGCCGCGAAAGAACAAAAGAAAACCGGCCGGAACGGAATGCAAACTGGCAACTTCAGAAAACTGATCCCGTAATAAATTACAGGAGAACCCCGCTACTGCATATACATGCCCGCATTTTTATTCCCACTGAACACAAATGGAAAGAGACAAAACTACACTATCTAATACTAGGATCCGGCTTAAGCCAAAGCCGGCTAGTAAAATCCGTCCGATCACGATCCGTGCAATACCGCACGTATCTGATCGAACCCTGCCATATCTCCATACGGCCTCTATAGCGTTTCGCCCGAAACCTGAATAACTGAGTGTGTGGTGGACTCTAAAGACTCGTCAATACTATGGCTGTAGATTTAACCACTAGCACGTCAGAGGTATTAGCCATACGTGACGGGCCACCAGCTATTAATTAAAAGGGACGTCGATGAGCGAACTCATCCTGACACCCTACTGAGCCTGTCAGTGACAATATCCGTACAGTCCGGTCCGTTCGTCTATGAGCATCGCATGGCGGGCCTAGGGGGTTGGTAAAAGACAGACCCCCAAAAGCGGTACAAGTCGTGTCGGAGTGTAGCCCAGAACACCCTGAGATACTACTGGAATACCTAGCAGCAAATCTCCTGCTTTGGATAAGGACTTTTCATGTTCTGGCTCTCCTAGACACAGCGCGACCTCACCCCCAATACCGGGAGAGACGAACCCCTGCAGATCCGCTCACTGCCTCCATGTGGCTCGGGACTGTACCCAACTAAAACCTGTTTGCACGACTCCTTTGAGCCATGGTAGGGTAGTAATCAAAGCACAGTGGGAACTCACACGAGAAAAATGACGATCTCAGGTCGATGCACTAACCTGTACACATGTCACCTGGGAACTGCTATCTGACGGCTGGTATAATCCCAACTAGCAGGTTCCCGGCGAGTCCTGTCCGGTGTACTCATAACTCAATGAGCACCTGTATACATCTTAGGTGAACCAACTGACACCAGTGGCTTGTGAGACCGGCCACCGCCCCTCGTCGGGGTCTCGACTGTATACACTAGTCTACTCCGGAGTATCGATGCCCTGTCTCGAAACTCCCACGACTAGGGACCTTTTAAGGATGTGCTTATAGACTCCAGCTCTCACGTATATGATCGCCCTCATACTGCTGGTAGTCAAGCAAGAATCCTAGAGGCTCAATCAATGTGTAATAGCGACTCGTAAGGTCACCTAAAGCAGTACACGATAATCAAGATAAACCAGATAGCATACTATCATCTTGAGTAAGACTGTCCTACTGGGACAGGTCCTCCCTCAATCATTGCAATCATGTGCCTGTGATCCAATAATTGACTCTGAGGGCACTAACTCCAACAATCTCCCACTTGCACTCAAGGCTAATTATTGCGATGTCGCATACTCACAGCCCGTGTGATACCGAAGACCCAACTCCTCTACTACTCAGTCTGACAAAGCTCGTTTGCGAAACTATTGCGTTCGAGGAATAGCCTCTGTGGGTGGATCCGCTCTGGTGTTTCTTTCTATGTCTCTCTCTATCTCAAGTTCGTGTAGAAAGCCATCTCCCGAAATGAGCAATACCTGTCTTAGAATGTCTGGATGTCTGATGGGACCTAGCTCATAAATGAACTCCAAATCCAAACTTCTTAGACTGTATCGTCAACTGAACTTAATCAGTATCCTGCGCCATACCTTCCCTCAGTATCCACCTGGACCATCTGTCCAAAATACTGCCCCTCGTCAAAGGGAAAACTATAACTCTGACAGCCACTCTGCCATCTAGGTCACCTTGGAAGCCTGGAAACCGTCTCCCGAAGGAGGCTGCCGTTATCATATCCCTAGAACATCAACTTATGTTCTAAAACTGCTTCCGATTGTTTCTCCAGGATTGGATGAATATCAACTTATTGCACCTACTGCAAGAACAACATCTGGTGTGGTACTTGATATTTCATGATTGACTCAGTTGCCTAAGCAAGTGATCTGCCAATCATGCATATCCCTCTCCCTTTTAGTCTGTAAGACACCTTTAGAGAGGGTGACTCCATCACCTGCAGGTATACTACCGTGCCAGGAGTCGTCCATTCTAAATACTCTTAGAATGCGGTCAAAGTACCCAGATTGGGAAACCACCCAAATCTAGATCTAAAACCATAGATCTAGTAACCAGAATGTCTGATATAATATCCAAGTCCTATGTGGAGAAACTACTGTGTGATGACCAAAGTATAACCGATCGTAGTATTGGAATATCACTTCCTACTCCGTGTATGTCATCAAATACCAGGACATCACACCCTACTACCTTCTTAACAGATCCATCCCCTATTCTGATGAAGTCAAACCTATGACTGTCACATCAGAAATAGATGATCTATCTCCGCTATATCTGCTTTAGTCTATAAATAGACATAAGCCTGATGTCCACCAATGCTTCCGCTGCTCCCACTGACTACGACAACCCTCTGGCAGAGTCATATACACGTACACTTCTAAAGCTAGTTTAGAACGACGCTATACTCATCCTCCTGCCGGGTCTCACAATTTGGAACAACAGCAATGGCAAGTCTGGGTAAACAAGAACCTCCCTGCCACCGTCCTTGAGCATACCGAAGTACCTCTCGATCGCCTGAGGTTACCCACTTTATCTACGGAGTGGCCTAGTGGAATGTCAAACCAGATTGAATCTTTAGGTTCTTATCAAATCTTCAGTAATCGTTTGCGGTTCTGGAATCGCTTCCAGTTCTACCATACTCCCACTACTGTTTTCTGAAAAAAAAATCCATTTTTAATTAAAACTGTGGCGAGTCAAGAACAATATCACTATTGATCTTCCAGATGGTAGAAAGTCAACCCTCGTCATAGCCCCGGTCAACCCACAAACAGCCATTACAGAAACGTGTCTTGAGTTATCTGGAGTCTGGTTTTAAGCATAAGCCGGACAACTCCCCGTACCTTAACAATGTCAAGATACGAACTGTTCTATATCCAATATAGAAACAGAGGCACTGATTTAATTGAACCAGATTCAAATCATGCAGCTGTCTCCAGTGCATGTCAAGTAAATGGAGAGAGGCCGATCAGCGTTACTCAACTTAGGAGTGCTTCCAATTATGAGTAACCTGAAAGAGAAGCAAGTTCTCTTAATCATTACTATCAACTGAATACCATCTACAAGTATCTACATCTTCGATCACCTTGAAGAATCCCGATACTTGCAATACCTGGTTCTCTATTTTATTCATATACCTATAACTTCTCAAAATTTGGACCCTGTGTTTCTACGAAACACTTGTCTAAGAACCAGAGAAGTCATAAGTAAACCGAATATAGTACGAGGACCAACCCTTCTGTCCTAATGGACACTGGACAATATACAATACTCTGTACAAGTCCTTTGAGTCAAATGACTCATTCACTGTGTGTCGTAGGTTGAAAACTGTACTTTTGGTTAAGAAGAATTACACCGCTGTTCAATGCTCCTTACCTAACCATCCACTGATATAGGTAAATGTCATAGACATAATTTCAAAAAGTATATCTCAATCTATAAAAATAGACGTACAGATATATCAATTTGAAATTGGTGCATAACAACGGATATTCAAAACCAAATATTTGCCGACCAGCAAACAACCCAGGTGACTTCCTCAAATATCACCAATTACAACGAATCCCGATATAATGAGGATGATCACCTAATTCCCAATAACTTACTCCCACTCATCATCTGTAAAACCATACGGATGTGAGAATCATACCTGGTAAATACATACCCTGGAGTAAGTGTCTAAATGGGAAATCAGTTTTCTTTTAACAGTACACAGTGAAACTGAAACATTGAAATGTTTCGATGGGGTATCCGGGTATTCTCAGTAATGTCTCTTCCATTATCCAGATTCACAACTGTAACCGTATAATTCTTTGCCATCTCTCCAAATCCCTTTATATGTCTTTAGCCATTACCTTCTGTACACCCCTTTAGGCCAAATGGTTTTTTTCCTTCCCTACCGTTCGGCACCAGCCTATGCTTTGGAAGAAGACTATCCAATAAGCATAAAGGGTGTACTGTCCTAATCCTAGGAGCACTCGCAATGCGAGAGAAGGTGAAGATAAAAGACACCTGAATGAACCTTATTCCTATTTCTCCTAAACCAGGATCCATCCCCGAACTGGAACAAGTTACTTTCGAGTTCGTATATAACCATACGATGGATTATCCAATAAACTGGGATCTTCGTAGTGATACGGAGTGTCCTGGAGAAATACAAAGGTGATTTAGGATTGGCGAAGAAGTACTTGGTTTGGTCGTGAATAGCGGTCGCAATTTACTTTGCCCTCTTACTAATCCATTTCTTTGTCTTTACATAATACCTTCTGTACACCACCGTTAGGCTAATTGGTTTTCTTCATTCCCTACCGGTCGGCACCAGCCTAAGGTTTGGAAGAAGACTATCCAATTTGCGCAATAGGTGTACTATCTCCTAAGCCAAGGAGTACTCGCAATCTGAGAGAGAAGGTAAAAAGAAAAGACAACTGAATAGTCCTATTCGTTTTCTCCAGAACCGGAAACCATCCTCGAATTCCTTCAAGTTCGTATATAACCATACGACGGTTTTGTCCAATGGAAGTGGACGTTCGTAGTAATACGGGGTGTCCTGGAGAAAAGGGTAAAAGTAGGAGTGGCAATGAGGTCTGCAACTCTGACAATCCAAAAGCCAGTGTTAAGAAGTTTCGGTCAACTTGGTCACTGAGTCATAGTCTAGGGTCGGGTCAATGGTCGCTGCCAAAGAGAGAGAGAGAAAAGAAACACTCAGCGTGCACTCTAACCTAGATCAGAATGGTTATCACTTTATCTAATCTAGAAACCTCCCACTGTAACGTCAAATTCTTCCCCAAACCTGAAAGAAGAATTAGCCGGGATCATCCGAGGAGTATACCAACTCATCAGTGGGAATCGGGATCCAACTCACATCGCATGATAACGTGACGGAATCCGCTCACGTTATCACACTCCAGAAGGTATGCGCATATCTGGCAAGTTTCAGTTCTTTTGAAACTCCCAATGTGGATTTTTGCCCCATGCTCTTATGACCTTGACTTTGGCCAACATATCATAAGTCACATGTCAAGTTCTACCCGTCATTATCCAGGTTAATTTGAACCCACCCGTACCTACCCTTGACTTTGGCCAAAATGGCTGTACGACTGTCCCAAACCAACGCATCTATCTATGCTGCATATGAATACCCAACAGCTACCAAACACTGTGCCTTGACTATGGCCAACATACACAGCTTGAATACTATTGACTATCCATATGAAACGACGGAGGGCTACGAATGGTTTCTGGCGAAAACCTTTAACGTAATGAACTTGATATCGTTGAAGGAACTGATAGCTTTTAAAAAATATAGTGACGAAAACCATTGCTAAAGAGGTCACTCCCGGTGAAGGGATCACGGCTCTTTCCCCGTAGAATGAGGTGCAGGATATTCCAACTGAATACCACGATTCAAAGCAAAAGTAATCGGCTATAGTGAAGTTATTGCCCTGACGCAAACTTTTGTCCAAGGGGTCACTCCCGGTGAAGGGATCTCGGCCCTTGCCTCGTCGACTGAGGAGCAGGATATGTTAGTGTATATGCCCTAGGGGCCATTATTGTATCATACTAGTTTGTATATTACTTAATGGAAGCTTGGGATATTCACATGTATATAACAGTCTTGCTAAACATGGTAGTATGCTACTTGGTTTTTCTATCTTAATATGTGAGTATACATATTGATAGAGCTCTTAGGATCTTGCTTGACTACCAGCATTGTGATGGCAGTCACACTAGTGGGGGCTGGGTAGTCTACAAGCACATCCTTATTCAGGTCCCTAGTCGTTGGATTATCGAGACAGAGCATCGATACTCCGGAGTAGACTAGTGTGTACGCTTCTCATCCCAGTTGGGGAAATGGTCGGTCCCACAGCCGTCAGTACGTCGTACTGGAGATAGTATGCAGGTGCTCGTTAGGCTACGGGTACACCGGACATGACTCATAGGGAACTGTTGGTTGGTTTTATACCAGTCGTCAGTGAACAGTTCCCAGGTGACATGAGTACAGCATAGTCCGCAGACTTGACACTGCTACTTCGCCTTGAGTGTGTCCCACTGTTCTTAGATTGCTACCCTACCACGGCTCAAAGGAGTCGTGCAAACAGGTAGTAGTTGGGTGCAGTCCCGAGCACTTGGAGGCAGTGGTGGTTAGACAGGATTCGTCTCTCCCGGTATTGGGGGTTGATATCGCGCTGTGTCAGAGAGCCATTACGCAAAGTCCCTGGCCAGAGCAAGCGAGATTTGCTGGTAGGTTCCAATAGTTTCTCAGGGTGTAATGGGCTTCCCTCCGACACGACTTATACCGCTATTAGGGGACTGACGCTTGCCGCCCCCCTAGGCCCGATATGCGATAGTCTTGGACGAACGGACCGGACTGTATGGAGATTGTCACATCAGACTCAGTAGGAGTTCGGATGGGTTTCCTCATCGGCCTTCTTATCGACATATACCTGGGGACGGTTACGTACAGCTAGTGCTGCTTGCGGTCTATGGTTAAACACACTGCCAGCGTAGTAGTCGAGTCTCTAGAGTCCCACACAGAGAGTTTCCCTACTCCGGACGAAACGATATAGAGGTCGTATGGTTTTACGACAAGCGTTCGGACGCATACGTGTGTTTACGCATGTACGACTCTCGGACTGTTTTTACCCGTCGGTTTTGGTTTAAGCCAGTTACTGGTATCCGATTATTGGATTTATACAGTCTAAAGTTTTTCCGTATTTTTGCGGAAAGGAGGGGCATTCTCGTAATTGCACGAGAAGCTTCTAGAAGGTGGTGACTAAGGAGGTTTAGGTGGCATATACAATGAATGTGATTAGTGAGTCATATGGATGATTCATCCATGTCATTAAAGCATCATAAATGCTTAATGACTCATGGAGATGAATCATCACTTGATATTCATCAAGCATGGTTGTTAAATGATTTATTTTCTTTTCTTGATAAAAAGAAATGCTTGATATATATTATCATAACTCATTATTCTCACTTCATTATTATTCTCACCTTCTCTCTCCTCAAGCTCTCCCTCTTCAAACCCTAATCCTCCCCTCTCATATGTTGAGTACAAGGATTAGTTAGACTAACTAAACCATAACCCTCACTCTATATCACCTAGCTTCTTTGATTAGCACTTAAAGAAGGTTAGTTGCCTCAAGTTTAGAGGCTAAGCTTGGAGTAAAGCTCTCGGGTGGATCGTCTACTACTTCGAGAAGGCCGAGGAGGAGGAGGAGTTCGCAAAGACGAAGGACACGATTCGTAAGGTATAATCCCTAAACATAGTAGTATAGAACTTCTATGTTTCATGTTAGTTATCGTTTAGCTTCGATTCATGCGGTTAGTCGATGTTTAAGCTAAGAACAAGAACGTTTTTCAAATTTCCGCCTCCCCGCAAGTCGTGGAGTGTTGTACATCGACTTACAGTGGTATCAGAGCCTCGCTAAACAATAAATAACTTACTTGCAAATTTGTATGAATTTCGAACGGAAAAAACGAAACCGGAAAAGCCCGAAATCACAAGTTTCTGTCGATTTTTAAATGAAGTCCAAAAATTTTTTAGGGATGTTCAGAAAGCTTGAAATGACAGTAGTAGAACACCCAAGAAATTTGGGCCCCTGAATCGCCTAAAGCGCCGCGGAACCGCGGCGGATCCCACCGATCCGCCGCTATTCCGCCGCCGAGTTGGCGATTCAGGAACCCAATTTTCCTGTGTTGGTTCTCTGGGATATTTGGTATTTTCTGGAATTTTTTATTTTTGCTCAGGTTTCAGATTTACAGAAAAGTATTGGAGCAAAATTAAAAGTGTTTAATCGATCGAAATTATACAGTATTTGCTTGTTGGATTATATCTGTGTTTGTATAATGTGTTCGTAAACCTCCCCTAATTGCTAGTATGTCGGTTGGCAGGGGGTTGCACATTTCTGTAATGGATTTTATCTGTTTGTGCATATGAACTGTGTTGGACTGTTGTGATGTTTAGCCAGGGTTATGTGATGGGTTATTATTTAATTCATTTGATGTAAATGTAATTTGTTGTAATATTATTTTGCGGGGCACATCCAGGTTGCGGTTGTAGCCACCGTTGTATTATTTCATTTTACTGTTTTTGCACCTAGGACAGACCCAAGGAGGGGTGCACAAACTGCCGGGCGGGTAGTTTGCCGCACCCCTAGGGGTTTTGGGTGGGGTAATGGCTATTCATCACAACTGTGTAATCCGTCTTTTGTTACAGGCTCAAAACAAACACGGATTGCTTGCAAATCCAATTAAGTTCATCTGTGATCTGGAATGAATATCATTGTGTCAGACGAATGTAAAATATCTATATATGATATCTATTTAGACGTCACTTATGTTTTACACCCGTGCTAGCCCAGCCCCCGCTCTGTCGTTAGTTAAGTAACCTAACGGGTAATGACGGGACCCCGTGGCGAATGCGGATGGCATAAGAGGACGTTGTATTTTCGTTGTTTTCTGCAATGATAGGTTAATGATGGGACGCATTATCTATAATGCAAAGAAAATAAACCAAAGTTTTAATCGTTAGAACAATTTAAAAGAAACCACTCGGTTAATTTTAAAAACAGATATTTTTAAAATGCGGAGCTTTAACCACTCCTTTTAAAAGCTATCAGGTTCCTTCGGTTATATCAAGTTCACTACGTTCACGGTTTCGCCAAAACCATTCGTAGCCCTCCGTCATTTCATCTGGGTATTCAGTAGTATTCAAGCTATGTATTTTGACCAACGCCATGGCATAGTGTTTGGTAGCTGCTGGATATTCATTTGTTGCATAAATAGATGAGTTAGTTTGGGACAGTCGTATGATCATTTTGGCCAACGTCAAGGATATGTACGGATGGGTTCAAATTAACAAGATAATGATGGGTAGAACTTGACATGTGACTTATGATATTTTGACCAACGCCAAAGTCATAAGAGCATGGGGCAAAAATATATATCGGGAATTTCTAAAGAAACTGAAATTTGCAAAGAGTTGCATACCATTTAGAGTTTGATGAATGTTGGTAGGATTCCTTCAACATTATCATACGATGATATTTGGATCCCGATCCTACTGTGAGTATATGCTACTCATCAGGATATTCGTCACTTAACGATCAATGCTATAAACCAAGTAAGTGTCAAGAAAGGTGTCAGCGGGGTTACGCCCCCAGAGAAAAGAGGTTATTTAATTAAGGAACTTCGCGAAAGCGTTGGAAAACCTCCCTCGAAGTACTGACACCAGCCTGGCTGAACGGTTAAGCAAGTATTGTACAGTGAGAATAGTCCTGGCTAATTCTTGTATTATGGTTTGAGGAAGGATTCGAGAAACAGTGGGAGCCATCCAGTTTAGATAAACTAAAAACCACTCTAAACTTGCAAGAGCATCATGCTAAAGAGTTTTCTTCTCTCTCTCCTAATTGCAGCGACCCTGAAAATGATTGGACTTAAGTTACTTTTAGAGAAAAATATACTGACAGGGCCAAACTATAAGGATTGGCTGCGGAATGTCAAAATGGCTTTGACCTATGACAAATTGGGGTACGTCCTCACCGCTACGGCACCTGCTGTCCCTGGTCCCAAATCCAGTAATGCGGATAAGGAAATCCGCAAAACCTGGGATTTCGATTGCGCGAAAGCCAAGTGCATCGTGCTTGCCTCGATGAACAATGAACATCAGAGGAGGCACGAGGATATGGAACTAGACGCCATATTTCTCCATACAAAGGAACTTTATGGAGAGCAATCTCGTATAGCAAGATACGAGACCTCAAAGAACTTGTTTCGAGCGAGGTTGGCTGTCGGGTCATCGGTAGGAGAACATGTCCTAAAGATGATCGGCTATATAGAAGAGCTCGCAGACCTAGGGACGACTTTGGATAATGAGCTCTATACAGACCTTATTCTCCAGTCCCTTCCTTCCACCTACGCCCAGTTTATCCTGAACTTCAACATTCAAAGAAAAGAAGTTGAACTTCCAGAACTCCTGAACATGTTAAGGAGTGCATAGGGCACCTTGCAGAAGGCAAGGGAAACACCCGCTATGTTTGTTGGCGGTGCATCTTCTTCCGGGTCCAAGGCTAGGGCCAAAGGAAGGAAGAAGAAGGCCGTCCCCAGACCTAGAGGAGGTGTAAGTAAGGTGGGAGGGAAGGGAAAGAAAAAGTTTGCGGTACCGGTAGTTGGCCAGGATGAGTGCTTCCATTGTCACAGGAAAGGGCACTGGAAGAAGGATTGCAAGGCGTGGAACGCCAAGAACCAGGAACCGAAGCAAGCTGTGGCTTCGACTTCAGGTGTGTTTGTAATTGAGAATTGTCTGTCGATCAACTCTACTTCCTGGGTATTGGATACCGGATCAGGATCTCATATTTGCAATTCATTGCAGGCACTGAGAAACCGTAGAGTGCTGAAGGAAGGTGATATGACCCTAAAGGTTGCTAACGGAGCTAGCGTGGGAGCTGCGTCCGTCGGGGATTATCACCTAGGATTGACGAATGGACACATTTTGGTTTTACATAACTGTTTTTTTGTACCAAGCTTAACGTGTAATATCATATCAGTTTCCTTGTTATCAAATAAAGGTTATGATTTCACGTTTGTAAGAGATATTGTTAACATCCACCTTAATCATGGTTTGATTGGGTCCGGTACACTAAATAACGATATATATGTTTTAAACCAACTCCAAATTTTCAATGTCCAGAACACACTAAAAAGAAAGTCTCCAGATTTAAATAAAGCTTTCTTATGGCATTGTAGACTGGTTCACATCAATGAGAGAAGGTTGACTAAGTTACATAGAGAAGGATATTTGGACTCGTTCGAATATCAAACTTATGACACTTGTCAATCTTGTCTCAAAGGAAAGATGACAAAGACTCCATTTACTGGACAAGGAGTAAGAGCGAGCGAGCTCTTAGGACTCATACACAGCGATGTATGTGGTCCAATGTCTATACATGCAAGAGGTGGTTTTTCCTATTTCATTACTTTCACGGATGATTACTCAAGATACGGATTCATTTATCTGATGAAACATAAATCCGAGGCTTTTGAGAAATTCCAAGAGTATAAGAATGAAGTAGAAAACCAAACAGGCAAAAGTATCAAGACACTTAGATCTGATCGAGGTGGTGAATACTTGAGTGCCGAGTTCCTAGGTTACCTAAAAGAGAAAGGAATTCTCTCTCAGCTTACTCCTCCATACACTCCACAGCACAACGGTGTATCGGAGAGACGGAATCGAACCCTATTGGATATGGTACGATCCATGATGAGTAATGCTGAGTTACCGCGATCTTTCTGGGGTTATGCGCTAGAATCAGCGGCATATCTTTTGAACATGGTACCTACCAAGACTGTGCCTACCACGCCATATCAGATGTGGAGTGGGAAGAAACCCTATCTTCAGTATCTGAAAATATGGGGATGTCCAGCTTTTGTTAAAAAGCAGCATGTGGACAAGCTCGAGGCACGATCAGTAAAGTGTAAGTTTGTGGGATATCCAAAGAACTCCAAGGGATATCTATTCTATTACGCAGAGGAACAAAAGGTGTTTGTTTCTCGTAATGCCCATTTTCTAGAATATCAATTTTTAGAAAAGGAAATAAGTGGGAGCGAAATAGAACTGGAAGAAATTCCAGAACCACAAACTGCTACTGAAAGTTTGGTAGAACCGGAAGTTCAAGAAGAACAGGACATTCCCGCACCCCTCCGCAGGAGTAGTAGGCCGTCTCATCCGCCTGAGAGATACTACGGTTTTCTCATAGATGGGGATAGAGAGGATTGCATCAGAGATGATGATGAACCTACTGACTTCCAGCAGGCCATCCAGAGCGGCGACTCGGTACGATGGCTAGATGCAATGCGGACCGAAATGGAGTCTATGTACACCAACAAAGTATGGACTTTGGACTTTGCTCCAGATGGGGTAAAACCCATAGGATGCAAATGGACCTTCAAGAAAAAGATTGGTGTAGATGAACAGGTGGAAACCTATAAGGCTAGACTTGTTGCAAAAGGTTTTCGTCAAAGACCTGATTTGGACTATGGCGAAACTTTTTCTCCAGTGGCTATGCTCAAATCCATTCGGGTCCTTCTTGCTATTGCTGCCTTCCATAATTATGAAATCTGGCAGATGGACGTAAAGACGGATTTTCTGAATGGAAATTTAGAAGAGTGCGTCTATATGGATCAGCCAGAGGGTTTCAATCAGAGTGGGAGCAGCGGGAAAGTATGCAAGCTGCTTAAGTCCATTTATGGACTAAAGCAGGCATCGCGGAGTTGGAACATCTGTTTTGATGAGACAGTCAAAGAATATGACTTTATCAAAAATCCAGATGAACCGTGCATATATAGTAAAGTTGTAACCAGAAGTGTCGTATTCCTCGTCTTGTACGTAGATGACATTCTATTGATAGGAAATGACATTCCTATGCTACAATCTGTCAAAGGATTCTTGTCACACAGGTTCTCCATGAAAGACCTGGGTGATGCCTCTTACATTCTGGGGATCTGGATCTATCATGATAGATCCAAGAGGATGTTGGGACTTTCGCAGTCCAGGTATATCGACACTGTACTGAAAAGATTCAGTATGGAAGATTCTAAGCGCGGTAATCTACCGGCTTGTCACGGAATCACCCTCTCCAAAGAGATGTCTCCCAAGACTGATTTGGAAAGGGAACGCATGTCTATTATACCCTACGCTTCTGCGGTAGGCTCTATAATGTATGCGATGTTGTGCACCAAACCAGATGTCGCTTACGCACTGAGCGTGGTAAGCCGGTATCAGTCAAACCCAGGGGAGAAGCACTGGATAGCAGTAAAGAACATTCTCAAGTACCTGAGAAGGACTAAGGAGATGTTCTTGGTTTACGGCGGAAAAGACCTCAGGTTGGAGGCCTTTGCTGATTCCGGCTTACAGAGTGATAAGGACGATTCCATGTCCATGTCGGGTTATGTCTTTACCCTCAATGGAAGGGCGGTGTGCTGGAAGAGCTCTAAGCAGGACACCGTTGCTGACTCGACGATGGAAGCGGAGTATATAGCTGCTTGCGATGCCGCAAAAGAAGCAGTCTGGATAAAGAAGTTCCTAACAGAACTTCAGGTGGTTCCTACCATAGTTGATCCAATACCTCTGTATTGCGACAACAACGGAGCTATAGCTTTAGCGAAGGAACCAAGGTCGCATCAGAAATCCAGACACATCTTAAGGCGGTATCACCTGATCAGGGAGATCATTGATCGTCAGGAGATCGAGGTTCGGAGAGTTGCTTCTGAAGAGAACATTGCTGATCCATTCACGAAGGCCCTACCTCAGATTCAGTTCGAGAGGCTACTCGAGTTCATCGGTCTTCGATATGCCAGTACATGGCCCTAGTGCAAGTGGGAGATTGTTAGTGTATATGCCCTAGGGGCCATTATTGTATCATACTAGTTTGTATATTACTTAATGGAAGCTTGGGATATTCACATGTATATAACAGTCTTGCTAAACATGGTAGTATGCTACTTGGTTTTTCTATCTTAATATATGAGTATACGTATTGATAAAGCTCTTAGGATCTTGCTTGACTACCAGCGTTGTGATGGCAGTCACACTAATGGGGGCTGGGTAGTCTACAAGCACATCCTTATTCAGGTCCCTAGTCGTTGGATTATCGAGACAGAGCATCGATACTCCGGAGTAGACTAGTGTGTACGCTTCTCATCCCAGTTGGGGAAATGGTCTGTCCCACAGCCGTCAGTACGTCGTACTGGAGATAGTATGCAGGTGCTCGTTAGGCTACGGGTACACCGGACAGGACTCTCAGGGAACTGTTGGTTGGTTTTATACCAGTCGTCAGTGAACAGTTCCCAGGTGACATGAGTACAGCATAGTCCGCAGACTTGACACTGCTACTTTGCCTTGAGTGTGTCCCACTGTTCTTAGATTGCTACCCTACCACGGCTCAAAGGAGTCGTGCAAACAGGTAGCAGTTGGGTGCAGTCCCGAGCACTTGGAGGCAGTGGCGGTTAGACAGGATTCCTCTCTCCCGGTATTGGGGGTTGATATCGCGCTGTGTCAGAGAGCCATTACGCAAAGTCCCTGGCCAGGGCAAGCGAGATTTGATGGTAGGTTCCAGTAGTTTCTCAGGGTGTAATGGGCTTCCCTCCGACACGACTTATACCGCTATTAGGGGACTGACGCTTGCCGCCCCCTAGGCCCGATATGCGATAGTCTTGGACGAACGGACCGGACTGTATGGAGATTGTCACATCAGACTCAGTAGGAGTTCGGATGGGTTTCCTCATCGGCCTTCTTATCGACATCTACCTGGGGACCGTTACGTACAGCTAGTGCCGCTTGCGGTCTGTGGTTAAACCCACTGCCAGCGTAGTAGTCGAGTCTCTGGAGTCCCACACAGAGAGTTTCCCTACTCCAGGCGAAACGATATAGAGGTCGTATGGTTTTACGACAAGGGTTCGGACGCATACGTGTGTTTACGCACGTACGACTTTCGGACAGTTTTTTCCAGTCGGCTTTGGTTTAAGCCAGTTACTGGTATCCGGTTATTGGATTTATACAGTCTAAAGTTTTTCCGTATTTTTGCGAAAAGGAGGGGCGTTCTCGTAATTGCGCGAGAAGCTTCTAGAAGGTGGTGACTAAGGAGGTTTAGGTGGCATATACAATGAATGTGATTAGTGAGTCATATGGATGATTCATCCATGTCATTAAAGCATCATAAATGCTTAATGACTCATGGAGATGAATCATCACTTGATATTTATCAAGCATGGTTGTTAAATGATTTATTTTCTTTTCTTGATAAAAAGAAATGCTTGATATATATTATCTTAACTCATTATTCTCACTTCATTATTATTCTCACCTTCTCTCTCCTCAAGCTCTTCCTCTTCAAACCCTAATCCTCTCCTCTCATGTGTTGAGTACAAGGATTAGTTAGACTAACTAAACCATAACCCTCACTCTATATCACCTAGCTTCTTTGATTAGCACTTAAAGAAGGTTAGTTGCCTCAAGTTTAGAGGCTAAGCTTGGAGTAAAGCTCTCGGGTGGATCATCTACTACTTCGAGAAGGCCGAGGAGGAGGAGGAGTTCGCAAAGACGAAGGACACGATTCGTAAGGTATAATCCCTAAACATAGTAGTATAAAACTTCTATGTTTCATGTTAGTTATCGTTTAGCTTCGATTCATGCGGTCAGTCGATGTTTAAGCTAAGAACAAGATCGTTTTTCAAATTTCCGCCTCCCCGCAAGTCGTGGAGTGTTGTACATCGACTTACAGGATATTCCAACCGAATACCACTGTGCAAAACAAAAGAGAACTCCCTTGCAATAACAGCTTTTTGAAAAAGTGTTCCAACAACATCAGAATAGGTTTGTTTATCTTGCATTGATCCGAATCAACGCAGTCCCATCAATTGATCACACCAATAAAGAACGAAAATAATGATGTACGTATATGCCATCCGCATTCGCCACTGGGTCCCGTCATCACCCGTTAGGTTACTTAACTAACGACAGAGCGGGGACTGGACTAGCACGGATGCAAAACATATACAACATCTACTAGTATATATATAATATATAATTTTCGCTCAAGGCGTGGAAAAAAAAAAGCAACAGCACAGAAATGTACAGCATCACAGAATAATACAGATATCTGGGATCCCCGGGTTTCACAGAGCCGCTGCTGAAACCCGACGTTCCCCTGGTCGTGTGGATAGCCTGCGCAATGAAAATCCTAGACCCCTACGGGCGCGGCAAGTTACCCGCCAAAACCTGAAGCGAGGCAGCCCCCTTCAGCTATATGAATGGACCACCCAGCACTTCACGGAATCCGGTAACTTGGGCACCCCTCCTGGGTCAACCTATACCCCCTACGAGTGCGGCGAATAGCCCGCCAATTCTAGAGTAAAGCCCCCACCGTCTCAACGCCATGAGATGCGGGCTTGTTGCCCTCTAAACCTCGGCTATCCGTGCACCCCTCCGCGGGGTAATCCTAGTACAGAAAGTAAAATATATATACAACGGGTACATCGACCTCGACCCGGTCGTGCCCCAAAAGAATAATACAAACAGGCAGTGACGGCAGTCCACATGTCGGATGCTCGCCCCGCAATATCAAATGTACATATAAAACAAAACTGTACTACCACTGCAACCAGGCTATCCCCCACGACCGATCCACAACATCACAGCAAAACACAGAACATCAACGTGAATGTCACGTTCGCAAATCCGTCTAAACGGGCTATAGCAGTTAGACTAGATTTACCGATCGAGTGACATTCACGGTCGCAGATATAATGTAAATACTGTGAACTAATGTGTTTAAACTTTTCGATCGATCAAATTTATCGAAGTGGGCCCCAAGCATTACTGTAGCACTTAAAGAGAGTCTAGGCCCAAAAAGAATATTCCAAAAACCCCATTTTCAACCCAGGAGCTCACTGCAAAAATTTGGTCCAATGAATAGTAAAAATGGCCGCGGAACCGCGGCAAATACGTGGGTTTGGCAGCGGTTCCGCGGTGGAATAGTGAGATCACTCGACCAAATTTTCACAGAATGCTTAGAATTCCCTGCACATGTCACTGCAATGTACTGAAAAATTTTTGGAGCCAAAAAAATTTCGACAAAAAACTGTGCAAATGAAAATGGGTTTTCGGAAAATCCGTTCGATCGAACAAGTAAACACACTAGAACAAGCTAGGCAAGGTTAATGGCCTGGCTCTGATACCAATGTAAGTCCGCGGCGGCGCCCCGGCCGTCGATCCGACGCCGGAAACGCGGAAACGAAAACTTTCAAAAACTATTGAACCGGCACCACCGCGTACTTTTCACCCGGATCGGGCCATTAACCTAGCTACTAGCAAACTAGAAAAGAGTAGAGAAGTTATACCAAGCGATCCGTGTCCTTCGGTCTTCGTCTCCACTCCGATCTCCTGCGGAAACTTCGTCCGTCACCTCCTCGTCTGAAAGGGCACCACGTAGCCGGAATCTTTTACGGGCTCCCACCTCTTGACCGAGGCAACTCGGGCGCGAAGTTGGCTAGCCGGCGCGTCCAAGATGTGCTGTAGAATAGTGTAGAATCGTTGTCTCTTTTGGGGTTTTAGAAGTTGCCATAGATGTAGGAATCAAGAACTTTGGAGAAGGGTTTTAGATTTTTGGAGCAAGCAAAATGAGATGATATCTTTTCACACCAAAATGAAATTTTCTCTCATTCTCCCCCTCTCCTCAAAGTGGCCGGCCCAATCTCCTCAAAGTGAAGATTGGAGAGAGAAAAAGGCATCTCAAAGATGTATATAGAAAAAAAGAATGAAAACAAATATATAAAATGGTCACACCAAAATCTAATCCAAATCCCTTCACAAAACCATCATGAAAAAGGCAATGGAAAAGACTAGAAAAGAATCTCATGATGGTTGAACCACAAATGCAATAAACCCCCTCCACAAATACTAATTTGCACAATTGCAAATTAGCCCCTCCATCAGAAAGTCCGGCCGCGAAAGCACAAAAGAAAACTGGCCGGAACGGAATGCAAACTGGCAACTTCAGAAAACTGATCCCGTAATAAATTACAGGAGAACCCCGCTACTGCATATACATGCCCGCATTTGTATTCCCACTGAACACAAATGCAAAGAGACAAAACTACACTATCTAATACTAGGATCCGGCTTAAGCCAAAGCCGGCTAGTAAAATCCGTCCGATCACGATCCGTGCAATACCGCACGTATCTAATCGAACCCTGCCATATCTCCATACGGCCTCTATAGCGTTTCGCCCGAAACCTGAGTAACTGAGTGTGTGGTGGACTCTAAAGACTCGTCAATACTATGGCTGTGGATTTAACTACTAGCACGTCAGAGGTATTAGCCATACGTGACGGGCCACCAGCTATTGACTAAAAGGGACGTCGATGAGCGAACTCATCCTGACACCCTACTGAGCCTGTCAGTGACAATATCCGTACAGTCCGGTCCGTTCGTCTATGAGCATCGCATGGCGGGCCTAGGGGGTTGGTAAAAGTCAGACCCCCAAAAGCGGTACAAGTCGTGTCGGAGTGTAGCCCAGAATACCCTGAGATACTACTGGAATACCTACCAGCAAATCTCCTGGCTTGGCCAAGGACTTTTCATGTTCTGGCTCTCCTAGACACAACGCGACCTCACCCCCAAAACCGGGAGAGACGAACCCCTGCAGATCCGCTCACTGCCTCCATGTGGCTCGGGACTGTACCCAACTAAAACCTGTTTGCATGACTCCTTTGAGCCGTGGTAGGGTAGTAATCAAAGCACAGTGGGAACTCACACGAGACAAATGACGATCTCAGGTCGATGAACTAACCTGTACACATGTCACCTGGGAACTGCTATCTGACGTCTGGTATAATCCCAACTAGCAGGTTCCCGGCGAGTCCTGTCCGGTGTACTCATAACTCAATGAGCACCTGTATACATCTTAGATGAACCAACTGACACCAGTGGCTTGTGAGACCGGCCACCGCCCCTCGTCGGGGTCTCGACTGTATAGACTAGTCTACTCCGGAGCATCGATGCCCTGTCTCGAAACTCCCACGACTAGGGACCTTTTAAGGATGTACTTATAGACTCCAGCTCTCATGTATATGATCGCCCTCATACTGCTGGTAGTCAAGCAAGAATCCTAGGGGCTCAATCAATGTGTAATAGCGACTCGTAAGGTCACCTAAAGCAGTACACGATAATAAAGATAAACCAGATAGCATACTATCATCTTGAGTAAGACTGTCCTACTGGGACAGTGTTAGTTATGTATATGCCCTAGAGGCCATTGTTGTACATATGATGTATATTATAATGGATGCTTGGTTATATATAGAGAAGACTTTCTTGCTCGTTATGATAGTATGCTATTTGGTTTCACTTTATCTTAACATGTTGACTTGTATTGGTTTACTGTTTTACTCTCACATGTTGATAAAGCCCTTAGGACTTGTACTCGACTACTGGGACTATGATGAGATCATACTAGTGGGGCCGCGGTAGTCGATGAGTACATCCTATAACTGTTCCTAGTCGAGGGTATATCGAGACAGGGCATCGATACACCAGAGTAGACTAGCGTATACGCATCTTGACCCATATGATGGGCGATGGATGATCCCATATCCATCGGTGTTTGACATCAGAGATGGTGTACGGGTGCTCAGTGGAGACTGGGAACACTGGACGGACTCGCCGAGAACTCCCAGATGGTGATATACCACACGTCAGATGGCAGTTCTCCGGTGACACAGGTACAGGGTAGTCTGAAGACCCGAGATCGTCATAGAGTCTTGTGTGATTCCCACTGTGCTTTGATTTCCACTTTACCACGTCCAAGAGGGCGTGCAAAACGGTGGCTTTTGGGTACAGTCCCGAATCACATGGAGGCAATGAGCGATAGGAGGGGATTCGTCTCTCCCGGTATAGGGAGTTGATGTTGTGCTGTGTTCGATTGGCTATAACTGGAAGTCCCTGGCCAGGGCTGATATAGAGATTTACTGGTAAGTGTTACTAGTAGTTTCTCGACCCGTTATGAGCCACACATCGACACGACTTATCGGTTACTGGAGTCTGACGTATACCACCCCTAGACTTGATATGCGACATATCAGACGAACATACCGGACTGTACGGGAGTGTTACTAATCGGATTCACAGGAGAACGCACAGGCTAGCTTGTTGATCTTCTGATCGCTCAATACCTGGATGGCTGTTACGTTTAGCTGACCGCTTGCAGCTTGTGGGTGTTTGATATGATCATCACCTGCTACCGGCGTATTGACGATTCTTTAGAGTCCTACACAGAGGTTTCTTGGCTCAGGCGAAACGGAGTAAAGGCACATATGTGATATGTGCAGGACCGAGAATAATGCGATATGGGATACCGTATTATATTCTCGCGATATTTAGATATGAACCGGGTCATCGGATCAAGTGTTGATTCGATGAATCGGTACATGATATATTAGTCGGTAATATTCGATATAGCCGGATCGTCGGATCAAGTGTTGATTCGATGATTTAATATATAATAATATATATAATATAATATTATATTAACTAATATTGGCTTGCTTTATTATTTCATTTTCTCAGTGGATGATACATTGATATATATGCGATATATGTTAATTGTATTATTTTCTTTTGTTGCAAATATATAATATATATGTGATATATATTATTGTGACATGTTATGATTAATTGTTAAACATGTTTAAGGATGATTAATTGAGATTAGGGTTTAATTTGGGTTAGATGTTTCATGCATCTTCTAGAAGGTTTCTTCTTTTGTCATTCTTAAGATATTTTCTTTAACTCAACTAAACCCTAACTCTAGTTATTTCTCTACAAAATCCTAGCCACTCATCCTTGACCTTGGTTAACAATTCAATCATATGATTATATTCTATTCATCACAAAAGAAAAAGGATTATTCTTTTTCCATTATCTTCTTCTTCTCTCTTGAAAGAAAAGCTTGTAGATTTTCTTAAGTGATGAAATAATATGAGAAAATGATATAAAAAGAAAGCAAAATTACTACTCTCTCATCCTCATCTCATCTAGCCCATGGGATTAGTGTGTTCTTCTCTTTTGAGTGAGAAAGCTTGAGTCGAAGCAACTTCAAGGTAGATCATCGGAGATTTGGATTACGACAAGCTAGAATGGATCGTTCGAGTCGTGGAGCCTCTCATGAGTCCGGGAGATCGTGGATCGCGGCAAAGGGACTTCTACTCGGAGCTTGTGAAGTGAAGGAGCGGACTACAAAGGTTGTAATCCCTCACACTTAGATAAAAGTTATCTTATTGCATGTTAAACCCTAATAATCTAGCAAAGATCCCGGCTTTGGGTTGTTCGGCACGTCTAAAATTTAATCCGGGCATGTTTGATGCCTTATGAACCTTCACAAGAGTGCCTAGGAACCCTACAGTGGTATCAGAGCCTAGCTAGAGCATTAGGCGATGTGTTTACGAAGTTAAAACTCCGATCGAACCCGAAACGACGAAACTTGGCCCCTCTCTGGAAATTTTTTAAATTTTGGGATTTTTCTGAATTAAAAATATGTAAAAAAATCAGCAGGGAAATATAAGAATTACCATAAAACCCGTGCCCCTAATTCCACTAAACGGCCGCGGAACCGCCGCGCAAGCCATGCTTGCGCCGCGGTTCCGCCGCGGATTGATGAGATCATGACACGTGGCTTCATGGTATAGCCCGTAGGTACTTGCTGACTATTCTGGATATTTTTAATCTGTTTCAGGTGTTTATAAAATCTGGGGTTTATTTTGTAATCGTAGATTCTATCGGAATATTTAGTTCGTATTTTCTTTCCGGATATTTAGAAACTGTTAAATTATTTGAACGGATATCATTAACCGACTTTTTCCCGGCACGGCAAACTTTCAAGCGTTGAATTTTTATTGGGTTTAAATCTTTCGAAAAATTGTACAAGTTAAGCGGTGGACCCTCTAGAAGACAACAAACCTTAACTCGATTATGTGACCGTCTTGAACTGCCTTTTGAACCTTCGGGTTTGGGGCAGTACGGCGTGCCACATGTGAGGCGTTGGCTTGACCCTTCTACGGCTGGATCACCGGTACTGTGACATATTCTGGGATTATTTGAACTCCGCTCAAGAGTTGAGCACTTTGGGAAATTTTGGGTGTTTGATTATCTGTTCGGAAAGTTTAATATTGTATATTTATCTGGAATGTGATACAATATGTGGAATTCATAGAGTTAGGCATGAAATGCGGAGTATGTGATATTTCGGATTTACGATGTCTAAAGTGATTGTGGATTCCAAATATTATAGTTTTACACTTTCTTTTCTGTGACCGTAAGTGTAATATGTGATATCGCCGGTTTTGTTGCTATATGTCAACGACAATTGGGATGCGCATATTTACTTACGTTGATGATATGAGATATTATGTGTTGCTGTGATATGTTATATTGGATCGTCGCGTTCAGAATAGCCGGGGTTTTTATGTGAGATGAGGGTTTTTATTTTCATTCATGTAAAATTCATTAGTAATGTAATATTCTTTTATTTGGGGCACTTCCAGGTTGCGGTTGCTGTCACCAGTGTATATTATTTACTTTTCCGCATTAGGTAGACCCAAGGAGGGGAGCGCAAGTAACCGGGTTCTAGGGTCCAGTGGGAGGCCATCTCGAGGAGTCGAGACCGGGTCTCCTAACCCTAGAATTGGCAGTGTTACTTGCCGCTCTCGTAGGGGTCTTGGGATGTGGGTTTGGCTATTCGTCGCGACCGTGGAATCCGTATTTTATACAGGCTCGTATTGAAAACACGGACGTCCTAGTATATCCAATATTTCATATATGTTCTTCTACTGCAATGTTCTGTGATGAGATCATATTACTGCTTGAGACGAATGCTTATACTATATATATATATATGCTGATATATAAATATTACTGCTTTCGTTTCTTCTGTGATGCTTAGGAAGCATAAGCTGATGGGATTTTTATTAACAAAATTAATAAAAGAAAAGAAACCTAAAGATGTTGTAGAATCAAAAACTTTATAAAAAGGGTAGCTACAGTTTTGCTTTGCACAGTGATATATACGATATATCTTGCACCTTATTCGATGAGGAAAGGACCGAGATCCCTTCACCGGGAGTGACTCCTTTAGCAAAACTGGCAGATGCTACAAAACGCGGTTTGTCTTTTGATTGTTTTTAGTGTTTTGCTTTGCACAGCGGTATATATGATATATCCTGCACCTTATTCGATGAGGAAAGGGCCGACGATCCCTACACCGGGAGTGACCCCTTTAGCGAAACTAAGAAAAGCCTCAAAAACACTCCTTTTCAAAAACACTCGATTCTACGACGATATCAAGTTCATTACGCTCGGGGTTTTCTGAAAAACCTGCGTAGCCCTTCGTCATTTCAGATAAAGACTAGTTAGTATTCGTGCTACGTTTGTTGACTATGTTAAGGCGTAGTGTGCGGTAGCTAATTAGTACTTATCTGTTAAAACATGAGATGTGATTGAATTAGGGTAGTTGTGCGACTTTGTTGACTATGTTAAGGGTCGTGCAGGTGGATTTAATTCAATCGGGAAATAACGGGTTGAACTTGGCTAGCAATTATGATTTGTTGACTATGTTAAGGTCATAAATTGCTAGGGGCAAAATATTATCGGGAATTTCAAGCGTTGAAATTTGCAATGAGATTGCATACCTCCTATGAGATAGTTGGATCCTGATACCCACTGAGAGTAAGAGTTACTCCTGGGAGAGTTTTACACAGGACAATTAGTCATTCAAGTAGGTGTCTAGAAAAGTGTTAACGAGGTTACGCCTCTGGGATAACGAGGTTTACTTTAATTAGGTCCGTGCGAAAGCACGGGGAACCTCCCTCAAAGTACCGACACTGATCTGGCTGAAAGATTGACGAAATTGTAGGGTGTAATTAATCCTGGCTAATCTTACCTTTTAGGGTTTTAAGGTAGATTTGATAAAAACAGTGGGAGACATCGTGATTAGATAAGATAATAACCAATCTAATCTTGCAAGAGCATACGCTAAAAGTGTTTTCTTCTCTCTCTCTCCAGGTAGCGACCATGTCATGCCATAATCAAGATAATAATATGGATGTATTGACTGAACCTGATTATTGTACTGAGCAAGGGAACGTTAGACCCATTCTTTCTTATAAGAGTTATAAGACTGAACAGGAAACAGGAGAATATCTAGATTCTCACGCCGCCCAAAAGAACATACATGTTGATGCATCTTCTTCGGGTGTGTTAGTTATTGAGAACTGTTTCTCAGTTCACCCTACGTCCTGGGTATTAGATACCGTATCAGGATCCCACATATGTAAACAGTTACATGGGCTACGTAAAGGTAGAGAACTGGCAAAAGGTGATCATTCCGTTCAAGTAGGGAACGGTGCAAGTATTGTAGCCAAAGCAGTTGGCGAATATCACCTTGTATTACCAAGTCGTAATACACTGATTCTAAATGAGTGCTATTATATACCGAACATGATGTGCAACATTATATCAGTTTCTTTATTGAGTAAAGAGGGATATAATTTTGTAGTACAGGATAATGTTATGAACATATTCCTAGATCAAAAGTTTATTGCATCAGGCTCGTTACATAATGGCATATTCATTCTAAATCAGAATACAGTCCTAAATATACAAAACACACACAAGAGGAAAAGTTCAGATATGAACGAATCCTTCTTGTGGCATTGTAGACTTGGTCATATCAATTCGACACGACTGGCTAAGTTACATAGAGATGGTTATTTGAATCCGTTCGAATTATCATCTTATGATACTTGCCATTCATGTCTCAAAGGAAAAATGACCAAAGCTCCGTTTAGTGGACACGGAGAAAGAGTTGCTGAACTCTTAGGACTGGTACATAGTGATGTATGCGGTCCCATGTCTACGCATGCCAGGAACGGTTCTTCCTACTTCATTACATTCACTGACGATCTCTCTAGATACGGACATGTGTTTCTGATGAAACACAAGTCTGAAGCTTTTGAGAAATTCAGAGAATATAAGCACGAAGTAGAGAACCAAACGGGCAAAAGTATTAAGATTCTTCGATCTGATCGAGGAGGCGAATACTTAAGCGGTGAGTTCCTAGATTATCTAAAAGAGAATGGGATTCTCTCTCAGCTTACTCCTCCTTATACACCACAGCACAACGGTGTATCGGAACGAAGAAATCGCACCCTATTAGATATGGTGCGCTCGATGATGAGTACAGCTGAGTTACCTATTTCCTTCTGGGGGTATGCACTTGAAACAGCAGCATACCTATTGAATCAAGTTCCGTCTAAATCTGTGCCTACCACACCGCATGAGATATGGAGTGGGAAGAAACCATATTTTAAAAGAGTTAAGATATGGGGTTGTCCGGCCTATGTCAAAAGATAAAATCCAGACAAACTCGAGGCACGATCAGTTCTTTGCAAATTTGTGGGATATCCTAAGAATTCTCAAGGATATATTTTCTATCACGCTGAGGAACAAAAAGTGTTTGTTTCTCAATATGCCACCTTTTTAGAAAAGGAATTTCTTGCAAAAGAAATTAGTGGCAAAGAGGTAGAGCTGGAAGAGGTTCCAGCACCACAGACTACAACTGATGATTTATTGGAACCAGAGGATTGAGTAGTACCCGACGAACCCCAGCCTCTCCGCAGATCTAGTAGGGTTTCTCGTCCACCTGAGAGATACTACGGTTTTCTCATTGATGGTGGAAGCGAGGATTGCATCATGGATGATGATGAACCCACTAGTTTCGAGCAGGCCATCACAAGTAGTGACTCTGTGAAATGGCTGGATGCAATGCGATCTGAGATGGAATCCATGTACACCAATAAAGTATGGATTTTAGAAAATGCTCCTGAAGGGGTAAAACCCATTGGGAGCAAGTGGATTTTTAAAAAGAAATTTGGTGTAGATGGAAAAGTTGAGACTTTCAAAGCTAGACTTGTAGCAAAGGGTTTTCGTCAACGTCCAGGTGTGGATTATGACGAAACCTTTTCTCCAGTGGCTATGCTTAAGTCCATCCGGATCTTACTTGCCATTGCTGCATACCATGACTACGAAATCTGGCAAATGGATGTTAAGACCGCCTTTCTAAACGGTGATTTAGAAGAGAGCGTGTACATGACTCAGCCAGAGGGCTTCGTAGATAGTGGGAGCAGCGGAAAGGTGTGCAAGCTGCTTAAATCCATTTATGGGTTAAAGCAAGCATCGCGGAGTTGGAACATCTGTTTTGATGTTGTAGTCAAAGAGTTTGACTTCATCAAAAATATGGATGAACCTTGTATCTATAAGAAGGTAGCAGAGGGTAAGGTTGTCTTCCTCGTATTGTACGTGGATGACATACTCTTGATAGGAAATGATATTCCTATGCTGCAATCAGTCAAGCTCTTCTTATCACAGAGATTCTCAATGAAAGATCTAGGTGATGCCTCCTGCATATTGGGAATCATGATCTATAGAGATAGATCTAAACGGATACTGGGATTGTCCCAATCCAGGTACATTGACACCATACTAAAGAGGTTTAGTATGGAAGAATCCAAGCGTGGGAATCAGCCCACGATCTCTGGACTCACTCTCTCCAAAGAGATGTCTCCCAAGACTGATTTGGAGAGAGCTCGCATGCAAGGGATACCCTATGCTTCGGCACTAGGCTCTATCATGTATGCGATGCTATGTACCAGACCCGATGTAGCATACTCACTAAGTGTAGTGAGTCGGTATCAAGCAGATCCTGGAGAGAGTCATTGGACAGCAGTGAAGAACATTCTCAAGTACTTACGAAGGACTAAGGAGATGTTCTTGGTGTATGGTAATGGAGAACTCCAGGTGGAGTCCTTTACCGATTCCAGCTTCCGAAGTGATAAGGATGACTATAAGTCGCATTCGGGTTTTGTCTTTACCCTCAATGGAGGGGCGGTATGTTGGAAGAGTTCCAAACAGGATACCGTTGCAGACTCAACGATGGAGGCTGAATACATCGCTGCCAACGATGCTGCCAAAGAGGCTGTCTGGATCAAGAAGTTCATTAGTGAACTTGGTGTGGTTCCATCCATTGAGCATCCAATACCTCTGTATTGCGATAACAATGGAGCTGTGGCTTTGGCCAAGGAACCCTGGTCCCATCAGAAGTCCAGACATATTCTGAGGCGGTATCACCTGATCAGGGAGATAGTTGATCGCCGGGAGATCGAGGTCAGGAGAGTAGATACGAAGGACAACACTGCGGATCCATTCACGAAGGCTATTCCCCAGATACAGTTTGAGAGATTATTCGGGATGCTAGGTATGCGATACTACAGCAGCTGGCCTTAGTGCAAGTGGGAGATTGTTAGTTATGTATATGCCCTAGAGGCCATTGTTGTACATATGATGTATATTATAATGGATGCTTGGTTATATATAGAGAAGACTTTCTTGCTCGTCATGATAGTATGCTATTTGGTTTCACTTTATCTTAACATGTTGACTTGTATTGGTTTAATGTTTTACTCTCACATGTTGATAAAGCCCTTAGGACTTGTACTCGACTACTGGGACTATGATGAGATCATACTAGTGGGGCCGCGGTAGTCGATGAGTACATCCTATAACTGTTCCTAGTCGAGGGTATATCGAGACAGGGCATCGATACACCAGAGTAGACTAGCGTATACGCATCTTGACCCATATGATGGGCGATAGATGATCCCATATCCATCGGTGTTTGACATCAGAGATGGTGTACGGGTGCTCAGTGGAGACTGGGTACACTGGACGGACTCGCCGAGAACTCCCAGATGGTGATATACCACACGTCAGATGGCAGTTCTCCGGTGACACAGGTACAGGGTAGTCTGAAGACCCGAGATCGTCATAGAGTCTTGTGTGATTCCCACTGTGCTTTGATTTCCACCTTACCACGTCCAAGAGGGCGTGCAAAACGGTGGCTTTTGGGTACAGTCCCGAATCACATGGAGGTAATGAGCAATAGGAGGGGATTCGTCTCTCCCGGTATAGGGAGTTGATGTTGTGCTGTGTTCGATTGGCTATAACTGGAAGTCCCTGGCCAGGGCTGATATAGAGATTTACTGGTAAGTGTTACTAGTAGTTTCTCGACCCGTTATGAGTCACACATCGACACGACTTATCGGTTACTGGGGTCTGACGTATACCACCCCTAGACTTGATATGCGACATATCAGACGAACAGACCGGACTGTACGGGAGTGTTACTGATCGGATTCACAGGAGAACGCACAGGCTAGCTTGTTGATCTTCTGATCTCTCAATACCTGGATGGCTGTTATGTTTAGCTGACCGCTTGCAGCTTGTGGGTGTTTGATATGATCATCACCTGCTACCGGCGTATTGACGATTCTTTAGAGTCCTACACAGAGGTTTCTTGGCTCAGGCGAAACGGAGTAGAGGCACATATGTGATATGTGCAGGACCGAGAATAATGCGATATGGGATACCGTATCATATTCTCGCGATATTTAGATATGAACCGGGTCATCGGATCAAGTGTTGATTCGATGAATCGGTACATGATATATTAGTCGGTAATATTCGATATAGCCGGATCGTCGGATCAAGTGTTGATTCGATGATTTAATATATAATAATATATATGATATATTATTATATTAACTAATATTGGCTTGCTTTATTATTTCATTTTCTCAGTGGATGATACATTGATATATATACGATATATGTTAATTGTATTATTTTCTTTTGTTGCAAATATATAATATATATGTGATATATATTATTGTGACATGTTATAATTAATTGTTAAACATGTTTAAGGATGGTTAATTGAGATTAGGGTTTAATTTGGGTTAGATGTTTCATGCATCTTCTAGAAGGTTTCTTCTTTTGTCATTCTTAAGATATTTTCTTTAACTCAACTAAACCCTAACTCTAGTTATTTCTCTACAAAATCTTAGCCACTCATCCTTGACCTTGGTTAACAATTCAATCATATGATTATATTCTATTCATCACAAAAGAAAAAGGATTATTCTTTTTCCATTATCTTCTTCTTCTCTCTTGAAAGAAAAGCTTGCTAGATTTTCTTAAGTGATGAAATAATATGAGAAAATGATATAAAAAGAAAGCAAAATTACTACTCTCTCATCCTCATCTTATCTAGCCCATGGGATTAGTGTGTTCTTCTCTTTTGAGTGAGAAAGCTTGAGTCGAAGCAACTTCAAGGTAGATCATCGAAGATTTGGATTACGACAAGCTAGAATGGATCGTTCGAGTCGTGGAGCCTCTCATGAGTCCGGGAGATCGTGGATCGCGGCAAAGGGACTTCTACTCGGAGCTTGTGAAGTGAAGGAGCGGACTACAAAGGTTGTAATCCCTCACACTTAGATAAAAGTTATCTTATTGCATGTTAAACCCTAATAATCTAGCAAAGATCCCGGCTTTGGGTTGTTCGGCACGTTTAAAATTTAATCCAGGCATGTTTGATGCCTTATGAACCTTCACAAGAGTGCCTAGGAACCCTACAGACAGGTCCTCCCTCAATCATTGCAATCACGTGCCTGTGATCCAATAATTGACTCTAAGGGCACTATCTCCAACAGATAGCCTGTGCAATGAAATCCTAGCCCCCTACGGGCGCGGCAAGTTACCCGCCAAAAGCTGAAGCGAGGCAGCCCCCTTCAGCTACGTGAATGGACCACCCGGCACTTCACGGAATCCGGTAACTTGGGCACCCCTCCTGGGTCAACCTGTACCCCCTACGAGTGCGGTGAATAGCCCGTCAATTCTAGAGTGAAGCCCCCTCCGTCTCAATGCCATGAGATGCGGGCTTGTTGCCCTCTAGAACCCGGCTGTCCGTGCACCCCACCTTAGGGTAATCCTAGTACAGAAAGTGGAATATACATACAACGGGTACATCGACCTCAACCTGGTCGTGCCCCAAAAGAATAATATACAAAAGCAGTGACGGCAGTCCACATGTCGGACGCTCGCCCTGCAATATCAAATATGCATAATACAACCAAATCTGTACTACCATTGCATCCAGGCTATCCCCCACGACCAATCCACAACATCACAGCACAATCACAGAACATCAACGTGAATGTCACGTTCGCAAATCCGCCTAATCGGGCTATAGCAGTTAGACAGGATTTACCGATCAAGTGACATTCACGGTCGCAGATATAATGTAAATACTGTGAACTAATGTGTTAAAAATATTCGATCGATCAAATTTACCCAAGTGGGCCCCAAGCACTACTGTAGCACTCAAAGAAAGTCTGGGCCCAAAAAGATGTTAGTTATATGTATGCCCTAGAGGCCATTACTGTACACAGGATGTATATTGTAGTGGATGTTGGGACATATATAGGGAGGACTTTCTTACTCGACATGATAGTATGCTATCTGGTTACACTTTACCTTAACATGTACACTGATTATCTCTCTGTTACATGTTGGTAAAGCCCTTAGGATGTGTACTTGACTACCTGGACTATGATGCGGATCATACTAGTGGGGACATGGTAGTCCATAAGTACATCCTTCAAGGTCCCTAGTCGTTGGTGTATTGAGACGGGGCATCGATATACCAGAGTAGACTAGTGTATACCTTCTCGACCCATACAGATGGGCGATGGATGATCCCATATCCATTGGTGTTTGACATCAGAGATGATATACGGGTGCTCAGTGGAGACTGGGTACACTGGACGGACTCGCCGAGAACTCCCAGATGGTATTATACCTTACGTCAGATGGCAGTTCTCTGGTGACACTGGTACAGGTTAGTCTGTAGACCCGAGATCGTCATAGAGTCTTGTGTGATTCCCACTGTGCTTTGATTTCCACCTTACCACGTCCAAGAGGGCGTGCAAAATGGTGGCTTTTGGGTACAGTCCCGAATCACATGGAGGCAATGAGAGATATGAGGGGATTCGTCTCTCCCGGTATAGGGAGTTGATGTTGCGCTGTGTTCGATTGGCTATAACCGGAAATCCCTGGCCAGGGTTGCTGAGATTTACTGGTAAGTGTTACCAATAGTTTCTCGAATTGTTATAGACCTCATATCGACACGACTTATCGAGTTATTCGGGTCTGACGTTTACCACCCCTAGACGAGATATGCGACATATCAGACGAACAGACCGGACTGTACGGTAAGTGTTACTGGTTGGATTCACAGGAGTGTGAGCGGGCTTGCTCGTCGATCTTCTGATCGCTCAATACCCGGGTGGTCGTTACGTTTAGCAGACCGCTTGCGGCTTATGGGTGTTTGATATGATCATCACCTACTGCCGGCGTATTGACGAGTCTTTAGAGTCCTACACAGAGGTTTCCTGGCTCAAGCGAAACGAAATAGGAGCGCATATGAGATATGTGCGGGACCGAGAATAATACTTGTATGTGATACTGTATTCGATTCTCGCGATTTGTGACATTGATCGGTTATATGCGATATAGCCGGGTTATCGGATCAAGTGTTGATTCGATAAGTTGTTACTATTGATATTAGTCGGTTATATGCGATATGACTGGATCGTTAAATCAAGTGTTGATTTAATGATTCAATGTATAATTATATATTTGATATATCACTTTACATTGACTAGTATTGTTCACTTAAGATGGATTTTCTCACTTGATGTGCACATTGTATATATGATATAGTTTTGTGCACTAGTTTGTATCATGTTTGATGATACATGCAAACTTGGCTTTGTGTTTATTTTAAACCATGTTTAGTTAATGGTTAGGGTTTCATTTGCCTTATTTATTTATTTCATTTATTTATTTTTGGCAAGAAACTAAAACAAATGGTGGTGGCTTTCTCACTTTGACTTGAAGCTTCATAACACTTTTGACAAAGTCTAAGCCATTTGTTTTTATTCTTAACCTAACCATTTTAACTAAACTCTAGTTTATTCTCTATACTTAACCATGGTTGCAAAATGATAACTTCACTTGATTTATCATTTGAATTATTATTCTCTCAACATATTCTTTCTTCTTCTTCTTCTTCTTCTTTAAGAAGAAGAAACCTTGCTACCATTAATGGTGTTTTGAGAAAAAGAATGAGAAATCCAAATCCAAAGTGAACCCACTTCCTACTTCTTCATCCTCTACCACTTGCCAAGTAGTATAGGGTGTTTTCTTCACAAGTTTCATGACTTGGTGAAGTTGGAGCTTGATCTTGAGTTGCCTCGACGTAGATCATCTTCGGCATCGAAGTCGACGACCTAGCCCGATCATTTTTTCGACGAAACCATCGCTAGAGTCCGGGATCCGATGATCGCAGTGGAGGGACATCATCACGGAGCTAAGGAAGTGGAGGACCGAATCTACAAAGGTTGTAGTCTCTTTCACTTTAGAGTAAAGTTGTTTACTTGCATTTGTTTTCGCCCAATCTCTAGTGAACGATCTAGTTTAGGGTTTCTCGGCACCTAGAAAAATTTGAATTTGGCATGGTTGATGCCTTGTGAGACCTCATTAGTGTGCCTAGGAACCCTACAGTAGTATCAGAGCCTAGCTAGAGCCTTAGGCGATGCGTAGACGATGTTAGAAACCCGATCGAACCCGAAACCCTAGTTTGAAACCACTCTCTGTACATTTTTCAAAACTGTGGAATTTTGTGAGTTAAAAATATGCAGAAAAAGCAGCAGGCTATTATAAGAAATACTGTGCAAAACGAGAGCGTAACTCGATTAAACAGCCGCGGAACCGCGGCACGAGCCTGGCATGTGCGGCGGTTCCGCGGTCGTACGGTCGGTTCTTCCAATAAAATTTGCACAGTAATTCCTATATTGTAGTGCTGTATTTTCTGGGATATTTTAACTTTTACTCAAGAGTTGAGTTTTATGGGTTGTATTGGGAGTTCGTAGATTCGATCGGATTGTCTAATTTTGTCTGTGTGTTTTTCCGGATAATTTAGAATATGTTAAAAAGTTCGACCGGATATAAATACCCACTTTTCCCCTGCCGGGAAATTTCCAATTGTTGGAATTTTCCGTAGTTTAACGACGTTCTAAGTAGTGCAAGTAACGTGATGGTCCCTCTAGAAGACAACAAACCTTAACTCAATTATGTGACCGTCTTGAACTGCCCTTTGAACCTTAGGGTTTGGGGCAGTACGGCGTGCCACATGTGAGGCGTTGGCTTGACCCTTCTACGGCTGGACCGTTGGTACTGAGGCATGAAGTGAATGTTTTTAAACTTATTTCATGTGTTGATCTGTTTTGGGAAAACTTGGGTGTTTGAATGTTCGATCGGAAAGTTTAACATTTTCTGTTTATCTGGAATGTGATTCAATACTTGGAATCCACAAGTAGTTATGAAATAACTGATATGAATGTTATAAACATAGCACTTTAGTCTCACTTCATCGGTTGCCACGGAATTTTGATGCGATCAAAAGTCCGTCGCAATCACGTAGCGTACGCGGATACTCGCCGGTAAACTTAATAGATAGCCATGCCCCATAGCCCCGACAAAGTGACTGTAGGAGAACCCCGTCGCCGAAAGCATCCGTTCGGGTGCTCGTGGCAGCGGTGTTCCGCCTTGGTGTACTTCGTCGACGGCATCGGGGGTGCGGCTGCCTACTAAAGTTTGCGACGAGCATTCGATCAAAATTGCCGGGAATCTTGTTGAATTGCCCGACTTGATATTGAAAAGAGTTTCCGATAATGAGACTAAAATGCGGGGTTTATAATTGTTAGGCATGCGATGTCTAAAGATGTTGCGGATTCCAACTGTTGTTGTTTTACACTTTCTTTTCTGTGTCCGTAAGTGTAATATGTGATATCGCCGGTTTCGTTGCTATATGTCAACGACAATTGGGATACGCATGTTTACTTACGTTGATGACATGTGATGTTATGTGTTGCTGGATATGTTATATTGGATCGTCGTGTTTGAATAGCCGGGGGTTTTTATGTGAGATGAGTGTTTTTCATTTTCATTCATGTAAAAGCTTGTATGTAATATTCTTTTATTGGGGCACTTCCAGGTTGCGGAAGATGTCACCATTTGTATATTATTTATTTTTCCGCACTAGGATAGACCCAAGGAGGAGGGCACAAGTAACCGGGTTATGGAGTCCAGTGGGAGACCAACTCGAGGAGTCGAGTCCGGGTCTCCTAACTCTAGAATTGGTAGGGTTGCTTTCCGCTCTCGTAGGGGTCTAGGGGTGTGGGTTTGGCTATTCATCGCGACCGTGGAATCCGTGTTTTATACTGGCTCGTATTGAAAACACGGACTTCCTAATATATCCAATGTTTCATATGTTTCTTCTGCTGCGATATCTGTGATGTGATCATTTGATATGTTCTGTGATAAATACTGTATATAGTATATATGATATATTATATAGATGTTACTTATGTTTTACACCCGCGCTAGCCCTGCCATGCTCTGCCGTTAGTTACCTAACCTAACGGTGCACGAGGGGACATCGAGGCAAATGCGGATGGCATAAGTGTACGTCGTATTTATCTGTGATGTTTAGGTGCTTAAATGATGGGACTTCATTAATATGATTAATGAAAGAAAAGAAACCTAAGATGTTGTGGAATCGAATTTTCAAAAATAGATAGCTACAGTTCTTGCTTTGCATCGCGGTGTTCCTTGTAGAACATTGTGCACCTTATTCGATGAAGAAAGGACCGAGATCCCTTCACCGGGAGTGACTCCTTTAGCAATAACTGGCAGATGCTACAACCCTCGGTTTGTCTTTTGATTGCTTCTATAGTTTCTGCTTTGCACAGTGATATATATGATATATCCCGCACCTTATTCGATGAGGAAAGGGCCGGCGATCCCTTCACTGGGAGTGACCCCTTTAGTAAAACTAGAAAAGCCTCAAAAACACTCCATTTTAAAATCGTTTGATTCTACAACGATATCAAGTTCATTACACAATAGGTTTTCAGAAAAACCTATCGTAGCCCTCCGTCATTTCAGATAAGTACTAGTTAGTATTCGTGCTACGTTTGTTGACTATGTTAAGGCGTAGTGTATGGTAGCTAATTAGTGCTTATCTGTATAAGCATATGATGCGATTGGATTAGGGTAGTCGTGCGATTTTGTTGACTATGTTAAGGGTCGTGCGGGTGGGTTTAATTCAATCAGGAAATGACGGGTTGAACTTGACTAGCACTTATGATTTGTTGACTATGTTAAGGTCATATAGCTGCTAGGGGCAAAATATTATCGGGAATTTCATGTGTTGAAATTTGCAATGAGATTGCACACCTTCTATGAGATAGTTGGATCCCGATACCCGCTGCGAGTAATTGTTACTCCTGGGAGAGTTTTACACATTACAATTAGCCGATCAAGTAGGTGTCCAGAAAGGTGTCAACGGGGTTACGCCTCTGGGAAAACGAGGTTTACATTAATTAGGTTCGTGCGAAAGCACGGGGAACCTCCCTCAAAGTACCGATACTGGCCTGGCTGAAAGATTGGCGAACTTGTAGCGTGTAATTAATCCCGGCTAGTCTTTCCTTTTAGGGTTTGAAGGAAGATTTGATAAAAACAGTGGGAGCCATCCTGATTAGATAAAATAATAACCAATCTGATCTTGCAAGAGCATACGCTGAGTGTTTTCTTCTCTCTCTCTCCAGGTAGCGACCATGTCACGCCTTAATCAAGATAATAAAACGGATATATTGACCGAACCCGCTTGTTATACTGAGCTGGGGAACGTTGGACCCGCTCCAACTTATAAATGTTATAAGACAGAGCAGGAAATTGGGGAATACCAAATTTCCCGTACCGCCCAAACGAAGAAAGTGCATATGATGCATCATCTTCGGGTGTGTTCATTACAAAGAACTGTTTCTCAGTATCCTCTGCGTCCTGGGTATTTGATACCGGATCAGAATCCCGCATATATAATTTGTTACATAGGGCTACAGAAAGGTAGAGAACTAAGAACGGGTGATAAGTTTCATGAGGCAGAAAACGGGGCAAGTGTTGCAGCCAAGTCTGTTGGTCACTGTCACCCTGTATTACAAATACATTGATTCTGAACGAATGTTATTAGATACCGAACCTGATATACAAAATCATATCAGTCTCTTTATTAGTAAAGAAATGATAAAATTTTGTATTGTTGGATAATGTTTTGAACATTTCCTATATCAAAAGTTGATCGGTTCAGGCACGTTATCTAAAATCATTGATGTTCTAAATCAAACTACAGTTCTTAGTATACAGAACACACATAAGAGGAAGAGTTCAGAATTGAACGATTCCTTCTTGAGGTATTATAGACTAGGTCAGATCAATGTGACCCGACTATCTAAAGTTACATTTAGATGCATATTTAAATTAGTTTGAATTTACATCTTGTGAAACTTGCCAGTCATTTCACAAAGATTAGATGACCATAGCTCTGTTTATTGGAAACAGAGAAAGAGTTAGTGAACTATTGGGATGATACATGTTGATGTATATAGGTCCCCTGTCTACACATGCCAAGACCGGTTCTTTATACTTCATTATATTCTCTGATGATCTCTCAAGATTCAGTCATATGTTCCTGTTGAAACATAAGTCCGAACCTTTTGAGATATTCACAGAATATGATTTAGAAGTAGAGAACCAAAATATGGGTATAAGTATTATGTCCTATGATAAGATCAGGGAGGAGAATACTTGTGCATAGAATTCCTGGACTATTCTAAAGGAGAATGAGATTCTCTCTCAGCATTACTCCTCCATATATACCACAGCACAACGGTGTATCGGGGCGGAGCAATCACACCCTATATGATAAGGTGTGCTCTATGATGAGTACTACTGAGTTACCTATTTCCTTTTGGAGTTATGCACTTGAGAAGCTGCATACCTATTGAATAGGGTTCAAATCAAATCAGTTGCCTACCACTTCATATGTGATATGGAAAGGGAAGAGCCCATATCTTAAGTTAGTTAAGATTTGGGGTTGTCCGGCCTATGTCTAAAAGCAAAATCCGGACAAGCTCGAGGCAAGGTCAGTTATGTAGAACTGGAAAGGTTCCAGCTATACAAACTGCAGCTGGTGATTTGACAGAACCAAAGGATTCAATAGTCCCCGACGAACCTGAACCTCTCCGCCGATCTGCTAGGGTTCCTCATCCGCCTGAGAGATACTTCAGTTTCTCGATGACAGTGGGAGCGAGGATTGCATCATGAGATGATGACCCAACTAGTTTCGAGCAGGCCATCAAGAGTGGGACTCTGTAAGAATGGCTGGATGCTTAGCGATCTGAGATGGAATCCTTATACACCAACAAAGTATGGACTTTAGTTGCTTTATCTGAAGGGTTAAATCCCCATCAGGAGAAAGTATATCTTGAGAAGATTACTTGGTGTAGATGGAAAAGTTGAGACTTTCAAAGCTAGACTTGTTAAAGGTTTTCGTCATTGACCAGGCGTGGATAATGATGAAACCTTTTTCCAGTGGCTATGCTTAAGTCCATCCAGATCCTACTTGCCCAGGCTACATACCATGACTACGATATCTGGCGGTTGGGTGTCCTGACTGCTTTTCTAAATGATGTTTTAGAAAAGAAAGTCTATAAGTACACTGTCAGAAGGCTTCGTAAATAGTGGGAGCAGCGGAAACGTGTGCAAGATGTTTTATGTGATGAAGCAGGCATCGCGGAGTTGGAACATCTATTTTGATGAGTTAGTCAAACAGTTTGACATCATCAAAATGGTAGATGAACCTTGTATATACAAAAAGGTAGTAAGGAGTATGGTAGTGATCCTCGTAGAGTACGTAGATGACATACTCTTGATAGGGAAGGAGTTTCCTATGCTACGCTCGGTCAATCTCCGCTTATCACAATGATTCTCCATATAGGATCAAAGTGATACCTACTAAATCCTGTGCTTTGGATCTATGAGATAGATCTAATTGGATATTAGGATACTCACTAGTTGTAGTGAGATGGTATCAATTGGTCCTTGAGAGAATCACTGGAAGGGTTCCAGGGTGATAAGGATGACTGAAAGTCGGTCACAGGCATTGTCTTTACCCTCAGTAAAGGGACGGTATGTTGGAAGAGTTCCAAGCTAGATACCGTGGCATACTAGACGATAAAGGCTGGATACATCGCTACTTAAGATGCTACCAAAGAGGCAGTCTGGATGTATATTTGTTCATGAGATGAACTTAGTTCCTCCCATTGTGTGACAATGGAGTTGTGGCTTATGCCAAGGAACGTCCGTCCCATCAGTGATCCAGACATATTCTAAGGCAGTATCACCTGATCATGGAGATGGCTGATCTCCAAGGTGATCGAGGTTAGGAGAGTAGACTCAGAGGACAACACGGCGGATCCACTCACAAAGGCCTTTTCCCAGAGAGAGACTTTTATGGGATGGTTGAGTATGAGATACTGCAACCACTGCTACAGATGGCCCTAGTGCAAGTGGGAGATTATTAGTTATATGTATGCCCTAGAGGCCATTACTGTATATAGGATGTATATTGTAGTGGATGCTGGGACATATATAGGGAGGACTTTCTTGCTCGACATGATAGTATGCTATCTGGTTACACTTTACCTTAACGTGTACACTGATTCTCTCTCTGTTACATGTTGGTAAAGCCCTTAGGATGTGTACTTGACTACCTGGACTATGATGCGGATCATACTAGTGGGGACATGGTAGTCCATAAGTACATCCTTCAAGGTCCCTAGTCGTAGGTGTATCGAGACGGGGCATCGATATACCAGAGTAGACTAGCGTATACCTTCTCAACCCATACAGATGGGCTATGGATGATCCCATATCCATTGGTGTTTGACATCAGAGATGATATACGGGTGCTCAGTGGAGACTGGGTACACTGGACGGACTCACCGAGAACTCCCAGATGGTATTATACCTTACGTCAGATGGCAATTCTCTGGTGACACTGGTACAGGTTAGTCTGTAGATCCGAGATCGTCATAGAGTTTTGTGTGATTCCCACTGTTCTTTGATTTCCACCTAACCACGTCCAAGAGGGCATGCAAAACGGTGGCATTTGGGTACAGTCCCGAATCACATGGAGGCAATGAGCGATATGAGGGGATTCGTCTCTCCCGGTATAGGGAGTTGATGTTGCGCTGTGTTCGATTGGCTATAACCGGAAATCCCTTGCCAGGGTTGCTGAGATTTACTGGTAAGTGTTACCAGTAGTTTCTCGAATTGTTATAGACCTCATATCGACACGACTTATCGAGTTATTGGGGTCTGACGTTTACCACCCCTAGACGAGATATGCGACATATCAGACGAACAGACCGGACTGTACGGTAAGTGTTACTGGTTGGATTCACAGGAGTGTGAGCGGGCTTGCTCATCGATCTTCTGATCGCTCAATACCCGGGTGGCCGTTACGTTTAGCAGACCGCTTGCGGCTTGTGGGTGTTTGATATGATCATCACCTACTGCCGGCGTATTGACGAGTCTTTAGAGTCCTACACAGAGATTTCCTGGCTTAAGAGAAACGAAATAGGAGCGCATATGAGATATGTGCGGGACCGAGAATAATACCAGTATGTGATACTGTATTCGATTCTCGCGATTTATGACATTGATCGGTTATATGCGATATAGCCGGGTTATCGGATCAAGTGTTGATTCGATAAGTTGTTACTATTGATATTAGTCGGTTATATGCGATATGACCGGATCGTTAAATCAAGTGTTGATTTAATGATTCAATGTATAATTATATATTTGATATATCAGTTTACATTGACTAGTATTGTTCACTTAAGATGGATTTTCTCACTTGATGTGCACATTGTATATATGATATAGTTTTGTGCACTAGTTTGTATCATGTTTGATGATACATGCAAACTTGGCTTTGTGTTTATTTTAAACCATGTTTAGTTAATGGTTAGGGTTTCATTTGCTTTATTTATTTATTTCATTTATTTATTTTTGGCAAGAAACTAAAACAAATGGTGGTGGCTTTCTCACTTTGACTTGAAGCTTCATGAAGCTTCATAACACTTTTGACAAAGTCTAAGCCATTTGTTTTTATTCTTAACCTAACCATTTTAACTAAACTCTAGTTTATTCTCTACACTTAACCATGGTTGCAAAATGATAACTTAACTTGATTTATCATTTGAATTATTATTCTCTCAACATATTCTTTCTTCTTCTTCTTCAAGAAGAAGAAACCTTGCTACCATTAATGGTGTTTTGAGAAAAAGAGTGAGAAATCCAAATCCAAAGTGAGCCCACTTCCTATTTCTTCATCCTCTACCACTTGCCAAGTAGTATACGGTGTTTTCTTCACAAGTTTCATGACTTGGTGAAGTTGGAGCTTGATCTTGAGTTACCTCGACGTAGATCATCTTCGGTATCAAAGTCGACGACCTAGCCCGATCATTTCTTCGACGAAACCATCGCTAGAGTCCGGGATCCGATGATCGCAGCGAAGGGACATCATCACGGAGCTAAGGAAGTGGAGGACCGGATCTACAAAGGTTGTGGTCTCTTTCACTTTAGAGTAAAGTTATTTACTTGCATAGTTATCGCCTTAAACTCTAGTCAACGATCGCATTAGGGTTTCTCGGCACCGGAAATTTTTGAATTTGGCATGCTTGATGCCTTGTGGAACCTCCTTAGTGTGCCTTGGAACCCTACAAAAGAATGTTCCAAAACTCCTATTTTCAACACAGAGACACTCTGTAGAAATTTGACACACTGAACAGTAAGGACTGCGGCGGAACTGCGGCCTAAGCATGGGTTTGGCCGCGGTTCCACGGTCGTATAGTGTGTTCATGTGATCAAATTTCTACAGAAGTCTTAGAATTCCCTGCACATCATTCTGCAACAACCTGAAAAAAATTTGGAGCCAAAAAAAATTCGACAGAAACTGATGCACATGAAAACGCGGTTTTTGGAATTTTGTTCGATCGGAAATGTAAACACATTAGACAAAGCTAGACTAGGTTAATGGCGAGGCTCTGATACCACTGTAAGTGCACGGCAGCGCCCCGACCGTCAATCCGATGCCGGAATTCGGAAGCGATGATTTACTTTAACTTTTTAAACCAGCACCACCGCGCACTAAAATCCAGGATCGGGCCATTAACATAGTCCTAGCTAACTAGAGAAGGGGTAGAGAGATATACCGAGCGATCCGTGTCCTTCTCATCGTCATCCCGATCTCCCCGCGGAATCTCCGGTCTTCAACTCCTCGTCGGAAGGGCACCACTTCGCCGGCTTCTTTTACGGGCTCCCACCTCTGGACCGAGGCAACTCGGGCACGAAGTTGGCGAGCCGACGTGCCCAAGATTTGCTGTAGAAAACGTGTAGTGCTCTATGTCTCATTTGGGGTTTGAGAAAGTTGCCTTTGGTGGAGGAAATGAACCATGAATCTTTTGCAATGAACTAGGGAATTTTTGTAGCAAGAAATGAACAAAAATCCCTCTCTCAAATTTTGGGCAGCCCCTATATTGGCTTGGCCGGCCATGGTAAAGAGAATAGGGAGAGAGAGAGTGTGTGAGGAGTCTCAATAATCCAAAAGGGAGTGTGGAAGCTATCATCCACCTAAGAGAGAGAAAAGAGATGATGAGAAGAAATCATCACCAATCAAAAACAACACTCTTTCAACATCATCATAACCCATCACCAACAACCATGATGAACCAAAAGTCAAGTCATGATGAAAAGAATAAGAAGTCAAATGGTGGAGGAATTATCATGATACAACAATATGCAAATAACACCCTCCACTAACCAAATTTGCATGCTTGTAAATAAGCCCTCCTCCACCAATCTTCAGCCAATGAAAGATACAAAGAAATATGGCTGAAACGGAAAACAAACTGGCAACTTCATAAAACTGATCCCGTTATAAATTACAAGAAAACCCCGCTACTGTATATACATACCCGCATTTGTATTCGGACCGAAATACAAATGCAAAGAGACAAAATCTACACTGTACAATACTAGGATCCGGCTTAAACCAAAGCCCGCTAGTATTAACCGTCCGATCCTGATCCGTGCAATGCCGCACGTATCTGATCGAACCCTGCCATATCTCTATACGGCCTCTACAGCGTTTCGCCCGAAACTTGAGCAACTGTCTGTGGGGGACTCTAAAGACTCATCAATACTATGGCTGTGGATTTAACCACTAGCACGTCAGAGGTATTAGCCATACATGACGGGCTACCAGCTATTGACCAAAAGGGACGTCGATGAGCGAACTCATCCTGACACCCTACTGGCCTGTCAGTGACAATATCCGTACAGTCCGGTCCGTTCGTCTATGAGCATCGCATGGCGGGCCTAGGGGGTTGGTAAAAGTCAGACCCCCAAAAGCGGTACAAGTCGTGTCGGAGTGTAGCCCGGAACAACCTGAGATACTACTGGAATACCTACCAGTAAATCTCCTGCCTTGGCCAAGGACTTCGTGTAATGGCTCTCTTAGACACAGCGCGACCTCACCCCCAATACTGGGAGAGACGAACCCCTAAAGATCCGCTCACTGCCTCCATGTGGCTCGGGACTGTACCCAACTAAAACCTGTTTGCATGTCTCCTTTGAGCGTGGTAGGGTAGTAATCAAAGTACAGTGGGAACTCACACGAGACAAATGACGATCCTCAGGTCGATGAACTAACCTGTACACATGTCACCGGGGAACTGCTATCTGACATCAGGTATAAGACCAACTAGCAGGTTCCCGGCGAGTCCTGTCCGGTGTACTCATAACCTAATGAGCACCTGTATACATCTTAGGTGATCTAACTGACACCATTGGCTTGTGAGACCGGCCACCGCCCCTCGTCGGGGTCTCGACTGTATACACTAGTCTACTCTGGAGTATCGATGCCCTGTCTCAAAACTCCCTCGACTAGGGACCTTTTAAGGATGTGCTTATAAACTATCAGCTCCCACGTATATGATCGCCCTCATACTGCCGGCAGTCAAGCAAGAATCCTAGGGGCTCCACCAACGTGTAATAGTGACCTGTAAGGTCACCTGAAGCAGTACACGATGATAAAGGTAAACCAGATAGCATACTATCATTTTGAGTAAGACTGTCCTACCGGAATAGGTCCTCCTTCAATCATTATAATCACGTGCCTGTGATCCAATAATTGACTCTGAGGGCACTATCTCCAACAGTTACGTTTAGCAGACCGCTTGAGGCTTGTGGGTGATTGATATGATCACCACCTACTGCCGGCGTATTGACGAGTCTTTAGAGTCCTACACAGGGGTTTCCTGGCTCAAGCGAAACGAAATAGGAGCGCATATGAGATATGTGCGGGACCGAGAATAATAACAGTATGTGATACTGTATTCTATTCTCGCGATTGGTGACATTGATCGGTTGTATGCGATATATCCGGGTTATCGGATTAAATGTTGATTCGATAAGTTGTTACTATTGATATTAGTCGGTTATATGCGATATGACCGGATCATTAAATCAAGTATTGATTTAATGATTTAATGTATAATTATATATTTGATATATCACTTTACATTAACTAGTATTGGTTCACTTAAGATTGATTTTCTCACTTGATGTGCACAAGTTGTATATGTGATATATTTTTGTGCACTAGATTGTATCATATTTGATGATACATGCAAACTTGGGTGTGTATGATTTACACCATGTTTAGTTAATGGTTAGGGTTTTATTTTCTTGATTTATTTTGTAAAAACAAAATGGTGGCTTTATTTGTTATTTGCTAGAAGCTTCATGATGCTTCAAGGATCTTTGAAAAGTCTAACCATTTTTGTTTTGTTCTTAAACCTAACCTTTACCTAAACCCTAGTTTACTCTCTACATGAGTTAATCTCACCCATGGTTGCAACATGATAGAGATCACTTGAATTTTCTTTTTGAAATAATTCATTTTCTTTTCTTCTTCTTCTTCTTGATGAAGTGAAGAAAGCTTGCTAGAAAATTTCTAGTGTTGAAATCAAGTGAGAAATCCAAATTCAAAGTGAACCCACTTCTCATTTCTTCACCCTTTACCACTTTCCATGTTGTATAGGGTGTTTTCTTCACAAGGTTCATCACCAAGTGAAGATGGAGCTTGAGTTTGAGTCGTCTCGACGTAGATCATCTTCGGCACCGAAGTCAACGACCTAGCCCGCTCGTTTCTCCGACAAAACCATCGCTACAGTCCGGGATTCCGATGATCGCAGTGGAGGGACGTCAACACGGAGCTAAAGAAGTGGAGGACCGGATCTACAAAGGTTGTAATCCCTTTCACTTATGTTAGTAAAGTTGTTTGCTAGCTTATAGTTTCGTCTATCCTCTAGTTAACGATCTCGTTTAGGGTTTCTCGGCACCTAAAAATTTGAATTTGGCATGGTAGACGCCTTGTGGAACCCCTTGAGTGTGCCTACGAACCCTACAAAACCATGTAGAGACCATATGTTTATACGTGCATGGTTCTGATTAAATACGTGTACTAGTTGTACGAAATTTAATCGAACAGTTTGTGATACTAGAGAGCTTAAAATTAAGCCAGTTTATTAAATCACGTATTGATTTAATTCTAGTATCATGTTGTTGGATTTATCTATCTCTTGGTATTCGTATTTTTGGTATGAATACAGGTATGTATATACGGTTTGGCATTCTTGTATTTATACAAGAATGGTTTCTAGAAGATGGACACTTCTTTTAGGTTTTTCTATTTATTGGAAAATAAGAAATGAGGTGGCATGCAAGATGGCATGAGGAGTGTAAAGCGGAATGGGCAAATGAATTATATATTGATTTGTCATTACTATTTAAGCATGGTTGCCATTTTTAATTTTTAATTTTTTTTCACAAAAACAAAATGGTTATGATATTTTTCGCACCTTTGTTCTTATTTTCATGTGCTCTTTCTCTCTCCACTCAATCTCTCATCTTCTTCTTCAATCTCAAACCTCTAATGTATTGAGAATCATGAGATTTTAAAGATAGATAAACTCCATTAACAATCTTTACACCTCCTAATTGAGCTAAACTAATAAACTAGTTTGTTTAGTTATTTCATTTGTGAAGTAGAAGCTTGAACCATATTCTTTCAGGTGGATCATCTAGGATTGAAAAGGCTTCCAAGCAAGTTTTCTAGGACCTCAAGGAGCACAAGAAGGAAGGGCTTTGAGGATCGAAGAACTCGATCTTTTAGGTATAACCCCTTTTCATAATAGTTAAACTCCTTGTAGTTGTTAGTTTAGACTTATGCTTTGATCACTTGGGGTTTTGTAGATTGTGTTTGTTCAAAATTTGATTTTTGTGTATTCCGCCTCACTACTTTCTTTGTAGAGTGAGCACAATTCACTAACATGACGCAGCAGAAATCTAAACTCTAATTTTAATTTGGGAAAAAAATTGAGTATTTTCAAAGAAGAGTGATTAGGATATTTTAAAGAAAAAGCTGATGTTATATCGTTAAAAGTTGATGGAAATCATAAAGGAGGCTAAAATGGTGTATTTTATTAATTTTGTGGAGTAAAAACTAAATAACAAGATTTTGGGATAGAAAGGAATTTGGTATGTTTCAGGGATACAAGTAAAAAAAAACCCTAAATATTTTTGTTGAAAAGTGATAAGTCCTATTTCCTCTTGCATTCACCATTTCCTTATATATATATATATATATATATATATATATATATATATATATAATGAAACAAACAACCTCTTATCCAAAACAATACCAAAAAACCTTATCCGAAGAAAGTCGTCCAAAGCAATAGCCAATAGCCAAAAGGGCAAAAATATATTTAAAAAAAGAAAAGAAAAGAAGGCTGACTGATGTTTTCAGTTTCGCAATTGAGAGTTGATTTTCTTTAAAAAGTGAAAAAGAAAACAGAAGGCAAACAAATACGATTCTAATCGTTGTTAAATTGTGGATACAAATTATCCATTTATTTAGCAAGAAACAACCATTTCTTTAGCAAACGTAATGGTGGTTTGCATGGCTCGAATAACATTAATTATTCTTATAAGCTAATTACAATGTCTTTTTTATTACACATATTCACAATGATGATGGTCATCGGTAATTACCTCGGAGCGGTTTAAACCGCTGCAAAAAAACCCATCGCCCGATGGTCCCTAGCAGTTGCTAAAAGCTAATTCTAGTAGTGGGATAGTTCAAAGCTTTACTTCCAAGCTTTCTTAGTAGTATAAGTTATCCCCAACTTCAACCTCGCTCCAAAAGTATGAGCGCCGTTGGGGTGAAAGCTGTTTTTGAAACTCTTTTGTTAAAGATTTATATCTACCATTCACACCAAAAGAATCCATGTAATTCCATTAGATTTAAAATGAACAGACTATTCATGAATAGTCGGCAAAAATTTAGCGAAACCCTGACTCAAATAAACAAACTACTGAAGAATATAGTCTGCAAAAACAAAGTAACAATCACTCACACACCCTTCACTCCCCAAGAGAAGGAATAGCACTAAAACTCCTCAAAACTTTACAACCCCCTCCTTTACACCCCTTCTTCAATATTACGGCCATCGCGCCAGCCAAAGACATTGCCGGATTGATCCGAACGGTCGTATTAAACTTTTGGCAGATCTCCATATGAGCCCTAAGTGCTTCTTCCCTCACAATGTGTCTGGTGAGGCCAAGCCGATCGAGTTCTGATTTAACCGCTTCGGAGCAGAGCCCGCAGAGCCAGCGGCCACAGAAAAGGTCCCTGACTCGCCTCTCGTAGGCCCTGGTGCAGTCCTCATCTAGGCCGCAGCACTCGCACTCGGCTTTAATCACCTCCTTTTGGTTCGATGAGTAGTGAGAGTTATAAGGGAGTCTTAGGTCCATGTACTTGAAGATGGTGCTTTGTGAAGACGAGTGACGATCAGAGACAGCGCCGTGGATGAAGTCTAAGGAGAGCCTCCTTGAGTTGGTTCTCGGCGCCATAATTAATTGATCCTTTGTTTTGTGGTTGGTTTGTTGCAGTGTGTGTATCTGATGACTTTGATGTCGGGTTTTATAGACGGATTGGTTTAAGAATGGTCCCCAGACAATGAAAATTTACAAGCATGACATTGTTTCTTTATGAAAGCTGTCCGTGATGTTCTCGGCCCAAATGCCCAAATCTAGAGCCATAACCATTTTTTGAATATTGTTAAGTCGAATGGAGTGTAAGATATATCCAAAAACAATACAGCGGAAAAGTTTCAATGGAAAAGCATTTAGAGAGGGTATTGTACAGAATCACTGTGAAAAGGCTCCGATTTTTCAACAATATATATTAAAGTTTTTCGGGCAACCATTGTTACAATTTCGAATTTTAATGCAGTAAGAGAGAGACTATAAAAAGGAATTAAGTTTGGACTTGTTGAAAGACATCTCGGCAAGTATGTAACCATCAGTAGCTACTTCCATGAGTTGTAACTGCGCAACCAAATTGTTTACATTTTTGTACGAAACGTTCATTTAAATTTGTTTTCATCAACTTCTAGACCATTCCATTTCAAAGTCATATACAGCAGGGGTTTGCCCTCTTATACTTCGATAATTACTAAAAACTCTCTTAGTACTTTATATTTACTTGAAAGATCTCTCATACATTTAAATTGCCCTAAAAAGCCCTTACCATGCGAAAAATAGAATTTTTTGGCATCTTACATCGCTCTCTAAGGAAGCTAATACATAAGTATCAATTTGGGTTTTAAAACATTCCCAACCCTTTTTCTTTTCCCAAAATTCCTAAATTTTGCTCCAAATTAGCTTTAGAATTAAGGTTTCGATCAAAGATCCCAGAAATTGATCATGAAAAACAGCTCGATTTTTACAACCTTCTCCAAGAGCGAGCTTGTCGAGTGTCGTTGTCCTTTCAAATGCTTGTTTTGAGTTCATGGGCTACCTCATTAAAATAGAGAGCGTCTTTTTAGTTGCACTAAATCTCAATCTTCCACTAAGAGAGATGTGAATTCTTTTTATGAGAGAAACACCTATCTAAAATACCTAGACGGTAAGAGAACGGCTCAAAAACAAACTCCATTTCCATATTCCTAATGGACCGTAACTTTTTGATGAAAAACTAATGAGAGGGATTTTTTAATGCAATTTAAATTTAAAAGGGGACTTTTAAGTAAATATGAAATATGAGAGGTATTTTTAGTAATTAGCGAAGTATAAAAGCACCTTTTTAGTAGAAAACCCTTAAAATAGATAATAAAGTAAATCTCACGACCGATCAGTCTAATTAAGGACAAATGATTCAAACTGAAGAAAAATATTCCCCTTAATCTGGTGGCAGGTGTTTTGGTAATTAGTAGCCTGAAGTTAGAATAATGGCCTAATATGACCTACATCTGACCCTTGTGAAGCCAGGCATATGACCAAAACATGCATGCATGACCCGTATCTGAATATCGAAGTCATGGGATCACGAGACAGTTACGGTCACCATGCACTCAAAATTGAAGTCCCAAAGGCTCAACAACCTTACAAAAATGCTGGCTATAGCTGTTGCATGGTTCAGCTATTATTGGGTGAGTTTCTAGCCAACAAAATTGCTAGTAGTTATCAAGGACAAGTATTTTAAATACGAAAAAGATGGTTTGAGAGGGAGGGAGGGAGGGATCATGCACACCATGAGATGTTTTGCTTTAGCTGCTGCCACTACTATAGGGTAGAGATTTGTTCACGGTTTAATCCGTGAACAAAAGTCATTTTGGTCACGGTTTAAACCGTGACCCAAACCTGCGTAAGCAAATGATGGGTCACAGTTCTGACAGTGAACATAAGACGAAACGTTTACGATGTAACCGTGAACGTTTCTAAACGTGAAAAGTTAAAAAGTCAGTTAGTTTTTGGGCCCCAAGTTTTTGTTCATGGTTCTAACCGTGAACAAAACCAGTTATGGGTCACGGTTACAACCGTGAACAAAACTTATAATCGTGACCCATAACACAGACTTGCTTCAGATATCAGTATCTGGAGCAGTCTATTGTTCACGGTTGTAACCATGAAAAAATGTATTTAATCACGGTTACAACCGTGACAAGTTATTTTGGTATTTTTTTAAATAATCAAATGTTCCGCGTCCCATAATTTCAATCATAAGCAACATATAATTTTCATTCACAAGAATCAATATATAATCTTCATTCACGCAATATATTCAAATCTCACGTAATTAATATACGATAATCAAATTAATAGCTCCGAATGGCATGCAAACATAAACAAAAATTATACATACAATCAATATGCTCAATACTCCACTAATCAATAAATCAAAAAATGTATGTGTGAAAAAATCGTTCAATATGATCAATACTCCACAAAAGTCCTATTGTATGTGTCAACAAATAATAAAATAAAACTAAAGCCATTGGGACGACGATCATCCTCCATCGTCTCGAGGCCTAAAATATGCCACTACTACAAATAAGGGTTGCCCCTATGGATTTATCCGTAGGAGCAAATCACTGCCCCTACGGATATATCCGTAAGGACAAGAAAATACCATGTAGGTACAAACGCCGTAGGTGCAAGTCGAAACCTTGAACTTGCCCCTATGGACTAAAATTTGTTCCTACGGAGTTATGTGTAGGTCTAGTTTGCCTTACGGAATAAGCCGTAGGGGCAAAAAATTTATTTTATTTACGGTTTTATAAAATAGATTAGGTATACCTACGGACGTATCCGTAGGGCCAAATAGTGGCCCCTACGGATAAGTGCGTAGGTATATATCCGTAGGGGCAAAATATTAGGATTCCTGATATTTTGCCCTTACGGATAACTGTGTAGGGACATTTGTTTGCCCCTACGGATATATCCGTAGGGGCAAGCTTAACCCCTGATACTAAGATCATAGGGGCAAAATATCAGGTATCCTGATATTTTGCCCCTACGGATAAATCTGTAGGTACATAGTTGGGCCCTACGGAGAAATCCGTAGGTACATATTATCAGTTTTTTTTAAAAAAAGGGCTGCCTATTTTTTTCTCGCCCTGTGCATAATAATATATACATCGATCATATATAAAATTAATCATCATGCAGAACATATATCGCAGTATTCATAATCACATCTCACGCATAATATACAAAAGAAACCAAAAAGCAGAATATGATATCAATATAAACGCGCAAACACCACCAATATCAATATCGTCCAAAATGTAGTACAATATGTATCATATAAATAAATACATGTTTAAAATATAAGAATCAAAAAGCTACCCTAGCTCGGTCCAGCTCCACCTCTAATAAACGCCAGAATCTGGCGCTCCTGCTCCTCGGTCAATAAATCATGCAATGCAGAGCGTCCGTGAGTCTGAGCCGGCTGTGGAACTGGCGATGTGGTCTGCGCAGCCGCCGTCGAGGTAGTGACTTGCGAAGCCGCGGCTGCGGGAGTCTGAGCGGGCGGTAGAGCTATAGGAGCTGTCTGCGGAACCACAGCCGATGTAGTGGCTTGCAGAGCTGCAGCCGAAGGAGATGCATGTGGAGGCTCGGCCGATGTACCATGTCGCGTCTGGACCTAACGTGTGTAATAAGCGAGTAAGAACTGTATATTATTCGAATTCGTGTCATTATCAAGTTATTTCGAAACCCCATTTGGATATCTAGTTTGGAAACCCGTAGTTTATTTTAATTAGATATGTATGTATGATTAATCAAAGCTACGTCTACAACCAAATAAGCTCAGGCTACGTTCTAATATTGGATATGTTGATATCTATAATATGACATGATATTTTAGTATTAAGTAGTATACATACCAGCATCTCCTTCAACTCCTGAACGGTGGCCTTCAAGCTCTCCAGTTCCCGCTGGACACGTCGCTCACTGGAGACGGAGGAAGTAACCGCCTGGGTGGAGTCCAACCTCATATGGGCCCTGCTAGGGCCCAGTCCCCGGCCTCTCTCCCAACCTCCGTGGTGCCCTCCGTGTGCGGCGTCCAGGACTGGGGTCAGCAGCATCGGATCGCTCTATCCGGTAAAATCGATCCCCGATGCCTCGGCCAGCTCAACAACCCGCTCCTACACCCACATTAACCAGTAAAATATAAGTATATCATTTAAATTTGAACCTTCCAAAACTAAAATTTCAAATAGGGGTTGAATAAATATTAACACTTACGCAATACTCCTGGGTAGCGATGTCGGGGTATCGAAGCTCACCCGTGGCGGGATCTGTCGAGGTGCCGTGGACGGCAAGATATGCGGACAGCACGCTCGGTGTACTACCTTGCACCAGGGTCTGAGCTGTTTGCAATATTAGAAAATAACTCTTAATATTAGATATATTAGAAAATAACTCTTAATATTGCATTATATCACAAAGGCTGGTCTATTGTAATTTACCGATAACTCCATGGCTCGAGTAATATTCCTCGAGCCACCTGTATAAGTGGGGCGACCCCTCTTCGCCGACTTCCTATTCTCTATATTTTGAGCGGCCTGTTTCTGCACAACACATTCACATTTAGTTTTCTAATTAAGGAACACAAAAAAATAAGTTATATACTAAACAATGAATTACATTTAAAATACATACATGTTTGCGTTGAGAGTCGAAATATTCGCACAATAGAGGCCATGTCTCTACGTCGACCTCGTAAAGGCCGGAGTAGATAGGAGGGCCGCTCTCTCTGCCTCGGGGGTCGCCATCCATAGGGAGTAGCAGTCGGCCTTCAGCTCATTCCTGTTGTATCGGACCTTGGTCTGCAAGTTCTTCATCAAGCCATTGTACAGAGCATGAAGGTCGAGCACCCTCCTAGGGTGATCAGGGTCGGGTACAGGCTGAAAATCGTAATCCAACTGAAAATACAAAAAAAACATTGTTATTAGATTGCAAGTGTTAATAATAAATATATTGGATAAATCAAATGAAAATATATATTAATACCCGAGCCTGATCAAAGAAGAGGGCGAATGAGCGCCGGTGCTGGTCGCCCTACTCAACATGAAGTGGACAGTTCTTCATGAGCCGGCTCTCATCCCCCATATACCGGCCGAGCCTCTCGGCATGAGGACCGGTATAGCGATAATCAAGGGTAAAAAAGAGGGGGAATGCTGCCTCCCCCCTAGCTCTGTCAGGCCTCAGCCTATGGGACTGATTCGGGCCTCGAGGCCCCCTCTGGGGATGGGGAGGCCCTGCGTCTACAGGAAATATCAAGACAATCAATATTAATACAAAGTTGTATTAAGAAATCAAGGTTAAATGAAAATTGAAGTGTGATAAATACCTCCGGTGACTAAAGCACGAGCCTGGGCCCGGGCAGCAGCACGAGCGGGACGATAGTTCCTCCGGTGAGGAACAGCCGGTGTCCCGGATGCGGACGCATCCCCTCCAACTAGAAAATAAACATTGACGCTAAATTTCCATGAAGTTCCTATTTATTCTATATAGGATATGTGATTGAATACGATTTCGGATTGTGTAGTATGAAAATTGTATAGAAATCAGAACCAAAAATATTTGACCACAATCAATAACGGTGTCGAATGTAGCGCGTTAGTAAGTGCGGATCGTCCACAGGGAAAGTGTAATCGTTCGTGTTTCGATTTAGATGAGTTGAAACTTTAAAGAAAAGAAAACAAACAAAAATTCATGATTTGTAAATTTGAAGTTCAAGAATTAGAAAATTAGGTCTAAATCAAGAAATGAAAAAATCAAGAATTGAGAATTTGTGATGATTTCCAAACCAAATATCATGAATCGAAGAGAGTCGTAGGAATCGATCGGATCTATAGATGTGATGAAATCTAGCGATTACGTATTCTTATCCTTCGATGAATTGATACTAGATCGATGATGATCGACGAGAATTAGGGATTTCTTGTGAAACTAGGGTTTCATCATTTATCCCTTGTTCCTTCGTCGATATCATTCACATTTTAGCCTCTAGTAAATTCAAGAATCGATCGTGGATCCCTAATTTCGAGCGATCACAATCAAGAAAGCATCGCAACGAAACTAGGTCGTCGATTCTTCAATTTGCTGGGATTTACAAAACTCGTAGGACTTAAGAATCATTTTAAGATTTGTTACATCATCATTCTATTGATCGTCTCGACTCCTTTACGAGCGGAGTTTTACTCAAATATCACAACAAGAACCACAATCACAAATTGAGATCGAATCATGATGCAAGAATTTAAAGAAAGCAAGATTAAAGAATTTCACCTTTTATTTATATCAAAAATTCCGTTACAATCGCTCAAGAACTACAAGAGGAAGAACTCGATCGTCGATTTGGCTTCGCTCGTCTCTTTGAGTCGCGGATCGGCTTGGATCACTTGCTCGATTGAAGATCAGCTCCGCTCCTAAAAGGTTGAAGGCTTCTTGGTTGAATGGTACTCGGGATCTTGAATTTGGCTTGGATTTAGAATTAGGGCTACAAGATGTGTCACTCAACTTGTAGATGGAAATGAGGGGGATTGGAGATTAACTAAAGATTGATTAAAGATTGATTAGCCATTAACCCTAGATCTAGGCTCCTTTTTATAGACTTTCAAAACACTAGATCTAGGATTCAAAATTTGAATTTCCCTCCAAAAGTTTGTTAGCTAGAGAGGCTTCTAGAAGTAGTTAGTTAGAGGGAGCTTCTAGAACTAGTTTGTTAGGAGCTTAATCAAGATTAGCTTGCTTAATGATCTTTGCTGATCTGGCAGAAGTTTCGAGAGTCATCTGGAATTTGACATATCTTGATGAAGTGTAGGAACTGATAGAAGAATAATGCAGCTGAAAAGAATTGATGATGTGGCAAGGCTGCCGCGGATCGGCGGCGCAAGCAGGCTCCGGCCGCGGATCCGCGACGCTTTATGGGCCTTGATGCTTGTGTCTTCTGGTACTTGTTTGGGCTGACACTTGGGCCTTTTTCTGATATGTTTAATTTAATATTTCCCTCTAGATTGCTACCAGCTCTCAGGTCTTTGAGTTGGTGTAATGTTTGATCAGCACAATGATAATTTAGGTCTTTCTTCTGGATTTTCCTGCACAAACTCCAAAACAAGTATTGCGCTATACAAGAATGATGCGATGCCACGATAAACACAAAATTTACCTCGAAATGCCGGTTTTAGTATACAACACAGGTAATTTGGTATTTTACAGGTGTTTTGCTAATATGTGCAATATGAATACCGAACACTTCTAGATGAATGCAAAAGATAGGGAAATTGACGTGTTAAAAATACAGTATTTTTGACCGATCAAATTCCCCCAAACCTATTTTCGGTCGTTTCGAGCGAACTGTTTTATTAAAAAGAGAAGGAGAAAATAAAGAAAGAGAAAAACTAACTAGCACACTTTCGTAGGCAACACGAATGCACTGAGCACGTGTAACAAGCCTTTAAACCTCTAGGTGTCCCTAGTAGGAGGAGTGTTGTCTCCTGAGGGTTTTCAGCGGATTGCACCCACAAAATCCAATAATAAAAGGAAGATCGTGAATATTAAATTTAAAGATAAGAATTGTAAAAGAAAGACTTTGAAAATTAGGGTTTCCAACTATGCTAGATTTTCGGTTGTCATGAGCCCTATCTTAATAGCCATGAAAAAATGTTAGAAATCACATAACCCCTCAATAAAACATCATCTTATTCTTCATTCCTATCTTTCTTCCAAACATAGATCATATAAGCCTGCGTGTGTGTAAAGACATCCCTACATCCGGAGAATTCAATTCAAGCTATCATATTCTTGCCCATCAGCGTCAGTACTTTTTAATTAATGAATATTTAACTGAGATTGCTCACACACTTTCATGCGACCGTTAATCCTTCTTGAGGTACTAACCGACCGATTACTCCCGTGTTTGCTTATTTGGTGTTTTTCCTCGTCTTGCACCACCTAAGGCTTAGCAGTGACTCCCAGACCAGTTGGCCTTAGGGCACTAGGTGAAGAGGCACCCTCGCAATATTTTTTATTGCTGCCTTGGCGATAAAAAAACTAGTGTCCATTTTTCTCACCATTTTTATATTTTATTCAATTTTTATTTCCTTAATACTTTGGCTTTTAGACAAGAGCATTTCAAGGTATCCTCTACTATCCCGAGTTTCAAGACGTGTGTAAGTGCGAATAGTAGGGTATCAACGTTCAAAATGTTTGGCTTCCAGAATATGAACTATTTTTCAGACTTATTTTTATCCTCAGATTAGTGACTTCCCTCATCTTACTAACCCTTGGGACAACGGCTCATAACTACTTATTACTAGTTCGTATAAGAAAACTTCTAATTTTCTTAGTTTTCTTAAATTTTTCTAATCTCATGGATGTAATTTTTCACTATCTAATCTTTTATTATCTTATTTATATACAAAAATATTTTTATTTTATTTGAAATTTTTGAAATTTTTATAGGTTTTGAAAATGTTTTGTGCTTATGCAAAGTATAATGCAAATGATGCGAAAATAAGCACAAACCTCCCCCAAACTTGTTTTCAACGGTGTCCTCACTGTTGCCATCTGCTAAATCTCGAAAAACCTGTAAGCTTGGGAGGAATTTATTAGTGGGGGCAAAATATTTATGTGAAGAACCTCCCCCAAACTTATTCTTGGCTCATCATTTTGTAAAAATTTTCTTTTCAAGAGCCAGAAAAAATGCCCCCCCAAACTTGAGTTAAGCAATGTTAATATTTTGAAAATCACATGAGGGGGTCAAAAATCATTGGTCGATGCCAAGCTTTGCAAAGACCGAAGGTTAACACCAACCATTCAAAATTTTTATCAATGCAGTCCTCTGGTTGGTGGAAGAAGAAGTGGGGAAAGGGTAAGTGGTGGAATAGAATGTGGGTGCGTCTCATTTTGGAGAGACGATGCAGTGAATGTGATGGATTGCTTGCATTCTTTTTACAGTTCAAAAGAAGGGGTGGAGGTTCAATTTCATTGATTGGGACATGATTCATCTCAACACCTGTGTCATTCAAAAATGCGAGTTCATCAGCGAAGATCTCCTCAAAAGTTCCATCAATACCCCGATGAATAATGTCATCACAAAGTGCGGGGTGATCTTCAGACTCTAAAAGCAGTTCATAATCGGTGTTAGTTGTTGACCCAGACATCTCGGTGGAAGAGTCCATATGTGTATGATACATAGTTGGGTCAAACAACAGCATATGAAAAGAGTCAAGATCGGTATCAGGAGGATCATCAAATTCGCTGCTGTCGACATCCATTAAGTCGACAGAACAGACCTGAGCAGTAGGTTCGGAGGGTACACTTCCCAACTTGTAAATGTTCAGCTTAATTGACCTATTCCCGAAGGATAGGGTCATAGAACCATTACGACAGTTGATTATAGCATTGGAAGTGGCCAAAAAGGGGCGACCTAAAATCACCGGAATTTGATTCCGTGGGTTCGCTATAGGCTGTGTATCAATTACAATAAAATCCACAGGGAATACAAATTTCCCGATTTTTATTAACACATCCTCCAGTTCACCCCTAGGTTTGGTGCTTGATCGGTCAACCATTTGGAGAGTGCAATGGGCTGGTTTCAACTCTCCGATCCCTAACTGCTCATAGACCGAGAAAGGAAGCAGGTTAACACTTGCGCCATGGTCAAGTAGGGCACGATTGATGTGTTTCTCCCCGATAGAAATGGAAATAGTAGGATAACCAGGATCCTTATGTTTCCTCGGTAATTGTTGGGGAAAGGCTGTATCTACTGTTTTTGCCATGAATATCTTCTTGGGCACTTGAGTCTTCCTCTTTCTAGTGCACAAGTCCTTAAGAGTTTTCGCATAAGCGGGGACTTGTTGGATTGCATCTAGAAGAGGGATGTTGATGTTTACCTGTTTCAAGATTTCAGTGATCTTCTCCATTTGTGGACTTGGTCTGTTTCCCCTTAACCGATTCGGGTAAGGAGCTTGGGCAATAAGGTCGGGGTCCAACATTGGAGAAGATCGTGTGGATGGGAACGTGTTAGTTATGTATATGCCCTAGAGGCCATTGTTGTACATATGATGTATATTATAATGGGTGCTTGGATATATACAGAGAGGACTTTCTTGCTCGTCATGATAGTATGCTATTTCGTTTCACTTTATTTTAACATGTTGACTTGTATTGGTTTACTGTCTTTCACTCACATGTTGATAAAGCCCTTAGGATCTGTACTCGACTACTGGGATTATGATGAGATCATACTAGTGGGGCCACGGTAGTCGATGAGTACATCCAATAAATGTTCCTAGTCGAGGGTATATCGAGACGGGGCATCGATACACCAGAGTAGACTAGCATATACGCATCTTGACCCATATGATGGGCGATGGATGATCCCATATCCATCGGTGTTTGACACCAGAGATGGTGTATGGGTGCTCAGTGGAGACTGGGTACACTGGACGGACTCGCCGAGAACTCCTAGATGGTGATATACCACACGTCAGATGGCAGTTCTTCGGTGACGCTGGTACAGCGTAGTCTGTAGACCCGAGATCGTCATAGAGTCATGTGTAATTCCTACTGTGCTTTGATTTCCATCATACCACGTCCAAAAGGGCGTGCAAAAGGTGGCTTTTGGGTACAGTCCCGAATCACATGGCGAAAATGAGCGATAGGAGGGGATTCGTCTCTCCCGGTATAGGGAGTTGATGTTGTGCTGTGTTCGATTGGCTATAACTGGAAGTCCCTGGCCATGGCTGATATAGAGATACACTGGTAAGTGTTACCAGTAGTTTCTCGACCTGTTATGAGCCTCACATCGACACGACTTATCGGTTACTGGGGTCTGATGTTTACCACCCCTAGACCTGATATGCGACATATCAGACGAACAGACCGGACTGTACGGGAGTGTTACTGATTGGATTCACAGGAGAACGGACAGGCTAGCTTGTTGATCTTCTGATCGCTCAATACCTGGGTGGCTGTTACGTTTAACTGACCGCTTGCAGCTTGTGGGTGTTTGATATGATCATCACCTGCTACCGGCGTATTGACGATTCTTTAGAGTCCTACACAGAGGTTTCTTGGCTCAGGCAAAACGGAGTAGAGGCACATATGAGATATGTGCAGGACCGAGGATAATGCGATATGAGATACCGTATTATATTCTCGCGATATTTAGATATGAACCGGGACATCGGATCAAGTGTTGATTCGATGAATCGGTACATGATATATGTTGGAGATAGTGCCCTCATAGTCAATTATTGGATCACAGGTACGCGATTGCAATGATTGCGGAAGACCTATACCGGTAGGACAGTCTTACTCGAGATGATAGTATGCTATCTGGTTTGCCTTTATCAGTCGTGTACATGTTACACTTTGATAGAGCCCTTAGGATCTTGCTTTACCACCAACAGTATGATGGCGATCATATACGTGAGAGTTGGGTGGTTTATACGCATATCCTTAATTGTGGTCCCTAGTCGTGGGAGTTTCGAGACAGGGCATCGATACTCCGGAGTAGACTAGTGTATACAGTCGAGACCCCGACGAGGGGCGGTGGCCGGTCTCACAAGCCACTGGTGTCAATTGGATCACCTAAGATGTATACAGGTGCTCATTGGGTTATGAGTACACCGGACAGGACTCGCCGGGAACCTGCTAGTTGGTATTATACATATCGTCAGATAGCAGTTCCCTGGTGACATGTGTACAGGTTAGTTCATCGACCTGAGGTCGTCATTTGTCTCGTGTGAGTTCCCACTGTGCTTTGATTTCTACCCTACCACGGCTCAAAGGAGTCGTGCAAACAGGTAGTTTTTGGATACAGTCCCGAGCCATATGGAGGCACGTGAGCGGATCGGCAGGGGATTCGTCTCTCCCGGTATTGGGGGCGAGGTCGTGATGTGTCTAGGAGAGCCATTACACAAAGCCCACGGCCGTGGCAGGAGATTTACTGGTAAGTACTCCAGTAGTATCTCAGGGTGTTATTGGGCTACACTCCGACACGACTTATACTGCTATTGGGGGTCTGACGTTGCTAGTCCCCTAGGCAGATATGCGATACTCATAGACGAACGGACCGGACTGTATATACATTGTCACTGTTAGGCTCAGTAGGGTTTTCCGGATGAGTGCGCTCATCGGCATCCCTTGAGGTCAGTCCATGGGCAGCCGTTACGCATTGCTAGTGCCGCTGATGGTTTGTGGTTAAACCCACTGCCAGGGTACTGACGAGTCATTAGAGTCCCCCACAGACAGTTTCCCAAGTTCGGGCGAAACGTTGTAGAGGCCGTATGGTTTTATGGCAGGGTTCGGAAAATGCACGTGCGTTTACGCACGTGTTATTTTTCGGGCAGATGATACTGGTCGGCTTTGGTTTAAGCCGGATCCGAGTATTATATTGAGTAGGTATAATATCTTTGTCTCAGTTGCATTTGTATTCGGTCGTAATACGAATGCGGGTATATTTATACAGTTTCGGGGTTATCCTGAAAGTTGTTTCAGGATCACTTTTGGAAGTTGCCAGTTTCCAGTTTTCTATCAGCCGTCTTTTAACATTCGGTTAAAGACGGGTTTATCTTTTCTTGAGATGAGTGTGGAATCTTCTAGAAGATTCTAGAGAGAGTGACTTGACATGGTGAGTCATTAGTGCATTAATGGTGTCATTAATGCTTTTGGTGACTAGGTTATTAAAGGTTCAATGTATTAGTGACTCATTGTTTTTTCATTAATGATAAAGATAAGTTTCATTCTTTATGGTCACCCCCTTCTTGTTCCTACCCTCACCTCCCTCCATGATAAATATGGCCGGCCCCCTCCTCTCTCCACTTCACTTGATGCTTGATGGTTTTCATTGGAAAAAGGATTATGATAGATATTTGGGGTGTATGGAATTCACAGCTCATTTCATTCCATCACCCGATTCCCTCGGCAACTTCATTTACCGATCGTCCACGGATTTGGACGAAGTGAGACAAAGTCATCTACTCATTCTCTACATCATTCTTGGTCGTCTCTTTTAGCAAACTTGACGATCGAGTTGCCTCGAGTCAGAGGCGGGAGCCCGTTTAAAGAATCAGAGACGTGGTGCCACTTGGACGAGAAGGAATCGGAGATCAACGAGATCGGAGCAGCCGCAACGGAGCGTGGGATGATGGTTGAAGAACGAAGGACTCAGATCGTTCGGTATAACCTTTCTACACTCTTTACAGTTTGTTAGTTTAGCAATAATGGCAGATCCGGGTTAAAGTATACGATAGCGCCAGTTAAAAGTTTTTTGTTCCGCATTTGGCGTCTGTTGACTGCCGGGGCGCTAGCGTAGACTTACAGTGGTATCAGAGCCTAACCATTTTGCTATAGTAACTTGTGCTAACGCGTTTAAAACATCGATCGAACCGGAAATTGAAAATTGCAAAATTACAACTTGACAGTTTCTGTTGATTTTAAATGGCCTCCTAAAATTATTCTACACATCTCAGAAAACTGTGCAGGCATTTCTAAGAACCATGACCAAATTTGGGCACGTGTCTCCACCAAACAGCCGCGGAAACGCGGCCATGTGGTGAGCTCGTGCTCCCAAATTTGTACAGTGGGTTCTCTGTTGGATTTTTGGGTTTTTGGTAAATATCGTTTTGGCCCAGATTTTGTTACTGTTCACCAGTAAGTCGTGGGGCCCATTTTTTTTGATATTTGGTCGATCGAAATTTAAACATGTTAGTTTACAGTGCTTACATTATATCTCCGACCGGGAATGTCATTTGATCGGTAAACTGCGTCTGATTGCTATAGTTCTTTTAGACGGGTTTGCGAACGTGACATTCGCGTTGATGTTCTGTGTTGTGCTGTGATGTTGCGGATTTGTCGTGGTGGATAGCAGTGTGCAATGGTAGTATAGTTTGTGTTTATTTGTACATTTGATATTGCGGGGCGAGCGTCCAACTTGTGGACTGCCGTCACTGCCTGTTGTATAATATTCTTTTGGGGCACGACCAGGTTGCGGTCGATGTACCTATTGTACTATTTTTCATTACTGTACTAGGTTTTGCCCCGCGACGGAGTGCACGGATAGCCGGGTTCTGGGGGGCAACGGGTCCGCATCTCATGGCTTTGAGAGGCAGAGGGGTCCCACTCTAGAATTAGTAGACTATTCGCCGCACTCGTAGGGGGTACAGGTTGACCCAAGGAGGGATGCCCAAGATTACCGGATTCCGTGAAGTGCTGGGTGGTCCATTCACTATGCTGTAGGGGGCTGCCTCGCTTCAGGTTTTGGCGGGTAACTTGCCGCGCCCGTAGGGGTCTAGGTTTCATTGCACAGGCTATCCACACGACAGGGGAACGTCGAGTTTCAGCAGCGGCTCTGTGAAACTCGGGGATCCCAGATTATCTGTATTGTTCTGTGATGCTTATTTCTTTTCTGTAATGTTGCATACTATCACGCCTGGAGCGATTATTGTATATTGGTTTATATACTATTAGATGTTGTATATGTTTTACACCCGCGCTAGTCCAGTCCCCGCTCTGTCGTTAGTTAAGTAACCTAACGGGCGATGACGGGACCCAGTGACGAATGCGGATGGCATATACGTACATTTTATTTTCGTTCTTTTCTGGTGTGATTAAATGATGGGACTGTGTTGATTCTGATCAATGCAAAGTAAAACAAACCTGTTTGGATGTTGTTGGAACAAATTTAAAAAGTGTTATTGCAAAGACGTTTTCTTTTGTTATGCATAGCGGTATTCAGTGGAATATCCTGCACCTTATTCGACGGGGCAAGGGCCGATATCCCTTCACCGGGACTGACCCCTTGGACAGAAGTTTGCGTCAGAGTAATAACTTCACTATAGTCGATTACAAGTTGCTTTGCATAGCGGTATTCAGTGGAATATCCTGCACCTCATTCCACGAGGAAAGAGCCGAGATCCCTTTACCGGGAGTGACCTCTTTAGCAAAAGGTTTTCGCCACTATATTTTAAAAAAGCTATCAGGTTCCTTCAGCGATATCAAGTTCACTACGTTAAAGGTTTTTCGCCAAAAACCAGCCGTAGCCCTCCGTCACTTCTTTTGGGTATTTAGTAGTATTCAAGCTATGCATTTTAGCCAAAGTTAAGGCATAGTGTTTGGTAGCTGCTGGGTATTCAATTGTTGCATAGATAGATGAGTTAGTTTGGGACAGTCGTTCTGCCGATTGGCCAAAGTCAGGGGCATGTGCGGGTGGGTTCAAATTGACAAGATAGTGACGGGTAAAGCTTGGCATGTGACTTATGACACTTTGACCAAAGCCAAGGTTATAAGAGCATGGGGCAAAAATCATATCGGGAGTTTCTAAAGAAACTGAAACTTGCCAAGTATGCGCATACCTTCTGGAGTATGAGTAACGTGGATGCATTCCATCACGTTATCATGCGATGAGAGTTGGATCCCGATTCCCACTGATGAGTTGGTTTACTCTTCGGGTGATTCCGATTAATTCTTCTTTAGGTTTAGAGGAGAATTTGACAGGACAGTGGGAGGTTTCCGGATTAGATAAAGTGATGACCATTCTGATCTAGGTTAGAGTGCACGCAGAGTATTTCTTTTCTCTCTCTCTTTGGCAGCGACCTTTGACCGACCCTAGACTATGACTCAGTGACCAGGTTGACCGAACCTTCTTAAAATACTGGCTTTTGGACTGTCTATGTTGCATAAGTCATTGCCACTCATTCTTTTACCCTTTGAATTTCTCAGAACACCTATATTACTACGGATATCCACTTCCATTGGATAGATCCATCGTATGGTTATATACGAACTCGAAGGGACTTCTTCGAGGATGGATCCAGGTTCAGGAGAAATAGAATTGGTTTATTCAGTTGTATTTTATTATCACCTTCTCTCAGGTTGCGAGAGCTCCTTGGTTTAGGAGAGTACACCTATTACGCTTATTGGATAGTCTTATTCCAAACCATAGGCTGGTGCCGAAAGGTAGGGAATGAAGAAAACCAATTAGCCTAAGTAGGGTGTGCAGAAGGTAATATGTAAAGACAAGATAAAGGGATTAGAAAGAGGGCAAAGTAAATTGCGACTGATATCATTCACGACCAAAACCGCGTACTTCATCGCCACTCCTATTTCACCTTTAAAAGAATAAGGTATTATTCAGTTGTCTTTTATCATCACCTTCTCTCAGTTGCGAGTACTCCTTGGTTTAGGAGGGTACACCTATTATGCTTACTGGATAGTCTTCTTCCAAACCATAGGCTGGTGCCGAACGGTAGGGAAGGAAGAAAACCATTTAGCCTAACGATGGTGTACAGAAGGTAACGACTAAAGACAAATAAAGGGATTTGGAGGGACGGCAATAAAATATACAGTTGAAGTCATGAATTGGATTATGGAAGAGGCATTGCTATGAATACCAGGATACCCCTACGAAACATTTTCATGTTTCAGTGCATTGTTAAAAGAAAAACTGTTTTCCCAATTAGACACTTACTCCAAGGGTATGTATTTACCAGGTTTCATTCTCATATCTATATGGTTTTACAGATGATGAGTGGGAGTAAGATATTGGGAATTAGGTAATTATCCTCATTATATCGGAATTCGTTGTAATTGGTGATATTTGAGGAAATCGCCAGGGTACAGTTTTCTACCTACGACGCACAGGTTTTGAGTTGTTTAACTCAGCGGACTTATACAGAGTATTGTATGTTGTCCAAGTGTCCATCAGGACAAAGGGGTAGGTCCTCGTACTATGTTCTGTTTACTTATAACTTCTCTAGTATTTAGACAAGTGTTTCGTAGAAATAAAAGGTCTATGTTTTGAGAAGTTGTGGGTATAAGAATAAAGTAGAGAACCAGGTGTCACAAGTATCGGGATTCTTCAAAGAAATCGAAGATGTAGATTCTTGTGATTGGTATTCAGATGATAGTGATGGTTTTGAGAAACGAGTTTTCTCTTTCAGGTTACTCATGATTGGATGGATTCCTAAGTTGAGTAATGCTGATTAGCCTCTTTCCATTAAGATGATATGCACTGGAGACATCTGCATGATTTGAATATGGTTCCAATTAAATAAGTGCCAAAGTTTCTATATCGGATATAGAATGGTTCGTACCTTAAAAGTTGTTAAGGTACGGGGAGTTGTCCAGCTTATGCTTAAAACCAGACTCTGGATAACTCAGGGCACGTTTCTGTAATGGCTGTTTGTGGGTTGACCCTGGCTATGACGAGGGTTGATATTCTACTATTTGGAAGATCAATAGTGATATTGTTCTTGACTCGCCACAGTTTTAGTAAAATGGATCTTTTTCAGAAAACGGTAGTGGGAGTATGGTAGAACTGGAAGTGATTCCAGAACCGCAAACGATTACGGAAAATTTAATAGGACCTATATATTCAATCAGGTTTGACATTCCAATAGCCACTCCGCAGGTATGGTAGGTAACCTCAGACGCCCGAGAGGTACTTCGGTAGCCTCAGAGACGGTGACAGGGAGGTTCTTATCTAGCCAGACTTGACACTACTGTTGTTCCAGGATATGAGACCCGGTAGGAGGGTTGTCGTAGTCAGTGGGAGCAGCGGAAGCATAGTGGGCAAGTTGCTTATATCTATTTATAGACTTGAGCAGTTATAGCGGAGATAGATCATCTAATTTTGATATGACAGTCATGGGTTTGACTTCAATCAGGATAGTGGATGGATCTGTTAAGAAGGTAGTAGGGTGTGATGTCATGGTATCTGGATGACATACACAGAGTAGGAAGTAAAATTCCTATACTACGAGCGGTTATACTGTGGTCGTCACACAGTTGTTTCTCCAGACAGGATATGGATATAATATTTGACATTCTGGTTTCTGGATCTATGGCTTTAGATCTGGATTTGGGTAGTTTCCCAATGTAGGTACTTTGACAGTATTCTAATGGGTTTTAGAATAGATGACTCCTAGCATGGTGGTGTACCTGCAGGTGATGGAGTCACCCTCTCTAAAGATGTCTTACAGACTAAAGGGGAGAGGGATGTGCATGATTGGCAGATCACTTGCTTAGGCAATTGAGTCAATCATGAGATGTCAAGTACCACACCAAATGTTGGTTTTGCACTAGATGCAATAAGTTTGTATTAATCCAATCCTGGAAAAACATAAGGAAGCAGTTTTAGAACATAAGTACATGTTCTACGGATTTGATGACGGCAGCCTCCTTCGGGAGACGGTTATCATTCCAAGCTTCAAAGGTGACATGGTTGACAGAGTGATTGTCAGAGTTATAGTTTTTCCCTCTGACGAAGAGGGACAGTATTATGGACAGGTGGTCCAAGAGGATACTGTGGGTGGCATGGTGCCGGATACTGATTAGGTTCAGCGATCGATACAGTCTAAGAAGTTTGGATTTGGAGTTCATTTATGAATTAGGTCCCATCTGATATCCAGACATATTCTAAGACAGGTGTTACTCGATTCGGGAGATGGCTTTCTCCGCGAACTTGAAATTTAGAGAGATATAGAAAGAAACTTCTAGGCGGATCCACTCACTAAGGCTATTTCTCGAACACAATAGTTTTACAAACAGGCTTTGTGATACTGATTAGTAGAGGAGTTGGATGTTCGGTTTCACACGGGCTGTGAGTAGTCGACATCGCAATAATTAGCCTTGAGTGCAAGTGGGAGATTGTCGGAGATAGTGCCATCATAGTCAATTATTGGATCACAGGTACGTGATTGCAATGATTGCGGAAGACCTATACCGGTAGGACAGTCTTACTCGAGATGATAGTATGCTATCTGGTTTGCCTTTATCAGTCGTGTACATGTTACACTTTGATAGAGCCCTTAGGATCTTGCTTTACCACCAAGAGTATGATGGCGATCATATACGTGAGAGTTGGGTGGTTTATACGCATATCCTTAATTGTGGTCCCTAGTCGTGGGAGTTTCGAGACAGGGCATCGATACTCCGGAGTAGACTAGTGTATACAGTCGAGACCCCGACGAGGGGCGGTGGCCGGTCTCACAAGCCACTGGTGTCAATTGGATCACCTAAGATGTATACAGGTGCTCATTGGGTTATGAGTACACCGGACAGGACTCGCCGGGAACCTGCTAGTTGGTATTATACATATCGTCAGATAGCAGTTCCCTGGTGACATGTGTACAGGTTAGTTCATCGACCTGAGGTCGTCATTTGTCTCGTGTGAGTTCCCACTGTGCTTTGATTTCTACCCTACCACGGCTCAAAGGAGTCGTGCAAACAGGTAGTTTTTGGATACAGTCCCGAGCCATATGGAGGCACGTGAGTGGATCGGCAGGGGATTCGTCTCTCCCGGTATTGGGGGCGAGGTCGTGCTGTGTCTAGGAGAGCCATTACACAAAGCCCACGGCCGTGGCAGGAGATTTACTTGTAAGTACTCCAGTAGTATCTCAGGGTGTTATTGGGCTACACTCCGACATGACTTATACTGCTATTGGGGGTCTGACGTTGCTAGCCCCCTAGGCAGATATGCGATACTCATAGACGAACGGACCGGACTGTATATACATTGTCACTGTTAGGCTCAGTAGGGTTTTCCGGATGAGTGCGCTCATCGGCATCCCTTGAGGTCAGTCCATGGGCAGCCGTTACGCATTGCTAGTGCCGCTGACGGTTTGTGGTTAAACCCACTGCCAGGGTACTGACGAGTCATTAGAGTCCCCCACAGACAGTTTCCCAAGTTCGGGCGAAACGTTGTAGAGGCCGTATGGTTTTATGGCAGGGTTCGGAAAATGCACGTGCGTTTACGCACGTGTTATTTTTCGGGCAGATGATACTGGTCGGCTTTGGTTTAAGCCGGATCCGAGTATTATATTGAGTAGGTATAATATCTTTGTCTCAGTTGCATTTGTATTCGGTCGTAATACAAATGCGGGTATATTTATACAGTTTCGGGGTTATCCTGAAAGTTGTTTCAGGATCACTTTTGGAAGTTGCCAGTTTCCAGTTTTCTATCAGCCGTCTTTTAACATTCGGTTAAAGACGGGTTTATCTTTTCTTGAGATGAGTGTGGAATCTTCTAGAAGATTCTAGAGAGAGTGACTTGACATGGTGAGTCATTAGTGCATTAATGGTGTCATTAATGCTTTTGGTGACTAGGTTATTAAAGGTTCAATGTATTAGTGACTCATTGTTTTTTCATTAATGATAAAGATAAGTTTCATTCTTTATGGTCACCCCCTTCTTGCTCCTACCCTCACCTCCCTCCATGATAAATATGGCCGGCCCCCTCCTCTCTCCACTTCACTTGATGCTTGATGGTTTTCATTGGAAAAAGGATTATGATAGATATTTGGGGTGTTTGGAATTCACAGCTCATTTCATTCCATCACCCGATTCCCTCGGCAACTTCATTTACCGATCGTCCACGGATTTGGACGAAGTGAGACAAAGTCATCTACTCATTCTCTACATCATTCTTGGTCGTCTCTTTTAGCAAACTTGACGATCGAGTTGCCTCGAGTCAGAGGCGGGAGCCCATTTAATGAATCAGAGACGTGGTGCCACTTGGACGAGAAGGAATCGGAGATCGACGAGATCGGAGCAGCCGCAACGGAGCGTGGGATGATGGTTGAAGAACGAAGGACTCGGATCGTTCGGTATAACCTTTCTACACTCTTTACAGTTTGTTAGTTTAGCAATAATGGCAGATCCGGGTTAAAGTATACGATAGCGCCAGTTAAAAGTTTTTTGTTCCGCATTTGGCGTCTGTAGACTGCCGGGGCGCTAGCGTAGACTTACAATATATTAGTCGGTTATATTCGATATAGCCGGATCGTCGGATCAAGTGTTGATTCGATGATTTAATGTATAATGATATATATGATATATTGTATTACATTATCTAATATTGGCTCGCTTTATTATTTCATTTTCTCACCGGATTAATGCATTGATATATATGCGATATATGTTAATTGTATTATTTTCTTTTGTTGCAAATATATAATATATATGTGATATATATTATTGTGACATGATATGATTTATTATGAAACATGATTAGGGATGATAAAAAGAGATTAGGGTTTGATCAGGGTTAGCTTCTTCTTGATTATTCTAGAAGGATTTCCTTTTGTCTTGGTTAAGATATTATGGTTGATACTTATCCTTGACTCATACTTAACCTGACCAAACCCTAGCTCTAGTTTATTCTCTACAAAGGTTTAGCCTCTCATCCTTGACCATGGTTCCATAATCAATCATATACTCTTATCTACTATTCATCACAAAAGGATGATTCTCATTATTCTTCATCTTCTTTCTCTCTTGAGTTTGAGAGAGAGCTCACTTGTGATTTCTTTTGTGATGAGTTCTTGTGAGAAATTGATATAAAAAGAAAGCATAAATACTACTCCATCATCCTCATCTAATCTAGCCCATTTGATTAGGGTGTTCATCTCATTAGAGTGAGAGAGCTTGAGCTATTGCAATTTCGACGTAGATCATCGGAGAAAAGGAATACGACAAGCTTTCATGGATCGTTCGAGTCGTGGAGCCTCTCTTGAGTCCGGGAGATCATGGATCGCGGCGAAGGGACTTCTACTTGGAGCTTGTGAAGCGAAGGAGCGGACTACAAAGGTTGTAATCCCTCACACTTAGGTTTAAAGATGTTATCTTGCATGTTAAACCCTAATAATCTAGCAAAGATCCCGGCTTTGGGTTGTTCGGCACATTTAAATTTTTATTCGGGTATGTTTGATGCTTTATGAACCTTCACAAGAGTGCCTAGGAACCCTACAGTGGTATCAGAGCCAAGCTACAGCTTTAGGCGAAGTGTAGACGAAATTTAAAGTCTGATCGAACCCGGAAACCCCGATGTAAACTCTTCTCTGTACATTTTTTGAAAATGTGATTTTTATGAATTAAAAATGCTCAGAAAAACAAGCAGGAAAAACTAAGAATTACTGTGAAGTACGGTCCACTAAGTCCCTGAAATGACCGCGGAACCGCGGCCAAACCAATGGTTTGGCGGCGGTTCCTTGGCCAAAATTCGGACTTAGTCCCTGGAATTTCATATATTTATTCCTAGGTCCTGTCATGGCAATTTTTTTGGGAATTTTTTAATTCCTCTCAAGTGTTGAGTTTTCTAGGGTTGTATTGGGGACTCATTGAATCGATCGGATAATTTAACTTTGTTTAGATTGTTCCAGATATTTTTAGAAACTGTTAAAAAGTTCTAACGGATATCAATAACTCACTTTTTCCCCTGTCGGAAATTTTTTCAAAAGTTGGATTTTTTCTCGAGTTTAAGAACGTTCTAAGTCGTGCAAGTAACGCGGTGGACCCTCTAGAAGACAACAAACCTTAACTCGATTATGTGACCGTCTTGAACTGCCTTTTGAACCTTTGGGTTTAGGGCAGTACGGCGTGCCACATGTGAGGCGTTGGCTTGACCCTTCTACGGCTGGACCATTGGTACTGTGGCATGTGATGGATGTTTTTAAACTGATTTCAAGTGTTGAGATATATTGGGGAAATCTTAGGTGTTTGATTATTTGATCGGAAAGTTTAACATTGTCTATTTATCTGGATTGTGATACAATATTTGGAATCCACAAGAAGTTATGAGATAACTAATTTGAATGTTATAAACATAGCAGTTTAGTCTCAATTGATCGGTTGCCACGGGATTTTAATGTGATCAAAAGTCCGTCGCAATCACGTAGCGTACGCGGATACTCGCCGGGTAAACTTAATAGACAGCCATGCCCCATAGCCCCGACCAAGTGACTGTAGGAGAACCCCGTCGCCAAAAGCATCCGTTCGAGTGCTCGCGGCAACGGTGTTCCCCCTTTAGTGCACTTCGTCGACGGCATCCGGGGGTGCGACCGTCTACTAAAGTTTGCGACGAGCATTCGATCAGGTTGTCGGGAATCTTGTTGAATTGCCCGACTTGATATTGAAAAGAGTTTTCGATAATGAGACTAAAATGCGGGGTTTATAAATGTTAGGCATGCGATGTCTAAGGAATTCATTTGGTTAGGCATATGATGTCTAAGAAGGTTGCGGATTCCAACTATTGTAGTTTTACACTTTCTTTTCTGTGACCGTAAGCGTAATATGTGATATTGCCGGTTTCGTTGCTATATGTCAACGACAATTGGGATACGCATATTTACTTACGTTGATGATATGTGATGTTATGTGTTGCTGGATATGTTATATTGGATCGTCGCGTTTGAATAGCCGGGGGTTTTATGTGAGATGAGGGTTTTTATTTTCATTCATGTAAAATTCAATTGTATGTAATATTCTTTTATTGGGGCACTTCCGGGATGAGGTTGATATCACCATTGTATATTATTTACTTTTCCGCATTAGGTAGACCCAAGGAGGGGAGCACAAGTAACCGGGTTCTAGGGTCCAGTGGGAGGCCATCTCGAGGAGTCGATACCGGTCTCCTAACCCTAGAATAGGCAGTGTTACTTGCCGCTCTCGTAGGGGTCTAGGGATGTGGGTTTGGCTATTCATCACGACCGTGGAATCCGTGTTTTATACAGGCTCGTATTGAAAACACGGACGTCCTAGTATATCCAATATTTCATATATGTTCTTCTGCCGCAATGTTCTGTGATGAAATCATATTACTGCCTGAGACGAATGCTTATACTATATATATATATGATGATATATAAATATTATTGCTTTCGTTTCTTCTGTGATGCTTAGGAAGCATAAGCTGATGGGATTTTTTATTAATGAGATTAATAAAAAGCAAAGAAACCTAAAAGATGTTGTAGAATCAAAACTTTATAAAAAGGTTAGCTACAGTTTTGCTTTGCATAGCGGTGTATATGATATACCCTGCACCTTATTCGATGAGGAAAGGGCCGAGATCCCTTCACCGGGAGTGACCAATTTAGCGAAACTGGCAGATGCTACAAAACTCGGTTTGTCTTTTGATTGCTTTTAGAGTTTTGCTTTGCACAGTGATATATATGATATGTCCTTCACCTTATTCGATGAGGAAAGAGCCGAGATCCCTTCACCGGGAGTGACCTCTTTAGCAAAACTAATGAAATCCTAAAAAACACTCCATTTCAAAAATTTCACTTGATTCTACGACGATATCAAGTTCATTACGCAATAGGTTTTCAGAAAAACCTGACGTAGCCCTTCGTCATTTTAGATAAAGACTATTTAGTATTCGTGCTGCGTTTGTTGACCTCTGTCAAGGCGTAGTGTGCGGTAGCTGACTAGTACTTATCTGTAAAGCATGTGATGTGATTGGATTAGGGTAGTCGTACGACCTTGTTGACCTCTGTCAAGGGTCGTGCGAGTGGGTTTGATTCAATCAAGAAATGATGGGTTGAACTTGACTAGTGCACTATGGTTTGTTGACCTCTGTCAAGATCATAGAACATTAGGGGCAAAATATTATCGGGAAGTTCAAGTGTTGAAATTTGCAATGTGATTGCATACCTCCTATGAGATAGTTGGATCCCGATACCCACTGCGAGTAAGTGTTACTCCTGGGAGAGTTTTGTAAGTGCACGGCGGCGCCCCGGCCGTCAATCCGACGGCCAAACGCGGAAACGGTGATAAACTTTAAATTTTGCGGACTTGGCAAACCGGCACCACCGCGCACTAAACCCCGGATCATGCCATTAAACTAGTCTAAGCTAAGTAAGAAGATAGGTTAGAGATGTACCGACTGATCCGAGTCATCCGGTCTTCATCTCCACTCCGATCTCCTCGCGGGATCTCCGGTCGTCGCCTCCTCGCCGGAAGGGCACCACGTCGCCTGCATCTTTTACGGGCTCCCGCCTCTATACCGAGGCAACTCGGGCATGAAGCCGGCAACTCGACATGCCCAAGGCTTGCTGTAGGATGTGTAGAGTCTATGTCTCATTGGTGTATTGGAGTTGCCTTTGATGGAGGAATCAAGATTGAGCTTTGGAGGGAAATGAAGCTATCAATTTCTAGCAAGCAAAATGAGATGATCAAAGATTGCAACACTCTCATTTTTCCTCTCTCCTTTTTTTTCCCTCAAGGAAGTGGCCGGCCCCATCAAGAGAATGGTGGAGGAATACAAATTGCAAAACTATGAAGGGAGGTTATTGTAGGATAAAGCAAGAGGTGACCTTAAACAAACATCAACCATACTTCACCTTAATCACATCAAATCTCATTAATGCAAAAGCATGGATGAAAGATATCATAATGAATACAATTTCAAGAAACCCCCTCCACAACATGTTATTTGCACAATTGCAAATAACACCCTCCATCGGAAAAGTCCGGCCGGGAAAGAACAAAGGAAAACCGGCCGGAACGGAATGCAAACTGGCAACTCCATAAAACTGGTCCCGTAATAAATTACAGGAAAACCCCGATACTGTGCATACACACCCGCATCTGTATTCCGTCCGGATACAAATGCAATGAGACAAAATCTACACTGTACTATACTAGGATCCGGCTTAAACCAAAGCCGGCTAGTAATATCCGTCCGATCCTGATCCGTGCAATACCGCACGTATCTGATCGAACGCTGCCATATGACCATACGGCTACTAGTAAAAAACTGTCCGATCCTGATCCGTGCAATACCGCACGTATCTGATCGGACCCTGCCATATCTCCATACGGCCTCTACAGCGTTTCGCCCGAAAGCTTGAGTAACTGAAAGTGTGGTGGACTCTAAAGACTCGTCAATACTATGGCTGTGGATTTAACCACTAGCACGTCAGAGGTATAAGCCAATACGTGACGGGCCACCAGCTATTGACTAAAAGGGACGTCGATGAGTGAACTCATCCTGACACCCTACTGAGCCTGTCAGTGACAATATCCGTACAGTCCGGTCCGTTCGTCTATGAGCATCGCATGTCGGGCCTAGGGGGTTGGTAAAAGTCAGACCCCCAAAAGCGGTACAAGTCGTGTCGGAGTGTAGCCCAGAACACCCTGAGATACTACTGGAATACCTACCAGTAAATCTCCTGCCTTGGCCAAGGTCTTCGTGTAATGGCTCTCCTAGACACAGCGCGACCTCACCCCCAATACCGGGAGAGACGAAACCCCCGAAGATCCGCTCACTGCCTCCATGTGGCTCGGGACTGTACCCAACTAAAACCTGTTTGCACGACTCCTTTGAGCCGTGGTAGGGTAGTAATCAATGCACAGTGGGAACTCAAACGAGACAAATGACGATCCCCAGGTCGATAAACTAACCTGTACACATGTCACCTGGGAACTGCTATCTGACGTCAGGTATAAGACCAACTAGCATGTTCCCGGCGAGTCCTGTCCGGTGTACTCATAACCCAATAAGCACCTGTATACATCTTAGGTGAACCAACTGACACCAGTGGCTTGTGAGACCGGCCACCGCCCCTCGTCGGGGTCTCAACTGTATACACTAGTCTACTCTGGAGAATCGATGCCCTGTCTCGAAACTCCTACGACTAGGGACCTTTTAAGGATGCGCTTATAGACTCCAGCTCTCACTTATATGATCACCCTCATACTGCTGGCAGTCAAGCAAGAATCCTATGGGCTTTATCAACGTGCAATAGCGACATGTCAGGTCACCTAAAGCAGTACACGATGATAAAGGTAAACCAGATAGCATACTATCATCTCGAGTAAGACTGTTCTACCGGGATAGGTCCTCCCTCAATCATTGCAATCACGTGCCTGTGATCCAATAATTGACTCTGAGGGCACTATCTCCAACAATCTCCCACTTGCACTCAAGGCTAATTATTGCGATGTCGCATACTCACAGCCCGTGTGATACCGAACACCCAACTCCTCTACTTGTCAGTCTCACAAAACTCGTTTGTGAAACTATTGCGTTCGAGGAATAGCCTCAGTGAGTGGATCCGCCTGTGGTGTTTCTTTCTATGTCTCTCTATATCTCAAGTTCGCGGAGAAAGCCATCTCCCGAAATGAGCAATACCTGTCTTAGAATGTCTGGATGTCTGATGGGACTTAGCTCATGAATGAACTCCAAATCCAAACTTCTTAGACTGTATCGTCAACCGAAATTAATCAGTATCCTGCGCCATGCCACCCTCAGTATTGCCTTGGACCACCTGTCCAAAATACTGCCCCTCGTCAGAAGGAAAAATATAACTCTGACAACCTCCTTGTCGTCCATGTCACCTTGGAAGCCTGGAATGATAACCGTCTCCTAAAAGAGGCAGCCGTTATCATATCCTTAGAACATTCACTTATGTTCTAAAACTGCTTCCGACTGTTTCCCCAGGATTGGATCAATATCAACTTATTGAATCTAGTGCAAGAACAACATCTGGTGTGGTACTTGACATCTCATGATTGACTCAATTGCCTAAGCAAGTGATCTGCCAATCATGCACATCCCTCTCTACTTTAGTCTATAAGACACCTTTAGAGAGGGTGACTCCATTACCTGCAGGTATACTACCGTGCCAGGAGTCGTCCATTCTAAATACTCTTAGAATGCTGTCAAAGTACCCTGATTGGGAAACCACCCAAATCTAGATCTAAAACCATAGATCCAGTAACCAGTATGTCTGATATAATGTCCAATTCGTTTTGTGGAGAAAACACTGTGTGACGACCAAAGTATAACCGATCGTAGTATAGGAATATCACTTCCTACTACCTTCTCAACAGATCCATCCCCTATTCTGATGACGTCAAACCTATGACTGTCACATCAGAAATAGATGATCTATCTCCGCTACATCTGCTTTAGTCTATAAATAGACATAAGCCTGATGTCCACCAATGCTTCCGCTGCTCCCACTGACTACGACAACCCTCTGGCAGAGTCATATACACGTACACTTCTGATGCTAGTTCAGAACGACGCTATACTCATCCTCCTGCCGTGTCTCGCAGCCTGGAACAACAGCAATGGCAAGTGTGGGTAAACAAGAACTTCCCTGTCACCGTCCTTAAGGCTACCGGAGTACCTCTCGGGTGCCTGAAGTTACCCACCTTATCTGCGGAGTGGCCAATGAAATGTCAAATCAGATTAAATCTTTAGGTTCCTTATCAAATCTTCAGTAATCGTTTGCGGTTCTGGAATCACTTCCAGTTCTACCATACTCCCACTATTGTTTTTGAAAAAATCCATTTTTAATAAAACTGTGGCGAGTCTAGAACAATATTTCTATTGATCTGCCAGATGGTAGAAAATCAACCCTCGTCATAGCCTGGGTCAACCCACAAACAGCCATTACAGAAACGTGCCTTGAGTTATCCAGAGTCTGGTTTTAATCATAAGCCGGACAACTCCCCGTACCTTAACAATGTTAAGATATGAACTGTACTATATCCAATATAGAACCAGAGGCACTGATTTAATTGAACCAGATTCAAATCATGCAACTATCTCCAGTGCATGTCAACTAAATGGAAGGAGGCCGATCAGCGTTACTCAACTTAGGAATGCTTCCAATTATGAGTAACCTGAAAGAGAAACAATTTCTCTTTATCATTACTATCAACTGAATACCATACACAAGTATCTACATCTTCGATCACTTTGAAGAATCCCGATACTTGCTATACCTGGTTCTCTACTTTATCCAAATACCTATAACTTCTCAAAATTCGGACCCTGTGTTTCTACGAAACACTTGTCTAAAAACTAGAGAAGTCATAAGTAAACTGAATATAGTACGAGAACCAACCCCTCTGTCCTAATGGACACTGGACAACATACAATACTCTGTATAAGTTCGCTGAGTCTAACAACTCTTTCACTGTGTGTCGTAGGTTGAAAACTGTACTTATGGTTAAGAAGAATTACACCGCTGTTTAATGCTCCTTACCTAACCATCCACTGATATAGGTGAATGTCATCGACATAATATCAAAAGGTATATCTCACTCTATGAAAATAGACGTACAGATATATCGATTTGAAATTGGTGCATAACCGCGGATATTCAAAACCAAATAATTGCCGTCCGGCAAACAACCCAGGTGACTTCCTCAAATAATGAGGATGATCACCTAATTCCCAATAACTTACTCCCACTCATCATCTGTAAAACCATGCAGATGTGAGAATCATACCTGGTAAATACATACCCTGGAGTAAGTGTCTAATCGGGAAATCAGTTTTGCATTAACAGTACACAGTTGAACTGAAACATTGAAATGTTTCGATGGGGTATCCTGGTATTCCTAGTAATGCCTCTACCATTATCCATATTCACAACTATAACCGTATAATTCTTTGCCACCTCTCTAAATCCCTTTATATGTCTTTAGTCATTACCTTCTGCACACCCCTTAGGCCAAATGGTTTTCTTCCTTCCCTACCGTTCGGCACCAGCCTATGGTTTGGAAGAAGACTATCCAAAAAGCATAAAGGGTATACTGTCATAATCCTAGGAGCACTCGCAATGCGAGAGAAGGTGAAGATAAAAGACAACCGAATAAACCTTATTCCTATTTCTCCTGGACCAGAATCCATCCCCGAACTGGAACAAGTTCCTTTCGAGTTCGTATATAACCATACGATGGAGCATCCAATAAAATGGGATCTTCGTAGTGATACGGAGTGTCCTGGAGAAATACAAATTTGATTTAGGATTGGCGAAGAAATACTTGGTTTGGTCGTGAATATCAGTCGCAATTTACTTTGCCCTCTTACTAATCCCTTGCTTTGTCTTAATCTTAATACCTTCTGCACACCGTTTAGGCTAATTGGTTTTCTTCATTCCCTACCGGTAGGCACCAGCCTATGGTTTGGAAGAAGACTATCCAATTTGCGTAATAGGTGTACTACTCCTAAACCAAGGAGTACTCGCAGCCTGAGAGAAGGTGAAAAGAAAAGACAACTGAATAATCCTATCCGTTTTCTCCAGAACCGGAAACCATCCTCGAAGTCCTTCGAGTTCGTATATAACCATACGATGGTTTTGTCCAATGGAAGTGGACGTTCACAGTAATACGGGGTGTCCCGGAGAAAAGGGTAAAAGTAGGAGTGGCAATGAGGTCTGCAACTCTGACAATCCAAAAGCCAGTGTTAAGTAGGTTCGGTCAACTTGGTCACTGAGTCATAGTCTAGGGTCGGGTCAATGGTCGCTGCCAAAGAGAGAGAGAAAAGAAACACTCAGCGTGCACTCTATCCTAGATCAGAATGGTTACCAATTTATCTAATCTGGAAACCTCCCACTGTACCTCAAATTCTCCTCCAAACCTGAAAGAAGAATTAGTCGGGGTCACCCGAGGAGTAAACCAACTCATCAGTGGAAATCGGGATCCAACTCTCATCGCATGATAACGTGACGGAATCCGCTCACGGTACCACACTCAAGAAGGTATGCGCATACCTGGCAAGTTTCAGTTCTTTTGAAACTCCCGATGTAATTTCTGCCCCATGCTCTTATGACCTTGGCGTGAGGTCAAAATATCATAAGTCACATGTCAAGTTCTTCCCATCATTATCCAGGTTAATTTGAACCCACCCGTACATACCCTTGACGTAGGCCAAAATAGTAGTACGACTGTCCCAAACCAACGCATCTATCTATGCTGCAGATAAATACCCGGCAGCTACCAAACACTATGCCTTGGCGTGAGGTCAAAATACATAGCATGAATACTACCGAATATTTAACTGAAATGATGGAGGGCTACGAATGGTTTCTGGCGAAAACCTTTAACGTAATGAACTTGATATCGTTGAAGGAACGGATAGCTTTTTAGAAAATATAGTGACGAAAATCTTTACTAAAGAGGTCACTCCCGGTGAAGGGATCTCGGCTCTTTCCCCGTAGAATGGGGTGCAGGATATTCCAAATGAATACCACCATGCAAAGCAAAAGTAATCGGCTATAGTGAAGTCATTGCCCTGACGCAAACTGTTTGTCCAAGGGGTCATTCCCGGTGAAGGGATCTCGGCCCTTGCCTCGTCGACTGAGGAGCAGGATATTCCAAATGAATACCGCGATGCAAAACAAAAGTGAACGTCCTTGCAATAACAGCTTTTTGAAAAGTGTTCCAACAACATCAGAATAGGTTTGTTTAACTTGCATTGATCCGAATCAACGCAGTCCCATCAATTGAACACACCACAAAGAACGAAAATATACTGACGTACGTATATGCCATCCGCATTCGCCACTGGGTCCCGTCATCACCCGTTAGGTTAGCTTACTAACGGCAGAGCGGGGACTGGACTAGCGCGGGTGAAAAACATATACAACATCTACTAATATATATACCAATATATTATATTTCGCTCAAGGCGTGAAAAGAAATGCAACATCACAGAAATGTACAGCATCACAGAACAATACAGATATCTGGGATCCCCGGGTTTCACAGAGCCACTACTGAAACCCGACGTTCCCCTGGTCGTGTGGATAGCCTGTGCAATGAAATCCTAGACCCCTACGGGCGCGGCAAGTCACCCGCCAAAACCTGAAGCGAGGCAGCCCCCTTCAACTCCGTGAATGGACCACCCAGCACTCCACGGAATCCGGCAACTTGGGCACCCCTCCTGGATCAACCTGTACCCCCTACGAGTGCAGCGAATAGCCCGCCAATCCCAGAGTGAAGCCCCCTCCGTCTCAATGCCATGAGATGCGGGCTTGTTGCCCTCTAGAACCCGGCTATCCGTGCACCCCTCCGCGGGGTAATCCTAGTACAGAAAGTAAAATATACATACACCGGGTACCTCGACCGCAACCAGGTCGTGCCCCAAAAGAATAATACAATCAGGCAGTGACGGCAGTCCACATGTCGGACGCTCGCCCCGCAATATCAAATGTACATAATACAACCACAACTGTACTAGCATTGCATCCAGGCTATCCCCCACGACCGATCCGCAACATCACAGCATAAACATAGAACATCAACGTGAAAATCACGTTCGCAAATCCGTCTAACCGGGCTATAGCAGTTAGACCGGATTTACCGATCAAGTGACATTCACGGTCGCAGATATAATGTAAATACTGTGAAAAATGTGTTTAAAATTTTCCGATTGACCAAAAATTAACAAGTGGGCCCCCAAACAAAACTGTAGCACTCACAGAAAACCTGGGCCCAATTTTAATATTCCAGAAACCACATTTTCAACTCAGGAACATTCTACAAAATTTTGGGGAAATGAACAGTTGTTAATGCGGCGGAAGCGCGGCCAAAGCAGGGGTTTGGCCGCCCTTCCGCGGTGGAACAGTGAGTTCATGGTACCAAATTTTTGCAGTGTGTTTCTGATTCCCTGCACATCACTCTGAGACAACCTGAAAAATTTTTGGACTCAAAAAAAATTCGACAGAAACTGATGTGCTTGAAATACGTGTTTTCGGGATTTTGTTCGATCGGAAACGTAAAACACATTAAACAAAGCTAGACGAAGTTAATGGCGAGGCTCTGATACCACTGTAAGTGCACGGCGGCGCCCCGGCCGTCAATCCGACGGCCAAACGCGGAAACGGTGATAAACTTTAAATTTTGCGGACTTGGCAAACCGGCACCACCGCGCACTAAACCCCGGATCATGCCATTAAACTAGTCTAAGCTAAGTAAGAAGATAGGTTAGAGATGTACCGACTGATCCGAGTTCTCCGGTCTTCATCTCCACTCCGATCTCCTCGCGGGATCTCCGGTCGTCGCCTCCTCGCCGGAAGGGCACCACGTCGCCTGCATCTTTTACGGGCTCCCGCCTCTATACCGAGGCAACTCGGGCATGAAGCCGGCAACTCGACATGCCCAAGGCTTGCTGTAGGATGTGTAGAGTCTATGTCTCATTGGGGTATTGGAGTTGCCTTTGATGGAGGAATCAAGATTGAGCTTTGGAGGGAAATGAAGCTATCAATTTCTAGCAAGAAAAATGAGATGATCAAAGATTGCAACACTCTCATTTTTCCTCTCTCCTTTTTTTCCCTCAAGGAAGTGGCCGGCCCCATCAAGAGAATGGTGGAGGAATACAAATTGCAAAACTATGAAGGGAGGTTATTGTAGGATAAAGCAAGAGGTGACCTTAAACAAACATCAACCATACTTCACCTTAATCACATCAAATCTCATTAATGCAAAAGCATGGATGAAAGATATCATAATGAATACAATTTCAAGAAACCCCCTCCACAACATGTTATTTGCACAATTGCAAATAACACCCTCCATCGGAAAAGTCCGGCCGGGAAAGAACAAAGGAAAACCGGCCGGAACGGAATGCAAACTGGCAACTCCATAAAACTGGTCCCGTAATAAATTACAGGAAAACCCCGATACTGTGCATACACACCCGCATCTGTATTCCGTCCGGATACAAATGCAATGAGACAAAATCTACACTGTACTATACTAGGATCCGGCTTAAACCAAAGCCGGCTAGTAATATCCGTCCGATCCTGATCCGTGCAATACCGCACGTATCTGATCGAACGCTGCCATATGACCATACGACTACTAGTACAAAACTGTCCGATCCTGATCCGTGCAATACCGCACGTATCTGATCGGACCCTGCCATATCTCCATACGGCCTCTACAGCGTTTCGCCCGAAAGCTTGAGTAACTGAAAGTGTGGTGGACTCTAAAGACTCGTCAATACTATGGCTGTGGATTTAACCACTAGCACGTCAGAGGTATAAGCCAATACGTGACGGGCCACCAGCTATTGACTAAAAGGAACGTAGATGAGTGAACTCATCCTGACACCCTACTGAGCCTGTCAGTGACAATATCCGTACAGTCCGGTCCGTTCGTCTATGAGCATCGCATGTCGGGCCTAGGGGGTTGGTAAAAGTCAGACCCCCAAAAGCGGTACAAGTCGTGTCGGAGTGTAGCCCAGAACACCCTGAGATACTACTGGAATACCTACCAGTAAATCTCCTGCCTTGGCCAAGGTCTTCGTGTAATGGCTCTCCTAGACACAGCGCGACCTCACCCCCAATACCGGGAGAGACGAAACCCCCGAAGATCCGCTCACTGCCTCCATGTGGCTCGGGACTGTACCCAACTAAAACCTGTTTGCACGACTCCTTTGAGACGTGGTAGGGTAGTAATCAAAGCACAGTGGGAACTCACACGAGACAAATGACGATCCCCAGGTCGATGAACTAACCTGTACACATGTCACCTGGGAACTGCTATCTGACGTCAGGTATAAGACCAACTAGCATGTTCCCGGCGAGTCCTGTCCGGTGTACTCATAACCCAATGAGCACCTGTATACATCTTAGGTGAACCAACTGACACCAGTGGCTTGTGAGACCGGCCACCGCCCCTTGTCGGGGTCTCGACTGTATACACTAGTCTACTCTGGAGAATCGATGCCCTGTCTCGAAACTCCTACGACTAGGGACCTTTTAAGGATGCGCTTATAGACTCCAGCTCTCACTTATATGATCGCCCTCATACTGCTGGCAGTCAAGCAAGAATCCTATGGGCTTTATCAACGTGCAATAGCGACATGTCAGGTCACCTAAAGCAGTACACGATGATAAAGGTAAACCAGATAGCATACTATCATCTCGAGTAAGACTGTTCTACCGGGATAGGTCCTCCCTCAATCATTGCAATCACGTGCCTGTAATCCAATAATTGACTCTGAGGGCACTATCTCCAACAAGTTTTACACAGGACAATTAGCCGATCAAGTAGGTGTCTAGAAAAGTGTTAACGGGGTTACGCCTCTGGGAAAACGAGGTTTACTTTAATTAGGTCCGTGCGAAAGCACGGGGAACCTCCCTCAAGTACCAACACTGATCTGGCTGAAAGATTGACAAAATTGTAGGGTGTAATTAATCCCGGCTAATCTTACCTTTTAGGGTTTTAAGGTAGATTTGATAAAAACAGTGGGAGACATCCTGATTAGATAAGATAATAACCAATCTAATCTTGCAAGAGCATACGCTAAAAGTGTTTTCTTCTCTCTCTCTCCAGGTAGCGACCATGTCATGCCATAATCAAGATAATAATATGGATGTATTGACTGAACCTGATTATTGTACTGAGCAAGGGAACGTTAGACCCATTCTTTCTTATAAGAGTTATAAGACTGAACAGGGAATAGGAGAATATCTGGATTCTCAAGCCGCCCAAAAGAACATGCATGTTGATGCATCTTCTTCAGGTGTGTTAGTTATTGAGAACTGTTTCTCAGTTCACCCTACGTCCTGGGTATTAGATACCGGATCAGGATCCCACATATGTAAATTGTTACATGGGCTACGTAAAGGTAGAGAACTGGGAAAAGGTGATCATTCCATTCAAGTAGGGAACGGTGCAAGTATTGCAGCCAAAGCAGTTGGCGAATATCACCTAGTATTGCCAAGTCGTAATACACTGATTCTAAATGTGTGCTATTATATACCGAACATGATGTGCAATATTATATCAGTTTCTTTATTAAGTAAAGAAGGATATAATTTTGTAGTAAAGGATAATGTTATGAACATATTCCTAGATCAAAAGTTGATTGCATCAGGCTCGTTACATAATGGCATATTCATTCTAAATCAGAATACAGTCCTCAATATACAAAACACACACAAGTGGAAAAGTTCAGAAATGAACGAATCCTTCTTGTGGCATTGTAAACTTGGCCATATCATTGAGACACGGCTAGCTAAGTTACAAAAAAATGGATATTTGAATTCATTCGAATTTTCATCTTATGATACTTGCAATTCATGTCTCAAAGGAAAAATGACCAAAGCTCCGTTTAGTGGACACGGAGAAAGAGTTACTGAACTCTTAGGACTGATACATAGTGATGTGTGCGGTCCCATGTCTACGCATGCCAAGAACGGTTCTTCCTACTTCATTACATTCACTGACGATCTCTCTAGATTCGGACATGTGTTCCTGATGAAACACAAGTCTGAAGCTTTTGAGAAATTCAGAGAATATAAGCAAGAAGTAGAAAAACAAACGGGCAAAAGTATTAAAATCCTTCGATCTGATCGAGGAGGAGAATACTTAAGCAATGAGTTCCTAGATTATCTAAAAGAGAATGGGATTCAGTCACGACCCGAAAGTACGGAACATGACCAGCACTTAAACTACGAACGTCTCGAGGCGTACGTAATCTAATAAACCGAAAACCCAGAAATCCAAACCAAGAAAAGTAGTAGAGAGTAGGAAAAACCAATTTAAATCAAGTAGTTTTAATAGCATAAGCCGAATTATGCGGGTTTCTAAAAACATCAAAAATTTACTGAAAATTTCGGCGGAGTCTCCTTTGTAAATACTGGCTCCCAAACGGGATACAACATGAATAGTATACGAAATCAATAAAAGGCATCCCCAAGCGGGAGCTAGCTCTTCGTCAATCGACGGTCACAACCACACAAGCAATATAATATACAACGCCAACGGCGAGGATCAAAAACTCAAAAGGGAACTCAAAGCCACCAGAAATATAACGAGCGACTCTAAGGTCGAAAGAATAAACAACACTGGTCTCTATCTCAATAGATACATGTTTGGTTGATGGAATTTACTAGATAAAACTGAATAATATCATACAAGGTAATATGATGGGTACGATACAAGAAAAACCCACCTACTAGCAAGTCACCCGAATGAAACTGAGCCCGCAAGCCGTAATGAAACCTGTACGGCAAACCTGCAAGAAACTGGGGCACAACGGGGTGAGTTGCCAACTCGTGAATAGAAAAACATCTACGCACAGAAATCGCATAAATAACGCAACCTAGGTCAATGATCATAATATATCCTCAAATATAAGTATAACAGGCAGCCTATAACAATGGCTAGGGTAATATCTAACCCGAGTATAATTTCATGTGCCCGTGTCAGTGCCACAGGTAGCAATATATCATATGAATGAGGTATGAATTCATGAAACAGAATACATGTAAATGAAGAAACTGTTTTCATAAATTAGTGAGATTTCCTTCGTATTTTTAAACTAGGTATCATAAATGAAATCAGCATCAACAGTGTCTAGCATCGACACAAAACATAAATCTCACTGTCTCGAAATATCAATGTCTTAATCTCAATATCTAGGGCGCCGCCAGTCCAGACCGGCCCCTACCATCCATCTCAAGACCACGACGGTATCCTTCGGATATCCGACGCGTCGGGTAATATCACCGGTAGGTAGTGCTCCCCAGCCAGGCTCAACGTCAACACCACATTCCTCTTGCCCCGGGGTACCATACCGGGCCCACCATGTACCCATGACGGTTCCTCCACTCCTCGACACGGATCTCCAAAACCACAGCAAACTCATGGTGGACGACACTTTACATCACTAGAAAACCGCAACATTTTATATTTTAAAAGATCATAAGTTGTAAATTTTGCGGCTTTCCCTGAAATCCAGAAATATCATAAATCTCAAGAAATCATCACAAGTGCATATGTGAATGATAATGAACTAGGCATGAACCACCGAATAACAGTATGCATGAAGTGGTAGGTAATAACTACAATGTCTAATATAACATATAAGGGAAGTACACTAATATCATGTCAACACTACTAGCTAACAATCTAAGTCAAGCAATTATATTCTCTAAAGTGTACGTGACATGGCAATTACCGATGAAGATGTGTGTGAGCCGGCAAGTAGGTGTACGTGGTACATACGCATCATCGGTAATGGTGCTGGTGTCCTAACAGCATGATATCAATAATGGAATATGCAGCAAAATAAATATGCGAGGCAGAGCGAACAACAATAATGTGCGGGAGTTGAATACTAGACACAACGATAACTAATCTGCAATAATCTAATATAAGTCCTACAAATGGTGCCTTTTGAAATAACACGAATCGTGGGGTTTTGAAAATAGGGGCTACGGTGTTTTTATGAAATGATACGTCGTTTTTGAAATATCCGTAGATTCCCTTGAGCTGTCTTTAAAAATGCCCACGATTCGTTAGTTTTTGAAATAGGTAAGAAGTCTAATCTAATCTAACAACTACACTAAACTATACGGCTGAACTAACAAGCTGAACTACAGGTAAGGAAACCGCCTATCATCTGAGTCGATACATATACATACCTGTAAATATACAGTCGGTGATCCCGCCTCAATAAATATAATAGCCATAACCAGACATCCCAAGTCAAGAGTGCGGATCAATCATCAAAATATAGCTCGTACGTAAATCCGTCGTACGGCATCCCCAAATCTGGGTACGGGTCAATATCACATTCATCATACTATTCGTCTGATATCCTCTTTATCAAATATCATGATCGGGGTACTGATCTACGTCTAGTACAATACTGATACCGCCTACGTATGCATGGACGTGTGTGAAACACTACGTCAAGGACCCGCTACAACGTCATGTCGTATCTCAAATACGAACCCTGCTATATCGCCGATCTCACGGCCTCAAATCAAATCTTATCGACTCAGCTCAATCCCAATTATCATCCTCAAATCCGTAAGTGAACACATAGTCCCATACCCATGTGAACCCATAACTATAAGGAATCCCATGAGCACATATCAATAGGAATGTATGCAAGTATGTATGTGTGTATGTGTGTGTAACACTACCTTAGGGTTCGCAACACTAAAGTAATCCAACACACCAATATCCATCCTAAGCATCGTTATTAATCCTAAATAACATATAATAATTGTTGGTGTGTATACGCATCCGTATACACCACCACGGACTGCGGGGGTGCTATACGCCATCCACCCGACTTCTCCCCGTAGATATAAATCTACTCACCTGGTCCTCGCTCGCCAGTGCCGACGTCGCCACGTGCTTGCTTGTCGTCTCGAAGTCCACATGGGGGTACCAACATATCATAACGTACCATATCACATTAAAACTAAATTCGAAATCGAAACGGCATCCGAAAATCAAATCGGCACGCGTATCACGCATAGGTCCAAACCTATCGCCCACGCATGCAGTAATAGTCAAACCAACCCTCGATATCGATGTACGAACGTCAAACCATCGAGAAAATCCAATCACACTCATTTGCACATTCACGAACACTAATTTTAATATAAAATAGCTTAAAATTCCCAAAAACCCCAATTTCACTTAAAAAGTCGTTTTTCCGAAAATCTAGCAAGCACAATTCGCCGTTTGTACAAAACATGATGTTTAAACGAAACTAATGGCCACAATATCCACCAATTATCATAACCAAGTTATAGAAACCATATCAATAATTTATTCTCATCAACTTGTATAAATTCCAAAATTCTAGTTTTGCAAAAATATCCAATTTAACACTTTTTAACGCAAAATCTCACAATTTAACAATTTATCTTGGCTTTGCATATTTTAAATGGTTAAACCACTCATGGAAACCTTAATGATATGCTAAAAACCCTAACTAGATTTTAATCCCACATTTTAATAAAATTTCTAAAACCTAGTTAGCAAATTAGCATAATTATCACAATTTGGGCAAATTAAATATAACAATATGCAAATTAGCTACAAGATTTGGTTTTGCATAACTTAAGATGCTAAAATACATCACACTACCATGAACAAATTAACACAACCATAACTTTAATTTAACCCTTCTCTTGAATTTAAACTTGCAATTTAAAACCTAAATTAAACACCTAATTAAGTTGATTTAAAGTATCTAACATAAATTAAGCAAAAGGGTTAGAGTTATACCTTCACAACCCATGAGATCAAATATGGAACTTGACCTCCAAATTGAGATCTTTGCATCAAGATCCATGCTATAAGGGCTAAGGAAAAATGGGTAGGGAATGGATTTGGGATTTGTGAGGTTTTGTGTTGATTTGTGAGGCAATTTTGATGAGTTTTTTGAAGAGAAATGTGATGAGAAAAGAGGAGGGGCTGTTGTGTGCAGGAAATGGGGAGGGTCGGCCACTAGAGGGTGATTGGAGAGAGAGTGAGGTGAGGAAAGTAGCAAGTAAAGAAGTCTAAGTCAACACAAGGTCAAAGTCCAACACAATTATCCATTTTCTTTTCTTTTCTTTCATTTCCTTTCATTTGAAAATCAAGTGGGGAAAAATAGGGGGGCTGCTGAATTCAGCCATGGGGAGGAGTAAGTGGGTGTGTGTGGGTGTAGGTACGGGTGTGGGGTGATGAAAAATGATAAATACAGTACCCCAAACATCCATTTACGCTAACAAAAAGCCTTTTTTCTTCAATAATTTCTAAACCGTTTTGGCAAATGATTTCGTTCCAAAAACCACATGATAAATTTTTATTTAATGTTTTATGATGCACAAAATTTATTTCAACTCATTCCAATTTGTAATTTTCCCTAATTAAATGTATTAGTGACGGCTTAAATAATAATAAAATAATATTTTTTTCAGAAAATTTGAAATTTCACCAGCGGCTCAATAAACACCAAATAATAGCAATTACATAGCTAGAATATGTATATTTAATTTTTATAATAAGATATTTGTATTTTGACTTTTTACAGAAACCCCCTCATTTTACCGATTTTCCGAAATTTCACCGAAACGATTTTCAAAATGCTACAATCTTCCCCCCTTAAAGAAATTCGGTCCCCGAATTTAAATTCAAACTCCCCCAAATACTAAAACATCTAAGTAAAACCATCAAGTTGTCGGGGCTCCGAAATTGTAAATACATAAAACAAATCGTAGCGCAGCGCATGCGCTTGAAAAATGAGTATATAACTCAAATCAAAACTCCGTCAAGCATCCCGCAATCATCGGAGTCATGGAGAAGACATCAATGCCAAATCCAAATCAAAACCAATATGATATAACTCGAAACTATACATGTAAATATCGAATCTATATCTGTAAGTATCTGAAGGAAATGCATGCCAAACCCCTTTAAGTCGCTGCGCAACGCGTATAACACTGCACGGTGGCGGACGTCTATCATAAGAAAATAACTATATACATATATACCTTTGTTTGAAATGTACGTTCCGCCGTTTTGGAAACAATTTAGAAGGGTCTCCTTATTTTAAACATTTCGTGTCATATCAGACACGTAGGTAAATACTGAGGCTATAGCTCGCTTTTTGGAAATCCCTTCCATAACTATCAATGCATGCAAAATATATTCAGGTACTGTCCTCTGACTAGTCCTGCTCAGTACGAAAACACATAGCAATATCATAAAAACGTACTGCTCTATACGAAATCAATCCCCAAAATATGCACATGAATGCTACGTGCGTCTGGTGCGCACGGAAATCAAAATCCATGAATATGCCATACATGCGCACAGAAACAACATCTAAGTGCATCGGGTGTGCACGAAACATCTGTCGTAGGCAACGTGTGTGCCTGACAGCAAAATCAGGTGCATCTGACATGCACGAAAAATCTTGAATTAATGCATCTGGTGTGCACCAAATCGCATCTCGTAACAGGCGCCCAACAGGCGCTAAAAATCCAAATCAGGTGCATCCATCGTGCACGAAATCATGAAATCCAATATCAAGCGCCGAACGTGCTCAAAATCAATCAGGTGCACAAGGTGTACAAAACAAATATCGAGTATCACCATCGAAATCGAAGTCCAGTGCATCTAAGTGCACAAAAGGCGTATCACTGCACTGCAAGCATATATAAACTATACAGAGTGCAGGAACCAAATCGTGTGCATGCATACGCACAAAACCAACTCAACTGTTTAAAATCGTAAAATCACAAACATGTGAAACTGAAGCACGAAAACGATATCAAGTGCAACACTGTGCAAAGATCGTAAATCCTCAATCATCAAAATCAAATCATACGAATAAATCACCCAAAACATCGTAATCAACAATGTCGGAATAGTACTGCTCAAGCGCATCCTCTAAGAATCTCGGCCAACCATCGCGGTCACTAGTAGGACGTCTCGTCGATGATCATGAACTCTGTCCTGCTGGCGTGGGTAACCATGACCACTCCTGGGTCAAGGTCTTCACTGTGAATTACCAATCTTTCGGTCCATCGGCTCATCGGCCCTGTCAGGTGTGCTAACAGGGACGATTCCGTTCCGGCACTTCTCTGGTCATCTCTTGGTCAATCATCGCGACCACTCATAAGACAGCATATTACTGGCGTCGGCCTCTGGCTCTCTGAATGTATGTGACACATCTGATCCTGGGTGCAAGTATCATTGCAGCAGTGTCCTGGAAGGAATCCTGCTCACGGTCTCTTCCATGTCTCGTTTCTGCCAACTGTTCGGAAGTCATCGTCCTTTCCTATATCTGCATCTTGCTCTGGAACGGCTGCACACCCATCGCGACTCCTTCTGGAAGGGATATCCAGTACTCTGCCACGGCATGCGCATCGCATCTCTGATGTCGGCGGAGGGAAACGTCATCATATCCAGATCTTGTATGATCCTCTTACTCCATTTTCTCTAATGTCGACTGCTTCGGACTCGTCTCATCGTGGCTGCATGGACTGAGCTCCAACGGCTATCCTCGTATCGGGAGTCTCCCAAGAAATGCATCTCACCACCTAACATCCGAATTAAGTCGAGCCATCCGATCGAGTCGTCAAAACCTCATAATCCCCCAAGAGCTCAACCTCTTGGGCACAGTTTAATAGTATCGAGTACATACCACAGCATCGGTGGTCCAGCCGTAGAAGGGCAAACCCAAGCCTCACTAATGGCGCCGCAGAACTGCCGCAAACCCTAAGGTTCAAAGGCTTTCATACGGTCATTAAGTCGAGTTAGGGTTTCATTCTTCTAGAGGGACCATAGAATTGCCTGCATGTCTTTCCGAATACTTTAAACTTGGAATAATAGGTTTCTGACATTCGATCGTCTCTGTCGACTCCCAACGTCTCCGCGTGAAGTCGTCTCTAGCTGGAATCAATCTATCTGATGACCTCGCATCGGGGTAGCGAACGAACCACCTGTCCTAGTCATTCATCATAGGGTGACTAGCGACCTTCTATCATCTCTTAGTACAACTCGTACTGTAATAGCTCCAACATCTGGGGCGATATCTCGTCGTTCGCAGCAATAACTAGCTCACTCGTCTGCACGCTGAACAGTGCCTCAAACATCAGGAGTAAGCAACACACCAACGGTCATCAAAATCTGGCTGGCCTCCATCATTGGCTCAATCCTCTAGTGTCGATCAGCACATCCGAGTAACCTCATAAAGGCGATCCGCCAAACGCTCGTGGCGCGGAAACACAGTAAAAAGACACATCTCTGCAATTGTGTGTCGCCGGAATTTCGCCCTGGTCAGTCCTCGTTCGTGACGAGCTTGTGCTGACCGCAACTCTAGCCGTAGCTCTCCCTGCCCGTAACCGTAGCAGCAAAACCAAACTGGTACCGATGAGGCTAGATCAGGAAGGAATATAATACTGAACAAGGAAATGTACATCCTAAGGCTTAATAAGTGGAGTGGCGTGTCGTAAATATGCCTCGGAACATACCAACGATACGTCACTCTACTTTAGTCACCTATTCCATCAACCAAGGGTCATCCTACGCTCCGAAGGTTAAAACCTAACGCTCTGATACCAACTTTGTCACGACCCGAAAGTACGGAACATGACCGGCACTTAAACTACGAACGTCTCGAGGCGTACGTAATCTAAGTAAACCGAAAACCCAGAAATCCAAACCAAGAAAAGTAGTAGAGAGTAGGAAAAACCAATTTAAATCAAGTAGTTTTAATAGCATAAGCCAAATTATGCGGGTTTCTAAAAACATCAAAAATTTACTGAAAATTTCGGCAGAGTCTCCTTTGTAAATACTGGCTCCCAAACGGGATACAACATGAATAGTATACGAAATCAATAAAAGGCATCCCCAAGCGGGAGCTAGCTCTTCGTCAATCGACGGTCACCACCACACAAGCAATATAATATACAACGCCAACGGCGAGGATCAAAAGCTCAAAAGGGAACTCAAAACCACCAGAAATATAACGAGCGACTCTAAGGTCGAAAGAATAAACAACACTGGTCTCTATCTCAATAGATACATGTTTGGTTGATGGAATTTACTAGATACAACTGAATAATATCATATAAGGTAATATGATGGTACGATACAACAAAAACCCACCTACTAGCAAGTCACCCGAATGAAACTGAGCCCGCAAGCCGTAATGAAACCTGTACGGCAAACCTGCAAGAAACTGGGGCACAACGGGGTGAGTTGCCAACTCGTGAATAGAAAAACATCTACGCACAGAAATCGCATAAATAACGCAACCTAGGTCAATGATCATAATATATCCTCAAATATAAGTATAACAGGCAGCCTATAACAATGGCTAGGGTAATATCTAACCCGAGTATAATTTCATGTGCCCGTGTCAGTGCCTCAGGTAGCAATATATCATATGAATGAGGTATGAATGCATGAAACAGAATACATGTAAATGAAGAAACTGTTTTCATAAATTAGTGAGATTTCCTTCGTATTTTTAAACTGAGGTATCATAAATGAAATCAGCATCAACAGTGTCTAGCATCGACACAAAACATAAATCTCACTGTCTCAAAATATCAATGTCTCAATCTCAATATCTAGGGCGCCGTAAGTCCAGACCGGCCCCTACCATCCATCTCAAGACCACGACGGTATCCTCCGGATATCCGACGCGTCGGGTAATATCACCGGTAGGTAGTGCTCCCCAGCCAGGCTCAACGTCAACACCACATTCCTCTTGCCCCGGGGTACCATACCGGGCCCACCATGTACCCGTGACGGTTCCTCCACTCCTCGACACGGATCTCCAAAACCACAACAAACTCATGGTGGACGACACTTTACATTACTAGAAAACCGCAACATTTTATATTTTAAAAGATCATAAGTTGTAAATTTTGCGGCTTTCCCCGAAATCCAGAAATATCATAAATCTCAAGAAATCATCACAAGTGCATATGTCAATGATAATGAACTAGGCATGAACCACCGAATAACAGTATGCATGAAGTGGTAGGTAATAACTACAATGTCTAATATGACATATAAGGGAAGTACACTAATATCATGTCAACACTATTAGCTAACAATCTAAGTCAAGCAATTATATTCTCTAAAGTGTACGTGACATGGCAATTACCGATGAAGATGTGTGTGAGCCGGCAAGTAGGTGTACGTGGTACATACGCATCATCGGTAATGGTGCTGGTGTCCTAACAGCATGATATCAATAATGGAATATGCAGCAAAATAAATATGCGAGGCAGAGTGAACAACAATAATGTGCGGGAGTTGAATACTAGACACAACGATAACTAATCTGCAATAATCTAATATAAGTCCTACAAATGGAGCCTTTTGAAATAACACGAATCGTGGGGTTTTGAAAATAGGGGCTACGGTGTTTTTATGAAAAGATACGTCGTTTTTGAAATATCCGTAGATTCCCTTGAGCTGTCTTTAAAAATGCCCACGATTCGTTAGTTTTTGAAATAGGTAAGAAGTCTAATCTAATCTAACAACTACACTAAACTATACGGCTGAACTAACAAGCTGAACTACAGGTAAGGAAACCGCCTATCATCTGAGTCGATACATATACATACCTGTAAATATACAGTCGGTGATCCCTCCTCAATAAATATAATATCCATAACCAGACATCCCAAGTCAAGAGTGCGGATCAATCATCAAAATATAGCTCGTACGTAAATCCGTCGTACGGCATCCCCAAATCTGGGTACGGGTCAATATCACATTCATCATACTATTCGTCTGATATCCTCTTTATCAAATATCATGATCGGGGTACTGATCTACGTCTAGTACAATACTGATACCGCCTACGTATGCATGGACGTGTGTGAAACACTACGTCAAGGACCCGCTACAACGTCATGTCGTATCTCAAATACAAACCCTGCTATATCGCCGATCTCACGGCCTCAAATCAAATCTTATCGACTCAGCTCAATCCCAAGTATCATCCTCATATCCGTAAGTGAACACATAGTCCCATACCCATGTGAACCCATAACTATAAGGAATCCCATGAGCACATATCAATACGAATGTATGCAAGTATGTATGTGTGTATGTGTGTGTAACACTACCTTAGGGTTCGCAACACTAAAGTAATCCAACACACCAATATCCATCCTAAGCATCGTTATTAATCCTAAATAACATATAATAATTGTTGGTGTGTATACGCATCCGTATACACCACCACGGACTGCGGGGGTGCTATACGCCATCCACCCGACTTCTCCCCGTAGATATAAATCTACTCACCTGGTCCTCGCTCGCCGGTGCCGACGTCGCCACGCGCTTGCTTATCGTCTCGAAGTCCACATGGGGGTACCTACATATCATAACGTACCATATCGCATTAAAACTAAATTCGAAATCGAAACGGCATACGAAAATCAAATCGGCACGCGTATCACGCATAGGTCCAAACCTATCGCCCACGCATGCAGGAATAGTCAAACCAACCCTCGATGTCGATGTACGAACGTCAAACCATCGAGAAAATCCAATCACACTCATTTGCACATTCACGAACACTAATTTTAATATAAAATAGCTTAAAATTCCCAAAAACCCCAATTTCACTTAAAAAGTCGTTTTTCCGAAAATCTAGCAAGCACAATTCGCCGTTTGTACAAAACATGATGTTTAAACGAAACTAATGGCCACAATATCCACCAATTATCATAACCAAGTTATAGAAACCATATCAATAATTTATTCTCATCAACTTGTATAAATTCCAAAATTCTAGTTTTGCAAAAATATCCAATTTAACACTTTTTAACGCAAAATTTCATAATTTAACAATTTATCTTGGCTTTGCATATTTTAAATGGTTAAACCACTCATGGAAACCTTAATGATATGCTAAAAACCCTAACTAGATTTTAATCCCACATTTTAATAAAATTTCTAAAACCTAGTTAGCAAATTAGCATAATTATCACAATTTGGGCAAATTAAATATAACAATATGCAAATTAGCTACAAGATTTGGTTTTGCATAACTTAAGATGTTAAAATACATCACACTACCATGAACAAATTAACACAACCATAACTTTAATTTAACCCTTCTCTTGAATTTAAACTTGCAATTTAAAACCTAAATTAAACATCTAATTAAGTTGATTTAAAGTATCTAACATAAATTAAGCAAAAGGGTTAGAGTTATACCTTCACAACCCATGAGATCAAATATGGAACTTGACCTCCAAATTGAGATCTTTGCATCAAGATCCATGCTATAAGGGCTAAGGAAAAATGGGTAGGGAATGGATTTGGGATTTGTGAGGTTTTGTGTTGATTTGTGAGGCAATTTTGATGAGTTTTTTGAAGAGAAATGTGATGAGAAAAGAGGAGGGGCTGTTGTGTGCAGGAAATGGGGAGGGTCGGCCACTAGAGGGTGATTGGAGAGAGAGTGAGGTGAGGAAAGTGGCAAGTAAAGAAGTCCAAGTCAACACAAGGTCAAAGTCCAACACAATTATCCATTTTCTTTTCTTTTCTTTCATTTCCTTTCATTTGAAAATCAAGTGGGGAAAAATATGGGGGGCTGCTGAATTCAGCCATGGGGAGGAGTAAGTGGGTGTGTGTGGGTGTGGGTACGGGTGTGGGGTGATGAAAAATGATAAATACAGTACCCCAAACATCCATTTACGCTAAAAAAAAGCCTTTTTTCTTCAATAATTTCTAAACCGTTTTGGCAAATGATTTCGTTCCAAAAACCACATGATAAATTTTTATTTAATGTTTTATGATGCACAAAATTTATTTCAACTCATTCCAATTTGTAATTTTCCCTAATTAAATGTATTAGTGACGGCTTAAATAATAATAAAATAATATTTTTTTTCAGAAAATTTGAAATTTCACCAGCGGCTCAATAAACACCAAATAATAGCAATTACATAGCTAGAATATGTATATTTAATTTTTATAATAAGATATTTGTATTTTGACTTTTTACAGAAAACCCCCTCATTTTACCGATTTTCCGAAATTTCACCGAAACGATTTTCAAAATGCTACAGATTCTCTCTCAGCTTACTCCTCCTTATACACCACAGCACAACGATGTATCGGAGCGGAGGAATCGCACCCTATTAGATATGCTGCGCTCTATGATGAGTACAGCTGAGTTACCTATTTCCTTCTAGGGGTATGCGCTTGAGACAGCAGCATACCTATTGAATCAAGTTCCAACTAAATCTGTACCTACCACACCATTTGAGATATGGAGTAGGAAGAGACCATGTTTTAAACGAGTTAAGATATGGGGTTGTCTGGCCTATGTCAAAAGGCAAAATCTAGACAAACTCGAGGCACGGTCAGTTCTATGTAAGTTTGTGGGATATCCTAAACATTCAAATGGATATTTTTTCTACCTCAGTGAACAACAAAAGGTGTTTATTGCTCAACATGACACCTTTTTAGAAAAGGAATTTCTTGCAAAAGAGATTAGTGGCTCTGAGGTAGAACTGGAAGAAGTTCCAGCAACACAAACTGTAACTGAAGATTTAGTGGAACCAGAGGATTCGGTAGTACCCGACGAACCCCAGCCTCTCCGCCGATCTAGTAGGGTTTCTCATCCACCTGAGAGATACTACGATTTTCTCACTGATGGTAGAAGCGAGGATTGCATCATGGAAGATGATGACCCGACTAGTTTCGAGCAGGCCATCACGAGTGGTGACTCTGTGAAATGGCTGGATGCAATGCGATCTGAGATGGAATCCATGTACACCAATAAAGTATGGATTTTGGAAAGCTCCTGAAGGGGTAAAACCCATTGGGAGCAAGTGGATTTTTAAAAGGAAATTTGGTGTAGATGGAAAAGTTGAGACTTTCAAAGCTAGACTTGTAGCAAAAGGTTTTCGTCAACGACCAGGCGTGGATTATGACGGAACCTTTTCTCCAGTGGCTATGCTTAAGTCCATCCGGATCTTACTTGCCATTGCTGCATACCATGACTACGAAATATGGCAAATGGATGTTAAGACCGCCTTTCTAAACGGTGATTTAGAAGAGTGCGTGTACATGACTCAGCCAGACCGCTTCGTAGATAGTGGGAGCAGCGGAAAGGTGTGCAAGCTGCTTAAATCCATTTATGGGTTGAAGCAAGCATCGCGGAGTTGGAACATCTGTTTTGATGTTGTAGTCAAAGAGTTTGACTTCATCAAAAACATAGATGAACCTTGTATCTATAAGAAGGTAGCAGAGAGTAAGGTTGTCTTCCTCGTATTGTACGTAGATGACATACTCTTGATAGGAAATGATATTCCTATGCTGCAATCAGTCAAGCTCTTCTTATCACAAAGATTCTCAATGAAAGATCCAGGTGATGCCTCCTGCATATTGGGGATTAGGATCTATAGAGATAGATCCAAAAGGATACTGGGATTGTCCCAATCAAGGTACATTGACACCATACTAAAGAGGTTTAGTATGGAAGAATCCAAGCGTGGGAACCAACCCACGATCTCTGGACTCACTCTCTCCAAATAGATGTCTCCAAAGACTGATTTGGAGAGAGCTCGCATGCAAGGGATACCCTATGCTTCGGCAGTAGGTTCTATCATGTATGCGATGCTATGTACTAGACCCGATGTAGCATACTCACTAAGTGTAGTGAGTCGGTATCAAGCAGATCCTGGAGAGAGTCACTGGAGAGCTGTGAAGAACATTCTTAAGTACTTGCGAAGGACTAGAGACATGTTCTTGGTGTATGGTAACGAAGAACTCCGGGTGGAGTCCTTTACCGATTCCAGCTTCCAAAGTGATAAGGACGACTCTAAGTCGCACTCGGGATTTGTCTTTACCCTCAATGGAGGGGCGGTATGTTGGAAGAGTTCCAAATAGGATACCGTTGCAGACTCGACGATGGAGGCTGAATACATCGCTGCCAACGATGCTGCCAAAGAGGCTGTCTGGATGAAGAAGTTCATTAGTGAACTTGGTGTGGTTCCATCCATTGAGTATCCAATACCTCTGTATTGTGATAACAATGGAGCTGTGGCTTTGGCCAAGGAACCCAGATCCCATCAGAAGTCCAAACATATTCTGAAGCGGTATCACCTGATCAGGGAGATAGTTGATCGCCGGGAGATCGAGGTCAGAAGAGTAGATACGAAGGATAACACTGCGGATCCACTCACGAAGGCCATTCCCCAGATACAGTTTGAGAGATTATTCGGGATGCTAGGTATGAGATATTACAGCAGCTGGCCTTAGTGCAAGTGGGAGATTGTTAGTTATGTATATGCCCTAGAGGCCATTGTTGTACATATGATGTATATTATAATGGATGTTTGGATATATACAGAGATGACTTTCTTGCTCGTCATGATAGTATGCTATTTGGTTTCACTTTATCTTAACATGTTGACTTGTATTGGTTTACTGTCTTTCTCTCACATATTGATAAAGCCCTTAGGATCTATACTCGACTACTGGGATTATGATGAGATCATACTAGTGGGGCCACGGTAGTCGATGAGTACATTCTATAAATGTTCCTATTCGAGGGTATATCGAGACGGGGCATCGATACACCAGAGTAGACTAGCGTATACGTATCTTGACACATATGATGGGCGATGGATGATCCCATATCCATCGGTGTTTGACATCAGAGATGGTGTACGGGTGCTCAGTGGAGACTGGGTACACTGGACGGACTCGCCGAGAACTCCCAGATGGTGATATACCACATGTCAGATGGCAGTTCTCCGGTGACGTTGGTACAGCGTAGTCTGTAGACCCGAGATCGTCATAAAGTCTTGTGTGATTCCCACTGTGCTTTGATTTCCATCATACCACGTCCAAAAGGGCGTGCAAAAGGTTGCTTTTGGGTACAGTCCCGAATCACATGGAGGCAATGAGCGATAGGAGGGGATTCGTCTCTCCCGGTATAGGGAGTTGATGTTGTGCTGTGTTCGATTGGCTATAACTGGAAGTCCCTGGCCAGGGTTGATATAGAGATACACTGGTAAGTATTACCAGTAGTTTCTCGACCTGTTATGAGCCTCACATCGAAACGACTTATCGGTTACTGGGGTCTGACGTTTACCACCCCTAGACCTAATATGCGACATATCAGACGAACAGACCGGATTGTATGGGAGTGTTACTAATTGGATTCACAGGAGAACGGACATGCTAGCCTGTTGATCTTCTGATCGCTCAATACCTGGGTGGCTGTTACGTTTAGATGACCGCTTGCTGCTTGTGGGTGTTTGATATGATCATCACCTGCTACCGGCGTATTGACGATTCTTTAGAGTCCTACACAGAGGTTTCTTGGCTCAGGCAAAACGGAGTAGAGGCACATATGATATATGTACAGGACCGAGGATAATGCGATATGAGATACCGTAGTATATTCTCGCGATATTTAGATATGAACCGGGACATCAGATCAAGTGTTGATTCGATGAATCGGTACATGATATATTAGTCGGTTATATTCGATATAGCCGGATCGTCGGATCAAGTGTTGATTCTATGATTTAATGTATAATGATATATATGATATATTGTATTGCATTATCTAATATTGGCTCGCTTTATTATTTCATTTTCTCACCGGATTAATACATTGATATATATGCGATATATGTTAATTGTATTATTTTCTTTTGTTACAAATATATAATATATTTGTGATATATATTATTGTGACATGATATGATTTATTATGAAACATGATTAGGGATGATAAAAAGAGATTAGGGTTTGATTAGGGTTAGCTTCTTCTTGATTATTCTAGAAGGATTTCCTTTTATCTTGGTTAAGATATTATGGTTGATACTTATCCTTGACTCATACTTAACCTAACCAAACCCTAGCTTTAGTTTATTCTCTACAAAGGTTTGGCCTCTCATCCTTGACCATGGTTCCATAATCAATCATATACTCTTATCTACTATTCATCACAAAAGGATGATTCTCATTATTCTTCATCTTCTTTCTCTCTTGAGTTTGAGAGAGAGCTCACTTGTGATTTCTTTTGTGATGAGTTCTTGTGAGAAATTGATATAAATAGAAAGCATAAATACTACTCCATCATCCTCATCTAATCTAGCCCATTAGATTAGGGTGTTCATCTCATTAGAGTGAGAGAGCTTGAGCTATTGCAAGTTCGATGTAGATCATCGGAGAAAAGGAATACGACAAGTTTTCATGGATCGTTCGAGTCGTGGAGCCTCTCTTGAGTCCGGGAGATCATGGATCGCGGCGAAGGAACTTCTACTCGGAGCTTGTGAAGCGAAGGAGCGGACTACAAAGGTTGTAATCCCTCACACTTAGGTTTAAAGATGTTATCTTGCATGTTAAACCCTAATAATCTAGCAAAGATCCCGGCTTTGGGTTGTTCGGCACATCTAAATTTTTATTCGGGCATGTTTGATGCTTTATGAACCTTCACAAGAGTGCCTAGGAACCCTACAGAATGATCTAAGAATAGGAGTGGGGATCGTTTTCTGTGTACTAGAAGAGATGGGCTGAGGTGTCGAGCCTTGTAGAAAACGAAGAATAGGCTCGCAAGAAGGTGGTGGGGTAGAAGAATTGGGGTCAGAATTAGAAGTAGAAGTGGAAGGAAAGGTCTCAGCCGCAGTATCATTGATAGATTTTTCTGTGTCATCAATCTCTTCCCCAACGTGATTGTCAAGCACTCTTCCAGATCTCAACATGATTGCATTCACAAGATGTGAATATCCAGGATTTGGTAAAGGTTGAGCTGGAAGTTTCCCTTTCTCTCTTGCACTCATTTAGGCTTTTAGTTGTGCAATTTGTGCTTCCATCGTTTTGATACTCTCATTTTGAGAGACAATGATCTTCATCACATTCTCGACGGAAGATTGCAAACTTGCCGTCCCTTGGATGGATTGTTTCATGAAAGTATCCAAGGTTTGTGCTAGTGCAGAGGTATTATCAGTACCGGTCAATTGCAAAGAGTTTTCATGTGGTGCAAAAGTGTTGGCCGGATTTTGGAAGTTTTGTGATTGGAAGGGGTGCTGACTCAATTGAGGTGGTGGTTGCTGTTGTGGTGGAGGGACCCTTTGGAAATTGTTTTGGGTTGGAACCGTGTCTTGAGATTGTGATTGGTTCCAAGCAAACTTAGGGTGATTCCTCCAACCCTGATTATATGTGGAAGAAAATGGATCGTTTCCAGGTCTTTGAAATGAGGCATTGGTATTCTCATGACCTAGAAACGGAGAATTTCGTGGACATTCTTCCGTCAAATGACAAGGATCGAAACAGCATCCACATACAGTTTTGGAGAGTGTCATTTGATTTAGGGCGGCGGCTAAAAATTTGTTTTCCATAGCGTCGAATTTCTTGTGTAAAGCAGAAATTTCAGCTCTAACTCCTATGAAAATATCATTGCCATCCCTAGACGATTGACCCACACCCTCCCACTGTAAAGATTTTTCAGCGAAATCTTCTAGAAATTTCCAGGCTTCCCCATCATCTTTGGTCATGAAGTTGCCTTGACACATGGATTCAAGGGTCTGTCATGTGTTAGGATTAATGCCGTAATATATGATTCGGCACAGTTCCCATCTAGGGATTCCGTGATGAGTACATTGAACTAACAAATCCTTGAAGCGTTCAAGACATTTTGAGAATGTTTCATTTGGAAGCTGGGTGAATTGATTTATTTCTCTACGGACTCGAGCTGTCTTATGATGTGGGTAGAATTTCTTAAGGAATGCTTTGACGAATTCTCCCCAGTTTGAGATGGAATGTGCGGTAGTGTTATACAACCACTTCTCGGCTATATCGCACAAGGTGAATGGGAGATGACGTAGACGCAAAGCATCCATAGAAAGCTGTAAGGTACCCATCATTGTGCATACATTTTCAAATTTGGTGATAAAGACATATGCGTCTTCAGTCTCGAGACCGTGATATTTTGGTAGAAGGTTGATGTATTGGGGTTTTATTTGAAAATTGTCCCCATTGGCTGGTGGAATGGAGAGACAGGTCAAAAGAGGACCTCGTGTAGGATAGCACCTCTCTTGAAGAGAGATGCGGGATGGATTCTGCGCACCAACGGACGGCGGCAGAGTAGTGGTAAAGAAGTTCGATAGAGAATCGTCCATCGAAGTGGGTGTGGTGGTGGGTAAGGAAAAGGTAAATGTAGAAATACCGACTTTTGGGTCGATAGGGGGAACGCGGACTAAACGGGCACTAGAATCCCGTGTCCAGCCTATCTTGCACTAAAAAGGGTTAGTACAAGTGGCAGCGTGACTTATAATTAGGGGAAATGAATGAAGTGTTGGTGTTTGTTTTGAAAATATACGGATTTTTTTGAAAAAATGATGCGATCACAACAAATGCAACAAGAAACCCTAAAATCTAGTGGTCACCTAGGTCAAAGATCTAGACCGCTCCTAACTGCCAAAAGCCAAGTCGCAGGATCAATCCTCTAGTGCCTCTTTGTCTCTCCTGTGGCCAGGTAAGTGCCAGGTAAGTGGGAGGTTCTCCACTACGTAAGTAGTGGGCCTAATTAAGTAACCACTAGCCTTCGACACACTTGCCTTAGACACTACAAAAGAAACGCGGATAAGCAATGAATTACCCACGGCCTTCTCTTGTCCTAAGTGAGCGCGACGGTCCTTAGAGTCATCTCTAGATATTTTTTAGTTAATGACGGTAAATGCGGATGCAAGTTTGTGATTTTTGGGGCTTAGAAAGGGTAATGAACTCCCCACCTAATCTGGATTTGGTCTTTGCCCCTTAATTTCCGTATTAATATGCAAACAACCAAAAATCAAAACTCGCAAAATTTATTTTGCTTTTGCGGCGCTGCGAATTTTGCAAAGAATCCTGCATCAAAATGTTATTTGGAGCAGATTTAGGAGGAGATAAGAAAGTTAGAATTCACCTGAGAAAATTTTGTACAGAGAAGCCCTCAAAGATCCGCGGAAACGCGGTGGTAGCTAGGTTCATGCCGCGGAATCGCGGTGGGATTGCTTGATCTCTGCACAAAAAATTTTGGTACTGTTCCTGTTCAGCTTCTAAGCTCTCTGGAAATGTTTGAATATTTTTTCCACAGCTCCAATAATTCCAGATTTCCTCGCAACAATTCACAACAACTCGTATTAGTGTTGCGCGAATTTTGATCTAAAATTTATAATGGAATAAACTTTTCAACTCAAAATTCAAAATAACGAACAATTAGCGCACTATCCCCGGCAACGGCGCCATTTGATTGAAGATATTTTCCGATTGTGTGTGTATATCAAATGATCCCCGGCAACGGCGCCATTTGATTGAAACGATTTCGGATGTGTAGTTAGAAAAATTGTATAGAAATCACAACAAAAAATATTTGACCGCAATCAATAACGGTGTCGAATGTAGCGCGTTAGTAAGTGCGGATCGTCCACAGGGAAAGTGTAATCGTTCGTGTTTCGATTTAGATGAGTTGAAACTTTAAAGAAAAGAAAACAAACAACAATTCATGATTTGTAAATTTGAAGTTCAAGAATTAGAAAATTAGGTCTAAATCAAGAAACGATAAAATCAAGAATTGAGAATTTGTGATGATTTCCAAACCAAATATCATGAATCGAAGAGAGTCGTAGGAATCGATCGGATCTATAGATGTGATGAAATCTAGCGATTACGTATTCTTATCCTTCGATGAATTGATACTAGATCGATGATGATCGACAAGAATTAGGGATTTCTTGTGAAACTAGGGTTTCATCATTTATTCCTTGTTCCTTCGTCGATATCATTCACATTCTAGCCTCTAGTAAATTCAAGAATCGATCGTGGATCCCTAATTTCGAGCGATCACAATCAAGAAAGCATCGCAACGAAACTAGGTCGTCGATTCTTCAATTTGCTAGGGTTTACAAAACTCGTAGGACTTAAGAATCGTTTTAAGATTTGATACATCATCATTCAATTGATCGTCTCGACTCCTTTACGAGCTGAGTTTTACTCAAACATCACAACAAGAACCACAATCACAAATTGAGATCAAATCATGATGCAAGAATTTAAAGAAAGCAAGATTAAAGAATTTCACCTTTTATTTATATCAACAATTCCGTTACAATCGCTCAAGAACTACAAGGGGAAGAACTCGATCGTCGATTTGGCTTCACTCATCTCCTTGAGTCGCGGATCGGCTTGAATCACTTGCTCGATTGAAGACCGGCTCCGCTCCTAAAATGTTTAAGGCTGCTTGCTTGAATGGTACTCGGGATCTTGAATTTGGCGTGGATTTATAATTAGGGCTACAAGATGTGTCACTCAACTTGTAGATGGAAATGGGGGGATTGGAGATTAACTAAAGATTGATTAAAGATTGATTAGCCATTAACCCTAGATCTAGGCTCCTTTTTATAGACTTTCAAAACCCTAGATCTAGAATTCAAAATTTGAATTTTCCTCCAAAAGTTTGTTAGCTAGAGAGGCTTCTAGAAGTAGTTAGTTAGAGGGAGCTTCTAGAACTAGTTTGTTAGGAGCTTAATCAAGATTAGCTTGCTTAATGATCTTTGCTGATCTGGCAGAAGCTTCGAGAGTCATCTGGAATTTGACATATCTTGATGAAGTGTAGGAACTGATAGAAGAATAATGCAGCTGAAAAGAATTGATGATGTGGCAAGGCTGCCGCGGATCCGCGGCGCAAGCAGGCTCCCGCCGCGGATCCGCGACGCTTTATGGGCCTTGATGCTTGTGTCTTCTGGTATTTGTTTGGGCTGACACTTGGGCCTTTTTCTGATATGTTTAATTTAATATTTCCCTCTAGATTGCTACCAGCTCTCAGGTCTTTAAGTTGGCGTAATGTTTGATCAGCACAATGATAATTTAGGCCTTTCTTCTGGATTTTCCTGCACAGACTCCAAAACAAGTGTTGCGCTATACAAGAATGATGCAATGCCATGATAAACACAAAATTTCCCTCGAAATGCCGGTTTTAGTATACAACACAGGTAATTTGGTATTTTACAGGTGTTTTGCTAATATGTGCAATATGAATACCGAACACTTCTAGATGAATGGAAAAGATAGGGAAATTGACGTGTTAAAAATACAGTATTTTCGAGTGATCAATATGTAAAATGAATAAATATTTTATATTTATTCATACTAACCTACAGACGATGCGGATGGTACGGAAGTGGCAGGAGTGGCCCCTGCGTCAGATGTGGACGCACCACCTATAATTAGACAATTAAAAATAAATTATATAAGTAATTGCAAAAAGAATGTGTAGATCAATAATATAACATTCTAAATCAATATGCATGCACTATTGGATATATAAACATACCCGCAGGTGCGGTGGTGTCACCACCTACAGCTAGACAATAAAAAAATTACTATCTAAGTAAGAGCAAAAGGAATGTGTGTATATTTATGATATAGCATTCTAAATCAATATACGTGCACTATATGATATATAAACATACCTGGAGGAGCGGGAGTGGCCTCTGTCCCTGATGTGGACTCATCACCAACAACTAGACAATCAAACATTGATAATATAAGTAATTTTGACATGAACAGGCATGAATATCTATAATATTACATTCAAAATAGATATGCGTGCAATATACCTGGAGGTGTGGCAAATTCCACACGGAAGGAGGCATCCGAAGGGGTCTCCGATCTGGGTGCAAGACCGGCCCTCTGAAGCTCCCTACGCAGCTCTCCGGGCGGCAGAACCTCTCTGCCTCTGCCTCTGCCGGTGCCGCGGCTGGAGCTCCTGCCACTCCTCGCTGCTCCCGTCATCGTCATCAAATCTAGATAAACGGTTCGTGGACGCATTAGACAATCATTACAAGTATTGACTATATATGTATAGATCGTAAAATGTGAAGTAATAATATAACATTACTGATAACCTTTTTCGTTTCGTGGGCGCATTATACATATCTACTTGGATTTCATCATCAATGTCATTTCTAACCCACGTAATTTCATGATCGGCCGAAGACAACCCGTCCTTCGAAACAGACGGTCGGATCACTCTAAGCCTTCTCTCTTCTTCATCCTCATCGCTGTCCTCGAATTCTGGGACATCGTAGACATCCCTGGGTTTCCAACGGCATACAACACTCCATCCCAGATGCTTCAAACACTGTGAGTAGTATACTTGGAACGCTTGGTTCGGAAAGATAAACGGATCATCCTGACCGTAAAATCGAAGTGTGTTCACACTGATCAATCCATATTCATCTTTCCAAGTCCCAAGATTGCTTCTCCACTTATCCGTATTGGTTCGCGTATCGTACCAAGTACACTGGAATATATAAAAGGGTTCTGATCGTCCGGGGTAGTGGATGCCGAGTATACAATTTATGTACCCATAATAAATCACACCGTCCGATCCTACCATCGCAATCCCACTATTCTGAGTGGTTCTAGATGTTTCTATGTCCTTAACTTCGAATTTGTATCCAAGGACACCAAATCCTTTATAATATGCAACCTCCATACTAGGAAATTGAGCTAAACATCTTGAATCACTCTCAAATGATGCAGACAAGTTCGGATCGTGGATCTAACAAAGTTTTTTTTACGATAAATACATAACGATATAAGTTTAGATTAAAACTGATAGCAATAAAATGTTATTCGAATAACTTATATGATCTGTGACCCAATCACAAAAATTATCCTGATGATATTTTTCCAATCGTTCTTCATTCCAATCAGGATGCCCCTTACGTACCTCGTTAAAATGAATTCTGTTTTCGACAAATAATGGTGACAATAATATTATATCATTTCATACACACACAAACACAAATATAATAATTAATCCAAAAAAACTTACTCTCTAATTTGTTCAAGACATGCACAATTAAGCAAGATAAACCGGTATATCTTGTTGATAAATATAGTGTCTACCCTCTTATAATCGGCTTTACCATATGGCCCGTCTTGAATTCTTTGAGGCCGGTTAAGTCTCGTCTCAATGTTCTCGTCCAGATAGCGGGAACAAAATGTGGTTGCTTCATCAAGAAGATAATCTTGTATGATAGAACCCTCTGGTCGATTTTTAGTGCGTATATACTTTTTAAGAGTGTAGAGGTACCTAAAGAAAATATGTTGAATAAATAAATACGGGCATGCAAGACAACAATAATTTTAAAAATTGCGCGAAATGAAAAATTACACGTACCTCTCGATGGGATACATCCATCGATATTGTACCGGTCCGGCTAACTTAGCCTCAGTTGCAAGATGAACCGTCAAGTGTATATGATATCGAAGAATGACGGTGGGAAAATAAGCTCAAATTTGCAAAGTATCAACGCAATAGAATTTTCTAGTTTATCTAGCGTCACAACCTCCAGTGTTTTAGCATACAACTCTCTGAAAAAACAACATAGGTCGTTGATTACTAGACCAACCGATTCGGGGAGAGAAGTCCTGAGGGCTAATGGAAGAAGGTGCTCCACAATAACATGGTGATCATGACTTTTCAGCCCATCGATCTTGCCTTTCACAATTTATTTTCTTGCTGAATGATCCTAAGAAACCTGTGGGAACTTTCAAATTATGCAACACCTGCAGGAATATTTTCTTCTCCGGTTGTGACATATGATAAGCGGCATTGGGAAGTACAGACTTGCCTGGTTTACCCGCTACCGGTGTAGGGTGCAATTCACTTCTTATTCCCCACTCCTGTAGATCCATCCGAGCATTCAGGCTGTCTTTCGATTTCCCGTCTTTGCAAAGAAGCAAGTTGAGTATGTGCTCTGATACTGCCTTCTTTATATGCATGACGTCCAGACAATGACGCACTAAATTTGTTCACCAGTACAGAAGCTCGAAGAAAATGCTTAACTTGTTCCAAAATGGTGGTTTGACATGTTTCGTCGGATCCATCCCGAAGGTCACATTATTGTAACCATCCCATTGAGCAGTCATGTCCTCTCCGGACAATGGGGCTGGAGGTCCAAGAAGCTCCTGATGACCATCAAAGTGAACAATGTCTAACCTGTAGGGGTGGTCTAGAGGCAGGAAACGTCGATGGCAGCAATAACAAACCTTCCTGCTAAAATTCAAGAATTTCGATGTTGTGTGTTGATGGCAATGAGGACAAGCTTTGTGACCATGTACGGACCAACCTGATAGCATTCCATACGCAGGAAAGTCATTAATTGTCCACATTAAAGCTGCACGCAGTATAAAGATTGTATTTATGTTTGCATCGTATGTCTCTACACCATCAATGAACAAAGATTTTAACTTCTCGATCAGAGGTCGGAGATAGACGTCGATATTGTTTCCCGGTGAGTTTGGTCCGTCGATAAGAAGAGGCATCATAAAGTATGATTGGTCCATAGCCAACCAAGGCGACATATTATAAATTATCATTTCAACGGGCCATGTGCTGTGACTTCCAGCCATATAGTTGAATGGGAAGAAGCCATCACTAGCCAGTCCGAGCCGGACATTGCGTGGATCACTACTGAATATTGCGTGCCTCCTATCAAAATCCTTCCATGCCGGTGAATCTCTTGGATGGCTCATTTTTCTATCTTCACTTGGAGGTGCACGGTGATGCCAAATCATTGCCTCGGCTGTTTTCTTGCACCTGAATAGCCTCTGTAGCCTCTGTGTTATGGGAAAGTATCGTGCTATCTTGACAGGTATATCAGGCTTCTTATCAGAATCTTTCGGCTTATACCTGGCCTCTCCGCATGTTGGACACTCTTTTAAAGCTGAATTCTCTTTCTGGTACAATACGTAATTTTTAGGATATGCTTGAATCTTCTCGCACTTTAGACCCAAATCAGATATCATCTTCTGGGCTCCGTACCAGCTGTCGGGCACGTTATTTCCCGGGGGCATAGAATCTTTCAAGAACGAAAGAAGTATTGTGAATGACTTGTTGCTCCATCCATTTAGGCACTTAATCTGGAAAAGTTGGACGAACCATGAGAGGGTGGAATACTTTACATTCTCATAAATTGGTTTTCTAGCATCATTCATGAAATTTTTGTAAGTACACGGTAGCGCTCCGACCGTCTAACAGACGCCAAATGCGGAACAAAAACTTTTTAACTGGCGCTATCGTATACTATAACCCGAATCTGCCATTAAAGCTAAACTAACAAACTACATGTTAGGTCCACGTTACCTCTCCCGGTACTTTCGGGGTTGCGGAAACGGTAAAACAAAAATTTTTCTGGACTTGGCAACATGGACCGTAAAAGCCGGATCTTTACTAAACAACACACTAGCAACCTAACTTGAGATCTATCTACTCGGTTAGGGGTTATACCTTAACATGAACTCCTTCTCTTCTTGTTGTTCTTCTCCTTGCTTGCTCCAAGGGTTGATCCGGACTTCGGTCACTTAACTTGAACTCCTTCTCTTCTTGTTGCTTGCTCCGAGAGTTGATCCGGACTTTGGTCACCTCCGCGGCCTCTTTGAGTCGAAGACGATCCACCCGAGAGATGTGCACCGAGCTCCACCTCGAGCCGAGGTAACTAGGGCAAAGAGATTGCTAATCTAAAAGCCCTAGGTTGTGTAGAAGTGATGAAGGGATGGCTTTGTCTTTGTGAAATCTTTATCTCTCAACACATGAGATCAAAAGATCAAAACAAGAGGAGGAAGAAGAAGGAGGAGCAACAACCATGGTTTATTTCTTTTCTTCTCACTTGAAAAAACCAAGAGAGAGAATGAGAAAGAAATTATGATACTAAAAAGAAAATCAACCATGGTTGCAAATAATGCAAAAACAACATCATTACTAATCCCATCAAGATAAAGTTGATGGCTACTTTGAAATGACCGTTATCATAATCCAAAAGAAAAAGGAAAAGAAAAGAAGAGTGTGGAACCCTCTTGAAAGTCAATGGTCAACACGGTCAACCGGTCAACAAAGTCAAGAGAGGTCAACGGGGTCAAATGGTCAATGCAACTAGCCATCATAAGATTATCACTAATAGGATTAGTAAATGATGTTCGCGACTCATAATGGTTTTGACAAAACGAACTGTCAAAAACCCTAATGATTCCGCCTCAAAATGGTTTTGACCGAATCAACTGTCAAAACCCTAATGAGCCTGCCACATAACGGTTTTGGCCGAACCAACTGCCAAAACCCTAATGAGGCACCTCCTCCTTCATCGCTCCGAAAAACTGTGCATACACACCTGCATCCATATTCCGTAGAATGCGGATGCACAGAAGACAAAACAAATCCATCCGTGCAATACTAGGATCCGGCTTAAACCAAAGCCCACTAGTACTGCCTGCCCGAACACCGTACGCACACAAGTGCACGTAACTGATTGCAGCCCTGCCGTAAAACCATACGGCCACTGCACGTTTCGCTCAGTGCAGGAAAACTCTCTGTGTGGGACTCTAAAGACTCGACACTACGCTGGCAGTGGGTTTAACCACAGACCGCAAGCGGCACTAGCTGTACGTAACGGTCCCCAGGTAGATGTCGATAAGAAGGCCGATGAGGTAAACCCATCCGAACTCCTATTGAGCCTGTATGTGACAATCTCCGTACAGTCCGGTCTGTTCGTCTGATACATCGCATGTCGGGCCTAGGGGGGCGGCAAGCGTCAGACCCCTAATAGCGGTACAAGTCGTGTCGGAGTGAAGCCCAGAACACCCTGAGATAACACTGGAACCTACCAGTATATCTCGCTTGCCCTGGCCAGGGACTACTTGTGTAATGGCTCTACTAGACACAGCGCGATGTCAACCCACAATACCGGGAGAGACGAATCATGTCTAACCGTCACTGCCTCCATGTGCTTCGAGACTGCTCCCAACTACTACCTGTTTGCACGACTCAGTAGAGCCGTGGTAGGGTAGCAATCAAAGAACAGTGGGAACACACTCGAGGCGAAGTGACAATGTCAAGTCAGCGGACAAAGCTGTACTCATGTCACCTGGGAACTGATAACTGACGATAGGTATAATACCAACCATCAGTTCCCGACGAGTCCTGTCCAGTGTACTCGTAACCCAACGAGCACCCGCATACTATCTCAAGTACGACGTACCGACGGCTATGGGACAGACCGTCGCCCGTGCTGGGATGAGAAGCGCATACGCTAGTCTACTCCGGAGCATCGATGCCCTATCTCGATACTCCCACGACTAGGGACGTGTATAAGGACGTGCTTGTAGATTACCCAGCCCCCACGAGTGTGATCGCCATCACAACGCCGGTAATCAAGCAAAGATCCAAAGGGCTCTACTAATGCGTATAGGTGATATAATAAATAAACACACAAGTACACATTAAAGCAGAGACAAACCAAGTAGCATACTACTATATTGAGCAAGATTGTCTGTACAACTGTGAATATCCCAAGCTTCCATCAAGTAATATACATACTAGTATGATACAGTAATGGCCTCTAGGGCATATACACTAACAATCTCCCACTTGCACTAAGGCCATGTACTGGCGTATCGAAGACCTATCATCTCGATCAGCCGCTCGAACTGAGTCTGGGGTAAGGCCTTCGTGAATGGGTCCGCTGTGTTGTCCTTTGTGTCCACTCTCCGCACCTCGATCTCCTGGCGATCAATGATCTCCCTGATCAAGTGATACCGCCTTAAGATGTGCCTGGATTTCTGATGGGACCTTGGTTCCTTCTCTAAAGCTATAGCCCCATTGTTATCGCAATATAAAGGTATTGGGTCAACAATGGACGGAACCACCTGAAGTTCACTAATGAACTTCTTCATCCAGACCGCCTCTTTTGCGGCATCGCTTGCAGCAATGTATTCAGCCTCAATCGTCGAGTCTGCGACGGTATCCTGCTTGGAACTCCTCCAACATACCGCCCCGCCGTTGAGGGTAAACACAAAACCCGAGACAGACTTGCTGTCATTTTTGTCACTCTGGAAGCTTGAATCGGTAAAGGACTCGACCCTGAGGTCTCCATTACCGTAAACTAGGAACATCTCCTTAGTCCTTCTCAGGTACTTGAGAATGTTCTTCACTGCTGTCCAGTGGTCCTCCCCTGGGTCTGACTGATACCGGCTTACCGCGCTCAACGCGTAAGCTACATCTGGTCTTGTACATAGCATCACATACATTATAGATCTTACCGCCGAAGCGTAGGGTATAGTGCTCATGCGAACCCTCTCCTCGTCAGTCTTAGGAGACATCTTCTTGGAGAGGGTAATTCCGTGCAATGCGGGTATGTTACCGCGCTTGGAACCCTCCATACTAAATCTCTTTAGTACGGTCTCTATGTACCTGGACTGCGAAAGTCCCAATAGTCTCTTGGATCTATCTCTATAGATCTTGATCCCCAGAATGTACGAGGCATCCCCAGGTCCTTCATGGAGAACCTTCATGACAAAAATAGCTTGACCGATTGTAGCATAGGAATGTCATTTCCTATCAAAAGAATGTCGTCCACGTACAAGACTAGGAATACGACAGTTCGTCCTACAATCTTCTTATATACACAGGGTTCATCTTCGTTCTTGATGAAATCAAATTCCTTGATTGCCTCATCAAAACAGATGTTCCAGCTCCGCGATGCCTGCTTTAATCCGTAAATGGATTTAAGCAACTTGCACACCTTTCCGCTGCTCCCACTGTCTACGAAACCTTCTGGTTGATCCATGTAAACGCACTCTTCCAAACAACCGTTTAGGAAAGCCGTCTTAACATCCATCTGCCAGATTTCATAGTCATGGAAGGCAGCAATGGCAAGTAGGATCCGAATGGATTTGAACATAGCCACCGGAGAAAAAGTTTCGTCATAGTCCAAACCAGGTCTTTGACGAAAACCTTTTGCAACGAGTCTAGCTTTATAGGTTTCCACCTGCCCATCTACACCAAGTTTCCTTTTGTAGATCCATTTGCATCCAACGGGTTTTACCCCAGGTGGAGCAATATCCAAGGTCCACACTTTATTGGCGTACATGGACTCCATTTCGGATTGCATTGCTTCCTGCCACTTATCAGAGTCCCTACTGATAATGGCCTGCCTGAAACTGGTAGGGTCATCTTCTTCCAAGATGCAATCCTCTCGATCCCCGTCAATGAGAAAACCGTAGTATCTCTCGGGCGGATGAGAAATCCTACCAGATCTGCGGAGTGGCTGAGGTTCGTCGGTTGTAACTGAATCTAGCGGTTCCACCAAGTCTTTTGTTAAAGCTTGTGTTTCTGGAATTTCATCCAGTTCTACCGTGCTGCCACTAATGTTTTTAACAAGAAATTCTTTTCCTAAAAAAGTGGCATTTCTTGAAACAATTATCTTCTGTTCCTCTGCATGGTAGAATAGATACCCACTTGAATCTTTTGGGTATCCCACAAACTTACACAAAACGGCCCGTGCCTCAAGTTTGTCTGGGTTCTGCTTTTTGACATAAGCTGGGAAACCCCAAATCTTAATACGTTTAAGATACAAACTCTTACCACTCCATATTTCATACGGAGTCTTAGGCACGGATTTGGATGGAACTTGATTCAATAGATGTGCTGCAGTTTGAAGTGCATATCCCCAGAATGAAAGAGGTAACTCAGCACTACTCATCATGTAGCGAACCATATCCAATAGGGTACGATTCCTCCGCTCCGAAACACCGTTGTGCTGTGGTGTATAAGGAGGAGTAAGCTGAGAGAGAATACCATTCTCTTTTAAGTAATCTAGGAATTCCGTGCTTAAGTACTCCCTTCCCCTGTCAGACCGGAGGATCTTGATACTTTTGCCTGTCTGGTTCTCTACTTCGTTTCTAAATTCCTTGAATTTCTCCAAAGCTTCAGATTTGTGTTTCATCAGATACACATATCCGAACCTAGAGAGACCGTCAGTGAATGTGATGAAGTACGAGAACCCACCCCTTGCATGTATAGACATCGGACCACATACGTCACTATGTACGAGTCCCAAGAGCTCTGCTGCTCTTTCTCCCTGTCCGGTGAACGGAGATTTGGTCATCTTTCCTTTGAGACAAGACTGACAAGTTTCATAAGATGAAAACTCGAACGTATCTAAGAGTCCATCTTTATGCAACTTACTCAGTCTTTTCTCTCCGATATGACCAAGTCTACAATGCCACAAGTAGGATTCATTCGAATCTGAATTCTTCCTCTTGCGTGTGTTTTGTATGTTGAGAACTGTATTCTGATTTAGAACGTAGATACCATTACACAGTGTACCCTCTGCAACCAGTACCTTATCAAGGTAAATGTTCATGATATTCTTGTCAAGAACAAAGTTATATCCATCTTTATCGAGTAAAGAAACTGATATGATGTTGCAAACCATGGAGGGTACATAGTAGCAATCGTTCAAAATCATAGTCTTGCCATTTGGCAATACTAGGTGATATTCACCGACGGCTGCCGCATTAACTTGTGCTCCGTTCGCAACTCTGAGCGACATATCACCCGGTGTAACTTTCCTACTTTTTCTCAGTCCCTGCAATAAATTACATATATGAGATCCTGATCCGGTATCAAGTACCCAGGAGGTAGGGCTGACCGTAAAACAGTTCTCAATTACAAGAACACCTGAAGTAGATGCAAAACCATGCTTCTTCTTCAACTGGGTATCCTGGAAATCCATACAATCCCCTTTCCCATTCTCATACTCATGACTGTTGTCACAAGTTAGAGCTGAACCAACGTTCCCCAGCCCCGAATAAGAATTCAGATCGGTCAAGCGATACATTTTATTATCTTGATTAGGGCGTGAAATGGTTGCTACCTGGAGAGGGAGAAAAGAAACACTTAGCGTACGCTCTTGCAAGATTAGATTGGTTTATTAATTTATCTAACCAGGATGTCTCCCACTGTTTCCTCAAATCCTTCTTAAAACCCTTTTAAAAGAAGAACTAGCCAGGATTTAATTCACGTCACAATACTTGCTTAACCTTTCAGCCAGGCTAGTGTCGGTACTTCGAGGGAGGTTTCCCAACGCTTTCGCGAAGTTCCTTAATTTAAGAACCTCTTTTCCCTGGGGGCGTAGCCCCGCTAACACCTTTCTAGACACCTACTAGGTTTGTAGCATTGATCGTTAAGTGAAAGTAATCTCCCGAGAGTAATCCAACTCATCAGTAGGATCGGGATCCAACTGTCATTGTGTGATGACCTAGATGGAATCCACTCTAGCCACCACACTCCAGAAGGTATGCTAAATCTGCAAGTTTCAGTTCTTTTGAAACTCCCGATATGGTTTTTGCCCCTAGGACCCAAGTGATCTTGACACAGTCAACAAATCAAGGAGTCCTAGTCAAGTTCATCCCGTCGTTATCTTGATTGCATTAAACCCACCTGCATAACCCTTGACACAGTCAACAAGGTTACACAAATGTCCTAACCAATCACATTATATCCAGCAAATAAGCAACACTCAGCTACCGTTCACTGCGCCTTGACACAGTCAATAAATGCAGCACGAATACTGAGTATAACTTACAAGAAACGACGGAGGGCTACGGCTGGGTTTTTGGCGAAAAACCCGTTAACGTAATGAACTTGATATCGTTGAAGGAACGTGATACACCTTTTTGAAAATATAGTGGCGAAAAACTTCTGCTAAAGAGGTCACTCCCTGTAAAGGGATCTCGGCTCTTTCCTCGTCGAATGAGGTGCAGGATATTCCAAATTGAATACCTCGATGCAAAGCAAGAATAATCGACTATAGTGAAGTTATTACCCTGACGCAAATTTTTGTCCAAGGGGTCACTCCCGATGAAGGGATCTCGGCCCTTGCCTCGTCGACTGAGGTGCTGGGCATTCACAACCGAATACCGCGATGCAAAACAAAAATGAACGTCCTTGCAATAACAGCTTTTTGAAAAATTGTTCCAACAACGTCTTTTAGGTTTATATTCTTGCATTAGTTCTTTTAATGCGTCCCATCATTTAAATCCTATCATTGCAGAAAACAACCAAAATATGACGTACGCTTATGCCATTCGCATTCGCCACTGGGCCCCGTCATCACCCGTTAGGTTACTTAACTAACGACAGAGCGGGGGCTGGGCTAGCGCGGCTGTAAAACATAAGCAACGCCTAAATAGTTATTATATATAGATATACAGCAATGATAGCCAATCCAGATCACAGATGAACACTTTGGATATACTAGGAACCCGCGATTCGTTCAAGCCTGCAACGAAAAGCGGATTACACTGTCGCGATGAATAGCCAAAACCCCACCCAAGACCCCTACGGGTGCGGCAAACTACCTGCCAGTACTCGAAGCGAAGCAACCTCCCTCAACGCCGTGAGTAGGCCACTCGGCACTTCGAGATACCCGGTAGTTTGTGCACCCCCTCCATGGGTCTATCCTAGGAGCAAAAACAGTAAAAAGAATTATACAATGACGGCTACAACCCCGACCCGGTTGTGCGGCCAAACAAATAATATTACATCAATTTACAAATTTATTACATGAATGAAAGAAAAAGAAACTCTCATCTCACATCCACCCCGGCTATTCATCCGCGACAATCCAACGAGTTCATATACACAAACCATCAACAACACAGATCACAGATATGTATAACCCCCACTAATCGACGTATAGCGATTAGTAGACGTTCAATACACATATAACATCACAGAGATAACCATTAGCCAAAGTCTACAGAACATCGACCAAAAATACGGATTTATAAGCCCCAAAAACTAATTTTTCGTTCTGGAAAATCTGGGCAGAAAAGTCATATTGTAAAAATCCCAAAATACCCATCTAAGAAAACTGCAAGAAGGAGATCCCCAAACGGAGCCAAACTGGCCGCGGTTCCGCGGCATAAGCAAGCTTATGCCGCGGAACCGCGGCGGTTTAGTCCAGTTGGGCGATCAAATTTTTGCAGTTTTCTAACAAAACCCTGAGCCGATTTTTAGTGTATAAATTTTTTAATTTTGGAACAGTTCTAAAATCGGCAGAAACTGAATTTTTTCGGGGTAATTTTGCGGGTTTTCGTCCGGTCGATATTCCTAATACTTTGCTAACATGCTAGGGTGTGTTTAGTTAGGCTCTGATACCACTGTTAGGTCCACGTTACCTCTCCCGGTACTTTCGGGGTTGCGGAAACGGTAAAACAAAAATTTTTCTGGACTTGGCAACATGGACCGTAAAAGCCGGATCTTTACTAAACAACACACTAGCAACCTAACTTGAGATCTATCTACTCGGTTAGGGGTTATACCTCAACTTGAACTCCTTCTCTTCTTGTTGTTCTTCTCCTTGCTTGCTCCAAGGGTTGATCCGGACTTCAGTCACTTAACTTGAACTCCTTCTCTTCTTGTTGCTTGCTCCGAGAGTTGATCCGGACTTTGGTCATCTCCGCGGCCTCCTTGAGTCGAAGACGATCCACCCGAGAGATGTGCACCGAGCTCCACCTCGAGCCGAGGTAACTAGGGCAAAGAGATTGCTAATCTAAAAGCCCTAGGTTGTGTAGAAGTGATGAAGGGATGGCTTTGTCTTTGTGAAATCTTTATCTCTCAACACATGAGATCAAAAGATCAAAACAAGAGGAGGAAGAAGAAGGAGGAGCAACAACCATGGTTTATTTCTTTTCTTCTTACTTGAAAAAACCAAGAGAGAGAATGAGAAAGAAATTATGATACCAAAAAGAAAATCAACCATGGTTGCAAATAATGCAAAAACAACATCATTACTAATCCCATCAAGATAAAGTTGATGGCTACTTTGAAATGACCATTATCATAATCCAAAAGAAAAAGGAAAAGAAAAGAAGAGTGTGGAACCCTCTTGAAAGTCAATGGTCAACACGGTCAACCGGTCAACAAAGTCAAGAGAGGTCAACGGGGTCAAATGGTCAATGCAACTAGCCATCATAAGATTATCACTAATAGGATTAGTAAATGATGTTCGCGACTCATAATGGTTTTGACCAAACGAACTGTCAAAAACCCTAATGAGTCCGCCTCAAAATGGTTTTGACCGAATCAACTGTCAAAACCCTAATGAGCCTGCCACATAACGGTTTTGGCCGAACCAACTGCCAAAACCCTAATGAGGCACCTCCTCCTTCATCGCTCCGAAAAACTGTGCATACACACCTGCATCCGTATTCCGTACAGTCCGATGAGGTAAACCCATCCGAACTCCTATTGAGCATGTATGTGACAATCTCCGTACAGTCCGGTCTGTTCGTCTGATACATCGCATGTCGGGCCTAGGGGGCGGCAAGCGTCAGACCCCTAATAGCGGTACAAGTCGTGTCGGAGTGAAGCCCAGAACACCCTGAGATAACACTGGAACCTACCAGTATATCTCGCTTGCCCTGGCCAGGGACTACTTGTGTAATGGCTCTCCTAGACACAGCGCGATGTCAACCCCAATACCGGGAGAGACGAATCCTGTCTAACCGTCACTGCCTCTAAGTGCTTCGGGACTGCTCCCAACTACTACCTGTTTGCACGACTCAGTAGAGCCGTGGTAGGGTAGCAATCAAAGAACAGTGGGAACACACTCGAGGCGAAGTGACAGTGTCAAGTCAGCGGACTAAGCTGTACTCATGTCACCTGGGAACTGATAACTGACGATAGGTATAATACCAACCATCAGTTCCCGACGAGTCCTGTCCAGTGTACTCGTAACCCAACGAGCACCCGCATACTATCTCAAGTACGACGTACCGACGGCTGTGGGACAGACCGTCTCCCGTGCTGGGATGAGAAGCGCATACGCTAGTCTACTCCGGAGTATCGATGCCCTATCTCGATACTCCCACGACTAGGGACGTGTATAAGGATGTGCTTGTAGATTACCCAGCCCCCACGAGTGTGATCGCCATCACAACGCCGGTAGTCAAGTAAAGATCCAAAGGGCTCTACTAATGTGTATAGGTGATATAATAAATAAACACACAAGTACACATTAAAGCAGAGACAAACCAAGTAGCATGCTACTATATTGAGCAAGATTGTCTGTACAACTGTGAATATCCCAAGCTTCCATCAAGTAATATACATACTAGTATGATACAGTAATGGCCTTTAGGGCATATACATTAACACTACAAAGTGGGTAGAAATGTTATACCGAACGATCCGAGTCCTTCGGTCTTCAACCATCATCCCACGTTTTGTTGCGGCTGCTCCAATCTCCTGAATCTCCAGTCTTCTCGTCTAGGTGGCACCACGTCGACGGATCTTTAAACGGGCTCCCGTCTCTGAACCGAGGCAACTCGGTCATCAAGTTTGCTAAAAGAGATGACCAAGATTGATGTAGAGAATGAGTAGAACACTTTATCTCGCTTCGTCCAAAGCCATGAACGAACGGTTAATGAAGTTGCCATTTGAATCGGGTGATGGAATAAATAGAGCTATGAAATTTCTATACACCAAAAAACTATCATCTTTTTTAAACAACAACCCTTTCCCTCTAACAAGAGGGGCCGGCCACTTATAAGTGAGGAGGGGGTGAGTGTAGGAGTGGAAGAGGTGATCATAAGAATATGAAGCTTATCATAACATTAAATAAAAAGGATGACACACTAAAAACCATTAATGCAAAAGAAGATGCATTAACCTAGTCATCCTCTCATTAAATGCAACCATTAATGAACTAATGACTCACAAGCCACCTCATCATCCTAGTCATCATCTAGAAGCTTCCACACTCATCAAGAAAAGATAAATCCGCATTTAACCGATTGTTAAATACGGGTGATAGAGAACAGGAAACTCGAAACTGGCAACTTCCAAAAGCGATCCTGAAACGAATTTCAGGATAACCCCGTAATAGTATAAACATACCCGCATTTGTATTACGACCGAATACAAATGCATCTGAGGCAAAGATATTATATCTACGCAGTATATTACTCGGATCCGGCTTAAACCAATGCCCACCAGTATTATCTGCCCGAAATATGACACGTGCGTAAACGCACGTGCATTTTCCGAACCCTGCCATAAAACCATACGGCCTCTACAACGTTTCGCCCGAACTTGGGAAACTGTCTGTGGGGGGACTCTAATGACTTATCAACAAACTGGCACTGGGTATAATCTCTAGCACGTCAGAGGTACAAGCTGTACGTAACGGTTGCCTATGTATTGATTGGAATGGAAGCTGACGAGCGAACTCATCCAGAAACCCTACTGAGCCTGACAGTGACAATATCCGTACAGTCCGGTCCGTTCGTCTAAGAGTATCGCATATCAAGTCTATGGGGGGTGGATAAAGTCAGACCCCTAATAACACGATAATTCGTGTCGGTATGAAGCCCATCACCTCCTGAGAAACTAATGATCCAAATCAGTAATTCTCCACTATCTTGGGCGAGTATTTCTAGTGATGGCCACCCGTGCACTGTGAGACATCAACCCCCAATACCGGGAGAGACGAATCCCCGACGATCCGCTCACTACCTCCATGTGGCTCGGGATTGTACCCAACTAAAACCTGTTTGCACGTCTCCTTTGAGCGTGGTAGGGTAGTAATCAAAGCACAGTGGGAACTCACACGAGACAAATGACGATCTCAGGTCGACAAACTAACCTGTACACATGTCACCATGGAACTGCTATCTGACGATATATATAATACCAACTAGCATGTTCCCGACGAGTCATGTCCGGTGTACTCATAACGTAATGAGCACCTGTATACATCTTAGGTGAACCAACTGACACCAATGGCTTGTGAGACCGGCCATCGCCCCTCGTCGGGGTCTCGACTATATACACTAGTCTACTCTGGAGTATCGATGCCCTGTTTTGAAACTCCTACGACTAGGGACACTTTAAGGATGTGCTTACAGACCCCATCTCCCACGTATATGATCGCCATCATACTGCTGGTAGTCTAGCAAGAATCCAATGGGCTCTATCAACATGCAATAGAGAACTAAAGCATGTAAACGATGATAAAGTCAAACCAGATAGCATACTATCATCTCGAGCAAGACTTTCATATCGGTATAGGTCCTCCCTCAATCATTGCAATCACGTATCTGAGATCCAATAATTGACTTTGAGGGCACTATATCCAACAATCTCCCACTTGCACTTAAGGCTATTATTGCGATGTTGCATACTCATAGCCTTAGTGAGTGGATCCGCCATGATGTTTCTTTCTATGTCTCTCTTAATCTCAAGTTCGCGGAGGAAGCCATCTCCCGAATCGAGTAATACCTGTTTTAGAATATGTCTGGATATCTGATGGGACCTAGTTCATAAATGAACTCCAAATCCAAACTTCTTAGACTGTATCGTCAACTGAACCTAATCAGTATCCTGTACCATGCCTCCTACAGTATCCTCTTGGACCACCTGTCCATAATACTGTCTCTCGTCAGAGGGAAAACTATAACTCTGACAATCACTCTGTCATCCATGTCACCTTTGAAGCCTGGAATGATAACTGTCTCCCGAAGGAGGCTGCCGTCATCAAATCCGTAGAACATGCACTTATGTTCTAAAACTGCTTCCTTATGTTTCTTCAGGATTGGATTAATATAAACTTATCGCATCTAATGCCAAAACAACATCTGGTGTGGTACTTGACATCTCACGATTGACTAAGCAAGTGATCTGCCAATCATGCTTATCCCTTTCTCCTTTAGTCTGTAAGACACCTTTAGAGAGGGTGACTCCATCACCTCCAGGTACACCACCATGCTAGGAGTCATCTATTCTAAATACCTTTAGAATACTGTCAATGTACCTGCATTGGGAAACTACCCAAATCAAGATCTAAAACCATAGATCTATAAACCAGAATGTTTGATATTATATCCATATCCTATGCGGAGAAACAACTGTGTGACAACCACAGTATAACCGATTGTAGTATAGGAATTTTACTTCCTACTCTGTGTATGTCATCCAAATACCAGGACATTACACCCTGCTACCTTCTTAACAGATCCATCCCCTATTCTGATGAAGTCAAACCCATGACTGTCACATCAAAAATAGATGATCTTATCTCCGCTATCTATGCTCTAGACTATAAATAGGCATAAACTACTTGCCCACTATGCTTCCGCTGCTCCCACTGACTACGACAACCCTCTGGCAGAATAATATATACGTACACTTCTAAAGCTAGTTTAGAACGACGCTATACATATCCTCCTGCCAGGTCTCGTAGCCTTGAACAACAGTAGTGTCAAGTCTGGGTGAATAAGAACCTCCCTGTCACCGTCCTTGAGGTTACCGGGGTACCTCTCGGGTGTCTGAGGTTACCCACCATATCTGTGGAGTGGATATTGGAATGTCAAACCTGATTGAATATATAGGTCCTATTAAATTTTCTGTAATCGTTTGCTATTCTGGAATCACTTCCAGTTCTACCATACTCCCACAACTGTTTTCTGAAAAAATCCATTTTACTAAAACTGTGGCGAGTCAAGAACAATATCATTATTGATCTTCCAGATGGTAGAAAATCAACCCTCGTCATAGCCAGGGTCAACCCACAAACTGCCATTACAGAAACGTGCCTTGAGTTATCCAGTGTCTGGTTTTAAGCATAAGCTGGACAACTTACCATACCTTAATATCGTTAAGATATTATCCATTCTATATCCAATATAGAAACTTTGGCACTTATTTAATTGGAACAAGATTCTAATCATGCAGCTGTCTCCAGTGCATATCAACTGAATGGAGAAATACTAATCAGCATTACTCAACTTAGGAATCCATCCAATTATGAGTAACCTGAAAGAGAAACAAGTTTCTCAAAAAATCATTATTTGAATACCAATCACAAGAATCTACATCTTCGATCTCTTTGAAGAATCCCGATACTTGTGACATCCGGTTCTCTACTTTATTCCTATACCTACAACTTCTCATAACTTAGACCTTGTATTTCTACGAAACACTTGTCTAAAAACTAGAGAAGTCATAAGTAAATAGAACATAGTACGAGGACCATCCCCTTTGTCCTAATGGACACTGGACAACATACAATACTCTGTATAAGTCCGATGAGTTGAATAACTCAAAACCTGTGCGTCGTAGGTTGAAAACTGTATGCAGGCGATTTCCTCAAATATCAACAATTACAACGAATTCCGATATAATGAGGATGATCACCTTATTCCCAATAACCTACTCCCACTCATCATCTGTAAAACCATACAGATGTGAGAATCATACCTGGTAAATACATACCCTGGAGTAAGTATCTAATCGGGAAATCAGTTTTCCTTTAACAATGCACAAAAACATGAAAATGTTTCGTAGGGTATCCTGGTATTCCTAGTAATGCCTCTTTCATAATCCAATTCATGACTATAACCGTATATTTCTTTTCCATCTCTCCAAATCTCTTTATTTGTCTTTAGTCGTTACCTTCTATATACCTTCGTTAGGCTAAATGGTTTTTCTTCCTTCCCTACCGTTCGACACCTGCCTATGGTTTGGAAGAAGACTATCCAGTAAGCATAATAGGTGTACTCTCCTAATCCTAGGAGTACTCGCAACTTGAGAGAAGGTGATGATAAAAGACAACTGAATAATACCTTATTCTTTTAAAGGTGAAATAGGAGTGGCGATGAAGTATGCGGTTTGGTCGTGAATGATAACAGTCGCAATTTACTTTGCCCTCTTTCTAATCCCTTTATTTTTCCTTTAGTTATTACCTTCTGTACACCCTACTCAAGCTAATTGGTTTTCTTCATTCCCTACCTTTCGGCACCTGCCTATGGTTTGAAATAAGACTATCCAATAAGTGTAATAGGTGTACTCTCCTAAACTAAGGAGCCCTCGCAACCTGAGAGAAGGTGATAATAAAAGACAACTGAATAAACCAATTCTATTTCTCCTGAACCTGGATCTATCCTCGAAGAAGTCCCTTCGAGTTCGTATATAACCGTACGATGGATCTATCCAATGGAAGTGGATTTCCGTAGTAATACGGGGTGTTCTGAGAAATACAAAGGGTAAAAGAAGGAGCGACAATGACTTATGCAACTTTAGACAATCCAAAAGCCAGTATTTTAAGAAGGTTCGGTCAACTTGGTCACTGAGTTATAGTCTAGGGTCGGTCAAAGGTCGCTGCCAAAGAGAGAGAGAGAAAAGAAACACTCTGCGTGAATTCTAACCTAGATCAGAATGGTTATCAATTTATCTAATCAGGAAACCTCCCACTGTAATCTCAAATTCTCCTCCAAACCTGAAAGAAGAATTAGTCGGGATCACCCGAAGAGTAAACCAACTCATCAGTGAGAATCGGGATCCAACTATCATAGCATGATAACTTGATGGAAGCCACTCAAGTTATCACACTCCAGAAGGTATGCGCATGCCTGGCAAGTTTCTTGTATGTTTGAAACTCCCGATGTGATTTTTGCCACATGCTCTTATGACCTTGACTTGAGTCAACAAATCATAAGTCACATGTCAAGTTCTACTATCATTATCCAGGTTGATTTGAACCCACCCGTACATACCCTTGACTTTAGTCAACAAGGTAATACGACTGTCCCAAACCAACGCATCTATCTATACAACAGATGAATACCCAGCAACTACCAAACACTATGCCTTGACTTTAGTCAACAAACATAGCTTGAATACTATTGACTATCCATAAGAAATGATGGAGGGCTATGGATAGTTTTTGGCGAAAAACCTTTAACGTAATGAACTTGATCTCGTTGAAGGAACTTGATAGCTTTTTATAAAAATATAGTGACGAAAACCTTTGCTAAAGAGGTCACTCCCGGTGAAGGGATCTCGGCTTCGTGGAATGAGGTGCAAGATATTCCAACTGAATACATCGATGCAAAGCAACTTGTAATCGACTATATTGAAGTTATTACCCTAACGCAAACTTCTGCCCAAGGGGTCTCTCCCGGTGAAGGGATATCAGCCCTTGCCTCGTCGAATGAGGTGCAGGATATTCCAACCGAATATCACTATGCAAAAAAAAAAGGAAACGTCTTTGTAATAACACCTTTTAAAATTGTTCCAACAACATCATATATAGGTTTGTTTTATCCTTGCATTGATAAGAATCAACACAATCCCATCATTTAATCACACCAAAAAAGAACGAAAATAAAATGTACGTATATGCCATCCGCATTCGTCACTGGGTCCCGTCATCACTCGTTAGGTTAATTAACTAACGACAGAGCGGGGACTGAACTAGCGCGGGTGTAAAACATATACAACATCTAATAGTATATATACCAATATACAATAATCGCTCCAGGCGTGATAATATGCAACATTACAGAAAAGTAATAAGCATCACAGAACAATACAGATAATCTGGGATCCCCGGGTTTCACAGAGCCGCTACTGAAATCCAACGTTCCCCTGGTCGTGTGGATATAGTGTAATTACTGCATACTAACAAGTTTAAAATTCCGATCGACAAAACTTCCCGAAGTGGGCCCCACGTACATCTGGTGTACAGTAATAAAATCTGGGCCCAAAAGAACAGTACCTAAAACCACAATTTCCCATTTAGAAACAACAGGAGAAAAATTGACAACTGAGTCACCAAGACGGCTGCGGTTCCGCGGTCAAAGCCAGGCTTTGACCGTGTTTCCGCGGCCGTACGGTCGACGCAGTTGGTCGTTTTTCTCAGTTTTTCTTCAAAAACCCTGCTTGATTTTCTGGTATGGTCAAAATTATTTTTAGACCCCTTTTAAAATCGACAGAAACTTTAGACTTGGAATTTGCGGTTTTCGAAAATCCGTTCGATCGATGTTTTAAACGCGTTAGCACAAGTTAGTAAAGATTAATGGTGAGGCTCTGATACCACTGTAAGTACACGGTAGCGCCCCGGACGTCTAACAGACGCCAAATGCGGAACAAAAACTTTTTAACTGGCGCTATCGTATACTATAACCCGGATCTGCCATTAAAGCTAAACTAACAAACTACAAAGTGGGTAGAAATGTTATACCGAACGATCCGAGTCCTTCGGTCTTCAACCATCATCCCACGCTTTGTTGCGGCTGCTCCGATCTCCTGAATCTCCAGTCTTCTCGTCTAGGTGGCATCATGTCGACGGATCTTTAAACGGGCTCCCGCCTCTGAACCGAGGCAACTCGTCATCAAGTTTGCTAAAAGGGATGACCAAGATTGATGTAGAGAATGAGTAGAACATTTTGTCTCGCTTCGTCCAAAGCCATGGACGAACGGTTAATGAAGTTGCCATTTGAATCGGGTGATGGAATAAAAGGAGCTATGAAATTTCCATATACCAAAAAACTATCATCTTTTTTAAACAACAACCCTTTCCCTCTAGCAAGAGGGGCCGGCCACTTACAAGTGAGGAGGGGGTGAGTGTAGGAGTGGAAGAGGTGATCATAAGAATATGAAGCTTATCATAACATTAAATGAAAAAGGATGACACACTAAAAACCATTAATGCAAAAGAAGATGCATTAACATAGTCATCCTCTCATTAAATGCAACCATTAATGAACTAATGACTCACAAGCCACCTCATCATCCTAGTCATCATCTAGAAGCTTCCACACTCATCAAGAAAAGATAAATTCGCATTTAACCGATTGTTAAATACGGGTGATAGAGAACAGGAAATTGGAAACTGGCAACTTCCAAAAGCGATCCTGAAACGAATTTCAGGATAACCCCATAAACAGTATAAACATACCCGCATTTGTATTACGACCGAATACAAATGCAACTGAGACAATAATATTATATCTACGCAGTATAATACTCGGATCCGGCTTAAACCAAAGCCCACCAGTATTATCTGCCCAAAATATGACACGTGCGTAAACGCACGTGCATTTTCCGAACCCTGCTATAAAACCATACGGCCTCTACAACGTTTCGCCCGAACTTGGGAAACTGTCTGTGGGGGGACTCTAATGACTCATCAACACACTGGCACTGGGTATAACTTCTAGCATGTCAGAGGTACAAGCTGTACGTAACGGTTGCCTATGTATTGATTGGAAGGGAAACTGACGAGCGAACTCATCCAAAAACCCTACTGAGCCTGACAATGACAATATCCGTACAGTCCGGTCCGTTCGTCTAAGAGTATTGCATATCGAGTCTAGGGGGTGGATAAAGTCAGACCCCTAATAACGCGATAATTCGTGTCGGTATGAAGCCCATCACCTCCTGAGAAACTACCGATCCAAATCAGTAATTCTCCACTACCTCGGCCGAGCATTTCTAGTGATGGCCACCCGTGCACTGTGCGACAACAACCCCCAATACCGGGAGAGACGAATCCCCGACGATCCGCTCACTGCCTCCATGTGGCTCGGGATTGTACCCAACTAAAACCTGTTTGCACGTCTCCTTTGAACGTGGTAGGGTAGTAATCAATGCACAGTGGGAACTCACACGAGATAAAGGACGATCTCAAGTCGACAAACTAACCTGTACACATGTCACCAGGGAACTGCTATCTAACGATATATATAATACCAACTAGCATGTTCCCGGGGAGTCCTGTCCGGTGTAGTCATAACATAATGAGCACCTGTATACATCTTAGGTGAACCAACTGACACCAATGGCTTGTGAGACCGGCCATCGCCCCTCGTCGGGGTCTCGACTGTATACACTAGTCTACTCTGGAGTATCGATGCCCTGTCTCGAAACTCCTATGACTAGGGACACTTTAAGGATGTGCTTGCAGACCCCAGCTCCCACGTATATGATCGCCATCATACTGCTGGCAGTCAAGCAAGAATTCTATGGGCATGCAATAGAGAACTAAAGCATGTAAATGATGATAAAGTCAAACCAGATAGCATACTATCATCTCGAGCAAGAATTTCATATCGGTATAGGTCCTCCCTCAATCATTGCAATCATGTATCTGCGATCCAATAATTGACTTAGAGGGCACTATATCCAACAATTTTCATATTTATCCGCATGCGGTCCTTGACCGAAAGGAATGTCATCTTCGGTACAAATAGATTCACCTAGGGCAGCCTTTACCATGTCCTCCATTTCTTCTGATGGAAATAAATTACCGTCTTCTTCTTCTGCCGCATTACCGTCTTCTCCTTCTTCTGCTGCCGCATTATCGTGTTCTCCTTCTTCTGCCGCATTACTGCATTCTTCTCCTTCCCCGTGATATTTCCAAGTTGTATAAAGTCTAGTAAACCCATATTTTATGATATGAAGCTCTGCCAATTCTACCTTCTGCTAGTACTTATTGCCACATCTATCGCACGGGCAGAGAATCTTCTCTATCACGATCTTATTATGTGCGCGTGCAAATTCAATAAAAGCAGTAACTCCCGCGACAAATTTCGGTTGCATACGTTGTTTCCAATCCACATACATCCAGTCCTTAACTCTGACGTACTCATTATTTCCCTAATCAGACCAAAGCTATGTTTGAATTTCAAAAATTCAAAAATTGAAGCAACGCTTCAGATTCTTTGCGCTGCGCACAACGCACCACGTGTCAAAAGCTGACACGCCAGCGCAGCGCCCAAGGCAGCGCACCCAATCAGAGCAAGGCTCTATTTAAAATGAAAATAAAGGAAGCAACGCTTCAGCTGGGTTGCGCTCTGCGCCGCGCGACACGTGGCAGCGCAGTTGCGCTGCGCTCTGCGCTGCGCGACACGTGGCAGCGCAGTTGTGGCAGCGCAGTTGCGCTGCGCTCTGCGCTGCGCGATACGTGTCAAGCGCAGGTGTGCTTGAGCCAACTGTGTCAGTACCAAAACAGAATTAAAATTCTAGAAAGATCTTTCTGATCTTTTTAAAACAAGAAGATTATCTTCTGTAAAACAGAAGCCCTTGGATCAAAGATCCAACGGTGGGAAAAAATCCTTAAATCATTCAGAGAAAGATCTCTTTAAATGATTTAACAAATCAAATGACACTATAAAAAGGCTCATAGACTCCAAGTCTAAAACACATTGAGATTAACACAGAAAGAACTCAGAGAAATCTTCTGAAAACTTTGAAAGAACTCAGAGAAATCTTCTGAAAACTTTGAAAGAACTCAGAGAAAGAAAAAGGTAAAAACCTTTGAATAAAAGAAGAATTTTCTTCCAAAAAGACTAGTGATCTAAAAACAAGATCAAGATCTTGAATAAAAGATATATAATAATAAAAAGAAGTAATTTACTTCTTCTTTAGATCTTTCTGATCTAAATAAAGGCATTGCCTTTTGATGAACCATTGGTTCTGGGATTTTAGAAGATTCTCTTCTTTGATCCAAAATCGGATCAAGATATTGAACAGTGCCCTGCACTTGAAAAAATTGCACTGTTGCGCTCTCGGGTTGGCGCAAGCCACTAGAGAGCGCTACGTGTCAGCCCCAGAACGAATTGCGCTATGCGCTACTAAAACAGAGAACTGCTCTCTTAGATTGGCGCAATTCACCAGAGCGTGACACGTGTCAGCAGCGCAACACACTGTCACAGCGCACTTCGCTAGCAGACTTGCGCTCACCAGAGCGTGACACGTGTCACCTCCACATAGACTTGCGCCTTGTGCTCCTCAATTGACGCAAAGCGCCTGACAAGCCACATGGCGTTCTGTCAGAATAATTAATGCAGCGCATTATTAAAGGGCAGGGCCCAATTAAGAGGCCCAATGGACCAAAACAAATGCTCTGCATTATAAAAAAAAGGGAATAGAGCCCAATTTAAAAGGCCTAACATGCCAGAATAAAATGCAATGCAGAGCCCAAACAAAGCTCTATCAGACCAAAACAGATGTTGTGCATTATTTAAGAAAAAAGGCAGAGCCCAAATAAAGGTCTAATAGACCAAACAAAATTCCATGCATTATTAAACAAGGGCAGAGCCCAATCAAAGGCCTAATAGGCTTGACAAATAAAAATTGTTGAATATTCTCAACTGAACTTAGCCCAATATTGGCTGTAAGTCCTCAAATTAAATTGAGCTGAGCACAACTGCTCTCTTAAACCAATTTACACCCGGTTCAAGGGTACATCTCCGAACTCCTCCGATATTTATCGTTGTAATCCTTCAACGTCTTCAGAGAGGTGACGGGTCCCAACAACCACACATCGATACGGACTGCGGGGTCCTTAAACTCGTGGACCGAAACGTCCTTAAACTAATATTCATCCCAAAATGGGAACGTTGGACCGAAATGTCCTTAAACTAATGTTCGTCCCCAAATGGGAATGATGGACCACCATGTCCCTAAACTGGAAATCGACCACAATTTCATTAAACTAAACAATAGAGCCAATTGCTCTCTTGTCGGATCCAAACGATCCCGTTAAGTTGATCTTAGTCTGGAGATTAGGCTAACGTATCCTTAACAAAAGTTTAAGTTGATCTTAGCCTTAAATAGGGCTAACGTATCCTTAAACCAAAATCCCAAACCAAAATCTACGAAAATACGGATTTGGACTAATCCACGTCCTACGGGCGACGACATAAATTAGTCTCCGTATACAATCCATGGGAAACCACAAACAAAACAAACACCCACGACACGAAGTGAAATTCTGGAGAAGGAGAAAGTTGCTACTGCGGTGCGGTAGCGTAATTAACTGCAGGGGCTTGCGCCTGCAGGGAAGAGCGTCCCCACAATCAAAAAACCCTCAAGCGAAGGGGAATCTGACGAAGTCTGCTACATCGGCCGCATCCATCTAAACCTTCGATACACGGTGCCATGAATCAACTTGGCATCTTCGAAGAGGTGGACGGATAAAACCAAATAGCATCTGCCCCGAATCTCAAGCAAGACAAACCTACGCGGTCGCGTCTCTGTGTTCGGCGGGGAACAGATTCTGGCACGCCCGGTGGGACCTTTTCCTCTTTCCACTCCACACTTCGTGTGTTGTCTTCGCGAACGAATCGCGGTTTGTTAATGGTTGCCCTCGGGTTTCAAGTTACTAAGATTTTTTCTCTTGCTTGGCGCAGCAATCAAACAACAATGGCGTCTAACTGCTCAAACTGCTCCAAATGCAACTGCTACCGACGCTCCGCCTCACCTGGGGGCGTAGCCTATGGGCCTCAAGCGGCCTCCATCCTTGCTATGCCGGTAGAACAAGCGACTCAGGCTACCACCGGCTTGTTCTTCGGGACCATTCTCCCGCCAGCAAGCTTCACCATTCCAGTGCCCGTACCGGAAGCGCAAAAGAAGTCGGTCTTCGATCGACTTGCTACTCCCACGGCCCCTCTCAACGGGTCGTCCAATTCTTCAGTCTTCACCAGGCTGAGCTCGAGCACCAAAGGGCCTATCAAGAAGCCCATAACACCTGAAGTGGCCATGCCAAAAAAGATAGCTTCTTCTGAAGTCGTCAAGGCGGCTTCTCCTCCCAGAGGGTCGGTCTTCGCGAGACCGACTGCTCCCATTCCCACTCCCGCTCAGAAATCTTTTTTTGACCGGTTGGACGTAGCTTCTCAACGAACGTCAGTCTTCAAGAGGATGACATCGGCAGCAGCCCATCCCCAGAATAAGGGGCAAGACGAAGCCTTTGCTGAACTAATCCCAACAACCCGTCATGCCCGACGTCGCCACTGGCGCCAGATAAGGAAGACTGGGGGCAACTCCCCCTCTGGGCTAACTCCACCAGCTTTGAGCTACTGAACAGGGTACGCAGAAATTCGCCAACTGCGGTGCTCAAAAGATCTCTTCCACCGGTAGAGACCGCCGTGGAAGCAGAACCAGAAAAGACAGAGCAGTCTCCTCAACGGCTGTCCTCCAGGATCTACAAGACTTGGCGACGAGTCCGAGAATCGGTGATTGATCCGAATTTCTCTCACCATCATAAGAAGTTGAAAGTTCGGCAGGAAGAAAATCCCCCTGTCAAGCAACGAAGACGACGACCACTTGGGTGCCCAAAGCACCGGCCCCCTCAACTTCGGTGGCCCACAAGAGAAGAAGGCCGGAGAAAGTCCCCATGCCTGCGGTGAATGTCAAAGGTAGTGAGCCCAAACGCCCTAAGTCTGGGGGCATTGTGGTACACACTGTCTACATGGCGTCTGGGAAAGAGGACAGCCGTATATCTACAGGTTATAGACCGCTTACGTGATCGGTGACTAAAGCTCAGGAGCAGCAGCAGAAGCTCCAAGAAATGATGAATGCGATGGCCGCACTCACTGGGCCAAAAGAAAGCCCCGAAGCGTCCTCGGATCAGCGACATGAGCAAGAAACTGACGCAGAGTTCCTTCAGAGAATATTGGAAAAGAAGGACAAAGAGGCTGCAGAACAAGCAGCCAATATAAAAAAAATGGCCCTCCTGTTCCAGGACATGGTGGGTATGATGATCCAGCAAGATCCTCCAGCCGAAGATCCTCCGATCATCCTTGAAGATGATAGAGGAGAAACGTCGAATCCACCACCGGCGCTGTCAACAGCCAAGGATGAGACAATTTCCAAAGCTGACCTGGACGAATATATAGCTCAGCAGATACGGGTTCATCAGGCAACGGATGCAGCCGGTCAAGTTGTCAGAACGGGGCGACCATATCCGAGCTGGTATGATCAGATCAAGTACCCGCCGGGCTATACAATACCGAAATTCCATGTCTATAAGGGGACTGGCAATCCCCATCAACATGTTGCCCAGTTCAGGGCTCTTTGCGGTAACACCGGCGGTGATGATAAATTGTTGCTTTGCCAGTTCGTCCGTAGCTTATCGGAGACGGCATTTGAGTGGTACTCCGAACTCCCTAATGACTCCGTCAAGACCTTCGCTGAAATGGAGTTGTTGTTTACCCAGCGCTTCGCAAGTTCCAGTGAGCGTACTCCAATAACAGCTTTGATTAATGTGAGAGTAAATCTGGGCGAGACTTGGGTTCAATATGCAATACGATGGCGGAACTTGTAATCAAAGTGCGAACAACACATTGAAGAAGCGCCGGCGGTGGGCATGTTCGTGGGCACCCTAGATCCTCATGCAACTATCTCACAGTTCATGATGTTCTTTAAACCAACCACGTTCCAAGCCTTGATTGATAAGTTAGCCCAGATGGATCAGATGGGTCACAGACCGTCTCCTCCAAAGACGGACTCTCGAAATGAGAAGGGGAAAGGGAAAGCGATCGTCGTCGCCAATGCTCAACAACAACCGAGCAACTTGAAGCCGGTTTTTCGTCAAAACAATATGCGTCCACACCTGTCCCTCAAGGAGAGGCTGGGACGTCCTTACTCGTTTCCTCAGAATAAAACCAGAAGACTGTTTGAACTGGCAATGCGTAACAGACTCATTAATCTACCGGAGTCAAGACGTCCGTCGCAGCCAAACGACGTCAATGATCCCAATTACTGTCCCTATCACCGAGTATTGGGTCATCCGATTGAAGATTGCTACGTTTTCAAAAACTAGATTGAAGATCAATATCAGCAAGGCAAATTCGCATTATCCGAAAGATGGAAGGTGAACCCGTGCAACCTCATACTTCTAAAAAGGTGAATACGCCGGGGGCAACATGCTCCCTTGTTGAAGAAGCTTCATGGGAGGTTGTGTTATCAGCAAAAACCAAAAGGATGCTGAATGATCTCATGACATGCCCGGCGGTTAGGTGGAAGAACCCGCTAGAACCCTAGATCATTGAAGGGATGTTGAAGCCGCGCTCAACTCCAAGGACCGGTGGTGATGGCCCAAGCATTCAAACCCAGCCGTCGAAATCTTCAAAGAAGAAGAAGAAGAGATCCAAAAAGCCCGTGAAGCCTGGTGACAAGCGCACGGACTTATAAAAACAAATTGACGCGCTGGAGGAATACAATCAAAAGTCACGGACTCCCGTCACACTCCAGGAGATCGTCAACCACGTCTTTCAAGAGGAAGATGAGGGAGAGAGCTCGTCGGATGAATCCGAGGAATACGTGGCAAGTTGTCATGTGATCTCTCACTCGTTTACGGACGATGAGAGAACTCCTTGCACTGAGAAGCTGGAGGATGATCCTGAACCGAAACTTCTGGGGCCATCAGATGAAACCATTGATGCATTCCTCAATGAAGCTCTGTTGAAAAGTAAGGTTGATCGGGAACGCGAGACGCTCCTATTTGAAAAGGCCAAGCGCCAGCGATTAGACGAAAAGGTCGAGACACTCCCGTCAAATCAAAGTACATCCATTGCGGACAAAATCAAATTCAAGACGAGGAAGAGGTTTGCTAAAGCCATGTCGATGGGGTGAAGCTGCCACCCTCTGAAGGAAACATTGCCGGCAAAGCGGAAATGCACCCTTCCTATTGATTATATGATCGGAAGGTTTCGCACCCTACCGAAGAGTGCAAAGCTTTCAATAAATGGTGGCAGGGATATGTCGCTCACCGGCAACATTTTAAGCGGGAAAAGCGTAAAACTCGTCGGGAGCGGAAAAGTACGACCGAAGAGCTTAGAAGAACTACCGGCGACTTTCGCATGGTTAACGCTGGGGAAGCGCAAGTTCTTACATTTGGGAGCGACTCTGACGAGGAAATGGAGCTTATCCCTCTCTTTAAAGAGTCAACCTCGGGAATAGAGGAAGAGCCGAAGTCCTGCGAAAATATCCGGCTGCGTAATCGTACGCTACCCAAATAGAATCTTGGACCCTCAAATAAAAAAGATAAGGGAAAAGAGACGGTCTCTGAGGATATCGCCTTGGATGACGAAGTTGTGGAAGAGCTAATCGCCAAGGAACCGCCAAAAAGAAATAAGGTGGACTGCAACGTTCTGGCACACTTGAAGAAGCTACCTTCGCAGCTCAGCATTCTTGACGCCCTTCTACTATCAAAAGAAGCAAGAGATTCGTTGATCGAAGCGCTACAAGACCCAGAGCAATTCCAAACTTTTCTCGCCGAAGAAAAGATGAAGGACGAGCTGGAAGAAGTGTACACAGCTGATGTCACTTTCGGTGATGAAGACCTCCTCCTTGGGACGTGCGAACACAATCGCCCCCTCTATGTCTCAGGATATTGCCACGATATAAAGATAGGCAAAATCTTGGTTGACAATGGGTCTTCCGTCAATCTCCTCAATGTACGGGTATTGAAAGAAATCTGCATGAGTGTCCAGCACCTCGGTCGGGACAAGATCACCATCTCCGGGTTCGACTCTCAATCATCACGGACTCTCGGGTCTGTGATACTGACGTTGCGCTTTGGGCTGCTCGTCACGGACATTAAATTCCATGTCATAGACACGAAGACATGCTATAATGCTTTGCTCGGCCGACCCTGGTTACACGAGTACAACATCATCCCTTCTACACAGCATCAGTGTATGAAATATTTTAAGGATGGTCTCGAGTATACCGTAACAGGAGAGCTGAACACATTCTCCGTGAACGAAGTCCGCAAATATGAAGATGCAAAATACTTCTTACCGGATTTCGAAGACACGGAGAGGTGTCACAAGCCGGAGAACAAAGCTAACGCCACCATTCTGGTCTTCGGGAGCGATACCGAGGTGGACGAAGAGATAGTCTATTCCGGGCCACCCCAACACAACAAACCGGGACCGTCCACTCCTCTGTTGATCTTTGGCAGCGATTCGGAAGATGATGTCCATGTTGTATTCTCCGCTCGGCCTTCAATACAAACTTTCACTAATGAGGAGCAAAGTTTACAAGTCGCTGTGGTTCCACTTAAATATCATAAAGAACTGGATGCGCTCGATGCCTACAGTGTAGAGGAGCTGCAGACGTTCTATGTCCCTCCAAGGTGAGAAGGTGAAAAGGCGATCCTATTCTACCGCTCCGGGGAAACTAAAGTGGAGAAAGAAATCTGTCACGATGCAGATCCTACACTTACAGGCTTCAGCCCATCCGTCTGCCTAGATATTACACGGAAGGATTGAAAAAGCTATTGAAGCACCAAGGGATACCCTTCAAACAGACCGCTCGAAAAGACAAATTCTATGACAGGGTCTGGTACGTTCCCAGAACTCAGCACAAATTGCCCAATGGGAGAATGGAAGCAATCGGGCTTGGATATGTTCGGTCCAAGAAACGGGAGCTACTCCGCGACTGCTATGTCGTGCATAACTTTGATGAAGAAGGGGATGCTCAATGGGAAAACGTTAACCCTAAACCAGAAAAAGTCCCCGACGTAAAAACGCCCAGTCCGTCGTTCGAAGAACAAATGGAAAAGCTTATAAGGGAAGCTGGTCAAAAAGTTCGAGATGACCACAACCGCGAAATGGCTCTCTATGAGAAGGCCAGGATGCGACGTCTCCTCCAACAGACTGTGAAAGACGAAAATGCCGCTCCCTGTCAACCTGTTGCAAAAAAGGCCCGACGCAGAGGCAGAAACAAGTCAAAAAGCGGAAAAGACATTCAGCAACGACAAAGCGGGACCAAGAAGTCATATAAGCGGGAATCGAGCGGTCCGGATTTGTCCCTTATGAAGAAGATGAGTCGAGCGTACTCTTTTCCTCAAGACAAGACAAAGAAGATACTTGACCTAGCTATAAAGCACCAAATGCTTACACTTCCAGAGTCTAGACACCTCGAACAAGCTGGAGAAGTCTCACACCCGAACTATTGCTCTTATCACAGGGTAATAGGGCACCCTCTCGAAGATTGCTTCACCTTCAAAAACTGGGTCGAAGATCAGTATCAACTCGGCAAGTTTTCTCTATCTGACAGCTGGAGGGTGACGCCGCCACAGAAGCATGAACCCAAAGCCACGAGAGCGGAACCAGGTCCACATCGGTCTTTGAAGCGGGCTCGTACTTTTCATATGATAACAATATCAAAAGAAGAGCCCGAGAATATGGATGACCTTCTCTGGTGCTTTGAAAATAACAATGACGAGGTGATCTCAGAATTTCCACCAGCGCCGAAAGAGCTGGAAGATGGAATACATACCACTGCGGATAACCTCAAGAAAATTGAGTTGGGGACGGCGAACGACCCGCGACCAACATTCGTTAGAGAACTGCTATCTGAAGAAAGGGTGGCTTCATTAAAGGACGTGCTTATGCAGTATAGAGATTGCTTCGCGTGGAACTACTCCGAAATGCCAGGACTAGATCCAGAAATTGCTGTCCATAAATTGGCGATATCCCCGGACGTTAAGCCAATCAAACAAGCACCGAGAAGAATGCGGCTCGATCTTGAGATGAGCATTAACGCCGAAGTCAAGAAATTGATCGACTCTGGGTTTATTCAGGAAGTTCAGTATCCCGATTGGATCGCCAACATCGTTCCGGTGATGAAAAAAAATCGGACTGTGCGCATATGTGTAGACTTCGGGATCTCAATAAAGCCTGCCCGAAGGATGATTTCCCAGTACTGGTCACCGAGCTGATGATAGATAACACGTCCACTCATGAGGTTTTCTCTTTCATGGACGGCTCATCAGGATATAATCAGATAAAGATGCACCCTAAAGACTAGAAGCACACCGCTTTCCGGACCCCGCTGGGTATATTCTGCTACAAAGTGATGCCCTTCGGTTTAAAGAATGCCGACGCCACCTACCAGAGGGCCATGATGAAGATCTTCGATGATCTCATACATGAAATCGTCGAATGCTATATCGACGACCTCGTGGTGAAAAGCAAATCATACGAGGAGCATCTCGAGCACCTGAAGACCGTATTTCAACGCCTTCGACGATACAACTTGAAGATGAACCCCCTCAAGTGAGCATTCGGAGTTTCCTCGGGCAAATTCCTGGGATTCATCGTCCGACACCGAGGTATCGAGATAGATCCGTCAAAGATTAAGGCGATCATGGAAATACCTCCGCCAAGGACTCTTAAGCAATTGCGGTCTCTCCAAGGGAAGCTCGCATACATCCGACGATTTATAGCCAACCTTTCAGGCAAATGCCGCCCTTACAGTCACCTGATGAAGAAGGGAGCCTCGTTCGTCTGGGATCACAAATACCAAGGCGCACTGGATGAAATCAAGCAGTATCTGCAGAACCCGCCAGTGCTGGCCTCTCCGGTCAAGGGAAAGACTCTCATTCTTTATACAACCTCCCTCGAAAGTTCCTTAGGCGCATTATGGGCATAAGAGAACGACCAAGGGAAGGAATGAGCCCTCTACTATTTGAGTCGAGTTCTACTGGGGCAGAAAGCAACTACTCCCCCATCGAAAAACACTGCCTTGCGTTGATCTTCGCGATAACAAAGCTCAGGCACTATGCGTTGGCGCATGAAGTCCGTCTCATTTCGAAGGTGGACCCCCTTAAATATTTAATGTCGAAGGCCATATTGACGGGGCGACATGCTAAATGGGCTTTGCTCTTGATGGAGTTCTCAATAACTTATCAACCTCTTAAGGCAGTGAAAGGCCAGGCCATCGCCGTCTTCCTCGCTGAGCATCCGATACCTGTCGATTCCCCTCTGAATTGCGAGCTGCCAGAAGAACACGCGTTTGATGCGATCGACGGTAGTGATACCCAATGGGAACATTATTTTGATGGAGCGTCTTCCATGAAGAAGCGCAAACAAAGCACCCCTATAATTAAATCGGGGGTAGGCCTCATCTTCGTAACTCCACAAGGAGGGATAATGCGCTTTGCTTTCTCCTTAACAGAGCCGAGGACGAACAATGAAGCCAAATAAAAAGCTTTGATAGTAGGCCTCGAGATCGCCATCGACATGAGGATTGAAAACCTCCTTATATATGGAGATTCTCAACTGGTCGTCAGTCAAGTAAATGGCGACTACCAAACGTGCAAATCCGAACTGGTGAAATTTGCCGAGAGGGTACAGCAATTGCTGACTCAAATCCCCTCCTACATGCTGGAAAGCATACCGCGTGCGGAAAATAGCAAGGCAGATGCACTGGCTAAGCTCGCTAAAGAACTGGCCGATGAGAACCTCGATGACGTAAAGATCGTGGTACAAAGCCGTCGGGTGCTTGCCCCAGCAGAAATATCTCCGGATCCGGAATCATCCAGAGAAAAGGGACTGACTGGGCAAATGGCTATGCAAATAAAAGATCAGGGAAAGGCTGAGGATTGGAGAGAAGTCTTTGTAGACTACTTCAAATCCAATCGAACGCCTGAAGTTGCGTCCTCAAGACATCAGCTCATGAAACGAGCTCTGTCTTTTGCCTTCGTCAATGATACTCTGTACAAGAGGTCGTTTGATTCTCTGTGGTTGAGATGTCTAGGAACTGAAGAAGCGAAAAGAGTCGTCTAGGAAGTTCATGACGGACTCTGCGGTTCTCACCAAGCAGGTCCAAAGATGAAGTTGAAGATTAAACGAATGGGATACTATTGGCCCACGATGATTCTGGACTGCCTCGAATATGCGAAGCAATGCCACTCATGCCAGATTCATGAGGACTTTATCCATCAGCATCCAAATCCACTCCATCCAACGGTGGCTAGCTGGCCGTTCGAAATGTGGGGGACTGGCGTAATCGGCCCTATCGAACCAACATCGTCTAGGGGACATTGATTCATTTTGGCGACGACTGACTACTTCTCCAAATAGGCAGAAGCAGTACCACTGAGGGAAGTGAAGACGGAGAATATCCTCCATTTCTTCAAGACGCACGTCATTTATCGGTTTGGAACTCCGCGACGGATCATCTCCGATAACGGGCCAGCCTACAGAAGCCACAAGATCAGCCGCTTCGCACAACAACATAACATAGACTGGAGATACTCTTCGGTCTATAATCCCAGGGCTAACGGTCTAGCTGAGGCCTTCAACAAGACCTTGACGAAGATCGTGAAAAAGACGGTGTCCCGAAATAAGAAGGACTGGCACGAGAGACTGCAAGAAGCTCTCTGGGCGTATCGAACTACGTTCAAGACGGCCACGAACACAACGCCGTACGCCTTAGTCTTCGGTACAGAAGTAGTACTCCCCCTCGAAATAGAATTACTTCTCTACGAGTGGCAGTCTATTATGAGCTGACGGACGAAGAAAATGCTCACCTTCGGCTTGAGGAGCTTGATGCCCTTGATGAAACCCGGCTCATAGCGCAACAAAATCTGGAGGCTTATAAAGCAAAGATGACGTGCTCATATGAAAGATTGACCAGGCCGAGGACAATTTGCCAAGGCAAACTCATGCTAGTGGTCAAAAGACCTATGATCCCCAATCGCGGCAGGCGAGGAAAATTCGAGCCGAACTATGGAGGCCCGTACATCATAGACAAGGTCTACCACGATGGAGAATATCTACTCATGGATATGCACGGTGAAAGACCTTTCAGGCCAATAAACGGTCGCTTCCTGAAGAAATACTATGCCTAATGAGTTACAGCCTAGGTCAATGATGGACGACGACGACTATGTCCGCTTGCTATCTTCCCAATCCCAAAACTCTATAAGTAGTAGCTGGCCAACGGACCGAAACGTCCTTAAACTAACGACGGACCACTACATCCTAAAACTAGCTGACGACCGAAACATTTTTAAACTACTACCGCAGCATCCTCAGGCTGACGAGATAAAAGAAGGGGGAATAAAAAAAATAATAATAATAAAAAAGATAATAAATACGGTATGTCCATAAGCGAAATGGGCACGGATGAAAACCCGCAGGGGCTCCGTGAGTAAAAACAGCAGGGCTACCGGCGAGTGTTCGTGAAAACCCGAAAGGGCGCGACCTCGTTAGAAAAAAGAAATAAACAGAAAAAAAAAAGGTATGTCCATAAGCAAAATGGGCACGGATGAAAACCCGAAGGGGCTCCGTGAGTAAAAACAGCAGGGTTACCGGCGGGTGTTTGTGAAAACCCGAAAGGGCGCAACCTTGTTAAAGGACACTTACAGGGTTCTCTCAACCTTTTAAGGAGAAACTACCCGCGTGAGATCCTTATGACTCACAAGGGAGCAACACACTTAGGGATCCCCACGATTCCTAAGGAGAAAATACACTTGCGAGATCCTCACGACTCGTAAGGAGAACTCTCTTATGGGACCCTCACGACTCATAAGATTTGAAAGTCTTAAGTTACAGAAACCTTAACCTGTTCTTAAGAAACTCCCACAACCTTCGATATTGCCCTACAAGTGGCTCAATACTGACCCTTGTATACAATCCACGGGCGCGAATAAACATTTACATAACCAAGTCCCATCCGTGACTGGGGATATGTTCGCACGGTGAACAACCATTGTAAGTCCTCTCGACTTATAAGGAGAAAGCACTCTTGTAGGATCCTTACGACTTATAAGAGAGCATACACTTAGGAATCCTCACGAGTCCTAAGGAGAAAACACACCTACGAGATCCTCACGACTTGTATGGAGAAATACCTTTGTGAGACCCTTACGGCTCATGAAGTCAAAAGCCTTAGTCGACAGGACCCTAACCCTGTTCCCTAAGCCACCTTTGTTCGACGTCGACAAAGGCAAACGATGATTCGCTCCTGGAAATATCCCAGTTGTAGCGACGCTGATGCCTAAACCGGTATCAAATTCCGAGTCCTTTCGTGGCAAATGATGATTCACTCCTGGCAGTATTCCAGCTGTAGCGATACTGATGCTGAGATTGGCACCAGATTTCAAGTTCCACACTCGCGATAAAAAAATCAGCGAGCCATACGTGCATACAAAATAGCCGAAATGATGGGGCAACTTGCAATAAAAAGAAGCAAGTAAAAATGTATGCATGCAAAATAACCGAAATGATTGGGCAACTCACAATAAAAAGCAGCGAGTGAAAATAAAATAAATAGCCGAACTGATTGGGCACCGCGAAAAATAGCCGAAATGATTGGGCAATCGTGGCCTTCGTGATATCAAAGCTGAAATGATAGAGCATCGCGGAAATAAAATAATAATAATAATAATAATAAAAAATGAATGAAACTCTTGCCCTACAGGCGATATCATAGCAATCCTTGTATACAATCCAGGGGCAGAAACAAAGAAGGAAACATATCTTCCCTCCCCGTGCTCCATCAGAGAACGGAGCCAAGTCTTGACGGCAACTCATATAAAGCCCGAAAGACAATCAGAGATCATCTCACCCTAGCGTGGAGTGATCACCACTTCGGTGTTCGTCTCTACACAACAGACGAAATGTCACTACAGCATCCCTCCTCCAACAGGATTTGGACACACCACAGCAAGCGAAGCGAAGGCCAAATTCCTAGCTTCAGGGTCTTGACGGTAACTCATATAAAACCTGAAAGACCACCAGAGATCATCTCAACTCCGAGGAAATCAGTGTCCTTGGCAAATACCTCGATTCAGGGAAATCAGCGTCCTTGACAAGAACATCTTGATTTGCGTCGACCCGCAGAGAAACCAGTTTCTTTGCAGGAATACCTCGACTCGTTTCAACTTTGAGGAAACCATTGTCCTCGGCAAAATACTTCGACTCAGGGAAACTAGCGTCTTTGATGAGCGCTTCTTGATTCGCGTCGGCCCGCAGAGAAACTAGCGTCTTTGCAGGAACACCTCGATTCGTTTCAACCCCAAGGAAATCAGCGTCCTTGGAAAATACCTCGATTCAGGGAAAACAACGTCCTTGATGAGAGCTTCTTGATTCGCGTCGGCCCGCAGAGAAACCAGTGTCTTCGCAGGAATACTCCGATTCGTTTCAACCGCGAGGAAACCAGTGTCCTCGGCAAAACACTTCGACTCAGGGAAACCAGTGCCCTTGACGAGAACATCTTGATTCGCGTCGACCCGCAGAGAAATCAGTGTCTTTGCAGGAATACTTCGGTTAGTTTCAACTCTAGGGAAATCAGTGTCCTTGGCAACCTCCTCAACTCAGGGAAATAAGCGTCCTTGATGAGAGCTTCTTGATTCGCGTTGGCCCGCAGAGAAATCAGTGTCTTTGCAGGAATAATCCGATTCGTTTCAACCTTGAGGAAACCAGTGTCCTCGGCAAAATACTTTGACTCAGGGAAATTAGTGTCCTTGACGAGAGCTGCTCGATTCGTCTCGACTCATGAAGAAATTAGTGTCTTCGTGAGAACTTCCCAATTCGTCTCGACTTGCAAGATAAAGCCTTAAGCAGCAGGGATTAAAACAAAACTTGTTTCCTAAGCACTGGAACCCTGCAAGTCGATCTAAAACGGTCTCTTGACGATAAGGCAAACTAATCATTCAAAGTGCATACTATTCACGGGTCTCACTCTCTGAAGTTGTATTTCTACAAGGAGGGAAACAACCGCTTACGAATCCTCTCGACTCGTAAGAGGGAAAATTCTCTTATAAGATCCTTACGACTTATAAGAGAAAACACACTTAGGAATCCTCACGATTCCTAAGGAGAAAATACACTTACGAGATCCTCTCGATCCGTAGGGAGAAAAGACTTTGTGAGACCCTCACGGATCATAAAGTTGAAAAGTCTTAAGCAGTAGATCTGAACCCGCGTCCTAAGCTATCATTACCTCTTGAAGAAGCCAGGACAAGATGCTTGATTGGTAGAATTTTTGCGTGCTTAGTTAATTACCGCAATCAAGACGGTTTCGCTTGTAGCTAGCCGGTTGTGTACGGGTCGTCCGCAGGGAGATGGGAATCTTTTTCTATGTGCTTTAACGAGTTAAGTCCAAGTGTCCAGGTTTGTTTTTAGATTAACTATGTGCTAAAGTGATATATAAAGAGAGCTTGTTAGGGTTAGGATTAGGTTAGTTTGAGTTAGGAGTCGCTCACTTCTTTCGTTGCCACTCTTAATATCGGTGTTACGGTAATCGGCAACAACGGGGATTAGCACGACTAGTAAGGAACTTGCGAGTATAAGCTAGGCTTTCCAAAGCTTAAGTTCTTCCTTTTGGTGCTTGTCCGTCCGTTCTTGGCTCTTAGCCTGAACCTCCGGTTAATTCAACCACAACCGGTCTCACTAAGGAATCACCGCTTTCATGTAGGATAGGGTGCCGTATGGAGCGGATTGTGGTTCAATTAACGGGAGTCCGAATTAAGATGTTGGGCAAGGAAAGAGTGAGAGATTTCCTTCTCTCAAACTTTCCTTATCCTATCTTAACAAGTAAGAAAACTACTCACCCATTACAAGAAAATGGAAAATAAAACAAAGGAGGAAGATAGAAAGAAAGAGATTAGAAGATTACAACTAGCTATTTGAGACCTCACTTTGGCAAGGATTAAGCTTAAGCATCATTATTGTTTTAAGGATAAAGAAAAAGAGAACAAGAAAGAAACAAACAACAAATAACAACAACCAGATTAGCAAATGAAAAATACAAGCAATTATAATTAACAATCATAACAAGACAAGCTTGGTAACAAAAAGAACTCTTTATTCATCACTTCACTCACAAAAGCTCACTACAAGGTTTTAATGGAGAAAAGATGAGAAGAGGAAGAAGAACAACAACATATATCCTAAAATCTAAATACAAGAATAAGCACCCTTGGCTTTGGCAAGTTCTGGACTATTTATAGGCAGGCAACAGAAACTCTAGGGCAACATTAAGAACAAAAATGAAATGACCAAAACACACCTAAAACCTCATCTACTGCGGAGCCTATATGGCCGCGGTTCCGCGGCCTAAGCACGCTTCTGCCGCCGAACCGCGGCCGTCTAGATGAGTTAGGTCACACGATTTTGTGGCCTTCCCTGGTTTGTAGTCCTCTTCAGTCTGGTATAGTACTTTTCGCATAAGCTCTTCATATTTCTTCCAGAATTTTAGTAGATCAAAAGGTGATGTGATGTGGATCTTTTGCCATGATTTCCTTGAGCTCCGCGTAGATATGTTGGATCTTGAAAATGACATCGATTTGCAATTTTGTCCCTTAAACTGGTGTGCGGCAACATACGGATAGAGAGCGGAGACCCGTATTTTATCTGTGGCTGGCAGTAATCCGGAATTTATCGTGCTTTTCCATGAATTTTACTGTTTAGAGCTGAGAACCTGTATCCTGCAATTGACTAGGAAACCCGGCTCAAGAGTACCTACCGATAAGCAATGTGATAAAAATTGGGCGGTATAAAAATGCAAAAATCTGATATGAACAAATACCCCCAAACTTATCATTTGCTCGTCCCGAGCAAAGCCAATTTATTCACAAAAATTCCTAACCTCACTTTCGCAGGGAACGCGATTGCACTGAGCATGTGCAACAAGCCGTTAAATCTCTAGGTGTCCCTAGTAGGAGGAGTGTTGTCTCCTGAGTGTTTTCAGCGGATACTACCCACAAAATCCGGTCAAGCTAGTTTTGCAAAATAACTATGATTCAAACCCCTAAAGTTTTGTTTTAGAAAATAACAATTCTATGATCCTAAGTCTAGACTATTGAACCCTTATTTTTCACACCTCGCTTCTTATTTAATTAAAGATTTTATATGTCTTTACGTGCAGTGCAAATAGTGTCGTTAAGTTCCAGAAGGATCGGTTAAAGTCATCATGTCACACAATAAATCCCAGATAACAATTTTAAAAGGATCACATATGTTTTATAAAGAGTTAAGTATTTTTCAAGTTTCGTTTTCCAGTAAGGTTTCAATTTCAGAATTTCTATCTTCCTTAACATGAAACTAGGTCTTATTTTTCACTCCATCATTTTCTTGTTTTCATTTCATACACACCTCTGTGAACATGCAATAGTCTTTATCATAGAATAAAACCTTCATATTTCCGCTAGAAATATTTTTTTATAAAACCTGTCTTTTGTCAAGATTATTCTCACACAAAGAACCGTTAGGAATTTTAACTCGGAGAGAACACTTGCTTGACTTTGTTTTAATCTGGACTTTCTAGGCTTCTTAACGAGCTTTGGGCCAATGCACCCAAACCAGTTGGCTTTAGGGCATTAGGTATAGAGACACACCAGCGGACTTAATTACTCAAGTTACCTAGGCCCAAAAACAAAAGACAATTTAGCGTGAAAATCATGATGATTCAATGCGAACGGAGATATAACAGGCAGTTCAATTATTTTTTGGATAAAAGACGTGTTTAGTGGGTTCGGTGTGTAGTCATTCCAATCAAGTTCCAGATGAGTTATTTTTCAGACTTAGTTCCAATTAAGGCATCAATAACATTCCTTCATATTCACTTCACTTCATAAACAATTCTTGATATTATTTATTTCAGAACAAACCTAATTGATCCTCAGAAAATCATTTATCTATTTAAAAGTTTTTAGACATAATAGACTTGTCATCTAATTTCCAAAACTCACGACATGTGTAGTGTGATGTAAAGACGTATATCTGCTATAGTTAACTTCAAAGGAGAGTTATCTTTCAGGTTTTCAAAATCTAAAAATAAGATTTAGTTATTCTTATCATATCAAACAAAACCATCGAAATGTTGAATCAGAGTTCTCCCACTAGCTAACTTGACAGAAAAGCTTTAATGTTTTTAGAAAATTTTCTGATTTTTATGGATTTTAGAATGCAGATGCAAAATATACATATGAATGCGAAGGTTAGAAGTGCGTACCGAGCGTACCCCCAAACTTAAACTGGACATTGTCCTCACTGTCATTGCATGAAGAGATCATTTGAAGGGCCAAAATTTTCGGTTAGATATACAAATTTTTTTTGTTTTTGTTTTTAAAGAAAAGAAAAAAAGGAAAAATGGAAAAGAATATCCACAAATATATAAAAAATGGTATATACATACCCCCAAACTTATTTGGAACAGTGTCCACTGTTCTTGGCTAGATAACCGAAGTTTGGTGGTAGGCAGAGGAAGATTATGCAGGGTAAACCGGCTCCTGTAACACCAGGAGCTTCTCTGTTGGTTTGACACTAAGGTACGGTTTTAGTCAGTGTCCGTTTACTTTGAAAAATGAACCGTCCTTTGGATTCTCCAAATCCACAGCGCCATGCGGATACACATTCCGCACAATGTATGGCCCTTTCCAGCGAGATCTGAGCTTACCAGGATGGAAATGTAGCCGGGTGTCATAAAGCAGCACCTGTTGACCAGGTGTGAAAGTTTTGCGCAAAAGGTATTTATCGTGAAACACCTTCGTTTGGTTCTTAACGACAACCGCTTTTTCGTAAGCCTCATCCCGAAGCTCGCTCAATTCGTTCAACTACAGCTTCCGATGGCTGCCCGCATCTTCGAGAGACAGATTCAACTCCTTTATTGCCCAAAATGCGCGATGCTCTATTTCTAGAAGGAGGTGGCAAGCCTTTCCGTATACAAGCCGATAGGGAGACATGCCAAGATCGGTCTTATAAGCAGTTCGAAATGCCCAAAGGGCATTAGTGAGTTTCAACGACCAATCCTTACGGTTCTTGGAAACCGTCTTCTCTAGTATCTTCTTGATTTGCCGATTTGAAACATCGGCTTGCCTACAGGTTTGGGGTGGTAGGGCATAGATAGCTTATGATTAATGGAATATTTCCGCATCAAGGCCTCGAAAGTCTTATTGCAGAAATGAGTTCCATTGTGGCTAATGATCGCTCGGGGGTGCCCAAACCGGTAGAAAATGTTTTCCTTAAGAAATCTAACGACAACCTTGTTGTCGTTAGTCCGGCTGGGCACAGCCTCGACCCAGTTAGAGACGTAATCAACAGCGAGAAGGATGTACAGGTCTCCAAAAGAGCTGGGAAACGGCCCCATGAAATCTATCCCCCAAACGTCAAAAATCTCCACAACCAAGATTGGTTGGAGCGGCATCTCGTTCCTCGTGGATATCCGGCCTAAGTGTTGGCACCAGGAGCAAGTCTTGCAGTAGTCATGAGCGTCTTTGAAGAGTTGTGGCTAGCAGAAACCACACTGCAAGATCTTCTCAGCTGTCTTTCTTGGGCCAAAATGCCCGCCACATGTTGGATATAGTGCCCTCAATGTCAATTATTGGATCGCAGGTACGTGATTGCAATGATTGAGGAGGACCTATGCCGGTAGGACAGTCTTACTCGAGATGATAGTATGCTATATGGTTTGCCTTTATCAGTCCTGTACATGTTCAGGTGACTGATTACATGTTACACGTTGATAGAGCCCTTAGGATCTTTCTAGACTACCAACAGTATGAGGGCGATCATATACGTGAGAGTTGGGTAGTCCATAAGCACATCCTTAATAGTGGTCCCTAGTCGTGGGAGTTTTCGAGACAGGGCATCGATACTCCGGAGTAGACTAGTGTATACAGTCGAGACCCCGACGAGGGGTGGTGGCCTGTCTCACAAGCCACTGGTGTTAGTTGGATCACCTAAGATGTATACAGGTGCTCATTGGGTTATGAGTACACCGGACAGGACTCGCCGGGAACCTGCTAGTTGGTATTATACATATCGTCAGATAGCAGTTTCCTGGTCACATGTGTACAGGTTAGTTCATCGACCTGAGTGTTAGTGTATATGCCCTAGAGGCCATTACTGTATCATACTAGTATGTATATTACTTGATGGAAGCTTGGGATATTCACAGTTGTATAGACAATCTTGCTCAAAATGGTAGTATGCTACTTGGTTTGTCTCTGCTTTAATGTGTACATGTGTTTCTTTATTGTATCACCTATACACATTAGTGGAGCCCTTAGGATCTTTGCTTGATTACCAGCGTTGTGATGGAAGCCACACTCGTGGGGGCTGGGTAATCTATAAGCACATCCTTATATACTCGTCCCTGGTCGTGGGATTATCGAGACACGGCATCGATACTCCGGAGTAGACTAGCGTATGCGCTTCTCATCCCAGCACGGGAGACGGTTTGTCCCACAGCCGTCAGTACGTCATACTTGAGATAGTATACAGGTGCTCGTTAGGTTACGAGTACACTGGACAGGACTCGTCGGGAACTCTTGGTTTGTATTATACCTATCGTCAGTTATCAGTCCCAGGTGACATGAGTACAGCTTAGTCCGCTGACTTGACACTGTCACTTCGCCTCGAGTGTGTTCCCACTGTACTTTGATTACTACCCTACCATGGCTCAAAGGAGTCGTGCAAACAGGTAGTAGTTGGATGCAGTCCCGAAGCACTTGGAGGCAGTGACGGTTAGACAGGATTCGTCTCTCCCGGTATTGGGGGTTGACATCGCGCTGTATCCAGGAGAGCCATTACACAAGTAGTCCCTGGCCAGGGCAAGCGAGGTATACTGGTTGGTTTCCAGTGTAATCTCAGGGTGTTCTGGGCTACACTCCGACATGACTTGTACCGCTATTAGGGGACTGACGTTTACCGCCCCCTAGGCCCTCCATGCGATGTTATCAGACGAACAGACCGGACTGTACGGAGACTGTCACATTCAGGCTCAGTAGGAGTTTAGATGGGTTCACCTCGTCAGTCTTCTTATCGGCATCTACCTGGGGACCGTTACGTACAGCTAGTGCCGCTTGCGGTCTGTGGTTAAACCTACTGCCAGCGTAGTGTCGAGTCTTTAGGGTCCCATACAGAGGGCTGTTCGCCTTTAGGCAAAACAGAGTAGGGGTCGCATGGTTTTGCGACGGGGTTCGTTCACATCCGCGCACTTGTGCACGTTTGGTGTCCGGACAGCTTATACTAGTGGGCTTTGGTTTAAGCCAGATCCTAGTATATGTTTTGGGATTGGTGGTATCTCATTGTATTCGTGTTCCTCGGAACACGGATGCGGGTGTGTATACACAGTTGACTGAGACAGAGGCAGAGGACTTTCATTAGGGTTAATGACCATTGTCTTTTTCTTAACCCTAATGTGTATGTGTGAATTGTGATTATTGATATTAATTAATTATAATTATGTTATGGTTAGGGTTGTTGACCATTTGACTATGGTTCACTTGTTGACCCAAATTGACAAATTGACCATCATCATTTCACTTGAAAGATGCTCTTTGATTGTTGCAAAATTCATTAATGTGAAATGATAATGGTCAATTCCACTTAACCATCACAATTATCTTTAGTTAATTTTTAATTATCATAATTCACACATATATGTGAGGATGGTTGCAAAATATCCTCATTCTATCATTCTCATTCTCTCTCATCCTCTTCTTCTCTCTCAAAGCTCTCCCTCTCATGAGTTGAGAACCAATAATCTTGAGATAAAAACACCAACATCATTCTCTACTCTTTCTAAGGTTCTAGGTCTAGCACACCAAGCACCTTAGTTGATTCTAGTTTGAGGTAGGAGCCAAAGGTAGTATCCCTCGGGTGGATCTTTCTTCGGCGAGAGAAGGCGATGAGGAGAATCCGATCATCACACTCCAAGGCGCAAGAAGAGAAGGACTTGAAGACCTAGGTATAACTCTTTTTCCGAGTAGCTAAACTTTTTAGCTTTGTAGTTTGTTTATGTTTAGCAAAGATCCTTCTTTTGTTAGTCCATGTTGCCTTCAGTTGTAAAAATCAAACTTTTATACCGTTTCCGCCTCCCCGTAAACACCGGGATGGGAAACGTGGACTTACAGTGGTATCAGAGACTAACTAAACACAAACTAGCTAGTTAGTAAAGTATATAGAACTTCGATCGGAAAAATCGCAAAAACACTATTTCAAAACACTAACTTTCTGCCGATTTTTAAACCTGCTTTAAAATTAATAAATCATACCTTAAAAATCGGCTCAGGGTTTTAACAGAACACACAAAGAAAACGATCCACTGAGTCGGCTGACTCACCGCGGATCTGCGGCATAAGCTTGCTCCTGCCGCGGATCCGCGGCCGAGTTGACTCGGCCGTGGGTCATTTTCCTTGCAGTGTTCTTCTGTTACTGTTTTGGGATTTTTTGTATATTTTATTTCTGCCCAGAATTTCTAGAAAAGAAATTTGTATTTGGGGTGGTTATAAATCCGTATTTTGATCGAAATTCCGTAGACTTTGGCTAATGGATATTATCTGTGCTGTGATATATGTATTGAACATCTGCTAATCGCTATACGCCGATTAGTGGGGGTTATACATATCTGTGATCTGTAATGTTGATGGTTTGTGTATATGAACTCGATGGATTGCCGCGGATGAATAGCCGGGTGGATGTGAGATGAGAGATTCTTTTTCTTTCATTCATGTAACTTGTAAATTGATGTAATATTATTTGTTTGGCCGCACATCCGGGTTGAGGTTGTAGCCGCCATTGTATAATTTCTTTTTACTGTTTTTGTTCCTAGGATAGACCCATTGTGGGGTGCACAAACTACCGGGTATCTCGAAGTGCCGAGTGGCCTAATCACGTCGTTGAGGGAGGTTGCTTCGCTTCGGGTACTTGGCGGGTAGTTTGCCGCACCCGTACGGGTCTAGGGTGGGGTATTGTCTATTCATCACGGCCGTGTAATCCGCTTTTCGTTGCAGGCTCGAACGAATCGCGGATTCCTAGTATATCCAAAGTGTTCATCTGTGATCTGGATTGACTATCATTGCTATATATCTATGTATGATATCTATTTAGGTGTTGCTTATGTTTTGCATCCGCGCTAGTCCAGCCCCCGCTCTGTCGTTAGTTAAGTAACCTAACGGGTGATGATGGGGCCCGTGGCGAAAGCGGATGGTATAAGCGTACGCCATATTTTGGTTGTTTTCTGCAATGGTAGGATTAAATGATGGGACTCATAAAATTTAATGCAAGAAAATAAACCAAGTAAAAGTCGTTGGAACACTTTCAAAACCACTCGGTTCTTTTCAAAAACCAACTTTTAAAATGCGGAGCTTGAACCACTCCTTTTAAAAGCTATCTCGTTCCGTCGATTATATCAAGTTCACTACGTTCACGGTTTCGCCAAAACCATTCGTATCCCTCCATCATTTCAGTTAAATATTCGGTAGTATTCAAGCTATGTATTTTGACCTCACGCCAAGGCATAGTGATTGGTAGCTGCCGGATATTTATCTGTTGCATAGATAGAATGCGTTGGTTTGAGACAGTCGTACTGCCATTTTGGCCTACGTCAAGGGTAGGTATGGGTGGGTTCAAATTAACCTGGATAATGATGGGTAGATCTTGACATGTGACTTATGAAATTTTGACCTCACGCCAAGGTCATAAGAGCATGGGGCAAAAATCCACATCGGGAGTTTCAAAAGAACTGAAACTTGCTAGCGCTACATACCATTTGGAGTGCGATGATTTTGGTAGGATTCCTTCAGTTTTGTCACGCGATGATATTTGGATCCCGATCCTACTGTGAGTATATGCTACTCCTCGGGAAATTTCTCACTTAACGATCAATGCTATAAACCTAGTAGGTGTCTAGAAAGGTGTTAGCAGGGCTACGCCCACAGGGAAAAGAGGTCACTTAATTAAGGAACTTCGCGAAAGCGTTGGAAAACCTCCCTCGAAGTACCGAGACTGGCCTGGCTGAACGGTTAAGCAAGTATTGTACGGTGATCCCGACTAATTCTTCCTTTATGGTTTGAGGAGGGATTCGAGAGACAGTGGGAGCCATAATATTTAGACAAACTAAAAACCACTCTAAACTTGCAAGAGCATCATACTAAAGTGTTTCTTTTCTCTCTCCTAATTGCAGCGACCAATCAACATGACCGGACTTAAGTTATTACTAGATAAAAACTTACTGACAGGGCCAAACTACAAAGATTGGCTCAGGAATGTCAAAATGGCAATCACTTACGACAAGTTGGGATATCTCCTTACCACCAAAGCTCCCCCTTTCCCAGGTCCCACCTCCATCGTCGCGGATATAGAAATCTGTAAGACATGGGAGATCGATTGCGTGAAGGCCAAGTGCCTCGTGCTTGCCTCTATGGACAATGAACATCATAGGAGGCACGAGAATATGGACCTAGAATCCATATTTCTCCATACAAAAGAACTGTATGGAGAGCAATCTCGTATCGCCAGATACGAAGTGTCGAAGAAGCTGTTTTTGGAAAGATTGGTCGTCGTATCATCGGTAGCGGAACACGTGCTTAAGATGATTGGCTACATAGAAGATCTCGCGGACCTTGGGACCATGTTGGAGAATGAACTCTACATTGACTTAATTCTCTAGTCCCTTCCTTCCACTTACGCCCAGTTTATCCTAAACTTCAACATGCAAGGAAAGGAGGTTGAACTTTCCGAGCTTCTGAACATGTTGAGGAGTGCTGAGGGCACCCTACAAAAAGGTAGGGAAACATCCACTTTGTTTGTAGGAGGATCTTCCTCTTCTAAGTCTAGGGCGAAAGCCAAGGGAAAGAAGAAGAAAGCCCCCGCCAAACCAAGGGGCAGTGTTAGTAAAGTGGATACGAAGGGAAAGGCTAAGGCAACAAAGGTAGCGGGAAAGCTTGTAGGAAAGGAAGAATGCTTTTACTGTCACAAGAGTGGACACTGGAAAAAGGATCGCAGGGCTCGGAAGGACAGAACTCAGGATCTGAAGCAAGTTACGGCTTCAGCTTCAGGTGTGTTGTTATTGAAAACTGCCTGTCAATAAACTCTACTTCCTGGGTATTGGATACCGGATCAGGATCTCATATCTGTAATTCTTTGCAGGCGTTGAGAAGGCATAGGGTTTTGAAGGCAGATGATATGACCCTCAGAGTTGCAAACGGAGCTAGCATGGATGCTGAGGCCGTGGGGGACTATCACCTGGGATTGTCAGATGGACACTTTTTGGTTTTGCGTGGTTGTTATTTTGTACCAAATGCAACTTGTAATATCATTTATGTATCTTTATTATCTAAAGAAGGTTATGAATTTGCATTTGTAAGTAATGTTGTGAACATTCACCTTAATCAAGTTTTGATTGGGTCAGGAACATTAAACAATGGTATATACGTATTAAACCAACCACAGATTTTCAATGTCCAGAATACACACAAAAGAAAGTCTCCAGAAATTAATCAGGCTTTCTTATGGCATTGTAGACTCGGTCACATCAATGAGAGAAGGTTGATGAAGTTACATACAGAAAGATATTTGGATTCGTTCGAATATCAATCATATACAACTTGTCAATCCTGTCTCAAAGAGAAGATGACAAAAACTTCGTTCACTGGACACGGAGTAAGAGCGAGTGGGCTCTTGGGGCTCGTACACAGCGACGTGTGCGGTCCAATGTCTACACATGCGCGAAGCAGTTATTCTTACTTCATTACTTTTACGGATGATTTTTTCAAGGTTCGGACATGTCTTCTTAATGAAGCATAAATCTGAAGCCTTTGAAAAGTTCCAAGAATACAAGAATGAAGTAGAAAAACAAACAGGCAAAAGTATCAAGACACTATGATCTGATCGAGGTGGTGAATACTTGAGTGCCGAGTTCCTGGATTACCTAAAAGAGAATGGAATTCTCTCTCAGCTTACTCCTCCATACACTCCGCAACATAACGGTGTATCGGAGAGACGGAACCGAACCCTATTAGATATGGTATGGTCCATGATGAGTAACGCTGAGTTGCCGCGATCATTCTGGGGGTATGTGCTATAATCAGCCGCATACCTTTTGAACCGAGTTCCCACTAAGACCGTGCCTACCACACCATATGAGTTATGGAGTGGGAAGAAACCCTATCTTCAATACCTGAAGATTTGGGGATGTCCAGCTTTTGTCAAAAAGCAGCATGCGGACAAACTTGAGGCACGCTCAGTACTGTGCAAGTTTGTGGGATACCCAAAGAACTCCAGGGGGTATCTTTTCTATTACGCAGAGGAACAAAAGGACTTTGTTTCTCGTAATGCCCACTTTCTGGAACACCAGTTCTTAGAAAAGGAAATAAGTTGGAGCGCAATAGAACTGGAAGAAATTCCAGAACCATAAGATATTTCTGAAAGCTTAGTAGAACCAGAGGGTTCGAAAGATCAGGACATTCCTACGCCGCTCCGCAGGAGTAGTAGGAAGTCTCATCTGCCCGAGAGATACTACGGTTTTCTCATAGACGGGGATAGAGAAGATTGCATCATTGATAGCGATGAGCCGACTAGCTTCCAGCAGGCCATTCAGAGCGTTGACTCGGTAAAATGGTTGGATGCAATGCGGACCGAAATGGAGTCGATGTACACCAACAAAGTATGGACGTTGGACATTGCTCCAGATGGGGTAAAACCCGTAGGATGCAAGTGGATCTTCAAAACGAAGATTGGTGTAGATGGACAGGTTGAGACCTATAAAGCTAGACTTGTTGCAAAAGGTTTTCGTCAAAGACCTAGTTTGGACTATGACGAAACATTTTCTCCAGTGGCTATGCTGAAATCCATTTGGATCCTTCTTGCCATTGCTGCCTTCCACGATTATGAGATTTGGCAGATGGACGTAAAGACCGCTTTTCTAAATGGAAATTTAGAGGAGTGTGTCTATATGGACCAGCCAGAGGGTTTCATTCAGAGTGGTAGCAGCGGAAAGGTGTGCAAGTTGCTTAAGTCCATTTATGGACTAAAGCAGGCATCGCGGAGTTGGAACATCTGTTTTGATGAGACGGTCAAAGAATTTGGCTTTACCAAAAATCCCGATGAACCATGCATCTATAGTAGATTTGTAGCAAGAACTGTCGTATTCCTCGTTCTATACGTGGATGACATTCTCTTGATAGGAAATAGCATTCCTATTCTACAATCTGTCAAAGGGTTCTTGTCACACAGGTTCTCCATGAAAGACCTGGGTGATGCCTCCTACATTCTGGGGATCCGGATCCATCATGATAGATCCAAGAGGATATTAGGACTTTCGCAGTCCAGGTACATCGACACCATACTGAAGAGATTCAGTATGGAAGATTCCAAGCGCGGTAATCTATCGGCTTGTCACGGGATCACCCTCTCCAAAGAGATGTCTCCCAAGACTGATTTGGAAAGGGATCGCATGTCTATTATACCCTACGCTTCTGCGGTAGGCTCTATAATGTATGCGATGTTGTGTACCAGACCAGATGTGGCTTAAGCACTGAGTGTGGTAAGCAGGTATCAGTCAAACCATGGGGAGAAACACTAGATAGCGGTAAAGAACATTCTCAAGTACCTGAGAAGGACTAAGGAGATGTTCTTGGTGTATGGAGGAAAAGACCTCCAGATTGAGGCCTTTGCTGACTCCAGCTTCAAGAGTGACAAGGATGATTCCAAGTCCATGTCGGGTTTTGTCTTTACCCTCAATGGAAGGGCGGTGTGTTGGAAGAGTTCTAAACAGGAAACCGTTGCTGACTCGACTATGGAAGCGGAATATAACGCTGCATCTGATGCCGCAAAAGAAGCCGTCTGGATGAGGAAGTTCTTGAAAGAACTTCAGGTGGTTCCGTCCATTTTTGATCCAATACCATTGTATTGCGACAACAACGGGGCTATAGCTTTAGCGAAGGAACCCAGGTCCCATCAGAAATCTAGACACATCTTGAGGCAGTATCACCTGATCAGGGAGATCGAGGTTCGGGGGGTTTCTTCAGAAGATAACACTGCAGATCCATTCACGAAGGCCTTACCCCAGACTCAGTTCGAGTGGCTGATCGAGATGATAGGTCTTCGATACGCTAGTACAAGGCCTTAGTGCAAGTGGGAGATTGTTAGTGTATATGCCCTAGATGCCATTACTGTATCATACTAGTATGTATATTAGTTGATGGAAGCTTGGGATATTCACAGTTGTATAGACAATCTTGCTCGAAATGGTAGTATGCTACTTGGTTTGTCTCTGCTTTAATGTGTACATGTGTTTCTTTATTGTATCACTTATACGCATTAGTGGAGCCCTTAGGATCTTTGCTTGATTACCAGCGTTGTGATGGCAGCCACACTCGTGGGGGCTGGGTAATCTATATGCACATCCTTATATACTCGTCCCTGGTCGTGGGATTATCGAGACAGGGCATCTATACTCCGGAGTAGACTAGCATATGCGCTTCTCATCCCAGCACGGGAGATGGTCTGTCCCACAGCCGTCAGTACGTCGTACTTGTGATAGTATACGGGTGCTCGTTAGGTTACGAGTACACTGGACAGGACTCGTCGGGAACTGTTGGTTGGTATTATACCTATCGTCAGTTATCAGTTCCCAGGTGACATGAGTACAGCTTAGTCCGCTAACTTAACACTGTCACTTCGCCTCGAGTGTGTTCCTACTGTACTTTGATTACTACCCTACCACGGCTCAAAGGAGTCGTGCAAACAGGTAGTAGTTGGGTGCAGTCCCGAAGCACTTGGAGGCAGTGACGGTTAGACAGGATTCGTCTCTCCCGGTATTGGGGGTTGACATCGCGTTGTGTCCAGGAGAACCATTACACGAGTACTCCCTGGCCAGGGCAAGCGAGGTATACTGGTTGGTTTCCAGTGTTATCTCAGGGTGTTCTGGGCTACACTCCGACACGACTTGTACCGCTATTAGGGGACTGACGTTTACCGCCCCCTAGGCCCGCCATGCGATGTTATCAGACGAACATACCGGACTGTACGGAGACTGTCACATTCAGGCTCAGTAGGAGCTCAGATGGGTTTACCTCGTCAGTCTTCTTATCGGCATCTACCTGGGGACCGTTACGTACAGCTAGTGCCGCTTGCGGTCTGTTGTTAAACCCACTGCCAGCGTAGTGTCGAGTCTTTAGAGTCCCACACAGAGGGTTGTTCGCCTTTAGGCAAAACAGAGTAGGGGTCGCATGGTTTTGCGACGGGGTTCGTTCACATCCGCGCGCTTGTGCACGTTTGGTGTCCGGACAGCTTATACTAGCGGGCTTTGGTTTAAGCCAGATCCTAGTATATGTTTTAGGATTGGTGTTATCTCATTGTATTCGTGTTGCTCGGAACACGGATGCGGGTGTGTATGCACAGTTGACTGAGACAGAGGCAGAGGACTTTCATTAGGGTTAATGACTATTGTCTTTTTCTTAACCCTAATGTGTATGTGTGAATTGTGATTATTGATATTAATTAATTATAATTATGTTATGGTTAGGGTTGTTGACCATTTGACTATGGTTGACTTGTTGACCCAAATTGACAAATTGACCATCATCATTTCACTTGAAAGATGCTCTTTGATTCTAGAAAAATTCATTAATGTGAAATGATAATGGTCACTTCCACTTAACCATCACAATTATGTTTAGTTAATTTTTAATTATCATAATTCACATATATATGTGAGGATGGTTGCAAAATATCCTCATTCTATCATTCTCATCCTCTCTCATCCTCTTCTTCTCTCTTAAAGCTCTCCCTCTCATGAGTTGAGAACTAATAAGCTTGAGATAAACAACAACATCATTCTCTACTCTTTCTAAGGTCTAGGTCTAGCACACCAAGGACCTTAGTTGCTTCTAGTTTGAGGTAGGAGCCAAAGGTAGTATCCCTCGGGTGGATCTTTCTTCGGCGAGAGAAGGCGACGAGGAGAATCCGATCATCACACTCCAAGGAGCAAGAGGAGAAGGACTTGAAGACCTAGGTGTAACTCCTTTTCCGAGTAGCTAAACATTTTAGCTTTGTAGTTAGTTTATGTTTAGCAAAGATCCTTCTTTTGTTAGTCCATGTTGCCTTGAGTTGTAAAAATCAAACATTTATACCGTTTCCGCCTCCCGGTAAGCACCGGGGTGGGCAACGTGGACTTATACTGAGGTCATCATTTGTCTCGTGTGAGTTCCCACTGTGCTTTGATTTCTACCCTACCACGACTCAAAGGAGTCGTGCAAACAGGTATTTTTTGGGTACAGTCCCGAGCCACATGGAGGCAAGTGAGCGGATCGACAGGGGATTCGTCTCTCCCGGTATTGGGGGTGGAGATCGCGCTGTGTCTAGGAAAGCCATTACACCAAGTCCTTGGCCAAGGCAGGTGAGAATTACTAGTAGGTACTCCGGTAGTTTCTCAGGGTGTTCAGGGCTTGTCTCCGACACGACTTATACCGCTATTGGGGGTCTGACGTTACTAGCCCCCTAGGCCGGATATGCGATACTCATAGACGAACGGACCGGACTGTATATACATTGTCACTGTTAGGCTCAGTAGGGTTTCTGGATGAGTTCGCTCATCAGCCTCCCTTGAGGTCAGTGCATGGGCAGCCGTTACGCACAGCTAGTGCCGCTGACGGCTTGTGGTTAAACCCACTGCCAGGGTACTGACGAGACATTAGAGTCCCCCACAGATAGTTTCCCAAGTTCGGGCGAAACGTTGTAGAGGCCGTATGGTTTTATGGCAAGGTTTGAAAAATGCACGTGCGTTTATGTACGTGTCATATTTTGGGCAGATAATACTGGTTGGCTTTGGTTTAAGCCGGATCCATGTATTATACTTTGTAGATATAATATCTTTGTCTCAGTTGCATTTGTATTCGGTCGTAATACAAATGCGGGTATGTTTATACTGTTACGGGGTTATCCTGAAATTCGTTTCGGGACCACTTTTGGAAGTTGCTAGTTTCCAGTTTTCTATCACCCGTATTTTACATTCGATTAAATACGGATTTATCTTTTCTTGAGGGTGAGTCATGAGGGTGAGTCATGAGAGGAAGCTTCTTAGAGGTGACTAGGTTAGTGACTCATTGTTTGCTTTAATGAGTTGATGAGATGTATTAGTGACTCATTCTTTTGCATTAATGATTCTTGTTCTTGCTAAGATCTTTTGTGAGAAGCTTTGCTTGTGGTCACCCCCTTGCTCCTACACTCACCCCCACCTCTATATATGGTCGGCCCCTCCCCTCCTCTTCACTCACTCACTTGGTAGAAAAGAGATGGTTGTTGATTTAAAAGTTTATGTGATTTGGTGTATGGAAATTTCATAGCTCATTTCTCATTTCATATCATTCCAAAAGGCAACTTCATTAACCGTTCGTCCATGGCTTTGGACGAAGTGAGACAAAGTGTTCTACTCATTCTCTACATCAATCTTGGTCATCTCTTTTGCCAAACTTGATGACCGAGTTGCCTCGGTTCAGAGGCGGGAGCTCGTTTAAAGATCCGATGACGTGGTGCCACCTGGACGAGAAGATCGGAGATCGACGAGATCGGAGCAGCCGCAACAGGATCGTAGGATGATGGTTAAAGAACGAAGGACTCGGATCATTCGGTATAACCTTTCTACCCTCTTTGTTGTTTGTTAGTTTAGCGTTAATGGCAGATCCGGGTTAAAGTATGCGATAGCGCCAGTTATAAAAGTTTTTGTTCCGCATTTGGCGTCAGTTTGACGGTTTGGGCGCTACCATATACTTACATGGTATCAGAGCCTTGCCATTAAGCTTTACTAACTTGTGCTAACGCGTTTAAAATATCGATCGAACGGATTTTCGAAAATCACAATTTTCAGTGCAAAAGTTTCTGTCGATTTTTAAAAGGGTCTAAAAATTATTTTGATCGTCTCAGAAAATCGTGCAGGCTTTTCTAAGAATACTGGTGAAATTTGGTCAACTGTTGACTCCAAAGCGCCGCGGAACAGCCGCGCAAACCCTAGTTTGGCCGCAGTTCCGCGGCCGTTTTAGAGCTACAGTTAACCATCTTTCTATAGTAGGTTCTACATTGAAAATTGTAGTTTCTGGAATATTTCTTTTGGGCCCATATTTTGTTACTGTACAGCAGATGTATGTGGGCCCCACTTCGGGAAATTTAGTTGATCGAAATTTAAACGTGTTAGTTTACAGTACTTACATTATATCTCCGACCGTGAATGTCATTTGAGCGGTAAACCGCGTCTGATTGATATAGTTCTTTTAGACGGGTTTGCGAACGTGACATTCGCGTTGATGTTCTGTGTTGTGTTGTGATGTTACGGATTTGTCGTGGTGGATAGCAGTGTGCAATGGTAGTACAGTTTGAGTTTATTTGTACATTTGATATTGCGGGGCAAGCGTCCAACATGTGGACTACCGTCACTGCCTGTTTGTATAATATTCTTTTGGGGCACGACCGGGCTGAGGTCGTAGTACCCGTTGTATATATTTTTCATTTATGTACTAGGTTTTACCCCGCGATGGAGTGCACGGATAGCCGGGTTCTGGAGGGCAACGGGTCCGCATCTCATGGCTTTGAGAGGCAGAAGGGCATCACTCTAGAATTGGCAGACTATTCGCCGCACTCGTAGGGGGTACAGGTTGACCCAAGGAGGGGTGCTCAAGCTACCGGATTCTGTGAAGTGAAGGGTGGTCCATTCACTATGCTGTAGGGGGCTGCCTCGCTGCAGTTTTTGGCAGGTAACTTGCCGCACCCGTAGGGGTCTATGTTTCATTGCACAGGCTATCCACATGACCAGGGGAAAGTCGGGTTTCAGCAGCGGCTCTGCGAAACCCGGGGATCCCAGATTATCTGTATTGTTCTGTGATGCTTATTACTTTTCTGTAATGTTGCATATTATCACACCTGGAGCGATTATTGTATATTGGTATATATACTAATAGATGTTGTATATGTTTTACACCCGCGCTAGTTCAGTCCCCGCTCTGTCGTTAGTTAAGTAACCTAACCGGTGATGACGGGACCCAGAGACGAATGCGGATGGCATATACGCACATTTTATTTTCGTTCTTTTCTGGTGTGATTAATTGATGGGACTGCGTTGATTCTGATCAATGCAAAGGAAAACAAACCTGTTTGTATGTTGTTGGAACAAATTTAAAAAGTGTTATTACAAAGATGTTTCCTTTTTGTTATGCATAGTGGTATTCAGTTGGAATATCCTGCACCTCATTCGACGGGGCAAGGGCCGATATCCCTTTACCTGGAGTGACCCCTTGGGTAGAAGTTTGCGTCAGGGTAATAACTTCACTATAGTCGATTATATGTTGCTTTGGATCGCGATATTCAGTAGAATATCCTGCACCTCATTCCACGAGGAAAGAGCCGAGATCCCTTCATCGGGAGTGACCTCTTTAGCAAAGGTTTTCGCCACTATATTTTTATAAAAAGCTATCAGGTTCCTTCAACGAGATCAAGTTCATTACGTTAAAGGTTTTTCGCCAAAAACCAGCCATAGCCCTCCGTCATTTCTTTTGGATGGTCAGTAGTATTCAAGCTATGTTTGTTGGATTTCGTCAAGGCATAGTGTTTGGTAGTTGCTGGGGTATTCATTTGTTGCATAGATAGATGAGTTGGTTTGGGACAGTCGTATTACCTTGTTGGCTTTCGTCAAGGGTATGTACGGGTGGGTTCGAATTAACAAGATAATGACGGGCATAACTTGACATGTAACTTATGATTTGTTGGCTTTCGTCAAGGTCATAATAACATGGGGTAAAAATCACATCGGGGGTTTCTAAAGAAACTGAAACTTGCCAGGCATGCGCATACCTTCTGGAGTGTGATAACGTGAGTGGATTCCGTCACGTTATCATGCGATGATAGTTGGATCCCGATTCCCGCTGATGAGTTGGTTTACTCTTCGGGTGATCCCGATTGATTCTTCTTTCAGGTTTGGAGGAGAATTTGACAGTACAGTGGGAGGTTTCCGGATAAGATAAAGTGATAACCATTCTGATCTAGGTTAGAGTGCACGCAGAGTGTTTCTTTTCTCTCTCTCTTTGGCAGCGACCTTTGACGACCCTAGACTATGACTCAGTGACCAAGTTGATCGAACCTTCTTAAAATACTGGCTTTTGGATTGTCTGAGTTGCATAAGTCATTGCCACCCCTTCTTTTACCCTTTGCATTTCTCAGAACACCCGTATTACTACGGACATCCACTTCCATTGGATAGATCCATCGTATGGTTATATACGAACTCGAAGGGACTTCTTCGAGGATGGATCCAGGTTCAGGAGAAATAGAATTGGGTTATTTAGTTGTCTTTTATTATCACCTTCTCTCAGGTTGGGAGGGCTCCTTGGTTTAGGAGAGTACACCTATTACGCTTATTGGATAGTCTTCTTCCAAACCATAGGCAGGTGCCGAAAGGTAGGGAATGAAGAAAACCAATTAGCCTAAGTAGGGTGTACAGAAGGTAATATGTAAATACAAAATAAAGGGATTAGAAAGAGGGCAAACTAAATTGCGACTGTTATCATTCACGACCAAACCGCGTACTTCATCGCCACTCCTATTTCACCTTTAAAAGAATAAGGTATTATTCAGTTTTCTTTTATCATCACCTTCTCTCAAGATGTGAGTACTCCTAGGTTGAGGAGGGTACACCTATTATACTTACTGGATAGTCTTCTTCCAAACCATAGGCTGGTGCCGAACGGTAGGGAAGGAAGGAAACCATTTAGCCTAAACGATGGTGTATAGAAGGTAACGACTAAAGACAAATAAAGGGATTTGGAGAGATGACAAAGAAATATATGGTTAAAGTCTTGAATTGGATTATGGAAGAGGCATTACTAGGAATAATAAGATACCCCTACGAAACATTTTTATGTTTCAGTGCATTGTTAATGGAAAACTGTTTTCCCGATTAGATACTTATTCCAAGGGTATGTATTTACCAGGTATGATTCTCACATCTGTATTGTTTTGCAGATGATGAGAGGGAGTAAGTTATTGGGAATTAGGTGATCATCCTCATTATATCGGAATTCGTTGTAATTGTTGATATTTGAGGAAATCGCCTGGGTACAGTTTTCAACCTACGACACACAGGTTTTGAGTTATTCAACTCAAAGGACTTATACAGAGTATTGTTTGTTGTCCAGTGTCCATCAGGACAAAGGGGTAGGTCCTCGTACTATGTTATGTGTACTTATGACTTCTCTAGGTTTTAGACAAGTGTTTCGTAGAAATACAAGGTCTAAGTTTTGAGAAGTTGTGGGTATAAGAACAAAGTAGAGAACCAGATGTCGCAAGTATCGGGATTTTTCAAAAAGATCAAAGATGTAGATTCTTGTGATTGGTATTCAGATGATAGTAAAAGTTTTGAGAAACTTGTTTCTCTTTCAGGTTACTCATAATTGGATGGATTCCTAAGTTGAGTAATGCTAATTAGCCTCTCTCCATTAAAGTTGATATGCACTGGAGACAGCTGCATGATTATAATCTGGTTCCAATTAAATAAGTGACAAAGTTTCTATATTGGATATAGAATGGTTCATATCTTAACGATGTTAAGGTACGTGGAGTTGTCCGGCTTATGCTTAAAACCAGGCTCTGGATAACTCAGGGTACGTTTCTCTAATGGCTATTTGTGGGTTGGCCCAGGCTATGACGAGGGTTGACTTTCTACCATCTGGAAGATCAATAGTGATATTGTTCTTGACTCTCCACAGTTTTAGTAAAATGGATTTTTTCAGAAAACAGTAGTGGGAGTATGGTAGAACTGGAAGTGATTCCAGAACCGCAAACGATTACGGAAAATTTAATAGGACCTAAAGATTCAATCAGGTTTGACATTCCATTAGCCACTCCGCAGATATAGTGGGTAACCTCAGACACCCGAGAGGTACTCCGGTAGCCTCAAGGACGGTGACAGGGAGGTTCTTGCTTACCCAGACTTGACACTACTGTTGTTCGAGGCTATGGGACCCGGCAGGAGGTTAAGTATAGCGTCGTTCTAAACTAGCTTTAGAAGTGCACGTATATATTATTCTGCCAGAGGGTTGTTGTGGTCAGTGGGAGCAGCGGAAGCATAGTGGGAAAGTTGCTTATGTCTATTTATAGACTTTAGCAGTTATAGCGGAGATAGATCATCTAATTTTGATGTGACAGTCATGGGTTCGACTTCATCAGAATAAGGGATGGATCTATTAAGAAGATAGTAGGGTGTGATGTCTTGGTATATGGATGACATACACAGAGTAGGAAGTAAAATTCTTATACTACGATCGGTTGTACTGTGGTCGTCACACAGTTGTTTCTCCAGATAGGATATGGATATAATATCAGACATTCTAGTTTCTAGATCTATGGTTTTAGATCTAGATTTGGGTAGTTTCCCAATGTGGGTACTTCGACAGTATTCTAATAGTTTTTAGAATAGATGACTTCTGGCATGGTGGTGTACCTGCAGGTGATGGAGTCACCCTCTCTAAAGGTGTCTTACAGACTAAAGGGGAGAGGGATGTTCATGATTGGCAGATCACTTGCTTAGGCAATTGAGTTAATCGTGAGATGTCAAGTACCACACCAAATGTTGTTTTTGCACTAGATGCGATAAGTTTGTGTTAATCCAATCCTGGAGAAACATAAGGAAGCAGTTTTAGAACATAAGTGCATGTTCTACGGATTTGATGACGGCAGCCTCCTCCGGGAGACGGTTATCATTCCAGGCTTCAAAGGTGACATGGATGATAGAGTGATTGTCAGAGTTATAGTTTTCCCTCCGACGAGGGACATTATTATGGACAGGTGGCCCAAGAGGATACTGTGGGAGGCATGGTGCTGGATACTGATTAGGTTCAGTTATCGATACAGTCTAAGAAGTTTGGATTTGGAGTTCATTTATGAACTAGGTCCCATCAGATATCCAGACATTTTTTAAGACAGGTATTACTCGATTCGGGAGATGGCTTTCTCCGCGAACTTGAGCTTAAGAGAGACATAGAAAGAAACATCAGGGCGGATCCACTCACTGAGGCTATTTCTCGAACACAATAGTTTTACGAACGGGCTTTGTGAAACTGATTAGTAGAGGAGTTGGATGTTCGATATCACACGGGCTGTGAGTATGCGACATCGCAATAATTAGCCTTAAGTGCAAGTGGGAGATTGTTGGATATTGTACCCTCAAAGTCAATTATTGGATCGCATGTACGTGATTGCAATGATTGAGGAAGACCTATGCCGGTAGGACAGTCTTACTCGAGATGATAGTATGCTATCTGGTTTGCCTTTATCAGTCGTGTACATGTTCAGGTGACTGATTACATATTACACGTTGATAGAGCCCTTAGGATCTTGCTTGACTACCAACAATATGAGGGTGATCATATATGTGAGAGTTGGGTAGTCCATAAGCACATCCTTAATAGTGGTCCCTAGTCGTGGGAGTTTTCGAGACATGGCATCGATACTCCGGGGTAGACTAGTGTATACAGTCGAGACCCTGACGAGGGGCGGTGGCCGGTCTCACAAGCCACTGGTGTCAGTTGGATCACCTAAGATGTATACAGGTGCTCATTGGGTTATGAGTACACCGAACAAGACTCGCCGGGAACCTGCTAGTTGGTATTATACATATCGTCAGATAGCAGTTCCCTGGTGACATGTGTACAGGTTAGTTCATCGACCTGAGGTCGTCATTTTTCTCGTGTGAGTTCCCACTGTGCTTTGATTTCTACCCTACCACGGTTCAAAGGAGTCGTGCAAACAGGTATTTTTTGGGTACAGTCCCGAGCCACATGGAGGCACGTGAGCGGATCGGCAGGGGATTCGTCTCTCCCAGTATTGGGGGTGGAGATCGCGCTGTGTCTAGGAAAGCCATTACACCAAGTCCTTGGTCAAGGCAGGTGAGAAATACTGGTAGGTACTCCGGTAGTTTCTCAGGGTGCTCAAGACTTGTCTCTGACACGACTTATACCGCTATTGGGAGTCTGACGTTACTAGCCCCCTAGGCTGGATATTCGATACTCATAGATGAACGGACCGGACTGTATATACATTGTCACTGTTAGGCTCAGTAGGGTTTCTGGATGAGTTCGCTCATCAGCCTCCCTTGAGGTCAGTGCATGGGCAACCGTTACGCACAGCTAGTGTCGCTGACGGCTTGTGGTTAAACCCACTGCCAGTGTACTGACGAGTCATTAGAGTCCCCCACAGATAGTTTCCCAAGTTCGGGTGAAACGTTGTAGAGGCCGTATGGTTTTATGGCAAGGTTCGGAAAATGCACGTGCGTTTACGCACGTGTCATATTTTGGGCAGATAATACTGGTGGGCTTTGGTTTAAGCCGGATCCATGTATTATACTTTGTAGATATAATATCTTTGTCTCAGTTGCATTTGTATTCGGCCGTAATACAAATGCGGGTATGTTTATACTGTTACGGGGTTATCCTGAAATTCGTTTCGGGATCACTTTTGGAAGTTGCCAGTTTCCAGTTTTCTATCACTCGTATTTTACATTCGGTTAAATACGGATTTATCTTTTCTTGAGGGTGAGTCATGAGGGTGAGTCATGAGAGGAAGCTTCTTAGAGGTGACTAGGTTAGTGACTCATTGTTTGCTTTAATGAGTTGATGAGATGTATTAGTGACTCATTCTTTTGCATTAATGATTCTTGTTCTTGCTAAGATATTTCGTGAGAAGCTTTGCTTGTGGTCACCCCCCTTGCTCCTACACTCACCCCCCACTTCTATATATGGCCGGCCCCTCCCCTTCTCTTCACTCACTCACTTGGTAGAAAAGTGATGGTTGTTGATTAAAAAGTTTATGTGATTTGGTGTATGGAAATTTCATAGCTCATTTCTCATTTCATATCATTCCAAAAGGCAACTTCGTTAACCGTTCGTCCATGGCTTTGGACGAAGTGAGACAAAGTGTTCTACTCATTCTCTACATCAATCTTGGTCATCTCTTTAGGCAAACTTGATGACCGAGTTGCCTCGGGTCAGAGGCGGGAGCCCGTTTAAAGATCCGATGACGTGGTGCCACCTGGACGAGAAGATCAGAGATCGACGAGATCGGAGCAGCCGCAAAACGAGCGTAGGATGATGGTTAAAGAACGAAGGACTCGGATCGTTCGGTATAACCTTTCTACCCTCTTTGTAGTTTATTAGTTAGCGTTAATGGAAGATCCCGGTTATAGTATGCGATAGCGCCAGTTATAAAACTTTTTGTTCCGCATTTGGCGTCAGTTTGATGGCTGGGATGCTACCGTATACTTACACCACATGCTTGATCGTGGCAAAATGGCAGCACACTCTTGAATTCATCGTCAGGGACACACCGACGAATAATCTGGTCGGGACAGTACTTGAATAGATAGGGTTCGTCCGAGTAAAAGTGTTTTACTTGGGATAAGAATCGATGTCTGTCCTGACTTGACCATTCAGTCGGTAGTAATCCTGTGGCCAAATAGTTCACAATATCTGCGAACCAGGTTTCGCGAGATACTGTCAAGAGTTGTTCATCCGGAAAAACGTCGTTGATCGGAATTTGAAGCGACGACGAAGAAGGAAGTCATGAGAGATGGTCGGCGACTACGTTCTCATATCCTATTTTGTCCTTGATGACAAGGTCAAACTCTTGAAGCAAGAGGTTCCAACGTATCAGCCGAGATTTTGCATCTTTTTTCGTAAAAAGATGGCGCAGAGCAGAATGGTCTATGTAGACAATGACTGGAGAGCCGATGAGGTAGGGCCTGAACTTTTCTAAAGAAAATACAACAGCCAAGAATTCCTTCTCAGTTGTTGTATAATTCAGTTGGGCGTCGTTCAGGGTTCGGCTGGCATAATAGATTACGTGCGACATCTTTTTGATGTGTTGTCCAAGGACAACACCAATGGCAAAGTCGGATGCGTCGCACATAATCTCAAATGGGTGCGTCCAGTCTGGAGAAGAAAGAACGGGAGAAGAAGTGAGTGAGCTTTTTAATGACTCGAACGCAGTCACATAGCTCGAGTTGAAGTCGAATGGCGTGTCCTTGGCTAGTAGAAGAGTCAAGGGCCTAGCAATCTTGCTAAAGTCCTTGATGAACCGTCTATAGAAACCGGCATGGCCAAGGTGTTAGTGTTTATGCCCTAGAAGGCCATTACTGTATCATACTAGCTTGTATATTACTTAATGGAAGCTTGGGATATTCACATGTATATAACAGTCTTGCTAAACATGGTAGTATGCTACTTGGTTTTTCTATCTTAATATGTGAGTATACGTATTGATAGAGCTCTTAGGATCTTGCTTGTCTACCAGCGTTGTGATGGCAGTCACACTAGTGGGGGCTGGGTAGTCTACAAGCACATCCTTATTCAGGTCCCTGGTCGTTGGATTATCGAGACAGAGCATCGATACTCCGGAGTAGACTAGTGTGTACGCTTCTCATCCCAGTTGGGGAGATGGTCTGTCCCACAGCCATCAGTACGTCGTACTGGAGATAGTATACAGGTGCTCGTTAGGTTACGGGTACACCGGACAGGACTCACAGGGAACTGTTGGTTGGTTTGATACCAGTCGTCAGTGAACAGTTCCCAGGTGACATGAGTACAGCGTAGTCCGCAGACTTGACACTGCTACTTCGCCTCGAGTGTGTCCCACTGTTCTTAGATTGCTACCCTACCACGGCTCAAAGGAGTCGTGCAAACAGGTAGCAGTTGGGTGCAGTCCCGAGCACTTGGAGGCAGTGGCGGTTAGACAGGATTCGTCCCTCCCGGTATTGGGAGTAGATATCGTGCTGTGTCAGAGAGCCATTACGCAAAGTCCCTGGCCAGGGCAAGCGAGATTTGCTGGTAGGTTCCAGCAGTTTCTCAGGGTGTAATGGGCTTCACTCCGACACGACTTATACCGCTATTAGGGGACTGACGCTTGCCGCCCCCCTAGGCCCGATATGCGATAGTCTTGGACGAACGGACCGGACTGTATGGAGATTGTCACATCAGACTCAGTAGGAGTTCGGATGGGTTTACTCATCGGCCTTCTTATCGACAACTACCTGGGGACCGTTACGTACAGCTAGTGCCGCTTGCGGTCTGTGGTTAAACCCACTGCCAGCGTAGTAGTCGAGTCTCTAGAGTCCCACACAGAGAGTTTCCTACTCCAGGCGAAACGATATAGAGGTTGCATGGTTTTGCGACAAAGGGTTCGGACGCATACGTGCGTTTACGCGCGTACGACTTTCGGACAGTTTTTACCAGTCGGCTTTGGTTTAAGCCAGTTACTGGTATCCGGTTATTGGATTTTTACAGTCTAAAGTTTTTCCGTATTTTTACGGATCGGAGGGGCGTTCTCGTAATTACTCGAGAAGCTTCTAGAAGATGTGACTAAGGAGGTTTGTTTTGGAAAGAGAGTGAGTCATAGTGGTGATTCATTCACTTCATTAATGCACATTTATTGCTTAATGACTCATGTTAATGAATCATCACAAGATATTTTGTGAAGCATGCTTATTCATTTCCTTTATTGATTTATTGAAAATAAGAATGCTTCATAATATTATGATACACTCTCTCTCTTCTCTCATGATCATATCACACATTCTCTCTCCTCAAGCTCTCATCTTCAAGATACTAACCTTAATCCTCATGTGTTGAGAACAAAGGTTTAGTTAGACTAAACAATCCATAACCTACACTCTTTATCATTCTCTCATCTTTGATTAGCAATCAAAGTTGATTAGTTACCTCAAGTTAGAGGTTTAGCTTGGAGTTTTGCTCTCGGGTGGATCGTCTACTACCTAGAGAAGGCCGAGGAGAACCAAGGAGGACATAAAGAAGAAGGACCGGTTCATTAGGTATAATCCCTAATCTCTTATGAAAAGAAACTCATAGAATACGGTTATTTAGAGTTTAGCTTCGATTCAAGCGGTTAGTCGATGTTCGTTGTTTAAACTTGATCGTTTTTGTAAATTCCGCCTCCCCATAAGTACTGGGGTGTACTACATCGACTTACAGTGGTATCAGAGCCTCGCTAAACACTAAATAACTTAATCGCAAATTTGTACGAATTTCGAACGAAAAAACCAACCCGGAAAACCCTAATTCTGTATAGTTTCTGTCGAACTGAAAATGAAGTCCTAAAATTTTTCTGGAGTGTTCAGAGAGCTAGACAGGGGTCCAGGAGAACACCCAAGAAATTCGAGCCCATGAATCGTCAACTCGGCCGCGGAACCGCGGCGGATCGGTGGGATCTGCCGCGCTTCCGCGGCGCTTTGGCCGAGTCATGGACTCGTCTTTCTTGTGTGGGTCCCCTGTGACATTTGGGGTTTTCTGGAATATTTAATTATTGCTCAGGTTACTGTTTAACAGAGCAGATTTTGGAGCAATATTGAAGTTGTTTATTCGATCGAAAAATACAGTATTTGCGTATTGGATTATATCTGTGATTGTTTGATGTGTTCGTAAACCTCCCCCAACTGCTAGTATGTCGGTTGGCAGGGGGTTGCACATTTCTGAAATGGTTATAACTGTTTGTGCATATAAACTGTATTGGACTGTTGTGGTGTATAGCCGGGGTTCGCAATGGGTTAATGGTTAATTCATTTGTTGTAAATGTAATTTGTTGTAATATTATTTTCGCGGGGCACTTCCAGGTTGCGGTTGTAGCCACCGTTGTATTATTTCATTTTACTGTTTTTGCTCCTAGGACTGACCCAAGGTGGGGTACACAAACTGCCGGGTGGGTAGTTTGCCGTACCCGTAGGGGTCGAGGGTGGGGTAAACGGCTATTCATCACAACTGTGTAATCTGTCTTTTCTTGCAGGCTCAAAAGAAATACAGATTGCTTGCAAATCCAATATTGTTTATCTGTGTTCTGGAATGAATATCATTGCGTCAGACGAATGTAAAATATCTATATTATGATAGCTATTTAGACGTCACTTATGTTTTACACCCGCGCTAGCCCAGCCCCCGCTCTGTCGTTAGTTAAGTAACCTAACGAGTGATGACGGGACCCCGTGGCGAATGCGGATGGCATAAGAGGACGTTGTATTTTTGTTGTTTTCTGCAATGATAGGTTAATGATGGGACGCATTATCTGTAATGCAAAGTAAAACAAACCAAAGTTTAAATCGTTGGAACAATTTAAAAGAAACCACTCGGTTATTTTTAAAACAGATAATTTTAAATGCGGAGAGTTAACCACTCCTTTTAAAAGCTATCAGGTTCCTTCGGTTATATCAAGTTCACTACGTTTACGGTTTCGCCAAAACCAGTCGTAGCCCTCCGTCATTTCTTATGAATGGTCAGTAGTATTCAAGCTATGTTTGTTTGGCCCTTAGTCAAGACATAGTGATTGGTAGCTGCTGGGGTATTCATTTGTTGCATAGATAGATGAGTTGGTTTGGGACAGTCGTATTACTTTGTTGGCCCTTAGTCAAGAGTATACGGATGGGTTCAAATCAACAGGATAATGATGGGCAGAACTTGACATGTGACTTATGATTTGTTGGCCCTTAGTCAAGGTCATAAGAGCATGGGGCAAAAACTAATATCGGGAATTTCTAAAGAAACTGAAATTTGCAAAGAGATGCATACCATTTTGAGTTTGATGAATGTTGGTAGCATTCCTACAACGTTATCAGACGATGATATTTGGATCCCGATCCTACTGTGAGTATATGCTACTTATCAGGATATTCGTCACTTAACGATCAATGCTATAAACCTAGTAGGTGTCCAGAAAAGTGTCAGCGGGGTTACGCCCCCAGAGAAAAGAGGTTCTTTAATTAAGGAACTTCGCGAAAGCGTTGGAAAACCTCCCTCGAAGTATCGACACCGGCCTGGCTGAACGGTTAAGCAAGTATTGTACGGTGAGAATAGTCTTGGCTAATTCTTCTTTTATGGTTTGAGGAAGGATTCGAGAAACAGTGGGAGCCATCCAGTTTAGATAAACTAAAAACCACTCTAAACTTGCAAGAGCATCATGCTAAAGAGTTTTCTTCTCTCTCTCCTAATTGCAGCGACCCTGAAAATGACTGGACTTAAGTTACTTTTAGAGAAAAATATACTGACGGGGCCAAACTATAAAGATTGGCTGCGGAATGTCAAGATGGCTTTGACCTATGACAAACTGGGGTACGTCCTCACCGCTACGGCACCTGCTGTCCCTGGTCCCAAATCCAGCAATGCGGATAAGGAAATCCGCAAAACCTGGGATTTAGATTGCGCGAGAGCCAAGTGCATCGTGCTTGCCTCGATGAATAATGAACATCAGAGGAGGCACGAGGATATGTCCTTAGATGGCATATTTCTCCATACAAAGGAACTTTATGGAGAGCAATCTCGTATAGCAAGATACGAGACCTCAAAGAAATTGTTTCGAGCGAGGTTGGCTGTCGGGTCATCAGTAGGTGAACATGTCCTACAGATGATTGGCTATATAGAAGAGCTCGCAGACCTTGGGACAACTTTGGATAATGAGCTCTATACAGACCTTGTTCTCCAGTCCCTTCCTCCCACCTACGCCCAGTTTATCCTCAACTTCAATCTTCAAGGAAAAGAAGTTGAACTTGCGGAACTCCTGAACATGTTAAGGAGTGCAGAGGGCACCTTGCAGAAGGCAAGGGAAACACCCGCTATGTTTGTTGGCGGATCATCTTCTTCCGGGTCCAAGGCTAGGGCCAAAGGAAGGAAGAAGAAGGCCGCACCCAGACCTAGAGGAGGTGTTAGTAAGGTGGGAAAGAAGGGAAAGAAAAAGATTGCAGCACCGGTAGTTGGCCTGGATGAGTGCTTCCATTGTCACAGGAAAGGGCACTGGAAGAAGGATTGCAAGGCGTGGAACGCCAAGAACCAGGAACCGAAGCAAGCTGTGGCTTCGACTTCAGGTGTGTTTGTAATTGAGAATTGTCTGTCAATCAACTCTACTTCCTGGGTATTGGATACCGGATCAGGATCTCATATTTGCAATTCATTGCAGGCACTGAGAAACCGTAGAGTGCTGGAGGAAGGTGATATGATCCTCAGGGTTGCTAACGGAGCTAGCGTGGGAGCTGCGTCCGTCGGGGATTATCACCTAGGATTGACAAGTGGACACATTTTGGTTTTACATAACTGTTATTTTGTACCCAGCTTAACGTGTAATATCATATCAGTTTCCTTGTTATCAAATAAAGGTTATGATTTCACGTTTGTAAGAGATGTTGTCAACATCCACCTTAATCATGGTTTGATTGGGTCCGGTACTCTAAATAACGGCATATATGTGTTAAACCAACTCCAAATTTTCAATGTCCAGAACACACTAAAAAGAAAGTCTCCAGATTTAAATAAAGCTTTCTTATGGCATTGTAGACTGGGTCACATCAATGAGAGAAGGTTGACTAAGTTGCATAGAGAAGGATATTTGGACACGTTCGAATATCAAACTTATGACACTTGTCAATCTTGTCTCAAAGGAAAGATGACAAAGACTCCATTCACTGGACAAGGAGTAAGAGCGAGCGAGCTCTTAGGACTCATACACAGTGATGTATGCGGTCCAATGTCTACACATGCGAGAGGTGGTTATTCCTACTTCATTACTTTTACAGATGATTTCTCTAGGTATGGATATGTTTTCTTAATGAAGCATAAATCAGAGGCCTTTGAGAAATTCCTGGAATTTAAGAGTGAAGCGGAAAACCAAACTGGCAAAAGTATTAAAACACTAAGATCTGATCGAGGTGGAGAATACTTAAGTGCCGAGTTCCTAGGTTACCTAAAAGAGAAAGGAATTCTCTCTCAGCTTACTCCTCCATACACTCCACAGCACAACGGTGTATCGGAGAGACGAAATCGAACCCTATTGGATATGGTACGATCCATGATGAGTAATGCTGAGTTACCACGATCTTTCTGGGGTTATGCGCTAGAATCAGCGGCATATCTTTTGAACCAGGTTCCAACCAAGACTGTGCCTACCACACCATATCAGATGTGGAGTGGGAAGAAACCCTGTCTAAAACATTTTAGGACATGGGGGTGTCCAGCTTTTGTAAAAAAGCAGCATGTGGACAAGCTCGAGGCACGCTCAGTACTGTGTAAGCTTGTGGGATATCCAAAGAACTCCAAGGGATGTTATTTCTATTACGCAGAGGAACAAAAGGTTTTTGTTTCTCGTCATGCCCACTTCTTAGAAACTGAATTTTTAGAAAATCAGAAGAGTGGGAGCGAAATAGAACTGGAAGAAATTCCAGAACCACAAACTGCTACTGAAAGTTTGGTAGAACCAGAGGTTCAAGAAGAACAGAACATTCCCGCACCCCTCCGCAGGATTAGTAGGCCGTCTCGTCCGCCTGAGAGATACTACGGTTTTCTCATAGACGGGGATAGAGAGGATTGCATCATAGATGATGATGAACCTACTGACTTCCAGCAGGCCATCCAGAGCGGCGACTCGGTACGATGGCTAGATGCAATGCGGACCGAGATGGAGTCCATGTACACCAACAAAGTATGGACTTTGGACTTTGCTCCAGATGGGGTAAAACCCATAGGATGCAAATGGATCTTCAAGAAAAAGATTGGTGTAGATGGACAGGTGGAAACCTATAAGGCTAGACTTGTTGCAAAGGGTTTTCGTCAAAGACCTGGTTTGGACTATGACGAAACTTTTTCTCCAGTGGCTATGCTCAAATCCATTCGGGTCCTTCTTGCTATTGCTGCCTTCCATGATTATGAAATCTGGCAGATGGACGTAAAGACGGCTTTTCTGAATGGAAATTTAGAAGAGAGCGTCTATATGGATCAGCCAGAGGGTTTCAATCAGAGTGGGAGCAGCGGGAAAGTATGCAAGCTGCTTAAATCCATTTATGGACTAAAGCAGGCATCGCGGAGTTGGAACATCTGTTTTGATGAGACAGTCAAAGAATATGACTTTATCAAAAATCCAGATGAACCGTGCATATATAGTAAAGTTGTGGCCAGAAGTGTCGTATTCCTCGTCTTGTACGTGGATGACATTCTATTGATAGGAAATGACATTCCTATGCTACAATCTGTCAAAGGATTCTTGTCACACAGGTTCTCCATGAAAGACCTGGGTGATGCCTCTTACATTCTGGGGATCCGGATCTATCGTGATAGATCCAAGAGGATGTTGGGACTTTCGCAGTCCAGGTATATCGACACTGTACTGAAAAGATTCAGTATGGAAGATTCTAAGCGCGGTAATCTACCGGCTTGTCACGGAATCACCCTCTCCAAAGAGATGTCTCCCAAGACTGATTTGGAAAGGGAACGCATGTCTATTATACCCTACGCTTCTGCGGTAGGCTCTATAATGTATGCGATGTTGTGTACCAGACCAGATGTAGCTTACGCACTAAGCGTGGTAAGCCGGTATCAGTCAGACCCAGGGGAGAAACACTGGATAGCAGTAAAGAACATTCTCAAGTACCTGAGGAGGACTAAGGAGATGTTCTTGGTTTACGGCGGAAAAGACCTCAGGTTGGAGGCCTTTGCTGATTCCGGCTTCCAGAGTGATAAGGACGATTCCAAGTCCATGTCGGGTTATGTCTTTACCCTCAATGGAGGGGCGGTGTGCTGGAAGAGCTCCAAGCAGGACACCGTTGCTGACTCGACGATGGAAGCGGAGTATATAGCTGCTTGCGATGCCGCAAAAGAAGCAGTCTGGATGAAGAAGTTCCTAACAGAACTTCAGGTGGTTCCTACCATAGTTGATCCAATACCTCTGTATTGCGACAACAACGGAGCTATAGCTTTAGCGAAGGAACCAAGGTCCCATCAGAAGTCCAGACACATCTTGAGGCGGTATCACCTGATCAGGGAGATCATTGATCGTCAGGAGATCGAGGTTCGGAGAGTTGCTTCAGAAGAGAACATTGCTGATCCATTCACGAAGGCCCTTCCTCAGATTCAGTTCGAGAGGCTACTCGAGATCATTGGTCTACGATATGCCAGTACATGGCCCTAGTGCAAGTGGGAGATTGTTAGTGTTTATGCCCTAGAAGGCCATTACTGTATCATACTAGCTTGTATATTACTTAATGGAAGCTTGGGATATTCACATGTATATAACAGTCTTGCTAAACATGGTAGTATGCTACTTGGTTTTTCTATCTTAATATGTGAGTATACGTATTGATAGAGCTCTTAGGATCTTGCTTGTCTACCAGCGTTGTGATGGCAGTCACACTAGTGGGGGCTGGGTAGTCTACAAGCACATCCTTATTCAGGTCCCTGGTCGTTGGATTATCGAGACAGAGCATCGATACTCCGGAGTAGACTAGTGTGTACGCTTCTCATCCCAGTTGGGGAGATGGTCTGTCCCACAGCCATCAGTACGTCGTACTGGAGATAGTATACAGGTGCTCGTTAGGTTACGGGTACACCGGACAGGACTCACAGGGAACTGTTGGTTGGTTTGATACCAGTCGTCAGTGAACAGTTCCCAGGTGACATGAGTACAGCGTAGTCCGCAGACTTGACACTGCTACTTCGCCTCGAGTGTGTCCCACTGTTCTTAGATTGCTACCCTACCACGGCTCAAAGGAGTCGTGCAAACAGGTAGCAGTTGGGTGCAGTCCCGAGCACTTGGAGGCAGTGGCGGTTAGACAGGATTCGTCCCTCCCGGTATTGGGAGTAGATATCGTGCTGTGTCAGAGAGCCATTACGCAAAGTCCCTGGCCAGGGCAAGCGAGATTTGCTGGTAGGTTCCAGCAGTTTCTCAGGGTGTAATGGGCTTCACTCCGACACGACTTATACCGCTATTAGGGGACTGACGCTTGCCGCCCCCCTAGGCCCGATATGCGATAGTCTTGGACGAACGGACCGGACTGTATGGAGATTGTCACATCAGACTCAGTAGGAGTTCGGATGGGTTTACTCATCGGCCTTCTTATCGACAACTACCTGGGGACCGTTACGTACAGCTAGTGCCGCTTGCGGTCTGTGGTTAAACCCACTGCCAGCGTAGTAGTCGAGTCTCTAGAGTCCCACACAGAGAGTTTCCTACTCCAGGCGAAACGATATAGAGGTTGCATGGTTTTGCGACAAAGGGTTCGGACGCATACGTGCGTTTACGCGCGTACGACTTTCGGACAGTTTTTACCAGTCGGCTTTGGTTTAAGCCAGTTACTGGTATCCGGTTATTGGATTTTTACAGTCTAAAGTTTTTCCGTATTTTTACGGATCGGAGGGGCGTTCTCGTAATTACTCGAGAAGCTTCTAGAAGATGTGACTAAGGAGGTTTGTTTTGGAAAGAGAGTGAGTCATAGTGGTGATTCATTCACTTCATTAATGCACATTTATTGCTTAATGACTCATGTTAATGAATCATCACAAGATATTTTGTGAAGCATGCTTATTCATTTCCTTTATTGATTTATTGAAAATAAGAATGCTTCATAATATTATGATACACTCTCTCTCTTCTCTCATGATCATATCACACATTCTCTCTCCTCAAGCTCTCATCTTCAAGATACTAACCTTAATCCTCATGTGTTGAGAACAAAGGTTTAGTTAGACTAAACAATCCATAACCTACACTCTTTATCATTCTCTCATCTTTGATTAGCAATCAAAGTTGATTAGTTACCTCAAGTTAGAGGTTTAGCTTGGAGTTTTGCTCTCGGGTGGATCGTCTACTACCTAGAGAAGGCCGAGGAGAACCAAGGAGGACATAAAGAAGAAGGACCGGTTCATTAGGTATAATCCCTAATCTCTTATGAAAAGAAACTCATAGAATACGGTTATTTAGAGTTTAGCTTCGATTCAAGCGGTTAGTCGATGTTCGTTGTTTAAACTTGATCGTTTTTGTAAATTCCGCCTCCCCATAAGTACTGGGGTGTACTACATCGACTTACACAAGGAAGGCTCGGATGTCTCTGACGCATCTGGGAGGAGGGAGATTGGAAATGACCTCAATCTTCGCTTTGTCAACCTGTATGCCATTTTGCGAATGATATGTCCTAAGACAATACCTTCGCGCACCATGAAGTGGCACTTCTCCCAATTCAAAGTAAGGTTCTTGTCCTTACATCGGGTAAGGACAGCGTCGAGATGCAGCAAACACTCATTGAAGGAATCGCCGAAGATGGAGAAATCGTCCATGAAGATCTCCAGGAATTTCTCCACCATGTCTGAGAAGATTCCCATCATACACCGCTGGAAGGTAGCGGGCACATTGCATAACCCAAAGGGCATGCGACGATATGCGAACGTGCCGAAAGGACAAGTGAATGTAGTCTTGTCCTGGTCTTTTTCGGTGATGGGAATCTGATTATAGCCGGAGTAGCCATCAAGAAAGCAGTAGTACTCGTGTCCGGCCAATCATTCAAGCATTTGGTCAATGAAAGGTAGCGGAAAGTGGTCCTTCCGCGTTGCGGCGTTGAGTTTTTTGTAATCGATGTATACTCGCCACCCAGTTTGGGTGCGAGTAGGGATTAACTCGTTCGCCTCGTTATTGATGACCGTTATGCCTGATTTCTTAGGGACAACATGAATGGGGCTAACCCACTGGCTATCAGAGATAGGGTAAATGATACCACTATCCAGACACTTTACGATTTCCTTTTTCACAGCCTCCTTCATGACTGGATTGAGTCGCCTTTGTGGATCCCTGGCTGGTTTGGCATCATCCATTATATGAATGTGATGTTCAACGATCAGGGGACTAATCCCCTTGATGTCCGCCATGGACCAGCCAAAAGCTTGCCTATTGCTGTGCAAGACCATAAGAAGGGCTTTCTCTTGCTATGGAGCTAGAGAAGCCGAGATGATAACAGGGAGGGTCTCATTCTCACCCAAGTAAGAGTACTTAAGGTGAGACGACAAAGGCTTGAGTTCGAGCGTTAGAGGTGAAACGATTGAAGACAAGATTGGTGAAAAGGTCTCGAACTCAAAGGATTCCAGCAAAGGTTCAAAACGAATGTAAGCGACCGAGTTAGATGGTTCAGGTAACTCATCCGGAAATTCGAAGGATTCAAACTCGGGTGGTGAGTGGCTAAGATCGTTCGAGAAAGTGAAACACTCGTAGTCATTGTCGGGCGCAGAAACAACAGCAGGTTCGAAGAGGAACGCACTAGTGGCGTTAAGGTTATCATGATCGAACAAAAACTCCTCGAATTCACCACTTCTGGGGTGATCTCCTGGATTGAGCAAACGTCTAGTATATGAGCATTAGGTTCGTTGGGCTGATTCCCCAACCTAAAAATGTTGAGTTCAATTGCCATGTTTCCAAAAGATAGGTTCATCGAACCATTTCGACAATTGATCACAACATTTGAGGTTGCAAGGAATGGGCGACGAGTATCACCGGAATTTGATTCCGGGGGTTAGCTACAGGCTGTTTGTCTAATACAATGAAGTCAACGGGGAATATGAAGTCCCCAACCTTGATTAACACAACCTCTAGCTCACCCCTAGGATGGGTGATCGATCGGTCGGCCATTTGGAGAGTGCAGTGTGTGGGTTTCAGCTCTCCTACACCTAGTTGCTCATATACTGAGTACGGAAGCAGGTTAACACTGGCACCAAGATCTAATAGTACGCGGTTGATGTTCTTATCCCCAATGGTAATAGAAATCGTAGGACAGCCAGGGTCTTTCCGTTTTTGAGGTAAAGATTGGGTAAGAGCATCACTCACTGCACTAGCCAAGAATACTTTCTTGGGTAACTGAGATTTCCTCTTTTTCGTGTATAAGTCCTTTAAGATTTTCGCGTAGGACGGGACTTGTTGGACAGCATCAAAAAGGGGAATATTGATGTTAACCTGCTTAAACAACTCCAGAATCTTCTCCATTTGTGGATTTTGTTTATTGGACCTCAACCGGTTTGGAAATGGAACGTTTTTAAAATTGGTTGAGTCCAATGCTTGTGGAGAAGATTGTGGAGCTGGAACGGATCCCAAAGCTGGTGTTTTCATGGAGTGAGAAGTGGGTCCGTTCAGAGCAGAAGAAGAAGAAGAAGAAGAAGAAGTGCCTTTTGAAGAATGAAGAATAGGCTCAGAAGATGAGGAAGGAGAAGAAGAAGAAGAAGAAGAAGCGGCCGGGGTGTCATCGTTGATCCGTGTGCCAATATTGTTTTGCAGCATCCTTTCCGATCTCAATGTAGTCACGGCACTCACATTGTGGTTCTGTTGTTCAAGAGCAACATGTACATTATGTGGGTGACTGGGATTTGGGAGTGGTTGAGATGGAAGCTTCCCCTTTTCTCGCTCGCTTAACGCCGCATTCAGCTGTGCAATCTGGGCTTCGATGGTCTTGATGCTTTGCCCGTGTGCAGCAGTGTGTTGCACCAAAGAATGAATAGATGATAGGATGTTGACGGTGGATTGTGTCGATTGTTTAACGAATGCCTCCAGACTTCGTTCTAGCGAGGAAATCTTATCGTTGTTTGACAGAACAAAGTTGTTTTGCGGAAAAGAATTGTTGGGTGCAAAGTTGTTCGTCTGATTTTGAAAAGGTTGGGGTTGGTAGGGCTGCTGAAACTGATGTTGAGTTTGTTGTTGCGCTTGTTGTTGCGGAGGAGGGGGCCTCTGGAAATTGTTGCCTTGGAATTGATGTTGATTCTGATTCCAGGCGAAATTGGGGTGGTTCCTCCAACCGGGATTGTAGGTAGAAGTGTATGGATCATTTCTCGGTCTTTGCTGAAATGCCGCATTAACCTGATCCTTTCCTTGAGATGGTGGATTGTAAGGACACTCTTCGGTTAAGTGAGAAGGATCGGAACAACAAGTACAAATGGTTCGAAGGGGGAGAACATGGGAAGGAGCAGGAGATGAAAATTTGCTCTCTATCTATTCAAGTTTTCTCGTTATTGCAGCCATTTCAGGTTTCATCGCAATAAAGACATCAAGTTGGTGAATTCCTACCCTAGACTGACCAGTAGAAGTGGAGGAAGAAGAAGAATAAGTTGGTCTGGTGCTCTCCCATTGAAGCGTTTGTTCCGCAAGGTTGTCGAAGAATTTCCACGCTTCCTCGTCAGATTTCGATAGGAAGTGGCCCTGACAAATGGTTTCCAACAACTGCTTGGTTGTTGGGTTCAGGCCCTCGTATAAGGTTTGGCAAAGTTGCCATTTCTCAATACCGTGGTGTGGGCACTGAACAAGAAGGTCTTTATACCGGTCAAAGCACTTCCAGAAGGGTTCAGTAGGAAGCTTGGAGAATTGGTTGATTTCGTTACGGATCCTTGCGGTTTTATGATTCGGATAGAATTTCTTGAGAAACGCTTTCACAAACTCGTCCCAACTGGTTATGGAGTGGGAATCAGTGCTATACAGCCACTTTTCAGCAAGATCGCACAAAGTGAACGGAATGACCCGTAGCCGTATAGCATCGTCCGACAGCTGGGTAGTTTTCATCATGGCACAAACATTTTGGAACTTGTTGATGAAAATATAGGCATCTTCAGATTCAAGCCCATAAAATTTTGGAAGCATGTTAATAAAGTGGGGCTTAATTTCAAAATTATCCCCATTGGCCGGTGGAAGGGAAAGACAGGTGGGGAGTGCAGAGCGGGTGGGATAGAAACGTTCCTGGAGCGCGATTCGTTATGGCGCTACGACAGGCGGTGGTGGTGGGTTATTCGCATCCATAGGAGGTCGAATCAATCCCGGGGGAGTTGTAGTGATGTTTGGATTAAATCCTGACATCGCGGAAGAAGAGGTTGGTGATGGTGAAGGTGAGGATGTATGAACAGAATTCCGGTCAACGTCGGAGTTGGCCGGCAAAGGTAAGGGTGAAAGAGGCATGGACGGAGTCTCGACGTCTGAGTCGATCGCGTGGTCGGTAGCGACTAACGTAACGCGGACTAGGTGGGTGCTAGTGTTCCGAGTCCAAGCGAATATACACTAAACGAGTTTAGTATAGTCAAAGCGGAGAAGGTGAGGGTAAGAGAATGTCAATGGAGAAATATGATGGGTGGTTGGTGAAAAAATGGGATTTTGGCGACAAAGGGAAAGTTTTTATAAAAGTTTTTAGTTTTTTTATGTGTTTTTTTAGAAAGAGCTTTACAGAAATAAGTATGGACTTACGGCTTCAAACAATCACAGACAAGATATGCACAATCACACCTAGATCTAGGGTCACCTAGGTGAGCTAGACAGCTCCTAACTGTTCCAAAGGGCTAGAAATAGGACCTCAAACCGCCTCTTCTCCGCCAATTGCGGCCAGGTAAGTGCCAGGTAAGTGGGAGGCTCCCCACTAAGTAAGTAGTGGTCCTAATTAAGTAACTACTTGCCTTGGACACACTTGCCTAGACACCGCAAAGTCAGGATAGGATAAACGGCCGATGCCTGTAACTAGTCCTCTGTCCTATTGAGCGCGAAGTCCTTAGGGCTGAGTCTAGTATTTTTTAATTAAACAATGGTCAATGCATATGCTTTTTATGATTTTTGGGGTCCTGGGAAGGGTGATGAAATCCCCACCCAATCTGGATTGGTTTCAAGCCCCTTAAAGTCCGTATTAAAATATGCAAAGCAATAACAATCAACTGCAATCAATTTTTTTTTAATTTTTTAGCACGGCGCAAAGAATCCTGCACAAAAACAATTTATTGGAAGGGGGAAGAGAGTTTGCGCAAAGAATGCTGTAGAAAACACAGTTCAGTGGAGTTCAGAAGAGTGGTGAAGAGGCAAGAGACACTTATAGGGATTTTGAGCTGCTGACAGCACCAAGTGGCCGCGGTTCCGCGGCCTAAGCCTGCTTATGCCGCGGTTCCGCGGCAGTAAGGTGGACATGGGGCTTCAAAAATCTTGTAGGTCCTTCCTTGGCTGTCCTCTTCTTGTCTTGATTTCCTGAATCTTGATTTGCTCACTGTATCTGCTCCAGATTTTTACAGTAGACCGTTGGCTCCGTCTTGATCCGTCGCGGTGTAGCCGCAAGATATGGGTCTAACTTCCCACGTCTTTGGCACTGAACTCGACCGTCTTTTTATCCTGCAGACTTGCACAAAAACTAATAAAAAATAACAAGATGGTTTTTTACAATGTATATATATATATATTTGTTTTGTTTTTCGGTTAGATTTATATTCACAAATTAACCCGAAATTACACACAGAATTAAACTACCGTCTCCCCGGCAACGGCGCCATTTGATTGGTAGAATTTTTGCGTGCTTAGTTAATTACCGCAATCAAGACGGTTTCGCTTGTAGCTAGCCGGTTGAATACGGGTCGTCCGCAGTGAGATGGGAATCTTTTTCTATGTGCTTTAACGAGTTAAGTCCAAGTGTCCAGGTTTGTTTTTAGATTAACTATGTGCTAAAATGATATATAAAGAGAGCTTGTTAGGGTTAGGATTAGGTTAGTTTGAGTTATGAGTCGCTCACTTCTTTCGTTGCCACTCTTAATATCGGTGTTACGGTAATCGGCAACAACGGGGATTAGCACGACTAGGAAGGAACTTGCGAGTATAAGCTAGTCTTTCCAACGCTTAAGTTCTTCCTTTTGGTGCTTGTCCGTCCGTTCTTGGCTCTTACCCTTAACCTTCGGTTAATTCAACCACAACCGGTCTCACTAAGGAATCACCGCTATCATGTACGATAGGGTGCCGTAGGGAGCGGATTGTGGTTCAATTAACGGGAGTCCGAATTAAGATGTTGGGCAAGGAAAGAGTGAGAGAGATTTCCTTCTCTCAAACTTTCCTTATCCTACCCTAACAAGTAAGAAAACTACTCACCCATTACAAGAAAAAGGAAAATAAAACAAAGGAGGAAGATAGAAAGAAAGTGGTTAGAAGATTACAACTAGCTATTTGAGACATCACTTTGGCAAGGATCAAGCTTGAGCATCATTGTTGTTTTAAGGATAAAGAAAAAGAGAACAAGAAAGAAAGAAACAACAAATAACAACTAGATTAGCAAATGAAAAATACAAGCAATTATAATTAACAATCATAACAAGATAAGCATGGTAACAAAAAGAACTCTTTATTCATCACTTCACTCACAAAAGCTCACTACAGGGTTTTAATGGAGAAGAGATGAGAAGAGGAAAAAGAACAACAACATATATCCTAAAATCTAAATACAAGAATAAGCACCCTTGGCTTTGGCAAGTTCAGGACTATTTATAGGCAGGCAACAGAAACTCTAGGGCAACATTAAGAACAAAAATGAAATGACCAAAACACCCATAAAACCTCATCCACTGCGGAGCCTATATGGCCGTGGTTCCGCGGCCTAAGCGCGCTTAAGCCGCGGAACCGCGGCCGTCTAGATGAGTTAGGTCACACGATTTTGTGGCCTTCCCTGGTTTGTAGTCCTCTTCAGTGTGGTATAGTACTTTTCTCATAAGCTCTTCATATTTCTTCCAGAATTTCAATAGATCAAAAGGTGATGTGATGCGGATCTTTTGCCATGATTTCCTTGAGCTCCGCTTAGATATGTTGGATCTTGTGTTGACATTGAGTTTTGTGCATGAAAATGACATCGATTTGCTATTTTGTCCCTTAAACTGGTGTGCGGCAACATACGGATAGAGAGCGGAGACCCGTGTTTTATCTGTGGCTGGCAGTAATCCGGAATTTGTCGTGCTTTTCCATGAATTTTACTGTTTAGAGCTGAGAACCTGTATCCTGCAATTGACTAGCAAACATGGCTCAAGAGTACCTACCGATAAACAATGTGATAAAAATTGGGCGGTATAAAAATGCAAAAATCTGATATGAACAATGCTCACGCTAGCATCTGTCAACTATGTTCACTAGGGTTGCATGCTGATAATAAAAGAAAGAAAAAGGTGGAGAAATGACACAAGAAATTACAAAGAATGTATATCTTTTATTCATAAACTTGATTGAGTACAAGATACATTGTGTTAGAGAATAAAAAAAATACATTTTTTATTTACAAGTACAAATGATACAAAAAGTAAATACTGAGAAGGAAGTGTCTTTAACAAATCCGCGAGCTGGTCCCGCACTTCCTTCATTGCCTCCTCCTGAGTGGCTGTCGCGGCCACTTCCGTTTCCACCTGGGCCCGCTGCTGCAGGTAGGATGAAAGTTGCTCCTCAGCTGCCTGCTGGGCTGCCTCCTGATTAGGCGCATCCCGCTCGACGACGTCAAGCTGCTGCCTCAGTGTTAACCCTTCGGAGAGGCATCGCAGAAAGCCTTCAAAGATAACCTTCAGCTGTGCAGCGTTTGCCTCCACCTGAGCATGCAGTCGGGCAGATTTGCTCGAAGTCTCACCGCGCTCCTTACGCCTTGAAGCAACTTCTTGTTCGAGATGGCGGAAATAAAGAGCGCTCTTCTCGATCCATGCTGCCCGTTGAGTGCTCACGGCCAAGATCTCAAGGCAGGACGCATAGACTCCAGCTGATGCAAGCGGGCCTCGATCTCCCTGCAGTGATTAACCCAAGACTCGACGACACCTTTATTATGAAAATTTACAAGCGCCGCCAACATCAGGTAAACCTCCGCAGCGAAATCTGCGGCAGATGGGGGAGCGTCTGCGTCAAGCTCTTCGACGTATCCACTCAGCATGCCTAAGCTCATCACGGCACCCTTTGAAGATGGACGTCTTAAGAAGGGGCCTGCCGGCATCATGATGCGAGGCTCGAAGAGGGCTGGAACCGGAACGACAGCTGAAAAGAAAAAAACACAATCAGATGGCGATTCAAGAAATATAAGAAAGTCATCAATGAGGGAGTTTACTATACCAGCTGCAGCAGGCGGCAAAACCAGGAGGGCCGGTGGCGCGACCGATCTTACATCTCCTCCTTCGATTTGTAGCACTGCAATCAGGGCAGGGAAGAATCAGAAATAATTCCATTACTGAAAAAGGAAGGGTATTAATTGAAAATCATACTCACCAGCGCCGATAGAAGAAGCAAGCTCCGATGGGAAGGAGAAGTGTGGGTTCAGCACCTGGTAGAGGTGATAAAAAAGCACTCCTGTAAAGACGCAATAGTATAACGTCAATACATGAATTATACGGCCGAGAGATGAAGCTGATGGGTCGCGAATCCATACCTTCCAGCATCTGCGATGGTACGAGAGAAGGCTGAGAGGTTGCCACCGCCAAGGCAGTAGCTGACGGCGCTCCCTCGAGCAATAGAGCATCAGTACTGGCCGCACCTGCATTAAAAAACAAAGATAAACCTGTCAGGAAGGATTGTAAGATAAAGAAAAAAGGACAGTAACCCGAAATTTACCTGATGAGCCGCCGGCGGAAACGGAGGTGTCTCCTCCTCCATCGATATGAGTCCACCTCCCGTGGCCTCATCACCCGACTCTATGGGAGCCGTCATTGTGCTCGTGAGGCCAGGAGACGACGGAGGACCGTAGGCGGGGAGAGCAATGATCGGAGCATTGCCAGACTCTTGAGAAAGAGCGGCCGGCTCGTCCTCAGGAATCATGCCCGTCTGACCCGCTACTCCTTCGGGCTCAGCAGTCGCGGCCATCTCGTCCACCGTTGCCACGGGGTCATCGGTCTTAGGCGCTCCATCCGCTACTTCCCCAGACCCGGCTGTAGCAGCTGTCTCCTCCGCCGTTACCTCGGGCTCGGCATCGTCCACCTTCTCAGGCATAGTGGACATGATCGTTTCGTCAGCCACTTGCTCGGGCCCGGTAACCCCGGCTACGTCGCCCACCGTCGGCTCGGGTTTAGCCAGTACTTCCTCCACTGCCCCCTTAGGCTCGACGGTTTCCGCCTCCCCTTCGGTTGGACTTGGCCCTGCAGGATAAGATATATAAGAACCGATAGGTTTACAATTCATACAACAAAATCTTGAAAGACACATTACCTGAGGTGGACTGATCGTTAGCCTCCCGAGCTGCACGCGCCTCCTGTCTGTAAGCGGTAGACAAGGCGACCGGGGGCTCTTCGGAAGGAGAAGCAACAGGAATAATGTTGCTTGGGCCCGCTCCCAAGGCCAAAGCAGCTCTACGCTCCTTCACCTCGCGCCTCAACCGCTTCCTCTCCTCCCGAGCCATCATGACGGACCACTTCGAAGCTTCCTTCATCAAGGTGTCGTCGTCCTCGTTTAAAGTTGCCACCAGAGCCTTCAAGGCATCTCTCGTCGGCTCCTCAAGTCGGGTCTCTCGCGGTAGCCCCGAAGAGGTCGGGACTTCAATAGCTGGCTCGGGAAGAGCCCCCGCATCGGCGTGCGTGGAAGATCCCGCGGTCCCTGCAATAAGACAAAGAAAAGGTTAGATTGACCGTCACAAAGGAGAATAAAGGCTTAATGAATCGAAATGTACCGAGGCCTAAGGATTTTCTGAGTCGTTCCTCCTCCTGAAAAGTTCTGAGGGAAGCAGCGATAGCTTCTTCTGTAGTGATGCCTGTTTAAAGAGAAGAAGGGAATAGCATCAGTCAAAGACAGAAATAAAAGTACGATGCAGTAAAAAAAATGCAACTAGTGATTACCCGATTGCGCAAGCTTAGCTAACCACGCGTCGCGCCTCGCCAATCGCTCTGAAGCTGCGATGGCGGCCATCAGATCAGTGTCATCTGGCGGCATAACTAATCCTTTGTTGGTCCCATACTCGTCCATGCCCTCGCTATAGGGAGCATGAGGTTCCTGACCGAACGCAACGTCAGCTGAGAGGATCGACTTCTTCTTCCTCTTCTGTGCGCGGACCCCAGTCGTACCCAAAATTAACTTGCGCTTTGTGGGCACCTTAGGGCGGCGGGTCCCGATATCCGCGCCCACGCCGGACTCTGGAGAAACCACATTTACTGTCTCCACTGGAGCACGGGGCGCTGGTGGCACGTCTGCGGTAGCACGAGGTAATCCGCGCGGAGGGCTCAACACGTGCGGTGGTCCAGCTCCAGCATCTTTCAACGGAGCAACAACCGGGGTCCTTGGTTTCAGGGGAGCCTTGCGGTCACCGCCGGGAGGTGCACCTTTACGGTCAACCAACATGCGCTTCTCCTCACGGATAACTGAATCCATTGCGTGCGCATACCAAGCCACGTACGTGTGGAGGACCCGGGGGACGCAGCTCGGCTCGCTGACGAAAAAGTGGGAACCCGTATTCAGCCGCATAAAATGGTGCATCGCGCTCCGTATCCCCTCCATGCTGGCCGTGGGCTCTTCCAAAAACGCCTCCAGCGGGACCCCTTTGTTATAGCTTGATTGCTGGCGAACCGGTTGGGGTTGTACCTCATGAAAAGCGCCATCTCGTTCTTCCTGAACACCAGGTAGCCCGGCCGAATAGAGTAGATGTGAAGAATCTCCCGGGCTTTCAGTACGGAGGCCCCGTCCTTGAAGCCGTCTCGCAGCGCCACCACCGCCTTGGAGGTCTCTTAGCCGATAGTCACTACTTTGTCCGTAAAAGAAATCCTCGCTCCAACCATAGGCGGACGAAGGAGCAACCCCTTAGCCTCCCGCGGAGATGGATTCCCAATGGAAGCGCCAATCAACCGCATGACTCGTGGGAGTCTGCACTTCTCAAAAAATGAGGGGCTCTCAAGAATGCCAAATAACCCGAGCACATGTATTTCCATCCACGAAGTGAAGTAGTGCATCGGGAAATTGGCAGGTTGCACCCCAGGCTCATTTGCGTCCGCCGCCACACTGAGTCCATGGTATAGGTGGGCCAACCCGGCGATTCCTATTGACAACTGCAGGCCAGCTACCATCCGATGTGCTAGGTAGAAAACTGACGGCCGCATGTAGCGCGGGTGCATGGGGAGCGCGAAGCTACACAACCACAATCCCAGGAACCCTAAAAAGAAGGTCTCTTCATCAATGCCCGGGGCGGCGATTTCTGATAAGGGCATGATGGCGGCATCAGGGAGATAGAAATCCTTTTGATCGTCTTCCGATATTGGTCGACGATCTAAGGCGAAGCCGAAAGGGTCATCAAGCTTGGCGAACTTTTCACTCCGCTCTGATAGAATCTCCGGTCGAAGGAAGCGGGCGATAAAATCTGCGAAACTGACTCCCCGGACTCCTGATTCCAGATAGAGACCTTCGTATATGTTCAGCACCTTCACCAAGCCTGGAAACTGGTGCTGAATAGCATTCTCTGGTGTCAAATCAAATACCAGTGGCTTGGGGGTGAAAACGTACTCGTCAGGAGGAAGAAGCTCCTCGTAATGCTCCCCCCTCACCGGCAAGCCTGAGATCTCGACGAACTCTTCCAAGGAGATGGAGACTTCCCTGTCCGTCATAAGGAAGGTATGGGTGGGGATGTTCCATTGTTCGATGAAAGCCTTGACCCACCACGTTGGAGGAGCGGGGTACTCGAACAGCGAGACGTAGATTGCGGAGTACAGACCGATCTTCATCAGATGCGTCCTCTTCGCTGATAGGATATATCTGGCCCACTGCAGATATCCGGCCGGTTGTCGCGGGGTCAATCCAATATTGTAAGTTTGTTCCCATGGGCGTGCTTATCCCTGACATATGCGCCACCCCAAGATGTCCACGGCCGGCGGTGGCTGCACGGGAATGGCAGCGATCGAAGGCTGGAGAAGATCCTCCGAATTCCAGTTCTTGACCTCCATGGCATACTTCACGGGGGGTTCATCCGCATAGGGGATTGACGAGATGGGATCCGACGGCGTCGCGAAACCGAAGCTTCGGTGACCCTTGATGATTTCGTTATACCACCTACCCGACAAGTGAAGGTTCTTGTGCTCGGGTGTTAGTGTATATGCCCTAGAGGCCATTACTGTATCATACTAGTTTGTATATTACTTGATGGAAGCTTGGGATATTCACCTTGTATTGACAATCTTGCTCAATATAGTAGTATGCTACTTGGTTTGTTTCTGCTTTAATGTGTGCATGTGTTTATTTTAGCATATCGCCTTTACACATTAGTGGAGCCCTTAGGATCTTTGCTTGATTACCAGCGTTGTGATGGCAGTCACACTCGTGGGGGCTGGGTAATCGATAAGCACATCCTTATGCAGGTCCCTAGTCACAGGACTATCGAGACAGGGCATCGATACTCCGGAGTAGACTAGCGTATACGCTTCTCATCCCAGCTTGGGAGACGGTCTGTTCCACAGCCGTCAGTACGTCGTACTTGAGATAGTATGCGGGTGCTCGTTAGGTTACGAGTACACTGGACAGGACTCGTCGGGAACTGTTGGTCGGTACTATACCTAACGTCAGTTATCAGTTCCCAGGTGACATGAGTACATCTTAGTCCGTTGACTTGACACTGTCAAATCGCCTCGAGTGTGTTCCCACTGTACTTTGATTACTACCCAACCACAGCTCAAAGGAGTCGTGCAAACAGGAAGTTTTTGGGTGCAGTCCCGAAGCACTTGGAGGCAGTGACGGTTAGACAGGATTTGTCTCTCCCGGTATTGGGGGTTGATATCGCGCTGTGTCTAGGAGAGCCATTACACAAAGTCCCTGGCCAGGGCAAGCGAGATATACTGGTAGGTTTCCAGTGTTATCTCAGGTGTTCTGGGCTACACTCCGACACGACTTGTACCGCTAGTAGGGGACTGACGTTTACCGCCCCCCTAGGCCCGCCATGTGATGTTCTCAGACGAACAGACCGGACTGTACGGAGATTGTCACTTTCAGGCTCAGCAGGAGTTCAGATGGGTTTCACCTCGTCCGTCTTCTTATCGGCATCTACCTGGGGACCGTTACGTACAGCTAGTGCTGCTTGCGGTCTGTGGTTAAACCCACTGCCTGTGTAGTGTCGAGTCTTTAGAGTCCCACACAGAGGGTTATTCGCCTTTGGGCAAAACAGAGTAGAGGTCGCATGGTTTTGCGACAGGGTTCGTTCACATCCGCGCACTTGTGCACGTTTGGTGTCCAGACAGTTTTTACTAGCGGGCTCTGGTTTGAGCCAGATCCTAGTATATGCTTCGGGGTTAGTTTTATCTCATAGTATTCGTGCTCCTCGGAATACGAATGCGGGTGTGTATGCACAGTTGACTGAGGCAGAGGAAGAGGATTCTCATTAGGGTTTTGGTACGGGTGTGTATGCACAGTTGACGGTTGTCGTTTACCAAACCTTAATGATTATGTGTAATATCAATTGATAATGTTATTTAAATGAAATTGTGTCATGGTTGGGTTTGTTGACTTGTTGACCAAGGTTGACTAGTTGACCATGGTTGAAACTTTGACCATCATCATTTCTTTTCAAGATGCTCTTTGATCTTTGCAAAAACATTTAATGTCAAATGATAATGGTCTTATCAAACCAACCATCACCTTTTTCATTTTGATTAATATTATTAATTAGATTAATTCACATATATTTGATATGGTTGTAAAACTATTCTCATTCTATTATAACCACTCTCTCTCTTCCATTTTGCTCTTCCTCTTCCTCTAGTTCAAGGAGAATCATTCTCATGAGTTGAGAAACCTTTCCTTGGAGATTAAACACCCAAAGACACTCTCTACTCATCCTAAGGTTGAAGGTCTAGCAAGCCGGACACTTTAGTTCTCTCAAGATCGAGAAAGAAGCTCAAGGTAGAAACCCTCAGGTGGATCCATCTTCGACAAGAGAAGGCAACGAGGAAAGCACCATCCGACCACCATCAAGAGTCAAAGAGAAGGAGTTCAAGTTGAGGTATAACCCCTAACCGAGTAGCAATAGCTCTTGTTAGTTGCTAGTGTGTAGTTTAGCTAAGATCCGTGTTTTATAGTCCATGTTGCCATGACCCGAAAAATCATTTTTCTTCATTTCCGCAAGCCCGAAAGAACCGGGAGAGGTAACGTGAACTTACATCGGGGTCATGAGCCTTAATGAGAGCGAGCACCTCCTGTTCCACCGGCGCCTCGGGAAATCCTTGCTCTGAGCGAACAAACGGGAATGACAAGTTAGCAGATATGTTTCCTGCGGAGGGACAAAAATCAGCCGTCAGTGTTGTAGTTCCAACGCTTAGCATTTTAAAATTTATACCATACTGCAGTGCAGTTGATAAAGGACAAAAGTGGGGACCCACAAAATCTAGATGACAATTCATCAGTTAATAAGACAGCCCCATTATTGGATGGGACTGTCAATTAATGAGGAGATCCCCAAAATAATACTCTTATTAAATGAGAAATCTCTAGAGACAAGGAGAAAATCTCCTCTTTCAGAGCAAAGCTCCGTCACAGAGTGACACTTGTCAAACTCTGGTCTCAAGGGAATAAAATTCCTTAAAGAGCCTAGCTCTGTGATAATGATGGAAATATCCATCAAAAAGAAAATTAATTCTTAAAAAAAAATTCTTAAAAATTTAAAATTTTTGGGATCTTAATGATCCATGAAAAATCTTAAGAGTTCTTTATTTTTAGATCAAAAGATCTGTGTTTTGCCAAAGAGCAATGCTCTGTTCATGGGTTAAGAAATCCTGAAACAGATTCATGAGAGCAAGGCTCTGTTGGTGAAGCCCCAAGGGGTTTTTCTTTAGATCAAAGATCTATGAGAGCAAAGCTCTGTCCATTAAAATTAATTTTAATTTAATTTAATTTAATTAAAATTTTTACCTAAAAAGTTTTAAGAGTTTAACTCTTGGAGTTCTTGAAAGCAAGAGCAAGACTCTGAAGTTCTGAGAAAAAGATTCTTGAAGACGGTGAACATCTGTTGAGGACGAAGGGTCTTATTTATAGGCGCTTGCGCCCCTTCAACTCCTCAGTTGATCCAACAACCAGGATCTTGCCACCGCTGCACTCACATGTGTGCTGCGTGAGCGCAACGGTGCGGGAGGGGGCATTTGTTTCCCCAATCAGAGCAATGCTCTGTTTGAATTTCAAAAATTCAAAAATTGAAGCAACGCTTCAGATTCCTTGCGCCGCGTGCAACGCGCCACGTGTCAAAAGCTGACACGCCAGCGCAGCGCCCAAGGCAGCGCACCCAATCATAGCAAGGCTCTATTTAAAATGAAAATAAAGGAAGCAACGCTTCAGCTGGGTTGCGCTCTGCGCTGCGCGACACGTGGCAGCGCAGTTGCGCTGCGCTCTACGCTACGCGACACGGACCAGCGCAGTTGCACCAGCGCAGTTGCGCTGCGCTTTTCGCTGCGCGACACGTGGCAGCGCAGTTGGTTAGCGCAGTTGCGCTGCGCTCTGCGCGACATGTGGCAGCGCAGTTGCGCTGCGCTCTGCGCCGCGCGACACGTGTCAAGCGCAGGTGCGCTTTCACCAACTGTGCCAGTACTAAAACAGAATTAAAATTCTAGAAAGATCTTTCTGATCTTGTTAAAACAAGAAGATTATCTTCTGTAAAACAGAAGCCCTTGGATCAAAGATCCAACGGTGTGGAAAAAATCCCTAAATCACTCAGAGAAAGATCTTTTTAACTGATTTAACAAATCAAATGGCACTATAAAAGGCCCCTAGACTCCAAGTCTAAAACACATTGAGATTAACATAGAAAGAACTCAGAGAAATCTTCTGAAAACTTTGAAAGAACTCAGATAAATCTTCTGAAAACTTTGAAAGAACTCAGAGAAAGAAAAAGGTAAAAACCTTTGAATAAAAAAAGAATTTTCTTCCAAACAGATCAGTGATCTAAAAACAAGATCAAGATCTTGAATAAAAAATATATAATAATAAAAAGAAGTAATTTACTTCTTCTTTAGATCTTACTAATCTAAATAAAGGCATTGCCTTTTGATGAACCATTGGTTCTGGGATCTTAGAAGATTCTCTTCTTTGATCCAAAATCGGATCAAGATATTGAACAGTGCCGTGCACTTGAAAAAATTGCACTGTTGCACTCTCGGGTTGGCGCAAGCCACCAGAGAGCGCCACGTGTCAGCCCCAGAACGAATTGTGCTATGCGCTACTAAAACAGAGCACTGCTCTCTTAGATTGGCGCAAGTCACCAGAGCGCGACACGTGTCAGCAGAGCAACAGCGCAGCGCACTGTCGCAGCGCACCGCGCTCGCAGACTAGTGTAAGTGCACGGCAGCTCCCCGGCCGTCATCCCGAGGACAAAATGCCGAAACAATACTTTTCTTTAACTTTTAAAACTGGCGCTACCACGGACTGTTAACCCGGATCGGGCCATTAACCTAATGCTAGCTAACTAGAGAAGGGGTAGAGAGTTATACCGAGCGATCCGTGTCTCGGTCTTCTCGTCGTCATCCCGATCTCCCCGCGGATACTCCGGTCGCCATCTCCTCGTCGGAAGGGCACCACATCGCCGGGTTCTTTTACGGGCTCCCACCTCTGGACCAAGGCAACTCGAGCACGAAGTTGGCGAATCGACGTGTCCAAGAATGCTGTAGGCTATACGTAGATTACCATGTCTCTAAAGGGTAACTAGAAGTTGCCATTTTGGTGGAGGAATGAGGTGAACTTTTGGAGGTGGAGCTATGGAATTTTGTGTGAGCCAAAAAGATAAAAAAAACCTCACACAAAATTTGGACAGCCCCACTACAAGTGTGGCCGGCCCTTGCTTAGAGAATGAGAGAGGGAGCAAAGTCAAGAGGGAGGGAAGCAATAATGCAAGAAAAAGAAAAGGTGATGATGAGGAATAATCATCACAACAAAAGTCTCACTCCAAAACCCATCACTCATCTCATCACAAAAGTCAAGCAATCATGAACATAGAAGTCAAATGATGGTTGAACCATCATGAAGCTATCAACTTACAAGAAACACCCTCCACTTTGCTAATTTGCACATTTGCAAAAAAGCCCCTCCACACCAATTTTCGACAAAAGAAAGAACAAAGGAAAAATGGCCGAAACGGAAAGCAAACTGGTAACTCCAAAAAACCGATCCCGTAATAAATTACAGGAAAACCCCGTTACTGTATATACATACCCGCATTTGTATTCCGACCGAATAAAAATGCAATGAGACAAAATCTACACTGTACAATACTAGGATCTGGCTTAAACCAAAGCCCGCTAGTATTATCTGTCCGATCATAATCCGTGCAATACCGCACGGATAAGATCGAACCCTGCCATATATTCATACGACCTCTACAGCGTTTCGCCCGAAACTTGAGAAACTGTCTGTGGGGGACTCTAAAGACACGTCAATTCTTTGGCTGTGGATTTAACCACTAGCACGTCAGAGGTATTAGCCATACGTAACGGGATACCAGATATTGACCAAAAGGGACGTCAATGAGCGAACTCATCCTGACACCCTACTGAGCCTGTCAGTGACAATATCCGTATAGTCCGGTCCGTTCGTGTCACAGCCCGAAAGTACGGAACATGACCGGCACTTAGACTACGAACGTCTCAAGGCGTACGTATGCTAAGTAAGCCGAAACCCAGAAATCCAAACCAAGAGATGTAGTAGAGAATAGGAAGAACAATATCAAATCAACCTGTATGAAACATAATATACAACGCCTAAAGGCGAGGATTACAACAAAAATGGAACTCAACCAGCAAGAAACTCAAGAAATATAACATGCTACTCTATAGTCGAAAGAATAACATTACTGGTCTCTATCTCAAAAAATACAAGTTTGGTTGATGGAACTTCTAGATACAACTGAAATATAATATACAATGTATAATGATGGGTAAGATACAATAAACCCACCTACTAGCAAGTCACCCGAAAAGAAACCGTGCCCGCAAAGCCGTAATGAAATCCGTACGGCAACACCTGCAAGAAACTGGGGCACAACGGGGGTGAGTTGCCAACTCGTGAGTAGAAAAAGATCTACGCACAGAAATCGCACAATTAACGCAACCTAGGTCAATGATCATAATATATCCTCAAATATATGAATAACATGTAGCCAATAACAAGGCTAGGGTAAATATCTAACCCGAGTGTAATCTCATGTGCCCGTGTCAGTGCCTCAGGTAGCAATATATCATGTGAATGAGGTATGAATGCATGAAAACAGAATACATGTAAATGAAGAAACTGTTTTCATAAATTAGTGAGATTTCCTTTGTATTTTTAAAATGAGGTATCATAAATGAAATCAGCATCAACAGTGTCTAGCATCGACACAAAACATAAATCTCAATGTCTCAAAACCTCATGCTCCGGCCATCCGGACTGGCCTGTATCATCAAATCTCAGTACCTCAATATCTCGAAATCTCAATGTCTCAATCTCAATATCTAGGGCGCCATCATTCCAGACCGGCCCCTACCATCCATCTCAAGACCACGACGGTATCCCCCGGATATCCGACGCGTCGGGTAAAATCACCGGTAGGTAGTCTCCCCCTGCCAGGCTCATCGTCATCACCACGAGCTTCTTTCCCCGGGGTACCTTACCGGGTCCACCATGTACCCGAAACGGTTCATCCAACTCCTCGAATCGGGTCTCCAAATCCATCAGCAAACTCATGGTGGACGACTCATACATCATGGGAAAAACCGCGCTTTTTATTTAAAAAGAGAAAGAAGAAGTTTGTATATGTTTTGCGGTTTTCCCCAAATCCAGAAAATCTCATGGAAATCCAAATCCAAAACCTCAATAGCACGTAAAAAGTGAATATATGCATGAGAATCCATGAATGCGGCATAACAATGAATAACAGTATGCATGAGGTAGCAGGTAATAACTACAATGTCTAAACTAACATATAAGGCAAGTACACTAATATCATGTCTAAACTATTAGCTAACAGGCTATGTCAAGCAATAATATTTTCTAAGGTGTACGTGACATGGCAATTACCGATGAAGATGTGTGTGAGCCGGCAAGTAAGTGTACGTGGTACATACGCATCATCGGTAATGGTGCTGGTGTCCTAACCACAAGATATCAACAGTAGAATATGAAGCAAAATATAAGCATGTGATGCGGAGCAAACAACAATAATGAGCGGGAGCTGAATACTAGACGCAACGATAACTAATCTGTTTTAACCTAATATAAGTCCTACAATGGTGCCTTTTGAAATAACACGAATCGTGGGGTTTTGAAAATAGGGGCTACGGTGTTTTTAAGAAAAGATACGTTTTTTGAAATATCCGTAGGATCCCTTAGGCTGTCTTTAAAATTACGCACGATTCGTAAGCTTTGAAATAGGTAGGAACCGAATCTAATCTAACAACTAACTAAAAAAAAGGGCTACGCTACAAGCTAGACTACAGGTAAGGAAACCGCATAACATCTGAGTCGATACATATACATACCTGTATATATATTAGTCGGTGATCCCGCCTCAATAATATCATATCCGATACCATATCTATAATCAGATATCCCAAGTCAAGAGTGCGGATCAATCATCAAGATATAGCTCGTACGTAAATCCGTCGTACGGCATCCCCAAATCTGGGTACGGGTCAATATCATATTCCTCACACTATTCCTCTGGTATCCTCTTTATTCAAGATCATAGTCTAGGGCACTAACCTATGTCTAGTACAATACTGATATCGCCTAAGTATGCATGCAGTGTGTAAAAACTACGTCAAGGACCCGCTACAACGTCATGTCGTATCTAAGATACGAACCCTGCTATATCACCGATCTCACGGCCTCAAATCAAATCTCATCGACTCAGTGTAGGGTTCCTAGGCACACTAATGAAGTCTCACAAGCGATCGAACATGGCTAATTCAAATTTTACGGGTGCCTACAAACCCTAATACGGATCGTTAACTAGATAAACTAGGCGATGCAAGCAAGTAAACGGAAATATAGAAATAGGGAAGGGGCTACAACCTTTGTAGATCCGGTCCACCACTTCCTAAGCTCCACGATGATCTCCCTCCGCTGTCCAAATCGAATCCCGAACTCTAGCATCGGCTTCATCGAAGAAATGGGCGGGCTTGATCGTCGGTTTGATGCCGAAGATGATCTACGTCGAGGCATCGCAAACTCGAGCTCCGCCTTCGCCAAGTCAAGAAACCTGTGAAGACAACACACTCTACTACATGGCTAGTAGTAGAGGATGAAGAAATAGGAAGTGGGTAGACTTTAGAATTGGATTTCTCACTCATTTTGGCAAGTTGCCATTGAAGGTTGCAAGCTTTTTCTTTTGTTGAAGAAGAAGAAGATGATGAAAAAGAATATGATAAGTATTAATAATTATCAAATAAAAATGATACTTATCATGATAGTAACCATAGTTATGTGTAGAGAATAAACCTTGGTTAGGGTTAATGGTTAGGTTTAGGAAAAGAACAAGAATGGTCAAGATTTCAACATTTCATGAAGTTTCCACAAAACAACAAAAAAATCCACCATTCTCTTTATCTTTTCCAAAAAGAAATGAATAGATAAATCAATAGATAAATGAATGAGATAAAAGTAAACCCTAACCACTAACTTAACCATTGTTTAATTCTTTACACAAACCTAAGCTTGCATGTATCATCAAACATGATACAATCATGTGCACAAAATATATCACATATACAATGTGCACAAACCAAATGAGTAAATCCATTTAAAGTGAACCAATACTAGTTAATGCAAAGTAATATATCAAATATATAATTATACATTAAATCATTAAATCAACACTTGATTCAATGATCCGGTTATATCGCATATAACCGGCTAGTATCCAATGTATCGGCTTATCGAATCAATCCTTGATTCGATAAATAGGTTATATCGCATACAACCATTCGACACATTCATCGCGAGAATGAAATACGGTATCACATACATGCATTATTCTCGGTCCCGCACATATCTCATATGCGCTCCTATTTCGTTTCGCTTGAGCCAGGAAACCTCTGTGTAGGACTCTAAAGACTCGTCAATACGCCGGCAGCAGATGATGATCATATTAAACACCCACAAGCCGCAAGCGGTCTGCTAAACGTAACGGCCACCCGGGTATTGATCGATCAGAAGATCGACGAGCAAGCCCGCTCACACTCCTGTGAATCCAACCAGTAACACTTAACGTACAGTCCGGTCTGTTCGTTTGATATGTCGCATATCTCGCCTAGGGGTGGTAAACGTCAGACCCCAGTAGCTTGATAAGTCATGCCGACGTGAGGTCCATAACATTCGTGAAACTACTGGTAACACTTACCAGTAGGTCACTGCAACCCTGGCCAGGGATTTCCTGTTATGGCCAGTCGAGCATAGCACAACATCAACCCCCAATACCGGGAGAGACGAATCCCCTCCTATCGCTCATTGCCTCCATGTGAATCGGGACTGTACCCAAAAACCACCTGTTTGCACAACTCAGTAGAGCCGTGGTAGGGTGGAAATCAAAGCACAGTAGGAGACACACAAGACTCTATGACGATCTCGGGTCAACAGACTAAGCTGTACCAGTGTCACCAGAGAACTGCCATCTGACGTGAGGTATAATACCATCTGGGAGTTCTCGGCGAGTCCGTTCAGTGTACCCAGTCTCCACTGAGCACCCGCATACCATCTTCGATGTCAAACACCAATGGATATGGGATCATCCATCGCCCATCGCATGGGTCGAGAAGATATACGCTAGTCTACTCTGGAATATCGATGCCCCGTCTCGATATTCCCTCGACTAGGAACATTTCAAGGATGTACTCATGTACTATCTAGGCCCCACTAGTATGATCTGCATCACAGTCCTGGAAGTCGAGTACACATCCTAAGGGCTTTATCAACATGTAACCAGAGAGACAGAAAGTATACATGTTAAGATAAAGAGCAACCAGATAGCGTACTATCATGTCGAGCAAGAAAGTCCTACCTATATATGTCCCAGCATCCACTACAATGTACATCCAATGTACAGTAATGGCCTCTAGGGCATACATATAACTAACAATCTCCCACTTGCACTAGGGCCATCTATAGCAGTGGTTGCAGTATCTAATACTCAACCATCCCATATGAGTCTCTCTCTGGGAAAAGGCCTTCGTGAGTGGATCCGCTGTGTTGTCCTCTGAGTCTACTCTCCTAACCTCGATCAACCTGGAGATCAACTATCTCCATGATCAGGTGATGCTTCCTCAGAATTGGTCTGGGTCACTGATGGGACCAGGGTTCCAGGGCCGAAGCCACACTTCCATTGTCATACAATGGCAGGAACCTAGTTCATCTTATGAACCAATATACACCCAAACTTCCTCTTTGGTAGTATCTTCAATAGCGATGTTACCAGCCTTTATCGTCTAGTTTGCCACGGTATCTAGCTTGGAACTCTTCCAACATACCGTCCCTTTACTGAGGGTAAAGACAGTGCCTGTGACTGACATTCAGTCGTCTTTATCACCCTGGAACGCTTCCAGTGATTCTCCCCAGGATCGATTGATACCATCTCACTACATCTAGTGAGAATCCTAACATCCAATTACATCTATCTCATAGATGAAAACTCAGGATTTAGGAGGTATCACTTTGATCCTATTTGGAGAATCCTAGTGATAATAGGAGATTGACCGATCGTAGTATAGGAAACTCTTTTCCTATCAAGAGTATGTTGTCTACGTACAATACGAAGATGACCACCTTACTCTCTACTACCCTTTTGTATATACAAGGTTCGTCTACCATTTTGATGAAGTCAAACACTTTGACTATCACATCAAAACAAACGTTCCAACTCCGCGATGCCTGCTTCATTATGTAAAGCAACTTGCACACGTTTCCGCTGCTCCCACTGTTTACGAAGCCCTCTGGCTGTATTCTTATAGACGTTCTCTTCTAAATCAGTATTTAGAAAAGCAGTTATGGCACCCAACCGCCAGATATCGTAGTCATGGTATGTAGCCGTGGTAAGTAGGATCTGGATAGACTTAAGTATAGCTACTGGAAAAAGGTTTCATCATTATCCACGCCTGGTCGATGACGAAAACCTTTAACAAGTCTAGCTTTGAAAGTCTCAACTTTTCCATCTACACCAAGTAATCTTCTCAAGATATACTTGCTCCTGATGGGGATTTAACCCTTCAGATATAGCAACCAAAGTCCATACTTTGTTGGTGTATAAGGATTCCATCTCAGATCGCTAAGCATCCAGCCATTCTTACAGAGTCCCTACTCTTGATGGCCTGCTCGAAACTAGTTGGGTCATCATCTCATGATGCATTCCTTGCTCCCACTGTCATCGAGAAACCGAGGTATCTCTCAGGCGGATGAGGAACCCTACTAGATTGGCGGAGAGGCTGAGGTTCGTCGGGAACTATAGAATCTTATGGTTCTGTCAAATCATCAACTGCAGTTTTGTATAGCTGGAACCTTTCCAGTTCTACAGAACTGATCCTGCCTCGATCTTGTCCGGATTTTGCTTTAAACATAGGTCGGACAACCCCAAATCTTTACTCGCTTAAGAGTTGGGTTCTTCCCATACCATATCTCATATGGAGTGGTAGGCACTGATTTGATTCAAACCTAATTCAATAGGTATGCAGCTTCTCGAGTGCATAACCCCAAAAGGAAATAGGTAACTCAGTAATACTCATCATAGAGCACACCATATCTAATATTGTGCAATTGCTCCGCCCTGATACACCGTTGTGCTGTGGTGTATTCAGAGGAGTAATGCTGAGAGAGAATCTCATTCTCCTTTAGAATAATCCAGGAATTCCATGCACAAGTATTCTCCTCCTTGATCTCATCAAAGGACATAATACTTATACCCGTATTTTGGTTCTCTACTTCTAACTTATATTCTGTGAATATCTCAAAAGGTTCGGACTTATGTTTCAACAGGAACATATGACTGAATCTTGAGAGATTATCAGAGAATATAATGAAGTATAAAGAACCAATCCTGGCATGTGTAGACAGGAGACCTTACATACATCATAATGTATCAGTCCCAAGAGTTTACTAACTCTTTCTCTGCTTCCAGTAAACGGAGCTATGGTCATCTAATCTTTGTGACATGACTGGCAAGTTTCATAAGATGTAAATTCAAACTGATTTAAATATGCATCTAAAATATAACTTCAGCCAGTCGGGTCGCATTGATATGACCTAGTCTACAATGCCTCAAGAATGATTCGTTCATTTCTGAACTCTTCCTCTTGTGTGTGTTCAGTATACAAGGAACTGTAGTTTGAATTAGAACGTCAATGCTTTTAGATAACGTGCCTGAACTGATCAACTTTTGGTATAGGAAATGTTCAAAACATTATCCAACAATACAAAATTATATCATTTCTTTACTAATAAAGAGACTGATATGATTTTGTATATTAGGTTCGGTATCTAATAGCATTTGTTCAGAATCAATGTATTGGTAATACAGGGTGACAGTGACCAACAGACTTGGCTGCAACACTTGCCCCGTTTTCTGCCTCATGAAACTTATCACCCGTTCTCAGTTTTTCTACCTTTTTGTAGCCCTATGTAACATATTACATATCTGGGATCCTGATCCGGTATCATATACCCAGGATTCAGAGGATACTGAGAAACAGTTCTTTGTAATAAATACACCTGAAGGAAATGCATCTCATGCACTTTCTTCGTTTGGGCGGCATGGGAACCCTGGCATTCCCCTATTTCCTGCTCTGTCTTGTAACAATTATAAGTTGGAGCGGGACCAACGTTCCCCAGCTCAGTATAACAAGCGGGTTCGGTCAATAATCCATATTATTATCTTGATTAAGGAGTGATATGGTCGCTACCTGGAGAGAGAGAGAAGAAAACACTCTGCGTGCGCTCTTGCAAGATCAGATTGGTTATATATTTTATCTAATCAGGATGGCTCCCACTGTTTTTATCAAATCTTCCTTCAAACCTTAAAAGGAAAGACTAGCCGGGATTAATTACACTCTACAAGTTTGCCAATCTTTCAGCCAGGCCAGTGTCGGTACTTTGAGGGAGGTTCCCCGTGCTTTCGCATGGACCTAATTACTGTAAACCTCGTTTTCCCAGAGGCGTAACCCCGTTGACACCTTTATAGACACCTACTTGATCGGCTAATTGCAAAGTGCAAAACTCTCCCAGGAGTAACAATTACTCGCAGTGGGTATCGGGATCCAACTATCACATAGAAGGTATGCAATCTCATTGCAAATTCCAACACTTGAAACTCCCGATTAAGGTTTTTACCCCTAGCACCTATGACCTTAACTATGGTCAACAAATCATAAGTACTAGTCAAGTTCTACCCGTCATTTCGTGATTAATCAGACCCACCCACATGACCCTTAACTAAGGTCAACAAAGTCACGCGACTGTCCTAACTAATCGCATCATATGCGGTGTAGGAAGACATCACTTAGCTACCGTACACTGTGCCTTGACTATGGTCAACAAACACAGCACGAATACTAAGTACTCTACTTCCTAAAATGACGGAGGGTTGCGGCTGGTTTTTGTGAAAACCTTTAACGATTTGAACTTGATCTCGTTGCGGAATCAAATGGTTTTTAAATGGAATGTTTTTCGAAGCTTTTCTAGTTTTGCTAAAGGGGTCACTCCCGGTGAAGGGATCGTCGGCCCTTTCCTCGTCGAATGAGGTGCGGGATATATCATATATATCACTGTGCAAAGCAGAAACTGTAGAAGCGATCAAAAGACAAACCGAGGGTTGTAGCATCTGCCAGTTATTGCTAAAGGAGTCACTCCCGGTGAAGGGATCTCGGTCCTTTCCTTATCGAATAAGGTGCAGGATGTTCTACAAGGAACACCACGATGCAAAGCAAGAACTGTAGCTACCTGTTTTATTTTGAAATTCGATTCCACAACATCAATTAGGTTTAATTTCTTTCATTAATCTCATTAATGAATATCCCATCATTTAAGTCCACCTAACCATCACAGATAAATATAACGTACGCTTATGCCATCCGCATTCGCCTCGATGTCCCGTCTGCACCGTTAGGTTAGGTAACTAACGCCAGAGCGAGGCAGGGCTAGCGCGGGTGTAAAACATAAGCAACGTCTATATAATATATCATATATACTATATATAATACCTGTCACAGAACATCATATGATCACATCACAGATAAATCACAGCAGAAGAAACATATGAAATATTGGATATACTAGGACGTCCGTGTTTTCAATACGAGCCAGTATAAAACACGGATTCCATGGTCGTGATGAATAGCCAATCCCACACCCCTAGACCCCTACAAGAGCGGCAAGCAACTCTACCAATTCTAGGGTTAGGAGACCCGGACTCGACTCCTCGAGTTGGTCTCCCACTGGACCCCAGAACCCGGTTACTTGTGCTCCCCTCCTTGGGTCTATCCTAGTGCAGAAAAGTAAATAATATACATCAACGGTGACAACTTCCGCAACCTGGAAGTGCCCCAATAAAAGAATATTACATACAAGTTTTTACATGAATGAAAATGGAAAAACACTCATCTCACATAAAACCCCCCGGCTATTCAAACACGACGATCCAATATAACATATCCAGCAACACATAACATCACATGTCATCAACGTAAGTAAATATGCGCATCCCAATTGCCGTTGACATATAGCAACGAAACCGGCGATATCACATATTACACTTACGGTCACATAAAAGAAAGTGTAAAACTACAACAGTTGGAATCCGCAACCACCTCAGACATCTCATGCCTGACCAAATGAATTACTTAGACATCGCATGCCTAACAATTAAAAACCCCGCATTTTAGTCTCATAGTCGAAAACACTTTTCAATACCAAGTCGGGCAATTCAACAGGATTCCCGACATTCTGATCGAATGCTCGTCGCAAACTTTAGTAGGCGGCCGCACCCCCGACGCCGTCGACAAAGTGTACCAAGGCGGAACACCGCTGCCGTGAGCACCCGGACGGATGCTTTCGGCGACAGGGTTCTCCTACAGTCACATGGTCGGGGTTATGGAGTGAGGCTTTCTATAAAGTTTACCCGGCGAGTATCCACGTACGCTACGTCATTGCGACGGACTTTTGATCACATCAAAATTCCGTGGCAACCGATCAAGTGAGACTAAACAGCTATGTTTATAATATTCATTCAGTTATCTCATAACTGCTTGTGAATTCCAATTATTGTATCACATTCCGGATAAGATAGAAAATGTTAAACTTTCCGATCGAACAATCGAACACCCAAGTTTTCCCGATCAACCGAATGAAATAAGTTCAAAGACATTCACTTCATGCCTCAGTACCAACGGTCCAGCCGTAGAAGGGTCAAGCCAACGCCTCACATGTGACACGCCGTACTGCCCCAAACCCTAAGGTTCAAAGGGAAGTTCAAGACGGTCACATAATCGAGTTAAGGTTTGTTGTCTTCTAGAGGGACCATCGCGTTACTTGCACTACTTGGAACTTCCTTATACCACAGAAAAATCCAACACTTGGAAATTTCCCGGCAGGGGAAAAGGTGGGTATTTATGTCCGGTCGAAATTTTTAACATATTCTAAAATATCCGAAAAACACATAGACAAAATTAGACAATCCGATCGAATGAACGAACTCCCAATACAACCCAAAAAACTCAACTCTTGATTTCAGATAAAAAAAAATTCCCAGGAAAACCAACACTGCAAAATAGGAATTACTGTGCAAAATTGAATGCCTAATAAGACAAAACGGCCGCGGAACAGCCGCATTAGCATGCTAATAGCGCGGTTACGCCGCACTTTTGAGGGATCATTAGTTACTTTTTGCACCGTAATTCTTAGAATTTCCTGCTGATATTTCTGCATATTTTTAATTCTCAAAAATCCACGAATTTCAAAAATGTACAGAGAGCATTCTAGGGTTTGAGTTTTGGTTCGATCGGACTTCTAATTCCTTCTACGCATCGCCTAAGGCTCTAGCTAGGCTCTGATACCACTGTAGGGTTCCTAGGCACACTAATGAAGTCTCACAAGCGATCGAACATGACTAATTCAAATTTTACGGGTGCCTACAAACCCTAATACGGATCGTTAACTAGATAAACTAGGCGATGCAAGCAAGTAAACGGAAAAATAGAAATAGGGAAGGGGCTACAACCTTTGTAGATCCGGTCCACCACTTCCTAAGCTCCACGATGATCTCCCTCCGCTGTCCAAATCGAATCCCGAACTCTAGCATCGGCTTCATCGAAGAAATGGGCGGGCTTGATCGTCGGTTCGATGCCGAAGATGATCTACGTCGAGGCATCGCAAACTCGAGCTCCGCCTTCGCCAAGTCAAGAAACCTGTGAAGACAACACACTCTACTACATGGCAAGTAGTAGAGGATGAAGAAATAGGAAGTGGGTAGACTTTAGAATTGGATTTCTCACTCATTTTGGCAAGTTGCCATTGAAGGTTGCAAGCTTTTTCTTTTGTTGAAGAAGAAGAAGATGATGAAAAAGAATATGATAAGTATTAATAATTATCAAATAAAAATGATACTTATCATGATAGTAACCATAGTTATGTGTAGAGAATAAACCTTGGTTAGGGTTAATGGTTAGGTTTAGGAAAAGAACAAGAATGGTCAAGATTTCAACATTTCATGAAGTTTCCACAAAACAACAAAAAAATCAACCATTCTCTTTATCTTTTCCAAAAAGAAATGAATAGATAAATCAATAGATAAATGAAGGAGATAAAAGTAAACCCTAACCACTAACTTAACCATTGTTTAATTCTTTACACAAACCTAAGCTTGCATGTATCATCAAACATGATACAATCATGTGCACAAAATATATCACATATACAATGTGCACAAACCAAATGAGTAAATCCATTTAAAGTGAACCAATACTAGTTAATGCAAAGTAATATATCAAATATATAATTATACATTAAATCATTAAATCAACACTTGATTCAATGATCCGGTTATATCGCATATAACCGGCTAGTATCCAATGTATCGGCTTATCGAATCAATCCTTGATTCGATAACTAGGTTATATCGCATACAACCATTCGAAACATTCATCGCGAGAATGAAATACGGTATCACATACATGCATTATTCTCGGTCCCGCACATATCTCATATGCGCTCCTATTTCGTTTCGCTTGAGCCAGGAAACCTCTGTGTAAGACTCTAAAGACTCGTCAATACGCCGGCAGCAGATGATGATCATATCAAACACCCACAAGCCGCAAGCGGTCTGCTAAACGTAACGGCCACCCGGGTATTGAGCGATCAGAAGATCGACGAGCAAGCCCGCTCACACTCCTGTGAATCCAACCAGTAACACATAACGTACAGTCCGGTCTGTTCGTCTGATATATCGCATATCTCGCCTAGGGGTGGTAAACGTCAGACCCCAGTAGCTTGATAAGTCATGCCGACGTGAGGTCCATAACATTCGTGAAACTACTGGTAACACTTACCAGTAGGTCACTGCAACCCTGGCCAGGGAATTCCTGTTATGGCCAGTCGAGCATAGCACAACATCAACCCCCAATACCGGGAGAGACGAATCCCCTCCTATCGCTCATTACCTCCATGTGAATCGGGACTGTACCCAAAAACCACCTGTTTGCACAACTCAGTAGAGCCGTGGTAGGGTGGAAATCAAAGCACAGTAGGAGACACACAAGACTCTATGACGATCTCGGGTCAACAGACTAAGCTGTACCAGTGTCACCAGAGAACCGCCATCTGACGTGAGGTATAATACCATCTGGGAGTTCTCGGCGAGTCCGTTCAGTGTACCCAGTCTCCACTGAGCACCCGCATACCATCTTCGATGTCAAACACCAATGGATATAGGATCATCCATCGCCCATCGCATGGGTCGAGAAGATATACGCTAGTCTACTCTGGAATATCGATGCCCCGTCTCGATATTCCCTCGACTAGGAACATTTCAAGGATGTACTCATGTACTATCCAGGCCCCACTAGTATGATCTGCATCACAGTCCTGGAAGTCGAGTACACATCCTAAGGGCTTTATCAACATGTAACCAGAGAGACAGAAAGTATACATGTTAAGATAAAGAGCAACCAGATAGCGTACTATCATGTCGAGCAAAAATTCCTACCTATATATGTCCCAGCATCCACTACAATGTACATCCAATGTACAGTAATGGCCTCTAGGGCATACATATAACTAACACTCAGCTCAATCCCAAGTATCATCCTCAAATCCGTATGTGAACACATAGTCCCATACCCATGTGTACCCATAACTATAAAGAATCCCATGAGCACATATCAATAGGAATGTATGCAAGTATGTATGTGTGTATGTGTAGTGCAACACTACCCTAGGGTTCGCGACACTAAAATAATCCAACACACCAATATCCATCATAAACATCGTTATTAATCCCAATAACATATAATAAATTTTTGGTGTGTATACGCATCCGTATACACCACCACGGACTGCGGGGGTGCTATACGCCATTCACCCGACTTCTCCCCGTAGATATAAATCTACTTACCTGGTCCTCGCTAACCGGTGCCGATGTCGCCACGCGCTTGCTTGTCGTCTCGAAGTCCACATGGGGTTACCTACATATCATAACGCACCATATCGCATTAAAACTAAATTCAAAATCGAAACGGCATACGAAAATCAAATCGGCACGCGTATCACGCATAGGTCCAAACCTATCGCCTACGCATGCAAGAATAGTCAAACCAACCCTCGATGTCGATGTACAAACGTCAAAACATCGAGAAAAATCCAATCACACTCATTTGCACATTCACGAACACTAATTTTAATATAAACTAGGTTAAAACTCACAAAAACCCCAATTTCACTCAAAAAGTCATTTTTCCGAAAATCTAGCAAGCACAATTCGCCGTTTTTGTACAAAACATGATGTTTAAATGAATGTAGCGGCCAATATACTTATTAAATATCTTAAATAAGTCATAGAAACAATTTCCGGAATTTAATCTCATTAAATTCCAAAAACCCTAATATTCTAGTTTACAAAAATACCCTTTTTAACAATTTCAAAGCATAAATGCATAAACAACAATCTAGCTTAGATTTGCATGATCTAAAGTATTAAACCACACTTAATAAAGTTAATGAAGTCATGAAAAACCTAAACACATTTTTAATCCTATGTATTTAACCAAATTCAAAAATCTAGTAGGCAAATTAGCACATTAACACAATTTTTTTAAACTAACCATTAGCACTAGCTACTAATCTTGTATTAACATGACAAAAAGCCTAAATATAACACACAATCATACACCAATTTTACAAAACCCTAACTTGCATTCAAATTCATAACTTGATTTCCAAAACTTGCAATTAAACTCATATATCCAAATTAACACTTAATTAAATTAGCTTAAGAAATTAGTAACCAATTAAGCAACAAAAATGTTTAGAATTATACCCAAAAATATTTGAAGATCCACAAGCATCCATGGCCTCCCAAAATGCTCTCTTTTCACAAAGATCCATGCTATACGGGCTAAGCTAAAATGGGTAGGTGTCGGATTTGGGTTTTGGGATTTTTTTTGATGGATTTGAGGCAATTTTTGATGAAGTTTGAAGAGAAAAGAGAAGGGAATTGGGGGGGGGGGGGGGGCGGGCTGCTGCTGCTGTAGGAGGGGGGGCTGCTGGAATGGGAGTGGGAGAGGAGAGAGAGGGAGGTAGAGAAAGTAGGGGAAGAAGTCAAAGTCAAGGTAAGGTCAAAAGTCCACCTAATTCACCCATTTTCTTTTCTTTTCTTTCATATCTTTTCCTTTGAAAATCAAGTGGGGAAAAATATGATGGCTGCTGAATTCAGCCATGGGGAGGAGTAAGTGGGGGTGTGTGGGTGTGGGTACGGGTGTGGGGTGATGAAAAATGATAAATACAATACCCCAAGCATCCATTTACGCTAAAAAAAGCCTTTTTTCTTCAATAATTTCTAAACCGTTTTGGCAAATGATTTTGTTCCAAAAACTACATGATAAAATTTTATTTAATGTTTTATGATGCACAAAATTTGTTTCAACTCATTCCAATTTGTAATTTTCCCTAATTAAATGTATTAGTGACGGCTTAAAATAATAATAAAATAATATTTTTTCAGAAAATTTGAAATTTCACCAGCGGCTCAATAAACACCAAATAATAGCAATTACATAGCTAGAATATGTATATTTAATTTTTATAATAAGATATTTGTATTTTGACTTTTTACAGAAAACCCCCTTATTTTACCGATTTTTTTCGAAATTTCACCGAAACGATTTTCAAAACGTTACAATCTTCCCACCTTAAAGAAATTCGGTCCCCGAATTTAAATTCAAACTCCCCCAAATACTAAAACATCTAAGAAAAACCATCAAGTCGTCGGGGCTCCGAAATTGTAACTACATAAAAAAAATCGTAGCTCAGCGCATGCGCTTGAAAAATGAGCATATAACTCAAATTGAAACTCCGTCAAGCATCCCGCAATCATCGGAGTCATGGAGAAGACATCAATGCCAAAGCCAAATCAAAACCAATATGACATAACTCGAAACTATACCTGTAAATATCGAATCTATATCTGTAAGTATCTGAAGAAAATGCATGCCAAATCTCTTTAAGTCGCTGTGCAACGCGTATAACACTGCACAGTGGCGGACGTCTATCATAAGAAAATAACTATATACATATATACCTTTGTTTGAAATGTACGTTTCGCCGTTTTGGAAACAATTTAGAAGGGTCTCCTTATTTTAAACATTTCGTGTCATATCAGACACGTAGGTAAATACTGAGGCTATAGCTCGCTTTCTGGAAATCCCTTCAATAACTATCAATGCATGCAAAATATATTCAGGTACTGTCCTCTGACTAGTCCTGCTCAGTATGAAAACACATAGCAATATCATAAAAACGTACTGCTCTATACGAAATCAATCCCCAAAATATGCACATGAATGCTACGTGCGTCTGGTGCGCACGGACATCAAAATCCACGAATATGCCATACATGCGCACAGAAACAACATCTATGTGCATCGGGTGTGCACGAAACATCTGTCGTAGGCAACATGTGTGCCTGACAACAAAATCAGGTGCATCTGACATGCACGAAAAATCTCGAATTAGTGCATCTGGTGTGCACCAAATCGCATCTCGTAACAGGCGCCCAACATGCGCTAAAAATCGAAATCTGGTGCATCCATCATGCACAAAATCTACTCAACTGTATGAAACCCATAAAATCATAAACATGAGAAACCAAGGCACGAAAATGATGTCAAGTCCAACAACTGTGCAAAATCGTAAATCCTCAATCATCAAAATCAAATTATGCGAATAAATCACCCAAAACATCGAAATCAAATATGGCGGAATAGTACCGCTCAAGCGCATCCTCTAAGAATCTCGGGCCAACTGTCGCGGTCACTGGTGGGACGTCTCGTTGATGATCATGAACTCTAGCCTGCTGCTGTGCGTAACAATGATCACTCCTGGGTCCAAGTCTTCTCTATGAATTGTCAATATCACGATCAATCGGCTCATCGGCCCTGTCGGATGTGCTAACGGGGACGATTCCGTTCTGGCACTTCTCTGGTCATCTCTCGGGCAGTCATCGCGACCACTCGTAAAGCAGCATGTCACTATCGTCGGTCTCTGGCTCTCTGAATGTACATGACACATCTGATCCTGGATGCAAGTATTATTGCAGCAGTGTCTTGGAAGGAATCCTGCTCAAGGTCTCTTCCAAGTCTCATCTCTGCCAAATGTCCAGGAGTCATCGTCCTTACCATGTCTGCTTCTTGCTTCGTAACGGCTGCATATTCAGCGCGACTCTTTTTGGAAGGTATATCCAATAACAATGCCTCGGTATGCGCATCGCATCTCTGATGTCAGCGGAAGGGAACGTCATCATATCCAGATCGTGTACGAACCTCTTACTCCATTTTTCTCTAATGTCGACCGCTTCGGACTCGTCTGGTCGTGGCTGCATGGACTGAGCATCCAACGGCTATCCTCGTATCTGGAGTCTCCCAAGAATTGCATCTCTCCATCTAGCATCCGAATTAAGTCGAGCCATCCGATCGATTCGTCAAAACCTCATAATCCCCCAAGAGATCAACATCTTGGGTACGGTATAATAGTATCGAGTACATACCACAGCATCGGTGGTCCAGCTGTAAAAGGGCAAACCCAAGCCTCACTAATGGCGCCGCAGAACTGCCGCAAACCCTAAGGTTCAAAGGCTTTCACACGGTCATTAAGTCGAGTTAGGGTTTCATTCTTCTGGAGGGACCATAGAATTGCCTGCATGTCTTTCCGAATACTTTAAACTTGGAATAATAGGTTACTGACATTCGATCATCTCTGTTGACTCTCAACGTCTCCGCGTGAAGTCGTCTCTAGCTGGAATCAATCTATCTGATGACCTCGCAACGGGGTAGCGAACAATCCACATATCCTAGTCATTCATCCTCGGTGACTAGTGATCTCCTATAATCTTTTAGTACAATCTCGTACTGCAATAGCTCCAACATCTGGGCAAAATCCCGTCGTTCGCAGCAATAACTGGCTCACTCGTCTGCACGCTGAACAGTGCCTCAATCATCATGAATGAGCAATACATCAACGATCATCAGTATCTGGCTGGCCTCTGTCAGTGGCTCAATCCTCTAGTGTTGATCGGCATGTCCAAGTAATCTCATACAGCGATCCATCAAACGCTCGTGGTGCAAAACACAATCAAGACACATCTCTGCAAACGTGTGTCTCTGGAATAATGCTCTGGTCAGTCCTTGTTCGTAACGAGCTCATGCTGACTGCAACTCTAACCGTAGTTCTCCCTTCCCGTAATCGTGGCGGCAAAACCATAACTGATACCGATGAGGCTAGATCAGGAAGGAATATGATACTGAAAAAAAAATGTACATCCTAAGGCTCTTTAAGTGGAGTGGCGTGTCGTAAATATGCCGCGGAACATACCAACGGTACGTCACTCTACTTTAGTCACCTATTCCATCAACCAAGGGTCATCCTATACTCCTAAGGTAAAAACCTAACGCTCTGATACCAACTTTGTCACAGCCCGAAAGTACGGAACATGACCGGCACTTAGACTACGAACGTCTCAAGGCGTACGTATGCTAAGTAAGCCGAAACCCAGAAATCCAAACCAAGAGAAGTAGTAGAGAATAGGAAGAACCATATCAAATCAACCTGTATGCAACATAATATACAACGCCTAAAGGCTAGGATCACAACAGAAATGGAACTCAACCAGCAAGAAACTCAAGAAATATAACAAGCTACTCTATGGTCGAAAGAATAACATTACTGGTCTCTATCTCAAAAAATACAAGTTTGGTTGAAGGAACTTCTAGATACAACTGAAATATAATATACAAGGTATAATGATGGGTAAGATACAATAAACCCACCTACTAGCAAGTCACCCGAAAAGAAACCGTGCCCGCAAAGCCGTAATGAAATCCGTACGGCAACACCTGCAAGAAACTGGGGCACAACGGGGGTGAGTTGCCAACTCGTGAGTAGAAAAAGATCTACGCAAAGAAATCACACAAATAACGCAACCTAGGTCAATGATCATAATATATCCTCAAATATATGAATAACATGTAGCCTATAACAAGGCTAGGGTAAATATCTAACCCGAGTGTAATCTCATGTGCCCGTGTCAGTGCCTCAGGTAGCAATATATCATGTGAATGAGGTATGAATGCATAAAAACAGAATACATGTAAATGAAGAAACTGTTTTCATAAATTAGTGAGATTTCCTTTGTATTTTTAAAATGAGGTATCATAAATGAAATCAGCATCAACAGTGTCTAGCATCGACACAAAACATAAATCTCAATGTCTGAAAACCTCATGCTCCGGCCATCCGGACTGGCCTGTATCATCAAATCTCAGTACCTCAATATCTCGAAATCTCAATGTCTCAATCTCAATATCTAGGGCGCCGTCAGTCCAGACCGGCCCCTACCGTCCATCTCAAGACCACGACGGTATCCTCCGGATATCCGACGCGTCGGGTAAAATCACCGGTAGGTAGTCTCCCCCTGCCAGGCTCATCGTCATCACCACGAGCTTCTTGCCCCGGGGTACCTTACCGGGTCCACCATGTACCCGAAACGGTTCATCCAACTCCTCGAATCGGGTCTCCAAATCCATCAGCAAACTCATGTTGGACGACTCATACATCATGGGAAAAACCGCGCTTTTTATTTAAAAAGAGAAAGAAGAAGTTTGTATATGTTTTGCGGTTTTCCCCAAATCCAGAAAATCTCATGGAAATCCAAATCCAAAACCTCAATAGCACGTAAAAAGTGAATATATGCATGAGAATCCATGAATGCGGCATAACAATGAATAACAGTATGCATGAGGTAGCAGGTAATAACTACAATGTCTAAACTAACATATAAGGCAAGTACACTAATATCATGTCTAAACTATTAGCTAACAGGCTATGTCAAGCAATAATATTTTCTAAGGTGTACGTGACATGGCAATTACCGATGAAGATGTGTGTGAGCCGGCAAGTAAGTGTACGTGGTATATACGCATCATCGGTAATGGTGCTGGTGTCCTAACCACAAGATATCAACAGTAGAATATGAAGCATAATATAAGCATGTGATTCGGAGCAAACAACAATAATGAGCGGGAGCTGAATACTAGACGCAATGATAACTAATCTGTTTTAACCTAATATAAGTCCTACAATGGTGCCTTTTGAAATAACACGAATCGTGGGGTTTTGAAAATAGGGGCTACGGTGTTTTTAAGAAAAGATACGTTTTTTAAAATATCCGTAGGATCCCTTAGGCTGTCTTTAAAATTACGCACGATTCGTAAGCTTTGAAATAGGTAGGAACCGAATCTAATCTAACAACTAACTAAACTAAAGGGCTACGCTACAAGCTAGACTACAGGTAAGGAAACCGCCTAACATCTGAGTCGATACATATACATACCTGTATATATATTAGTCGGTGATCCCGCCTCAATAATATCATATCCGATACCATATCTATAATCAGACATCCCAAGTCAAGAGTGCGGATCAATCATCAAGATATAGCTCGTACGTAAATCCGTCGTACGGCATCCCCAAATCTGGGTACGGGTCAATATCATATTCCTCACACTATTCTTCTGGTATCCTCTTTATCCAAGATCATAGTCTAGGGTACTGACCTATGTCTAGTACAATACTGATATCGCCTAAGTATGCATGCACGTGTGTAAAAACTACGTCAAGGACCCGCTACAACGTCATGTCGTATCTAAGATACGAACCCTGCTATATCACCGATCTCACGGCCTCAAATCAAATCTCATCGACTCAGCTCAATCCCAAGTATCATCCTCAAATCCGTATGTGAACACATAGTCCCATACCCATGTGAACCCATAACTATAAAGAATCCCATGAGCACGTATCAATAGGAATGTAAGCAAGTATGTATGTGTGTATGTGTAGTGCAACACTACCCTAGGGTTCGCGACCCTAAAATAATCCAACACACCAATATCCATCCTAAACATCGTTATTAATCCCAATAACATATAATAAATTGTTGGTGTGTATACGCATCCGTATACACCACCACGGACTGCGGGGGTGTTATACGCCATCCACCCGACTTCTCCCCGTAGATATAAATCTACTCACCTGGTCCTCGCTAGCCGGTGCCGATGTCGCCACGCGCTTGCTTGTCGTCTCGAAGTCCACATGGGGTTACCTACATATCATAACGCACCATATCGCATTAAAACTAAATTCAAAATCGAAACGGCATACGAAAATCAAATCGGCACGCGTATCACGCATAGGTCCAAACCTATCGCCTACGCATGCAAGAATAGTCAAACCAACCCTAGATGTCGATGTACAAACGTCAAACCATCGAGAAAAATCCAATCACTCATTTGCACATTCACGAACACTAATTTTAATATAAACTAGGTTAAAACTCACAAAAACCCCAATTTCACTCAAAAAGTCATTTTTCCGAAAATCTAGCAAGCACAATTCGCCGTTTTTGTACAAAACATGATGTTTAAATGAATGTAGCGGCCAATATACTTATTAAATATCTTAAATAAGTCATAGAAACAATTTCCGGAATTTAATCTCATTAAATTCCAAAAACCCTAATATTCTAGTTCACAAAAATACCCTTTTTAACAATTTCAAAGCAAAAATGCATAAACAACAATCTAGCTTAGATTTGCATGATCTAAAGTATTAAACCACACTTAATAAAGTTAATGAAGTCATGAAAAACCTAAACACATTTTTAATCCCAAGTATTTAACCAAATTCAAAAATCTAGTAGGCAAATTAGCACATTAACACAATTTTTTTAAACTAACCATTAGCACTAGCTACTAATCTTGTATTAACATGACAAAAAGCCTAAATATAACACACAATCATACACCAATTTTACAAAACCCTAACTTGCATTCAAATTCATAACTTGAATTCCAAAACTTGCAATTAAACTCACATATCCAAATTAACACTTAATTAAATTAGCTTAAGAAATTAGTAACCAATTAAGCAACAAAAATGTTTAGAATTATACCCAAAAATATTTGAAGATCCACAAGCATCCATGGCCTCCCAAAATGCTCTCTTTTCACAAAGATCCATGCTATACGGGCTAAGCTAAAATGGGTAGGAGTCGGATTTGGGTTTTGGGATTTTTTTGATGGATTTGAGGCAATTTTTGATGAAGTTTGAAGAGAAAAGAGAAGGGAATTGGGGGGGGGGGGGGGCTGCTGCTGCTGTAGGAGGGGGGGCTGCTGGAATGGGAGTGGGAGAGGAGAGAGAGGGAGGTAGAGAAAGTGGGGGAAGAAGTCAAAGTCAAGGTAAGGTCAAAAATCCACCTAATTCACCCATTTTCTTTTCTTTTCTTTCATATCTTTTCCTTTGAAAATCAAGTGGGGAAAAATATGATGGCTGCTGAATTCAGCCATGGGGAGGAGTAAGTGGGGGTGTGTGGGTGTGGGTACGGGTGTGGGGTGATGAAAAATGATAAATACAATACCCCAAGCATCCATTTACGCTAAAAAAAACCCTTTTTTCTTCAATAATTTCTAAACCGTTTTGGCAAATGATTTTATTCCAAAAACTACATGATAAAATTTTATTTAATGTTTTATGATGCACAAAATTTGTTTCAACTCATTCCAATTTGTAATTTTCCCTAATTAAATGTATTAGTGACGGCTTAAAATAATAATAAAATAATATTTTTTCAGAAAATTTGAAATTTCACCAGCGGCTCAATAAACACCAAATAATAGCAATTACATAGCTAGAATATGTATATTTAATTTTTATAATAAGATATTTGTATTTTGACTTTTTACAGAAAACCCCCTTATTTTACCGATTTTTTTTCTAAATTTCACCGAAACGATTTTCAAAACGTTACACTTCGTCTATGAGCATCGCATGGCGGGCCTAGGGGGTTGGTAAAAGTCAGACCCCCAAAAACGGTACAAGTCGTGTAGGAGTGTAGCCCAGAACACCCTGAGATACTACTGGAATACCTACCAGTAAATCTCCTGCTTTGGCCAAGGACTTCGTGTAATGGATCTCCTAGACACAGCACGACCTCACCCCCAATACCGAGAGAGTCGAACCCCTGCCGATCCGCTCACTGCCTCCATGTGGCTCGGGACTCTGCCCAACTAAACCTGTTTGCACGACTCCTTTGAGCCGTGGTAGGGTAGTAATCAAAGTACAGTAGGAACTCACATGAGGCAAATGACGATCTTAGGTCGATGAACTAACCTGTACACATGTCACCAGGGAACTGCAATCTGACGTCAGGTATAATACCAACTAGCATGTTCCCGGCCAGTCCTGCCCGGTGTACTCATAACCCAATGAGCACCTGTATACATCTTAGGTGAACCAACTGACACCAGTAGCTTGTGAGACCGGCCACCGCCCCTCGTCGGGGTCTCGACTGTATACACTAGTCTACTATCGATGCCCTGTCTCGAAAACTCCCACGACTAGGGACCTTTTAAGGATGTGCTTATAGACCCCAGCTCCCACATATATGATCGCCATCATACTGCTGGCCGTCAAGCAAGAATCCTAAGGGCTCTATCAATGTGCAATAGTGACCAGTAAGGTTACCTAAAGCAGTACGCGATGATAAAGATAAACCAGATAGCATACTATCATCTTGAGTAAGACTGTCCTACCGGCATAGGTCCTCCCTCAATCATTGCAATCACGTGCCTGTGATCCAATAATTAACTCTGAGGGCACTATCTCCAACAACTTGCGCTCACCAGAGCGTGACACGTGTCACCTCCACATAGACTTGCGCCTTGCGCTCCTCAATTGGCGCAAAGCGCCTGACAAGCCACGTGGCATTCTGTCAGACTGATTAATGCAGCGCAGTGATAAAGGGCAGGACCCAATTAAGAGGTCCAATGGACCAAAACAAATGCTCTGCATTATAAAAAAAAAGGGAACAAAGCCCAATTTAATAGGCATAACAGGCCAGAATAAAATGCAATGCAGAGCCCAAACAAAGGTCTGTCAGACCAAAACAGATGTTGTGCATCATTTTAAAAAAAGGGCAGAGCCCAAATAAAGGTCTAATAGACCAAACAAAATGCCATGCATTATTAAACAAGGGCAGAGCCCAATCAAAGGCCTAATAGGCCAGACAAATAAAAATTATTGAATATTCTCAACTGGACTTAGCCCAATACTGGCTGTAAGTCCTCAAATTAAATTGAGCTGAGCACAACTGCTCTCTTAAACCAATTTACACCCGGTTCAATGGTACATCTCCGAACTCCTCCAATATGTTTCGTTGTAATCCTTCAACGTCTTCAGAGAGGTGACGGGTCCCGACAACCACACATCGATACGAACTGCGGGGTCCTTAAACTCATGGACCGAAACGTCCTTAAACTAATATTCGTCCCAAAATGGGAACGTTGGACCGAAATGTCCTTAAACTAATGTTCGTCCCCAAATGGGAATGATGGACCACCATGTCCCTAAACTGGAAATCGACCGCAATGTCATTAAACAAAACAATAAAGCCAATTTCTCTCTTGTCGGATCCAAACGATCCCGTTAAGTTGATCTTAGTCTGAAGATTAGGCTAACGTATCCTTAACAAAAGTTTAAGTTGATCTTAGCCTTAAATAGGGCTAACGTATCCTTAAACCAAAATCCCAAACCCAAATCTAAGAAAATACGGATTTGGACTAATCCACGTCCTACGGGCGACGACATAAATTAGTCTCCGTATGCATCCACGGGCAACCACAAACAAAACAAACACCCACGACACGAAGTGAAATTCTGGAGAAGGAGAAAGTTGCTACTGCGGTGCGGTAGCGTAATTAACTGCATGGGCTTGCGCCTGCAGGGAAGTGCGTCCCCACAATCAAAAAACCCTCAAGCGAAGGGGAATCTGACGAAGTCTGCTATATCGGCCGCATCCGTCTAAACCTCCGATACACGGTGCCATGAATCAACTTGGCATCTTCGGAGAGGTGGAAGGATAAAACCAAATAGCATCTGCCCCGATCTCAGGCAAGACAAACCTACGCGGTCGCGTCTCTGTGTTCGGTGGGGAACACTCATGGGCCATGTTAGACTGTATAACATATAAATTGTTGGTTATGGTGACTATATTGAGAAATCTAAGAACGGGATAGTTACTGACGAAGGAGAAAATCCGTGTATATGCTTTGTGTGTGCGTTTGTCGTTGAAAAAAATAAATTATCGAACGTATGTTAATCGATAGACGGGGACTAAGCGGCGCTTTTAGTTTCATATATGAGTATCGATGATAATAGGAAAGTTCCATATTATCATCGAGTATCATATATTGGTTTTAACTTGAACATCTTGAATCACTCTCTAATAATGCGTTTGTTGTGTATTCTTGTTGTGTGTGTGTATTTCGGCTGTCAGGGGTAAGGCTTCTATCCCATTAAGAATGTATAGAGCGAACACCCATTCGCTTGTGCTTTCAACCGTTTCGAGTAAATTTCGGCAGCAACTCCCCGCTGTTCTTCGAGTACACTGTAACAGAATATATAATCATATCAAAGCTGTGAAACAACGTTGAAATGAACATCTAATCTATCTTTGTACACGGAGAACCAGCAGAAAGGTACCGACGAAATATCTTGAAACGGATGAAAACACAAGTGAATGAAGGTGTTTGCTTTATACATTCCTAACTTTTCCACACGGGACAAATCTATCGGTTATCATACGATTGAATCTTCTTGTCACATACACTATACGACGGTTGTTAGTATCGAGCTATACCGTCCGATATTTAACAACTTTCGTATAGTTCTATGCCACGACGAACATCGAACGTATGTTAACCGATAGACGAGGACTAAGTGACGCTTTTAGTTTCATATATGAGTATCGATGGAATAAGAAAGTTCCATATTATCATCGAGTATCATATAATGGTTTTAACTTGAACATCTTGAATCACTCTCTAATGATGCGTTTGTTGTGTATTCTTGTTGTGTGTGTGTGTTTCGGCTGTCGGGGGTAAGGCTTCTATCCAATTAAGAATGTATAGAGCGAACACCCATTCGCTTTTGCTTTCAACCGTTTCGAGTAAATTTCTGCAGCACCTTCCCGCTGTTCTCCGAGTACACTGTAATAGAATAGATAATCATTTCAAATCTATGAAACAACGTTGAAATGAACATCTAATCTATCTTTGTTCACGGAGAACCAGCGGAAAGGTACCGACGAAATATCTCGAAACGGATGATTATACAAGTGAATGAAGGTGTTTGCTTTATACATTCCTAAATTGTCCACACGGGATAAATCTATCGGTCATCATACGATTGAATCTTCTCCTCACATAGACTATACGACGGTTGTTAGTATCGAGCTATACCGTCCGATATTTAACAACCTTCGTATAGTTCTATGCCACGACGAACATCGAACGTATGTTAACCGATAGACGAGGACTAAGTGGCGCTTTTAGTTTCATATATGAGTATCGATGAGAATATAAAAGTTCCATATTATCAACGAGTATCATATATTGGTTTTAACTTGAATATCTTGAATCACTCTGTAATGATGCATTTGTTTGAATTAAGCTTTGCTATCAATAATGTCAAGAAGTGGTTTCCTACAAATTATGAATCAAATAATCATGATGTTTTTCTGGTACGAACAACGATATTTAAACATCGTATCCGTCAAGATTTCTTGGAAACTTTTAAGCCTCTACTCAATATCAATGTATCTTCAATATTAAAAAGGCAACAATTTTATAACTCTATTATTAGAATGCAAATTCTGAAGGTTGGTTTGAAATTGGATCACTAGTATAATAGCAAGAAGAAAATAGCATGTTACGTTGTATGAACATTATTGAAAGGTGTAAAAGCTGTAAACAATGTTATATATTTTAACAAATTTATTTAGAAGAAATTCCTTCTATAAATAATTGAACAAGTCCTCCATCTTTCTATATATGGCTAATTAATCCTTCCTAAATTGGATAACATTATAATTTACAAAGCTCCTTATATTACAAAAATATTAAGATATGCTTCGTATCCATCGGGCATATTGATTCCACATTTTTTTCTTAAATCAATTGAGTAGTCTAAATATATAGTTGCCTCTTTCATCAATGATTTGTTCAACAAGAACAACAACCCTTTTTCCGAAACTTTGATGTCGTCTGTATGAATCCGTTTTTCTTTTCCATCATGGTCTGATTCGTTATTAATAGACTCTATGTATGTTCGTTTAAGTCTACTCGTAGTCATTATCGCCGTTAACCACAACATTTTATCAAAGCTAAGCCAATATCTGATAAAAAAATTTGTGGTTAATTTTGTAGTGGTCTGATCAGATTCGATCAGGCTTGCGAAAAATCACGGAAATTTTTGATTTGAATCAAACCTGACTGGGCTTGTATCGTTACCGCAATAACAAAATTAACATATTAACTAAAGCTGGAAATGGCATTATGAATCAAATAATCTTGATGAATTAAGCTTTGCTATCAATAATTTCAAGAAGTGGTTTCAAACCCTAACCCCAACCCCAATCTTAACCCTAACCCCAGCCCTAGCCCCAACCCCAGGCGAACCCCAACCCTAACCCTAACCCCAACCCCAACCGCAACCCCTTGCCGAACCCCAACCTCAACCGCAACCGCAACCCCAGCCCCAGCCCCAGCCCCGACCGCAACCCTAACCCTAACCTTAATGCTAACCCCAACCGATGCCTCATCGGTACACAAACCATGAACCCTAGCCCTAAAATAATCAAAAAAAATTTAATTTAAGATTTCCTAACCTGTGTAGTGGAGGCGACGATCGATCGGAGGCGACGACGAAAACGGAGATGAGGAAGAACCAGGCGGTGGCGACAACGAATCGGCCTGCGCTGGCGACGACGAGAACGGCGACGAAATACAGGCAATCGGCGGGAATGAGGGTTTGGGGATTTTGGGTTCGGGCGCAATGGGAAAATAATATTTAGGTAATTAGCGTAGGGATCGATCTGTGCCTTTTTAATTAAATCCCTATTTAGATGCCCCTACGGATAAGTCCGTAGGTTCTTGGTTTGCGGCTCCGTAGGGGCAAACAACAATTTACGATTTAATAATTTTAAATTAATATGTAAGGACTGTAGGGGCAACCTTTTGGCCCTACGGATTAGTCCATAGGGCCAAACTAAATCTGCCCCTACGGATTTCGTTATCCGTAGGGGAAACCCTCTATTTTAGTAGTGTGCACTCAACTCATTCCGTATGACCGGCTGAACAGAATCGGCGTGCGACTGTCTCATGTCTCAGATCTCCGCCCTAAGCTCTTACAGCTCATGACGCGTCTCCTGAAGCTCCTGCCGCGTCTCTTGTTGCGTCTGATCCTGCTGCTCCATATGCTCGTGGAGCCGATGGATCTCCTGCAACGATACAGCCGCAACATCTGCCCGCGTCTGGATCACGGCGTACTCATGCGCGGTTGAACGTCTATCAAAAAATCGATGGGTCTCAAGACCAACCCCGTGCTCATACCCATTGTGATTCCCGTCAGATACCGAATTCAGGACAGGTACAATGGCGGTGATCGAGTCGCCGGGGCTACGTCCTAAGGCGTCCGTCTGCTCCTGGAACTGGATCTGTAAAGAATATATGTAGATATATGTATGTATGTATATGTGTGTGTGTGTGTATGTATCTATATTTATATGTATATATTTACACGGGTGCAAACTTAAAATACGTAATTAATTTGATTATATGAAACTTAACATGTACGCGCCCATGCTCTTTTGTAATGCGGCCCACCTCTTGGCTTCATTGTAGTTGGCGTGGTCTTTTTTCTCTACGATAAAATTAGGATTTAGTTTAGTAATTAATTTATAATATAGAAAACATTTGGAATTAAGGGTCGAAATACTCAATAAGTGCTACCGAGTATTGGCCTGCGAGTGCTTCCCTTGAATCGGGATAACGCATTCCCGCATGCCGTTATTCCGGTTCTGCTTATTTCGAACCGACGTCGTCTTGCAAAAATAAATATTATAATATATTTTATAATATGATTTCATGTTATATTTTTAATATCTTAAAAATTAAATTGATATCTGCACATCATCGCGCTCAAAATATGCAACAAGAAGCGGCCAATCCTCTCTCGGAATCTCTAGCGCTATAACCTCGATCAAGTGCATCCGCTGATCCTCGGTCGCCGCGGCCAAGAGAAGGTAAAGTTCACTCTTCACTTCACAGTGGCGATGTCCCTTGATCACTTGACACTGGCCTAGAAAGTGAGCGAGAGCGCAATCTATATCGAATGACCTATATACGCCATCTTCGCCGAGCTCGCCAACGACTCTGTAATTCTTCCTGCTCTGAAATTGACATATATTAAACAAATAATTATATATATATATATATATAACGACGATTGAAATTTAAATATGTGAAAGGGTATATCATACCTCCTCCGACCCAAAAAACCGCATAGCACGCTCGATCTGGGCCTTGTTCCACCGAATATGGAGAGGGTACTTGTAATAAGTACGGACCTCCTGTCCAACATAATCCCCCCACTGGGTCGCGTGCTCTCTAGCAATCACAGCTGTCGTGTCAAAAATCATATCTCATAGCCTAGCATCCGCCATCGGCCTGCAGCAGTCGGGCATAGTAGGACCCTTCGTCCTAACACTGCTCAATCCTGTGACAAAATAGATATACATACACAATATTATAATATTTAGAATATAAATATAGAATTTGAAAATTTTAAATTACAATATTTATTTAAAAGCTTTAAGAAATAACGATTATACCTGTCGTCCCTGGCGTCGTGAAAAGGTTATGCTAACGCCCTGGCCATCAACCGAGGCCAATTGCGGAACAAAATTTTTTCTAACGATATAAACTTGGCGCTAGAATAACCCTAAACAGGATCTACCATAAAACTAACTAGCAACTAAAGAAGCTATCTACTATGAAAAGAGTGTATAGCAAGAGGCTCAAGTCTTTCAAGTCTTCACTCCTCTCCTTTAGCATGCTCCTAGTGGCCTCCATGATCGAGCTTGATCGATGGCTTCCTCACGTCAAAGATGATCCACCCGAGAGTGTCAACTTTGAGCTCCTACCTTTAAACCAAGATAACTAGGTTACTTAGTATGCTAATCTAAGTAGCCTAGAGGATGTTGAGAGGGATGATGGATTAATTAGTCTCAAGATACCCTTGATTTCTCAACACATGAGATATTTAGGGTTTGAGGTAGAAGAAGAAAGCTTGGAGGAGATGAGAGTTTTTTAGTGAGCATAATAAGAATAGAATGAAGAATGGCTAAGTCTTGTGACTAATAAAGCAAGCATCCCAAAATAATAATAAAAAATTATCTTCACCACAAAATATCTAGATACCACCTTGCCTCAATAGTAATCCATGACTCACTAAGTGAGTCACCAAGTAGCCATGCATCATTCAATAAATGATAACACCCCACCCTCCACCTCATTAACCATTTAACTAAATGGTAAAACAAATAATGAGGTGTCTTCTTCTAGAAGCACTCTTGTAACAAATTACAAGAATACCCGTCACCGTATATACATACCCATATCCGTATTCCGAAAAATACGAATACAAAAGAGGCGAAAATAATCCAACAATATATTACAAGGATCCGGCTTAAACTAAAACCCGCTAGTATTATCTGCCCGAACATCATACGTGCACAGGTACACGTACGTGATCGAACCCTGTCGTAAAACCATACGGCATCTACATCGTTTCTCCTGAAGTAGAGAAACTCTCTGTGTGGGACTCTAAAGACTCGACAATATGCCGACAATACGTTACTGGATAAATCCATAACCGCAAGCACGTCAGCGGCACTATCTGTACGTAACGGCTACCCGAGCACCTGTCGAAAAGGAAAGCCGACGAGCAAACTCACCCGGATCCCTACTGAGCCTATCTATGAGAATCTCCGTACACTCCGGTCTCTTCGTCTAAGAGTTCGCATACCGGATCTAGGGGGTGGTAAGTGTCAGACCCTAATAACCCGATAATTCATACTGATTCGGCTCAAGACCAATCCGGGAAACTGCTGATCAACCTATCAGTAAATCCCAACTGCCTTGGCCAAGGTCTTATGGTCCTGACCAATCGAACAAAGTGCGATATCAACTCCCAATACCTTGAGAGATGAATCCCTGACAATCACTCACCGCCTTCATATGGTACGGGGTTGTACCCAACCAAAACCTGTTTGCATGACTCAGTAGATCCGTGGTAGGGTAGTGATCAAAGCACAGTAGGAACTCACATGAGACAAATGACGATCTCAGGTCCAAAGACTAACCTGTACACATGGTATAAGACAACCGCTATCTGACGATAGGTATAATACAATCTAGAGGTTCTCAGGGAGTCCGTCCAGTGTACTCACTCCCAGTAAGAACCCGTATACAATCTTAGGTGATCACACCAATGGTTGTGGGACCAATCACCGCCCCTCATCGTGGTCTAAAAACGTACATGCAAGTCTACTCTGGAGTATCGATCTCCGATCTCGATACTCCTGCGACTTGGGACATTTAAGGATGTGCTTATAGACTACCCAGCTGTTAGTGTATATGCCCTATAGGCCATTACTGTATCATACTAGTTTGTATATTACTTAATGGAAGCTTGGGATATTCACCTTGTATAAACAATCTTGCTCAATATAGTAGTTTGCTACTTGGTTTGTTTCTACTTCAATGTGTACATGTGTTTATTTTAGTATATCACCTATACGCATTAGTGGAGCCCTTAGGATCTTTGCTTGATTACCAGCGTTGTGATGGCAGTCACACTAGTGGGGCTGGGTAATCTATAAGCACATCCTTATACAGGTCCCTAGTCGCAGGACTATCGAGAGGGGCATCGATACTCCGGAGTATACTAGCGTATGCGCTTCTCATCCCAGTGTGGGAGATGGTCTGTCCCACAGCCATCAGTACGTCGTACTGGAGATAGTATACGGGTGCTCGTTGGGTTACGAGTACACTGGACAGGACTCGTCGGGAACTGACAGGTTGGTATTATACCTATCGTCAGTTATCAGTTCCCAGGTGACATGAGTACGGCTTAGTCCGCTGACTTGACACTGGCACTTCGCCTTGAGTGTGTTCCCACTGCACTTTGATCACTACCCTACCGCGGCTCAAAGGAGTCGTGCAAACAGGTAATGGTTGGGTGCAGTCCCGAAGCACTTGGATGCAGTGACGGTTAGACAGGATTCGTCTCTCCCGGTATTGGGGGTTGACATCGCGCTGTGTCTAGGAGAGCTATTACACGAGTAGTCCCTGGCCAGGGCAAGCGAGATATACTGGTAGGCTTCCAGTGTTATCTCAGGCTGTTTTGGGCTTCACTCTGACACGACTTGTACCGCTATTAGGGGACTGACGTTTACCGCCCCTAGGCCCGACATGCGATGTATCAGACGAACAGACCGGACTGTACGGAGACTGTCACATTCAGACTCAGTAGGAGTTCAGATGGGGTTCACCTCGTCAGTCTTCTTATCGGCATCTACCCGGGGACCGTTACGCACAACTAGTGCCGCTTGCGGTCTGTGGTTAAACCCACTGCCAGCGTAGTGTCGAATCTTTAGAGTCCCACACAGAGGGCTATTCGCCTCTGGGCAAAACAGAGTAGAGGTCGCATGGTTTTGCGACAGGGTTCGTTCTCATCCGCGCACTTGTGCACGTTTGGAGTCCGGACAGATATTACTAGCAGGCTCTGGTTTGAGCCAGATGCTGGTATATGTTTTGGGGTTGATTTTATCTCTTGGTATTCATGTTCCTCGGAACAAGAATGCTGGTGTGTATGCACAGTTGATTGAGGTGGAGGAAGATGATTTTCATTAGGGTTTAGGAACGGGTGCGTATGCACAGTTGACAGTCGTCTTTTTCCAAACCCTAATGGAATTATGATATATCAATTAATAATATTAATTAAATGAAATTGTGTCTTGGTTGGATTTTGTTGACTTGTTGACCATGGTTGACTTGTTGACCATGGTTGAAGGTTTGACCATCATCATTACTTTGCAAAGATGCTCTTTGATTCTAGCAAAATTCATTTAAAGAATGTAATGATAATGGTCATTCCAAACCATCCATCAACTATTTCATTTTATTATTATTGTTAATTTATAATTCTTTTCATTTTGTGATATGGTTGTAGAATGAAAAGAAAAGCTCATTCTATCATAACACTTCTCTCTCCTCACTTCTTCTTCCTCCTCTAGTTCAAGGAGAATCCTTCTCATGTGTTGAGAATCCCTCTCCTTGAGACAAAATCACCCCAAAGACACTCTCTACTCACTCTAGGGTTAGAGGTTTAGCAAGCCGAAGATCCTAGTTCACTCAAAGTTCGAGAAAGAGCCCGAAGGTTGAACCCTCAGGTGGATCCATCTTTGACGGAAGAAGGCAACGAGGAAAGCACCATCAACCCCTACAAAGGTTTCAAGAAGAAGGAGTTCAAGTTAGGTATAACCTCCTTTCCGAGTAGCTAACTCTCTTTAGCATGATTGCTAGTTTTAGTTTAGGAAAAGATCCCGACTTTGTTAGTCCATGTTGCCCCATGCGCTAAAAATTTGATTTTTATACCGTTTCCGCCTCCCCGCAAGAACCGGGGGTCGCAACATGGACTTACAGTGGTATCAGAGCCTAACTAAACATAAACTAGCTAGGTAGTGAAGTGTAATGAAGTTCGAAACCGAAAAATCCAAAAACCGAGTTTTTAAAAACCCTAGTTTCTGTTAAATTTTTTCTGGTCAAAACAAAATTTGTCATACACCAAAAATCATCTCAGGGTTTTTTAAAGATAACCACCAAAAACGAGCCAGAGATCTGACCAAAGAACCGCGGTTCCGCGGCAATAGCAAGCTATTGCCGCGCAACCGCGGCCGTCTTGTCTCCTCTCTGCCTCGATTTTGGTGCAGTGTATCTCTGGCTTGGTTTTAGGATTTTTGAGATATATTATATGTGCCCAGATTTTCCAGAATAGAAATTTATTTTTGGGGGCCTATAATTCCGTATTTTTTTTCCGAACTTCACTAAACTTTGACTATGAAGGTTATATCTGTGATGTTTGCATGTATTGAACGTCGGCTAATCGCTATATGTCGATTAGTCGGGGTTATACATATCTGTGATCTGTGTTTGTTGATGGTATGTGTATATGAATGGATTGGATTGTCGCGGGTGAATAGCCGGGATGGATGTGAGATGAGTGTTGTCTTTCTTTCATTCATTTGTAATATGTAAATTGATGTAATATTATTATTTGTATGGCCGCACAACCGGGTCGGGGTTGTAGCCGTCATTGTATAATTATTTTTACTGTTTTTGCTCCTAGGATAGACCCATGGAGGGGTGCACAAAGTACCGGGTACTTGGCGGGTAGTTTGCCGCACCCGTAGGGGTCTTGGGTGGGGTATTGGCTATTCACCGCGACCGTGTAATCCGCTTTTCGTTGCAGGCTCGAACGGATTGCGGATTCCTAGTATATCCAATGTATTCATCTGTGATCTATAATGTCTATCATTGCTATATATTTATAACTATTTAGGCGTTGCTTATGTTTTATAGCCGCGCTAGCACAGCCCCCGCTCTGTCGTTAGTTAAGTAACCTAACGGGTGATGACGGGGCCCCGTGGCGAATGCGAATGGCATAAGCGTACGTCATATTTTGGTTGTTTTCTGCAATGGTAGGATTAAATGATGGGACGCATTAAAAGAACTAATGCAAGAATATCACGCATTAAAAGAACTAATGCAAGATAATAAACCAAGCTAAAGTCGTTGGAACACTTTCGAAAAACCACTCGGTTCTTTTCAAAACTAACTTTTAAATGCGGAGCTTGAGCCACTCCTTTTAAAAGCTATCTCGTTCCATCGATTATATCAAGTTCACTACGTTCACGGTTTCGCCAAAACCATTCGTAGCCCTCCATCATTTCAGTTAAATATTCGGTAGTATTCAAGCTATGTATTTTGACCTCACGCCAAGACATAGTGATTGGTAGCTACCGAATATTTATCTGTTGCGTAGATAGAATGCGTTGTTTTGGGACATCCGTATCGCCATTTTGGCCTACGTCAAGGGTAGGTACGGGTGGGTTCAAATCAACCGGGATAATGATGGGAAGAACTTGACATGTGACTTATGACATTTTGACCTCACGCCAAGGTCATAAGAGCATGGGGCAAAAATCCACATCGGGAGTTTCATAAGTACTGAAACTTGCTAGATTTGCATACCATTTGGAGTGTGGTGATTCTGGTAGGATTCCTTCAGTTTCGTCACGCAATGATATTTGGATCCCGATCCTACTGTGAGTATATGCTACTCCTCGGGAAAATTCTCACTAAACGATCAATGCTATAAACCTAGTAGGTGTCTAGAAAGGTGTTAGCGGGGCTACGCCCCCAGGGAAAAGAGGTTCTTAAATTAAGGAACTTCGCGAAAGCGTTGGAAAACCTCTCTCGAAGTACCGACACTGGCCTGGCTGAACGGTTAAGCAAGTATTGTGCGGTGGGATTGATCCCGACTAATTCTTCCTTTATGGTTTGAGGAGGGATTCGAGAGACAGTGGGAGCCATCCTGTTTAGACAAACTAAAAACCACTCTAAACTTGCAAGAGCATCGTGCTAAAGTGTTTCTTCTCTCTCTCCTAATTGCAGCGACCAATCGACATGACTGGACTTAAGTTACTTCTAGATAAAAACATACTGACAGGGCCAAACTACAAAGATTGGCTCAGGAATGTCAAAATGGCAATCACTTACGACAAGCTGGGGTATCTTCTTACCACCAAAGCTCCCCCCGTCCCAGGTCCTACCTCCAGCGTTGCGGATAAGGAAATCCGTAAGACTTGGGAGATTGATTGCGCGAAGGCCAAGTGCTTCGTGCTTGCCTCTATGGACAACGAACACCAGAGGAGGCACGAGAATATGGACCTGGAATCCATATTTCTTCATACAAAAGAACTGTATGGAGAGCAGTCTCGTATCGCAAGATACGAAGTGTCGAAGAAGTTATTTTCGGCAAAGTTGGCCGTCGGATCATCGGTAGCGGACTACGTGCTTCAGATGATTGGCTACATTGAGGAGCTCGCGGAACTTGGGACCACGTTGGAAAGTGAACTCTATACGGACTTAATTCTCCAGTCCCTTCCATCCACTTACGCCCAGTTTATACTGAACATCAACTTACAAGAAAAAGAAGTTGAACTTTCAGAACTCCTCAACATGCTGAGGAGCGCAGAGGGCACCCTACAGAAAGGTAGGAAAACACCCGCTTTGTTTGTAGGAGGATCTTCTTCTTCTAGGTCCAAGGCGAAAGCCAAGGGAAAGAGGAAGAAAGCCCCCGCCAAACCAAGGGGCGGTGCTAGTAAAGTGTGTACGAAGGGAAAGGAAAAGGCAACAAAGATAGCGGGGAAGCTTGTGGGAAGGAAGAATGCTTCTATTGTCATAAGAGTGGACACTGGAAGAAAGATTGCAGGGCTTGGAAGGCCAGGACACAGGAACTGAAGCAAGTTGCGGCTTCAGCTTCAGGTGTGTATGTTATTGAAAACTGTCTTTCTATAAACTCTACTTCCTGGGTATTGGATACCGGATCAGGATCTCATATCTGTAATTCTTTGCAGGCGTTGAGAAACCGTAGGGTTTTGAAGGCAGGTGACATGACCCTCAGAGTTGGGAACGGAGCTAGCATGGATGCTAAAGCCGTGGGGGACTATCACCTGAGAATGTCAGATGGGCATGTTTTGGTTTTGCGTAATTGCTTTTTTGTACCCAACGCAACTTGTAATATCATTTCTGTATCTTTGGTTTCTAAAGAAGGTTATGAATTTGCGTTTGTAAGTAATGTTGTAAACAATCACCTTAATCAAGTTCTGATTGGGTCAGGTACACTAAGCAATGGTATATACGTATTGAACCAACCACAGATTTTCAATGTCCAAAATACACACAAAAGAAAGTCTCCAGATATCAATCAGGATTTCTTATGGCATTGTAGACTGGGTCACATAAATGAGAGAAGGTTGACTAAGTTACATACAGAAGGATATTTGAATCCGTTCGAATATCAATCGTATGCCACTTGTCAATCCTGTCTCAAAGGAAAGATGACAAAGACTCCGTTCACTGGACACGGAGTAAGAGCAAGCGAGCTCTTGGGACTCGTGCACAGCGACGTGTGCGCTCCAATGTCTACACATGCGTGAGGCAGTTTTTCTTACTTCATTACTTTTACGGATGATTTTTCAAGGTTCGGACATGTCTTCTTAATGAAACATAAATCCGAAGCCTTTGGAAAATTCCAGGAATATAAAAATGAGGTAGAAAAACAAACCGGCAAAAGTATCAAGATTCTAAGATCGGATCGAGGTGGTGAATACTTGAGTGCCGAGTTCCTGGACTATTTAAAAGAGAATGGAATTCTCTCTCAGCTTACTCCTCCATACACTCCGCAACATAACGGTGTATCGGAGAGACGGAACCGCACCCTATTGGATATGGTACGGTCTATGATGAGTAGCGCTGAGTTACCGCGATCATTCTGGGGATATGCGCTAGAATCAGCCGCATACCTTTTGAACCGAGTTCCCACTAAGACTGTGCCTACCACACCATATGAGTTATGGAGTGGGAAGAAACCCTATCTTCAATATTTGAAGATTTGGGGATGTCCGGCTTTTGTCAAAAAGCAGCAAGCGGACAAACTCGAGGCACGCTCAGTACTTTGCAAGTTTATGGGATACCCAAAGTACACCAGGGGGTATCTTTTCTACTACGCAGAGGAACAAAAAGTCCTTGTTTCTCGTAATGCCCACTTTCTAGAACACCAGTTCTTAGAAAAGGAAATTAGTGGGAGCACAGTAGAACTGGAAAAAATTCCAGAACCACAGACTATTACTGAAAGCTTAGTGGAACCAGAGGGTTCAAAAGAACAGGACATTCCTACGCAGCTCCGCAGGAGTAGTAGGCAGTCTCATCCGCCCGAGAGATACTACGGTTCTCTTATAGACGGGGATAGCGAGGATTGCATCATAGATTATGATGAGCCTACTAGCTTCCAGCAGGCCGTTCAGAGCGTTGACTCGGTAAAATGGCTGGATGCAATGCGGACCGAAATGGAGTCCATGTACACCAACAAAGTATGGACGTTGGACATTTCTCCAGACGGGGTAAAACCCGTAGGATGCAAGTGGATCTTCAAAAGGAAGATTGGTGTAGATGGACAGGTTGAGACCTATAAAGCTAGACTTGTAGCAAAGGGTTTCCGTCAAAGACCTGGTTTGGACTATGACGAAACCTTTTCTCCAGTGGCTATGCTGAAATCCATTCGGATCCTTCTTGCCATTGCTGCCTTCCACGATTATGAGATTTGGCAAATGGACGTAAAAACCGCTTTTCTAAATGGAAATTTAGAGGAGTGTGTCTATATGGACCAGCCAGAGGGTTTCATTCAGAGTGGGAGCAGCGGAAAGGTGTGCAAGTTGCTTAAGTCCATCTATGGACTAAAGCAGGCATCACGGAGTTGGAACATCTGCTTTGATGAGACGGTCAAAGAATTTGGCTTTATCAAAAATCCAGATGAACCATGCATCTATAGTAGATTTGTAGCGAGAACTGTAGTATTCCTCGTTTTATACGTGGATGACATTCTCTTAATAGGAAATGACATTCCTATGCTACAATCTGTCAAGGGGTTCTTGTCACACAGGTTCTCCAGGAAAGACCTGGGTGATGCCTCATACATCCTGGGGATCCGGATCTATCGTGATAGATCCAAGAGGATATTAGGACTTTCTCAGTCCAGGTACATCGACACCATACTGAAAAGATTCAGTATGGAAGATTCCAAGCGCGGTAACCTACCGGCTTGTCACGGGATCACCCTCTCTAAAGAGATGTCCCCCAAGACTGATTTGGAGAGGGATCGCATGTCTATTATACCCTACGCTTCTGCGGTAGGCTCTATAATGTATGCGATGTTGTGTACCAGACCGGATGTAGCTTATGCACTGAGTGTGGTAAGCCGGTATCAGTCAAACCCTGGGGAGAAACACTGGATAGCGGTAAAGAACATTCTCAAGTACCTGAGAAGGACTAAGGAGATGTTCTTGGTGTATGGCGGAAAAGACCTCCAGATCGAGGCCTTTGCTGACTCCAGCTTCCAGAGTGACAAGGATGATTCCAAGTCCATGTCGGGTTTCGTCTTTACCCTCAATGGAGGGGCGGTGTGTTGGAAGAGCTCCAAACAGGAAACCGTTGCAGACTCGACTATGGAAGCGGAATACATCGCTGCATCTGATGCCGCAAAAGAAGCTGTCTGGATGAGGAAGTTATTGAAAGAACTTCAGGTGGTTCCGTCCATTGTTGACCCAATACCTCTGTATTGCGACAACAACGGGGCTATAGCTTTAGCGAAGGAACCCAGGTCCCATCAGAGTCCAGGCACATCTTGAGGCGGTATCACCTGATCAGGGAGATCGTGGATCGCAAGGAGATCGAGGTTCGGAGGGTTGCTTCAGAAGAAAACACTGCAGATCCATTCACCAAGGCACTGCCCCAGACTCAGTTCGAGCGGCTGATCGAGATGATAGGTCTTCGATATGCCAGTACATGGCCTTAGTGCAAGTGGGAGATTGTTAGTGTATATGCCCTAGAGGCCATTACTGTATCATACTAGTTTGTATATTACTTAATGGAAGCTTGGGATATTCACCTTGTATAAACAATCTTGCTCAATATAGTAGTTTGCTACTTGGTTTGTTTCTACTTCAATGTGTACAAGTGTTTATTTTAGTATATCACCTATACGCATTAGTGGAGCCCTTAGGATCTTTGCTTGATTACCAGCGTTGTGATGGCAGTCACACTAGTGGGGGCTGGGTAATCTATAAGCACATCCTTATATAGGTCCCTAGTCGCAGGACGATCGAGACAGGGCATCGATACTCCGGAGTAGACTAGCGTATGCGCTTCTCATCCCAGTGTGGGAGATGGTCTATCCCACAGCCATCAGTACGTCGTACTGGAGATAGTATACGGGGTGCTCGTTGGGTTACGAGTACACTGGACAGGACTCGTCGGGAACTGACAGGTTGGTATTATACCTCTCGTTAGTTATCAGTTCCAGGTGACATGAGTACGGCTTAGTCCGCTGACTTGACACAGGCACTTCGCCTCGAGTGTGTTCCCACTGCACTTTGATCACTACCCTACCGCGGCTCAAAGGAGTCGTGCAAACAGGTAATGGTTGGGTGCAGTCCCGAAGCACTTGGATGCAGTGACGGTTAGACATGATTCGTCTCTCCCGGTATTGGGGGTTGACATCGCGCTGTGTCTAGGAGAGCCATTACACGAGTAGTCCCTGGCCAGGGCAAGCGAGATATACTGGTAGGCTTCCAGTGTTATCTCAGGGTGTTTTGGGCTTCACTCCGACACGACTTGTACCGCTATTAGAGGACTGACGTTTACCGCCCCCTAGGCCCGACATGAGATGTATCAGACGAACAGACCGGACTGTACGGAGACTGTCACATTCATACTCAGTAGGAGTTCAGATGGGGTTCACCTCGTCAGTCTTCTTATCGGCATCTACCTGGGGACCGTTACGCACAGCTAGTGCCGCTTGCGGTCTGTGGTTAAACCCACTGCCAGCGTAGTGTCGAGTCTTTAGAGTCCCACACAGAGGGCTATTCGCCTCTGGGCAAAACAGAGTAGAGGTCGCATGGTTTTGCGACAGGGCTCGTTCTCATCCGCGCACTTGTGCACGTTTGGAGTCCCGACAGATATTACTAGCAGGCTCTGGTTTGAGCCAGATGCTGGTATATGTTTTGGGGTTGATTTTATCTCTTGGTATTCATGTTCCTCGGAACAAGAATGCGGGTGTGTATGCACAGTTGATTGAGGTGGAGGAAGAGGATTTTCATTAGGGTTTAGGAACGGGTGCGTATGCACAGTTGACAGTCGTCTTTTTCCAAACCCTAATGGAATTATGATATATCAATTAATAATATTAATTAAATGAAATTGTGTCATGGTTGGGTTTTGTTGACTTGTTGACCATGGTTGAAGGTTTGACCATAATCATTACTCTGCAAAGATGCTCTTTGATTCTAGCAAAATTCATTTAAAGAATGTAATGATAATGGTCATTCCAAACAATCCATCAACTATTTCATTTTATTATTATTGTTAATTGATAATTCTTTTCATTTTGTGATATGGTTGTAGAATGAAAAGAAAAGCTCATTCTATCATAACACTTCTCTCTCCTCACTTCTTCTTCTTCCTCCTCTAGTTCAAGGAGAATCCTTCTCATGTGTTGAGAATCCTTCTCCTTGAGACAAAATCTCCCCAAAGACACTCTCTACTCACTCTAGGGTTAGAGGTTTAGCAAGCCGAAGATCCTAGTTCACTCTAAGTTCGAGAAAGAGCCCGAAGGTTGAACCCTCAGGTGGATCCATCTTTGACGGAAGAAGGCAACGAGGAAAGCACCATCAACCCCTACAAAGGTTTCAAGAAGAAGGAGTTCAAGTTAGGTATAACCTCCTTTCCGAGTAGCTAACTCTCTTTAGCATGATTGCTAGTTTTAGTTTAGGAAAAGATCCCGACTTTGTTAGTCCATGTTGCCCCATGCGCTAAAAATTTGATTTTTATACCGTTTCTGCCTCCCCGCAAGAACCGGGGGTCGCAACGTGGACTTACACCGGCTCCCACAAGTATGATCGCCATCAAAACACTGGTAGTCAAGTAAGATCTTACGGGCTTTATCAACATGTGGTTGACATATATAACATATGTGCATGTTAAGATAAAGTCAAACCATAATAGTATACTACTGTATTGAGTCTTTATAAATATGAGCAAGCTGGATAAAACATCAATAGAAACAAATACACATATCCTGATAAAGATAACTCTAACTGAGCATGATTGTCCTGTACATACATATCCCCAGCATCCACATGTATACATATACAATAATGGCCTCCAGGGCATACAAATCCGACAATCACCCACTTGCACTAAAGGCCACTAATTGGCGTATCGAATACCCAACGTCTGCTCTAAGGCCAGCTGCTGGCATACCGCATACTCAACATCTCAAAAAGTTGCTCGAACTGCGCTTGAGGGAGGGCCTTTGTAAATGGATCCACCGTGTTCTTTTTTGTATCCACTCTCCGAACCTCGATCTCCTGGCGATCTATGATCTACCTGATCAGGTGATACCGCCTTAAGATGTGTCTGGATTTCTGATGGGACCGTGGTTCCTTCGCTAAAGCTATAGCCCCATTGTTATCGCAATACAAATGTATCGGATCAACAATGGACGGAACTACTTGAAGTTCAGCATTGAACTTCTTCATCCAGACCGCTTCTTTCGTGGCATCGCTCGCAGCAATGTATTCAGCCTCCATCGTCGAGTATGCGATGATATCCTGTTTGGAACTCCTCCAACACACTGCCCCTCCGTTGAGGGTAAACACAAAACCCGAGACAGACTTGCTGTCATTCTTATCACTTTGGAAGCTTGAATCGGTAAAGAACTCGACCTTGAGGTCTCCATTTACCGAAAACCAAGAACATCTCCTTAGTCCTTCTCATGTACTTGAGAATGTTCTTCACTGCTGTCCAGTAGTTCTCACATGGGTTCGAATGATACCGGATCACCACGCTTAGCGTGTAAGCTATATCTGGTCTTGTACATAGCATCACATACAATATAGATCCTACCGCCAAAGCGCAGGGTATAGTGCTCATGCGAACCCTCTCCTCATCAGTCTTGGGAGATATCTCCTTAGAGAGAGTGATTCCGTGCAATACGGGTATGTAGCCGCGCTTGGAATCTTCTATACTAAATCTCTTTAGTACGGTCTCAATGTACATGGACTGCAAAAGTCCCAGTAATCTCTTGGATCTATCTCTGTAGATCCTGATCCCCAGAATGTACGAGGTATCACCCAGGTCCTTCATGGAGAACCTTTGTGACAAGAACAGCTTGACCGATTGTAACATAGGTGTTAGTGATGTATACCCTAGAGGCCATTATTGTATCATACTGGTTTGTATATTACTTAATGGAAGCTTGGGATATTCACAGTTGTATTGACAGTCTTGCTCAAAATAGTAGTATTCTACTTGGTTTGTTTCTACTTCAATATGTGCATATGTTTTAGCATATCGCTTATACATATTAGTAGAGCCCTTAGGATCATTGCTTGATTACCAGCATTGTGATGACAATCACACTAGTGGGGGCTGGATAGTCTACATGTACACCCTTATACAGGTCCCTAGTCGTAGGATTATCGAGACGGGGCATCGATACTCCATAGTAGAATAGTGTATACGTTTCTCATCGCAGTAGGGGAGATGGTCTGTCCCACAGCCATTAGTATGTCGTACTGGAGATAGTATGCAGGTGCTCATAAGGTTATGAGTACACCGGACAGGACTCGTCGGGAACTGCTGATGGGTATTATACCTATCGTCGGGTAGCAGTTCCCAGGTGACATGAGTACAACTTAGTCCGTCGACTTGACACTGCTACTTCGCCTCGAGTGTGTTCCCACTGTACTTTGATTACTACCTTACCACGGCTCAAAGGAGTCGTGCAAACGGATAGTAGTTGGGTGCAGTCTCGAAGCACTTAAAGGCAGTGGCGGTTAGATAGGATTCGTCTCTCCCGGTATTAGGGGTTGATATCGCGCAGTGTTTGGAGAGCTATTACACAGTCCCTGGCCAGGGAAAGTGAGATTTAGTGGTAGGTATTCCAGTAGTTTCTCAGGGTGTTCTGGGCTACACTCCGATATGACTTATACCGCTATTAGGGGTCTGATGTTTACCATCGCCCTAGGCCCGATATGTGATACTCTTTGACGAACAGACCGGACTGTACGGAGATTGTCACATGCAGGCTCAGTAGTGTAGGGTTGCTCTGCACGCGTACAAGGGTCTACGAGGCATCAACCATGCCCTATTTAAAAAAATAGCCGTGCCGAACAACCCAAAGCCGGATCTTTAAACTAGAGTTTAGGCGAGAACAAGCATGTTAAACTCTTTAACACTAAGTGAGAGGGATTACAACCTTTATAGATCCGGTCCTTCACTTATTAAGCTCCGTGTTGAGGTCCCTTCGCTGCGATCATCGTGTTCCGGACTCTCGAGAGGCTTCACGACGAGAAAGATGCAGTCTTGCTTCCGATCTTCGATAACAAAGATGATCTACCTTGAAGTTTCATTAACACAAGCTAACACTCACTAAATGAAGTGAACGCTCTCATCTAAAAGGAAAGGATAGATGAGAATGATGAAGTAAGATTTTTGCTCTCTTTTATTTTCTTATTCTCACACATTTTCATCACAAAATCAAATCAAGAAAGCTTTTTTCCATGAAAAGAGAAGGAAGAAGAAGAAGATAATGAATCATTCCTTTTGTGATGAATAATGAATTAATTATAGTGGTTACAAATCGAACCAATTGTTAAGCATGAAGGAGTTAACCCTTGTAGAGAATTAACAAGAGTTAATGGTTTGGATTAGGTTAACATAATATCTTCACAAAATATCAAGCAAAACACAAAGTCAAAGCTTCATGAAGCTTCATGGAAGCTTAATTCAAAAGCTAACCCTAATCCAAACCCTAACCAAGTTTAAATCCTAAACCATTGTTAAATTTGTAACCCTAACATGTTACAATATTATATATCACATATACAATATATTTTGTAACAATAGAAAATAATACAATTAACATATATCGCATATATATCAATGTATTATCCCGTGAGAAAATGAATCTTTTAGCGAGCTAATATTAGTTAATGTAATTTAATATATCATATATATTATTATACATTAAATTATCGAATCAACACTTGATCCGATAATCCGGCTATTTCATAAATAACCGACTAATACGATGACCCGGCTATATCACATATACCCGTTAGATATCTCATATCGCGAGAATCCAATACGGTATCACATACCGCATTATCCTCGGTCCTGCACATATCACATATGTGCCCCTACTCCATTTTGCCTGAGCCATGAAACCTCTGTGTAGGACTCTAAAGAATCATCAATACGCCGGCAGTAGGTGATGATCATATCAAACACCCACAAGCTGCAAGCGGTCAGATAAACATAATAGTCACCCAGGTATTGAGCGCTCAGAAGATCAACAAGCAAGCCTGTACATTCTCTCGTGAATCCAATCAGTAACACTCCCGTACAGTCCGGTCTCGTCGTCTAATATGTCGCATATCTCGCCTAGGGGTGGCAAACGTCAGACCCCAGTAGCTCGATAAGTCGTGTCGATATGAGGTCTATAATAGTTCGAGCAGTCTTGCTAAACATGGTAGTATGCTACTTGGTTTTTCTATCTTAATATATGAGTATACATATTGATAGAGCTCTTAGGATCTTGCTTGACTACCAGCGTTGTGATGGCAGTCACACTAGTGGGGGCTGGGTAGTCTACAAGCACATCCTTATTCAGGTCCCTAGTCGTAGGATTATCGAGACAGGGCATCGATACTCCGGAATAGACTAGTGTGTACGCTTCTTATCCCAGTTGGGAAGATGGTCTGTCCCACAGCCGTCAGTACGTCGTACTGGAGATAGTATGCAGGTGCTCGTTCGGTTACGGGTACACCGGACAGGACTCACAGGGAACTGTTGGTTGGTTTTATACCAGTCGTCAGTTAACAGTTCCCAGGTGACATGAGTAAAGCATAGTCCACAGACTTGACACTGCTACTTTGCCTCGAGTGTGTCCCATTGTTCTTAGATTGCTACCCTACCATGGCTCAAATGATTCGTGCAAGCAGGTAGCAGTTGGGTGCAGTCCCGAGCACTTGGAGGCAGTGGCGGTTAGACAGGATTCGTCTCTCCAGGTATTGGGAGTTGATATCGCGCTGTGTCAGAGAGCCATTACGCAAAGTCCCTGGCCAGGGAAAACGAGATTTGCTAGTAGGTTCCAGTAGTTTCTCAGGGTGTAATGGGCTTCACTCCGACACGACTTATACCACTATTAGGGGACTGACGCTTGCCGCCCCCTAGGCCCGATATGCGATAGTCTTAGACGAACAGACCGGAGTGTACGGAGATTGTCACATCAGACTCAGTATGAGTTTGGATGGGTTTCCTCATCGGCCTTCTTATCGACATCTACCTGGGGACCGTTACATACAGGTAGTACCGCTTGCGGTCTGTGGTTAAACCCACTGCCAGCGTAGTAGTCGAGTCTCTAGAGTCCTACACACAGAGTTTCCCTACTCCAGGCGAAACGATATAGAGGTCGTATGGTTTTATGACAAGGGTTCGGACGCATACGTGTGTTTACGCACGTACGACATCCGAACAGTTTTTACTAGCCAGCTTTGGTTTAAGCCAGTTTCTAGTATCCGGTCATTGGATTTATACAGTCTAAAGTTTTTCCGTGTTTTCACAGATAGGAGGGGCGTTCTCGTAATTTCGCAAGATGCTTCTAGAAGATGGTGACTTGAGGGTTAAGGTGGCATATGCATTAAATGAGATTAGTGGTTCATTTGTGTGATTCATCCATGACATTAATGCATCATAAATGCTTAATGACTCATGGAGATGAATGACCCATTTGAATTTATGAAGCATGGTTGTTAAATCCTTTATTTTCTTTTATTGGATAAATAATAATGCTTCATATATATTATGATAGATCATTATCTCATCTCATTCCCTTGCTCACTTTCTCTCTCCTCAAGCTCTCTCTCTCTTCAAACACTAATCTTCCCCTCTCATGTGTTGAGACCAAGGATTAGATTAGACTACTTAATCCTTAACCATTCTCTATATCACCTAGGTTACTTAGATTAGCGATTTAAGAAACCTAGTTACCTCAAGTTAGAGGCGAAGCTTGAAGTAAAGCTCTCGGGTGGATCTTCTACTACATAGAGAAGGCCGGAGAGGACGTGGAGTACGAAAAGACGAAGGACATGGTTCTACACGTATAATCACTTTTCATAGTAGTTGTTAACTTCTTTGATTCATGTTAGTTATAGTTTAGCAAAGATTCTCGGTTAGTCGATGTTTACGCCTAAAACAAGATCGTTTTTCATTATTCCGCCTCCCCGCTAGTCGTGGGGTGTTGTACATCGACTTACAGTGGTATCAGAGCCTCGCTAAACAATAATTAACTCATTAGCAAAGTCGTAAGTATTTCGAACGCAAAACGAACCGAAAAAGACATCGATTTCACTAAGTTTTTGTCGATTTTAAAACAGGCTCTAAAAATTTTTCAAGGACCTGCAGAATAATCTACAGAGAAATATAAGAACACTGAAAAAATTGGGTTCCTGAATCGGCCATACAGCCGCGGAACCACGGCCGTTCCCACCGATCCGCCGCGGATCCGCGTCCGAGTTGGAGCCGATTCAGCCCAAGTTTTTCCAATGGCTCTACTGTGGTGTTTTTGTCTTTTCTGGATTGTTTATTTGTCTGCTCAAGTCTCAGGTGCACAGAGAAGTTGTGGAGTAGAATCTAAAGTGTTTGCTCGATCGAAATTTTGTGATGTTTGCTAATATGATTATATCTGTGATTGTATAATGTGTTCGTAAACCTCCCCTAATTGCTAGTATGTCGGTTGGCAGGGGTTACACATTTCTGTAATGATTTTTACTGTTTGTGGTTGTGAACTGTATTGGACTGTTGTGATGATTAGCCGGGGTTTGAGATGGGTTGTTATATTCATTCATTCAATGTAATTGTAATCTGTTGTAATATTATTTTGCGGAGCACATCCAGGTTGCGGTTGTAGCCACCGTTGTATTATTTCATTTTACAGTTTTTGTTCCTAAGATAGACCCATGATGGGGTGCACAAACTACCGGATATTTTGAAGTGTTTAGTGGCCAACTCACGTTGTTGAGGGAGACCGCTTCACTTCGGCTATTTAGCGGGTAGTTTGCCGTACCCGTAGGGGTCTAGGGTGGGGTAATGGCTATCCATCACAACTGTGTAATCCGTCTTTTGTTGCAGGCTCTAAACAAACGCGGATTGCTTCCAAATCCAATAAAGTTCATATGAGATCTGGAATGCCTATTATTGCGTCTGATGAATGTACAATATCTATATATGATAGCTATTTAGACGTCACTTATGTTTTACACCCACGCTAGCCCAGCCCCCGCGCTGTCGTTAGTTAAGTAACCTAACGGGTGATGACGGGACCCAGTGGCGAATGCGAATGGCATAAGAGGACGTTGTATTTTCGTTGTTTTCTGCAATGATAGGTTAATGATGGGACGCATTATTTATAATGCAAAGAAAATAAACCAAAAGATTAATCGTTGGAACAATTTAAAAGAAACCACTCGGTTATTTTAAAACAGGTGATATTTTTTAATTGCGGAGCTTTAACCACTTCTTCTAAAAAGCTATCAGGTTCCTTCGGTCATATCAAGTTCACTACGTTCACGGTTTCGCCAAAACCATTCGTAGCCCTCCGTCATTTCATTTGGGTATTCAGTAGTATTCAAGCTTTGTATTTTGACCAACGCCAAGGATAGTGTTTGGTAGTTTGGGACAGTCGTATTATCATTTTGGCCAACGTCAAGGATATGTACGGATGGGTTCAAATTAACAAGATAATGATGGGTAGAACTTGACATGTGACTTATGACAATTTGAACAACGCCGGGGTCATAAGAGCATGGGGCAGAAATATATATCGGGAATTTCAAAAGAAACTGAAATTTGCAAAGAGTTGCATACCATTTGGAGTTTGATGAATGTTGGTAGGATTCCCTCAACATTATCATACGATGATATTTGGATCCCGATCCTACTGTGAGTATATGCTACTCATCAGGATATTCGTCACTTAACGATCAATGCTATAAACCAAGTAGGTGTCAAGAAAGGTGTCAGCAGGGTTACGCCCCCAGAGAAAAGAGGTTATTTAATTAAGGAACTTCGCGAAAGCGTTGGAAAACCTCCATCGAAGTACCGACACCAGCCTGGCTGAACGGTTAAGAAAGTATTGTACAGTGAGAATAGTCCTGGCTAATTCTTCTTTTATGGTTTGAGGAAGGATTCGAGAAACAGTGGGAGCCATCCATTTTAGATAAATTAAAAACCATTCTAAACTTGCAAGAGCATCATGCTAAAGAGTTTTCTTCTCTCTTTGCTAATTGCAGCGACCCTGAAAATGACTGGACTTAAGTTACTTTTAGAGAAAAATATACTGACAGGGCCAAACTATAAAGATTGGCTGCGGAATGTCAAAATGGCTTTGACCTATGACAAATTAGGATACGTCCTCACCGCTAAGGCACCTGCAGTCCCAAGTCCCAAATCCAGTAATGCGGGTAAGGAAATCCGCAAAACCTGGGAGTATGATTGCGCGAAGGCCAAGTGCATCGTGCTTGCCTCAATGAACAATGAACATCAGAGGATGCACGAGGATATGGATCTTGATGCCATATTTCTTCATACAAAGGAACTTTATGGAGAGCAATCTCGTATAGCAAGATACGAGACCTCTAAGAACTTGTTTCGAGCGAGGTTGGCCATCGGATCATCGGTAGGAGAACATGTCCTAAAGATGATCAGTTATATAGAAGAGCTCGCAGACCTTGGGACGACTTTGGATAATGAGCTCTATACAGACCTTATTCTCCAGTCCCTTCCTTCCACCTACGCCCAGTTTATTCTGAACTTCAACATTCAAAGAAAAGAAGTTGAACTTCTGGAACTCCTGAACATGTTAAGGAGTGCAGAGGGAACCTTGCGGAAGGCAAGGGAAACACCCGCTATGTTTGTTAGCGGTGCTTCTTCTTCCGGGTCCAAGGCTAGGGCCAAAAGAAGGAAAAAGAAGGCCACCACCAAACCTAGAGGAGGTGTAAGTAAGGTGGGAATGAAGGGAAAGAAAAAGTTTGCGGTACCGGTAGTGGCCCAGGATGAGTGTTTCCATTATCATAGGAAAGGGCACCGGAAGAAAGATTGCAAGGCGTGGAACGCTAAGAACCAGGAACTGAAGCAAGCTGTGGCTTCGACTTCAGGTGTGTTTGTAATTGAGAATTGTCTGTCAATCAACTCTACTTCCTGGGTATTGGATACCGGATCAGGATCTCATATTTGCAATTCATTGCAGGCACTGAGAAACCGTAGAGTGCTGAAGGATGGTGATATGACCCTGATGGTTGCTAACGGAGCTAGCGTGGGAGCTGCGTCCGTAGGGGATTATCACCTGGGATTGACGAGTGGACACATTTTGGTTTTACATAACTGTTTTTGTGTACCCTGTTTAACGTGTAATATCATATATGTTTCCTTGTTATCAAATAAAGGTTATGATTTCACGTTTGTAAGTGATGTTGTTAACATCCACCTTAATCATAGTTTGATTGGGTCCGGTACACTGGATAACGGTATATATGTGTTAAACCAACTCCAAATTTTCAATGTCCAGAACACACTAAAAAGAAAGCCTCCAGATTTAAATAAAGCTTTCTTATGGCATTGTAGACTGGGTCACATCAATGAGAGAAGGTTGACTAAGTTACATAGAGAAGGATATTTGGACTCGTTCGAATATTAAACTTATGCCACTTATCAATCTTGTCTTAAAGGAAAGATGACAAAGACTCCATTTACTGGACATGGAGTAAGAGCGAGCGAGCTCTTAGGACTCATACACAGTGATGTATGTGGTCCAATGTCTACACATGCAAGAGGTGGTTTTTCCTATTTCATTACTTTCACGGATGATTACTCAAGGTACGGATTCGTTTATCTGATGAAACATAAATCCGAGGCTATTGAAAATTCCAAGAGTTTAAGAATGAAGTAGAAAACCAACCCGGCAAATGTATCAAGACAATAAGATCTGATCGAGGTGGAGAATACTTGATGCCGAGTTCCTAGGTTACCTAAAAGAGAAAGGAATTCTCTCTCAGCTTACTCCTCCATACACTCCACGGCATAACGGTGTATCGGAGAGAAGGAATCGAACCCTATTGGATATGGTACGTTCCATGATGAGTAATGCAGAGTTACCGCGATCTTTTTGGGGTTATGCGCTAGAATCAGCGGCATATATTTTGAACATGGTACCTACCAAGACTGTGCCTACCACGCCATATCAGATGTGCAGTGGGAAGAAACCCTATCTTCAGTATCTGAAAATATGGGGATGTCCAGCTTTTGTTAAAAAGCAGCATGTGGACAAGCTCGAGGCACGATCAGTAAAGTGTATGTTTGTGGGATATCCAAAGAACTCCAAGGGGTATCTATTCTATTACGCAGAGGAACAAAAGGTGTTTGTTTCTCGTAATGCCCATTTTCTAGAATATCAGTTTTTAGAAAAGGAAATAAATGGGAGTGAAATAGAAATGGAAGAAATTCCAGAACGGCAAACTACTACTGAAAGTTTGGTAGAGCCGGTAGTTCAAGAAGAACAGGACATTCCCGCACCCCTCCGCAGGAGTAGTAGGCCGTCTCATCCGCCTGAGAGGTACTACGGTTTTCTCATAGATGGTGATAGAGAGGATTGCATCATTGATGATGATGAACCTACTAGCTTCCAGCAGGCCATCCAGAGCGGCGACTCGGTACGATGGCTAGATGCAATGCGGACCGAAATGGAGTCCATGTACACCAACAAAGTATGGACTTTGCTCCAGATGGGGAAAAATCCATAGGATGCAAATGGAGCTTCAAGAAACAGATTGGTGTAGATGGACAGGTGGAAACCTATAAGGCTAGACTTGTTGCAAAGGGTTTTCGTCAAAGACCTGGTTTGGACTATGATGAAACATTTTCTCCAGTGGCTATGCTCAAATCCATTCGGGTCCTTCTTGCTATTGCTGCCTTCCATGATTATGAAATCTGGCAGATGGACGTAAAGACGACTTTTCTGAATGGAAATTTAGAAGAGTGCGTCTATATGGATCAGCCAGAGGGTTTCAATCAGAGTGGGAGCAGCGGGAAAGTATGCAAGTTGCTTAAATCCATTTATGGATTAAAGCAAGCATCGCGGAGTTGGAACATCTGTTTTGATGAAACAGCCAAAGAATATGACATTATCAAAAATCGAGATGAACCATGCATATATAGTAAAGTTGTAGCACGAACTGTCGTATTCCTCGTCTTGTACGTGGATGACATTCTACTGATAGGAAATGACATTCCTATGCTACAATCTGTCAAAGGATTCTTGTCACACAGGTTCTCCATGAAAGACCTGGGTGATGCCTCTTACATTCTGGGGATCCGGATCTATCGTGATAGATCCAAGAGGATGTTGGGACTTTCGCAGTCCAGGTATATCGACAATGTACTGAAAAGATTCAGTATGGAAGATTCTAAGCACGATAATCTACCGGCTTGTCACGGAATCACCCTATCCAAAGAGATGTCTCCCAAGACTGATTTGGAAAGGGAACGCATGTCTATTATACCCTACGCTTCTGCGGTAGGCTATATAATGTTTGCGATGTTGTGCACCAGACCAGATGTAGCTTACGCACTAAGCGTGGTAAGCCAGTATCAGTCAGACCCAAGGGAGAAGCACTAGATAGAAGTAAAGAACATTCTCAAGTACCGGAGAAGGACTAAGGAGATGTTCTTGGTTTACGGCGGAAAAGACCACAAGATGGAGTCCTATGATGATTCCGGCTTCCAGAGTGATAAGGACGATTCCAAGTCCATGTCAGGTTATGTCTTTACCCTCAATGGAGGGGCGGTGTGCTGGAAGAGCTCCAAGCAGGACACCGTTGCTGACTCGACGATGGAAGCGGAGTATATTGCTGCTTGCGATGCCGCAAAAGAAGCGGTCTGGATGAAGAAGGTCCTAACAGAACTTCAGGTGGTTCCTACCATTGTTGATCCAATACCTCTGTATTGCGACAACAACGGAGCTATAGCTTTAGCGAAGGAACCAAGGTCCCATCAGAAGTCCAGACACATCTTAAGGCGGTATCATCTGATCAGGGAGATCATTGATCGTCGGGAGATCGAGGTTCGGAGAGTTGCTACTGAAGAGAACATTGCCGATCCATTCAAGAAGGCCCTACCTCAGATTCAGTTCGAGAGGCTACTCAAAATCATCGGTCTTCGATATGCCTGTACATGGCCCTACTTCAAGTGGGAGATTGTTAGTGTATATGCCCTAGGGGCCATTATTGTATCATACTAGTTTGTATATTACTTAATGGAAGCTTGGGATATTCACATGTATATAACAGTCTTGCTAAACATGGTAGTATGCTACTTGGTTTTTCTATCTTAATATGTGAGTATACGTATTGATAGAGCTCTTCGGATTTTGCTTGACTACCAGCGTTGTGATGACAGTCACACTAGTGGGGGCTGGGTAGTCTACAAGCACATCCTTATTCAGGTCCTTAGTCATAGGATTATCGAGACAGGGCATCGATATTCCGGAGTAGACTAGTGTGTACGCTTCTAATCCCAGTTGGGGAGATAGTCTGTCCCACCAGTACGTCGTACTGGAGATAATATGCAGGTGCTCGTTAGGTTATGGGTATACCGGACAGGACTCACAGGGAGCTGTTGGTTGGTTTTATACCAGTCGTCAGTTAACAGTTCCCAGGTGACATGAGTACAGCATAGTCCGCAGACTTGACACTGCTACTTCGCCTCGAGTATGTCCCACTGTTCTTAGATTGCTACCCTACCACGGCTCAAAGGAGTCGTGCAAACAGGTAGCAGTTGGGTGCAGTCCCGAGCACTTGGAGACAGTGGCGGTTAGACAGGATTCGTCTCTCCCGGTATTGGGAGTTGATATCGCGCTGTGTCAGAGAGCCAATACGCAAAGTCCCTGGCCAGGGAAAGCGAGATTTGCTGGTAGGTTCCAGTAGTTTCTCAGGATGTAATGGGCTTCACTCCGACACGACTTATACCTCTATTAGGGGACTGACGCTTGGCGCCCCCTAGGCCCGATATGCGATAGTCTTTGACGAACATACCGGACTGTACGAAGATTGTCACATCAGACTCAGTAGGAGTTCGAATGGGTTTCCTCATCGGCCTTCTTATCGATATCTACCTGGGGACCGTTACGTACAGCTAGTGCCGCTTGCGGTCTGTGGTTAAACCCACTGCCAGCGTAGTAGTCGAGTCTCTAGAGTCCCACACAGAGAGTTTCCCTACTCCAGGAGAAACGATATAGAGGTCGTATGGTTTTACGACAAGGGTTCGGACGGATACGTGTGTTTACGCACGTAGGACATCCGGACAAATTTTACTAGACGGCTTTGGTTTAAGCCAGTTTCTAGTATCCGGTTATTGGATTTATACAGTCTAAAGTTTTTCCATGTTTTCACGGATAGGAGGGGCGTTCTCGTAATTTCGCAAGAAGCTTCTAGAAGATAGTGACTTGAGGGTTAAGGTGGCATATGCATTAAATGAGATTAGTGATTCATTTGTGTGATTCATCCATGACATTAATGCATCATAAATGCTTAATGACTCATGGAGATGAATCACCCATTTGTATTTATGAAGCATGGTTGTTAAATCATTTATTTTCTTCTATTGGATAAATAATAATGCTTCATATATATTATTATGATAGATCATTATCTCATCTCATTCTCTTGCTCACTTTCTCTCTCCTCAAGCTCTCTCTCTTCAAACCCTAATCCTCCCCTCTCATGTGTTGAGACCAAGGATTAGATTAGACTACTTAATCCTTAACGATTCTCTATATCACCTAGGTTACTTAGATTAGCGATTTAAGAAACCTAGTTACCTCAAGTTAGAGATGAAGCTTGAAGTAAAGCTCTCAGGTGGATCTTCTACTACATAGAGAAGGCCGGAGAGGACGTGGAGTACGAAAAGACGAAGGACACGGTTCTACAGGTATAATCATTTTTCATAGTAGTTGTTAACATCTATGATTCTTGTTAGTTATAGTTTAGCAAAGATTCTCGGTTAGTCGATGTTTACGCCTAAAACAAGATCGTTTTTCATTATTCCGCCTCCCCGCTAGTCATGGGGTGTTGTACATCGAATTACAGGGATTTTCGGTTATAGCCAATTGAACACAGCACAACATCAACTCCCTATACCGGGAGAGACGAATCCCCTCCTATCGCTCATTTCCTCCATGTGATTTAGGACTGTACCCAAAAGCCACCTTTTTGCACACCCTCTTGTATGTGGTATGATGGAAATCAAAGCACAGTGGGAATCACACAAGACTCTATGACGATCTCGGGTCAACAGACTACTCTGTACCAGTGTCACCGGAGAACTGCCATCTGACGTGAGGTATAATACCATCTGGGAGTTCTCGGCGTGTCCATCCAGTGTACCCAGTCTCTACTGAGCACCTGTACACCATCCTTCATGTCAAACACCGATGGATATGGGATCATCCATCTTCCATCCTATGGGTCAAGATGCGTATACGCTAGTCTACTCTGGTGCATCGATGCCCTGTCTCGATACACCCTCGACTAGGAACAGTTATAGGATGTACTCGTCGACTACCGTGGCCCCACTAGTACGATCTCATCATAGTCCCAGTAGTCGAGTATATATCCTAAGGGCTTTATCAACATGTAACATAGAGACAGTCAGAGTACATGTTAAGATAAAGGACAACCAGATAGCATGCTATCATGTCGAGCAAGAAAGTCCTCCCTATATATGTCCAAGCATCCATTACAATATACATCGTATGTACAGTAATGGCCTCTGGGCATACATATAACTAACAATCTCCCACTTGCACTAGGGCCATCTGTTGTGGTATCGCATACCCAACAATTAGTTGTGGTCGAAGTATCTCATACTCAACCATCCCATAAAAGTCTCTACTGGGAAAAAAGCCTTTGTGAATGGATCCGTGCTGTTGTCCTCTGTGTCTACTCTCCTAACCTCGATCTCCATGGAGATCAACCATCTCCATGATCAGGTGATACTGCCTAAGAATTATATCTGGATTTCTGATGGGACGGTAGTTCTTTAGCATAAGCCACAACTCCATTGTCACACAATGGTAGGAACGAAGTTCATCTCATGAAATTATATATATCCAGACTGCCTCTTTGGTAGCATCCTTGGTAATGATGTATCTTGCCTTTAATCGTCTAGTAAGTCACGGTATCTAGCTTGGAACTCTTCCAACATACCGTCCCTCCACTGAGGGTAAAGACAAAGCCTGCGACTGACATTCAGTCGTCCTTATCACCCTGGAACCTTTCCAGTGATTCTCCTCAGGATCGATTGATACCATCTCACTACAACTAGTGAGTATCCTAACATCTAATTATATCTATCTCATAGATCCAAAATCCAGGATTCAAGAGTTATCACTATGATCCTATATTGAGAATCCTTGTGACAAGCAAAGATTGACCGAGCGTAGAATAGGAAACTCCTTCCCTATCAAAAGTATGTCATCCACGTACTCTACGAGGATCACCACCATACACTCTAATACCTTTTTGTATATACAAGGTTCATATACCATTTTGATGAAGTCAAACTCTTTGACTACCACATCAAAACAGATGTTCCAACTTCGCGATGCCTGCTTTATCCTATAAAGCATCTTGCACACGTTTTCGCTTCTCCCACTGTCTACGAAGCCCTCTGGCTGTGTACTTATAGACGCTCTCTTCTAAAACATCATTTTAGAAAAGCAGACATGACACCCAACCACCAGATATCGTAGTCATGTTATGTAGCCGTGGCAAGTAGGATCTGGATGGACTTAAGCATAGCTTTGAAAGTCTCAACTTTTCCATGTACACCAAGAAATCTTCTCAAGATATACTTGCTCCTGATAGGGATTTAACCCTTCAGATAAAGCAACCAAAGTACATACTTTGTTTGTGTATAAGGATTCCATCTCAGATCGATAAGCATCCAGCCATTCTTATAGAGTCCCACTCCTGATGGCCTGCTCGAAACTAGTTGGGTCATCATCTCATGATGCAATCCTCGCTCCCACTGTCATAGAGAAACCGAAGTATCTCTCAGGTGGGTGAGGAACCGTACTAGCTTGGCGGAGAGGCTGAGGTTCGTTGGTTACTAGTGAATCCTTTGGTTCTACCAAATCATCAGCTGCAGTTTGTATAGCTGGAACCTTTCCAGTTCTACATAACAGACCTTGCCTCGAGCTTGTCCGGATTTTGCTTTTAGACATAGTCCGGACAACCCCAAATCTTAACAAACTTAAGATATGGGCTCTTCCCTTTCCATATCACATATGAAGTGGTAGGCAACTGATTTGATTTGAACCCTATTCAATAGGTATGCAGCTTCTCAAGCGCATAACACCCTAAAGGAAATGGGAAAATCAGTAGTACTCATCATAGAGCACACCATATCACATAGGGTGATATTGCTCCTCCCCGATACACCGACGTGCTGTGGTGTATATGGTGGAGTAATGCTGAGAGAGAATCTCATTCTCTTTTAGAATAGTCCAGGAATTCCGTGCTCAAGTATTCTCCTCCTTGATCACATCAAAGGACATAATACGTTTACCCGTATTTTGGTTCTCTACTTCTAACTTACATTCTGTGAATATCTCAAAAGGTTCGGACTTGTGTTTCAACGGGAACATATGTCTGAATCTTGAGAGATCATCAGAGAATGTAATGAAGTACATAGAACCGGTCTTGGCATGTGTAGACGGGAGACTTTCATACATCAGCATGTATCAATCCCAAGTTCACTAACTCTCTCTCTCTCTCTGTTTCCAATAAACAGAGCTATGGTCATCTTATCTTTGTGACATGACCGGCAAGTTTCACAAGATGTAAATTCAAACAGATTTAAATATGCATCTAAATGTAACTTAGCTAGTCGGGTCGCATTGATATGACCTAGTCTACAATGCCTCAAGAAGGATTCGTTCATTTCTGAACTCTTCCTCTCGTGTGTATTCTGTATACTAAGAACTGTAGTTTGATTTAGAACGTCAATGCTTTTAGATAACGTGCCTGAACCGATCAACTCTTGATATATGAAATGTTCAAAATATTATCCAACAATACAAAATTATATCCTTTCTTTACTAATAAAGAGAATGATATGATGTTGTATATCAGGTTTGGTATCTAATAACATTTGTTCAGAATCAATGTATTCTGGTAATACAGGATGATAGTGACCAACAGACTTGGCTGCAACACTTGCACCGTTTTCTGTCTCATGAAACTTATCACCCGTTCTCAATTCTCTATCTTTCTGTAGCCCATGTAACAGATTACACATGAGGGATCCTGATCGGGTATATATGAGGGATCCTGATCTGGTATCTCATACCCAGGACGTAAAGGATACTAAGAAACAGTTCTCTGTAATGAACACACCCGAAGAAGATACATCAGCATGCACTTTCTTCGTTTGGGCGGCACAGGAAATCTGGTATTCCCTAATTTCCTGCTCTGTCTTATAACAATTATAAGTTGGAGCGGGACCAACGTTCCCTAGCGCAGTATAACAAGCGGGTTCTGTCAAAACATCCGTATTATTATCTTGATTAAGGCGTGACATGGTCGCTACCAGGAGAGAGAGAGAAGAAAATACTCAACGTGTACTCTTGCAAGATTAGATTAGTTATCTAATATATCTAATCAGGATGTCTCCCACTGTTTTAATAAAATCTTCCTTCAAACCCCAAAAGGAAAGACTAGCCGGGATTAATTACACACTACAAGTTCGCTAATTTTTCAGCCAGGCCAGTGCCGGTACTTTGAGGGAGGTCCCCCGTGCTTTTGCACGAACCTAATTAAAGTAAAACTCGTTTTCCCAGGGGCGTAACCCCGTTAACACCTTTTTAGACACCTACTTGATCGGCTAATTGTATTGTGCAAAACTCTTCCAAGAGTAACTCTTACTCGCAGCGGGTATCGGGATTCAACTATCTCATAGAAGGTATGCAATCTCATTGCAAATTTCAACACTTGAAATTCCAAATAATGCTTTTACCCCTAGCGTTCTATGACCTTGACGAATGCCAAACTACCCATAGTTCGCTAGTCAAGTTCAAGCCGTTCATTTCTTGAATTAATTAAACCCACCTGCACGACCCTTGACGAAGGACAAACTACGCCATACGAATACCCTAATCCAATCGCATCGTATGCTAGCAGATAAGCACTAGTTAGCTACCGTACACTACGCCTTGACGAAGGCCAAACTACCGCAGCATGAATACTAAGTAGTACAAATCTGAAATGACGGAGGGCTATGCAGGATTTTAAGAAAACCATGAGCGTAATGAACTTGATATCGTTGTAGAATCGAGTGATTTTAAATGCAATGTTTTTGAGGCTTTTCTAGTTTTGCTAAAGAGGTCACTCCTGGTGAAGGGATCGTCGGCCCTTTCCTCATCGAATAAGGTGCAGGATATTTCATAAATATCACTATGCAAAGCAAGAACTATAGAAGCAATCAAAAGACAAACCGAGTTTGTAGCATCTGCTAGTTTCACTAAAGAGGTCACTTCCGGTGAAGGGATCTCGGCTCTTTCCTTATCGAATAAGGTGCTGGATGTTCTACAAGGAACACAGCTATGCAAAGCAAGAACTAGAGCTACCAGTTTTTAAACAAGTTTCTACAACATCTTTAGGTTTCTTTTAGTTTCATTAATCTCATTAATGAAGTCCCATTTTATTATACTTCACAAGCATCACATTTGAAACGAAATCTGCAATATAACATATATCTCATATATATAATATAAATATTCGTCTCAGGCAGTTGTAACATTTCAAAAATATAAAATATTATTTTTTGGGAATTTTTATAATTTAATATTATTTTATTGAATATTTTAATATTTTGGTATAATTAAATACAAAAAAAATTGGAAAAATTATGGAAAAATCTAAAATAGGGTATTTTATGGAATTATGTCATTTAAAAATTTTTACGATCATTTATATGCTAATTTAGTGCTAATCGCGATTAAAAATCGCTAATCGGTTTTTTAGCTTTTTTGTGCAAAACATGCACATATCATTTTTCTTACACATGTGCATTTTTCCACCATGTTTCTTTGGGTTTACTATTTGAGTGAGAAGGTTTTGGGTTAAAGAGAAAGAAAATGGAAAAGGATTATTATATGAGGTTTGGTGAGAGAGAGAGAGGCATGGTCTTCTTTTGACCAAGACTTAGCTATTTCCTCCATCCCTTCACTCATCTCTCTCCCTCTTCAGCCCCTTGCTGCAGCTGCTGCTGCCCCTCTTCATCCTCCACCTTCAAGCCTTCAAATCATCTCAAAAACAACACCAAAAACCCATCTTCATTTCACAAAAAGTATACACAACCTCAAGATCTATATATTGGACCAAGAAAGCAAGGATTTTGGCCACTAGGGGCAACTCAAGAAAATTCTTGAGTTGCCAAATGAGGTATTTACTGAACCCTTAGCTTAATTTTAGCATTCCTTATACCCCATGTTTAGTTTAGAACCGATATTGTGTGTTTTGTGGACTTAAGGAAAACCTAGTTAGGGTTTGAGGGAATTTTGTGTTGTAATGTGAAATTGAGCTCAGTAGAGGTTAGATAAACACCCTAGTGCATGAATTGAGACCCAAACCTGAGACTTAAGACCTGGAGTACGAATTTAGAAAACGATATCGGAAAATTTATGGAATCTATGAAGGTTATTTGGGATCTGCTATCAACCCGAGACTCTGAAAATATTTTTGGTTGGACAGTGGTATGTGCAGGCACCCAGGAAGCTACCACCAGAACCCTAGCCCCTACCTCCTATTCCCGGCCGCAAATTTATCCATTCTGGCCGCAATTTGCGGCCAGACCATGGTGGATTTGCCTCGTTTTGGTTTTGGTGCCCCCTCATCAGTAGATTAGACCCCTGGCATGTATAGATTTGTCTAATTTGACCTAGGGTGAAATCTGGAGCCTATTTCCTTTGTTGCTTTTTTGGATTCGTGTTTCCGTATTCCGTATTTTTATTTCTGAATTTACGTATTGTGTTTTACCTCGACTATTTAGCGGTTATACGACGATATCGAGGATTGATTGTTGGTTTTGGAGGCGTACCCATATGTTCTAACCTATAGGCCCCTTAGCGTATCGTTTTGGTTTTCGTATGCCATTTTAGCTTTGATTTGGTTTTAATACGCATTTTGCGATACGTTGATGTGTAGGTACCCCATGAAGACTTCAGGACGACAAGCAAGTGCGTGGCGACGTCCACAAATGAAGACGCAAGGTGAGTAGATTATATCTACAGGGGGAAGTCGGGTGGATGGCGTATAGCACCCCCGCAGTCCGTAGTTGATATATTATATTATGGATAGTTTAGGGTTAGAAGTAACCTAGTGTAGTTCATAGTCGCGAACCCGAGAATAGATTTACACCCACACGTACACCCTTGCATATTCATTATACTTGCACTGTGTTTGATGATATTGGACGACATTGGAGATGAGTCGATGTTATTGGGCATTGTGCCGCGAGATCGGTGATTTGATATGATTCGTATTTGGGATACGACATGTGATCTCTAGCGGGCCTTTGGACGTGTGCTTACACACGCAGTATATAGATGGTATCGATTTGTACTAGACTTAGATCGGTACCCCAGATTATTGTGATATGATGATAATAATACCTGATATTTGTTGAGAGGAATGTGATATTGACCCGTACCCAGCTATTGGGATGCCATACGACTATTTACCGTACGAGCTTTATATTGATGATAGATCCGCACTCATGACTTGAGGATGTCATATGATATACTGTATCGTACACGATACTACTGAGACGGATCACCGACTACTATATATACATATCGACTAAGATTTAGGTGGTTTCCATACCTCTCCCGATTTACTTGATACTTATATCTGTAGTTTTCATAGTAGATGTTAGACTAGATGTCATAACTATTTCAAAAACTACGAACCAGGAATATCTTAAAAGACAAGTAAAGGGATTCTACGGGTATTTTTCAAAGGACATATCTTTCTTAAAAATAATGTAGCGCTTATTTTACTAAAAATCCTGATTCGTCTTATTTCAAATGACATAACAGCATGACATATACATATTGATGTAGATTCTTCACTGTGGTGTTGATTATTTGATTTCAGCATGTTCATGCTATTCACATTGGTTTGCATATGTTTATTGCTATATTACTATCATGTTTCTAGGACACCAGCACCATTATCGATGATGCGTATGTTCCACGTACACTTGCTTGCCGGCTCACACACTTCATCATCGATAATTGCCATGTTACTACACAGTAGTATTATTGCATCAGGATATGACCTTGTATGTGCATACCATTATTCCATGTTGCATGATATACTGTTATACTTGCATTTCATTTATATGTCATACATCATGCTTTCTGATTATGCGCATTGGGATATTTGTTTTCATGATATTTCTGGATTTGGGGAACCGTGGGTATTTCAAGAGATTATGTAATTGTTTTAAAACCCGGTTACCCTTGATATGATATTTCAGCTTCCACCATAAGTTTTATCGGTTCTGATTTATATACCCCGAGGAGGAGGCGTCGAGGCCGTATGAGGGTACATGGTGGGGCCCGGAGTACCCCGGGGCAAGAAAGCGATGTCGATGTGCTATGAGCCGATGAGCCCGGCTGGGGAACCATATTGTCCGGTGATATTACCTTTAACTCGGCGGTTATCTTGGAGATACCGGCCGGAGTTTGTGCGTATGATACGTCGAAATTCGAGGGTCGAAGCCGGGCACTCGGGTTTCGAGATAGCGTATGATACGTACCTATCATGGCTAGTCTTGGTGACAGTGCCTGATAGATGATGATTTACGTTCCGATGCTAGGCACAAGTTTCATGATGATCTCCATGATTTTGATTATATCCTCATATTTTCATGCATGATGCTTATTGTCATTGGGTGACAGGTGGACGGGATCCACATATATACAGACTTTAACTACATTGATCACACTTCATTTGTATATATAACAGGGTATGAGGGCGCTGTTATATATACCCTTACACCAATATTAGTGGAATGGGACGCTAATATATGTGTATTGATATCCATTTTGATACTTCATCATATTTACATCATGCAGACATACCTTATATTTATGACATGTTATTACCTGAGGCACTGGTACGAGTACTTGGCACTACCTACATGTTTAGATGTTACATTGCCACCTTATCATGCTTCAGATTTACTCTTTGAGGTTTATATTATATCTGATCGTATTAATCTAGGATTATGTCATGCATTCTGTAACAACTCCAATTTTTGTATACCAAAATTTGCTTTAAATATGATGTATACTTGGAGTATTGATGTTGCTGGAAACAATTTAAGTAACTATTTCCTTACAATAATTACAAGAAGGAGCTTGTAGCTCACTGGTAATACCTTGCACTGCTGAACCAAGTCACCAGAGTTCGAATCCCATGCCCCACATATTTTTATATGTTTTTGTTTTAAATTTTTTGGGAAGTCAAACGGTCAAACAGCCATAACTCACAAATTAATGCAATTTATAAAAAATAAAGTATACCAAAATTCCCCCCAGACAAAACCACACACGATGTGACCCGACTCGGCCCTGACCCGGCCGAGTCGGCCGGCGACTCGGCCGAATCGGCCGGCGACTCGGCCGAATCGGCCGGCGCCGCCTGCCGGACTCGGCCGGTCGGCCGTGTCGTCAACACGAAAAATCTTCGTGTTGACTTGGTCAACCCCCCTGCATGGTCCATTTTCCCAGTACTGTTACCAATTTTTCATTAAACCTCCTTTAAGTCCAAATTTAATGAAATTTTAATGATTTTTATATTTTTTTAAAATATTTTTTAATCCTAACCATAACCCTAACCTAGCCCTATATAAAGACCCCTACCCTCTACCATTTCACCTCACCACTCTAAGTCCACTCTCTCAAATTCTAGAGAACTCGGTACAAAGAGCGAGAAGCGAAGCGCTGCCGAAACCGACGACGGATTCCGGCGACCGGACTAGAACATTCGCGACGTTTTCGACGCATCGACAAACACCACCTTCCCTTAGCCTCCTTAGCTTGTCCAAACCTGTAAGTCCCATCTCTTTTATCTCTCTTCTCTTTAATATAAAAATACGACTTTTTGGAACCCGACGGAAAACGGAACAAAACGATTTCCGATTCAGTTTTTCTGCAAATTTCCACTTGTCACCTAATACATAATACCTACCTATATTCATGTTGACTATTAATCACCCATAAACCAATTTAAACAAACTTTCTCATATGAAATGATAGCTTCTTTACAATATCGTATTCTTTTCATAAAAATACCATGAAGTTCATTTTTCTTCGTTTAATCAATCCCCTCACTCCTAAATAAGTTTATCTTGATCACTAAACTTGTAGAAATCAAATTGAATGAATTTTCACACATGAAATGATAACGTTTTCAAATACCGTATTCTTGCGCTTTAATACCTTCAACTTTAACATGTCATGTTTTACCTCTAAACGTCATCAAAACTTAAAACAAGTCACGAGGTAATGACCTACCTCTACACACACACAAATATAACCCTAACTGATAAATGTCAAAACATAGAATACGACATTACAGGACTTTTCACTAAAATACCATATTCTTTATAACCTTTACTTGAAAGTTTTAAGTTGTATAAAATTTTAAATAAAATGAAAGCACGATAGGTCATGGACATCGATCGTTTATCTGAACTGTCTTGTGGTGTCTAGGCAAGTGTGTCTAGGCTAGTGGTTTTTAATTAGGCCCACGACTGTGGTTCCTTCCCATTTACCTGGCACTTACTTGGCCGCAATTGACGGTGAAGAGGCGATTTGAGATTTCTAATGACTTATCGTTTAGACCTTAGAAATAGGCTAGTTGGCTTAGAAAACACTAGAAAATAAAATACGAAAATCTATACACTTTTACAAATAAATACCTTTTATTTATAAAACCATTTTCCTAAATGAATAGTATTTGTTAAACCTAAGCAAAGCGCCGCTACAACCCACTTTTGGGGAACCCGTTAGGGATAGTACGGTTCATCGTGCACCCGCGGGCTAGTAGTGCGAGATTCAGACCTTCGCAAGGAGCATTCGGTCTTGAAAGGTTTAAAATACAGCATTTATGAATAATGTGATTTTGGAAATTAAAATATTTATTTAAAATTATTCTGGTATTAATATATATTTAAATACCATTTAGACACCTATTTTATCATAATATAAAGTTTCCACTTTTTCCTAAAATTCCAAGATTAAAGGTTACATTAAAATACCATGAAATTCTAATAAAACAATTAATACTTTTATTAGGATATATTCACTAGAATAACACAAATAAAATTCACATTCATTATAATTATAAAGACGAATAATAAATACTTGAGATGAATTTTGAAAACTATACAAAAGTACTTTTTACATAAAACCCCCTCAAGTTTTACAAATTACAATAAGGCCCCTAACTAATATTGAACTTCAAATTACCTTTCTTTTAGTCTGACTCGGGTTAGAGTCTGACTATTTCTGACTTGAATATGATTCAAGTCAATCTATATTTTTTTATATTCCAACACAATTTGAATACATGAATCCCTGAATTCAGTTAACAATATATTCATTTTGACTGAATCAAACCATGGATATTCATCCATTATCCTGATATTCCATTTACCTGATTATACAGTTACAACATGTTTACTGATATCATGGTTTTGGTCAGTCACCCAACTTACAATACTGTTAAAACATTACGGGGTTTAAGGGGTAGATTGGTACGGAAGGTGTTAAAGATGGCACGAGGTGGTCAGATTAAGACACCTAACCTGAATCATATTGCTGTTGTACCGTGGCATAACGGTTCCTTGTACTTCCTTTTGCCCTGATCTCTAGCATATAGAGATCCCCCTCGTATACACTGGCAACATTCTGTACCAAGGTACAAACAACAGCGTTAACTCAATATTCCATAATATTCAATAATGTAATACTTTAGAAAATAATTTTACACTGTCATTCTAATTCTTCCTTATCTTTGGGACTTACCGAGCGACCTGTTCGCTGACGGCATTCTATTTCTTTCTTCTTTGAATGTCGTCAGGTGCGTTGGACCATGCTGAGATCGAGCCCACCGGTGAAGATTTGGAGAAATTCCAGGAAGATCCCGAGCTCTAAATATTTTACCTTGTTCTTTCCAGTATTTTTCATTTTCTGTTATGCCACTGTTTAGGCATCGCTTTTCATTTCAGTTGTATTTTCTTTTCATGCATTGTACAAAGAATGTTATTAATAAAAGTTGCCGTTATCTCTATATCTTTCATCTCTTGTGATTTATTTTATATTGCTTAGTTACGCTTAGCGTATGTAGTTCTGAGTACATACGTAGCGGGCCTTGTCGCGTCCTCTTCGCCGTACACTGGGAAGCGGGGCGTGACAGGTTTTGTTGGTGGCCCATGCAGGTCAGAGCTGTATGAATCCCTGTCATGCAGTTCTGGTCTGCATGAACAACATAAGCAATATAACACAAGAAGCAGCAACTAAAACATTCTTTACAATTCATGTTCCTTGAATCTTGCAAATCTCTATTCCTTGAATCTTATCAATTCATGTATTTGAATCTGTCCTAACCCAAATTTTTCTTCAAGGTTATGGATTCCCCGAACAACACCAGCACCAACGTTAACAACACCCCTCCAGCACTACCTCTCACACCAGCTGTTCCCGCACCATCCACTGAGCAAACGATGTTATTTGATGCGATCCGTAGTCTTCTCGAGGGACATCAACAACTTTTGAACCGTCCTGAGACAGATGCACCGGGAGTAAAGCAATTCAGGGCCTTGCACCCAAAGCAGTTTTCTGGTAAAGGAAGCCCTCTTGAAGCGGAAGAATGGGCACAAAGCATCGAAGACGATCTGGCAGCAGCTCAAGTGCCAGACAATGCTTGGGTCCGTGTAGCAAAACTACAGCTCACGGATAATGCTCGCAATTGGTGGAAGGCGGAAGAAACCCGTCTGGTACAGCCGATTGAATGGAAGACATTTCGCGAGAAGTTCGACGCGAAATATTTCCCTGTGACAGCCAGGTTTGCTATGGAGCAGCGGTTTATTCATCTACAGCAAGGATCAATGTGGGACAAATCGGTAGATGAATACGATGCTGAGTTCACCATGTTGAGCCGGTAAGATATGTCAAAATAGTTCAATTTTAAATATCACATACTACACAGCTAACACAATCTTTAAATAGATTCGCGGCACACCTGATACCGACGGACGAGATCAGAGCCCGTCGTTTTCAGCAAGGTTTGGACACAGAGATTAAGGCTGCTCTAGCAACAGGAAATTTTTTGACTCATGAGGAAGCCTTAGAAGCTGCCCGCAGTTATGAGGCAGTAATAAAAGAGAGGGGCAGACCTCAGTCTGCAGGAGTCAAACGCCCTGCCAACCAGATGGCAGGTGGAGCCACGTCCAGACCACCTTTCGTGCCAAGGCGACCCGGAGTACCAACTCATCGTCCTAGCCCAGCCTTTTGCACATACTGCAAGAGAACTGGACATATGATGAAGGACTGCCGTCGAGCCAACCGCCTCTGCTTAGTCTGCGGTTCAGCCACTCATGATATTGGATCTTGTCCCCAAAGACAGAACTCAGTTGCTGCACCCAGGCCAGCAAATACCTATCAGCAGCGACTAGCTCTTCACGCACCTGCTACCAGACTTGCACTGCCTGCACCATCTAAGGGACCACAAGCTGCACCACCTCCTCAACTGTTCCATCAAGCTCAAAGGAACGTTCCGAGGAATGCTCCTCAGGCCAGGAGGAATGTGCCGAAGCGCCATGCTTTCATGATGTCTGTGGAAGAAGCTGAGGCCACTGGCCAAGTCATTACTGGTAAACTTCCTTCTCAAACTTATCATTTAGTCTTGTTTATCTACACACTTTCCTTATACCTAAAACTTATCCAATATACCTTAGGTATAATCCTAGTAGCTTCACTACCTGCACTTGCACTGTTTGATACTGGAGCATCCCACTGCTTTATGTTGCAACGGTTTGTCCGAACCCATGCGATTCCAGTCTCACCGCTTGTATCCAGCTGGAACGTCAGTTCCGGAAATGGTGTTCTAAAGGCAACTATGGGATACAGCATGTGTCCAGTCGTCGTCTGCAGTCGAGAATTTTATGCTGACTTCAAGGTACTGGACATACCAAACATCGATGTGGTTCTAGGAATGGACTGGCTTGGAACCTTTTATGCTACCATCGACTTTCGTCAAAGGAGGGTAGTATTTGGGATTCCAGATCATCCGGTCTTCTATTTCAAGAGTGGAGATCGTACACTAGAACCAAGTACCTACAAAGCGAAGCCAAGGGAAGCAGTAGTTGCAGCAGCTCAAGCAGAAGAAGAATCAAGACCGGAGGTAGTTCGAGAGTTCGACGATGTATTCCCTGATGATATATCAGGTTTGCCTCCCGATCGAGCTCTTGAATTCAGTATTGACTTAGTACCAGGAGCACAACCAGTGATCAAAGCACCGTATAGACTAAGTCCGGAAGGATTGAAGGAAGTTCGAACACAGTTGGACGAATTACTGGCGAAAGGATGGATTCGTCCCAGCACTTTAAGTTGGGGAGCACATGTACTATTGGTGAAGAAGAAGAAAGGTTCATACAGAATGTGCATCGACTATAGGGCCTTGAACGAAGTTACTATAAAGAATAAGTATCCACTCCCGCGCATCGATGATTTATTCGATCAGCTAAGTGGATCTTGCGTCTTCTCTAAACTAGATCTTCGTTCAGGTTATCATCAAGTGAAGGTCAAGGAAGCTGATATTCACAAAACAGCTTTCAGAACTCGCTATGGGCATTATGAATTTTTAGTAATGCCATTTGGAGTGACCAATGCACCAGCAATCTTCATGAACCTTATGAACCAAGTTTTCCGGGAGAATTTAGACAGGTTCGTTGTCATTTTCATCGACGAAATCCTGGTATATTCTAAGAACCGGATAGAACATGCAGAGCACTTACGAATTGTCCTGGAAACTCTTCGACAACATAAGCTTTATGCCAAATACAGCAAGTGCGAGTTTTGGCTAAAACAAGTTGGTTTTCTTGGACACATCTTATCAGGAGAAGGAATTTCTGTGGATCCAGCAAAAGTTTCAGCAGTCAGCGAATGGCCTACACCAAAATCAGTGAAGGATATTCGGAGTTTCTTGGGCTTAGCTGGATATTACAGAAGATTCATTAAAGGCTTTTCAAAGATAGGAACACCCCTGACCAAGCTCACAAGAAAAGATGAAGAATTTGTGTGGTCAGAAGCATGCGAGCAAGCTTTCGTAGAACTCAAGTCAGGACTGACATCTGCGCCTATTCTCGTCATACCGGATCAATCTGGAGGATTCGAAGTGCATTGTGATGCATCCGGTAAGGGATTAGGATGTGTTCTACATCAGCACGGTAAGGTTGTGGCTTATGCTTCAAGACAACTGAAGACTCGTGAGCGCAATTATCCGACGCATGATCTGGAGTTGGCAGCCGTCATCTTCGCTCTCAAAATTTTGCGCCACTACTTACTTGGTGAACGAGTGAACATCTACACAGATCATAAAAGTCTGAAGTATGTGTTTACTCAGAAGGAGTTGAATATGCGGCAGAGAAGATGGTTATAACTCATGGCGGACTTTGATATCAACTTGCAATATCATCCAGGAAAGGTGAACGTAGTACCTGATGCTCTTAGTCGCCAACCATTAGCAATGAATCTCACCGCCCAGTGGAAGCTTCAGCATGCCAGGTGATGTTTCGAGTTTGATGAACCTACAAATCCAATCAACTACTGTCAATCAGATCAAGGCAGCTCAAACCAGCGATGCTAAGTTGCAAAAGATCAGAGAACAAGTGGAGAATGGACTCAGAACAGATTTCACCATCCATGAAGACGGATCTTTGAGATACGGCAGCAGATTGTGTGTACCAAAGGGTCCTGTTAGGGAAAAGTTAATGAAAGAAGCTCACAGCTCTCCCAATTCAGTACATCCTGGAGGTACCAAAATGTATAAGGATCTACGCCAGAATTATTGGTGGCATGGAATGAAGCGTGAAGTAGCCAGAAGTGTCGCAAAATGTTTGGTGTGACAGCAAGAAAAGGCTGAACATCACAGGACAGCTGGACTACTTCAACCGTTACCAATCCCCGAATGGAAGTGGCAGCACATCACGATGGACTTTGTAACTGCTCTTCCTCGCAGCACCAAGGGTAACGATGCGATTTGGGTCATTGTGGATCGACTCACAAAGTCGGCTCACTTCATCCCATTTCGAGTTGGCCAATCAACTGAGACACTAGCGAAGAAGTGCATGGAGGTAACAATCTAAATTAGATTTAAAAACTCGTCATAATGTACTATCTCTGATACCCATGAACTCATACAGGAAATTGTGAGACTTCATGGAGTACCGGTCTGCATTGCCTCCGATCGTGACACCAGGTTCCGATCGCAATTTTGGCAGAGTCTGCAGGCTAGCTTGGGAACAAGTCTGAACTTCAACACGGCTTATCATCCACAAACAGATGGTCAGTCGGAACGAACTATTCAGATCTTGGAAGATATGCTCAGAGCATGTATGCTCGACTTCAAAGGATCGTGGGAAGATCACCTGCATCTTGTGGAGTTTGCGTACAACAACAGCTACCAAGCAAGCATAGTAATGGCACCTTTTGCAGCATTATATGGAAGGAAGTGTCGATCGCCATTAAGTTGGGACGACATCGGAGATAGAGAACTCCTTGGACCAGAGATGATAGTAGTGACCGTTGATGTGGTTCGTACTATCAGGGAAAGAATGCGCATAGCCCAAGATAGACAGAAACACTGGGCTGATGCGAAGAGACGACACTTGGAGTTCCAGCCAGGAGATCATGTATTCCTGAAAATCTCTCCGAACCGCGGAGTGATCCGATTTGGAAGACGGGGAAAGTTGAGTCCGAGATACATTGGACCGTTCGACATACTCGAACGAGTCGGTGAAGTGGCATACCGATTAGCGCTTCCACTCTCATTGGAAGGAGTGCATAACGTGTTCCACATATCCCAACTCGGAAGGTATGTGAGTGACCCCAGCCAAGTACTTGATCATTCCGAGCTCACGATACAGCCCGATTTATCTTGTGAGCAACAACCTGTGGAGATCCTGGACAAGAAAGTAAAGACACTTCGGAACAAAGAAGTTAATTTGGTCCGGGTAATGTGGAGGAAAGACACTCCAGGAGAATCCACGTGTGAAAGGGAGGATGAAATGCATGCAAAATATCCGCACCTTTTTGTAAACTAGTCCTCAAATAAAAGTTGTAAATTTCGAGGACGAAATTTTTGTAAGGAGGGTAGATTGTAACAACTCCAATTTTTGTATACCAAAATTTGCTTTAAATATGATGTATACTTGGAGTATTGATGTTGCTGGAAATAATTTAAGTATCTATTTCCTTACAATAATTACAAGAAGGAGCTTGTAGCTCACAGGTAATACCTTGCACTGTTGAACCATGTCACCAGAGTTCGAATCCTATGCCCCACATATTTTTATATCTTTTTGTTTTAAATTTTTTGGGAAGTCAAAAGTCAAACAGCCATATCTCACAAATTAATGCAATTTATAAAAAATAAAGTATACCAAAATTCCCCCCAGACAAAACCACACCCGACGTGACCCGACTCGGCCCTGACTCGGCCGAGTCAGCCGGCGACTCGGCCGAATCGGCCGGCGCCGCCGGCCGGACTCGGCCGGTCGGCCGAGTCGTCAACACGAAAAATCTTCGTGTTGACTTGGTCAACCCCCCTGCATGGTCCATTTTCCCAGTACTGTTACCAATTTTTCATTAAACCTCCTTTAAGTCCAAATTTAATGAAATTTTAATGATTTTTATATTTTTTTAAAATATTTTTTAATCCTAACCCTAACCCTAGCCTAGCCCTATATAAAGACCCCTACCCTCTAACATTTCACCTCACCACTCTAAGTCCACTCTCTCAAATTCTCGAGAACTCGGTACAAAGAACGAGTAGCGAAGCACTGCCGAAACCGACGACGGATTCCGGCGACCGGACTAGAACCTTCGCGACGTTTTCGACGCATCAAAAACCACCACCTTCCCTTAGCCTCCTTAGCTTGTCCAAACCCGTAAGTCCCATCTCTTCTATCTCTCTTCTCTTTAATATAAAAATACGACTTTTTGGAACCCGACGGAAAACGGAACAAAACGATTTCCGATTCGGTTTTTCTGCAAATTTCCACTTGTCACCTAATACATAATACCTACCTATATTCATGTTGACTGTTAATCACCCATAAGCCAATTTAAACAAACTTTCTCACATGAAATGATAGCTTCTTTACAATATCGTATTCTTTTCATAAAAATACCATGAAGTTCATTTTTCTTCGTTTAATCAATTCCCTCACTCCTAAATAAGTTTATCTTGATCACTAAACTTGTAGAAATCAAATTGAATTAATTTTCACACATGAAATGATAACGTATTCAAATACCGTATTCTTGAGCATTAATACCTTCAACTTTAACATGTCATGTTTTACCTCTAAACGTCATCAAAACTTAAAACAAGTCACGAGGTACTGACCTACCTCTACACGCACACAAATATAACTCTAACTGATAAATGTCAAAACATAGAATACGACATTACAGGACTTTTCACTAAAATACCATATTCTTTATAACCTTTACTTGAAAGCTTTAAGTTGTATAAAATTTTAAATAAAATGAAAGCACGATAGGTCATGGACGTCGATCGTTTATCTAAACTTTCTTGTGGTGTCTAGGCAAGTGTGTCTAGGCTAGTGGTTTTTAATAGGCCCACGACTGTGGTTCCTTCCCATTTACCTGACACTTACCTGGCCGCAATTGACGGTGAAGAGGCGATTTGAGGCTTCTAATGACTTATCGTTTAGACCTTAGAAATAGGCTAGTTGGCTTAGGAAACCCTAGAAAATAAAATACGGAAATCTATACCCTTTTACAAATAAATACCTTTTATTTATAAAACCATTTTCCTAAATGAATAGTATTTGTTAAACCTAAGCAAAGCGTCGCTACAACCCGCTTTTGGGGAACCCGTTAGGGATAGTACGGTTCATCGTGCACCCGCGGGCTAGTAGTGCGAGATTCAGACTTCCGCAAGGAGCATTCGGTCTCGAAAGGTTTAAAATACAGCATTTAAGAATAATGTGATTTTGGAAATTAAAATATTTATTTAAAATTATTCTGGTATTAATATATATTTAAATACCATTTAGACACCTATTTTATCAAAATATAAAGTTTCCACTTTTTCCTAAAATTCCAAGATTAAAGGTTACATTAAAATACCATGAAATTCTAATAAAACAATTAATACTTTTATTAGGATATATTCACTAGAATAACACAAATAAAATTCACATTCATTATAATTATAAAGACGAATAATAAATACTTGAGATGTATTTTGAAAACTATACAAAAGTACTTTTTACATAAAACCCTCCCAAGTTTTACAAATTACAATAAGGCCCCTAACTAATATTGAACTTCAAATTACCTTTCTTTTAGTCTGACTCGGGTTAGAGTCTGACTATTTCTGACTTGAATATGATTCAAGTCAATCTATATTCTTTTATATTCCAACACAATTTGAATACATGAATCCCTGAATCCAGTTAACAATATATTCATTTTGACTGAGTCAAACCATGGATATTCATCCATTATCCTGATATTCCATTTACCTGATTATACAGTTACAACATGTTTACTGATATCATGGTTTTGGTCAGTCACCCAACTTACAATACTGTTAAAACATTACGGGATTTAAGGGGTAGATTGGTACGGAAGGTGTTAAAGGTGGCACGAGGTGGTCAGATTAAGACACCTAACCTGAATCATATTGTTGTTGTACCGTGGCTTAACGGTTCCTTGTACTTCCTTTTGCCCTGATCTCTAGCATATAGAGATCCCCCTCGTATACACTGGCATCCTTCTGTACCAAGCTAAAAACTACAGCGTTAACTAAATATTCCATAATATTCAACAATGTAATACTTTAGAAAATAATTTTACACTGTCATTCTAATTCTTCCTTATCTTTGGGACTTACCGAGCGACCTGTTCGCCGACAACATTCTATTTCTTTCTTCTTTGAATTTTGTCAGGTGCGTTGGACCAAGCTGAGATCGAGCCCACCGGTGAAGATTTGGAGCAATTCCAGGAAGATCCCGAGCTCTAAATATTGTAACTTGTTCTTTCCAGTATTTTTCATTTTCTGTTATGCCACTATTTAGGCATCGCTTTTCATTTCAGTTGTATTTTCTTTTCAAGCATTGTACAAAGAATGTTATTAATAAAAGTTGCTGTTATCTCTATATCTTTCATCTCTTGTGATTTATTTTATATTGCTTAGTTACGCTTAGCGTATGTACCTCTGAGTACATACGTAGCGGGCCTTGTCGCGTCCTCTTCACCGTACACTGGGAAGCGGAGCGTGACACATTCGATTTCTGCTTGTAGATATTTTCTATTCACGAGTTGGCAACTCACCCCCGTTGTGCCACAGCTTCTTGCAGGTTTTGCCGTACAGGTTCCATAGCGGCATTTCTGGCACACTGCTTCCTTTGCGGGTGAATTGCATTTGGTAGGTGGGTTCTTTGCATCAGAACCACCATTGTATATGTATTATTCATTGTATCTAGAAATTCCATCAACCAAAACTTGTATATTGTTTCAGGCTTAGACACTAGTGATGTATTATTTCGACCTTAGAGTCGCGTGTAGTATTATTACGGTTTTCATGTTATTTGAGTTTCTTTTTATGTTTTGATCCTCGCCATTCGACGTTGTATATTATATTGCTTGCGTGGTTGTGACCGTCGATTAACGAAGAGCTAGCTCCCGCTTAGGGATTCCTTTTATTCATTGCATATATAGTATTTATGTTGTACCCCGTTCGGGGCCAGTTTTTACAAAAGAAACTCTGCCGAAATTTTTAGAAAAACTATACATTTTAAAAATGCATATTCAGCTTAGTAATTTAAAAACCTTGACTTCAAATCATGTTTTCTTTACCTGTTAAAAACCAGTTTTCTCTATTTATCCTTAAAATGGTTTTAGATTTCTGGGCTTTTGGCTTACTTGGATCAGATGGAGTCCTATAGACTTCATATGGTTCAAGGGCCAGTCACGTGCTCTTTCGGATCGTGACAAAGTTGGTATCAGAGCGCTAGGTTAACCTTGGTTCGAGTCTAAGTTTTACTATGTTGAGCCTAGGGCGTCTATATATATACGGAACTTAGGCTTGACCTTACGGAACTTATACTTAGTCGATGGGGTATTAGACCCGAACTTTCGTCGTGTAGGATGACCTTTGGTTGATGGAGTAGGTGACTTCAGTAGAGTGACGTACCGTGTGTATGTTCCGCGGCATACTTATGACATGCCACTCCGCTTAAGGAGCTTTTGGATGTACATTTCCTTACACAGTATTATATTCATTCCTATGATCTATCCTCATCGATACTGGTTATGATTTTGCTGGTACGATCACACGGGCAGAGAGAGAGCTACGGCTAGAGTTGCGTCAGCTTGAGCTCGTCGCAGACGAGGACTGACCAGGATGTGATTCCAGAGATTTACGATTGCATTTAGAGGCGTCGTCCTATTGTGTTTTCGCGCCATGAGCGTTTGACAGATCGCTTCACGAGATTTCTCTGACGTGCCGATTGGTACAAGAGGATCAGGCTACTGCTAGAGGCCAGCCAGGATGTGATGACCATTGATTTATCGCTTACTCATGATGATGAGGCGCTGTTCAGCGTACAGAAGAATGAGCCAGTTGCTGCTGCAAATGTCGAGATGTCACCCAGATGATTGGAGCTACTGCAGCATGAGTATATACTTAGAGATATGTTGGAAGGTCGCTAGTCACCCGAGGATGAATGACTAGGACATGTGGTTCGTTCGCTTACCCCGATGCGAGGTCATCAGATAGATTGATTCCAGCTAGAGGCGACTTCACGCAGGTTCGTTGAGAGTCGATAGAGACGATCGAATGTCAGGAGCCCATTTTCCAAGTTTAAACTATACGGAAAGACATGCAGGCGATTCTATGGATCCTCTAGAAGAATGAAACCCTAACTCGACTTAATGACCGTGTGAAAGCCTTTAAACCTTAGGGTTTGCGGCAGTTCCGCGGCGCCATTAGTGAGTCTTGGGTTTGCCCTTCTACGGCTGGACCACCGACGCTATGGCATGTACTCGATACTATTAAACTGTACTCAAGATGTTGATCTCTTGGGGGATTATGAGGTTCTGACGAGTCGATAGAATGATTTGACATCATTCGGATATCATGTGATGGGATGCATTGCTTGGGAGACTCCAGATACGAGTATAGCCGTTGGAGCACAGTCCACGCAGCCACGATGAGACGAGTCCGAATCAGTCGACATTGAAGCAGAGTGAAGTAAACAGTTCGCTAGAGATTTCGACGAGATGACGTTCCCCTCCGCTGACATCATAGATGCGACACGCACGCAGAGGCATTGTTTATGGATATATCTTCCAGAAAAAGGCGCGATGATTATGCTGCCATTCCGGGACAAGAATTAGCTTCAGCAATGGACGATGACTTCCGGGCAATTCGGCAGAAAAAAGATATGCGAGAGACTTCGGATGGACCGTAGCCGAGATCATTGCAGTGCACAGATAGAAACGTGACGTCGAAGTGGACGATGATACAGAAAAGCGGGACAAGGAGTTCGTGCGTGATGCAGACGAGCTGTTACTACTCCCCATTAAGATTAAAGGTCGGATATGTCTACAGAGGTGTTAGGACGCGACCAGCTTCCGAGGAGATGCGGTGCTGAGGACACAGATGTCCATTGAGCGAGAAGAGAATATGCAAGAGTGCCAGCCTCCGTACAGATCGGCATAGGCAAGATCGGAAGAGACCTTGAGCAGGATTCCTTCCAGGACACTGCTGCAATGATATTTGCACTCAGGATCAAATGTGCCACGTACATTCAAAGAGCCAGAGGCCGACGCCAGTGACATGCTACTTTACGAGTAGTCGTGAGGATTGACCGAGAGATGACTAGAGAAGTGCCAGAACGGAATCGTCCCCGTTAGCACACCTGACAGGGCCGATGAGCCAATTGATTGCGAGATAGGTAATCCGCAGAGAAGATAAGGACTCAGAGACAGAGGACGCCAGACCGTGAGCAAGAGGCAAGTAGATATCTTACGCTGCTAGCATTGGATGTACCGACACCTTCTCGACTGTGTAGGGGGGCTACCGACGATGGTATTTATGATTTTGTGATTCGATTATCATGAATCCGTCACTTTGGATTTCGTTATTTTGGGCGTTCTGTTTTCATGATTTAGTCTTGATGGCTGAGTTTCATGATATTTGTTTTTATGCACTATGGTTGCACCTACTGGGAATTTATATTTTGCGCATAGTTATTACATTTGAGATATTGATTGTCATTTCATGCCTATTTTATGCTAGTGATGTGATTTACGTTTCTAGCATAGTTTTCATGCACCTTTAGTGTTTTGATATACGATTTTGGTGCACGCCAGATGCACTAAATCGGAATTCTTCGTCCATGTCAAATGCACCTGATTTTGCTGTCAGGCACACACGTTGCCTATGACAGATGTTTCGTGCACACCCGTTGCGCCTAGATGTTGTTTTGTGCCCATGTATGGCATATATATGGATTTTGATTTCTTTGCGCACCAGACGCATATGATACTCTTATATAAACATTTTTGGGGATTGAATTCTAGTAGAGTAGTACATTTTTATGATATTTGCCATGTGTTTTCATACTGAGCGAGACTAGTCAGAGGACAGTACCCGCATACTTTTGCATGTATTTACTTTAGTTATTTACATATATAGCTTTCATATATACATGTATCATTTTGATGTACATCATACCGGTTTTGTTTTGGATTTGACATTTGTGTCTTTACCATGACTCCGATGATTGCAGGATGCTTGACGGAGTTTCTATTTTGAGTTATCTGCTCATTACTTATGCGCATGTATTGCGCTATGATGTGTTCTATGAATTGATGCCAAGGGAAATTGAGAAAATGAGAAATACCCCGACAATTTGGATTTTACTGAAATGTTTTAATATTTGGGGGTTCAAATTTAAATTCGTGGACCGAATTTATTTAAGGGGGGAATATTGTAACATTTCAAAAAAATAAAATATTATTTTTTAGGAATTTTTATAATTTAATATAATTTTATTAAATATTTTAATATTTTGGTATAATTAAATACAGAAAAACTTGGAAAAATTATGGAAAATTCTAAAATAAGGTATTTTATGGAATTATGTCATTTTCAAGTTTGTATAATCATTTATATTCTAATTTAGTTCTAATCGCGATTAAAAATAGCAAATCGGTTTTTAGCTTTTTTGTGCAAAACATGCACATATCATTTTTCTTACACTTGTGCATTTTTCCACCATTTTTCTTTGGGTTTACTATTTGAGTGAGAAGGTTTTGGGTTAAAGAAAAAGAAAATGGAAAAGGATTATTATATGAGGTTTGGTGAGAGAGAGAGAGGTATGGTCTTCTTTTGACCAAGACTTAGCCATTTCCTCCATCCCTTCACTCATCTCTCTCCCTCTTCAGCCCCTTGCTGCAGCTGCTGCTGCCCCTCTTCATCCTCCACCTTCAAGCCCTCAAATCATCTCAAAAACAAACACCAAAAACTCAGCTTCATTTCACAAAAAGTATACACAAGCTCAAGATCTACACATTGGACCAAGAAAGCAAGGATTTTGGCCACTAAGGGGCAACTCAAGAAAATTATTGAGTTGCCAAATGAGGTATTTACTGAACCCTTAGCTTAATTTTAGCATTCCTTATACCCCATGTTTAGTTTAGAACCGATATTGTGTGTTTTATGGACTTAAGGAAAACCTAGTTAGGGTTTGAAGGAATTTTGTGTTGTATTGTGAAATTGAGCTCAGTAGAGCTTAGATAAACACCCTAGTGCATGAATTGAGACCCAAACCTGAGACTTAAGACCCGGAGTACGGATTAGAAAACGATATCGGAAAATTTGTGGAATCTGTAAAGGTTATTTGGGATCTTCTATCAATCCGAGACTCTGAAAATATTTTTGGTTAGACTGTGGTATGTGCAGGCACCCAGGAAGCTACCACCAGAACCCTAGCCCCTACCTCCTATTCCCGGCCGCAAATTTATCCATTCTGGCCGCAATTTGCGGCCAGACCATGGTGGATTTGCTTCGTTTTGGTTTTGGTGCCCCCTTATCAGTAGACTAGACCCTTGGTATGTATAGATTTGTCTAATTTGACCTAGGGTGAAATCTGGAGCCTATTTCCTTTGTTGCTGTTTTGGATTCGTGTTTCCGTATTCCGTATTTTTATTTCTGAATTTACGTATTGTGTTCGACTATTTGGCGTTTATACGAAGATATCGAGGATTGATTGTTGGTTTTGGAGGCGTACCCATAGGTTCTAACCTATAGGCCCCTTAGCGTATCGTTTTGGTTTTCATATGCCGTTTTAGCTTTGATTTGGTTTTAATACGTATTTTGCGATACGTTGATGTTTAGGTACGCCATGAATACTTCGGGACGACAAGCAAGCGCGTGGCGACGTCCACAAATGAAGACGCAAGGTGAGTAGATTATATCTACATGGGGAAGTCAGGTGGATGGTGTATAGCATCCCCGCAGTCCGTAGTTGATATATTATATTATGGATAGTTTAGGGTTAGAAGTAACCTAGTGTAGTTCATAGTCGCGAACCCTAGAATAGATTTACACCCACACATACACCCTTGCATATTCATTATACTTGCACTGTGTTTGATGATATTGGACGACATTAGAGATGAGTCAATGTTATTGGGTATTGTGCCGCGACATCGGTGATTTGATATGATTCGTATTTGGGATACGACAATGTGATCTCTAGCGGGCCTTTGGACGTGTGCTTACACACGCAGTATATAGATGGTTTTGATTTGTACTAGACTTAGATCAGTACCCCAGATTATTGTGATATGATGATAATGATACCTGATATTTGTTGAGAGGAATGTGATATTGACCCGTACCCAGCTATTGGGATGTCGTACGACGATTTACCATACGAGCTTTATATTGATGATAGATCCGCACGCATGACTTGTGGGTGTCATATGATATACTGTATCGTACGCGATACTACTGAGGAGGGATCACCGACTACTATATATACATATCGACTCAGATTTAGGTGGTTTCCATACCCCTCCCGATTTACTTGATACTTATATCTGTAGTTTGCATAGTAGATGTTAGACTAGACCCGAGTCATACCTATTTCAAAAACTACGAATCAGGAATATCTTAAAAGACAAGTAAAGAGATTCTATGGGTATTTTTCAACGGACGTATCTTTCTTAAAAATACCGTAGCCCTTATTTTACTAAAAATCCTGATTCGTCTTATTTCAAATGACATAACTGCATGACATATACATATTGATGTAGATTCTTCACCGTGGTGTTGATTATTTGATTTCCGCATGTTCATGCTATTCACATTGCTTTGCATATGTTTATTGCTATATTACTATCATGTTGCTAGGACACCAGCACCATTATCGATGATGCGTATGTTCCACGTACACTTTCTTGCCGGCTCACACACTCCATCATCGATAATTGCCATGTCACTACACAGTAGTATTATTGCATCAGGATATGTCCTTGTATGTGCATACCATTATTTCCATGTTGCATGATATACTGTTATACTTGCATTTCATTTATATGTCACATAGATCATGCTTTCTGATTATGCGCATTGGGATATTTGTTTTCATGATATTTCTGGATTTGGGGAACCGTGGGTATTTCAAGAGATTATGTAAATGTTTTAAAACCCGGTTACCCTTGATATGATATTTTCAGCTTCCACCATGAGTTTTATTGGTTCTGATTTATATACCCCTACGAGGAGGCGTCGAGACCGTATGAGGGTACATGGTGGGGCCCGGAGTACCCCGGGGCAAGAAAGGGATGTCGATGTGCTATGAGGCCGATGAGCCCGGCTGGGGAAACCATACTGTCTGGTGATATTAACTTTTACTCGGCGGTTGTCTTGGGGATACCGACCGGAGTTTATGCGTATGATACGTCGAAATTCAAGGGTCGAAGCTGGACACTCGGGTTTCGAGATAGAGGGATGATACGTACCTATCAGGGCTAGTCTTGGTGACAGTACCTGATAGATGAGGATTTACGTGTCGATGCTAGGCACAGGTTTCATGATGATCTCCATGATTTTGATTATATCCTCATATTTGCATGCATGATGTTTATTGTCATTGAGTGACAGGTGGACGGGATCCACATATATACAGACATTGATTACATACAGACTTTGACTACATTGATCATACTTCATTTGTATATATAACAGGGTATGAGGGCGCTGTTATATATACCCTTACACCAATATTAGTAGAATGGGACGCTAATATATGTGTATTGATATCCATTTTGATACTTCATCATATTTACTTCATGCAGACATACCTTATATTTATGACATGTTATTACCTGAGGCAGTGGTACGAGTACTTGGCACTACCTACAAGTTTAGATGTTACATTGCCACCTTATCATGCTTCAGATTTACTCTTTGAGGTTTATATTATATCTGATCGTATTGACCTAGGATTATGTCATGCATTCGATTTCTTCTTGTATATATTTTCTATTCACGAGTTGGCAACTCACTCTCGTTGTGCCACAGCTTCTTGCAGATTTTGCCGTACAGGTTCCATGGCGGCATTTCTGGCACACTGCCTCCTTTGCGGGTGAATTGCATTTGGTAGGTGGGTGAATTGCATCAGAACCATCCTTGTATATGTATTATTCATTGTATCTAGAAATTCCATCAACCAAAACTTGTATATTGTTTCAGGCTTAGACACTAGTGATGTATTATTTCGACCTTAGAGTCGCGTGTAGTAGTATTACGGTTTTCATGTTATTTGAGTTTCTTTTTGTGTTTTGATCCTCGCCATTCGGCGTTTTATATTATATTGCTTGCGTGGTTGTGACTGTAGATTGACGAAGAGCTAGCTCCCACTTGGGGATGCCTTTTATTCATTGCATATATAGTATTTATGTTGTACCCCGTTCGGGGCCAGTTTTTACAAAAGAAACTCTGCCGAAATTTTTAGAAAAACTATACAATTTATAAATGCATATTCTGCTTAGTTATTTAAAAACCTTGACTTCAAAACAAGTTTTCTTTACCCATTAAAAACCAGTTTTCTCTATTTATCCTTAAAATGGTTTTAGATTTCTGGGATTTTGGCTTAATTGGATCAGATGGAGTCCTATAGACTTCATATGGTTCAAGGGCCAGTCACGTGCTCTTTCGGGTCGTGACAGCAGTAATATGATCTTATCACAGAACATTGCAGCAGAAGAACATATATGAAATATTGGATATACTAGGACGTCCGTGTTTTAATACGAGTCTGTATAAAACACGGATTCCACGGTCCGCAATGAATAGCCAAACCCACATCCCTAGACCCCTACGAGAGCGGCAAGAAACACTGCCAATTCTAGGGTTAGGAGACCCGGTCTCGACTCCTCGAGATGGTCTCCCACTGGACCCTAGAACCCGGTTACTTGTGCTCCCCCGCCTTGGGTCTACCTAATGCGGAAAAGTAAATAATATACAATGGTGTCAACATCCTTAGCCCGGATGTGCCCCAATAAAAGAATATTACATACAAATGAATTTCACATGAATGAAAAAGAAAAAAACTCTCATCTCACATAAAACCCCCGGCTATTCAAAAACGCGACGATCCAATATAACATATCACAGCAACACATAATATCTCATATCATCAACGTAAGCAAGTATGCGTATCCCGATTGTCGTTGATATATAGCAACGAAGCCGGCGATACACCACATACTACGCTTACAGGCACAGAAATGAAAGTGTAAAACTACAACAGTTGGAATCCGCAACCTCCTTAGACATCGCATGCCTAACCAAATGAATTCCTTAGACAATCCCATGCCTAACAATTATAAACCCCGCATTTTATTCTCATTATCGAAAACTCTTTTCAATATCAAGTCGGGCAATTCAACAAGATTCCCGACATCCTGATCGAATGCTCGTCGCAAACTTTAGTAGACGGTCGTACCCCCGGATGCCATCGACGAAGTGCACTAAGGCGGAACACCGCTGCCGCGAGCACCCGAACGGATGCTTTTAGCGACGGGGTTCTCTTACAGTCACTTGGTCGGGACTATGGGGTGTGGCTGTCTATTAAGTTTACCCGGCGAGTATCCGCGTACGCTACGTGATTGCAACGGACTTTTGATCGCATCAAAATCCCGTGGCAACCGATCATTTGAGACTAAACTGCTATGTTTATAATATTCAAATTAGTTATCTCATAACTACCTGTGGATTCCAAATATTGTATCACATTCCAGATAAATAGACAATGTTAAACTTTCCGATCGAATAATCAAACACCCAAGATTTCCCCAATATATCTCAACACTTGAAATCAGTTTAAAAAAACATCCACCACATGCCACAGTACCAATGGTCCAGCCGTAGAAGGGTCAAGCCAACGCCTCACATGTGGCACGCCGTACTTCCCCAAACCCTAAGTTTAGAGGCAGTTCAAGAAGGTCACATAATCGAGTTAAGGTTTGTTGTCTTCTAGAGGGTCCACCGCGTTACTTGCACGACTTAGAACATTCCTAAACTACGAAAAATCCAACGCTTGGAAATTTCCGGCAGGGGAAAAAGTGAGTTATTGATATCCGTTCGAACTTTTTAACACGATCTAAAAAATTACCCGGACAAACTAAACAAAGTTAAATTATCCAATCGAATCAACGAGTCCCCAATACAACCCTAGAAAACTCAACTCTTGTGTGGAATTAAAAAATTCTCAGAAAACAATGACAAGAAAAGACCTAAGAATAAATATATGAAGTTCCAGGGACTAATTCAAAATTTTGGCAGCGGTTCCGCGGTCATATGAGCGAATTAGTGGGACGTACTTCACAGTAATTCTTAGTTTTTCCTGCATGTTTTTCTGAGTACTTTTAATGCTGAAAATATCACATTTTTAGAAAATGTACAGAGAGGGGTATAAACCGGGTATTCGGAGTTCGATCGGACTTTAAACTTCGCCTAGACTTCGCCTAAAACTCTAGCTTGGCTCTGATACCACTGTAGGGTTGCTATGCAAGCGTACAAGGGTCTACAAGGCATCAACCATGCCCGATTTAAAAAAATAGCCGTGCCGAACAACCCAAAGCCAGATCTTTAAACTAGTGTTTAGGCGAAAACAAGCATGTTAAACTCTTTAACACTAAGTGAGAGGGATTACAACCTTTGTAGATCCGGTCCTTCACTTCTTAAGCTCCGTGTTGAGGTCCCATCACTGCGATAATCGTGTTCTGGACTCTCGAGAGGCTTCACGAAGAGAAAGTTGCAGTCTTGCTTCCGATCTTGGATAACAAAGATGATCTTCCTTGAAGTTTCATTAACACAATCAAACACTTACTAAATGAAGTGAACACTCTCATCTAAAGGGCAAGGATAGATGAAAATGATGAAGTAGGATTTTCTCTCTCTTTTATTTTCTTATTCTCACTCATTTTCATCACAAAATCAAATCAAGAAAGCTTTTTTCCATGAAAAGAGAAGGAAGAAGAAGAAGATAATAAATCATTCCTTTTGTGATGAATAATAAATTAATTATGGTGGTTATAAATCTAACCAAGAGTTAAGCATGAAGGAGTTAACCCTTGTAGAGAATTAACAAGAGTTAATGGTTTGGATTGGGTTAACATAACATCTTCACAAAATATCAAGCAAAACACAAAGTCAAAGCTTCATGAAGCTTCATGAAAGCTTCATGAAAAAGCTAACCCTAATCCAAACCCTAACCAAGATTAAGCCCTAAACCATTGTTAAATTTGTAACCCTAACATGTTACAATATTATATATCACATATACAATATATTTTGTAACAATAGAAAATAATACAATTAACATATATCGCATATATATCAATGTATTATCCCGTGAGAAAATGAATCTTTTAGCGAGTTAATATTAGTTTATGTAATTTAATATATCATATATATTATTATACATTAAATTATCGAATCAACACTTGATCCGATAATCCGGCTATTTCACAAATAACCGACTAATACGATGACCCGGCTATATCACATATACCCGTTCGATATCTCATATCGCGAGAATCCAATACGGTATCACATACCGCATTATCCTCGGTCCTGCACATATCACATATGTGCTCCTACTCCGTTTTGCCTAAGCCAAGAAACCTCTGTGTAGGACTCTAAAGAATCGTCAATACGCCGGCAGTAGGTGATGATCATATCAAACACCCACAAGCTCCAAGCGGTCAGCTAAACGTAACAGCCACCCAGGTATTGAGCGCTCAGAAGATCAACAAGCAAGCCTATACATTCTCCCATGAATCCAATCAGTAACACTCCCGTACAGTCCGGTCCGTCATCTGATATCTCGCATATCTCGCCTAGGGGTGGTAAACGTCAGACCCAAGTAGCTCGATAAGTCGTGTCGATATGAGGTCTATAACAGTTCGTGAAACTACTGATAACATTTACCAGTAAATCTCAGCAACCCTGGCCAGGGATTTCCGGTTATAGCCAATCGAACACAGCACAACATCAACTCCCTATACCGGGAGAGACGAATCCCCTCCTATCGCTCATTGCCTCCATGTGATTCGGGACTGTACCCAAAAGCCACCTTTTTGCACGCCCTCTTGGACGTGGTATGATGGAAATCAAAGCATAGTGGGAATCACACAAGACTCTATGACGATCTCGGGTCAACAGACTACTCTGTACTAGTGTCACCGGAGAACTGCCATCTAACGTGAGGTATAATACCATCTGGGAGTTCTCGGCGAGTCCGTCCAGTGTACCCAGTCTCTACTGAGCACCCGTACACCATTCTTGATGTCAAACACTGATGGATGTGGGATCATCCATCGCCCATCATATGGGTCAAGATGTGTATACGCAAGTCTACTCTGTTGCATCGATGCCCTGTCTCGATACACCCTCGACTAGGAACAGTTATAGAATGTACTCGTCGACTACCATGGCCCCACTTGTATGATCTCATCATAGTCCCAGTATTCGAGTACATATCCTAAAGGCTTTATCAACATGTAACATAAAGACAGTCAGAGTACATGTTAAAATAAAGTACAACCAGATAGCATACTATCATGCCGAGCAAGAAAGTCCTCCCTATATATGTCCAAGCATCCATTACAATATACATCGTATGTACAGTAATGGCCTCTAGGGCATACATATAACTAACAAGTTGGAGTTCGGACGGGTTTTCTTATCGGCCTTCTTATCGAAAGATACTTGGGTAGCCGTTACGTGCAGCTAGTACCGCTTGCGGTTTGTGGTTAAATTTACTTCCAGCGTACTGTCGAGTCTTTAGAGTCCCTCACAGAGGGTTTCCCTGCATCGGGCGAAAGATGTAGAGGTCGTATGGTTTTACGACAGGGCTACGATCACGTACGTGTACTTTTGTGCGTTTGATGTTCGAGTGGACGATACTAGTGGGCTTCGGTTTAAGTCGGATCCTAGTATTGTATTGATGGATAGTTTCGTCTCTTTGTATTCGTGTTCTTCGGAATGTGGATGCGGGTATGTATATATGGATGAGGGGCGTTATCATAATTGTTCGGGAAAGCTTCTAGAAGAGGGGACACCTATTAGGGTTTATTCTTTTTGGATTAACCTAATAGGTGGAGGAAATGAGGTGGATTGAGTATTGAACCTAGCATGGATACTTGGTGACCTATGGTCATGAGTCACCACAAGATATTTGTGAGGGTTTCTTGATATTTTGTGGTGATAATTATCTCACAAATATCTAATAAACCACACAATATCCAAAGAGGGCAGCCAAGAAAGTCATCAAGAGTTCACAACTCCTTCTCATTTCCTCAAGCCTTTTTCCTCTTCCCTCAAACCCTAGACCTCTCATGAGTTGAGAAAATTAGGGTTACAAGATATAAAGCAATCCATCTACTCTCTCTACACCACCTAGGCCATCTAGTCTAGAAAGCTACTTGCCCTAGTTACCTCGGAGTTGAGGTTGGAACTCGGACTATAGACTCTCGGGTGGATCGTCTTTGACTCGAGGAAGCCGACGAGGAAGCCACGATCCGTTATGATCCTTGGATCCTACGATGACGAGGAGGACAGCGAGTAAAAGACCCGAAAGACTTAGTTTCGTGAGTTATAACTTTCATTTGAGTAGTTAATCCTCACACAGTATTTGTTAGCTAGGGTTTAGACATGATCCGGGAGCTCGAGTTCGTGTTGCGATGCTTTGATAATCGTTTTTCATAACTTCCGCTTCCCCGCGGTCAAGCGGGGTGCGTGACATGGACTTACAATAGGAATATCATTTCCTATCAGAAGAATTTCTTCCACGTACAAGACTAGGAATACTACAGTTCGTCCTACAATCTTTTTATAAATATATGGCTCCTCCTCGTTTTTGATGATGTCAAAGTCCTTTACTATTTCATCAAAACAGATGTTCCTACTCCGCGATGCCTGCTTCAATCCATAAATGGATTTAAGCAACTTTCACACCATCCCGCTGCTCCCACTGTCTACAAAACCTTCTGGCCGATCCATATAAACGCACTCTTCCACACATCCGTTTAGAAAAGCCGTTTTTACGTCCATCTGCCAGATTTCATAGTCATGGAAGGCAACAATGGCAAGTAGGACCCGAATAGATTTGAGCATAACCACTGGAGAAAAAGTTTCGTCATATTCCAATCCTGGTCTTTGACGAAATCTTTTGCAACAAGTCTAGCCTTATAGGTTTCCACCTGCCCATCTACACTAATCCTCCTTTTGTAGATCTATTTGCATCTAACGGGTTTTACCCTAGCTGGAGCAATTTCCAAGGTCCACACTTTATTGGTGTATATGGACTCCATTTCAGATTGCATAGCATCCAGTCACTTATCAGAGCCCCTACTGATAATTGCCTGCCTGAAACTAGTAGGACCGTCTTCTTCCAAGATGCAATCCTCTCGATCTCCGTCTATGAGAAAACCGTAGTATCTCTCAGGCGGATGAAAAATCTTACTAGATCTGCAGAGGGGCTGAGGTTCGTCCGGGATTATTGAATTCTCTGGTTCTACCAAATCTTCAGTTATAGTTTGTCCCTTTGGAATTTCTTCCAATTCTACCGTGCTCCCACTAATTTCTTTTGCAAGAAATTGCCACTCTAAAATGTTGCCGTGCTGAGCAACAAACACCTTCTGTTCCTCGGTGTGGTAGAACAGATATCCATTTGAATACCTGGGAAATCCTACAAACTTACATAAAACTGACTGTGCCTGAAGTTTGTCCGGATTCTGATTTTTAACATAGGCCAGACAACCCCATATCTTAACCCATTTAAAACATGGTTTTTTACCACTCCATATTTCATATGGAGTCTTAGGCACAGATTTAGACGGAACCTGCTTCAATAGGTACGCTGCCGTTTCAAGCACAAGTCCCCGGAATGAAAGAGGTAACTCGGCATTACTCATCATGGAGCGAACCATGTCCAATAAGGTACGGTTCCTCCGCTCTGATAAACCATTGTGCTGTGGTGTATACGGAGGAGTAAGTTGAGACAAAATACCATTCTCTTTTAGAAAGCCCCGGAATTCTGTGTTTAAGTACTCCCCTCCTTTATCAGACCGGAGGATCTTGATACCTTTTCTAGTCTGGTTCTCTACTTCCTTTCTGAATTCTTTGAATTTCTCAAAAGCTTCAGATTTGTGTTTTATAAGATACACATACCCAAATTTAGAGAGATAGTCAGTGAATGTGATGAAGTACGAGAACCCACCTCTTGCATGTATAGATATCGGACCACATACATCACTGTGTATGAGTTCCAAGAGCTCTGCTGCTCTTTCTCCGTGTCCGATGAACGGAGATTTGGTCATTTTTCCTTTGATACATGATCGACAAGTTTCATAAGATGAAAATTCGAACATATTTAAATATCCATCCTTATGCAATTTACTCAGTATTTTCTCTCCGATATGACCATGTCTACAATGCCACAAGTAGGATTCGTTCGTATCTGAACTCTTCCTCTTGGGTGTGTTTTGTACATTGAAAACCGTATTTTGATTTAGAACATAGATACCGTTACACAGTGTACCTTCTGCAACCAATACCTGATTAAGGTAAATGTTCATGATATTTCTATCAAGAACAAACTTATATCCATCTTTATCAAGTAAAGAAACCGATATGATGTTGCAAACTATGGAAGGTACATAGTAGCAATTGTTCAAAATCATAGTATTGCCTTTTGTCAACACTTGGTGATATTCACTGATGGCAGTAGCATCAACTTGTGCTCCATTTCCTACTCTGAGGGACATATCACCAGGTCCAACTATCCTACTTTTTCTCAGTCCCTGCAATAAGTTACAGATATGTATATAGTACCCAGGAGGTAGGACTGACCGGAAAACGGTTCTCAATAACAAAAACACCAGAAGGAGACGCAATAGTATGCTTCTTCTTTGTTGGGTTCATCAAGGAATTCATGCAATCCTCTTTCCCTTGCTCATACTCATGACAGCTGTCATAGTTTAGAGCCGAACCGACGTTCCCTAGCCCCGAATAAGAATTCGGATCAGTCAAGCGATATATTTTATTATCTTGATTAGGGCATGAATTGGTTGCTACCTGGAGAGAGAGAAAATAAACACTTAGCGTGCGCTCTTGCAAGATTTGATTGGTTATTAGTTTATCTAACCAGGATGGCTCCCACTGTTTCCTCGAATTCTCCATCAAACCTTAAAAGGAGAATTAGTCGGGATTAATTGCATGTTACAATACTTGCTTAACCTTTCGGCCTGGCTAGTGTTGGTACTTCGGGGGAGGTTTTCCAACGCTTTCGCAAAGTTTCTTAATTATGTAACCTCTTTTCCCTGGAGGCGTAGCCCCACTAACACCATTCTAGACACCTACGTGGTTTATAACATTGATTGTTTAGTGTAATAATCTCCCAAGAGTAATCCTACTCATCAGTGGGATCGGGATCCAACTATCATTGTGTAATGACATAGATGGAATCCACTCTAGTCACCACACTCCAGAAGGTATGCTAAATCTGGAAGTTTCCTGTATATTTGAATCTCCCGATGTGGTTTTTGCCCCCAAGCGGCTTATGACCTTGACAGAGGTCAACATGTCATAATTTGCAAGTCAAGTTCAATCCATCATTGTTTTGGGTTAAATTAGACCCACCCGCACAAGCCTTGACAGAGGTCAACATGACCGTGGGACTATCCTAAATAATCGCATATCTATGCAACAAACAAACATTACTTAGCTACCATTCACTTGACTTGACAGAGGTCAACATACATAGCATGAAACTAAGTAATACTTGTAAGAAATGACGGAGGGCTACGGTTGGGTTTTTGGCGAAAAACCCTTTAACGTAATGAACTTGATATCGTCGAAAGAACCTGAGCAGTTTTGAAAAGGAGTGGTTTAGGCTCCTCTTTTGAAAACTTCTGGTTATGAAAAAACCCCGAGTAATCTACATTATAAACTTTTGCTCAAGAGGACACTCCCCGCGAAGGGATCTTAGCTCTTGCCCCATGGAATGAGGTGCTGGATATTCACAATCGAAATTTGTTCCAACAACATTTTCTTAGGTTTCTTTTCTTGCATTAATCAAAATTAATGTGGTCCCATCAATTAATCCTATCACACAAGAAAAGAACGAAAATGCAATGTACGTATATACCATCCGCATTCGCCACTAGGCCCCATCATCGCCCGTTAGGTTACTTAACTAACGGCAGAGCGGGGCCTTGACTAGCGCGGGTGCAAAACATATACAACATCTACTAGAATATATATAGATATATAACATTCGTCGCATGCATTATATAATCAACATCACAGAATCTCAGCAAGCAACACAGAGTGGTTAATAATCTTGGAGCATCGGGTTTCATTTGAGCCGCAAATAAAACCCGTCGTTCTCGGTCGTATGGATAGCCTGTGCAATGAAACCTGGACCTTACGAGCACGGCAAGTTACCCGCCAATCCCAGAAGTGAGGCAACCCCAATCAACAAAGTGAATGGGCCACCCAACACACCACGAGATCAAGTAAGTTGAGCGCCCCTCCGTGGGTCATTCTATACCCCCTACGAGTGCAGCGAATAGTCCGCCAATTCTAGAGTGAAGCCCCCTCCGTCTCAACACCATGAGATGCGGGTTTGTTTCCTTCTAGGACCTGGCTATTCGTTCTCTCCACCGCGGGGTAATTCTAGTACAGAAAATGAAAAATAATATGTAAAATGGTGACATCGACCTCAACCCGGTCGTGCTCTAATAAAAAAATATACAACAGGCAGTAACGGCAGTCCACATGTCGGATGCTCACTCCGCAATAACAAATATACAAATGAATCTCAACTGTACCGCTAACAATGCACCACAAGCTATCCACCATGACTATTCAACCACAAACACAGAACATCAACGTGAATGTCATGTTCGCAAACCCATCTAAAAGAACATATAGCAGTTAGACGAGGTATACCGCTCTAATGACATTCACGGTCGCATATAGTAATGTATGTACTAAAACTATTAAACAGTGTTAAAAATAACGACTTCCAAATACCATGAATTTCCCCTAATCACAAGATAACATGATATCCTACCTGGGCAAAAACAAACAACACCTGAAACCTTAAATCCAAGAGACAAGAACCCAGAACAAAATTCAAGGCATTTCCTTACTAAAAAACCTGTGGGGCCGGTCATAATGGTGTTTTGGCAGGCCACATTGTGATGGAATTTCCTCATTTTTGTTCTGTGTTCATTTAACAACCAAAGGAGCACTCTGCAATTGTATAAAAATTGTTTAGAGCTTCTGAAAATTTCGACAGAAACTTGGATTTTCATTTCGTGTTTCGGAGTTATTTCGATTTCGTTACTTTAACATTGTTTAAACCTGCTTGTATAGGGTTTATGGGCTGGCTTTGATACCATGAAAAGGTTATGCTAACGCTCTGGCCATCAACCGAGGCCGATTGTGGAAAAAATATTTTTCTAACGATGTAAACTTGGCGCTAGAATAACCCTAAACCGGATCTACCATAAACCTACCTAGCAACTAAAGAACCTATCTACTATGAAAAGAGTGCATACCAAGAGTCTCAAGTCCATCGGGTCATCACTCCTCTCCTTTAGCATGCTCCTAGTGGCCTCCATGATCGAGCTTGATCGATGGCTTCCTCACGTCAAAGATGATCCACCCAAGAGTGTCTACTTTGAGCTCCTACCTTTAAACCAAGGTAACTATGTTACTTAGTATGCTAATCTAAGTAGCCTAGAGGATGTAAAGAGTGATGATGGATTAATTAGTCTCAAGATACCCTAGGTTTCTCAACACATGAGACATTTAGTGTTTGAGGTAGAAGAAGAAAGCTTGGAGGAGTTGAGAGTGTTGCACTGAGCATAAAAAGAATAGAATGAAGAATGGATAAGTCTTGCGACTAATAAAGCAAACATCCCAAAATAATAATAATAAATTATCTTCACCACAAAATATCTTGTTATTTTCCACAAAATATCTTGTTATTTTCTACAAAATATCTTGGTGCCACCTTGCCTCAATAGTAATCCATGACTCACTAAGTGAGTCACCAAGTAGCCATGCTTCATTCAATGAATGATAACACCTCACCCTCTACCTCATTAACCATTTAACTAAATAGTTAAAACAAATAATGAGGTGGCTTCTTCTAGAAGCACTCTTGTAACAAATTACAAGAATACCCCTGACCGTATATACATACCCATATCCGTATTTCGAAAAATATAAATACAAAAGAGATGAAAATAATCCAACAATATAATACTAGGATCCGGCTTAAACCCAAGCCCGCTAGTATTATCCGCCCGAACATCATACGTGCATAAGGACACGTACGTGATCGAACCCTGCCGTAAAACCATACAGCCTCTACATCGTTTGGCCCGAAGCAGAGAAACCCTCTGTGTGGGACTCTAAAGACTCGACAGTACGCCGACAGTGCCTTACTGGATAAATCTATAACCACAAGTACGTCAGCGGCACTAGCTGTACGTAAAGGCTACCAGGGTACCTGTCGAAAAGGAAAGCCGACGAGCAAACTCATCCGGATCATTACTGAGCCTATCTGAATCTATGCATCCGGATCATTACGGATCATTACCCCCAATACCCGAGTATCGCATACCGAATCTAGGGAGTGGTAAGCTTCAGACCCTAATAACCCGATAATTCTTGCTGATTCGGCTCAGGACCAATCCGGGAAACTACTGATCAACCTATGTTAGTTATGCATATGCCCTAGAGGCCACTATTGTACATGAGATGTATATTATAGTGGATGCTTGGCTATATATAGAGAGGACTTTCTTGCTCGACATGATAGTATGTTATCTGGTTGCTCTTTGTCTTAACATGTAGATTAGTATTACGATACTGTCTTGCTCTCACATGTTGATAAAGCCCTTAGGATGTGTACTTGACTACCAGGACTATGATGAAGATCATACTAGTAGGGCCAAGGGTAGTCCACAAGTACATCCTATAATTGTTCCTAGTCGAGGGTGTATCGAGACAGAGCATCGATACTCCAGAGTAGACTAGCATATACGCATCTTGGCCCATATGATGGGCGATGGATGATCCCACATCAATTGGTGTTTGACATCAAAGATGGTGTATGGGTGCTCAGTGGAGACTGGGTATACTGAACAGACTCGCCGAGAACTCCTATTTGGTATTATACCTATCGTCGGATAGCAGTTCTCTGGTGACACTAGTACATGTTAGTCTGTAGACCCGAGATCGTCATAGAGTCTTGAGTGATTCCCACTGTGCTTTGATTTCCACCTTACCACGTTCAAGAGAACTTGCAAAACGACGGCTTTTGGGTACAGTCCCGAATCACATGGAGGCAATGAGCGATAGGAGGGGATTCGTTTCTCCCGGTATTGGGGGTTGATGTTGCGCTGTGCTCGATTGGCCATAACAATAAGTCCCTGGCCAGGGCTGATACAGAGATTTACTGATAAGTGTTATCAGTAGTTTCTCGACCCGTTTTGAGCCTTACATCGGCAAGACTTATCGGTTATTGGGGTCTGACGTTTACCATCCCTAGACTGGATATGTGACATGTTGGGTTATTTATCACGACAGCAAGGTTTTAGGTGGCATCATCCATGCCAATTTAAAATTTTGTCATGTTTAAAAAACCCTAACCCTAGATCTTTAACTAGAGAATCAAACAAAAACATCAAGTAAACATCATTACTTCTAAGTGATATGGATTACAAACTTTGTAGTCCGTTCCTTCACTTCATAAGCTCCTTGTTGTGGTCCCTTCGCTGCGATCATCAAGCTCCCAGACTCTAGAGAGGCTCCATGAAGTGAATGATCCATGCTAGCTTGAAGTCTTCACAATCCAAGATGATCTACCTTGAGGGATCACAAACCCAAGCTATCTCTTCACTAATTATGGATTAGTGAAGCTAACACACTAATCTATATGGATAGTATAGAAAAGGATGATGAATTCGGAATTTTTCTCTCTTTAGTTTTCTATTTCTCACAATCTTTCATCACTTGAAAAAAATCAAGCCTGCCTTTTTATGAAGAAGAAGAAGAAGAACAAGTGATGAATGAATAATTATTGAGGTTAGAAATGCAACCAAGGGTTAAGCATGTCATGCTTAACCATTGTAGAGAATTGACAATGGCAAATTGGTTAGGGTTAGGTTAACAAATATCTTAGAAATATCCAGAGAGTGGACTAAGTCAACAAGAAAAAATATCTCATGCATTAATCAACAAATTTGAATTATCTAAAACAAATAAAACCTAACCTTAATTACAAAACATGGTGTAATTCTCATAAACCCTAGTTACATGTATAACCTAGCATGGTACAATTATAAATATCACATATATATAATTTTGTAACAAAAGAAAAGAATACATTAAACATATATCACATATATGTTAAATGTATCCAAATGTAAGAATATGAAAATACTTTAGTGAGCATATATTAGTTAATGTAATGTAATATATCATATATATAACTATACATTAAATTATTAAATCAAAACATGATTTAATAATCCGGCTATATTACATATAACCGACTAATATAATATGTATCAGTTTATCGAATCAACACTTGATCCGATAAACCGGCTATATCACATTGTCACGACCCAAAATGGCACGTGACTGGCACTTGAATCATATGAAGTCTATAGGACCCTATCTAATACAAGTAAGCCAAAAATCCCATAAATCTAAACCATTTTAAGGAAGGAGTGAAGAAAACTTGTTTTAAAGCAAGTGATTTTAATAATTAAGTGGCATTAAACAATTAAAAGCAACATCATATTTTTCCGAAAATTTCGGCAGAGTCTCCTTTGTAAATACTGGCCCCAAACGGGTACAAACATGAATAATATACATTATGGATAAAGGCATCCCCAAGAAGGAGCTAGTTCTTCGCCAATTGGCGGTCACAACCACGCAAGAAATAGTATACAACGCCGAAGGGCGATGATCAAAATTCAGAAGAAAACCAATAACAACTAGAAAACTATAATAATACAAGCGCGACTCTAAGGTCGAAAGAATAAACACTGGTCTTCTAAGTTTATAAAATATACAAGTCGGGTTGTTGAAGTTTACTAGATACAACCGAATAAGTAAAATACAATGGTGGTCAAGATGAAAGTGAACCCACCAACGAAAGCAATCACCCGGAAAGAAGCAGTGTGCTAGCAAAGCCGCCAAAGAAACCTGTACGGCAAAACCTGTAAGATACTGTGGCACAACGGGGGTGAGTTGCCATCTCGTGAGTAGAAAACATTACTGAGCAGAAATCGCATGTATGACTCAATCCTAGGTCATACGGTAATAATATCCTCAAAATAATATAGACTGAAGCATCTAATAATGGCAAGGGTAAACATCTATACATAAGTGTAATACCAAGTGCTCGTGTCAATGCCACAGGTAGCAACATATCATATATATGATGTATGAATGCATGAAAACAGAATACATCTAAATGAGAAAACTGTTTTCTTATCTCAGTGAGATTTCTGTATAAAATCGAAGTATCATCAATGAAATCAACAGAAAATCAGTGTCTAGCATCGGAACAAAATATATATCTCGCTATCTCAATATCTCGGGCTCCGGCAATTCGGACTGGCCCGTATCATCAAATCTCAATACCTCAGGCTCCAGCAATCCGGACTGGCCTATATCATCAAATCTCAAGACTACGTCGGTATCCTCCGGATATCCACCGCGTCACAATAACCGGTCACTAGTGCTCCCTTGCCAGGCTCAACACCATCATCTGCGACCATCTTGCCCCGGGGTACCGCACCGGGTCCACCATGCACCTACAGACGGTTCCTCCTCCTCCTCGAATCGGGTGTATGATATCGCTCAAGAGCCCAGAAAACTCATGGTGCACATATCTCACATAATAACATGAGAAAACCATAATTTCTATCTTTTGAAAATGATAATGGGTTTATAAAATCGTTGTGGTTTCTCCAAATCTATAAATCTCATGAAGAATCTAAATCCCATAATCAAAAGTCAATAAACAGTGAATACCATAATATTGCATGACAAATGAAAATACACATGCATGAGATATCACAGTAATAAATGCAATGTCTAAGCTATCTTATAAAAGTAAGCATTTGTCGAAACTATCAGCTAACAATTTATACTAATGAAGTAGTGTTTTCTGATGTGTACGTGACATGAAAATTACCGATGATGATGTGTGTGAGCCGGCAAGTATGTGTACGTGGAGCATACGCATCATCGGTAATGGTGCTGGTGTCCTGACAGCAGGGTTTCATAATAACTATGAAAACACATTTGAGCATGCAATACTATGCGAATAACAAGAATATATGGAAAATGAATTGTAAACGCAACAATAAAGAATGTACAATATATATATATGAGTCATACATTTTTGGCATTTGAAATACACGAATCGTGGTGTTTAGAAAATAAGGGCTACGGTGTTTTTAAGAAAATGTACGTCCTTTGAAATATCCGTAGTATCCCTTGGGCTGTCTTTAAAATACTCACGATTCGTTAGTTTTGGAAATAAGTATGACTTGAGTCCAGTCTATCATCTACTACGTAATCTACAGGACTAAACTAACAGACTAATCGAAAGGTTAAGGAAAACCACCTAAGTCTGAGTCGATATTTATATCTAGTAGTCGGTGATCCCGCCTCAATAGTGTCACGTACGATACAATATATACTATGACATCCTCGAGTCAAGAATGCGGATCTATCATCACAATTATATCACGTACGGTAAATCCATCGTATGGCATCCCAAACCGGGGTACGGGTCGAATATCACATTTATCTTATTATTCATCTGGTATCTTTATCATCATATCCTGAATTAGGGATATTGATCTAAAATCTAGTACATTCCGATACCATCAACATATATATATGCGTGTGTATAGAAACACATCGCTTAAAAATCCGCTATAATATCATGTCGTATCACATAATACGAATCAAGTCACATCACCGATCTCATGGCATCATGCCCAATCCTCATCGACTCATCTCCAAGTACCATATACTATTCTCATCATCTGTGTATATGTATACACACACACGCGCGCGCGCACACACACACACACACATATACATACCCACATACACATATGTATATATATATCCCCATATATGCATAAGTAAAACAAATGTATGAGTGTGTGTGCATGTGTGCCAATCCTTACTCTGGAGGTTTGCGACTAAGAAACTAAACTAAAAACCCTAGCTTCTAATTACCCTAAACTAGCTCATGAACTCCTAAAGTACTTTCTTGCTAATCAATCACATCTCACAATATACATACATACATACATACATATATATATATATATATATATATATATATATAACATATTTACAGGCTATACTACGAAACTGCGGGGGTGCTATACGCCATCCACCCGACTTCCCCCGTAGATATATATCTACTCACCTGATCCTTGCTTGCCGAAGCCGGTGCCTCCTTTCTCTCTCTTCGTCTGAAGTCCACACGGAGGTACCTACATATCACACGTAGCATCGTAAACCGAAATCGCACACGAAAACCAAAACGGCACGTGTATCACACACATAGGTTAAAACCTATGATTTACACATGCAAGAATAACCAAACAACACCCGATATCGACATACAAACGCCAATCGATTGAGACAACACATAAATACCAAAATTCAAGTTACAGAATTTGCAAAAGCGAAATCAGAAACGATGTAAAACACTTCTAGATTTTACCCTAGGTGAAATTAGCCAATTTTGCATATGTGGAGGGTCTAATTTACTGGAGATAATGCCATGGACCATGCATGAACCTAAAATGAGGTACCCAGGCTGCAAATTGCGGCCTCCTAGGTTAAATTTGTGGCCAAACAGTAACATTAGGGTCTCAGGTCTCGGGGTTAGCTTCCTAGGTGCCTGCAAATCTCTCAGTCTTCAATAAATATTTTTCAGGTGCCCCAGGTCGTAGCAGATCTCCAAGACACATCACCAAAGTCAACAAAATCTGATATCGGGTTTTCTATGTTTGGGGTTTGGGGTTCTAGTCTCTGTTTTATTTCAAAATTCTAACACTAAAGGGGTTGCATGGCCTCTACTAACCTCAAATACAGTATCTCAATTCAAGAATCCCTCAAACCTCTTCTTAGAATTTTCAAACCTCACTAATCTTCACTTAATCACTTCTAAACTAACATAGATGCAAAAGGAATTGAAATACTACACTAACGGTGAAGAAAATTCTTGAGTTGCCAAATGAGGTATTTTCTTGAGTTGCCCCAAGTGCTCAAAATCCAAATTTTCTTGATCTTCCATGCTTGTAGTGAGCTTGTGCACATTTTTAGTGAAGGGAATGCAAGGTTTTGAGGTGTTTTTGGGGTTGTTATGAGGTGCAGTAGGGGTTGGAAGGAGGAGGGCAGCCATGGTGAGAGGAGGAGGTGAGAATGATGAAGAAAAATGAAGGGGAAACAAATAGGAACCAAGGTCAAGGAACCCCTCACCTCTCTCTCTCTCTTCTCTCTCTTGCCCATACCCATTTGTTTATTCTCTTTTCTTTTCTTTTTCCTTTTTTCTTTTCTTCTCTTTTATTTCCTTTGCAATAACCAAATTAAAAACAAAGCCATGCTACAAATAAAAAAGAAAGTCATGGTAGAATAAATGTAAGAAATGCTGGCAAGTATGATATGGTGCATGTCACATGCACAAAACACAATCAATGTGTGATTAGTGAACACTAATCAAGTTTAGAAATAAACTTGTATATAATTAATTATGAAAATTTATAATGTGTAACATTTTAAAAATAAATAAATAAATAATTAAATAAATAAAATCCTTTTGGTGAATTTTTTGATAATCGGTAAAATAAATCGTAATTTCCGTAAAACTTAACTATAATTATTTTTCAATATAAACTTAAATATACCTATTTAGGCTATATAATTGCTAGTATTTGATATTTAATTTGTCACTTGTAAATTTCTAGTTTACTAAAATATTTTCTGTAATTAATTATTTTGAAATATTATTTTAAGCTTTTAAATATACATTATATTAGTGTAAATTACAAATTGCAATGGGTTAATTTTATAAAAGTGAGCCATGACATATTAGAATTTAGTTTGTAGCATGCTCTTCTCTTCTTGATTTGTCTTCAAATTTCTAGAGAATTCTAGGTTTAAGAAAAAAGAAAATTAATTAATTAAAAAAATTAGATAAAAGATGTGATTTATTTGGGAGGTTTCTAGACAAACCCACACACGTTTCTCTCTCTCTCCTCTCTCCCATCATCATGGCCGAGCCCTTCCCCTTGGCTGCCCAAAATTTTCCCCACTTCATTCTCTTCACAAAATTCTACAAAATTCATCAAAAATATAAAATAAAACCTCATTAACTCATAGTTTAATCTCCACCTATTATTATTGTTCAAATCTTGCTTGAATCCTTAGAGCAAGAGATTATTTTGGAGACAAGTTTGCATGTTTGGATCTCAAGTTGGAGGTATAATTATAAACCATGTTCAAATTGTTGCTAAATTACTTTAATCTAGCCAAATTAGAAGTTTAATCATGGTTTTAATTTTATGATTCAAAATTCAAGAAAGGTTTTTGGGTGCAAAATAGGGTTCTTATCATGTAATCATGGTTATAAAGTGTAGATTATCATTTTAAGGAAATGAAAAATCTAAACTAGTTGCTAGTTTGCAAATTAATACTTTTAAATTGTTTAAATCATATATTTTTGCAAACTAGATTTTTATAAATCATATAAATAGGTGAGATAATATTCAAGTTAGGGTTTTTATCATTGGATTATGGTCTTAATGTGTAGTTTAACATGTTAGGTAATGCTAAACCTAATTTAGAAGCTAATTTGTAAATTGTTACAATTAATTTATCCAAATTGCATAATTTTGCAAACTAGGTTTTAGAAATTATGAATATAATTGAGATTAAAATATAGATAGGGTTTTCATCACATTATTAACATTATAATTTATAGTTTAACACCTTAGATCATGCAAAATCTAGTCTAGTTGTTGATTTGTATATTGTTACTTTAAAATTGTTAAAATTGGATAATTTTACAAACTAGAATTTTGGGGTTAATGAAAATTGATGAGATTAAATTATAGTAATGGTTTGTATTATCTAGTTATGATATTTAGAGTATATTGTGTCCACTAGTTTTGTTTAAACATCAAGTTTTGAAGTAAAACAATTATTTGATGCTTTCTAGGTTTTCGGAAATAAATCGATTTGATTTATTTTGAGGTTTTGATGGGTTACAACTTATTTCATATTATAATTAGTGAGTTGTGAAACTACGATTGGTACGTTTGAGTTTTTCTCGATCAATCGGCGTTTGTACGCCGATGTGGAGGGTTATTTCGTTTTTTTCCATGAGCGGGTCATAGGTTTTAACCTATGCGCGTTTCGTGTGGCGTTTCGGTTTTTTCCGCGATTTCGGTTTACGATATTATATGTTTACATATAGGTACCTCTCACGTGGACTTCGGACGATGAAGAAGAGGATGGCGGCATCGACTTCAGCAGACAAGGACCAGGTGAGTAGATGTATATCTACGGGGGAAGTTGGGTGGATGGCGTATAGCACCCCCGCAACTTCGTAGGAAATGACGTGGTATTGAGATAGTTTTATATAGATATGTTATTGCGAGATACGAATACTGAGCAAGAAAGGTTTTAGGAGACCACGGATTGGAAATTGTGTAAGTGGGATGAAGTGTTTTAGTCTAATTCTTAGTCGCGAGACCCTAGAGTGTAGGTGGACACACACACACGCACACACATACACTTGACTTGGTGTGGGGGGGGGTGTGTGTGTATGTGTGTGTGAATGTGTGTGTGTGTGTGTGTGTGTGTACATACACAACATATACGTGTGACATGAGGATGTTATATGATTCTTGGAGATGAGTCGATATGATCGGACATGATGCCGTGAGAAATTTGGCATATGATCAAGTTATGATATGAGATATGTTATGATATTATAGAGGATTGTTGAACGATGATACCATGTGATTAATGATATATATATATATATATATATATATATGATAGTTGACATATGATCGAGTTATGATATGAGATATGTTATGATATTATAGCGGATCGTTGGACGATGATACCATGTGATTGATGATATATATATAATGGTTGACATATGATTGAGATATGATATGAGATATGTTATGATATTTATAATGGATCGCTTGGGCAATGTGAATTCATATATAATAATATGTGTTGATGATATCGGATTGTACGAGACTTTAGATCAGTAACCAGATCATGATATTGTTTGATGATGATACCATATGAATGATGATATATTTGATAGTTGACCCGTATCCCGATTTTGGGATGCTGTACGATGGATTTTACCGTACGAGCTATATATGCGATGATTGATTCGCACTCTCGACTTGTGTAAGTCGTACTTTGTACGTGACGCTATTGAGGCTGGATCGTCGACTACTAGAGATATCGACTCGGACTTTAGGTGGATTTTTCTTATGTTTCGACCAGTTCTTTAGTTTAATCCCTTACTTGGTTAGGTAGATGTTAGTTTAAGCTCGAGTCATACACAGTTTAAAAACTAGCGAATCGTGCGCATTATTTTAAAAACAGCCTGAGGGATACTACGGATTTTTCAAATGTCGTATTTTTTCTCAAAAACACCGTAGCCCATATTTTTCAAAAAAACCACGATTCGTGCTTTTTCAAACACCAAAACGGTATGACTCGTATTGTAGAAATGTATATTCTTCGGTATTGCGGTTATTGCTCTTTCTCTATTATATTCATGTTATTCTCATTTCACTGCATGTTTAAACATATGTTTTCTTCACTGTTATGATTTCATCTGTTAGGACACCAGAACTATTATCGATGCTGCGCATATTCCATGTACACATATTTGCCGGCTCACACACATCATCATCGGTAATTGCCATACCACGTACACTTTAAAAAATATTATCTCATTGATATAATCAGCTAAAGGCTAGTTACTACATAATATTTGTGTGATTGCGCTCATGTGTTAACTTAGAGATTGCATTTGTTACATAGATACTTCATGCATTCATATATTCATTCATGTACTATTCTGGGGCTTTATGCCAATATTCACTGTTTACTTACTCTTGATTCTTGGATTTCGGATTTCCATGAGATTTCTGGATTTGGGGGAAAACCACAAGAATTTATAATGACCTCTCTCTCTCTTTCATTTTAAAATGCAAGTTACGGTTTTCTCGTGATGTATGGGTCGTCCACCATGAGTTTTCATGTTTTCTGTTAAATTTCGAGACCCGGTTCGAGGAGTGGAGGAACCGTCTCGGGTACATGGTGGGCCCGGTAGGTACCCCGGGGCGAGAAAGTTATTTTATGGGGATGAAGATGAGCCTAGCAGGGGCACCGACTATCTACCGGTGATGTCTGGCACGGCGGATATCCGGAGGATACTGACCGTTGTCGTGAGATTTGATGATTTGGGTCGATCCGGACTGACGAAGCCCGAGATATTGAGATTTTGTGTCGATGCTTGACACGGACTTTCTATCGATTTCACTGATGATGTTTCAGTTTCATTATACGAGATTCATTGATGTTTTTCTTATATCAGATTATTCAGATTTAGTGTTGGATTTTCTTATTCATGATGCATTCATACAGGTATGTGACTCATTACTATTTAGCGACACTGACACGATGCACTGAGTATTGCACTTATGCATAGATTATTAACCTGTCACTACTAGATGACTAGTGTTATATACATGAATATTATTATGACCTAGGAGATCGTCGTGCATGAGATTTCTACTCGCAGATGTCTTCTACTCACGTGTTGGCAACCCACCCCAGTTGTGCCAAATTTTCTTACAGGTTCAGATGTACAGCTTTCCTTGGAAGCTTGTTGGCACGCCACTTCATTCAGGGTGATTGCTTTGGTAGGTTGGTTCACTTGTATCGTGATCGCCGTTGTACTTTTATTTATTTCAGTTGTATCTAGTAAGCTCCATCAACAAGACTTGTATTATTTGAAAGGTTTAGAAGACCAGTTTTTTTTCTTTCGACTTTACAGTCACGCTTGTATTATTATGGTTTTCTGGTGGATTTTGGTTTTCTTCTGAGTTTTGATCCTCGCCCTTCGGCATTGTATATTATTTTCTTGTGTTGTTGTGTCCGCCAATTGGTGAAGAGCTAGCTCCTACTTGGGGATGCCTTTTATTATTCCTTATATATATATTCTTGTTTGTACCCGTTTGGGGCCAGTTTTTACAAAGGAGACTCTGCCGAAATTTTTGACAAAATTTGATTTTACTTTTAAACATGTTTTCCTACACTTCTTCTTTTAAATGGTTTAGATTTCTGGGCTTCGTCTTACTTAGATTACGTTGCGCCTCTAGACGTTTCGTAATTTAAGTGTCGGTCACGTTCCGTACTTTCGGGTCGTGACATAATGTGTCTAAATCATATAATATCCTTTCAAAATCAACATTCAAATGAAATTTTCCAATATTTTCCAATTTATCGTATATAATTATACCACATCATTAAAATATTCATAATATTTATTATTCAAATATATAAATTCCCAAAAATAATATTTTATTTTTCTGAAATGTTACACATATATATCCGGCCGATATCATATATCGCGATAATAGAATAAGGTATCACATACATATATCTATCTCGATCCTGCAAATATTACATATTTGCTCCTAGTCCATTTCGCCTGATCCCGAAACCTCTGTGTAGGACTCTAAACACTCGTCAATACGCCGGCAGTAGGTGATGATCATATCAAACACCCACAAGCTGCAAGCGGTCAGCTAAACGTAACAGCCACTCGGGTATTGAGTGATCAGAAGATCAACAAGCAAGCCTTCACAAAATCCTGTGAATCTAATCAGTAACACTATCGTACAATCCGGTCTCTTCGTCTGATATGTCGTATATCAAATCTAGGGGTGGTAAACGTCAGACCCCAGTAACCGATAAGTCGTGTCGATGTGAGGCTCATAACAGGTCGAGAAACTACTGATAACACTTACCAATAGATATCCATATCAGCCCTGCCAGGGACTTTCGGTTATAGCCAATCAAACAAAACGCAACATCAACCCCCAATACCGGGAGAGACGAAACCCCTCCTATCGCTCATTGCCTCCATGTGATTCGGGACTGCACCCAAAAGCGACCGTTTTTCACGTTCTCATGAATGTGGTAAGGTGGAAATCAAAGCACAGTGGGAATCATACAAGACTCTATGATGATCTAGGGTCTAAAGACTAACCTGTACCAGTGTCACCAGAGAACTGCTATCTGATGTTAGGTATAATACCATCTAGGAGTTCTCGGCGAGTCCGTTCAGTGTACCCAGTCTCCACTGAGCACCCGTACACCATCTTTGATGGAAAACACCAATGGATGTAGGATCATCCATCGCCTATTATATGGGTCAAGATGCGTATACGCTAGTATACTCTGATGTATCGATGCCCTGTCTCGATACACCCTCGACTAGGAACAGTTATATGATGTACTCTTGGACTACCCTGGCCCTACTAGTATGATCTGCATCATAGTCCTAATAGTCAGGTACATATCCAAAGAGCTTTATCAACATGTGAGAGCAAGACAGTAAAGCAATTCAAGTCAACATGTTAAGACAAATTGAAACTAGATAGCATAATATCTTGTCGAGCAAGAAAGCCCTCTCTATATATATCCAAGCATCTACTATAATATACATCACATGTACAACAATGGCCTCTAGGGCATATACATAACTAACAATCTCCCACTTGCAATCAGGCCAGCTGTTGTAGTATCTCATACCCAACATCCCGAAGAGTCTCTCAAATTGTATCTGGGGTATGGCCTTCGTGAGTGGATCCGTAGTGTTGTCCTTCGTGTCAACTCTACTGACCTATATCTCGCGGCGATCAACTATCTCCCGGATCAGGTGCTAACACCTGAGAATATGCCTGGATCTCTGATGGGACCTGGGTTCATTGGCCAAAGCCACAGCTCCATTATTGTCACAATACAAAGTTATTGGATGCTCAATGGACGGAACCACTCCAAGTTCAGTGATGAACTTCTTCATCCAGACAGCCTCATTGGCAGTATCGTTGGCAGCGATGTATTCAGCCTCCATCGTCGAGTCTGTCACGGTTTCCTGTTTGGAACTCTTCCAACATACTGCCCCACTTTTTAGGGTAAAGACAAATCTTGAGTTTGACTTAGAGTCGTCCTTATCACTTTGGAAGCTCGAATCGGTAAAGGACTCCACTTGGAGTTCTCCGTTACCATACACCAAGAACATCTCTTTAGTCCTTCTCAAGTACTTGAGAATATTCTTCATAGCTGTCCAGTGACTCTCTCCTAGATCTGCTTGATACCTACTCACTACACTTAGTGAGTATGCTACATCGGGTCTGGTACATAGCATCACGTACAAGATAGAGCCTAATGCCGAAGCATAGGGTATCCCTTGCATGTGAGATCTTTCCAAATCAGTCTTAGGAGACATCTCTTTGGAGAGAGTGAGTCCAGAGATTGTAGGTAAGTTCCCACACTTGGATTGTTCCATACTAAACCTCTTTAGTATGGTGTCAATATCTTGGATTGGGACACTCCCAATATCCGTTTAGATCTATCTCTATAGATCTTAATCCCCAAGATGCAGGAGGCATCACCTAGATCTTTCATTGAGAATCTATATGATAAGAAGAGCTTGACCTAGTACAGCATAGGAACATCATTTCCTATCAATAGTATGTCATCCATGTATAATACGAGGAAGACGACCTTACTCTCTGCCACCTTCTTGTATATACAAGGTTCATCTACATTCTTGATCAAGTCAAACTCTTTGACTACCACATCAAAGCAGATGTTCCAACTCCGCGATGCCTGCTTGAACCCGTAGATGGATTTAAGCAGCTTGCACACCTTTCCGCTGCTCCCACTATCTACGAAGCCCTCTGGCTTAGTCATGTACACGCACTCCTCTAAATCACCATTTAGAAAGGCGGTCTTAACATACATTTTCCAGATTTCGTAGTCATGGTATGCAGCAATGGAAAGTAGGATCCGGATGGACTTAAGCATAGCCACTGGTGAAAAGGTTTCGTCATAATCCACACCTGGTCGTTGACGGAAACCCTTTGCAACAAGTCTAGCTTTGAAAGTCTCAACTTTTCCATCTACACCAAGTTTGTTCTTAAAGATCCATTTGCTCCTAATAGGTTTTACCCCTTCAGGAGCAACTTCCAGAGTCCATACTTTGTTGTTGTACATGGATTCCATCTCAGTCGCATTGCATCCAGCCATTTCACAGAGTCCCCACTCGTGATGGCCAGCTTGAAGCTAGTCGGTTCATCATCTTCCATGAGCAATCCTCGCTCCCACCATCTATGAGAAAACCGTAGTATCTCTCAGGTAGATGAGGAACCCTACTAGATTGGCGAAGCGGTTGAGCTTCGTCGGGAACTACTGAATCCTCGGGTTCCAACAAATCATCAGTTGTAGATTATGTCGCTGGTACTTCTTCCATCTCTACCTCTTCGCCACTAACTTCTTTTACAAGAAATTCCTTTTCTAAAAAGGTGGCATATTGAGAAACAAACACCTTTTGTTCCTCAGCGTGTAGAAGATATATCCATAGGAATCTTTTGGATATCCCACAAACTTACATAGTCCTGATCTTGCCTCGACCTTGTCCGGATTTTGCTTTTTAACATAGGCCGGACAACCCCATATCTTAACTCGTTTAAGAGATGGTCTTTTCCCATTCGATATCTCATATGGAGTGGTAGGCACCGATTTGGTTGGAACTCTATTCAATAGGTATGCGGCCGTCTCCAGCGCATAACCTCAAAAGGAAATAGGTAACTCAGCGGTTCTCATCATATAGCGCACCATATCTAATAGGGTGCGATTTCTCCACTCCGATACACCGTTGTGCTGTGGTGTATACGGAGGAGTAAGCTGAGAGAGAATCCTATTCCCTTTTAGATAATCACGGAACTCATTGCTTAGGTATTCTCCTCCTCGATCAGATCGAAGGATTTTAATACTTTTACCCGTTTGGTTCTCGACTTCGTGCTTATATTCTTTGAATTTCTCAAAAGCTTCAGACTTGTGTTTCAACAGGAACACATGTCCGTATCTTGAGAGATCGTTAGTGAATGTAATGAAGTACGAAGAACCATTCCTAGCATGTGTAGACATGGGACAACATACATCACTATGTATCAGTCCCAAGAGTCCCGTAACTCTTTCTCCGTGTCCACTAAACGGAGTTTTGGTCATTTTGCCTTTGAGACATGACTGGCAAGTGTCATAAGATGAAAATTCGAACGGATTCAAATATCCATCCTTATGTAATTTAGCTAGTCATGTCGCATTGTGCCACAAAAAGGATTCGTTCATTTCTGAACTCTTCCTCTTGTGTTTGTTTTGTACATTAAGAACCATGGTTTGATCTAGAACGTATATGCCATTATTTAACGAGCCTGATCTAATCAACTTTTGATTCAGGAAGATGTTCATAACATTATCCTGTACTACAAAATTATATCCTTCTTTATTCAATAAAGAAACTGATATAAGATTGCATATCAGGGTCGGAATGTAATAGCATTCGTTCAGAATCAATGTATTACCATTTGGCAATATAAGGTTATATTCACCAACTGCTTTGGCTGCAATATTTGCATCATTCCCTACTCTTATGGAATGATCACCCATTCACAGTTCCTTACCTTTCCTTAGCCCATGTAACATATTACATATGTGGGATCCCGTTCCAGAATCTAATACCCAGGACGTAAAGTGGACTGAGAAACAATTCTCGATAACAAACACACCCGAAGAAGATGCATCAACATTCTTATTCTTCGTTTGGGCGGCGTGTGAATCCGGATATGTTTCTATTCCCTGCTCAGTCTTATAATAATTATAAGAATGAACGGAACCAACGTTCCCCTGCTCAGTATAATAAGCGGGTTCAGTCAATACATCCATATTATTATCTTGATTAAGGCCTGACATGGTCGCTACCTGGAGAGAGAGAGAGAGAGAGAGAAGAAAACACTTTAGCGTATGCTCTTGCAAGATTAGATTGGTTATTATCTTATCTAATCAGGATGGCTCCCACTGTTTTCATCAAATCTTCCTTCAAATCCTAAATGGTAAGACTAGCCGGGATTAATTACACCTTACAAGTTCGCCAATTTTTCGGCCAGGCCAGTGTTGATACTTTGAGGGAGGTTCCCTGTGCTTTCGCACGGACCAAATTAAAATAAACCATATTTTTCCAGAGGCATAACCCGTTAACACCATTGTAGACACCTACTTGATCGGCTAATTGTCATGTGTAAAAGTCTCCAAGGAGTAACTCTTACTCGCAGTGGTTATCGGGATCCAACTATCTCATAGAAGGTATGCAATCTCATTGCAAATTTCAACACTTGAAATTCCCGATAATACTTGTACCCCTAGTGACTTATGACCTTAACTATGGTCAACAAATCATAAGCACTAGTCAAGTTCTACCCGTCATTTCTTGATTAATTAGACCCACCCACATAACCCTTAACTATGGTCAACAAAGTCATATGACTGTCCTAATTAATCATATCATATGCTATATAGGAAAACATCACTCAGCTACCGTACACTGCGCCTTCACTATGGTCAACAAACGCAGCACAAATACTAAGTACTCTATTTCCTAAAATGACGGAGGGTTCTGACAGGTATTTCAGAAAACCATTTGCGTAATGAACTTGATAACGTTGTAGAAATAAGTGATTTTGAAAAAGGTGTGTTTTTGTGGCTTTTACTTGTTTCGCTAAAGAGGTCACTCCCGGTGAAGGGATCTCGGCTCTTTCCTTATCGAATAAGGTGCAGGATATTTCACAAATATCGCTATGCAAAGCTAAAACTATAGAAGCAATCAAAAACAAAACAAAGTGAGTTGTAGCATCTGCTAGTATCGCTAAAGAAGTCACTCCCGGTGAAGGGATCTCGGCTCTTTTCTTATCGAATAAGGTGCAGGATATTCTATAAGGAATATCGCTATGCAAAGCAAAAACTAGAGCTACCCTTTTGAAAATTTGATTCTACAACATCTTTTAGGTTTCTTTTCTTTCATTAATCTCATTAATGACGTCCCATCATTTATGCTTCCTAAGTATCACAGAAGAAACGAAAATACAATGTACGCTTATGCCATCCACATTCGCCACAGTGTCCTGTTATGCACCGTTAGGTTACTTAACTAACGGCATACCGGGAAGGGACTAGCGCGGGTGCAAAACATAAGCAATGTTTATTATATATCATATAAGTACAATAATAAATCATTCCTCTCATGCATATAAAATGATCACATCACATTATATCAGCAGCAGAAGAAGCATATGAAATATTGGATATACTGGGAGGTCCGCGTTATATTTTGTGCCTGTATAAAACACGGATTCTACGGTCGCAATGAATAGCCAAACCCACATCCATAGAATCCTACGAGAGCGGCAAGCAACCCTACCAATTCTAGGGTTAGGAGATCCGGTCTCGACACCTCGATATGGCCTCCCACAGGACCCTAGAATCCGGTTACTTGTGCTCTCCTCCTTGGGTCTATCCTAATGCGGAAAAGTAAATAATATACAATGGTGACATCATCCTCAACCCGGAAGTGCCCCAATAAAAGAATATTGCATATAAGAAATTTTACATGAATGAAAATAAAAACCCACATCTCGCATAAAACCCCCGGCTATTCAAATCACGACGATCCAATATAACATATCACAGCAACACATAACATCAACGTAAGTAAATATGCGTATCCTAATTATCGTTGACATATAGCACCGAAACCGGCGATACACCACATATTACACTTACGGTCGCAGAAAAGAAAGTGAAAAACTACAAAATTTGGAATCCACAATCATCTTATACAACATAAACCCGAAATATCACATATTACGGATTTCATGCCTAACTATATGAATTCCACATATTGTATCACATTCCAGATACTAGACAATGTTTAACTTTCCGATCGAATAAACAAACACCCAAAATTTCCCAAATAGCTCAACACTTGAGCGGAGTTCAAAAGGTCCCAGAACATGCTACAGCTCCTATGAACTAGCCGTAGAAGGGTCAACTAATGCCTCACTTGTGGCACCGCTGAACTATCACAAACCCTAGGGTTTAATAGAGGTTCTGAAGGTCACATAATTGAGTTAAGCTTTAGTTCTTCCTGATGGTCCATAGAATCGCTTGCATGATTTTCTGAATGTTTTAAACTAAGAAAAAATCCAACACTTGGAAATTTTCCAGCAAGGCAAAAAAATGAGTTATTGATATCGATTCGAACTTTTTAACACAGTCTAAATAACCCGAAAACAAACTAGAATTACGAATACGAAACACTCCGAATTGCCTCTGTAAAAAGATAACATCACATGCAAATTTAGCAAAAACAAACAACACCTGAAGTACCAAATCCCAGAGACTAAAACATTGTAAAAATTTGAACCCAGAACCCTGCAAATAAACCGAGGTGGCCGGTTTTTCATGCAGTCTGGCCGACCAAAAACCGAGCTATGGTGTTCAATTTCCTACTGTGTTCATAATGTATCACATACACCACTTTGCAACTGTTTAAAAAAAATTTGACACAAGAAAAATTTCGACAGAAACTAGGGTTTCGTTTCGGGTGTTTCGGAGTTGTTTCGGTTTCGTAATCCTACACATATCCGTCTAATTCTCCAGCTAGGCTCTGATACCACTGTTGGGTTATTTATCACGACAGCAAGGTTTCGGGTGGCATGATCCATGACAATTTAAAATTTTGTCATGTTTAAACAACCCTAACCCTAGATTTTTAACTAGAGAATCAAACAAAAACATCAAGTAAACATCTTTACTTCTAAGTGATAGGGATTACAACCTTTGTAGTCCATTCCTTCGCTTCATCAGCTCCTTGTTGTGGTCCCTTCGCTGCGATCATCAAGATCCCGGACTCAAGAGAGGCTCCATGAGGTGAATGATCCATACTAGCTTGAAGTCTTCACAATCCAAGATGATCTACCATGAGGAATCACAAACCCAAGCTATCTCTTCAGTAATTATGGATTAGTGAAGCTAACACACTGTAACATTTCAGAAAAATAAAATATTACTTTTGGGAATTTTTATAATTAAATAATAAAATATTGAATATTTTAATAATGCGGTATAATTAAATACCGATAAATGGGGAAAATTTTGGAAAATTATGGAAATTACTGAAAAGAGGGTGCTTTATGTGATTTATGCAAATTATGAAATTTTATGATTTATTTGACACTATTTTGTGCTAATCGCGATTAGATATCGCTAATCGGGCACTAAACGTGTTTTGTGCACGTGACATGCATATGTCATTTTTAACACTTGTTACATTTTCTTACATGATTTTCTTCATTTTCTAGCATGGTTTGTTTTGGAATGAATTAAGGAGAAAAGAAAAAGAAAAGAAAAGAAAAGAAAAAGAGAAGGAAAACAATATTTTAAGGAGGTATGGGCAAGAGAGAGAGAGAGAAAGAGAGATGTGAGGGGTCAACCATGGTATGGCTCTTGGTCTCATTGGATCATCTTCTTCATTTTCTTCTTCCCTTCCCCTCAAAGCTGCTGCCCTCTCTCTCCCTCCCCCTCAAAGTCCTCACAACACCATTAAAACTCTTCCAAAACCCCACTCCCATTTCAAAAAAAGTGTGCGCAAGCTTATGGAAAACACTTTGGACCAAGAAAGGAAAGGTTTTGGAGACTTGGGGAAACTCAATAAAGTTCTTGAGTTGCCAAATAAGGTAATTTCTGCACTCTTGGTATGGTATTTATATTTCCTTAGCACCCATAAAAGTTTAGAGGTGTTTTATATCGGTTTAGTGAACCTTGAAGTTTCCTTGAGAGGGTTAGGGTTAAATTGAGTTGTGTTAGTGTAATTGAACTCTTGAGGTGACCATAAACCCCACCAATTGTCTAAAACCCAGACCTAACCAAACCTGAAAACGGAATTACTGAAACTGTTCACGTTGGTTTTGTGAGTATTTGAGGGTGCAGGGAAATCTGGGATGACCTGGGAAAATTACGAGCTGAGCAAACAACCCCTGCAGGCTAGAATTGACCCTAGAAACCCCCTGTAGCAATACGAACCATAGAAGAGCCCCCAGGGCCGGCGAGCTCGGAATTTAGGGGGAGGGGCTCGGCCACTTGGTGAGGGGTAGGGTCCAGGTTGCTTTAGTAGGTCACATACACCCTATATATCACCCTAGTGTTGTTTTGGAACATTGTTTTCACCCTAGACAAAATCTGGGACCGCTTTCTCAAGTTGCTGTTTTGATTCGGGATATGGTTTTGCGTATTTTGAATTCTGGATTTTTGTGTTTGTGTTTTATCTCGATCACTTGACGTTTGTACGTCTATATAGAGTGATATCGGGTTGATTTACGAGAGCTAACCATAGGTTTTGACCGATGTGAGTTCCGCGTGTCGTTTTGGTTTCGATTTGGTTTTAATGCGATACAATACGCTTGACATGTTGGTGCCCCACGATGATTCGAGACGATGAAGAAGATGATGGCGATATCGACAACGGCAAGCAAGATCAAGGTGAGTAGATTTATATCTACGGGGAGAAGTTGGTTGGATGGCGTATAGCACCTCCGCAAAGTCGTAAGAAATGATGTGATATGTTATAGATATGCATTTATATGTTATGGAGAGATTGAACATATAGCAAGGGGAGTCTAGGTGATCATGGGTTTAGTGTTAGCGAGAATTGAAAAAGGACTTTAGTCGAATTCTTAGTTACAAAAACCCTAGGGTAAAGATTTGTATACACGCACATACACAAACTCGCATACATTGATATCCATGTGCGTATTGGGGACATATTTATATTGGTATAGTCATATTCTTAGATGGAGAGAATGTTATATGATACTCGGGAATGAGTCGATCTGATCGGGCATGATGCCGTGAGATATTTAATGTGTGACCGAGATATGTCATGATGTTATAACGGATTGTTGGACGACGATACTATGTTGCTGGTATATATGATGATAGTTGACATGTGATCGAGATATGAGATATGATATGTTAAGATATTTATAATCGATCGCTTGGGCGATGTATACTTCGTATGATGATATGTGTTGATGACATTGGATTGTTTGAGACTGTAGATCAGTAGCCAGATTATGATTATGTTGATGATATTAGTATTGTACTAGACTTAGATCAGTACCCCCTGTTCACGATATGTGATGATAAGGATATCAGATGAGTAATGAGATAAATGTTATATTTGACCCGTACCCAGATTTGGGATGCCGTACGATAGATGTACCGTACGAGAGACAGTTATGAGGATAGATCCGCACTCTTGACTCGAGAATGTTATATTGTTTATTGTATCATACGTGATACTATTGAGGCGAGATCACCGACTACTAGGTATGTACATATGTAGATCGACTCAGACTAGGTGGATTTCCTTACCCTTTTGACTGGGCTCGAGTCATACACTTTTTCAAAAGTGGAGAATCGTGAGTATTTATATACCAGACTGTATGACTTGTATTTTAGGTAGGTATAGTTTTCAGTGTTGCTGTTACTACATCGCTTTCTGTATATTCATGATGTTCCATCGCATTGCATGCTTGTGCATATGTTATCTGTAATTATCATGAAACCCTGCTGTCAGGACACCAGCACCATTACCGATAATGCGTATGTTCCACGTACACCTACTTGCCGGCTCACACACATCATCATCGGTAATTGCCATGTCACGTATACTTTAGAAAATACTATTTATTGACATAACTTTCTAGCGGATAGTTGCAACGTGTTATAATTTCATATGCTAGTTTAACTATTGCATTCATTGCATGACAGCAGTTGCATTTATATATACTCATTGGTCATGCAGCATTATGGAGTTTTATGCCGATATTCACTGTTTACTTGCTATTGATGATTGGATTTCGGATTTTCATGAGATTTCCTGGATTTGGGAGAAAACCGCATGAATATATATATAAACTTCCCTCTCTTTAAAATGAAAAGTGCGGTTTTCTCGTGATGTATGTGTCATCCACCATGATGTTTTCTCGGTTATGAGATGGATTTCGAGACCCGATTCGAGGAGTTGGATGAACCGTCTGCGGGTACATGGTGGACCCGGTAAGGTACCCCGGGGAAAGAAGCTCGAGGTGTAGAGGATAAGCCTGGCAGGGGCAGACTGCCTACCGGTGATTTTACCTGGCGCGGCGGAAATCCGGAGAATACCATTCCTGGTCGTGCGATTGATGATATGGGCCGATCCGAATAGATGGAGTCCGAGTTACTGAGAAATTGAGACTTGAGACACTGAGATATTGAGATTTGATGACACAGGCCAGTCCGGCTAGCCGGAGCCTGAGGTTTTAAGATACTGAGATTTATGTTTTGTGTCGATACTGGACACTATTTTTTCTGTCGATTTCATTGATGATACGCGATTTATATACATACAGAAATCTCATAAAATAAAGAAAACGGTTGTCTCATTCATGATATATTCTGTTTCATTTGTAACGCATTCATACATCATATATCTGATATATTGCTATCTGAGGTACTGACTCGAGCATGTAGTATTACACTTATACATAGATGGACCCGGATTTTTATTTAAGGATATTACTTCATATGACCTAGGATAACGTTATGCATGCGATTTCTACTCATAGATGTTTTCTACTCACGAGTTGGCAACGCACCCCCGTTGTGCCACAGTTTCTTGCAGGTTTTACCGTACAGGTTTTGATGCGGTTTTGCTGACACACTGTTCCTTCCGGGTGATTGCTTTGGTAGGTGGGTTCTTTTGCATCAGGACCACCATTTTGCATTTGTTATTTCAGTTGTATCTAGTAAAACTCCATCAACCAGACTTGTATTATTTGATCGACATAGAAGACCAATGTAAATTTTTTCGACCTTAGAGTCGCGCGTTGTATTATTATGTTTTCTTGTTGTTTAGAGTTTTCCTTTCAGTTTTGATTCTCGCCTTTCGGCATTGTATATTATTTTTCTTGCGTGGTTGTGGTCGTCGATTGACGAAGAGCTAGCTCCCGCTTGGCGATGCCTTTTTATCATTGATGCATATATTTATCATGTTGTTTCCCGTCCGGGGCTAGTATTTACAAAGGAAACTCTGCCGAAATTTTCAGAAAATACTTGTGATTTTAAAAAATACATATTTCGGCATATGTTGCTAACTACTCGATTTAAATTGGTTTTTCCTTCACTCTACTGCTTTACTTGGTTTTTGATTTCTGGGTTTTGGCTTACTTAGATTACGTACGCCTCGAGACGTTTCGTAATTTAAGTGCGGGTTATGTTCCGTACATTTCGGGTCGTGACACACACTAATCTATATGGCTAGTATAGAAAAGAATGATGAAGTAGGAATTTTGCTCTCTTTAGTTTTCTATTTCTCAGAATCTTTCATCACTTGGAAAAAATCAAGCAAGCCTTTTTGTGAAGAAGAAGAAGAACAACAAGTGAAGAATAAATAATTGTTGAGGTTAGAAATGCAACCCAGGGTTAAGCATGTCTTGTTTAACCCTTGTAGAGAATTGACCATGGCAAAGTGGTTAGGGTCCGGTTAACAAATATCTTAGAAATATCAAGAGAGTGGACTAAGTCAACAAGAAAAAATATCTCATGCATTAATCAACAAATTTGAATTATCTAAAACAAATAAAACCTAACCGTAATTACAAAACACGGTGTAATTCTCATAAACCCTAGTTACATGTATAACCTAGCATGTTACAATTATACATATCACATATATATAATTTTGTAACAAAAGAAAAGAATACATTAAACATATATCACATATATGTTAAATGTATCCAAATGTAAGAATATGAAAATACTTAAGTGAGCATATATTAGTTAATGTAATGTAATATATCACATATATAATTATACATTAAATTATTAAATCAATACTTGATTTAATAATAAGGCTATATTACATATAACCGACTAATATAATATGCATCAGTTTATCGAATCAACACGTGATCCGATAACCCGGCTATATCACATATACCCGGCCGATATCACATATCGTGAGAATAGAATACGGTATCACATACACGTATCAATCTCGGTCCCGTACATATCACATATATGCTCCTACTCCATTTCGCCTGAGCCCGGAAACCTCTGTGTAGGACTCTAAAGACTCGTCAATACGCCTGCAGTAGGTGATGATCATATCAAACACCCACAAGCAGCAAGCGGTCAGCTAAATGTAACAGCCACCCGGGTATTGAGAGATCAGAAGATCAACAAGCAAGCCTGTACATACTCCTGTGAATCCAATCAGTAACACTACCGTATTCGTCTGATATGTCGCATATCCAGTCTAGGGGTGGTAAACGTCAAACACCAGTAACCGATAAGTCGTGTCGATGTGAGGCTCATAACAGGTCAAGAAACTACTGATAACACTTACCAGTAGATCTCTATATCAGCCTTGGCCAGGGACTTCCATTTATAGCCAATCGAACTCAACGCAACTTTAACCCCCAATACCGGGAGAGAAGAAAACCCTCCTATCGCTCATTGCCTCCATGTGATTCGGGACTGCACCAAAAAGCCACCGTTTTGCATGTTCTCATGAACGTGGTAAGGTGGAAATCAAAGCACAGTGGGAATCACACAAGACTCTATGACGATCTCGGGTCTACAAACTAACATGTACTTGTGTCACTAGAGAACTGCTATCTGACGATAGGTATAATACCATCTAGGAGTTCTCGGCGAGTCCGTTCAGTATACCCAGTCTCCACTGAGCACCCGTACACCATCTTTGATGTCAAACACCAATGGATGTGGGATCATCCATCGCCCGTCATATGGGTCAAGATGCATATACGCTAGTCTATTCTGGAGTATCGATGCCCTGTCTCGATACACCCTCGACTAGGAAAAGTTATAGGATGTACTCTTGGACTATCCTGGCCCCACTAGTATGATCTGCATCATAGTCCTAGTAGTCAACTACATATCCCAAGGGCTTTATCAACATGTGAGAGCAAGACAGAATCACAATACTAATCTACATGTTAAGATAAAGAGCAACCAGATAGCATACTATCATGTCGAGTAAGAAAGTCCTCTCTATATATATCCAAGAATCCACTATAATATACATCATATGTAAAACAATGGCCTCTAGGGCATATACATAACTAACACGACATATCAGACGGACAGACCGGACTGTACGGTAGTGTTACTGACAGGCTTTACAGGAGCTAGAGCGGGCTTGCTTATTGATCTTCTGATCACTCAATACCCGGGTAGCCATTACGTCCAGCTGGTACCGCTGACGGCTTGTGGGTGCTTGATGTGATCATCACCTACTGCCGGCGTATTGACGAGTCTTTAGAGTCCTACACAGAGGTTTCACTGGCTCAGGCAAAATGTAGTAGGAGCAAATATGTGATATGTGCGGGACCGAGAATATTACGAGTATGTGATACAGTATTCTATTCTCGCGATTTATTCATATCGGCCGGTTATATGTGATATAGCCGGGTTATCTAATCAAGTATTGATTCGATAAGTTGATACAATTTATATTAGTCGGTTGTATGTGATATAGCCGGATTATTAAATCAAGTGTTGATTTGTTAATTTAATGTATAATTGTATATGTTATATACTAGATAACATTAACTAATATTAGCTCACTTAAACATTTCTTTTTCTCACTTGTATGCATATAATATATATGTGATATATATTAATGTGCATTTTTTGTGTCATGCTTAATGATACACACTACATGGGTGTATAAGACTTACACCATGCTTATGATAATTGTGAGGATTATTTATTTTAACTAAATCCAAAAAATTTTGGAAATTAGTCATGTGCATGAAGCTTGTGGAAGGTTGTAGATGCATTGACTTAGTCCACTAATTTTGTTTTACTTAAGATATTTATTAACCTAACCATTATCACTTAGCCATGGTTATGTCTCTACATGAGTTAGTATATGATACAAACTCACCCATGGTTTCCATTCACTCTCTCATCCATTATTTCATCATCTTCGTCAAGCTCAAGAAAAGCTCTCTAGGTTTTTGAGAGAAGAAGAAAAATATTGAGAAAATTAATTTTAAAGTGAGCAAAAATCCTACTTCATCATCCTCTACTTGATTAGCCATTTAGTTTAGGGTGTTAGCTTCAGTAATCTCACATTAGTGAAGAGGTAGCTTAGGTTAGTGTCTTCTCGACATAGATCATCTTCGGCCTCGAAGACTTCGTGCAAGCTCGTTCCTTTCTTTTTGTGAAGCCATGCTAGAGTCCGGAAGATCACTACTTGGAGCGAAGGGACAACTACATGGAGCTATTGAAGTGAAGGACCAGTCTACAAAGGTTGTATTCCTAGTTCACTTAGTTGTAAAGTAGTTTACAATATGTTTCGTATGATTCTCTAGTTAAACATCCTAGGTTAGAGTTGTTAGCATAAAAAAATTTGAAAATGGCATGGACGATGCCTCCCAAAACCTTGATGTCGTGCTTAGGAACCCTGAAGTGGTATCAGAGCCAAGCTTGAGAATTAGATTGATATTGTAGGATTACGAAACCGAAACAACTACGAAACATGAAACCATAAGACCTAGTTTCTATCGATTTTCAAAAAGACTCTAAATTTTTTTTAAACTAGTAAGAATGGTGTATGAGATACAACATGAACAGTACAAAAATTTGGTCCAATTTCACCCTGAAGTGGCCGGCCACATCACCCAAAAATTTGAGCTCCTCGGGTCAATTTTGTCTTTTTGGCTTCGAATTTTGTTGGTGTTCCAGTCTCTGGGTTTTAGTGTTTCAGGTGTTGTTTGTTTTTGCTAAAATTACATGTGATATTAATTTTCTTCATTCGCAACTCGGACTGTTTCGTATTCATAATTCTAACATGCTTTCGGGTTGTTTTAGACGGTGTTAAAAAGTTCGAACGGATATCAAATACCCACTTTAACCCATGGCGGAAAATTTTCCAAGAGTTGGATTTTTTCCGAGTTAAAGAACATTCAAATATCATGCAAGTAATACAGTAGAAGCTCTAAAAGAACAAAACTCTAACTCGATTCTATGACCGTAAGAACCGTCGCCAAATCTTAGGGTTTGCGGTAGTTCCACGGCGCCATAGGTGAGACAAGGGTTGACTCTTTTACGATTGGTCCATTGGTACTGTGGCAAGTGCTGAATATTTTTAAACTGCGCTCAAGTGTTGAGCTTTTTGAGAAATTTTGGGTGTTTGTTGATTCGATCGGAATGTTTAACATCGTCTAGCTATTTGTGGAATGTGATACAATATGTCGAATTCATATAGTTAGGCATGAAATCCAAAGTATGTGATATTTCGGGTTTATGATGTCTATGGTGATTGTGGATTCCAAATGTTGTAGTTTGACATTTTATTTTCTGCGACCATAAGTGTAATATATGGTGTATCACCGGTTTCATTGCTATATGTCAACGACAATTGGGATATGCATATTTACTTACATTGATGAGATGTGATGTTATGTGTTGCTGTGATATGTTTTATTGGATCGTCGTGTTCTGAATAGCCGGGGGTTTTATGTGAGATGAGAGTTTTTATTTTCATTCATGTAAAATTTCAATGTATGTAATATTCTTTTATTGCGGCACTTCCGGGTTGAGGATGATGTCACCATTGTTGTATATTATTTACTTTTCCACATTAGGATAGATCCAAGGAGGGGAGCACAAGTAACCGGGTTCTAGAGTCCAGTGGGAGACCATCTCGAGGAGTCGAGTCTGGGTCTCCTAACTATAGAATTGGTAGGGTTGCTTGTCGCTCTCGTAGGGGTCTAGGGATATGGGTTTGGCTATTCATCGCGACCGTGGAATTCGTGTTTTATAAAGGCTCAAAATAAAACACGGACCTTCTAGTATATCCAATATTTCATATGTTATCTTCTGCTGCTGATATTCTATGATGTGATCACTTTATATTATGAGATAGATACTATATAATATATGTGATATATTATAGACGTTGCTTATTTTTTTCACCCGCACTAGTCATGTCCCGATCTGTCGTTAGTTACCTAACCTAACGGTTCATGACGGGACACCGTGGAGAATGCGGATGGCATAAGCGTACGTTGTATTTATCTATGATGTTTAGGAAGCTTAAATGATGGGACCTTCATTAATGTGATTAATGAAAGAAAAGAAACCTAATGATGTTATGGAATCAAATTTTAAAAGGGGTAGCTCCATGTAACATTTCAGAAAATATAAAATATTATTTTTGGAATTTAATATTAAAATAATATATTTGGCGAAAACTATTCGATTTGCGAATAAGGATTTTTCGTAAAATGGTATACGTATATACCAATATTTGGAAATTAAAATGATTTATTTATTTTATTGATATTTGTCGGATTTTTGGCAAAATCTGTATTTATACATTTTTCCGTGACTTGTGCATGTTAAGTGTTGAGTTGTGTGTGTGACTTGTGAGAAAAGAGAAAGGAAAACAAAGAAAAGAGAAAGAAAAGAGTTTAAGTGTGAATAGAATCAATTTGATGCCATGGTTAAAATTGGGATAAAACAAAATAGATATTTGTTGTGAGAGAGTGAGTCTAGGAGAGAGTGAGCTTAAGAGAGAGGGGGGCTTTAACTTGGCTGCCCCAATCCTTCATCTCCCCCATTATTTCTTCATCTCTTTGCTTCTTCTTCTTCAACCTCTACTACCTCATGCATCATCTCAATTCCTTCTTCAAAACCTCATGCCCCTTTCATTAAAAACATGCACCAAGCTATTCTAAACACCTTGAACCATCCATGTTTGGATTTTGGAGACTTTGGGCAACTCAAGAAATTTCTTTAGTTGCTTATGAAGTATATCTTTTCACTTTAGAATTTTTTTTGCGTTAAATATCGTATTTTAGTTAGAAATGGAGTTAATTAGGATATGGATTTTAGAAAATTGAAAGTTACTGTTAAGTGGCCAATTGAGGTGCAGTGAGTGTTTACAAGACCTTAGAGATTGATTTAGAGGCCTGGAAATGAGTTTAGAACCCGATACACGAAGTTAGAATTGTTCCGTGTCGGTTTTGTGAATCCTTATAGCCTACATGGAATCTAGAGCTATCTGGGATTTTCCAAGAAAATCAAACAAGACCACTGACCTAGATAGACCACTAGAAGGCCACCACAGAAATACGAACCTGTTTCTTCTCACATGGGCCGGCGAGCTCGGACATCATAATGATGTCGCCGGTTTTGTGTTGGGCTTTGCTGTTGGGTTTTTGAGTGTAGCTCCTAATCCCTATAACCTATTCCCTATACTTGCTTGTTTAGTCCCAGTTTACCTGAGTCAAAATCTGGGATAGTTTTCCTGAGTTGCTTCTTAAGGTTTTGTGATATGTGAAATCTTGGTTTTTGGGTTTTGATATTTGAATTCGTGATTTTGGTATTTGAGATTCGGATTGCGTCGTTGGATGTTTATACGTCAACGGACGAGGGTTGTTTGGTTGTTTTTGCATGCGTAGGCTATAGCTTCTAACCTGTGAGCGCACCGTGTGCCGTATCGGTTTTCAGACTTTGATTTTAATGGTATTGCGATATGTGTTGATATTGTAGGTATCTTCGCGTGGATTCCGAGACGACGAAGAACATCGACTACGGCTGAACAAGGAGTTCCGCGGGTGAGTAGATTTATATCTACGGTGGAAGTCGGGTGGATGGCGTATAGCACCCCCGCAAATTATAATGGAAACCGATATATATAGAATATGGTTAAGGAAACCATGTTAGAAACTTATGGATATGGTTAAAGAATTTGTAGGAGACAAGATATATCACGACTTAAGGTTATAGTGTATGGTTTAGTGTGACATGATATGATAGAAAGGATGTCTCGAATTGATATATAAGAATATGATAAGTGAAAGTGAATCACGACACATAGATAGGTAGTGCACGAGAATAAGTATGCGATTTATAAGATAGGATATATATTATATATATATATATGTAAAATGACTTGATGTGGGATATAAACGTGATGAAAAGAGTATACGATGTGATATGATGACTTGTGTGATATGTCGTTATATGGATGCGATTCGATATGAGATAATTGATACCTTTGTCGGTCCCCTGATATGAGATTGTTATGGATGCGACCTGGGACATAGGGTGTGTGTGTGTGTGTGTGTGTGTGTATTGTGAATCATGAGTGATATGCCGTATGAGACGTTAGGTCCGTACCCTCTGTGTCATATAGGTTGATAGGATCCCTAATGGTTTAATGCCGCCGTACGATGATTTAGCGTACATGATGAGCTATACCTGATGATTGATCCATACCCTTGACTAGAGGATGTCGTACGATGGATTATACCGTACGTGATGTTGTGAGGCTGGATGCCGATTATTGATAGATTCACCGACTCGGTCATGTTAGATACGTATACCTTATAGCATTTAGCTGACGATGTACTTTATGCTATGGTCATGTCATTCTCATTGCATTACATATACCTGTGCTAGTACACCTACACCATTATCGATGATGCGTATGTTACACTTACACAGATTGGTCAGCTCACACACATTCATCATCGATAATTGCTATGTCACTTACACAGTAGAATCACCACATCATTATGATATGTCGCATGATATACTGATATTGTCACATCACTGTTCCATGTTGCATGATATACGGATATACTCACATTTTTGTTATATGTTTGCATACATCATGCTTTATGATTGTACGCATTGAGATTTGATGTTTTCATGAGGTTCTGGATTTGAGAACCGTGATTATATTTCAGAAGAAAGTATGTATTGTTTCAAAAACCCGGTTTCTTATGATATGATATTTCAAGACATCCACCATGTGTTTTCTCGGTTCTGAGATTGGCATGTGAAACCCGAATTCGAGGAGCGGTAGGCACCGTCTGTGGGTACATGGTGGACCCGTTATGGTACCATGGGGCGAGATATAATTTTTGTGGTGTAGACGATGAGCCTGGCAGAGGGACTACTACCTACCGGTGATAGTATTTGGACTCGTCGGTTATCCGGAGGATACCGACCAGAGTCATGAGATGGATGATGGCCGATCTGAGGATGCAGTGCCTGAGATGAGATAGATATGAGGGCCGATCTGAGGATGCGGCGCCTGAGATAAATGAGGATTTACGTGTCGATATTGGACACGGGTTTCATGATGTTTCGAGTGTCGATGTTGGACACTCAGATTCCATGATTTTGATGTGTCGCGAGGGACACAAGTTGATTTATATCCTCATACTTTCACGCATATGCTTTTATGATATTTACATGCATGACGTTGTTGTGTCATTGATGATAACGTGGATGATATTTACATGCATACATGAATTGATTATATGGTTGGATGATATCCACATGCAGATAGGCATTGATTATATCGTTGGCATATATGCAGATACGATCACCCTAGATATCATAGTATTACCTTTATGATATAGTTGACCTAGAAAATCGTTGTTTTATTCGATTTCTACCTGATGATATTTTCTACTCACCAGTTGGCAATTCACCCCCGTTGTGCTACAGTTCTTGCAGGTTGACCGCATGGATCAGTAGCGGCATCGCTGGCACACAGCTTACTTTCAGATGATTCACTTTGGTAGGTGGTACATGTTGGATCGTGCCACTCTAGTATTATTATTCCTATTGTATCTAGTCAAATCCATCAATCAGAAACTAGTATTTGTATAAGTAGTAAGACTTAGAAGAGACTTGTGGTTGGGAGACTTAGAGCGAGGGTTTATGTTCGCTTATTAGGTTGATGTCTTGCTTTATTCTTATCCTTGGTGTTGATTTTAGCCGTTGGGCGTCGTATACATATATTTTTGTCTTGCGTGGCTGTGATTCCGCCGGTTGGCGAAGAGTTAGCTCCCGTTTGGGGATGCCTTTATTATTATATATGTATATGTGGTTTTGGATCAAAATATACAAAGGAGGTGTTTGTTGAGCTACGTTAAAGTGTAGGGTGGGTTTGATTCAATCATGAAATGTACGGGTTGAACTTGACTAGCGGACTATGGTTTGTTGTGCTGCGTCAAGGTCATACGACGTTAGGGGAAAAATATTATCGGGAATTTCAAGTGTTGAAATTCGCAATGAGATTGCATACCTTCTATGAGATAGTTGGATCCCGATACCCACTGCGAGTAAGTGTTACTCCTAGGAGAGTCTTGCATTTTACAATTAGCGGATCAAGTAGGTGACAAGAAAGGTGTCAACGGTGTTATGCCTCTGGGAAAACGAGGTTTATTTAATTAGGACCGTGCGAAAACACGGGAACCTCCCTCAAAGTACCGACACAGGCCTGGCTGAATGATTGGCGAACTTGTAGGGTGTAATTAATCCCGAATAGTGTTTCCTTTTAGGGTTTGAAGGAATATTTAATAAAAACAGTGGGAGCCATCCAGATTAGATAAAATAATAACCAATCTGATCTTGAAAGAGCATACTCTAAAGTGTTTTCTTCTCTCTCTCTCCAGGTAGCGACCATGTCAGGCCTTAATCAAGATAATAATATGGGTGTATTAACCGAACCCGCTTGTTATACTGAGTAGGGGAACGTTGGTTCCGTTATTTCTTATAATTGTTATAAGACTGAATATGAAATAGGGGAATATCCGGATTCCCATGCCACCCAAATGAAGAATAAGAATGATGATGCATCTTCTTCGGTTGTGTTAGTTATCGAGAACTATTTCTCAGTTCACTCTAAGTCCTGAGTATTAGATACCGGATCGGGATCCCATATATGTAATATGTTACGTGGGCTGATGAAAGGTAGAGAACTGGGAATGGGTGATTATTCCGTAAGTGTAACATTTCAGAAAAATAAAATATTGTTCTTGGGAATTTATATAATTAATTAATAAATATTATGAATATTTTGATAAGGCGGTATAATTAATTACCGATAAATTGGGAAATATTTGGAAAATTATAGGAATTACTGAAATGTGGGTGTTTTATATGATTTAATCAATTATAAATTCTTTATGATTAATTATATTCCATTTTAGTGCTAATCGCGATTAAATATCACTAATCGTACATTAAGCTTGATTTGTGCACATGACATGTACCATGTCATATTACACAATGTTACATTTTCCTACCATGGTCTTTTCTTCAGTTTTCTTGCATGGCTTTGTTTTTTTAAGTGAGATGAAAAGATAATGAGAAGAAAAGGAAAAGGAAAAGAAAAGAAAAGGGAATAAACAAATGTGTATGGGAAAGAGAGAGAAGAGAGAGAGCGAGAGGTGAGGGGTCTTTGACCATGGGCTCATAATTCATTCTCTTCATCATTTCCTCTTCTTCTTTCTCCTTCATGGCTGCCCTCTTCTCCACCTCCTCTTCATCCTCACAAACAACCCCAAATCAACATCAAAATATTATCTCCCTTTCAATAAAAACATGCACAAGCTCACTACAAGCACTTTGGACCAAGAAAGCTTGGATTTTGAAAACTTGGGGCAACTCAAGAAATTTCTTGAGTTGCCAAATGGGGTAATTCTTACACCATTAGTGTATTATTTTATTCACTTTAGCTTCCATGCATGTTTAGAAGTGTTTTAATTTGGTTTAGTGAACTTAGAAATTCCTAGATGAGATTTGAGGAATTCTTGAGTTGTGAAGGTGTAATTGAGGTTAGTAGAGGCCATACAACCCCTGTAGTGATGGTATATGGGACTAAACCAGAGACTAGAACCCCATTTACAAACTTAGAAATCCTCGATATCGTATTTTGTGGAATTTGTGATGAGAAATTGAAATCTGCTACGACTCAGGGCACCTGAAAATTTTATAGCGATCACAGTGTGTCCTGCAGGCAACCTAGAAGCTACCCTGAAAACCTGAGACCCTAAACCCTCCACTTGGCCGCAAATAAATGCCTTCTGGCCGCAAATTGCGGCCATGACTTGACCCCCAGGCCTCGTGTTTGGTCTGTGGTTCCTATATCAGTTAACTAGACTCCTCCCATGTGCAAAATTGGCTAATTCAACCTAGGGTAAAATCTGGAGGTATTTTCTTGAGTTGCTGCATTGTTTTGCGACTTCATTTTAACTCGAGTTTTAGTATTTGGGTTTTAATTCGATGGTTTGACATTTGTACATCGACATCAAGGATTTTTTTGTCCTTGCTTGCATGCGTAGTCCGTAGGTTTTAACCTATGTACGATTCGTGTGTCGTTTTGGTTTTGAATTGGATTTTAATGTGACACGATATGTTATGATATGTAGGTACCTCCACGTGAACTTCGGGATGACAAGCAAGAGCGTGGCGACATCGACTTAGGCAAGCAAGAATCAAGGTGAGTAGATATATATTTACGGGGGAAGTCAGGTGGGTGACGTATAGCACTCTCGCAGTTTCGTAGTGTAAAATACGAATACGTTATACTATATATATAATTGCGTGTATTGTGAGACTAATGTTTATCAAGATAGGCTTTAGGTGGTCATGGGTTATTTTTAGTGTAATTAGAAGTAACTTAGTTTAGCTTCTTAGTTGCGAAACCCTAGACTAAAGATTTGCACACACGCACACATACACACATACATTTTTTTTACTTGTGCATATATGGGGATATATATATATACATATATGTATGTGAGTATGTGTGTGTGTGTGTGTATACATATACATGAATGATGAGGATAGTATGTTGTACTTGGAGATGAGTGGATGTGATTGAGCATGATGCCACGAGATCGGTGATGTGACTTGGTTCGTATTGAAATACGACATGATTATATAGCGGGTCTTTAGGCGACGTGTTTTCATACACACGCATATATATATATATATATATATATATATATATATATATATATATATATATATATATATATGTGAATGGTATCGGAATTTACTAGACTTAGATCAGTTAATTCAAGATATATTGATAAGGATACCAGATGAATAATGTGATAAATATGATATTCGACCCGTACCCAGATTTGGGATGCTCTACGATGGATTTATCGTACGAGAGATAATGATGATGACAGATCCCCACTCTTGACTCGAGGATGTCATATTATATATTGTAGCGTACGTGGTACTATTGAGACGGGATTACCGACTACTATATATATATATCGACTCAGACTTGGGGGGTTTTCCTTACTGTAACATTTTAGAAAATAAAATATTATTTTTGGGAATTTATATAATTAAATAACAAATATTATGAATATTTTGATAATGCGGTATAATTAAATACCGATAAATTGGGAAAATATTTGGAAAATTATAGGAATTATTGAAATGAGGGTGTTTTTTATGATTTAAGCAAATTATAAATTCTTTATGATTAATTATATTCTATTTTTATGCTAATCACGATTAAACATCGCTAATCGTGCATTAAGCTTGGTTTGTGCATATGACATGCACCATGTCACATTGTTATTATACTTGTTACATTTTATTCTCCATGATTTCTTTGTGCATGGTTCTTTTTTTTTGAAATGAAAGAAAAGGTAAGTAAAGATGAGAAAAGAAAAAGAAAAGAATAAAAAAGTGAGTATGGGCAAGAAAGAGAAGAGAAGAGAGAGGGTGAGGGGTCAACCTTGGACCATGGCTCATTGTCCCCTTTATTGTTTTCCTCCATCTTTTCCCCTCCCCTTCACTCATGCCTGCCCTCTCTTTAACCTCCTCTAAAACCCTCACAAACCCCCTCAATCCCACATCAAAACTCCATCTTACCTTCATAAAAAATGTGTACAAGCTCACTACAATCACTTTGGACCAAGAAAAATTGAATTTTGATGACTTGGGGCAACTCAAGAAAATTCTTGAGTTGCCAAATGAGGTATTCACTTCACCATTAGAATTGTATTTCATTTCCTTTAACATCTATTTAAATTTAGAATCGATATTGTAAAGTTTTATGAGCTTGGAAAATTCTAAGATAAGGTTAGGGATTTGGTTGAGTTGTGATATTGTAATTGAGGTTTAGTAGAGGCCACAAACCCCTGTAGTGATTGTATATAGAACTAAAACAGAGACTAGAACCTTAATTTACAAACTTAGAATCCCCGATATCGTATTTTCTAGAAATTGTGTAGGGAAATTGAAATCTGCTATGAGTAGAAGACCTGGAAAATTATTTAGCAAACACAGTGAGTTGTGCAGGCAGCCTAGATGATAACCCCAAGACCCGAGACCCAAACCCCACTTCCTAGCTGCAATTAAATCCATTATGGTCGCAATTTGCGGCCATGTTAGGTGTTCATGGTCTCGTGTTTGTTCTGTGGCTCATATGTCAGTAAACTAGACCCCTCCCATGTGCAAAATTGACTAATTTCACCTAGGGTAAAATCTGGGACCATTTTCATGAGTTGCTGCCTTGTATTTCGTGGTGTTTATGAATTGAAGTTTTGATATTCGGGTTTTTATCGGTCGATTCATGTTTATACGTCAATTGTCGAGAGTTGGTAATTCTTGCATGCGTAGACATAGGTTTTAACCTATGTACGATTCATGTGCCGTTTTGGTTTTCATGCGTTATTTCTGTTTACGATGCTATATGTGTACATATGTAGGTACCCTCAAGTGGACATGAACGACAAGGACGAGTGTGGAGTCATCGACTTCGGCAAGCAAGATCAAGGTGAGTAGATATATATCTACGGGGGAAGTCGGGTGGATGGCGTATAGCACCCCCGCAGTTTCGTAGTGTAGTATACGAATATGAATATAAATATTTATATAATGGTGTTTTGTGAGACTGAATGATTATCTAGATAGACTTTAGGTGTTCATGGATAAATTTTAGTGTAATTGATTGATAGTGTCGTTATTTAGTTGTAGTCGCGAACCCTAGAATAAGGTTTACACTCACACACACACACTCTCATGCATTTTACTTTCTTGTGCGTATATGAGGATATTTATTTATATATATACATATATGTTATGAGTATACATATATATATATATATATATATATACGTATACATGGATAATGAGGATAGTATATGGTACTTGGAGATGAGTTGATGAGATTGGGCATGGTGCCACGAGATCGGTGATATGATTTGGTTCGTATTATGAGATACGACATGATATTATAGCGGGTCTTTAGGCGATGTGTTTTCATACACACGCACATATATGTAGATTGTATCAGTATGTACTAGACTTTAGATCAGTAGCCCTAATACAGGATATGATGAAAAGGATACCCGATGAAGAATGAGATGATGTGATATTTGATCCGTACCTAGATTTGGGATGCCATACGATGGATTTACCGTACGTGATATAATTATGATGATTGATCCACACTCATGACTCGAGAATGTCATATGATATATTGTATCGTGCGTGATACTATTGAGGTGGGATCACCGACTACTAGATATGGATATCGACTCAGACTCAGGTGGTTTTCCTTACCCCTTTTGACTAGTCTTTTAGTTTAGTCCTGTAATTTACTTATAGATATTACACTAGACTCGAGTCATACCTATTTCAAACTAACGAATCGTGAGTATTTTAAAGACAGGCCAAGGGATGCTACGGATATTTCAAAGGACGTACCTATTCAAAAAAAACACCGTAGCCCCTATTTTCTAAACACCACGATTCGTATTATTTCAAATGTCAAAACTGTATGACTTATATGTAAATGTATATTCATTTCTGTTGCGTTATTATTCATGTTCCACATATTCTTGTTGTTCGCATCGCATTGCATGCTTATTTGTGTTTTTCATTTCTTATTATTAAATCATGTTGTCAGGACACTAGCACAATTACCGATGATGCGTATGCTCCACGTACACCTTCTTGCCGGCTCACACACATCATCATCGGTAATTGCTATGTCACGTACACTTTAGAGAATATGATTTCATTGACATAGCTTGTTAGCGGAAAGTTCCAATATGTTATTGCTTACATATGCTAGTTTAATTATTGCATTCCTTGCTTGATATCCAATGCATTCATTTATTTATCGTCATGAAATATTATAGAACTTATTACCGGTATTTCATTGTTTATTTACCCTTGAGATTAGGATTTCGGATTTCCATGAGATTTCTGGATTTGGAGAAACCGCAAAGATTTTATAAACTTATTATCTTTTTAAAAGATAGGAAATTGCGGTTTTCTCATGATATGATTTGAGATATGTCCACCATGAGTTTTCTCTGCCCTTGAGCGATATCATAAAACCGATTCGAGGAGGAGGAGGAACCGTCTGTGGGTGCATGGTGGACCTGGTGAGGTACCCCGTGGCAAGATGGTCGCAGATGATGGCGTTGAGCCTAGAAGTGGAGCAGTACCGATCGGTGATTTTATTGTGACTCGACGGATATCCGAAGGATACCGCTCGGAGTATAGGCCAGTCCGGATTGCCGGAGCCTGAGGTTTTGAGATTTGAAGATATGGGCCAGTCCGGATAGCCGGAGCCCTAGATATGGAGATTCGAGGATACAGGCCAGTCCGGATTGCAGATATTGAGATATTGGATATATATTTTGTGTCGGTACTTAGACACTGATTCTATGTTGATTTCGTTGATATTACCTCGATTTATATATATACAGAAATCTCATTATATAAAGAAAACAGTTTTCTCATTTAGATGTATTATGTTTTCATGCATTCATACATCATATATATGATATGTTGCTACTTGAGGCACTGACACGAGCACTTGGTATTAAACTTATGTATTGATGTTTATCCTTGCCATTATATTATGCTTCAGGCTATATTATTTGAGGATATGATTATTATCGTATGTCCTAAGATTGAGTCATACATGTGATTTCTACTCTGTGATATTTTCTACTCACGAGTTGGCAACTCTCCCTCGTTGTGCCACAGTTTCTTCCAGGTTTTGCCGTACAGGTTTTTCTTGGCTGCTTTGCTGGCACACTGCTTCTTTCCATGTCATTGCTTTGGTAGGTGGATTCACTCGCATCGTGACCACCATTGTACCTTATTTTATTCGGTTGTATCTAGTAAACTCCATCAACCAGACTTGTATATTTATAGACTTAGAAGACCAGTGTATATTCTTTCGACCTTAGAGTCGCGCATTGTATTATTATGGTTTTCTTGATGTTTTTGAGTTTCCTTTTGAGTTTTGATCCTCGCCCTTCGGCGTTGTATATTATATTGCTTGTGTGGTTGTGACTGCCAATTGGCGAAGAGCTAGCTCCCGTTTGGGGATGCCTTTATATATTATTTGTGTTGTACCCTTTTGGGGCCAGTATTTAGAAAGGAAACTCTGCCGAAATTTTTAGAAAAAACTTTAGATTTTAAAAATGCATACTTCTGCTTATGTTATTAAAACCACTTGTTTTAAAACAAGTTTTCTCCACTTCTATTTCAAATGGTATAGATTTCTGAGATTTTTGGCTTACTTGAATTAGATGGGGTCCTATAAACTTCATACGATTCAAGTGACAGTCACGTGCCATTTTGGGTCATGACAAAGGTTGTATCAGAGCGCTAGGTTAACCTTGGTTCGAGTCTATGTTTGACTATGCGGAGTCTAGAGCGTTTATATATATTCGGAACCTAGGCTTGACCTTACGGAACTTAGACTTGGTCGAGGGGGTATTAGACCCGAACTTTCGTCGCATAGGTTGACCTTGGTTGATAGAGTAGGTGACTTAAGGATAGTGACTTACCGTGTGTATGTTCCGTGGCATACCTACGATACGCCACTCCGCTTAAGAAGCCTTAGGATGTACATTTCGTTGCACAACATTATATTCATTCCTATGATCTATCCTCATCGATATCGGTTTTAGGTTTTTGCTGCCACGATTACACGGGCAGAGAGAGCTACGGCTAGAGTTGCGGTCAACACGAGCTCGTCACGGACGAGGACTGACCAGGGCGTGATTCCAGGGCACACGATTGCATAGATGTATCGTCCTATTGTGTTTTCGCGCACTGAGCATTTGATGGATCACTTTTACAAAATTTCTCGAACGTGCAGATCAGCATCAGAGGATTGGGGCCATTGTTAGAGGCCATCCAGAATGTGATGACCGTCAAAGCACCGATTATTCTTGATGATTGAGGCACTATTCAGCATGCGAACGAATGAGCCAGTTGTTGCTGCGAATGACAAGATATCGCCCCAGATGTTTGGAGCTAATACCGCACGAGTTATACTTAGAGATATGATAGAAGATCGCTAGTCACCAACGGAGGAATGAGTAGGACATGTGATTCGTTGCCTACCTCGATACGAGGTCATCATATTGATTGATTCCAGCTAGAGACGACTTCACGCAGGTACGTTGGGAGTCGAAGGAAAGCGATCAAATGTCAGAAAACTATTTTCTAAGTTTAAAGTATTCGGAAAAACATGCAAGTAATTACGTGGACCCTCTGGAAGAATGAAACCCTAACTCATTATAATAACCATGAGAACGCTTTGAAACCTTAGGGTTTGCGGCAGTTCCGCAGTGCAATTTATGAGGTTTGGGTTTGCCCTTCTACGGTTGGTCCAATGGTACTGTGGCATGTACTGGATACTATTAAACTGTACTCAATATGTTGAGCTCTTGGGGGATTATGGAACTTTTACGGATCGATCGAAAAGCTCGACGTCGTTCGGATATTATGTGATGGGATACGTTGCTTGGGAGACTCCAGTTATGAGTATAGTCGTTGGAGAGCAGTCCATGCAGCTATAAAGAGACGAGTCCGAATCACTCGACGTTAGAGAAAAGTGGAGTAAGAGGTTCGTACTAGATCTTGATGAGATGACGTTCCACTCCACTGACATCAGAAATGTGATACGCATGCAGAGGCGTTGTATATGGATATATCTTCCCAAAGGAGTCGCGATGAGTATGAAGCCATTCCGGAACAAGAAACAGATTTAGTAAAGGATGATGACTTCCGGGCAGTTCAGCAGAAACGAGATTTAGGAGAGACCTCGACGGAACCTTTCTGGAATACTACGAGATGACTAGGACCTAGGAGCGGTCATATTGTGCACAACCAGCAGGCCAGAGTTCGGCATCGTCGACGAAACATGTTATGAGTGACCATGATAGTTGGCCAGAGATCTTTAAAGGATGTGCCAGAGCGGGACGGATTCCGTCATCTTTGATTTCGGTATTTTGGGCGATTTATTTAAATGATAGAGATTTTGTGCACCACAGTTGCTCTTGACTTCGATTTGATATCATTCGAGATGTTGATTTTTATTTCATACCTATGGTATGCATGTGATTTGACTTGTGCTTTCGGCATAGTTTTCATGCACATTTAGTATTTTGATTCGATTTGTGCACACTGATGCACATGGTTGTGACATTATATACCACGGTATACCTGATTTGGATTGAGATGTATTGTATACCATCGATTTCGATTGTGATACTCGATATTTATTTTCGTGCACCTTGTGCACTTGATTTGGATTCTTGCGCATGCTTGGGCGCTTGAGGCGATTTTGGGTGCACGCCAGATGCACTAAATTGAGATTCTTCATGCATATCAGATACACCTGATATTGTTATCATGCACACACCGTTGCCATTGACAGGTGTTTTCGTGAACACCCATTGCACTTAGATTTTTTTTCTATGCACATGTATGGCACATTCATGGATTTCGATTTCCGTGCGTACCAGACACACGTGGCATTCATATACACATTTTTGGGACTGATTTCTTTTGGAGCAGTATGTTTTATGATACTTACTATATGGTATAGTAGCTGAGCAGGACTAGTTCGAGAACAAAACCTGATTATATTTTTGCATGCGTTGATAGTTATCGAAGGGATTTCTAAAAAGGAGCTATAGTCTCAGTATTTACCTACGTGTACGATATGACACGAAACATTTAACAAAAGAAAATATTCTAAATTATTTTTCAAAACGGCAGGACGTGTATTATAAACAAAGGGTATATATATATAGTTAATTTCCTACAATAGACGTCCGCCACACTGCAGTGATACGCGCATCGCACAGCGACTTGAAAAGGTTTGGCATGCATTTCTTTCCGATGTTTTAACGATACGTACATGTATAGTTTGATGTATATCATGTTGATTTTCGTATTGGATCTTGATATGTGTATCTTCACCATAACTCCGATGATTGCGGGATGTTTGACGGAGTTTGGATTTTGGTTTATATACTCGTTTTTCATGCGCATGCATTACGCTACGATGTGTTTTATGTATTTATGATTTCGGAGCCCCAACGACTTGATCATTTTACTGAAATGTTTTAGTATTTGAGGGGTTTAAATTTAAATTCGGGGACCGAATTTCTTTAAGCGGGGAAGACTGTAACATTTCAGAAAAATAAAATATTATTTTTTGGAATTTATATAATTAAACAATAAATATTATGAATATTTTGATAATGCGGTATAATTAAATACCGATAAATTAGGAAATATTTGGAAAATTATTGGAATTAGTGAAATGAGGGTGTTTTATATGATTTAAGCAAATTATAAATTCTTTATGATTAATTATATTCCATTTTTAGGCTAATCGCGATTAAATATCGCTAATCGTGCATTAAGCTTGGTTTGTGCATATGACTACACAATGTCACATTATTATTACACTTGTTACATTTTATTCTCCATGATTTCTTTGTGCCTAGTTCTTTTTTTTGAAATGAAAGAAAAGATGAGAAAAGAAAAGAAAATAATAAAAAAGTGAGTATGGGCAAGAGAGAGAAGAGAAAAGAGAGGGTGAGGGGTCAACCTTGGACCATGGCTCATTATCACCTTCATTGTTTTCCTCCATCTTTTTCCCTCCCCTTCACTCATGGTTTTCCTCTCCTTGACCTACTCTAAATCCCTCACAAACCCCCTCAATCCCACATCAAAACTCCATCTTACCTTCATTAAAAATGTGCACAAGCTCACTACAATCACTTTGGACCAAAAAAAATTGGATTTTGAAGACTTCGGGCAACTCAAGAAAATTCTTGAGTTGCCAAATGAGGTATTCCCTTCACCATTAGAATTGTATTTGATTTCCTTTAACATCTATTTATGTTTAGAATTGATATTGTATAGTTTTGTGAGCTTGGAAAATTCTAAGATGAGGTTAGGGATTTGGTTGAGTTGTTATAGTGTAATTGAGATTTAGTAGAGGCCACAAACCCCTGTAGTGATTGTATATCAAACTAAAACAGAGACTAGATGTTGGTGCATGTTGCATGCTACCACAACTCTTGTGAGGCGGCGGAAGCGATAAACGAAAATTTTCTTTGCATACAACACGCACTTTTCATAAGATCTTGTCTAAACCATAACTAGAAAACCCTAACTAGAGATCTTATCTACTATGTTAAGTATTTTATCTTGATGATATGGTCCTTCGGATCTTCTCTTTGGTGCAACTCCTTTGCTCATTGTCTTCTCTTTTGATGAACTCCTTAGCTCCTTTGGATGTTGCCGATGTCCTCGATCTCCGGCCACCTCAAGACCTAGATGATCCACGCGAGAGCTATCATGCAAGCTACAAACTCTTCACAAGAGTTAAACCTAGAGATCAAGTTTGCTAGAAGAGATCACTAGGATGATGTAGAGATTAGTATATTGGATTATCTTTGATCCTTGGCTCTTGATTCACATCTCATGTGAGTGTTAAAGTAAGGAAGAAGAAGGAGGAGAGAAGAAGGAGGAGAGAAGAAGGAGAGAGAAAGTGTTTTTCATAATGAGAAGAAAATCAAGCATGAGGAAGGATATGGCACAAATGAAATAATTGAAGCATGCATTATAAAATTAGCATCATGCTTCAATAGTAACTCTAAAACAATAAAATATAATACAAGCCATTCTTACAACCATGCTTAGACTTTCTTAATTTCCATCTCATTTATTCATTTTCAAAAAATAAATAATGCATTATGAGGTGGCATCTTCCAGAAGGTATTCTTGTAACAATTACAAGAATACCCTCCTCCGTATACCGTATCCCGTATACCCGTATCCGAATTCCAAAAAATACAAATACCAATAATCCAATAATATAATACCGGTATCCGGCTTAAACTAAAGCCTACCAGTATTATCGTTCCGATTATTATTTCTGTAACAATTACACGAATATAATCGATGTAAGTGCACGGCGGCGCCCCGGCCGTCAATCCGACGCCGGAATGCGGAAACGAAAACTTTTCTGTAAACTAGAACCGGCACCACCGCGCACTAAAAACCCGGATCGGGCTATTAATCTAACTCTAGCAAACTAGAAAAAGGGAAGGAAGCTATACCGAGCGATCCATGTCCTTCGGTCTTCGGCCTCCTCTCCGATCTCCTCGCGGAATCTCCGGTCTTCAGCTCCTCGTCGGAACGGGCACCACAACGCCGGGTTCTATTACGGGCTCCCACCTCTGGACCGAGGGAACTCGGGCACGAAGTTGGCGAGTCGACGTGCCAAAGGGTGCTGTAGATGAAGTGTAGAAACCATTGTCTTCTTGGGCTTTGAAGTTGCCTTTGATGAAGGTGGAATGAAGTTTGGAGAATGATGGTGTTCTCATTTTTCTAGCAAAGGAAAAATGAAATGAGATGAAGAAAAATCACTACTCCAAATGAATCCCTCAACCTCTCTCCCTAAAGTGGCCGGCCAAACAAAATGGTGGAGGCCAATTGCAATAATCCAAGGAAAGAAAATGTATGATCACAATATATGTCACACCCAAGACCAAATCAACTCCTTTCATAACCAATCACAATAAATGCAAAGGATGAGATTAAAATGGAATCTCATGATGAAAGAACTATCATGAAGCCTCAATATATAAATAACACCCTCCACAAATGCTAATTGGCAAACATGCAAATAAGCCCCTCCATCATATAAGTCTGGCCGCGAAGGAACAAGGGAAAACTGGCCGGAACGGAATGCAAACTGGCAACTTCAGAAAACTGATCCCGTAATAAATTACAGGAAAAACCCCGCGACTGCATATACATGCGCGCATTTGTATTCCCACTGAATACAAAAGTAAAGAGACAAAATCTACACAGTATAATACTAGGATCTGGCTTAAACCAAAGCCTACTAGTATAATCCGTCCGATCACGATCCGTGCAATACCGCACGTATCTGATCGAACCTTGCCATATCTCCATACGGCCTCTACATCGTTTCGCCTGAAACTTGAGAAACTGGTCTATGGGGGACTCTAAAGACTACGTCAATACTTTGGTGGTGGATTTAACCACTAGCACGTCAGAGGTATTAGCCAATACGTAACGGGCTACCAGGTATTGACCAAACGGGACATCGATGAGCGAACTCATCCGGACACCCTACTTAGCTTGTCCGTGACAATATCCGTACAGTCCGGTCTGTTCGTCTATGAGCATCGCATGGCAGGCCTAGGGGGTGGTAAAATTCAGACCCCCAAAAGCGGTACAAGTCGTGTCGGAGAGTAGCCCAGAACACTCTGAGATACTATTGGAATACCTACCAGTAAATCTTCTGCCTTGGCCAAGGACTTCGTGTAATGGCTCTCCTAGACACAACGCGACCTCACCCCCAATACCGGGAGAGACGAACCTCTGCAGATCCGCTCACTTCCTCCATGTGGCTCGGGACTGTACCCAACTAAAACCTGTTTGCACGTCTCCTTTGAGCGTGGTAGGGTAGTAATCAAAGTACAGTGGGAACTCACACGAGACAAATGACGATTTCAGGTCGATGAACTAACCTGTACACATGTCACCAGGGAACTGCTATCTGACGTCAGGTATAAGACCAACTAGCATTTTCCCGGCTAGTCCTGTCCGGTGTACTCATAACCCAATTAGCACCTGTATACATCTTAGGTGAACCAACTGACACCAGTGGCTTGTGAGACCGGCCACCGCCCCTCGTCGGGGTCTCGACTGTATACACTAGTATACTCTGGAGTATCGATGCCCTGTCTCGAAACTCCCACGACTAGGGACCTTTTAAGGATGTGCTTATAGACTACCAGCTCCCACGTATATGATCGCCCTCATACTGCTGGCAGTCAAGCAAGAATCCTAAGGGCTCTATCAACGCGCAATGGTGACCTGTAAGGTCACCTAAAGCAGTACACGATGATAAAGATAAACCAGATAACATACTATCATCTTGAGTAAGACTGTCCTACCGGTTGTCACGACCCAAAAATTTGCCCGTGATGGCCCTAATACTACGCAACGCCCTAAGACATAACGTAGCAAAGAAAGCCAAAACCCAGAAGTCTAAACCATAAAAATACGGAAAGATAATATAAGTTTTGAAACATTTGAAAATTTCAACCCAAATTCTTTAAAAGTCTTACTTTCTTTCTTTAAAAATTTTAGCAACACCCCCTTTTTGTAAAGACTAGTCAAGATGAATGCAACACAAAAATAATGACAGTAGAGAAAAAGCTGTATATAAAAGACATCAAATCCACAATAATACACATAACGTCCTCACCAAGTCTCTATGTCAATAATACAATAGTAGATGGAGAGTACAAATACAACGAAGGTACAATATGAAATACAGATAACCACCAGCCCACCTAAGCAAAGTAGTACTGTGAGCTGAGGCGGTATCTGGAGCAAAAGATGATAGCTGGATAGCTGAATAGAGAAATAGCCTGCCTCGACTACTCTGGGGAACAACCTGAAACACCTGTGGCACAACGGGGGTGAGTTGCCAACTCGTGAATAGTATAAAACATATGCAGGTAATCACAGGAATGCACGTACAGCATGAATCTAAGATATGCGAGAACAATAATGTTATGTCATGTAAATGCAGAATAGTGGAAAGTACCTAGCAGGTACAATCAAAATGTGAAGCAATGATGGCATGATAATAGTATGCAATGACTATGCAATAGAGATATGAGAAAGCAAATATGCAACTATCATAAGGGTACACTACAAGTACTACCAATATATGAATCTGTGCATAAGGTAGGTAAGGGTGAGGTATAGGGTGGAATATGTCATTTCCCACGGAAACCTGACGTCGTGGCAGGATCACAATCCATCAAGATACTCCAATCCCAAATCCTCAAATCAGCCCCCACATTGGGCACTCACATCATATAAGTCTCACATCTCCCCAATGTACAATGTCGAGTAATCTCCTATATCCCGAATGTACAAATCAGCAATCACATAGGTATGTCCAATATCCAATTCCACTGAATCACCTAGTATCCCAAGTCCAATCTCAAGTAAGAATCTAACATCCTAAAGGTATATATATATATATGTACATAAATAAATATGATGGGGGCAATACACATATATTAGCGTCCCATTCCACTAATATTGGTGTAAGGGTATCTATAACAACGGCTAAATCCCCTGTTATATATACAAATGGGGTTAAAGAAATATCATGAAAACAATGTGCCAAGCATCGACACAGAAATCCTAGTATATCGGACTCCGTCAGTCCGGATCGGCCCACGGGGTCCGTCTGCGGTGTCGGCCCTCGGCCCCGACAGTACAGATCATCCCGCATCCATCTCTCGACTCTGGCCAGTATCCTCCGGACAACTTCCAGGTCCAACCAATCACCGGTAGGTACTCGCCCGCCTCCAGGCTCAATCGGCAAACCCATCGATCTTCTTGCCGAGGGGAACCATACCGGGCCCCACCATGTACTCTCATACGGCAACCACACCTCGTATGGAGTATATCATCAGCACCGATAAAACTCATGGGGGACACACAAATATCATATCAAGGAAACCGGGTTGTTCCATGTATGCATAAATTCATGAACCCCCGCGGTTCCCAAATCCCGAAAACATCATATAAAATCCAGATAAACAATACGCAAATCCAGGAATAATGTATGCGATATATCTGAATGCGAGCAGGTAAACAAAAGTATATAGCTGAACCAGATGTATGCGAAATCAAGATAAGGTACAGCTAGGTAACATCAGTAAATGTAAATATGCGACAGCAACTGAATATGTGTCTAACATACAGGTGTAGCAATGTATAGGTATCTACCTATAAGAACTGATGTCATATACCCCCTGGGTATAAGAAGAATATGAGGAAGATATCCCCCGGTATAAGTAAAATATCTAAAAGGTATACCTGTAGCTGTATCGCAAGGTGTAAATGTACTTATCACTAAAGGTATGATACACTATAGGTATACCGGTAGCTAGATATCATGTATGGTAAGCAATAGTAGCTATAAGGGGTAGTGAGTGACAAGGCAATTATTGACGGTGTGTTTGTAGCATACAATCCGTGCTCGTGCAACATGAACCGTCAATAATGTGTGCAGTGTCCTACGGCTGCTAGTCACAGAATAACAATATCTAAGGAAATACAGTAAAGGCGCAATTCTACAATGACGTAGAATGTGCGACAGGTATTTGAATCCTAGCCCAGACGCATAACGCCATGCGGGCGATTCCCCTGTAGATGTTAAATCTACTCACCTACACTCCACGCTAGGTGAATCCTACCATCTGCTCCCCCTGTAGCTGTGTCCGTAGTTCCTGCCTGCAACCCTGCAAATACGACAATGCAATCATAAATAAGTCAAGATATTCAGCGAAACGCGATTTCGAACCAAAACGAGAAACTCGCGTCGCGAACTAAACGCGCGTGTGCACGATACGCTGAATCGTGTGTGTACGCGTCTAAAACCATCGCGACACGCCACGATACGCTGGATCACATAACCCATTCACGTATCGCGCGTATCGTGCAAACACAACGGAAACAAAAACGACATATGACCCCAGATTTTCCTACAGGTACAATATTACAAAACTAGACATGCCAATGACCTAGACAACACAACAGAGACCCCTAGCCAAGAGCCCAACACCCCTGTCCCCCTCTTGGCCGCAATTGGCGGCCAATATGGAGAAATTGGCGGCCAGGTTAGGGAGAAGGTGGCTCGTGTTTTGGTGGTGGTGTCTAGACCTAACAAGCATGCGCCAGTTTTCTCAATTTTGTTCTGTAGGGTTCGGGTCAATAGCAGATCACAGATATCCAATAAAACACTTTAAAAACACTAATTTGCACAAAAGAGAAACCTTATGGTATTTTAGTGAAATCGGGGGAATTCTCAGTGTGAGTGACCCTACTAACACTAAATTAACCTAAGGTAGCTAACAAAATCAATAATTTATCACCACATCTCACAAATCACCAAAACTAGCACTAAATTAGCTATTTAACACTAATCGACACCAAACTACGCACAAGCTAGCAACTAGGAAATTGGGTTAAGGAAATATACCCACAAGGACCCTAGAGAGCAGGAGAAGGAGTGTGTGAGGGGTTGCTACTGCTGCTGGCGCTCCTGCTGCTACAGTTGCTGATGTTGGTGCCACTACTGCTGCTTCTGTTGTTGTTGTTGAGGTTGCTGTTGTTGCTGTGATGATGATGATGCTGGAGCTGATGATGGTGATGCTGGAGCTGCTGCTTCTGGTGTTGCTGCTGCTGAAGATGATGATGATGATGATGATGATGATGCTGTTGTTGTAGTTGATGTTGTTGTTGTTGTTGTTGTTGATGATGTTGATGAAGCTGCTGCTGCTGCTTGCTACTTCTGCTTCTGCTGCTGCTGCTGTTGTTGTGAGTGTGTGTGTGTGTGTGTGAGAGAGAGTGAGTGAAAAGAGAGGAAATGAGTGAGAATGAGAGAATGCAAACAACCCCCCCCTCTTCTCACCCTCTCTCACTTCATTAAAGAGGCATGGCTCACCATGTAGCCTTGCTCCTTCTCTCTCTCCAAAGTCAACAAGAAGTCAAACAATATTTAAAACTCCATTACAAATTCATTTTCATTTTTAAAACAACCATAACCATTAAACCCAAAACACTTAAACAAATCCTAAAACTAACTTAAAGAGAATGGGTTAATCTATCATGCTTGCTAACATGGTCTAACCCCATCTCTAAACCCTAGTTGTCATGCACAAGTGTGTGTGCGCCTAAAAAAATTCCGACAAAATACACAATAAATAGGATAAAATAATTAAAACTTAATTTGGTAAACTTTTTATTAAAAACCACACATTAAAATATAATTAGCTACAAAACACATTCTAAGGTGTTACAATCTCCCCCCCCCCCTTAAAAGAAATTCGTCCCCGAATTTTAAAAATATTCCGATACGCATACCTTCGAAGAGAAGATTAAAATCCTCAAATCTCGCTCGCAGCCTCCCAAGTGACTATCTCACTATACGGCTACGCCCAAGAAAACCCTTCACAGATGGCAAGACCCTTGACCGATGCTCCTCCACCTGCCGAGCCATTAACACAATTGGCTGCTGGTGAACGAAAGATCGCGTCCAGCTAAATGGTCTGGTGCCAATTCATGTGGGAAAGGTCATGAAGGTAATTGTAAAGTATCATCACAAGGAATACGGGGTGAAAATCCAATAATCTGGGCGGAAGTGCCAAATTTAAAGGCAAAGAAACTAACTCGCTTATAGGATCTCAGAAGGGCCTAAATCCTGGGACAAACTTCCCAAAATCCAACACGTCATTCATCGGAAAGTCCATAGGAATCCATGATTTTCCACTGCGCACTCAAGCCTGCGACCAGCACAGTCGCATAAGACATCTGTTTGTAATGGACAGTTCTCATCCTGACCTGAACACAACTGGACTATCTCCGAAGCTCTGGGCTAGCTGGGGTCCAAAAATCCTACTTACGCAGAGTCAGAAAAACAACATGCTGGCGATCGACACGACCTAACCCCTAAGCCTAAGGGTGGCCAATTGGAGTGTCCCCTGATAACAGCTATCGAAGGAGAACCCTAACGATGGCGAGTGACGATCCCAACTGCTGACGACAAACAAGACAAACACACAACTTAACACAGAACAACTGAGCAAACTGAGTAAAACCGGAAGGCAAGAATTCGAATGGAGTCACACCCTGATTAAACTTGGGTAGAAACCATAACGAAATTCGTGGAGATCTGCTCCCATCCCTACTTCGGAACGGTAAAAGGTTGCAATTCTCCAGCTGGCCTCAGATGCTCGACTCAAGCACACAACAAGACTGACACCTTGGAACGAAACCTGAAACTTCTCTATACATCCTGTCCACTCGTAACCATCTCACAAGTCACGCTAAATATTGGTGGAACTTGAATGCATATAGAGTGTTGACAGATGTGCAGGTCCTAGGATTACACGTCTCTACCTGATGAAACCAGGTATACAAACGTGTCCCTAACTTGACACATCATTGTCACAATTCAAGGTCTCCGAATCATTACCCAGCCGAATATGCTCAAGTATCTATGATGTACGAGCATCGACGGGCAGTGCCTCACGAAAACGATTTAAGGGAAGTGGTCGGGCGCGGACATGAGCAAGTTGTCCCCTCCGTAGAGACGAACTAAAGCTATACTCAACGATCACACAAGAACTGCAAATCTGCAGAAGACTGTCACAACAATCAGAATCCGCTGCAGGAAGATGTACATTAAGCTCTGGCGGTCCGTGGGAAATCTGACACGACTCTCAAGCAAGTAGTGTCTCCGAATCTCCAACACAAAACCACCACGGCCATCTCCAGATCATGAGTGGAATATCCTCCTCGTACTTCCTCAAAATGTAGGGAAGCAAAAGCGATGACTCTGTAGTGTCACATCAGAACACACTCGAGCCCACACAAGAAACATTACAGTTAAACAATAAGGTCGCCCGAACCAAAAGCAAAGAAAGACTGATGCAGTTGTTAACAGAATCTTCAACTGCCGAAAACTCCGTACACATGCCTCAGTCCACAGAAAAGAAACCTCCTTTCTGGTCAATTCAGTCGACGGTGCAGCACTACTCTAGCAATCCTGCATGAAACGGCGGTAAAACCTGCTAAGCCCAACAATCTGCGGATCTCCGTCCTGCACACATATCTGGACCTAAGCTGTACGGCCACGATCTCCCTCGGAACCATACGAAACCGTCTCCCGTGACTACAAGACCTAGGAGTCAACACAAACAAGCCTGAAGAAACACTCTAAGAATTTAGCAACTGCTGGTACTCTCCCAGTATCTGCATAACAAATCCTCAGTGCTACTCCTGTCCCTCAAGACACATTAAATAGACCAGGATGTCGTAAATAACACAACAGAAATTGGTCGAGGAACGGCCTGAAGAAATCTGGTTCATCACCTCTACGAATGCTGCTAGGGCAACAGTGAATCCAACGACTCATAAAAACACCCAAAGCCCATAGCACGCATAAGGCAGTCTTCGGAATGCCATCACTCCGAATCCTCAAAAATGATGACCTGATCCCAAACAAACTTAGGAAATGCCTCGCACTCTGGAGCTGATCGAAGAAATCGTCACGGTGAGGTGAGGATACCTATCCGCACCGTAAGCCGGTTCAATTGACGATCCGTCGATACGCAACCCTAAACTGCCGTCTTTCTCCTCGACGAACAGAAATAGGAGCTTCCAAAAGCGAAACACTCAGACACACAAAACTCCCCAAACCAAAACTCTGCAGCTGATCCTTTAGCTCCCAAGCTTCGCCGGCTCACCCGGAACACGTCGGAAAACTCTCGCACGAAAGGAACCCGGTCCAACGATCCCACCGTGGCTCCGGTATCACGAGTAAACGCCAAGAATCCACGACATCTCCTCAATAGCCGACTAGCGAAAAAGGTTGAATTCAAGCTGTGAGAGGCGGCACAACTATCCACCTGCACAACCAGAACTGACTTGCCGGGAAAACAAACCTGACTGTTTCCTCACGGTAGCCCACAGACGCTTAACACGTAGTTAATCAGTCCGTGCCCAGGAGAACGTCAAATCCAACATCTCTAGAAGGATCGAAACGTCGGACGAATCTCTATCTCCTATCTGATTGGCACACAACTGAAGTACGTGTCGCGCAACAAAAGGATCGCTGACAGAAGTTAAAACAACTACTACTAATCTACCCAACAACGGTACAAGCAAGAAGACAACGAATACATCAAAAGAACATATAACTCGAGGTACCTGAAAACTCCACATTGGACGTCTGCGCGTCCCGATGAGTAGAAGCAAACTCCTGTGTCTGCCCTCTACTCGCAGCTGGATGAACTCCTCTGGTAGACTGAGCCCTCTGAGCGAATCTTCCACGTCTACGGCCTCTCTGAATACGACTCTGACGGGGTGCTAAGGAACAATCCCTGACGAAGTGCTGAAGGCTTCCGCATTGAAAACATCCACGCGCTGACTGCTGACCATCCTGGTAATGAGAGCTGAACGACTGTCCTCGCCCTAAGCCTCTGCTACTCCTGCGACGGCCACGAAATCTGTCCCGACGACCAAACCTCTGTCTCTGGGCTGGTACACTGGTACGAGTCCTCCACTGTCCTGGAACCCTCTGAGCCTCTGGAATATGCGCCTCGTCAACTGGAGCTGCAACCACTGGTGCTATGTAGGTGACGGACTGTTGCATGCTGACCGTAAGGGACAGCTGAGTAACAGGGGTGACAACCTCCTGTCGTAGCTCCCGAACGACGTCAACTAAGGAACTCATCGTCTGGCGGAACTCCTGCATCTCTACCAAAAGTCTATCCATAGTATAGGTCGTAGGCTGATCCGTCTGCACCTGTGCAACTAGAGTGCCATCCTGGTCAGTACTCATCTCACCCGAGCCAACTCTGACCTCGGCCCTCGCTTCATCACTCTGAGTCCCCATAGTCATCGGCGACAAGGCTATATATAGATATAAGATAAGATTCGATAAGAATAAGGAAATCGAATCTTAAGGATAGGAGTCATCAAGGAAGGAATGTCAAGCCAATTGTACTTAGGTCACTTTAGGCGAAGTATCGCATCATGGGTATGCTGCAGACATACACACACTACGTTACTTTGCTTAAGCTACCTAATCCATCATATTAAGGTCATCCTACACTCCGAAAGGTAAAACCTAACGCTCTGATACCAACTTTGTCACGACCCAAAAATTGGCCCGTGACGGCCCTAATACTACGCAACGCCCTAAGACGTAACGTTGCAAAGAAAGCCAAACCCAGAAGTCTAAACCATAAAAATACGGAAAGATAATATAAGTTTTGAAACATTTGAAAATTTCAACCCAAATTCTTTAAAAGTCTTACTTTCTTTCTTTAAAAATTTTAGCAACACCACCTTTTTGTAAAGACTAGTCAAGATGAATGCAACACAAAAATAATGACAGTAGAGAAAAAGCTGTATATAAAAGACATCAAATCCACAATAATACACATAACGTCCTCACCAAGTCTCTATGTCAATAATACAATAGTAGATGGAGAGTACAAATACAACGAAGGTACAATATGAAATACAGATAACCACCAACCCACCTAAGCAAAATAGTACTATGAGCTGAGGCGGTATCTGGAGCAAAAGATGATAGCTGGATAGCTGAATAGAGAAATAGCTTGCCTCGACTACTCTGGGGAACAACCTGAAACACCTGTGGCACAACGGGGGTGAGTTGCCAACTCGTGAATAGTATAAAACATATGCATGTAATCGCAGGAATGCACGTACAGCATGAATCTAAGATATGCGATTACAATAATGTTATGTCATGTAAATGTAGAATAGTGGAAAGTACCTAGCAGGTACAATCAAAATGTGAAGCAATGATGGCATGATAATAGTATGCAATGACTATGCAATAGAGATATGAGAAAGCAAATATGCAACTATCATAAAGGTACACTACAAGTACTACCAATATATGAATCTGTGCATAAGGTAGGTAAGGGTGAGGTATAGGGTGGAATATGTCATTTCCCACGGAAACCTGACGTCGTGGCAGGATCACAATCCATCAAGATACTCCAATCCCAAATCCTCAAATCAGCCCCCACATTGGGCACTCACATCATATAAGTCTCACATCTCCCCAATGTACAATGTCGAGTAATCTCCTATATCCCGAATGTACAAATCAGCAATCACATAGGTATGTCCAATATCCAATTCCACTGAATCACCTAGTATCCCAAGTCCAATCTCAAGTAAGAATATAACATCCTAAAGGTATATATATATGTACAGAAATAAATATGATGGGGTTAATACACATATATTAGCGTCCCATTCCACTAATATTGGTGTAAGGGTATATATAACAACGGCTAAATCCCCTGTTATATATACAAAAGGGGTTAAAGAAATATCATGAAAATAGTGTGCCAAGCATCGACACAGAAATCCTAGAATATCGGGCTCCGTCAGTCCGGATCGGCCCACGGGGTCCGTCTGCGGTGTCGGCCCTCGGCCCCGACAGTACAGATCAGCCCGCATCCATCTCTCGACTCTGGCCAGTATCCTCCGGACAACTGCCAGGTCCAACCAATCACCGGTAGGTACTCGCCCGCCTCCAGGCTCAATCGGCAAACCCATCGATCTTCTTGCCGAGGGGAACCATACCGGGCCCCACCATGTACTCTCATACGGCAACCACACCTCATATGGAGTATATCATCAGCACCGATAAAACTCATGGGGGACACAGAAATATCATATCAAGGAAACCGGGTTGTTCCATGTATGCATAAATTCATGAACCCCCGCGGTTCCCAAATCCCGAAAACATCATATAAAATCCAGATAAACAATACGAAAATCCAGGAATAATGTATGCGATATATCTGAATGCGAGCAGGTAAACAAAAGTATATAGCTGAACCAGATGTTTGCGAAATCAAGATAAGGTACAGCTAAGTAACATCAGTAAATGTAAATATGCGACAGCAACTGAATATGTGTCTAACATACAGGTGCAGCAATGTATAGGTATCTACCTATAAGAACTGATGTCATATACCCCCCTGGGTATAAGAAGAATATGAGTAAGATATCCCCCGGTATAAGTAAAATATCTAAAAGGTATACCTGTAGCTGTATCGCAAGGTGTAAATGTACATATCACTAAAGGTATGATACACTATAGGTATACCGGTAGCTAGATGTCATGTATGGTAAGCAATAGTAGCTATAAGGGGTAGTGAGTGACATGGCAATTATTGACGGTGTGTGTGTAGTATACAATCCGTGCTCGTGCAACATGAACCGTCAATAATGTATGCAGTGTCCTACGGCTGCTAGTCACAGAATAACAATATCTAAGGAAATACAGTAAAGGCGCAATTCTACAATGACGTAGAATGTGCGACAGGTATTTGAATCCTAGCCCAGACGCATAACGCCATGCGGGCGATTCCCCTATAGATGTTAAATCTACTCACCTACACTCCACGCTAGGTGAATCCTACCATCTGCTCCTCCTGTAGCCGTATCCGTAGTTCCTGCCTGCAACCCTGCAAATACGACAATGCAATCATAAATAAGTCAAGATATTCCGCGAAACGCGATTTCGAACCAAAACGAGAAACCCGCGTCGCGAACTAAACGCGCGTGTGCACGATACGCTGAATCGTGTGTGTACGCGTCTAAAACCATCGCGACACGCCGCGATACGCTGGATCACAGAACCCATTCACGTACCGCGCGTATCGCGCAAACACAACGGACACAAAAACGACATATGACCCCAGATTTTCCTACAGGTACAATATTACAAAACTAGACATGCCAAAGACCTAGACAACACAGCAGAGACCCCTAGCCAAGAGCCCAACACCCCTGTCCCCCTCTTGGCCGCAATTGGCGGCCAATATGGAGAAATTGGCGGCCAGGTTAGGAAGAAGGTGGCTCGTGTTTTGGTGGTGGTGTCTAGACCTAACAAGCATGCTCCAGTTTTCTCAATTTTGTTCTGTAGGGTTCGGGTCAATAGCAGATCACAGATATCCAATAAAACACTTTAAAAACACTAATTTGCACAAAAGAGAAACCTTATGGTATTTTAGTGAAATCGGGGGAATTCTCAGTGTGAGTGACCCTACTAACACTAAATTAACCTAAGGTAGCTAACAAAATCAATAATTTATCACCACATCTCACAAATCACCAAAACTAGCACAAAATTAGCTATTTAACACTAATCGACACCAAACTACGCACAAGCTAGCAACTAGGAAATTGGGTTAAGGAAATATACCCACAAGGACCCTAGAGAGCAGGAGAAGGAGTGTGTGAGGGGTTGCTACTGCTGCTGGGGCTCCTGCTGCTACAGTTGCTGATGTTGGTGCCACTACTGCTGCTTCTGTTGTTGTTGTTGTTGTTGAGGTTGCTGTTGTTGCTGTGATGATGATGATGCTGGAGTTGATGATGGTGATGCTGGAGCTGCTGCTTCTGGTGTTGCTGCTGCTGGAGATGATGATGATGATGATGATGATGCTGTTGTTGTAGTTGATGTTGCTGTTGTTGTTGTTGTTGATGATGATGTTGATGAAGCTGCTGCTGCTGCTTGCTACTTCTGCTTCTGCTGCTGCTGCTGTTGTTGTGAGTGTGTGTGTGTGTGAGAGAGAGTGAGTGAAAAGAGAGGAAATGAGTGAGAATGAGAGAATGCAAACAACCCCCCCTCTTCTCACCCTCTCTCACTTCATTAAAGAGGCATGGCTCACCATGTAGCCATGCTCCTTCTCTCACTCCAAAGTCAACAAGAAGTCAAACAATATTTAAAACTCCATTACAAATTCATTTTCATTTTTAAAACAACCATAACCATTAAACCCAAAACACTTAAACAAATCCTAAAACTAACTTAAAGAGAATGGGTTAATCTATCGTGCTTGCTAACATGGTCTAACCCCATCTCTAAACCCTAGTTGTCATGCACAAGTGTGTGTGTGCCTAACAAAATTCCGACAAAATACACAATAAATAGGATAAAATAATTAAAACTTAATTTGGTAAACTTTTTATTAAAAACCACACATTAAAATATAATTAGCTACAAAACACATTCTAAGGTATTACACCGGTATAGGTCCTCCCTCAATCATTGCAATCACGTGCCTGTGATCCAATAATTGACTCTGAGGGCACTATCTCCAACAATCTCCCACTTGCACTCAAGGCTAATTATTGCGATGTCGCATACTCACAGCCCGTGTGATACCGAACACCCAACTCCTCTACTAGTCAGTCTCACAAAGCTCGTTTGCGAAACTATTGCGTTCGAGAAATAGCCTCAGTGAGTGGATCCGCTGTGATGTTTCTTTCTATGTCTCTCTTTATCTCAAGTTCGCGGAGAAAGCCATCTCCAGAAATGAGCAATACCTGTCTTAGAATATATTTGGATATTTGATGGGACCTAGCTCATAAATGAACTCCAAATCCAAACTTCTTAGACTGTATCGTCAACTGAACGTAATCAGTATCCTGCGCCATGCCTCTCTCAGTATCCGCCTGGACCATCTGTCCAAAATACTGCCCCTCTTCAGAGGGAGAACTATAACTCTGACAGTCACTCTGTCATCCAGGTCACCTTGGAAGCCCGGAATGATAACTGTTACCCAAAGGAGGCTGCCGTTATCATTTCCCTAGAACATCAACTTGTATTCTAAAACTGCTTCCTAATGTTTTTCCAGGATTGGATCAATATCAACTTATTGCATCTGCTGCAAAACAAACATCTGGTGTGGTACTTGACATCTCATGATTGACTCAATTGCCTAAGCAAGTGATCTTCCAATCATGCACATCCTTCTCCCTTTTAGTCTGTAAAACACCTTTAGGGAGGGCGACTCCATCACCTGCAGGTACACTACCGTGCCAGGAGTCGTCCATTCTAAAACACCTTTAGAATGCTGTCTAAGTACCCAGATTGGGAAACTACCAAAATCTAGATCTATAGATCTAGTAACCAGAATGTCTTGATATTATATCCAATTCCTATGTGGAGAAACCATTGTGTGACAACAAAAGTATAACCGATCGTAGTATAGGAATATCATTTCCTACTCTGTGTATGTCATCCAAATACCAGGACATCACACCCTACTACCTTCTTAACAGATCCATCCCCTATTCTGATGAAGTCAAATCTATGACTGTCACATCAGAAATAGATGATCTATCTCCGCTGCATTTGCTTTAGTCTATAAATAGACATAAACCACTTGTCCACTGATGCTTCCGTTGCTCCCACTGACTACGACAACCCTCTGGCAGATTCATATACACGTGCATTTCTAAAGCTAGTTTAGAACGACGCTATACTCATCCTCCTGCCGGGTCTCACAGTCTGGAACAACAGCAATGACAAGTCTAGGTAAACAAGAACCTCCCTGCCACTGTCCTTGAGCATACCGAAGTACCTCTCGAGCGCCTGAGGTTACCCACCATATCTGCGGAGTGGCCAATGGAATGTCAAACCAGATTGAATCTCTAGGTTCTAATCAAATTTTCAGTATTGCGGTTCTGGAATCATCTCCAGTTCTACCATACTCCTACTAATGTTTTCTGAAAAAATCCATTTTTGTTAAAACTGTGGCGAGTCAAGAACAATATCACTATTGATCTTCAAGATGGTAGAAAATCAACCCTCGTCATAGCCCGGGTCAACCCACAAACAGCCATTACAGAAACGTGCCTTGAGTTGTCCAGTGTCTGGTTTTAAGCATAAGCCGGACAACTCCCCGTACCTTAACATCGTTAAGATATGAACTGTTCTATATCCAATATAGAAACCGAGGCACTGATTTATCTGAACTAGATTCAAATCATGCAGCTGTCTCCAGTGCATGCCAACTAAATGGAAGGAGGCCGATTAGCGTTACTCAACTTAGGAATGCTTCCAATTAAGAGTAACCTAAAAGAGAAGCAAGTTCTCTTAATCATTACTATCAACTGATTACCATACACAAGTATCTACATCTTCGATCACCTTGAAGAATCCTGATACTTGCAATACCTGGTTCTCTACTTTACTCTTATACCTATAACTTCTCAAAACTCAGACCTTGTGTTTCTACGAAACACTTGTCTAAAAACTAGAGAAGTCATAAGTAAACTGAATATAGTACGAGGACCAATCCCTCTGTCCTCATGGACACAGGACAACAAACAATACTCTGTATAAGTCCCCTGAGTCTAATAACTCATTCCCTGTATGTCGTAGGTTGAAAACTGTACCTATGGTTAAGAAGAATTACACCGCTGTTTAATGCTCCTTACCTAACCATCTACTCATATAGGTAAATGTCATAGACATAATTTCAAAAAGGTGTATCTCACTCTATAAAAATATACGTACAGATGTATCAATTTGAAATTGGTGCATAACAACGGATATTCAAAACCAAATATTTGTCGTCCGGCAAACAACCCAGGTGACTTCCTCAAATATCACCAATTACAACGAATTCCGATATAATGAGGATGATCACCTAATTCCCAATAACTTACTCCCAATACCTGGTAAATACATACCCTGGAGCAAGTGTCTAATTAGGAAATCAGTTTTCTTTTAACAGTACACAGTGAAACGGAAATATTGAAATGTTTCGATGGAGTATCCCGGTATTCCTAGTAATGTCTCTTCCATTATCCAGATTCACAACTGTAACCGTATAATTCTTTGCCATCTCTCCAAATCCCTTTATATGTCTTTAGTCATTACCTTTTGTACACCCTCTTAGGCTAAATGGTTTTCTTCCTTCACTGACGTTCGGCACCAGCCTATGGTTTGGAAGAAGACTATCCAATAAGCATAATGGGTGTACTGTCCTAATCCTAGGAGCACTCGCAACGCGAGAGAAGGTGAAGATAAAAGACAACCGAATAAACCTTATTCCTATTTCTCCTGAACCAGAATCCATCTCCGAACTGGAACAAGTTTCTTTCGAGTTCGTATATAACCATACTATGGAGTATCCAAATAAACTGTGGATCTTCGTAGTGATACGGAGTGTCCTGGAGAAATACAAAGGTGAAGTGGGAGTGGTAATGAAATACTTGGTTTGGTCGTGAATAGCAGTCGCAATTTACTTTGCCCTCCTACGAATCCATTAATATGTCTTTACTTAATACCTTTTGCACACCATCGTTTATGCTAATTGGTTTTCTTCATTCCCCACCGTTCGGTACCGGCCTATGGTTTGGAAGAAAACTATCCAATTTGCGTAATAGGTGTACTATCTCCTAAACCAAGGAGTACTCGCAACCTGAGAGAAGGTAAAAGGAAAAGACAACTGAATAGTCCTATTCGTTTTCTCCAGAACCGGAAACCATCCTCGAATAAATTCCTTCGAGTTCATATATAACCATACGATGGTTTAATCCAATGGAAGTGGACTTTCGTAGTAATACGGGGTGTCCTGGAGAAAAGGGTAAAAGTAGGAGTGGCAATGAGCTAAGCAACTCTGACAATCCAAAAGCCAGTGTTTAAGAAGGTTCGGTTAATCTTGGTCACTGAGTCATAGTCTAGGGTCGGGTCATGGTCGCTGCCAAAGAGAGAGAGAAAAGAAACACTTAGCGTGCACTCTAACCTAGATCAGAATGGTTACAAATTTATCTAATTAGGAAACCTCCCACTGTACCGTCAAATTCACATCCAAACCTAAAAGAAGAATTAGTCGGGATCACCCGAGGAGTAAACCAACTCATCAGTGGGAATCGGGATCCAACTATCATCGCATGATAACGTGTCGGAATCCGCTCACGTTATCACACTCCAGAAGTTATGCGCATATCTGGCAAGTTTCAGTTTCTTTAGAAACTCACGATGTGATTTTTACCCCATGCTCTTATGACCTTGACTTTGGCCAACAAATCATAAGTCACATGTCAAGTTTTACCCGTCATTCCCTAGGTTAATTTGAACCCACCCATACTTACCCTTGACTTTGGCCAACAAGGCAGTACGACTGTCCCAAACCAACGCATCTATCTATACAGCATATGAATACCCAATAGCTACCAATCACTGTGCCTTGACTTTGGCCAACAAACACAGCTTGAATACTTATTGACTATCCATATGAAACGACGGAGGGCTACGAATGGTTTCTGGCAAAAACCTTTAACGTAATGAACTTGATATCGTTGAAGGAACCGGATAGCTTTTTAAAAATATAGTGACGGAAACCTTTGCTAAAGAGGTCACTCTCGGTGAAGGGATCTCGGCTCTTTCCCCGTAGAATGAGGTGCAGGATATTCCAACTGAATACCACGATGCAAAGCAAAATTAATCGGCTATAGTGAAGTTATTGCCCTGACGCAAACTTCTATCCAAGGGGTCACTCCCGGTGAAGGGATCTCGGCCCTTGCCTCGTCGACTGAGGAGCAGGATATTCCAACTGAATACCACGATACAAAACAGAAGAGAACGTCCTTACAATAACAGCTTTTTGAAAAAAGTTCCAACAACATCAGAATAGGTTTATTTAGCTTGCATTGATCCGAATCAACGCAGTCCTATCAATTGATCACACCAATAAAGAACGAAAATAATGATGTACGTATATGCCATCCGCATTCGCCACTGGGTCCTGTCATCACCCGTTTGGTTACTTAACTAACGACAGAGCGGGGACTGGACTAGCGCGGATGCAAAACGTATACAACATCTACTAGTATATATATCAATATATAATATTCGCTCAAGGCGTGATAAAATGCAACATCACAGAAATGTAATAAGCATCACAGAACAATACAGATATCTGGGATCCCCGGGTTTCATAGAGCCGCTACTGAAACCCGACATTCCCCTGGTCGTGTGGATAGCCTGTGCAATGAAATCCTAGACCCCTACGGGCGCGGCAAGTTACCCGCCAAAACCTGAAGCGAGGCGGCCCCCTTCAGCAACGTGAATGGATCACCAAGCACTTCACGCAATCCGGTAACTTAGGCATCCCTCCTGGGTCAACCTGTACCCCCTACGAGTGCGGCGAATAGTCCGCCAATTCTAGAGTAAATCCCCCTCCGTCTCAAAGCCATGAGATGCGGGCTCGTTGCCCTCTAGAACCCGGCTATCCGTGCACCCCACCTTGGGGTAATCCTAGTACAGAAAGTAAAATATAAATCCAACGGGTATATCGACCTCAGCCCGGTCATGCCCCAAAAGAATAATATACAAACAGGCTGTGACGGAAATCCACATGTTGGTCGCTCTCCCCGCAATATCAAATGTACATGTAAAACAAAACTGTACTAACATTGCATCCAGGCTATCCCCCACGACCAATCCGCAACATCACAGCACAACACAGAACATCAACGTGAATGTCACATTCGCAGATCCGTCTAAAAGGGCTATATCAGATAGACTGAATTTACCAATCGAATGACATTCACGGTCGCAGATATAATGTAAATACTGTGAACTAACATGTTTAAAATTTTCGATCGATCAAATTTACCGAAATGGGCCCCAAGCACTACTGTAGCTCTCAGAGAAAATCTGGGCCCAAAAAGAATATTCCAAAACCCTATTTCCATGTCAGAAGCATACTGTGAAAATTTGGTGCAGTGAAGCCAAAATTCGGCGGCGGTTCCGCCGCGCTACAGTAACTTCAGCCTACCAAATTTTCACAGAATGCATAAAAAACCCTGCACGTATTTTTACAATGTACCAAATAATTTTTAAAGCATTGTAAAAATTCGACAGAAACTACGACATGGAAACGCGGTTTTTGGAAATTCGTTCGATCGAACTTGTAAATACATTAGAGCAAGCTAGACTAGCTTAATGGCTTGGATCTGATACCAACTGTAAGTGCACGGCGGCGCCCCGGCCGTCAATCCGACGCCGGAATGCGGAAACGAAAACTTTTGTATAAACTAGAACCGACACCACCGCGCACTAAAAAGCCGGATCGGGCCATTAATGTAACTCTAGCAAACTAGAAAAAGGGAAGGAAGCTATACCGAGCGATCCGTGTCTTTCGGTCTTCGGCCTCCACTCCGATCTCCTCGCGGAATCTCCGGCCTTCAGCTCCTCGTCAGAATGGGCACCACAGCGCCGGGTTCTATTACGGGCTCCCACCTCTGGACCGAGGCAACTCGGGCACGAAGCTGGCGAGTCGACGTGCCAAAGGGTGCTGTAGATGAAGTGTAGAAACCATTGTCATCTTGGGGTTTGAAGTTTCCTTTGATGAAGGTGGAATGAAGTTTGGAGAATGATGGTGTTCTCATTTTTCTAGCAAAGGAAAAATGAAATGAGATGAAGAAAAATCACTACTCCAAATGAATCCCTCACCCTCTCTCGCTAAAGTGGCCGACCAAACAAAATGGTGGAGGCCAATTGCAATAATCCAAGGAAAGAAAATGTATGATCACAATATATGTCACACCCAAGACCAAATCAACTCCTTTCATAACCAATCACAATAAATGCAAAGGATGAGATTAAAATGGAATCTCATGATGAAAGAACTATCATGAAGCCTCAATATATAAATAACACCCTCCACAAATGCTAATTTGCAAACATTCAAATAAGCCCCTCCATCATATAAGTCTGGCCGCGAAGGAACAAGGGAAAACTGGCCGGAACGGAATGCAAACCGGCAACTTCAGAAAACTGATCCCGTAATAAATTACAGGAAAAACCCCGCGACTGCATATACATGCACGCATTTGTATTCCCACTGAATACAAATGCAAAGAGAAAAAATCTACACAGTACAATACTTGGATCCGGCTTAAACCAAAGCCCGCTAGTATAATCCGTCCGATCACGATCCGTGCAATACCGCACGTATCTGATCGAACCTTGCCATATCTCCATACGGCCTCTACAGCGTTTCTCCAGAAACTTGAGAAACTGGTCTGTAGGGGACTCTAAAAACTCGTCAATACTTTGGTTGTGGATTTAACCACTAGCACGTCAGAGGTATTAGCCAATACATAACGGGCTACCAGGTATTGACCAAAAGGGTCGTCTATGAGCGAACTCATCCTGACACCCTACTGAGCCTGTCCGTGACAATATCCGTAAACTCCGGTCCGTTCGTCTATGAGCATCGCATGGCGGGCCTCGAGGGTTGGTAAAAGTCAGACCCCCAAAAGAGGTACAAGTCGTGTCGGAGAGTAGCCCAGAACACCCTGAGATACTACTGGAATACCCACCAGTAAATCTCCTGCCTTGGCCAAGGACTTCATGTAATGGCTCTCCTAGACACAGTGCGACCTCATCACCAATACCGGGATAGACGAACCCCTGTAGATCCGCTCACTGCCTCCATGTGGCTCGGGACTGTACCCAACTAAAACCTGTTTGCACGTCTCCTTTGAGCGTGGTAGGGTAGTAATCAAAGTACAGTGGGAACTCACACGAGACAAATGACGATCTCTGGTCGATGAACTAACCTATACACATGTCACCAGGGAACTGCTATCTGACGTCAGGTATAAGACCAACTAGCTTGTTCCCGGCGAGTCCTATCCGGTGTACTCATAACCCAATGAGCACCTGTATACATCTTAGGTGAACCAACTGACACCAGTGGCTTGTGAGACCGGCCACCGCCCCTCGTCGGGGTCTCGACTGTATACACTAGTATACTCTGGAGTATCGATGCTCTGTCTCGAAACTCCCATGACTAGGGACCTTTTAAGGATGTGCTTATAGACTACCAGCTCCCACATATATGATCGCCCTCATACTGCTGGCAGTTAAGAAAGAATCCTAGGGGCTCTATCAACGCGCAATAGTGACCTGTAAGGTCACCTAAAGCAGTACACGATGGTAAAGATAAACCAGATAGCATACTATCATCTTGAGTAAGACTGTCCTACCGGTATAGGTCGTCCCTCAATCATTCTAATCACATGCCTGTGATCCAATAATTGACTCTGAGGGCACTATCTCCAACAATCGAAACCCTGCCGCAACACCTTACGTCTGCAGTAACAATTTACGTCCTCTACATCTTTTGCCTGAACGAGTGAACCCTCTGTGTGGGACTCTAAAGACTCGACAGTACGCTGGTAGTGAGTTTAAACACAAGCACGTCAACGGCACTAGCTGTGCGTAACGGCTACCCAGGTACATGACGAAAAGATGGCCGACGAGAGAATTCATCACAACCCTAACGAGCCTGCAAGCAACACTTACCGTGCAGTCCGGTCTCTTCGTCTGATACGTCGCATATGAAGTCTAGGGGTGGTATATGTCAGACCCTAGTAACTTTATAAGTCATGCCGATTTGAGGCTCATAACAGGTAGAGAAACTACTGATAGCACTTACCAGTAGATCTCCATATCAGTCCTGGCCTGGGACTTCCTGTTATTGCCAATCGAGCATAGCGCAACATGAACCCCCAATACCGGGAGAGATGAAACCCCTCCTATCGCTCATTGCCTCCATACGACTCTGGACTGTACCCAAAATCCACCTGTTTGTACGACTCCTCTTGAGCGTGGTAGGGAGGAAATCAAAGCACAGTGGGAGTCGCATAAGACTCCATGACGATCTCGGGTCTACAGACTAACCTGTACCAGTGTCACCAGTGGATTGCTATCTGACGATAGGTATACTACCACACAGGATTCCTCGGTGAGTCCTGTTCAGTGTACCCAGTCTCCACTGAGCACCCGTATACCATCTCTGATGTCAAACACCAATGGATGTACGATCAATCATCGCCCATCATATGGGTCAGGAGGCGTATACGCTAGTCTATTCTGGAAAATCGATGCCCTGTCTCGATATTCCCTCGACCAGGAACAATTGAAGGATGTACTTATGAACTATCCTGGCCCCACTAGTATGATCTGCATCATATTCCTGGTAGTCAAGTACATATCCTAAGGGCTTTATCAATATGTGAGATAAAGGTAACCAGATAGCATACTATCATATCGAGCAAGAAAGTCTTCTCTGTATATAAATATCCAAGTATCCACTATAATATACATCATATGTACAATAATGGCCTCTAGGGCATACACATAACTAACAATCTCCCACTTGCACTAAGGCCATGTGTTGTAGTATATCATACCCGACATCTCAAAAAGTCTCTCAAATTGCGTCTGAGGGAGGGCCTTCGTGAGTAGATCTGCTACGTTGTCCTTCGTGTCAACTCTCCTGACCTCGATCTCACGGCGATCTACTATCTCTAGGATTAGGTGATACCGCCTCAGAATATGTCTGGATTTCTGATGGGACCGGGGTTCCTTGGCTAAAGCCACCGCTCCATTGTTATCACAATACACAGGTATTGGATGCTCAATGGAGGGAACCACACCAAGCTCAGCAATGAACTTCTTCATCCAGACAGCTTCTTTGGCAGCATCGTTGGCAGCGATGTATTCAGCCTCCATCGTCGAGTCTGCAACGGTGTCTTGCTTGGACCTCTTCCAACACACCGCCCCTCCGTTAAGGGTAAAGAAAAAACCCGAGACCGACTTACTGTCGTCCTTATCACTTTGGAAGCTCGAGTCGGTAAAGGACCCCACTTGGAGTTCACCGTTACCGTACCCCAAGAACATCTCCTTAGTCCGTCTCAAGTACTTGAGAATGTTCTTTACAGCTGTCCAGTGATTCTCTCCTGGATCTGCTTGATACCTACTCACTACACTTAGTTAGTATGCTACATCGGGTCTGGTACATAACATTGCATACATGATAGAGCCTACCGACGAAGCATAGGGTATCCCTTGCATGCGAGTTCTCTCCAAATCAGTCTTGGGAGACATCTCTTTGGAGAGAGCGAGTCCAGAGATTGTGGGTATATTCCCACGCTTGGACTCTTCCATACTAAACCTCTTTAGTACAGTGTCTATGTACCTGGATTAGGAAAATCCCAGTATCCGTTTGGATCTATCTCTATAGATCTTAATCCCTAAGATGTAGGAGGCATCACCTAGATCTTTCAATGAGAATCTATGTGATAATAAGAGCTTGAACGAGTGCAGCATAGGAACATCATTTCATATCAAGAGTATGTCATCCACGTACAATACGAGGAAGACGAACTTACTCTCTGCAACCTTCTTGTATATACAAGGTTCATCTATATTTTTGATGAAGTCAAACTCCTTGACTACCTCATCAAAACAGATGTTCCAACTCCGCGATGCCTGCTTTAACCCGTAGATGGATTTAAGCAGCTTGCACACCTTTCCACTGCTCCCACATTCTACAAAGCCCTCCGGCTGAGTCATGTATACGCTCTCTTCTAAATCACCATTTAGAAAGGCGGTCTTAACATCCGTTTGCCAGATTTCATAGTCATGGAATGCAGCGATGGCAAGAAGGATCCAGATGGACTTTAAGCATAGCTACTGGAGAAAAGGTTTCATCATAATCCACACCTGGTCGTTGACGAAAACCTTTTGCAACAAGTTTAGCTTTGAAAGTCTCAATCTTTCCATCTACACCAAGTTTCTTCTTAAAGATCCATTTGCTCCCAATGGGTTTTACCCCTTCAGGAGCAAGTTCCAAAGTCCACACTTTGCTGGTGTACATGGATTCCATCTCAGATCTCATCGCATCCAGCCATTTCATAGAGTCCCCACTCGTGATGGCCGGCTCGAAGCTAGTTGGGTCATCATCTTCCATGATGCAATCCTCGCTCCCACCATCAATAAGAAAACCGTAGTATCTCTCAGGTGGATGAGGAACCCTACTAGAACGGTGGAGAGACTGGGGTTCGTCGGGAACTACTGAATCCTCTTGCTCCACCAAATCTTCTGTTGCAGTTTGTGCAGCTGAAACTTCTTCCAGTTCTACCTCATTGCCACTAATTTCTTTTGCAAGAAATTCCTTTTCTAAAAAGGTGGCATGCCGAGAAATAAACACCTTTTGTTGTTCGGTGTGGTAGAAAATATACCCTTTTGAATTTTTGGGATATCCTACAAACTTGCATAGAATAGACCTTGCCTCGAGCTTGTCCAGATTGTGCCTTTTGACATAGGCCGGACAACCCCATATCTTCACATAGTTAAGATGCGGTCTCTTCCCCTTCCATATCTCATATGGAGTGGTAGGCACTGATTTGGTAGGAACCATATTCAATAGATGTATGGCTGTCTCAAGCGCATACCCCCAAAAGGAAACAGGTAACTTAGCGGTGCTCATCATAGAGCGCACCATATCTAATAGGGTGCGATTACTCCACTGCGATACACCGTTGTGCTGTGGTGTATATGGAGGAGTAAGCTGAGAGAGAATCCTATTATCTTTTAGATATTCAAGGAATTCTGTGCTCAAGTATTCTCCTCCCCGATCTGATTGAAGGGTTTTAATACTTCTACCCGTTTGGTTCTCGACTTCGGATTTATATTCCTTGAATTTCTCAAAAGATTCAGATTTGTGTTTCAACAGGAACACATGTCCGTATCTTGAAAGATCGTCAGTGAATGTAATGAAGTACGAGGAACCATTCCTGGCATGTGTAGACATGGGACCACATACATCACTATGTATCAGTCCCAAGAGTTCCGTAACTCTTTCTCCGTGTCCACTAAACGGAGTTTTGGTCATTTTGCCTTTGAGACATGACTGACAAGTGTCATAAGATGAAAACTTGAACGGATTCAAATATCCATCTTTATGCAACTTACTTAGTCATGTCACATTGATATGACCTAGTCTATAATGCCACAAAAGGATTCGTTCATTTCTGAACTCTTCCTCTTGTGTGTGTTTTGTACGTTAAGAACCGAGTTTTGATTTAAAACGTACAATCCGTTACATAACGCACCAAACCTAATCAACACTTGATTTAGGTAAATGTTCATAACATTATTCTCTACTACAAAGTTATATCCTTCTTTATCTAATAAAGAGATTGATATTAAATTGCATATCATAGAGGGTACGTAGTAACAGTCGTTTAGGATCAATGTATTCTCTGTTGGTAATACAAGGTGGTATTCACCAATTTCTTTGGCTGCAACATTTGCACCATTCCCTACTTTTAGGGAATGATCACCTTTTCCTAGTTCTCTGCCTTTCCTTAGCCCATGCAACATATTGCCTATGTGGGATCCCGATCCGGTATCTAATACCCAGGACGTAGAGTGTACTGAGAAGCAGTTCTGTGTAACTAACACACCCGAAGAAGATGCATCAACATGCTTATTCTTTTTTTGGGTGGCGTGGGAATCCGGATATGTTCCTGTCCCCTACTCGGACTTATAACACATATAAGTTGGAGCGGGACCAACGTTCCCCTGCTCAGTATAACATGCGGGTTCGGTCAATACATCCATATTATTATCTTGATTAAGGCGTGCCATTGGTTGCTGCCTGGAGAAAGATGGAAGGAAACGCGTTAGCGTGCGCTCTTTGCAATATTAGGTTGGTTTATTATCTTATCTAATCAGGACGTCTCCCACTGTTTCTATCAAATCTTCTTTCAAACCGTAAAAGGTAAGATTAGCCAGGATTTAATTACACCTTACAAGTTCGCCAATCTTTCAGCTAGTCCAGTGTTGGTACTTTCAGTGAGGTTCCCCGTGCTTTCGCACTGACCTAATTAGAGTAAACCTCAGTTTCCCAGGGGCGTAAACCCGTTAACACCTTTCTAGACACCTACTTGATTGGCTAATTGTGATGTGTAAAACTCTCGCAGGAGTAACTCTTACTCGTAGTGGGTATCGGGATCCAACTATCTCATAGAAGGTATGCAATCTCATTGCAAATTTCAACACTTGAAATTCCCGATAATACTTTTACCCCCAACATCCTATGACCTTGACAAAAGCCAACAAACCAAAGGACGCTAGTCAAGCTCAACCCGTACATTTCTTGATTGGATTAATCTCACCCGTACGACTCTTGACGAAGGCCAACAAAGTCGTACAACTACCCTGATCCAATCACATCTCATGCTTTAGCAGATAAGCACTAATTAGCTACCGCACACTATGCCTTGACGAAGGCCAACAAACGTAGCATGAATACTAAATAGTACCTATCTGAAATGACGGAGGGCTACGCAGGTTTTTCAGAAAAACCATGAGCGTAATGAACTTGATATCGTTGTAGAAACTAGTGATTTTGAAAAGGAGTGTTTTTGAGGCTTTTCTAGTTTCGCTAAAGCGGTCACTCCCGGTGAATGGATCTTAGCTCTTTCCTTATCGAATAAGGTGCTGGATATTATACAAGGAATACCGCTATGCAAAGCAAGAACTAAAGAAGCAATCAAAAACTAAACCGAGTGATTTGTAGCATTTGCTATTTTTGATAAAGAGGTCACTCCCGGTGAAGGGATCTCGGCTCTTTCCTTATCGAATAAGGTGCTGGATATTCTACAAGAAATACCGCTATGCAAAGCAAAAACTAGAGCTACCCTTTTTTTTTGAAAATTTGATTCTACAACATCTTTAGGTTTCTTTTTCTTGACATTAATCACATTAATGTTGTCCCATCATTTACGTTTCCTAAACATCACAGAAAAGAAACTAAAATAGAACGTACGCTTATGCCATCCGCATTCGCCACGGGGTCCCGTCATTCACCGTTAGGTTACTTAACTAACGGCAGAGCGGGTGCTGGACTAGCGCGGGTGCAAAACATAAGCAACGTTTATTATATATCTTATATATAAACATAGCCATTATAGATCACAGATGAATACATTGGATATACTAGGAATTCCACATTTCATTCATGCCTTAATGAAAGACAGGTTCCACGGTCGTGATGAATAGCCAAAACCCCACCCTAGACCCCTACGAGTGCGGCAAACTACCCGCCAAATTCTCGAAGTGGAGCAACCTCCCTCAGCAAAGTGAGTAGGCCACTCAGTACTTCGAAAACCCGGTAGTTTGTGCACCCTACCTTGGGTCTATCCTAGGAGCAAAAACAGTAAAATGAAATTATACAACGGTGGCTACAACCTCATCCTGGATGTGCCCCGCAAAATAATATTACATTGCTTTTTACAAATTACATTGAATGAAAGAAAAGAAAAACTCTCTTCTCACATCCCCCGGCCATTCATCACGACGATCCAACATATTCATATATACATACCATCTCATGATATCATTACAGAAGTGTGCAACCCCGACTAATCGACTTATAGCAATTAGTCGACGTTTCAAACACACATAAGAAAAAACTGAAAACCCGATTAGCCAAGCACTTTAGAATTTCAATCGATAATTTTAAACCATGACAACACTTGTCATCTTCCAGTGCACAAACAACTTTGTGAAAATTCCACATGTCCCAGAAACACTATTTCATCAATCTAAGCAAAATGCTGAAAAACGAGTCAACTCGGTCACGACTCGGCCGCGGATCGACAGCCAAACACTGAGTTTGGCTGCGGATCCGCGACGTTCCTGGCGAGTTAGAGTCTCTTTTTTATATAGTGTTCTTAGAAAAACCCTGTATGTATTTTTAAGGCCACTGAAATGATTTTTTGAACACTTTAAAAAATTGACAGCAACAGAGGCAGAAAACATGTTTTTTGGGAAAAAATGCGTCGATCGAAGTTCTAACTTTTGACTAACAATCTAATTATAGTTTAGTTAGGCTTTGATACCATGTTGGTGCATGTTGCATGCTCCCACAACTCTTGTGAGGCGGCGGAAGCGATAAACGAAAATTTTCTTTGCATACAACACACACTTTTCATAAGATCTTGTCTAAACCATAACTAGAAAACCCTAACTGGAGATCTTATCTACTATGTTAGGGATTATACCTTGATGATACGGTCCTTCGGGTCTTCTCTTTGGTGCAACTCCTTTGCTCCTTGTCTTCTCTTTTGATGAACTCCTTAGCTCCTTCGGATGTTGCCGATGTCCTCGATCTCCGGCCACCTCAAGACCTAGATGATCCACGCGAGAGCTATCATGCAAGCTACAAACTCTTCACAAGAGTTAAACCTAGAGATCAAGTTTGCTAGAAGAGATCACTTGGATGATATAGAGATTAGTGTATTGGATTATCTTTGATCCTTGGCTTTTGATTCACATCTCATGTGAGTGTTAAAGCAAGGAAGAAGAAGGAGGAGAGAAGAAGGAGAGAGAAAGTGTTTTTCATAATGAGAAGAAAATCAAGCATCATGAAGGATATGGCACAAATGAATTAATTGAAGCATGCATTATAAAATTAGCACCATACTTCAATAGTAACTCCAAAACAATAAAATATATTACAAGCCATTCTTACAACTATGCTTAGACTTTCTTAATTTCCACCTCATTTATTCATTTTAATAAAATAAATAATGCATTATGAGGTGGCATCTTCTAGAAGGTATTCTTGTAACAATTACAAGAATACCCCTCCTCCGTATACCGTATTCTTTATACCGTATACCCGTATCCGAATTTCGAAAAATACGAATACCAATAATCTAATAATATAATACCGGTATCCGGCTTAAACCAAATCCTACCAGTATTATCGTTCCGATTATTATTCCAGTAACAATTACACAAACATAATCGAAACCCTGCCGCAACACCTTACGGCTTCCGTAACAACTTACGGCCTCTACATCTTTCGCCTGAACGAGGGAACCCTCTATGTGGGACTCTAAAGACTCGACAGTACGCCGGCAGTGGGTTTAACCATAAGCATGTCAGCGGCACTAGCTGTGCGTAACGGCTACCCAGGTACATGACGAAAACGTGGCCGACGAGCGAACTCATCACAACCCCAACGAGCCTGCAAGCAACACTAACCGTGCAGTCCGGTCTCTTCGTCTGATACGTCGCATATGAAGTCTAGGGGTGGTATATGTCAGACCCCAGTAACTTTATAAGTCAAGCCGATTTGAGGCTCATAACAGGTCGAGAAACTACTGATAACACTTATCAATAGATCTCCATATCAGCCCTGGCCAGGGACTTCCAGTTATTGCCAATCGAGCATAGCGCAACATCAACCCCCAATACCGGGAGAGACGAAACCCCTCCTATCGCTCATTGCCTCCATAGACTCGGGACTATACCCAAAATCCACCTGTTTGCACGACTCCTCTTGAGCGTGGTAGGGTGGAAATCAAAGCACAGTGGGAGTCACATAATGTTAGTTATATGTATGCCCTAGAGGTCATTACTGTACATACGATGTATATTGTAGTGGATGCCAGGACATATATAGGGAGGACTTTCTTGCTCGACATGATAGTATGCTATCTAGTTGTACTTTATCTTAACAAGTTCTCTGATTGACTCTATGTTACATGTTGATAAAGCCCTTAGGATATGTACTCGACTACTGGGACTATGATGAGATCATACTAGTGGGGCCACGGTAGTCGACGAGTACATCCTATAACTGTTCCTAGTCGAGGGTGTATCGAGACAGGGCATCGATACACCAGAGTACACTAGCGTATACGCATCTTGACCGATATGATGGGCGATGGATGATCCCATATCTATCGGTGTTTGACATCAAGGATGGTGTACGGGTGCTCAGTAGAGACTGGGTACACTGGACGGACTCGCCGAGAACTCCCAGATGGTATTATACCTTACGTCAGATGGCAGTTCTCTGGTGACACTAGTACAGAGTATTCTGTTGACCCGAGATCGTCATAGAGTCTTGTGTGATTCCCACTGTGCTTTGATTTCCATCATACCACGTCCAAGTGGGCGTGCAAAAAGGTGGGTTTTGGGTAAAGTCCCGAATCACATGGAGGCAATGAGCGATAGGAGGTGATTCGTCTCTCCCGGTATAGGGAGTTGATGTTGTGCTGTGTTCAATTGGCTATAACCGGAAATCCCTGGCCAGGGTTGCTGAGATTTACTGGTAAGTGTTATCAATAGTTTCTCAAACTGTTATAGACCTCATATCGAGCAACTGGGGTCTGACGTTTACCACCGCTAGGCGAGATATGCGACATATCAGACGACGAGACCGGACTGTACGGGAATGTTACTGTTTGGATTCACAGGAGAATGTACAGGCTTGCTTGTTGATCTTCTAAGCGCTCAATACCTGGGTGGCTGTTACGTTTAGCTGACCGCTTGCATCTTGTAGGTGTTTGATATGATCATCATTTACTGCCGGCGTATTGACGATTCTTTAGAGTCCTACACAGAGGTTTCTTGGCTCAGGCAAAACGGAGTAGGAGCACATATGTGATATGTGCGGGACCGAGGATAATACGATATGAGATACTGTATTCTATTCTCGCGATATTTGATATCAGCCGGGTCATTGGATTAAGTGTTGATTCAATGAATTGGTACGGATAAATATTAGCCGGTTATATGCGATATAGCCGGATTGTCGGATCAAGTGTTGATTCGATAATTTAATGTAGAATAATATATATGATATATTAAATTACATTAACTAATATTAGCTCACTAAAAGATTCTTTTTCTCACTCGGGTAATACATTGATATATATGCGATATATGTTAATTGTATTATTTTATTTTGTTACGATAAATTTTATATATGTGATATATAATATTGTAACCTGATATGATTATTAATGCAACAAGTTTAGTGGAGATTAAACATGGTTAGGGTTTGATTAGGGTTAAGCATTTCTAGATGTTTCTAGAAGGTTTTTTTTTTGTTTTGGAAAAGATATTTTTGCATGATATTTCTTAACCCAACCACACCCCTTAACCATAGTTCAATCTCTACAAAGGTTAGTTGACCATGGTTGCATTATTCTTCATATTAATCCTTTCATTATTCATCACAAAAGAAATGGATCACTATTCTTCTTTCTTCTTCCTCTTTTGCAAAGATTTCTTGCTTTGATTTTGTGATGAAAAATGAGTGAGAATAAGAAAATAAATGAGAGCAATAATCCTACTTCATCATCCTCATCTATCCTTGCCATTTAGATGAGGGTGTTCACTTCATATTATGAGTGTTAGCTTGTGTTAACGAAACTTCAAGGTAGATCATCTATGTTATCGAAGATCGGAAGCAAGACTGCATCTTTCTCTTCGTGGAGCCTCTCGAGAGTCCAGAACACGATGATTGCAGCGAAGGGACCTCAACACGGAGCTTATGAAGTGAAGGACCGGATCTACAAAGGTTGTAATCTCTCTCACTTAGTGTTAATGTGTTTAACATGCTTGTTTTCGCCTAATCTCTAGTTTTAAGATCCGGCTTCGGGTTGTTCGGCACGGCTAAACTTTTATTCGGGCATGGTTGATGCCTCGTAGACCCTTGTGGCAGTACCTAGCAACCCTACAGTGGTATCAGAGCAAAGATAGAGCTTTAGGCGAAGTCTAGACGAAGTTTAAAGTCCGATCGAACTCCGAATACCCGATATTAACCCCTCTCTGTACATTTTTCAAAACTGTGCTTTTTTATGAGTTAAAAATGCTCAGAAAAACAAGCAGGAAAAACTAAGAATTACTGTGAAGTACGGTCGTCTAACTCAATTATTTAACCGCGGAACCGCGACCAAACCAAGGGTTTGGCGTCGATTCCGCGGCCCAAATTGTGACTTAGTCCCTGGAATTTCATGTAATTATTCTTAGGTCCTTTCTTGTTATTTTTTTCTGGGAATTTTTTAATTACACTCAAGTGTTGAGTTTTCTAAGGTTTTATTGGGGACTCGTTGATTCGATCGGATAATTTAACTTCGTTTAGTTTTTTCCGGATAATTTTTAGAAACTGTTAAAAAGTTCGAACATATATCAATAACTCACTTTTTCCCCAGTCGGAAATTTTTTCAAAAGTTGGATTTTTTTCTCGAGTTTAAGAACGCTCTAAGTCATGCAAGTAACGCGGTGGACCCTCTAGAAGACAACAAACCTTAACTCGATTATATGATCGTCTTGAACTGCCTCTAAACCTTAGGGTTTGCGGCAGTATGGCGTGCCACATGTGAGGCGTTGGCTTGACTCTTCTACGGCTGGACCATTGGTACTGTGGCATGTGATGGATGTTTTTAAACTGATTTCAAGTGTTGAGATATATTGGGGAAATCTTGCGTGTTTGATTATTCAATCGGAAAGTTTAACATTGTCTATTTATCTGGAATGTGATACAATATTTGGAATCCACAGGTTGTTATGAGATAACTAAATTGAATGTTATAAACATAGCAGTTTAGTCTCAATTGATCGGTTGCCACGGAATTTTGATGTGATCAAAAGTCCGTCGCAATCACGTAGCGTACGCGGATACTCGCCGGGTAAACTTAATAAACAGCCACGCCCCAAAGCCCCGACCAAGTGACTGTAGGAGAACCCTATCGCCAAAAGCATCCGTTCCGGTGCTTGCGGCAGCGGTGTTCCGCTTTAGTGCACTTCGTCGACGGCATTCGGGGGTGCGGCCGTCTAGTAAAGTTTGCGACGAGCATTCGATCAGGATGTCGGGAATCTTGTTGAATTGCCCGACTTGATATTGAAAAGTGTTTTCGATAAAGAGAATAAAATGCGGGGTTTATAATTGTTAGGCATGCGATGTCTAAGGAATTCATTTGGTTAGGCATGCGATGTCTAAGAGGTTGGGGATTCCAACTGTTATAGTTTTACACTTTCTTTTCTGTGACCGTAAGTGTAGTATGCGGTGTATCACCGGCTTCGTTGCTATACATCAACGACAATCGGGATACGTTATATTGGATCGTCGCGTTTTGAATAGCCGGGGGTTTTATGTGAGATAAGAGTTTTTTTATTTTTCATTCATGTAAAATTCATTTGTATGTAATATTCTTTTAATTGGGACACTTCCGGGCTGAGGATGATGTCACCATTGTATATTATTTACTTTTCCGCATTAGGTAGACCCAAGGCGGGGAGCACAAGTAACCGGGTTCTAGGGTCTAGTGGGAGACCATCTCGAGGAGTCGAGACCGGGTCTCCTAATCCTAGAATTGGCAGTGTTGCTTGCCGCTCTCGTAGGGGTCAGGGATGTGTGTTTGGCTATTCATCGCGATTGTGGAATCCGTATTTTAGACAGGCTCGTACTAAAATACGGACGTCCTAGTATATCCAATATTTCATATATGTTCTGCTGCTGCTATGTTCTGTGATGAGATCATATTACTGCCTGTGACGAATGTTTATATTATATATATGAGATATATGTTATATTGCAGATTTCGTTTCAAATGTGATGCTTATGAAGCATATTAAAATGTGACTTCATTAATGAGATTAATGAAACTAAAAGAAACCTAAGATGTTGTAGAAACTTTTTTAAAAACTGGTAGTTCTAGTTCTTGCTTTGCATAGCGGTGTTCCTTGTAGAACATCCCGCACCTTATTCGATAAGGAAAGAGCCGAGATCCCTTCACCGGGAGTGACCTCTTTAGTGAAACTAGCAGATGCTACAAACTCGGTTTGTCTTTTGATTGCTTCTATAGTTCTTGCTTTGCACAACGGTATATATGATATATCCTACACCTTATTCGATGAGGAAAGTGCCGACGATCCCTTCACCGGGAGTGACCCCTTTAGCAAAACTAGAAAAGCCTCAAAATCATTCCATTTAAAATCACTTGATTCTACAACGATATCAAGTTCATTACGCAAAGGGTTTTCTTAAAAACATGTTGTGGCCCTCCGTCATTTCAGATAAGTACTACTTAGTATTCGTGCTGCGGTAGTTAGGCATGCATCAAGGCGTAGTGTACGGTAGCTAACTAGTGCTTATCTGCAAGCATACGATGCGATTAGATTAGGGTATTCGTACGGCGTTGTTTGGCATGCGTCAAGGGTCGTGCGGCTGGGTTTAATTCAATCAAGAAATGTACGGGTTGAACTTGACTAGTGGACTATGGGTTGTTTGGCATGCATCAAGGTCATAGCACGCTAGGGGCAAAATATTATTGGGAATTTCAAGTGTTTAAATTTGCAATGAGATTGCATACCTTCTATGAGATAGTTGGATCCCGATACCCGCTGCGAGTAAGAGTTACTCCTGGGAGAGTTTTACACATTACAATTAGCCGATCAAGTAGGTGTCTAGAAAGGTGTTAACGGGGTTACGCCCCTGGGAAAACGAGGTTTACTTTAATTAGGTTTGTGCGAAAGCACGGGGGACCTCCCTCAAAGTACCGACACTAGCCTGGCTGAATGATTGGAGAACTTGTAGCGTGTAATTAATCCCGGCTAGTCTTTCCTTTTAGGGTTTGAAGGAAGATTTGATTAAAACAGTGGGAGACATCCTGATTAGATATATTAGATAACCAATCTAATCTTGCAAGAGCATACGCTGAGTGTTTTCTTCTTTCTCTCTCTAGGTAGTGACCATATCACGCCATAATCAAGATAATAATACGGATGTATTGACCGAACCCACTTGTTATACTGAGCTGGGGAACGTTGGTCCTGCTCCAACTTATGATTGTTATAAGACAGAGCAGGAAATTAGGGAATACCAGATTTCCCGTGCTGCCCAAATGAAGAAAGTACATGCTGATGCATCATCTTCGGGTGTGTTCATTACAGAGAACTGTGCCTCAGTATCCTTTACGTCCTGGGTATGTGATACCGGATCAAGATCCCGCATATGTAATCTGTTACATGGGCTGCAGATAGGTAGAGAACTGAGAACGGGTGATAAGTTTCATGAGACAGAAAACGGTGCAAGTGTTGTAGCCAAGTCTGTTGGTCACTATCACCCTGTATTACCCGAAAACATTGATTCTCAACGAATGTTATTAGATACCGAACCTGATATACAAAATCATATCAGTCTCTTTATTAATAAAGAAGGATATAATTTTGTATTGTTGGATAATGTTTTGAACATTTCCTATATCAAGAGTTGATTGGATCAGGCACGTTATCTAAAAGCATTGACGTTCTAAATCAAACTACAGTTCTTAGTATACAGAACACACACAAAAGGAAGAGTTCAGAAATGAACGAATTCTTCTTGAGGCATTGTAGACTAGGTCATATCAATGCGACCCGACTAGCTAAGTTACATAAAGATGCATATTTAATTTTTATTGAATTTATATCTTGTGAAACTTGTCGGTCATGTCACAAAGATAAGATGACCATAGCTCTATTTATTGGAAACAGAGAAAGAGTTAGTGAACTTTTGGGATTGATACATGATGATGTATGTAAGGTCCCCTGTCTGCACATGCCAAGACTGGTTCTTTGTACTTCATTACATTCTCTGATGATCTCTCAAGATTCAGACATATGTTCCTGTTGAAACACAAGTCCGAAACTTTTGAGATATTCACAGAATATAAGTTACAAGTAGAGAACCAAAATTCGGGTATAAGTATTATGTCCTTTGATGAGATCAGGAAGAAGAATACTTGAGCACGGAATTTCTGGACTATTCTAAAGGGGAATGAGATTCACTCTCAGTATTACTCCTCCGTATACACCATAGCACGATGGTATATCGGGACAGAGCAATAACACCCTATGTGATATGGTGTGCTCTATGATGAGTACTACTGAGTTTCCGATTTCCTTTTGGGAGTTATGCACTTGAGAAGCTGCATACCTATTGAATAGGGTTCCAAACCAAATCAGATGCCTACCACTTCATATGTGATATGAAAATGGAAGAGCCCATATCTTAAGTTTGTTAATATTTGGGGTTGTCCGGCCTATGTCTAAAAGCAAAATCCGGACAAGCTCGAGGCAAAGTCTGTTATGTAGAACTGGAAAGGTTCCAGCAATACAAACTGCAGCTGATGATTTAATAGAACCAAGGATTCAATAGTCTCCAACAAATCTCAGCCTCTCCGCCGATCGAGCAAGGTTCCTCACCCACCTGAGAGATACTTCGGTTTCTCTATGACAGTGGGAGCGAGGATTGTGTTAGTGTATATGCCCTAGAGGCCATTACTGTATCATACTAGTATGTATATTACTTGATGGAAGCTTGGGATATTCACAGTTGTACAGACAATCTTGCTCAATATAGTAGTATGCTACTTGGTTTGTCTCTGCTTTAATGTGTATATGTGTGTTTATTTATTATATCACCTATACGCATTAGTAGAGCCCTTAGGATCTTTGCTTGATTACCGGCGTTGTGATGGCGATCACACTCGTGGGGGCTGGGTAATCTACAAGCACATCCTTATTCACGTCCCTAGTCGTGGGAGTACCGAGATAGGGCATCGATACTCCGGAGTAGACTAGCGTATGCGCTTCTCATCCCAGCACGGGAGACGGTCTGTCCCACAGCCGTCGGTACGTCGTACTTGAGATAGTATGCGGGTGCTCGTTGGGTTACGAGTACACTGGACAGGACTCGTCTGGAACTGATGGTTGGTATTATACCTATCGTCAGTTATCAGTTCCCAGGTGACATGAGTACAGCTTAGTCCGCTGACTTGACACTGTCACTTCGCCTTGAGTGTGTTCCCACTGTTCTTTGATTACTACCCTACCACGGCTCTACTGAGTCGTGCAAACAGGTAGTAGTTGGGAGCAGTCCCGAAGCACTTGGAGGCAGTGACGGTTAGACAGGATTCGTCTCTCCCGGTATTGGGGGTTGACATCGCGCTGTGTCTAGGAGAGCCATTACACGAGTAGTCCCTAGCCAGGGCAAGCGAGATATACTGGTAGGTTTCCAGTGTTATCTCAGAGTGTATTGGGCTTCACTCCGACACGACTTGTACCGCTATTAGGGGACTGACGTTTACCGCACCCCTAGGCCCGCCATGCGATGTATCAGACGAACAGACCGGACTGTACGGAGATTGTCACATACAGACTCAGTAGGAGTTCGGATGGGTTTACCTCATCGGCCTTCTTATCGACATCTACCTGGGGACCGTTACGTACAGCTAGTGCCGCTTGCGGTCTGTGGTTAAACCCACTTCCAGCGTAGTGTCGAGTCTTTAGAGTCCCACACAGAGAGTTTCCCTACACTGAGCGAAACGTGTAGAGGCCGTATGGTTTTACGGCAGGGCTGCGATCACTTACGTACACTTGTGTGCGTATGATGTTCGGGCAGGCAGTACTAGTGGGCTTTGGTTTAAGCCAGATCCTAGTATTGCACGGATGGATTTGTTTTGTCTTCTGCGCATTCGCATTCTACGGAATACGGATGCAGGTGTGTATGCACAGTTTTCCGGAGCGATGAAGGAGGAGGTGCCTCATTAGGGTTTTGGCAGTTGGTTCGGCCAAAACCGCTATGTGGCAGGCTCACTAGGGTTTTGACAGTTGATTCGGTCAAAACCATTTTGAGGCGGACTCATTAGGGTTTCGACAGTTCGTTTGGTCAAAACCATTATGAGCCGGGGACATTATTTACTAATCCTTTCATTGATAATTTTGTTATGGCTAATTACATTGACCATTTGACCATCTTGACTTTGTTGACCATTTGACCAAAGTTGACTTGGATCTTCTTAGAAGATCTAAAGTATTCTTTGGTTTTCTTTTTCTTTTGTTATGATAATGGTGATGTCATTTGTAGCCATCACCTTTATCTTGATGTGATTAGTAATCATAATGTTTTGTGCATTATTGCAACCATGGTTAGCTTTTCTCTTGGTTAAGCTTTTCATTTGCTTATTCTCATTCTCTCTCTTGAAAATGAGAAGCTCCATGGTTGCTAGAAAATCTCCTTCTTCTTCCTCCTCTTGATTTCTCCTTTGATCTCATGTGTTGAGAGAAAAAGGATTCTACTTGACAAACACATCCATACATCTTCTCTACACAACCTAGGGCTTCTAGATTAGCAATCTCCTTGCCCTAGTTACCTCGGCTTGAGGTGGAGCTCGGTGTACATCTCTCGGGTGGATCGTCTTCGACTCAAGGAGGCCGTGGAGGTGACCGAAGTCCGGATCAACCATTGAGCAAGCAATGAGAAGAACAACAAGAAGAGAAGAACATCAAAGAAGAACAACAACAAGAAGTGAAGGAGTTCAAGTTGAGGTATAACCACTTTGCCGAGTAGTTAACTCTTCTTTGCAAGTATGCTAGTTTAGTTTAGCAAAGATCCGGCTTTTACGGTCCATATTACAAAGTTTAGAAAAATTTTGATTTACCGTTTCCGCAACCCCGAAAGTACCGGGAGAGGTAACGTGGACCTAACAGTGGTATCAGAGCCTAACTAAACTTAAACTAGCTAGGTAGTGAAGTGTAACGAAGTTTCGAAACCGGAAAATCCAAAAACCAAACTTTGCAAAACCCTAGTTTCTGTTAATTTTTTTCTGGTCAAAATGACATTTGTTATACACCAAAAATTATCTCAGGCTTTTGTATAGAAAACCACCAAATACGAACCAGAGAGGCGATCAGAGGGGCGCGGATCCGCGGCAAGAGGAAGCTCTTGCCGCGGAAGCGCGGCCGTCTGGTCCCCTCTCTGCTTCGATTTTGGTGCAGAGTGTTTCTGTGTTGGTTTTGGGATTTTTAGGATATGTTATATGTGCCCAGATTTTCCAGAACTAAAATTTACTTTTGGGGGCCTATAAATCCGTATTTTTTCGGAACTTCACTACACTTTAACTATATCGGTTATATCTGTGATGCTTGTATGTATTGAACGTCGGCTAATCGCTATAAGTCGATTAGTCGGGGTTATACATCTCTGTGATCTGTGATTGTTATTGGTTTGTGGATATGAATGGATTGGATTGTCGCGGGTGAATAGCCGGGGTGGATGTGAGATGAGCTTTTGTTTTCATTCATTCATTGTAAATGTAAATTGATGTAATATTAATATTTGTTTGGCCGCACAACCGGGTCGGGGTTGTAGTCGTCATTGTATAATTCTTTTTACTGTTTTTGCTCCTAGTATAGACCCATGGAGGGGTGCACAAACTGCCGGGTACTTGGCGGGCAGTTTGCCGCACCCGTAGGGTTCTAGGGTGGGGTATTTGGCTATTCACCGCGACCGTGTAATCCGCTTTTCGTTGCAGGCTCGAAAGGATTGCGGATTGCTAGTATATCCAATGTATTCATCTGTGATCTGTAATGTCTATCATTGCTTTCTATTTAGGCGTTGCTTATGTTTTACAGCCGCGCTAGCCCAGCCCCCGCTCTGTCGTTAGTTAAGTAACCTAACGGGTGATGACGGGGCCCCGTGGCGAATACGAATGGCATAAGCGTACGTCATATTTTGGTTGTTTTCTGCAATGGTAGGATTAAATGATGGGACGCATTAAAAGAACTAATGCAAGAAAATAAACCTAAAAGACATTGTTGGAACAATTTTTCAAAAAGCTGTTATTGCAAGGACGTTCATTTTTGTTTTGCATCGCGGTATTCGGTTATGAATGCCCAGCACCTCAGTCGACGAGGCAAGGGCCGGGATCCCTTCACCGGGAGTGACCCCTTGGACAAAAGTTTGCGTCAGCGTAATAACTTCACTATAGTCGATTATTCTTGCTTTGCATCGAGGTATTCATTTGGAATATCCTGCACCTCATTCGACGAGGAAAGAGCCGAGATCCCTTCACAGGGAGTGACCTCTTTAGCAAAAGTTTTCACCACTATATTTTTCAAAAAAGGGTTATCAGGTTCCTTCAACGACATCAAGTTCATTACGTTAACGGGTTTTTCGCCAAAAACCCAGCCGTAGCCCTCCGTCATTTCCTACAAGTACTACTCAGTATTCGAGCTACGTATTTTTGCATTGTCAAGGCATAGTGATCGGTAGCTAAGTATTGCTTGTTTGCAACCTTATTTTTCAGATTATTTAGGACAGTCGCATAGCTATGTTGGCAATGTCAAGAGTTGTGCGGGTGGGTCTAAGTTAATCAAGATAATGACGGGCCGAACTTGACTAACAGTTCATGATATGTTGGCATTGTCAAGGTCATGAATCGTTAGGGGCAAAAATCACATCGGGAGTTTCAAAAGAACTGAAACTTGCAGATTTAGCATACCTTCTGGAGTGTGGTGACTAGAGTGGATTCCATCTAGGTTATCACACAATGACAGTTGGATCCCGATCCCACTGATGAGTTGGTTTACTCTCGGGAGATTATTTCACTTAACCATCAATGCTATAAACCTAGTAGGTGTCTAGAAAGGTGTTAGCGGGGTTACGCCCCCAGGGAAAAGAGGTTCTTTAATTAAGGAACTTCGCGAAAGCGTTGGAAAACCTCCCTCGAAGTACCGACACTTGCCTGGCTGAAAGGTTAAGCAAGTATTGTGACATGAATTAAAACCCGGCTAGTTCTTCTTTTAAAAAGGTTTTAAGAAGGATTGGAGGAAACGGTGGGAGACATCCTGGTTAGATAAATTAATAAACCAATCTAATCTTGCAAGAGCATACGCTGAGTGTTTCTTTTCTCTCTCTCCAGGAAGCAACCTTTTCACGCCCTAATCAAGATAATAAAATGTATCGCTTGACCGATCCGAATTCTTATTCGGGACTGGGGAAAGTTGGTTCAGCTCTAACTTGTGACAACAATCATGAGTATGAGAAAGGGAAAGGGGATTGTATGGATTTCCAGGATACCCAGTTGAAGAAGAAGCATGGTTTTGCATCTACTTCAGGTGTTCTTGTAATTGAGAACTGTTTTACGGTCAGCCCTACCTCCTGGGTACTTGATAACGGATCAGGATCTCATATCTGTAATTTATTACAGGGACTGAGAAAAAGTAGGAAAGTTGCACCGGGTGATATGTCGCTCAGAGTAGCGAACGGAGCACAAGTTAATGCGGCAGCCGTCGGTGAATATCACCTAGTATTGCCAAATGGCAAGACTATGATTTTGAACGATTGCTACTATGTACCCTCCATGGTTTGCAACATCATATCAGTTTCTTTACTCGATAAAGATGGATATAACTTTGTTCTTGAAAAGAATATCATGAACATTTACCTTGATAAGGTACTGGTTGCAGAGGGTACACTGTGTAATGGTATCTACGTTCTAAATCAGAATACAGTTCTCAATATACAAAACACACGCAAGAGGAGGAATTCAGATCCGAATGAATCCTACTTGTGGCATTGTAGACTTGGTCATATCGGAGAGAAAAGACTGAGTAAGTTGCATAAAGATGGACTCTTGAATGCGTTCGATTTTTCATCTTATGAAACTTGTCAGTCTTGTCTCAAAAGGAAGATGACCAAATCTCCGTTCACCGGACATGGAGAAAGAGCAAGAGAGCTCTTGGGACTCATACACAGTGATGTGTGTAGTCCGATGTCTATACTTGCAAGGGGTGGGTTCTCGTACTTCATCACATTCACTGACGATCTCTCTAGGTTCGGATATGTGTATCTGATGAAACACAAATCTGAAACTTTTGAGAAATTCAAGGAATTCAGAAACGAAGTAGAGAACCAGACAGGCAAAAGTATCAAGATCCTCCGGTCTGATAGAGGAGGGGAGTACCTAAACACGGAATTCCGAGATTACTTAAAAGAGAATGGTATTCTCTCTCAGCTCACTCCTCCTTATACACCACAGCACAACGGTGTATCGGAGAGAAGGAATCATACCCTATTGGATATGGTTCGATCCATGATGAGTGATGCTGAGTTACCTCTTTCATTCTGGGGACTTGCGCTAGATACAGCGGCATACTTACTGAATCAGGTTCCGTCTAAATCCGTGCCTAAGACTCCATATGAAATATGGAGTGGTAAGAAACCATTTCTAGAACGGATTAAGATATGGGGTTGTCCGGCCTATGTAAAAGTACAAAAACCAGACAAGCTTGAGGCACGGTCAGTTTTATGTAAATTTGTGGGATATCCTAGAAATTCTCTGGGATATCTGTTCTACCACACTGAGGAACAGAAGGTGTTCGTTGCTCGCCGCGCCACCTTTTTAGAGTGGCAATTTCTTGCAAAAGAAATAAGTAGGAGCACGGTAGAACTGGATGAAATATCTGATCCACAAACTCAAACTGAGGATTTAGCAGAACCAGAAAATTCAGTGACCCCAAACGAACCTCAGCCACTCCGCAGATCTGGTAGGATTTCTCATCCGCCCGAGAGATACTACGGTTTTCTCATATACGGGGATCGAGAGGATTGCATCTTGGAAGAAGATGACCCTACCAGTTTCAGGCAGGCCATTATCAGTAGGGAATCTGATAAGTGGCAGGAAGCAATGCAATCCGAAATGGAGTCCATGTACGCCAATAAAGTGTGGACCTTGGATATTGCTCCACCTGGGGTAAAACCCGTTGGATGCAAATGGATCTACAAAAGGAAACTTGGTGTAGATGGACAGGTGGAAACCTATAAAGCTAGACACGTTGCAAAAGGTTTTCGTCAAAGACCTGGTTTGGACTATGATGAAACTTTTTCTCCGGTGGCTATGCTCATATCTATTCGGATCCTACTTGCCATTGCTGCCTTCCATGATTATGAAATCTGGAAGATGGATGTTAAAACGGCTTTCCTAAACGGTTGTTTGGAAGAGTGCGTTTACATGGATCAACCAGAAGGTTTCGTAGACAGTGGGAGCAGCGGAAAGGTGTGCAAGTTGCTTAAATCCATTTATGGATTAAAGCAGGCATCGCGGAGCTGGAACATCTGTTTTGATGAGGCAATCAAGGAATTTGATTTCATCAAGAACGAAGATGAACCCTGTGTTTATAAGAAGATTGTAGGACGAACTGTCGTATTCCTAGTCTTGTACGTGGACGACATTCTTTTGATAGGAAATGATGTTCCTATGCTACAATCGGTCAAGCTATTTTTGTCACAAAGGTTCTCCATGAAGGACCTGGGTGATGCCTCGTACATTCTGGGGATCAAGATCTATAGAGATAGATCCAAGAGACTATTGGGACTTTCGCAGTTACATAGAGACCGTACTAAAGAGATTTAGTATGGAGGGTTCCAAGCGCGGTAGCATACCCGCATTGCATGGAATTACCCTCTCCAAGAAGATGTCTCCTTAGACTGACGAGGAGAGGGTTCGCATGAGCACTATACCCTACGCTTCGGCGGTAGGATCTATAATGTATGCGATGCTATGTACAAGACCAGATGTAGCTTACGTGTTGAGCGCGGTAAGCCGGTATCAGTCAGACCCAGGGGAGGACCACTGGACAGCAGTGAAGAACATTCTCAAGTACCTGAGAAGGACTAAGGAGATGTTCCTGGTTTACGGTAATGGAGACCTCCGGGTCGAGTCCTTTACCGAATCAAGCTTCCAGAGTGACAAAGATGACAGCAAGTCTGTCTCGGGTTTTGTGTTTACCCTCAACGGAGGGGCGGTATGTTGGAGGAGTTCCAAGCAGGATACCGTCGCAGACTCGACGATGGAGGCTGAATACATTGCTGCAAGCGATGCCGCAAAAGAGGCGGTCTGGATAAAGAAGTTCATTAGTGAACTTCAGGTGGTTCCGTCCATTGTTGACCCAATACCTGTGTATTGCGATAACAATGGGACTATAGCTTTAGCGAAGGAACCAAGGTCCCATCAGAAATCCAGGCACATCTTAAGGCGGTATCACCTGATCAGGGAGATCATTGATCGACAGGAGATCGAGGTGCGGTGAGTGGACACAAAGGACAACACTGCGGACCCATTCACGAAGGCTTTACCCCAGACTCAGTTCGAGCGGCTGATCGAGATGATAGGTCTTCGATACGCCAGTACATGGCCTTAGTGCAAGTGGGAGATTGTTAGTGTATATGCCCTAGAGGCCATTACTGTATCATACTAGTATGTATATTACTTGATGGAAGTTTGGGATATTCACAGTTGTACAGACAATCTTGCTCAATATAGTAGTATGCTACTTGGTTTGTCTCTGCTTTAATGTGTACATGAGTGTTTATTTATTATATCACCTATACGCATTAGTAGAGCCCTTAGGATCTTTGCTTGATTACCGGCGTTGTGATGGCGATCACACTCGTGGGGGCTGGGTAATCTACAAGCACATCCTTATTCACGTCCCTAGTCGTGGGAGTACCGAGATAGGTCATAGATACTCCGGAGTAGACTAGCGTATGCGCTTCTCATCCCAGCACGGGAGACAGTCTGTCCCACAGCCGTCGGTACGTCGTACTTGAGATAGTATGCGGGTGCTCGTTGGGTTACGAGTACACTAGACAGGACTCGTCGGGAACTGATGGTTGGTATTATACCTATCGTCAATTATCCGTTCCCAGGTGACATGAGTACAGCTTAGTCCGCTGACTTGACACTGTCACTTCGCCTTGAGTGTGTTCCCACTGTTCTTTGATTACTACCCTACCACGGCTCTACTGAGTCGTGCAAACAGGTAGTAGTTGGGAGCAGTCCCGAAGCACTTGGAGGCAGTGACGGTTAGACAGGATTCGTCTCTCCCGGTATTGGGGGTTGACATCGCGCTGTGTCTAGGAGAGCCATTACACGAGTAGTCCCTGGCCAGGGCAAGCGAGATATACTGGTAGGTTTCCAGTGTTATCTCAGGGTGTATTGGGCTTCACTCCGACACGACTTGTACCGCTATTAGGGGACTGACGTTTACCGCCCCCTAGGCCCGCCATGCGATGTATCAGACGAACAGACCAGACTGTACGGAGATTGTCACATACAGACTCAGTAGGAGTTCGGATGGGTTTACCTCATCGGCCTTCTTATCGACATCTACCTGGGGACCGTTACGTACAGCTAGTGCCGCTAGCGGTCTGTGGTTAAACACACTGCCAGCGTAGTGTCGAGTCTTTAAAGTCCCACACAGAGAGTTTCCCTGCACTGAGCGAAACGTGTAGAGGCCGTATGGTTTTACGGCAGGGCTGCGATCACTTACGTACACTTGTGTGCGTATGATGTTCGGGCAGGCAGTACTAGTGGGCTTTGGTTTAAGCCAGATCCTAGTATTGCACGGATGGATTTGTTTTGTCTTCTGCGCATCCGCATTCTACGGAATACGGATGCAGGTGTATATGCACAGTTTTCCGGAGCCATGAAGGAGGAGGTGCCTCATTAGGGTTTTGGCAGTTGGTTCGGCCAAAACCGCTATGTGGCAGGCTCACTAGGGTTTTGACAGTTGATTCGGTCAAAACCATTTTGAGGCGGACTCATTAGGGTTTCGACAGTTCGTTTGGTCAAAACCATTATGAGCCGGGGACATTATTTACTAATCCTTTCATTGATAATTTTGTTATGGCTAATTACATTGACCATTTGACCATCTTGACTTTGTTGACCATTTGACCAAAGTTGACTTGGATCTTCTTAGAAGATCTAAAGTATTCTTTGGTTTTCTTTTTCTTTTGTTATGATAATGGTGATGTCATTTGTAGCCATCACCTTTATCTTGATGTGATTAGTAATCATAATGTTTTGTGCATTATTGCAACCATGGTTAGCTTTTCTCTTGGTTAAGCTTTTCATTTGCTTATTCTCATTCTCTCTCTTGAAAATGAGAAGCTCCATGGTTGCTAGAAAATCTCCTTCTTCTTCCTCCTCTTGATTTCTCCTTTGATCTCATGTGTTGAGAGAAAAAGGATTCTACTTGACAAACACATCCATACATCTTCTCTACACAACCTAGGGCTTCTAGATTAGCAATCTCCTTGCCCTAGTTACCTCGGCTTGAGGTGGAGCTCGGTGTACATCTCTCGGGTGGATCGTCTTCGACTCAAGGAGGCCGTGGAGGTGACCGAAGTCCGGATCAACCATTGAGCAAGCAATGAGAAGAACAACAAGAAGAGAAGAACATCAAAGAAGAACAACAACAAGAAGTGAAGGAGTTCAAGTTGAGGTATAACCACTTTGCCGAGTAGTTAACTCTTCTTTGCAAGTATGCTAGTTTAGTTTAGCAAAGATCCGGCTTTTACGGTCCATGTTACAAAGTTTAGAAAAATTTTGATTTACCGTTTCCGCAACCCCGAAAGTACCGGGAGAGGTAACGTGGACCTAACAGATTGCATCATGAGATGATGACCCAACTAGTTTCGAGCTGGCCATCAGGAGTGGGACTCTGTAAGAATGGCTGGATGCTTATCGATCTAAGATGGAATCTTTATACACCAACAAAGTATGGACTTTGGTTGCTTTATCTGAAGGGTTAAATCCCCATCAGGAGCAAGTATATCTAGAGAAGATTACTTGGTGTACATGGAAAAGTTGAGACTTTCAAAGCTATGCTTAAGTCCATCCAGATCCTACTTGCCACTGCTACATACCATGACTACGATATCTGGTGGTTGGGTGTCATGACTGCTTTTCTAAATGATGTTTTAGAAAATAGCGTCTATAAGTACACAGCCAGAGGGCTTCATAGATAGTGGGAGCAGCGGAAACGCGTGCAAGATGTTTTATGTGATAAAGCAGGCATCGCGGAGTTGGAACGTCTATTTTGATGTAGTTGTCAAAAAGGTTAACTTCATCAAAATGGTAGATGAACCTTGTATATACAAAAAGGTAGTAGAGAGTATGGTGGTGATCCTCGTGGAGTATGTGGATGACATACTCTTGATAGGGAAGGAGTTTCCTATGCTACGCTCGGTCAATCTCCACTTATCACAAGGATTCTCCATATAGGATCAAAGCGATACCTCCTAAATCCTGGGTTTTGGATCTATGAGATAGATCTAATTGGATGTTAGGATACTCACTAGTTGTAGTGAGATGGTATCAATCGATCCTGGGGAGAATTACTGGAAAGGTTCCAGGGTGATAAGGACGACTGAATGTCAGTCGCAGGCGTTGTCTTTACCCTCAGTGGAGGGACGGTATGTTGGAAGAGTTCCAAGCTAGATACCGTGACATACTAGACGATTAAAGGAAAGATACATCGTTACCAAGGATGCTACCAAAGAGGCAGTCCGGATATATATAAGTTCATGCGATGAACTTCGTTCCTACCATTGTGTGACAATGGAGTTGTGGCTTTAGCCAAGGAACTACCGTCCCTTCAGAAATCCAGATATAATTCTTAGGCAGTATCACCTGATCATGGAGATGGTTGATCTCCAGGGAGATCGAGGTTAGGAGAGTAGACACAGAGGACAACAGCGCGGATCCACCCACAAAGGCCATTTTCCCCAGTAGAGACTTTTATGGGATGGTTGAGTATGAGATACTTCAACCGCAGCTAATTGTTGGGTATGTGATACCACAACAAATGGCCCTAGTTCAAGTGGGAGATTGTTAGTTATAAGTATGCCCTAGAGGACATTACTGTACATACGATGTATATTGTAGTGGATGCCAGGACATATATAGGGAGGGCTTTCTTGCTCGACATGATAGTATGCTATCTAGTTGTACTTTATCTTAACATGTACTCTGATTGTCTCTATGTTACATGTTGATAAAGCCCTTAGGATATATAATCGACTACTGGGACTATGATGAGATCATACTAGTGGGGCCACGGTAGTCGACGAGTACATCCTATAACTGTTCCTAGTCGAGGGTGTATCGAGACAGGGCATCGATACACCAGAGTAGACTAGCGTATACGCATCTTGACCCATATGATGGGCGATGGGTGATCCCATATCCATCGATGTTTGACATCAAGGATTGTGTATGGGTGATCAGTAGAGACTGGGTACACTGGACGGACTCGCAGAGAACTCCCAGATGGTATTATACCTTACGTCAGATAGCAGTTCTCCGGTGACACTAGTACAGAGTAGTCTGTTGACCCGAGATCGTCATAGAGTCTTGTGTGATTCCCACTGTGCTTTGATTTCCATAATACCACGTCCAAGAGGGCGTGCAAAAAGGTGGCTCTTGGGTACAGTCCCGAATCATATGGAGGCAATGAGCGATAGAAGGGGATTCGTCTCTCCCGATATAGGGAGTTGATGTTGTGCTGTGTTCAATTGGCTATAACCGGAAATCCCTGGCCAGGGTTGCTGAGATTTACTGGTAAGGGTTATCAGTAGTTGCTCAAACTGTTATAGACCTCATATCGACACGACTTATCGAGCTACTGGGGTCTAACTTTTACCACCCCTAGGCGAGATATGCGACATATCAGACGACGAGACCGGACTGTACGGGAGTGTTACTGTTTGGATTCACAGGAGAATGTACAGGCTTTCTTGTTGATCTTCTGAGCGCTCAATACCTGGGTTGCTGTTACGTTTAGCTGACCGCTTGCAGCTTGTAGGTGTTTGATATGATCATCATCTACTGCCAGCGTATTGACGATTCTTTAGAGTCCTACACAGAGATTTCTTGGCTCAGGCAAAACGGAGTAGGAGCACATATGTGATATGTGCGGGACCGAGGATAATACGATATTAGATACCGTATTCTATTCTCGCGATATTTGATATCAGCCGGGTTATCGGATCAAGTGTTGATTCGATGAATCGGTACGGATAAATATTAGTCAGTTATATGCGATATAGCCGGATTGTCGGATCAAGTGTTAATTCGATAATTTAATGTATAATAATATATATGATATATTAAATTACATTAACTAATATTAGTTACTAAAAGATTCTTTTTCTCACTCGGGTAATACATTGATATATATGCGATATATGTTAATTGTATTATTTTATTTTGTTACGATAAATATTATATATATGATATATAATATTGTAACATGATATGATTATTAATGCAACAAGTTTAGTGGAGATTAAACATGGTTAGAGTTTGATTAGGGTTAAGCATTTCTAGATGTTTCTAGAAGGTTTTCTTTTTGTTTTGGAAAAGATATTTTTGCATGATCTTTCTTAACCCAACCACACCCCTTAACCCTAGTTCAATCTCTACAAAGGTTACTTGACCATGGTTGCATTATTCTTCATATTAATCCTTTCAATATTCATCACAAAAGAAATGGATCACTATTCTTTTTCTTCTTCCTCTTTTGCAAAGCTTTCTTGCTTTGATTTTGTGAAGAAAAATGAGTGAGAATAAGAAAACAAATGAGAGCAATAATCCTACTTCATCATCCTCATCTATCCTTGCCATTTAGATGAGGGTGTTCACTTCATATTATGAGTGTTAGCTTGTGTTAACGAAACTTCAAGGTAGATCATCTATGTTATCGAAGATCGGAAGCAAGACTGCATCTTTCTCTTCGTGGAGCCTCTCGAGAGTCCAGAACACGATGATCGCAGCGAAGGGACCTCAACACGGAGCTTATGAAGTGAAGGACCGGATCTACAAAGGTTGTAATGTCTCTCACTTAGTGTTAATGTGTTTAACATGCTTGTTTTCGTCTAATCTCTAGTTTAAAGATCCGGCTTCGGGTTGTTCGACACGGCTAAATTTTTATTCGGGCATGGTTGATGCCTCGTAAACCCTTGTGGCAGTGCCCAGCAACCCTACACATAAGACTCCATGACGATCTCGGGTCTACAGACTAACCTTTACCAGTGTCACCAAAGGACTGCTATCTGACGATAGGTATACTACCACATTGGAGTCCTCGGTGAGTCTTGTTCAGTATACCCAGTCTCCACTGAGCACCCGTATACCATCTCTGATGTCAAACACCATTGGATGTGGGATCATCCATCCCCCATCATATGGGTCAACAGGCGTATGCGCTAGTTTAATATGGAATATCGATGCCCTGTCTCGATATTCCCTCGACTAGGAACAATTGAAGGATGTACTTATGAACTACCCTGGCCCCACTAGTATCATCTGCATCATATTCCTGGTAGACAAGTACATATCCTAAGGGCTTTATCAATACGTGAGATAAAGGTAACCAGATAGCATACTATCATGTCGAGTAAGAAAGTCTTCTCTGCTTATAAATATCCAAGTATCCACTATAATATACATCATATGTACAATAATGGCCTCTAGGGCATATACATAACTAACACTAGAACCCCAATTCACAAACATAGAATCCCCGATATCGTATTTTGTGGAAATTGTGAAGGGAAATTGAAATATTCTATGACTAGGAGACCTGGAAAATTATTTAGCAAACACAGTGAGTAGTGCAGGCAGCCTAGATGATAACCCTAAGAACCGAGACCCAAACCCACTTCCTGGCCGCAATTAAATCCATTATGGCCACAATTTGTAGCCAAGTTTGGTGTTCTTGGTCTCGTGTTTGTTCTGTGGCTCTTATGTCAGTAAACTAGACCCCTCTTATGTGCAAAATTGACTAATTTCACCTAGGGTAAAATCTGGGAACATTTTCATGAGTTGCTGCCTTGTATTTCGTGGTGTTTATGAATTGATTTTTTGATATTCGTGTTTTTATCGATCGATTCACGTTTATACATCAATCTTTGAGTGTTGTTGGTTATTCTTGCATGCGTAGACATAGGTTTGAACCTATGTACGATTCGTGTGCCGTTTTGGTTTTCGTGCGTGAATTCTGTTTACGATGCTATATGTGTACATATGTAGGTACCCTCGAGTGGACATGAACGACAAGGATGAGCATGGAATCATCGACTTCGGCAAGCAAGGATCAAGGTGAGTAGATATATATCTACGGGAGAAGTCGGGTGGATGGCATATAACACCCCCACAGTTTCGTAGTGTAGTATACGAATACATATATAAATATTTATATAACGGTGTTTTGTGAGACTAAATGATTATCTAGATAGACTTTAAGAGTTAATGGATAAATTTTAGTGTAATTGATTGATAGTGTCGTTAGTTAGTTGTATTCGCAAACCCTAGAATAAGGTTTACACTCACACATACACACTCTCATGCATTTTACTTTCTTGTGAGTATATGGGGATATATATTCATATATATACATATATGTTGTGAGTATGTATATATATATGTATACGTATACATTGATAGTGAGGATAGTATATGGTACTTGGAGATGAGTCGATGAGATTGGGTATGGTGCCACGAGATCGGTGATATGATTTGGTTCGTATTATGAGATACGACATGATATTATAGTGGGTCTTTAGGCGATGTGTTTTCATAAACACGCACATATTGTAAGTGCACGGCGGCGCCCCGGCCGTCAATCGGACGGCCAAATGCGGAAGCGGTGATAAACTTTAATTTTGCGAACTTAGCAAACTGGCACCACTGCGGACAAAACACCCGCATCGGACCATTAAACTAGTTCTAGCTAACTACAAGATGGGAAGAGATATACCGAGTGATCCGAGTCCTCCGGTCTTCTCGTCGTCGTCCAGATCTCCTGCGGAAAGTTCGGTCGTCGCCTTCTCGCCGGAAGGGCACCACATCGCCTGCATCTTTTACGGGCTCCCACCTCAATACCGAGGCAACTCGGGCGCGAAGTTGGCTGGCCGACGCGTCCAAGATTTGCAGTAGAATGTGTAGTGTAGAGGCTATTTCTCATCTGGGGTTTTGTTGCCATTAGAAGATAATGGAGGAAACAAGATAAGAAAAATGGTGCTTGCATTTTTCCTAGCATGAAAAATGAGATCAAGAAAAATCCCACAAGCTCAAGATGAAACTCTCTCTTCTTCTTCTCTCAAGTGTGGCCAACATCTTCTTCTTAGAATGGTGGAGGAATGAAATATGAATCCATAACAAGAAGGGAGGTGAGTGTAGGAAAAGAGAAAGGGTGACCATATCCAAACATCATCATAACAAACTCACATCAAACTCTAATCACCTTTTAGTGATGTAAAGAGAATCAAATGATGGTTGAAAAGAAAAGATGCCATCATAATCAATACATTTGCAAGAAACTCCTCCACAATGTGTTATTTGCAAACTTGCAAATAACCCCCTCCATCGGAAAAGTCCGGCCGGGAAAGAACAAAGGAAAACCGGCCGGAACGGAATGCAAACTGGCAACTCCAGAAAACTGGTCCCGTAATAAATTACAGGAAATTCCCGATACTGTGCATGCACACCCGCATCTGTATTCCGACCGGATACAAATGCAATGAGACAAAATCTACACTGTACTATACTAGGATCCGGCTTAAACCAAAGCCAGCTAGTAATATCCGTTCGATCCTGATCCGTGCAATACCGCACGTATCCGATCGAACCTTGCCATATATCTATACGGCCTATAGTACTAATTGTCCGATCCTGATCCGTGCAATACCGCACGTATCTGATCGGACCCTTCCATATCTCCATACGGCCTCTACAGTGTTTCGCCCGAAAGCTTGAGTAACTGAAAGTGTGGTGGACTCTAAAGACTCGTCAATACAATGGCTGTGGATTTAACCACTAGCACGTCAGAGGTATAAGCCAATACGTGACGGGCCACTAGCTATTGATCAAAAGGGACGTCGATGAGCGAACTCATCCTGACACCCTACTGAGCCAGTCAGTGACAATATCCGTACAGTCCGGTCCGTTCGTCTATGAGCACCGCATGTCGGGCCTAGGGGGTTGGTAAAAGTCAGACCCCCAAAAGCGGTACAAGTCGTGTCGGAGTGTAGCCCAGAACTCCCTGAGATACTACTGGAATACCTACCAGTAAATCTCCTGCCTTGGCCAAGGACTTCGTTTAATGGCTCTCCTAGACACAGCGCGACCTCACCCCCAATACCGGGAGAGACGAACCCCAGAAGATCCGCTCACTGCCTCCATGTGGCTCGGGACTGTACCCAACTAAAACCTGTTTGTACGACTCCTTTGAGCCGTGGTAGGGTAGTAATCAAAGCACAGTGGGAACTCACACGAGACAAATGACGATCCCCAGGTCGATGAACTAACCTATACACATGTCACCTGGGAACTGCTATCTGACGTCAGGTATAAGACCAACTAGCATGTTCCCGGCGAGTCCTGTCCGGTGTAGTCATAACCCAATGAGCACCTGTATACATCTTAGGTGAACCAACTGACACCAGTGGCTTGTGAGACCGCCCACCGCCCCTCGTCGGGGTCTCGACTGTATACACTAGTCTACTCTGGAGAATCGATGCCCTGTCTCGAAACTCCCACGACTAGGGACCTTTTAAGGATGTGCTTATAGACTACCAGCTCCCACGTATATGATCGCCCTCATACTGCTGGCAGTCAAGCAAGAATCCTAGGGACTCTATCAACGTGCAATAGCGACCTGTCAGGTCACCTAAAGCAGTACACGATGATAAAGGTAAACCAGATAGCATATTATCATCTCGAGTAAGACTGTCCTACCAGGATAGGTCCTCCCTCAATCATTGTAATCACGTGCCTGTGATCCAATAATTGACTCTAAGGGCACTATCTCCAACAATCTCCCACTTGCACTCAAGGCTAATTACTGCGATGTCGTATACTCACAGCCTGTGTGATACCGAACACCCAACTCCTCTACTAGTCAGTCTCACAAAACTCGTTTGCGAAACTATTGCGTTTGAGGAATAGCCTCAGTGAGTGGATCCGCCTTGTTGTTTCTTTCTATGTCTCTCTATATCTCAAGTCCGCGGAGAAAGCCATCTCCCGAAATGAGCAATACCTGTCTTAGAATGTCTGGATGTCTGATGGGACATAGCTCATAAATGAACTCCAAATCCAAACTTCTTAGACTGTATCGTCAACTGAACTTAATCAGTATCCTGCGCCATGCCTCCCTCAGTATCTGCCTGGATCACCTGTCCAGAATATTGCCCCTCGTCAGAGGGAAAACTATAACTCTGACAATCACCCTGTCGTCCAGGTCACCTTGGAAGCCTGGAATGATAACTGCCTCCCGAATGAGGCTGTCGTTATCATATCATTAGAACATCAACTTATGTTCTAAAACTGCTTCCGACCGTTCCTCGAGGATTGGATCAATATCAACTTATTGCATCTAGTGCAAGAACAACATCTGGTGTGGTACTTGACATCTCATGATTGACACAATTGCCTAAGCAAGTGATCTGCCAATCATGCACATCCCTCTCTACTTTAGTCTATAAGTCACCTTTAGAGAGGTGACTCCATTACCTGCAGGTACACTACCATGCCAGGAGTCGTCCATTCTAAATACTCTTAGAATGCTGTCTAAGTACCCAGATTGGGAAACCACCCAAATCCAGATCTAAAACCATAGATCTAGTAACCAGTATGTCTGATATAATGTCCAAGTCCCATGTGGAGAAACCACTGTGTGACGACCAAAGTATAACCGATCGTAGTATAGGAATATCACTTCCTACTTTGTGTTTGTCATCCAAAACCCGGATATCACACCCTACTACCTTCCCAACAGATCCATCCCCTATTCTGAAGACGTCAAACCTATGACTGTCACATCAGAAAATAGATGATCTATCTCCGCTATATCTTCTTTAGTCTATAAATAGACATAAGCCTGATGTCCACCAATGCTTCCGCTGCTCCCACTGACTACGACAACCCTCTGGCAGAGTCATATAGACGTGCACTTCTAAAGCTAGTTTAGAACGACGCTATACTCATCCTCCCACCGGGTCTCGCAGCCTGGAACAACAACAATGGCAAGTGTGGGTAAACAAGAACTTCCCTGTCACCGTCCTTGAGGCTACCGGAGTACCTCTCGGGTGCCTGAAGTTTCCCACCTTATCTGCGGAGTGGCCAATGGAATGTCAAATCAGATTGAATCTTTAGGTTCCTTATCAAATCTTCAGTAATCGTTTGCGGTTCTGGAATCACTTCCAGTTCTACCATACTCCCACTACTGTTTTTGAAAAAATCCATTTTTAATAAAACTGTGGCGAGTCTAGAACAATATTTCTAATGATCTTCCAGATGGTAGAAAGTCAACCCTCGTCATAACCTCGGTCAACCCACAAACAACCATTACAGAAACGTGCCTTGAGTTGTCCAGTGTCTGGTTTTAATCATAAGCCGGACAACTTCCCGTACCTTAACAACGTTAAGATATGAACTGTTCTACATCCAATATAGAACCAGAGGCGATGATTTAATTTAACCAGATTCAAATCATGCAGCTGTCTCCAGTGCATTTCAACTAAATGGAGAGAGGCCGATCAGCGTTACTCTACTTAGGAATGCTTCCAATTATGAGTAACCTGAAAGAGAATCAATTTCTCTTTATCATTACTATCAACTGAATACCATACACAAGTATCTACATCTTCAATCACTTTGAAGAATCCCGATACTTGCTACACCTGGTTCTCTACTCTATTCAAATACCTATAACTCCTCAAAACTTAGACCCTGTGTTTCTACGAAACACATGTCTAAGAACTAGAGAAGTTAAAAGTAAACAGAATATAGTATGAGGACCAACCCCTCTGTCCTAATGGACACTGGACAACATACAATACTCTGTATAAGTCCGCTTAGTCTAACAACTCTTTCACTGTGTGTCGTAGGTTGAAAACTGTACTTATGGTTAAGAAAAATTACACTGCTGTTTGATGCTCCTTACCTAACCATCCACTGATATAGGTAAACGTCATCGACATAATATCAAAAGGTATATCTCACTCTATGAAAATAGACGTACAGATATATCAATTTGAAATTGGTGAACAACAGCGGATATTCAAAACCAAATATTTGCCGACCGGCAAACAGCCCAGGTGATCTCCTCAAATATCACCGATTACAACGAATCCCGATATAATGCGGATGATCACCCTATTCCCTATAACTTACTCCCACTCATCATCTGTAAAACCATACAGATGTGAGAATCAAACCCGGTAAATACATACCCTGGAGCAAGTGTCTAATCGGGAAATCAGTTTTCTTTTAACAGTACACAGTTGAACTGAAACATTGAAATGTTTCGATGGGGTATCCTGGTATTCCTAGTAATGCCTCTACCATTATCCAGATTCACAACTATAACCGTATAATTCTTTGCCACCTCTCCAAATCCCTTTATATGTCTTTAGTCATTACCTTCTGCACACCCCTTAGGCCAAATGGTTTTCTTCCTTCCCTACCGTTCGGCACCAGCCTATGGTTTGGAAGAAGACTATCCAATAAGCATAATGGGTGTACTGTCCTAATCCTAGGAACACTCGCAATGCGAGAGAAGGTGAAGATAAAAGACAACCGAATAATCCTTATTCCTATTTCTCCTGGACCAGAATCCATCCCCGAACTGGAACAAGTTCCTTTCGAGTTCGTATATAACCATACGATGGAGTATCCAATAAACTGTGGATCTTCGTAGTGATACGGAGTGTCCTGCAGAAATACAAAGGTGATTTAGGATTGGCGAAGAAATACTTGGTTTGGTCGTGAATATCAGTCGCAATTTACTTTGCCCTCTTACTAATCCCTTGCTTTGTCTTAACTTAATACCTTCTGCACACCATCGTTATGCTAATTGGTTTTCTTCATTCCCCACTGTTCGGCACCAGCCTAAGGTTTGGAAGAAGACTATCCAATTTACGTAATAGGTGTACTATCTCCTAAACCAAGGAGCACTCACAATCTGAGAGAAGGTAAAAGGAAAAGACAACTGAATAATTCTATCCGTTTTCTCTAGAACCGGAAACCATCCTCGAATTCCTTCGAGTTCGTATCTAACCATACGATGGTTTTGTCTAATGGAAGTGGACGTTCGCAGTAATACGGGGTGTCCTGGAGAAAAGGGTAAAAGTAGGAGTGGCAATGAGGTCTGCAATTCTGACAATCCAAAAGCCAGTGTTAAGAAGGTTCAGTCAACTTGGTCACTGAGTCATAGTCTTAGGGTCGGGTCAATGGTCGCTGCCAGAGAGAGAGAGAAAAGAAACACTCAGCGTGCACTCTAACCTAGATCGGAATGGTTACCAATTTATCTAATCTGGAAACCTCCCACTGTACCTCAAATTCTCCTCCAAACCTGAAAGAAGAATTAGTCGAGGTCACCCGAGGAGTAAACTAACTCATCAGTGGGAATCGGGATTCAACTATCATCGCATGATAACGTGACGGAATCCGCTCACGCTATCACACTCCAGAACGTATGCGCATATCTGGCAAGTTTCAGTTCTTTTGAAACTCCCGATGTGATTTTTTTGCCCCATGCTCTTATGACCTTGACGAAGGCCAACAAATCATAAGTCACATGTCAAGTTCTACCCGTCATTCTCCAGGTTGATTTGAACCTACCCGCACAAGCCCTTGACGAAGTCCAACAAGGCTATATGACTGTCCCAAACCAACGCATCTATCTATGCTGCAGAAAGGCAACAAGCAGCTACCATACACTATGCCTTGACGAAGGCCAACAAACATAGCATGAATACTACGTGCTACCCGTCTGAAACGACGGAGGGCTACGAATGGTTTCTGGCGAAAACCTTTAACGTAATGAACTTGATATCGTTGAAGGAACGGATAGCTTTTTAGAAAATATAGTAACGAAAACCTTTGCTAAAGAGGTCACTCCCGGTGAAGGGATCTCGGCTCTTTCCCCGTAGAATGGGGTGCAGGATATTCCAAATGAATACCACGGCGCAAAGCAAAAGTAATCGGCTATAGTGAAGTTAATGCCCTGACGCAAACTTCTGTCTAAGGGGTCACTCCCGGTGAAGGGATCTCGGCCCTTGCCTCGTCGACTGAGGAGCAGGATATTCCAAATGAATACCACGGTGCAAAATAAAAGTGAACGTCCTTGCAATAACAGCTTTTTGAAAAGTGTTCCAACAACATCAGAATAGGTTTGTTTTAACTTGCATTGATCCGAATCAACGCAGTCCCATCAATTGATCACACCACAAAGAACGAAAATATACTGATGTACGTATATGCCATCCGCATTCGCCACTGGGTCCCGTCATTACCCGTTAGGTTAGCTAACTAACGACAGAGCGGGGACTGGACTAGCGCGGATGTAAAACATATACAACATCTACTAATATATATACCAATATATTATATTCACTCAAGGCGTGATAAAAAAGCAACATCACAGAAATGTACAGCATCACAGAACAATACAGATATCTGGGATCCCCGGGTTTCACAGAGCCACTACTGAAAACCGACGTTCCCTTGGTCGTGTGGATAGCCTGTGCAATGAAATCCTAGACCCCTACGGGCGCGGCAAGCTACCCGCCAAAACCTGAAGTGAGGCAGCCCTCTTCAGCACCGTGAATGGACCACCCAGCACTTCACGGAATCCGGTAACTTGGGCACCCCTCCTGGATCAACCTGTACCCCCTACGAGTGCGGCGAATAGCCCGCCAATTCTAGAGTGAAGCCCCCTCCGTCCCAATGCCATGAGATGCGGGCTTTTTGCCATCCAGAACCCGGCTATCCGTGCACCCCACCGCGGGCCAATCCTAGTACAGAAAGTAAAATATACATACAACGGGTACATCGACCGCAACCAGGTCGTGCCCCAAAAGAATAATACAAACAGGCAGTGACGGCAGTCCACATGTTGGACGCTCGCCTCGCAATATCAAATGTACATAATACAACAACACTGTACTAGCATTGCATCCAGGCTATCCCCCACGACCGATCCGCAACATCACAGCAAAAACACAGAACATCAACGTGGAAGTCACGTTCGCAAATCCGTCTAACCGGGCTATAGCAGTTAGACCGGATTTACCGATCGAGTGACATTCACGGTCGCAGATATAATGTAAATACTGTGAAATAATGTGTTTAAAATATCCGATCGATCAAAAATTAACAAGTGGGCCCCCAAGCAATACTGTAGCACTCACAGAAATTCTGGGCCCAATTTTAATATTCCAAAACCCCTATTTTCAGCCCACAAGCCCACTGCAAAAAAACGATGATTGAACCCACATTCCTGCGGCGGAACCGCGGCCAAAGAGGGGTTATGGCCGCGGTTCCGCGGTCGTACGGAGGGATCGTGTCATCAAATTTTTCCAGTGTTCTTAGAACTCCCTGCACATCATTCAGAGACAACGTGAAAAAATTTTGGACTCCAAAAAATTTCGACAGAAACTGATAGTGCTTGAAAACGCGGTTTCGGGATTTTGTTCGATCGGAAACGTAAAACACATTAAACCAAGCTAGACTATGTTAATGGCGAGGCTCTGATACCACTGTAAGTGCACGGCGGCGCCCCGGCCGTCAATCCGACGGCCAAATGCGGAAGCGGTGATAAACTTTAATTTTGCGAACTTAGCAAACCGGCACCACCGCGCACAAAACACCCGGATCGGACCATTAAACTAGTTCTAGCTAACTACAAGATGGGAAGAGATATACCGAGTGATCCGAGTCCTCCGGTCTTCTCGTCGTCGTCCCGATCTCCTGCGGAAAGTTCGATCGTCGCCTCCTCGCCGGAAGGGCACCACATCGCCTGCATCTTTTACGGGCTCCCACCTCAATACCGAGGCAACTCGGGCACGAAGTTGGCTGGCCGACGCGTCCAAGATTTGCTGTAGAATGTGTAGTGTAGTGGCTATGTCTCATTTGGGGTTTTGTTGCCATTTGATGATAATGGAGGAAACAAGATAAGAAAAATGGTGCTTGCATTTTTCCTAGCATGAAAAATGAGATCAAGAAAAATCCCACAAGCTCAAGATGAAACTCTCTCTTCTTGTTCTCTCAAGTGTGGCCAACATCTTCTTCTTAGAATGGTGGAGGAATGAAATATGAATCCATAACAAGAAGGGAGGTGAGTGTAGGAAAAGAGAAAGGATGACCATATCCAAACATCATCATAACAAACTCACATCAAACTCTAATCACCTTTTAGTGATGTAAAGAGAATCAAATGATGGTTGAAAAGAAAAGATGCCATCATAATCAATACATTTGCAAGAAACCCCTCCACAATGTATTATTTTCAAACTTGCAAATAACCCCCTCCATCGGAAAAGTCCGGCCGGGAAAGAGCAAAGGAAAACCGGCCGGAACGGAATGCAAACTGGCAACTCCAGAAAACTGGTCCGGTAATAAATTACAGGAAATCCCCGATACTGTGCATACACACCCGCATCTGTATTCCGACCGGATATAAATGCAATGAGACAAAATCTACACTGTACTATACAAGGATCCGGCTTAAACCAAAGCCAGCTAGTAATATCCGTTCGATCCTGATCCGTGCAATACCGCACGTATCCGATCGAACCTTGCCATATATCTATACGGCCTCTAGTACTAACTGTCCGATCCTGATCCGTGCAATACCGCACGTATCTGATCGAACCCTGCCATATCTCCATACGGTCTCTACAGCGTTTTGCCCGAAAGCTTGAGTAACTGAAAGTGTGGTGGACTCTAAAGACTCGTCAATACAATGGCTGTGGATTTAACCACTAGCACGTCAGAGGTATAAGCCAATACGTGACAGGCCACCAGCTATTGACCAAAAGGGACGTCGATGAGCGAATTCATCCTGACAACCTACTGAGCCAGTCAGTGACAATATCCGTACAGTCCGGTCCGTTCGTCTATGAGCACCGCATGTCGGGCCTAGGGGGTTGGTAAAAGTCAGACCCCCAAAAGCGGTACAAGTCGTGTCGGAGTGTATCCCAGAACACCTTGAGATACTACTGGAATACCTACCAGTAAATCTCCTGCCTTGGCCAAGGACTTCGTGTAATGGCTCTCCTAGACACAGCGCGACCTCACCCCCAATACCGGGAGAGACGAACCCCTGAAGATCCGCTCACTGCCTCCATGTGGCTCGGGACTGTACCCAACTAAAACCTGTTTGCACGACTCCTTTGAGCCGTGGTAGGGTAGTAACAGTGGGAACTCACACGAGACAAATGACGATCCCCAGGTAGATGAACTAACCTGTACACATGTCACCTGGGAACTGCTATCTGACGTCAGGTATAAGACCAACTAGCATGTTCCCGGCGAGTCCTGTCCGGTGTACTCATAACCCAATGAGCAACTGTATACATCTTAGGTGAACCAACTGACACCAGTGGCTTGTGAGACCGGCCACCGCCCCTCGTCGGGGTCTCGACTGTATACACTAGTCTACTCTGGAGAATCGATGCCCTGCCTCGAAACTCCCACGACTAGGGACCTTTTAAGGATGTGCTTATAGACTACCAGCTCCCACGTATATGATCGCCCTCATACTGCTGGCAGTCAAGCAAGAATCCTATGGGCTCTATCAACGTGCAATAGCGACCTGTCAGGTCACCTAAAGCAGTACACGATGATAAAGGTTAACCAGATATCATACTATCATCTCGAGTAAGACTGTCCTACCGGGATATGTCCTCCCTCAATCATTGCAATCACGTGCCTGTGATCCAATAATTGACTCTGAGGGCACTATCTCCAACACATATATGTAGATGGTATCAGTATGTACTAGACTTTAGATCAGTACCACCAATACAGGATATAATGATAAGGATACCAGATGAAAAATGAGATGATGTGATATTTGACCCGTACCCAGATTTGGCATGCCATACGATGGATTTACCGTACGTGATATAATTATGTAGGTTGATTCGCACTCTTGACTCGAGGATGTCATATGATATATTGTACCATGCGTGATACTATTGAGGCGGGATCACCGACTACTAGATATGGATATCGACTCAGACTTAGGTGATTTTCTTTACCCCTTTCGACTAGTCTGTTAGTTTAGTCCTGTAGTTGTAGATGTTTGACTAGACTCGAGTCATACCTATTTCAAACTAACGAATCGTGAGTATTTTAAAGACAGGCCAAGGGATGCTACGGATATTTCGAAGGACGTACCTTTTAAAAAAAAAGACCGTAGCCCCTATTTTCTAAACACCACGATTCGTATTATTTCAAATGTCAAAACTGTATGAATCATATGTAAATGTATATTCATTTATGTTGCGTTATTATTCATGTTTCGCATATTCTTGCTGTTCGCATCACATTGTATGTTTATTTGTGTTTTTCATTTGTTATTTTTAAAATCATGCTGTCAGGACACCAACACCATTACCGATGATGCGTATGCTCCACGTATACCTGCTTGCCGGCTCACACACACATCGTCTGTAATTGCTATGTCACGTACACGTTAGAGAATATGATTTCATTCACATAGCTTGTTAGCTGTAGTTCCAATATGTTATTGCTTATATATGCTAGTTTAATTATTGCATTCCTTGCTTGATATCCGATGCATTCATTTATTTATCGTCATGCAATATTATGGAACTTATTACCAGTATTTTATTGTTTATTTACCCTTAAGATTGGGATTTCGGATTTCCATGAGATTTCTGGATTTGGAGAAGCCGCGAAGATTTTATAAACTCATTATCTTTTTAAAAGATAGGAAATTGCGGTTTTCTCATGATATGATTTGAGATATGTCCACCATGAGTTTTCTCGGCCCTTGAGCGATATCATACACCCGATTCGAGAAAGAGGAGGAACCGTCTGTGGGTGCATGGTGGACTCGGTGCGGTACCCCGGGGCAAGATGGTCGCAGATGATGGCGTTGAGCCTGGCAGGGGAGCACTACCGATCGGTGATTTAATTGTCACTCGACGGATATCCGGAGGATACCTATCGGAGTATAGGCCAGTCGGGATTGCTGGAGCATGAGATTTTAAGATTTGATGATATGGACCAGTCCGGATAGCTGGAGCCCTAGATATTGAGATTCGAGGATACAGGCCAGTCCGGATTGCCGGAGCTTGAGATATTGAGATATTGGATATATGTTTTATGTCGATGCTTGACACTGATTCTATGTTTATTTCATTGATATTACCTCGATTTGTATATATACAGAAATCTCATTATATAAAGAAAATAGTTTTCTCATTTAGATGTATTCTGTTTTCGTCCATTCATACATCATATATATGATATGTTGCTACCTGATACACTGACACGAGCACTTGGTATTACACTTATGTATAGATGTTTACCCTTGCCATTATATTATGCTTCAAGCTATATTATTTGAGGATATGCTTATTATCGTATGACCTAGGATTGAGTAATACATGCGATCACGAGTTGGCAACTCACCACCGTTTTGCCACAGTTTCTTGCAGGTTATGTCGTACAGGTTTTTCTTGGCGGCTTTGTTGGCACACCGCTTCTTTCCGGGTGATTGCTTTGGTAGGTGGGTTCACTCGCATCGTGACCACCATTGTACCTTATTTTATTCAGTTGTATCTAGAAAACTCTATCAACCAGACTTGTATATTTATAGACTTAGAAGACCAGTGTATATTCTTTTGACCTTAGAGGCGTGCGTTGTATTATTATAGTTTTCTTGATGTTTTTGAGTTTCCTTTTGAGTTTTGATCCTCACCCTTCGGCGTTGTATATTAGATTGCTTGCGTGGTTGTGACCGCCAATTGGCGAAGAGCTAGCTCCCGCATGGGGATGCCTTTATATATTATTTGTGTTGTACCCTTTTAGGGCCAGTATTTACAAAGGAAACTCGGCCGAAATTTTCAGAAAAGACTTGAGATTTAAAAAATGCATATTTCGTCTTATGTTATTAAAACCACTTGTTTTAAAAAAAGTTTTCTCCACTTATATTTCAAATGGTTTAGATTTCTGGGATTTTTGGCTTACTTGAATTAGATGGGGTCTTATAGACTTCATATGATTCAAGTGCCAGTCACTTGCCATTTCGGGTCATGACACTTACCCTTTCGATTAGTCTGTTAGTTTAGTCCTGTAGTTCACTTAGTAGATGTTAGACTGGGCTCGAGTCATACCTATTTCTAAAACAAACGAATCGTGAGTGTTTCAAAGACAGGCCAAGGGAAACTGCGGATATTTCAAAGGACGTACCTCTTCTTAAAAACACCGTAGCCCCTATTTTCTAAACACAACGATTCGTGTTATTTCAAATGCTAAAACTGTATGACTCATTTATATTGTGTACATTCATTATTGTTGCATTTACTATTCATTTGCCATATATTCCTGCTATTCGCATCGCATCGCGTGCTTAAATGTGTTTTTATTGTTATATTGAACCCATGTATCAGGATACCAGCACCATTACCGATGATGCGTATATCTACGAACACTTGCTTGCCGGCTCACACACATCATCATCGGTAATTGCCATGTCACGTACACTTTAGAAAATATTAATTCATTGATATCGCTTGCTAGCTGATAGTTCCGATATATCATTACTGTGCAAGATTAGATATTGCATTTATTACTGTGATATTCCATGCATATATATATATATATATATTCATTTGCCATGCGATATTATGGGCCAGTCAGGATTGCCGGAGCCCGGCATTCATTGTTATTGACTTGTCATTTTGAGATTTCGGATTTTCCATGAGATTTCTGGATTTGGAGAAACCGCATATTTTATAAACTCATTTATCACTTTCAAAAGATAAAAAGTGAGGTTTTCTCGGCTCTTGAGCAATATCATACACCCGATTCGAGGAGGAGGAGGAACCTTCTGTGGGTGCATGGTGGACCCGGTGCGGTACCCCAGGGCAAGATGGTCACAGATGATGGCGTTGAGCCAGGCAGGGGAGCACTACCGACCGGTTATTTTTGACGCAGCGGATATCCGGACGATACCGACGTAGTCGTGAGATTTAATGATTTGGGCCAGTCCGGATTTCCCGGAGTCCAGGGGCCAGTCCGGATAGACGGAGCCTGAGATATTGAGACTTTGAGGTATTGAGATTATATAATATGGGCCAGTCCGGATAGCCGGAACCTGAAATATTGGATATTTGGATTTATGATTTGTGTCGATGCTTGACACGGATTTTATGTTGATTTCATTGATGATACCTCGATTTATATATATACAGAAATCTCACTAAATTAAGAAAACCGTTTTCTCATTCATGATGTATTCTGTTCATTTGTAATGCATTCATACATCATATATATGATATGTTGCTATCTGAGGCACTGACACGAGCACGTGGTATTACACTTATGTGTAGATGGTTCAGGATATTATATTGAGGATATATTATTATCGTATGACTTAGGAGTGAGTCGTACATGCGATTTCTGCTCGGTGATGTTTTCTACTCATGAGTAGGCAACGCACCCCCATTGTGCCACAGTTTCTTGCAGGTTTGCCGTTCAGGTTTCTTGGCGGCTTTCCTGGCACACTCCTTCTTCCGGGTGATTGCTTTGGTAGGTGGACTTACTTGCATCGTGACCACCATTGTATTTATTTATATTCAGTTGTATCTAGTAAACTCCATGAACCATACTTGTATATTTATTAAACTTAGAAGACAAGTTGTATATTCTTTCGACCTTACAGTCGCGCTTGTATTATTATGGTTTTCTTGATATTATCGGTTTGCTTTTGAGTTTCGATCCTCGCCCTTCGGCGTTGTATTTTATATTACTTGCGTGGTTGTGACCGCCAATTGGCGAAGAGCTAGCTCCCGCTTAGGGATGCCTTTATTCATATTATACATGTTGTAGCGTCTTGAAAAGTCGTTTTGGTGTTTTCTTGAAATTCGGTGAAAATTCGGTATTTTTCCGAAAACCGTCTTTCTCGATATTTTGCAGTTTAGGGCTAATTATACCTAAAATGGATAGGTAATTGCTTGTTTTTAGTAGCTAATGAGTTATTTATGAAATTTTGGTCATTTAAATTTTTTTTCCTATTTTTCATTTTTTTAATATTATTTTAAGCCGGTAAGAAAATACATTAAATAAGCGATAAATACAAATTTTTCCGGGCTAATTTTAATCTCTAAAATTATGATAATTATAATCTAGTGATAACATGAATTTTTAGTAATTTATTTTGATTTTTAACAAATTTTTATGATTTGAAACGAATTTATTGAATTTTGGGCTAAAACTTGCAATTTTTGAGTTGTAGGGGGCCTTTTTGCATAAAATTTCTTTTGTAAAACCCCTCTCTCTTTTTCCTCATCCCTAGGACAGCCCCACCTTGTGTGAGACCAGAAATTTCTGGCCTCATTTTCTTTGGTTGCTTTCTTGAGTTGTTTTGATGGTTTATGGTTTTATTTTAATTATAATTGATAAAGTATGATACATTTGACTTTGGAACTTGACCCATGACTTTCCCCACTTGCCCACACCCTCCCCCATTCCTCCTCTGGCCGAAATTCCTGCACACCCTCTTCCTCCTCTCTTTTCTTTTCATTTTCCTTCATTTCTTCAAGAAAATACAACAAAATCCATGATTTAATTCAAAAATCCAAACAAAATCCTTATGCTATCATTATCCTTAGCCATTCTTGCTTGGATCTTGGTGTTTGAGGCCATCAATTGAAGCAAAATCCATTCTTGCTAGATCCCAAATTGAGGTATAATCCCTTGCTAATAGAATTCTTTTGTTTAAGTTTCTTATGTTGTATGGTTTAGTGTTAATTTAGTGTAGTTTAATCTAGTTTTCTTAGGTTTTTGCTTGAAAAATCTAACTAGGGTTTGAAAGCCATAATACTTAATTAAGTTGTTTATAGTTAAGTTAGTTGTTAATGAACTAATCTATATAGTTACCTTGTTGATATAGTTTTCAATTTTGCTAAATTAGTTAACTTTAGAAGGGTGAAATTGTTGTTTTGAAATTTTCAAGAGAGGGTTTATGTTTAGTAGTGGTTTGTGAAACATGATTAGTGAGTGGATTAAGTTTTAGAAAACATTATTTAATTGATTAAACCTAATTTGCTATCTAGTGTTTTGCTAACCTTAATCTAAGTGGTTAACTTGCTTATTAGGCTAAAATCTAGTGTTAAATTAAGGTTTTTCATATATATTTTGGTTTATGTTTGCTAATTACAAAAATCAAGAGATGGTTTTGTTTATGGAAATTAGGTTTTTTAAGCATAGTTGATGGTTTAAAATTAGTGTATTGGCTAGCGATTTGGTTAGTTTGGATGTTGGTGTTGGGTGGTGTTGACTTTGTCGCTAAATTGTCGATGTTTGCATCAAATTGGAATGCAAATGCTTACTAGATTTTTATAAAAGTTATGTGATGATTTATTTTTGATATCTTGATGATTGTATTGGCTTGTCCTACGACTTTTAGGATGCGTGAGTGCGGATTTTTGGGTAGTCGGGTTTTAGTTTTGCCGGGCGACCAAATCGGCGTTTTTCGGCAGTTTTTGCGATTTTCGCGTGTGTCCGCGCACTTTGTGCACGTTGTACCTAGCTAGCGAACGTTAGTAGTTTCGTTGAGGTTTTGCGTCGTTCTTGAATGTGTAACCTTATATTTGGTACTGATGTAAATTCCAGGTTCGGTCGCGGAAACGTCAGACGCGGCGCGAAAGGGAAAGGCGATGATTGGACACAGCTAGCCAGGGATCCCGGTGAGTAGATTTAACATCTACGGGGGACGATCGTTTGGATGGCGCAAGTCGCCCGATAGATTTAGTAAAATGGAAAATAGTAAATTGGATAATCACTTGTGACATTAGAATAATAATACTGGCATGATAATTGCTGCAATTAGATCAATATGTTATATCCATATACGCAAACTCAATTGTAGGACACATGCACCATTACCAGGTTTTTATATGCAGCACGAGCACTATTCATGTTTACACACACACCCTGGTAATTGCCATGCCACCACACTAGATAACCTTTAATTTAAACCTTTTACTAATTGATACTTAAATTGTGCTATTTCCTTAAAATGAAACCGTAGGATTTCTATTCATGTGCATGTACTTCATCATATTCATTGTTCATGCTTAATACATTAATCACACATCGCAACTTGATTATTGATATCATACGCATTCATGATCATTGATATATGCACTTATGAGGATTTCTTGAGATTTTATGATATTGCTGGATTTCGGGGGAAAGCCGCAAAATTTCCAAACTTATGATATTTTTAAAACATGTAAATGGCGGTTTTCTAGTGGTGTAAGTGTCGTCCACCATGAGTTTGCTGTAGTTTTTGGAGACCCGTTTCGAGGAGTTGGATGAACCGTTTCGGGTACATGGTGGGCCCGGTAGGGTACCCCGGGGCAAGAAGCTCGTGGTGTTGACGATGAGCCTGGCAGGGGACGGATTACCTACCGGTGACTTCATTGGGCACGGCGGATATCCAGAGGATACCGACCGGGGCCGCGAGAGGATGAGATATTGATATTGAGATGGGTCAGCCGGATGGCTGAGGCCAGAGACACTATGACCTGGATTTATGAGATTTGAGACAGCTTTTGGGTGTCGTTGCTGGACACCGATTTCCGTCGATTCATTGACATTATGCTGGCATTCTAAAAGAGTTTCAAAAACAAAAGAAGATAAAATATTTCTTATATATACCTATTGAGACCCCAGATTTCCATGTTGCATACATATTAGCACACTGATGTTGTATACACACCTGCTAGTGCATCCAGTCATACCTGTATTTTAGATGCTAGGATGCTTGTGTGCATGCATACGATAGCCTTTGTAGATGTTATTTATTACTCACGAGTTGGCAACCCACCCCCGTTGTGCCACAGTCTTTTGCAGGTCCGCTCCGTCAGTTCAGTAGCGGCGGGCGCACTTGTCTTTTGCCTGAGCTCGAGATTTGCTCATAGGTGGGTTATGTTACTTTTTTTGTACCACCTTGTATATTCTTGTATCTAGTGTACTCCATCTACTGTTTCTACCAGATTATTGTATATTTGACCTAGAGATGAGACTGTGAGGTTTGTGGATTTTATGCTGTATTTTGGGGTCGAGCTCACTTGAGCCGACATGTTATTTTTTCATGCTTCCTTATGATTATTATGCTTGTTGCCATTTACATTGCGTGGGATTTGTGACCGCCTTATGGCGAAGAGCTAGCTCCCGCTTGGGGATGCCCTATTTTGTTGGATTCATGTATATATTTTGTTGTACCCATTTTTGGGGGCCAGTATTTACAAAGGAGACTCTGCCGAAATTTTCGGGAAAAATTGGTATTGTTTTTAAAAAGGGTTTTACATGACTTATTTGATAAACTTGCTTTCAAATGTTTGGGTTTTCTTCACTCTTTTGCTTAATTGGTTTTGTTTTCTGGGCTTTGGCTTACTTATTTTACGGACGCCTTTAGACGTTTCGTAAACTTAAGTGCCAGTCACGTTCCGTACCCTGCGGGTCGTGACAAAGTTGGTATCAGAGCGATAGGTTTTACCTTTGTGAGTGTAGGATGACCCTTGGTAGATGGAGTAAGTGACTTAAGCAGGGTAACGTAGCGTGCGTATGTCCGCGGCATACTTAAGATACGATACTCCGCCTAAGTGACTTTAGGATACTTGCTTGGAAATTTCCTTCTTCAATTCCGTGTATCCTATGATTCTATTGCACTGTCCTTACTATCCGTTTTCCTGTAACAGCCACTATGCCGCCGAAGGCTACGAGGGCACAGAGGGCTGCCGCCAGAGACGAGATTCGAGCTGGCTCGTCCGAGACTAGGACTGAGCAGGGTGGTATGCCTACGCCGCAGGGACAGACCGATCCACCTTCCCCAGGCCGTATGGATAGGCTCGAGACCGGTATGGAGGAGTTGCGACAGATGATGGGAGGCATGCAGGAGCTGCGTCAGATGGTAGGATCCCTAGTTGCAGCCAGTCGTACACCGAGGCCGGATGACGTACCTACTACGTCACAGACGACCATGATACCTGCTCCTACTACTACCACCGTGGCCATTCCGGTTTCACTACAGGATTTCATGAGACTGAGACCTCCAGTATTCACCGGCACCGAGGCAGCGGAGGACCCACAGACGTTCCTTGACAGTTTAGCAAGGATCTGCCGTTCGCTGAGATGTTCGGATGATCGATGGGTAGAGCTTGCGAGTTTCCGACTAGAGGGTCTCGCGCAGACATGGTGGGAGTCAGTCTTGAGAGGTCGAGCTGCAGGTCTACCGCCTATGACTTGGGCCGAGTTTACAGCGGTCTTTCTAGCCCGTTTCCTTCCAGAGAGCGTTCGTGACGCCAGAGCTCGCAGCTTCGAGGCCTTAGTCAAGACACCTGGGATGACGGTGTCTGAGTATGACATCCAGTTTACACAGTTATCCCGATATGCTCAGTATTTGGTGGATACCGAGGAGAAGATGGTGAAGAGGTTCGTACAGGGACTTGATGCCCAGCTATACCTTGCCATTGGCGCCCAGCACTACGACACCTATTCAGCTGCTATGGATACGGCATTACGGATGGAGGCACGCATATCACAGACTCCGGCCGTTTCTGGGCCGAAGAGGATGCGCACCGATGTACCGCCTCAGAGGCAGCGCGCCAGATTCTTTCCGAGAGATAGGCCTGGCAGAGGATTTGGGCTGGGACAGTTATATGGTTCTTATTCCTAGGGGCAGCAGCCGTCGCCAGGATGTTTTGGGTGCGGGATTTTGCACCATCTTGTCAGAGACTGCCCGGTGAGACGACAGGGAGCAGCGACAGTTCCGCACGTGACCCTACCACCCTCACCACCCCCTCCTCAGAGAGCCCTACTTCCTACCCCAGGCGATGCTCCACGCTAGTTAGGTGCACCGAGAGGCCGTGGACGCGGCGGTCCTGTTCAGAGAGGACGAGGAGGCAGAGGCCGAGGTCGAGGTCAGCCCGCTATCGGCGGAGGACAGGCCCGAGTATTTGCTTTGACACCGCAGGATGCGCAGGCATCCAATGCCGTTGTGACAGGTACTTTGCCAGTTTGTTCTTTCGACGCACGGGTATTATTCGACCCAGGTTCCACACATTCGTACGTCTCTGCACACTTTGCACCGATGTTGGGCCGTGAGTCGTCGTCGTTAGATCAGCCGCTTGTTGTTGTTACTCCGGTAGGCGAGTCGTTTGTCGCTCGGTTTGTATTTCATTTGTGTTCCGTTCGTATCGGGGAGAGGGATTCATCAGTTGATTTGATACTCCTCGATATGTTGGACTTTGATGTGCTTCTGGGCATGGATTGGCTAGCCACTTGTTATGCTTCGGTGGACTGCCGTGAGAAGGCAATCAGATTTAGCTTTCCGGGAGAGCCAGTCCTTGTTATTCGGGGCGACCGCAGTGTCGCCTTTCCCAGCTTAATTTCTTCTCTTCGCGCTGGTCAGCTCTTGCGGAAGGGATGTCAGGGATTCTTAGCGTCTATTTGTGATACTCGAGCTGCAGAGGTTCCGTTAGACCGGGTCCCGATAGTTTGTGAGTTCCCTGATGTTTTCCCTGGTGAGCTACCTGGGCTACCGCCTGAGCGCGATGTTGAGTTCTGCATTGATTTGATTCCCGGTTCGGGGCCTATTTCTATACCGCCTTATCGGATGGCCCCGGCAGAGCTTCGAGAGCTGAAGGATCAGCTGCAGGATTTGTTGGACAAGGGGCTTATTCGACCGAGTGTTTCTCCGTGGGGTGCTCCGGTCCTGTTTGTCAAGAAGAAGGATGGAAGTTTGCGCTTATGTATCGACTACCGCCAGCTGAACAAAGTTACCGTTCGGAACAGATATCCGTTGCCGCGCATTGATGATTTGTTCGACCAGCTTCAGGGTGCGGGGTATTTTTCGAGGATCGACTTGCGATCAGGATACCATCAGCTGCGAGTCCGACAGGAGGATATACCGAGGACAGCTTTCCGCACGCGCTACGGCCACTACGAGTTTTTGGTGATGTCGTTCGGACTCACCAACGCCCCAGCAGCATTTATGGATTTGATGAACCGTACTTTCAGGCCGTATCTTGACTTGTTCATCATCGTGTTTATCGACGATATCTTGGTGTACTCCCGGAGCAGAGAGGAGCACGAGCAGCACTTGCGGATTACGTTACAGACTCTGAGGGAGCACCAGCTGTTCGCGAAGTTCTCCAAGTGTGCCTTCTGGCTGGACAGCGTCGGATTCTTGGGTCACGTGGTTACGAGAGACGGCATTTGTGTGGACCCGAAGAAGATTGAGGCTGTTCAGCAGTGGCCCCGACCTACATCGGTGACTGAGATCCGTAGTTTTCTAGGATTGGCGAGCTACTACAGGCGTTTTGTTCAGGACTTCTCCCGTATAGCTGCACCGTTGACCAGTTTGACCCGGAAGGGAGTTCCTTTCGTTTGGACAGAGGAGTGCGAGCGCAGTTTTCAGCAGCTACGGACTTGTTTGACTACGGCACCGGTATTATCTTTACCTTTGGGATCAGGCGGATTTGTTGTCTACTGTGATGCTTCGCGAGTGGGATTAGGATGCGTTTTGATTCAGCATGGCCGGGTGATCGCTTATGCTTCTCGGCAGTTGAAAAAGCATGAACAGAACTATCCCACTCATGATTTGGAGATGGCTGCAGTGGTCTTTGCACTGAAGATTTGGCGACATTACCTTTACGGCGAGTCATGTCAGATATTCACCGATCACAAGAGCTTAAAGTACATATTTCAGCAGCGAGACCTGAACCTCAGACAGCGTCGTTGGATGGAGTTGGTGAATGACTACGACTGCGAGATCTTATATCACCCCGGCAAGGCGAATGTGGTGGCAGATGCGTTGAGTAGGAGGCCCGGGGGTAGTCTATCCTTTTTGCGCGCAGTGCAGAGGCAGTCGTCAGCAGATTGGCAGATATTATGCGACAGCCGAGTTGAGTTCGAGTTCACTCAGACAGGGGAACAGCTCGCGCATGTTCGTGCACGCCCACAGTTGCTTGACCGTATATATGAGGCACAGCGCAGTGACGACCGTTGCTCAGAGATCATGGCACAGATGGGACAGGGCAGATTTTCCGAGTTCGTGGTTGACGATCAGGGGATTTTACGATATGGATCTAGACTGTGCATACCAGATGCTGATGGATTGCGGCGCGACATTCTTGAGGAGGCACACCGATCAGTGTATAGTGTCCACCCCGGTTCCACCAAGATGTTCCATGATATGAGAGAGACCTACTGGTGGGACGGGATGAAGAGGGACATTGCGGAGTTCGTTTCGAGATGCCTGACTTGTCAGCAAGTCAAGGCCGAGCACCAGAGGCCCGCAGGAGAGCTACAGCCGTTACCCATTCCAGAGTGGAAATGGGAGCAGATTTCGATGGATTTCGTTGTGGGTCTACCCAGGACCAGTCGAGGGTATGACTCCATCTGGGTGATCGTGGATAGATTGACGAAAGCGGCTCACTTCCTTCCAGTGAAGACGACTTTCAGCTTCGCTCAGTATGCTCAGCTCTATATTGACGAGATCGTGCGACTACATGGCGTACCGACTTGTATCGTGTCAGATCGAGGCACTCAGTTCACCAGCCGACTTTGGCAGAGACTTCAGGAGGCTTTGGGCACTCGTTTGAGCTTCAGCACAGCGTTTCATCCGCAGACAGACGGACAGTCAGAACGGACCATTCAGACTCTCGAGGACATGCTCAGAGCGTGCGTTTTAGACTTTGGTGGTAGCTGGGATCGTCATTTACCTCTAGTGGAGTTCTCCTACAACAACAGCTTCCAGGATACTATTCAGATGGCACCTTTCGAGGCATTGTATGGGAGGAGATGCAGATCGCCCGTTTGTTGGACAGAGCTCAGCGAGAGCAGCATTTTGGGGCCGCAGCTTGTTGAGGAGACGACATCGAAGATCCAGTTGATCCGAGACCGGATGAGAGCGGCTCAGAGCAGGCAGAAATCCTATGCAGACAGACGCCGTCGCAGATTAGAGTTCGCAGTTGGCGACCTTGTTTTTCTGAAAGTCTCTCCGATGAAGGGCGTGATGCGTTTTGGGCGAAAGGGGAAGCTTAGCCCTAGATTCGTAGGTCCCTTCGAGATCCTCGAGCGTGTTGGCGCTGTTGCATATCGTTTGGCTCTTCCACCCAGCTTTCCCGATGTTCACCCCGTTTTTCATGTTTCGATGCTCCGCAAGTACCTTCACGACCCTTCGCATGCGATTCAGCACCCGACAGTCCAGCTAGAGCGCGACCTTTCTTTTGCAGAGCAGCCGGTGGCCATCCTGAATCGGCAGGTGAAGAAGTTAAGGTCGAAGATTATACCAACCGTCAAGGTCCTTTGGCGTAGCCCGAGCAGCGAGGAGGTTACCTGGGAGACCGAGGGCGAGATGAGGAAGAAATATCCCCATCTCTTCGAAGGTACGCGTAGCTATATTTTTAAATTCGGGGACCGAATTTCTTTAAGGGGGGAAGATTGTAGCGTCTTGAAAAGTCATTTTGGTGTTTTCTTGAAATTCGGTGAAAATTCGGTATTTTTCCGAAAACCGTCTTTCTCGATATTTTGCAGTTTAGGGCTAATTATACCTAAAATGGATAGGTAATTGCTTGTTTTTAGTAGCTAATGAGTTATTTATGAAATTTTGGACATTTAAATTTTTTTTCCTATTTTTCATTTTTTTAATATTATTTTAAGCCGTTAAGAAAATACATTAAATAAGCGATAAATACAAATTTTTCCGGGCTAATTTTAATCTCTAAAATTATGATAATTATAATCTAGTGATAACATGAATTTTTAGTAATTTATTTCGATTTTTAACAAATTTTTATGATTTGAAACGAATTTATTGAATTTTGGGCTAAAACTTGCAATTTTTGAGTTGTAGGGGGCCTTTTTGCATAAAATTTCTTTTGTAAAACCCCTCTCTCTTTTTCCTCAGCCCTAGGACAGCCCCACCTTGTGTGAGACCAGAAATTTCTGGCCTCATTTTCTTTGGTTGCTTTCTTGAGTTGTTTTGATGGTTTATGGTTTTATTTTAATTATAATTGATAAAGTATGATACATTTGACTTTGGAACTTGACCCATGACTTTCCCCACATGCCCACACCCTCCCCCATTCCTCCTCTGGCCGAAATTCCTGCACACCCTCTTCCTCCTCTCTTTTCTTTTCATTTTCCTTCATTTCTTCAAGAAAATACATCAAAATCCATGATTTAATTCAAAAATCCAAACAAAATCCTTATGCTATCATTATCCTTAGCCATTCTTGCTTGGATCTTTGTGTTTGAGGCCATCAATTGAAGCAAAATCCATTCTTGCTAGATCCCAAATTGAGGTATAATCCCTTGCTAATTGAATTCTTTTGTTTAAGTTTCTTATGTTGTATGGTTTAGTGTTAATTTAGTGTAGTTTAATCTAGTTTTCTTAGGTTTTTGCTTGAAAAATCTAACTAGGGTTTGAAAGCCATAATACTTAATTAAGTTGTTTATAGTTAAGTTAGTTGTTAATGAACTAATCTATATAGTTACCTTGTTGATATAGTTTTCAATTTTGCTAAATTAGTTAACTTTAGAAGGGTGAAATTGTTGTTTTGAAATTTTCAAGAGAGGGTTTATGTTTAGTAGTGGTTTGTGAAACATGATTAGTGAGTGGATTAAGTTTTAGAAAATATTATTTAATTGATTAAACCTAATTTGCTATCTAGTGTTTTGCTAACCTTAATCTAAGTGGTTAACTTGCTTATTAGGCTAAAATCTAGTGTTAAATTAAGGTTTTTCATATATAGTTTGGTTTATGTTTGCTAATTACAAAAATCAAGAGATGGTTTTGTTTATGGAAATTAGGTTTTTTAAGCATAGTTGATGGTTTAAAATTAGTGTATTGGCTAGCGATTTGGTTAGTTTGGATGTTGGTGTTGGGTGGTGTTGACTTTGTCGCTAAATTGTCGATGTTTGCATCAAATTGGAATGCAAATGCTTACTAGATTTTTATAAAAGTTATGTGATGATTTATTTTTGATATCTTGATGATTGTATTGGCTTGTCCTACGACTTTTAGGATGCGTGAGTGCGGATTTTTGGGTAGTCGGGTTTTAGTTTTGCCGGGCGACCAAATCGGCGTTTTTCGGCAGTTTTTGCGATTTTCGCGTGTGTCCGCGCACTTTGTGCACGTTGTACCTAGCTAGCGAACGTTAGTAGTTTCGTTGAGGTTTTGCGTCGTTCTTGAATGTGTAACCTTATATTTGGTACTGATGTAAATTCCAGGTTCGGTCGCGGAAACGTCAGACGCGGCGCGAAAGGGAAAGGCGATGATTGGACACAGCTAGCCAGGGATCCCGGTGAGTAGATTTAACATCTACGGGGGACGATCGTTTGGATGGCGCAAATCGCCCGATAGATTTAGTAAAATGGAAAATAGTAAATTGGATAATCACTTGTGACATTAGAATAATAATACTGGCATGATAATTGCTGCAATTAGATCAATATGTTATATCCATATACGCAAACTCAATTGTAGGACACATGCACCATTACCAGGTTTTTATATGCAGCACGAGCACTATTCATGTTTACACACACACCCTGGTAATTGCCATGCCACCACACTAGATAACCTTTAATTTAAACCTTTTACTAATTGATACTTAAATTGTGCTATTTCCTTAAAATGAAACCGTAGGATTTCTATTCATGTGCATGTACTTCATCATATTCATTGTTCATGCTTAATACATTAATCACACATCGCAACTTGATTATTGATATCATACGCATTCATGATCATTGATATATGCACTTATGAGGATTTCTTGAGATTTTATGATATTGCTGGATTTCGGGGGAAAGCCGCAAAATTTCCAAACTTATGATATTTTTAAAACATGTAAATGGCGGTTTTCTAGTGGTGTAAGTGTCGTCCACCATGAGTTTGCTGTGGTTTTTGGAGACCCGTTTCGAGGAGTTGGATGAACCGTTTCGGGTACATGGTGGGCCCGGTAGGGTACCCCGGGGCAAGAAGCTCGTGGTGTTGACGATGAGCCTGGCAGGGGACGGATTACCTACCGGTGACTTCATTGGGCACGGCGGATATCCAGAGGATACCGACCGGGGCCGCGAGAGGATGAGATATTGATATTGAGATGGGTCAGCCGGATGGCTGAGGCCAGAGACACTATGACCTGGATTTATGAGATTTGAGACAGCTTTTGGGTGTCGTTGCTGGACACCGATTTCCGTCGATTCATTGACATTATGCTGGCATTCTAAAAGAGTTTCAAAAACAAAAGAAGATAAAATATTTCTTATATATACCTATTGAGACCCCAGATTTCCATGTTGCATACATATTAGCACACTGATGTTGTATACACACCTGCTAGTGCATCCAGTCATACCTGTATTTTAGATGCTAGGATGCTTGTGTGCATGCATACGATAGCCTTTGTAGATGTTATTTATTCCTCACGAGTTGGCAACTCACCCCCGTTGTGCCACAGTCTTTTGCAGGTCCGCTCCGTCAGTTCAGTAGCGGCGGGCGCACTTGTCTTTTGCCTCTTTTGCCAGAGCTCGAGATTTGCTCATAGGTGGGTTATGTTACTTTTTTTGTACCACCTTGTATATTCTTGTATCTAGTGTACTCCATCTACTGTTTCTACCAGATTATTGTATATTTGACCTAGAGATGAGACTGTGAGGTTTGTGGATTTTCTGCTGTATTTTGGGGTCGAGCTCACTTGAGCCGACATGTTATTTTTTCATGCTTCCTTATGATTATTATGCTTGTTGCCATTTACATTGCGTGGGATTTGTGACCGCCTTATGGCGAAGAGCTAGCTCCCGCTTGGGGATGCCCTATTTTGTTGGATTCATGTATATATTTTGTTGTACCCATTTTTGGGGGCCAGTATTTGCAAAGGAGACTCTGCCGAAATTTTCGGGAAAAATTGGTATTGTTTTTAAAAAGGGTTTTACATGACTTATTTGATAAACTTGCTTTCAAATGTTTGGGTTTTCTTCACTCTTTTGCTTAATTGGTTTTGTTTTCTGGGCTTTGGCTTACTTATTTTACGGACGCCTTTAGACGTTTCGTAAACTTAAGTGCCAGTCACGTTCCGTACCCTGCGGGTCGTGACACATGTTTTGTACCCCGTTTGGGGCCAGTATTTACAAAAGGAACTCTGCCAAAATTTCGGAAAAGATATAATGTTTTTAAAATGTTACTATGACTTTTCAAAGTCATTATATGCTAACTTTAAAACAAGTTTTCCTTCATTTTCTTCTTTTAAATGGTTTAGATTTCTGGGTTTTTTTAGCTTACTTGAATTAGATAGGGTCCTATAGACTTCATATGATTCAAGTGCCAGTCACGTGCCATTTCGGGTCATGACAGTAAAAGTAGGGAATGGTGCAAATGTTGCAGCCAAAGCAGTTGGAGAATATCACCTTGTATTACCAAATGGTAATATATTGGATCTGAACGAATACTATTACGTACCGAACTTGATATGCAATCTTATATCGGTTTCTTTATTAAGTAAAGAAGGCTATAATTTTTTAGTACATGATAATGTTATGAACATCTTCCTGAATCAAAAGTTGATTGGATCAGGCTCGTTAAATAATGGCATATACGTTCTAAATCAAACTACAGTTCTTAATGTACAGAACACACACAAGAGGAAGAGTTCAGAAATGATTGAATCCTTCTTGTGTCATTTTAGACTAGGTCATATCAATGCGACATGACTAGCTAAGTTACATAAGGATGGATATTTTAATCCGTTCGAATTTTCATCTTTTGACACATGCCAGTCATGTCCTAAAGGCAAGACGACCAGAACTCCGTTTAAAGAACACGGAGAAAGAGCTAGTGAGTTCTTGGGACTAATACATAGTGATGTATATGGTCCCATGTCTACACATGCCAGGAATTGTTTTTCGTACTTCATTACATTCACTAACGATCTCTCAAGATTCGGACATGTGTTCCTCATGAAACACAAGTCTGAAGCTTTTGAGAAATTCAAGGAATATAAATCTGAAGTCGAGAACCAAATGGGTAAAAGGATTAAAATCCTTCGATCTGATCGAGGAGGAGAATACTTAAGCAATGAATTCCGGGACTATCTAAAAGAGAATAGTATTTTCTTTCAGCTTACTCCTCCCTATACACCACAGTACAATGGTATATCGGAGCTAAGGAATCGCTCCCTATTGGATATGGTGCGCTCTATAATGAGCACTACTGAGTTGCCTATTTTCTTTTGGGGACATGCACTGGAAACAGCTGCGGACCTATTGAATATGGTTCCTACCAAATCAGTGCCTACCACTCCATATGAGATATGGAAGGGGAAGAGACCATTTCTTAACTATGTTAAGATATGGGGTTGTCCGGCCTATGTCAAAAGGCACAATCCAGACAAACTCGAGACAAGGTCTGTTCTGTGTAAGTTTGTAGGATATCCCAAGCATTCGCGGGGGCATATCTTCTACCACTCTAAGGAACAAAAGTTGTTTGTTGCTCAACATGCCACCTTTTTAGACAAAGAATTTCTTGCAAATGAAATTAGTGGTCATGAGGTAAAACTGGAAGAGGTTCCAGCAGAACAAACTACAACAGAAGATTTGGTTGAACCAGAGGCTTCAGTAGTTCCCAATGAACCTCAGCCTCTCCTCCGATCTAGTAGGGTTCCTCATCCACCTGAGAGATACTACGGTTTTCTCATTTATGGTGGAAGCGAGGATTGCATCATGGAAGATGATGACCCAACTAGTTTCGAGCAGGCCATCACAAATGGAGACTCAGTGAAGTGGCTAGATGCAATGCGATCTGAGATGGAATCCATGTACACCAACAAAGTATGGCCTTTGAAAGTTGCTCCTGAAGGGGTAAAACCCATTGGGAGCAAATGGATCTTTAAAAAGAAACTTGGTGTAGATGGAAAAGTTGAGACTTTCAAAGCTAGACTTGTTGCAAAAGGTTTTCGTCAACGACCAGGTATGGATTATGATGAAACCTTTTCTCCAGTGGCTGTGCTTAAGTCTATCTGTATCCTACTTGGCATTGCTGCATACCATGACTACGAAATCTGGCAAATGGATGTTAAGATCGTCTTTCTAAATGGTGATTTGGAAGAGTGCGTGTACAAGACTTAGCCAGAGGGCTTCGTAGACAGTGAGAGCAGTGGTAAGGTGTGCAAGCTGATTAAATCCATCTATGGGTTGAAGCAGGCATCGCAGAGTTGGAATATCTGTTTTGATGTCGTAGTCAAAGAGTTTCACTTTGTCAAAAATGTAAATGAACCTTGTATATACAAGAAGGTGACAGAGAGTAAGGTTATCTTCCTCGTATTGTACGTGGATGATATACTCTTGATAGGAAATGATGTTTCTATGCTGCACTCGGTTAAGCTCTTCATATCACAAAGATTCTCAATGAAAGATCTAGGTGATGCCTCCTACATCTTGGGGATTAAGATCTATAGAGATAGATCTAAACGGCTACTAGGATTGTCCCAATCCAGGGGCATTGACACCATACTAAAGTGGTTTAGTATGGAAGAATCCAAGCGAGGGTTTTTACCCATGATCTCAGGACTCACTCTCTCCAAAGAGATGTCTCCCAAGACTGATTTGGAGAGAGCTCGCATGCAAGGGATACCTTATGCTTCGGCAGTAGGCTCTATCATGTACGTGATGCTATGTACCATACCCGATGTAGCATACTCACTAAGTGTAGTGATTAGGTATCAGGAAGATCTAGGAGAGAGTCACTGGACAGCTGTGAAGATCATTCTCAAGTACTTGAGAAGGACTAAAGAGATGTTCTTGGTATATGGTAACGGAGAACTCCCAGTGGAGTCCTTTACCGATTCGAGCTTCCAGAGTGATAAGGACGACTCTAAGTCAGTATCGGGATTTTTCATTACCCTCAATGGAGGGAGGTTTGTTGGAAGAGTTCCAAACAGGAAATCGTGGCAGACTCGACAATGGAGGCTGAATACATCGCTGCCAACGATGCTGCCGAAGGGGCTGTCTGGATGAACAAGTTCATAACTGAACTTGGAGTAGTTCCGTCCATTGAGCATCCAATACTATTGTATTGCGATAACAATAAAGCAGTGGCTTTGGCCATGGAACCCAGGTCCCATTAGCGATCCAGGCATATTCTGAGACGGTATCACCTGATCTGGAAGATAGTTGATCGCCAGAAGATTGAGATCAAGAGAGTTGACACGAATGACAACACAGCGGACCCACTCACGAAGGCCATACCCCAGATACAATTTGAGAGACTCGTCGGGATGTTGGGTATGAGATACTATAACAACTGGCCTTAGTTCAAGTGAGAGATTGCCTTTTAGTAAATCCCAACTGCCTTGGCCAAGGTCTTATGTGTAAGTCCATGTCACGCACCCCACGAACTTGCGGGGAGGCGGAATATATGAAAAACGATTATCAAAGCTTCGTAACACGGACTTGAGCGCATGAATCGTATCTAAACCGTTACTAACAAACTACGAGAGGTCTAACTACTTGGATTTGAAGTTATACCTTACGTTACTTGTCCTTCGGGTCTTCATCGCTGTCCTCCACTCCTCGTAGGCTCCTTGGAACATCGGCACCTCAACGGCCTCCTCGAGTCAAAGACGATCCACTCGAGAGCTCCTACTCCAAGCTTGATCTCTAACTTGAGATAACTAGGTTTCTTTAGTTGCTAATCAAAGTGACCTAGGTGATATAGAGTTTGGTTATGGATTAATAAGTCTGTCTAATCCTTGATCTCAACTCATGAGTGGTAGGATTAGGGTTTGAAGAAGAGAGCTTGAGGTGAGAGAAGGTGAGCATAAGAATGAGAAGAAATAATGAACTCCTTTGAATATATGAAGCATTATCTTTTATCAAATAAATAAAATAAATAATTTAACAACCATGCTTCATTTATTCATATGAGTGATTCATCTCATGAGTCATTAGTTCATTAAATGAAGCATTAACTCTAAGGATGAATCACACAAATGAGTCATTAAAACAATAAATACTTATGCCACCTTAACCCCCAAGTCACCATGCTTCTAGAAGCTTCCCGAAAAATTACGAGAACGCCCCTCCTATCGGTGAAAACACGGAAAAACTTTAGACTATATAAATCCAATAACCCGATACTAGAATCTGGCTTAAACCAAAGCCGACTAGTAAAAACTGTCCGAACGTCCTATGTGCGTTTAAACACGTATGCGTCTAAACCCTTGTCGTAAAACCATACGACCTCTATATCGTTTCGCCTGGAGCAGGGAAACTCTCTGTGTGGGACTCTAAAGACTCGACACTATGCTGGAAGTGGGTTTAACCACAGACTGCAAGTGGCACTAGCTGTACGTAACGGTCCCCAGGTAGATGTCGATAAGAAGGCCGATGAGGAAACCCATCCGAACTCCTACTGAGCCTGATGTGACAATCTCCGTACAGTCCGGTCTGTTCGTCTAAGACTATCGCATATCGAACCTAGGGGCGGCAAGCGTCAGTCCCCTAATAGCGGTATAAGTCGTGTCGGAGCGTAGCCCATTATACCCTGAGAAACTACTGGAAACTACCAGTAAATCTCGCTTGCCCTGGCCAAAGACTTTGCGTAATGGCTCTCTGACACAGCGCGATATCAACTCCCAATACCGGGAGAGGCGAATCCTGTCTAACCGCCACTGCCTCCAAGTGCTCGGGACTGCACCCAACTGCTGCCTGTTTGCATGACTCCTTTGAGCCGTGGTAGGGTAGCAATCTAAGAACAGTATGACACACTCGAGGAGAAGTAGCAGTGTCAAGTCTGCGGACTATGCTGTACTCATGTCATCTGGGAACTGTTAACTGACGACAGGTATAATACCTTCCAACAGTTCCTCTGCGAGTCCTATCCGGTGTACCCGTAACCTAACGAGCATCTGTATACTATCTCCAGTACGACGTACTGATGGCTGTGGGACATACCATCTCCCCAACCGGGATGAGAAGCGTACACACTGGTCTACTCTGGAATATCGATGCCATGTCTCGATAATCCAATGACCAGGGACCTGTATAGGATGTTGCTTATAGACTATCCAGCCTCCACTAGTGTGACAGCCATCACAACGCTGGTAATCAAGCAAAGATCCTATGGGCTCTACTAATATGTATAAATGATACGTTACAAGAAACATATGCACATATTAAAGTAGAAACAAACCATGTAGCATACTACCATTTTTAGCAAGACTGATATATAACTGTGAATATCCCAAACTTCCACTAAGTAATATACAAGCTAGTATGATACAATAATTGCCCCTAGGGCATATACACTAACAATCTCCCACTTGTACTAGGGCCATGTGCCGGCATATCGCAGACCTATCATCTCGAATAGCCTCTCGAACTGCGTCTGAGGAATGGCCTTTGTGAATGGATCAGCAGTGTTATTCTCTGTATCTACTCTCTTTACCTCGATCTCCCGGCGATCTATGATCTCCCTAATTAGGTGATACCGCCTTAAGATGTGTCTGGATTTCTGATGGGACCTGGGTTCCTTCGCTAAAGCTATAGCGCCGTTGTTGTCGCAATACAGAGGTATTGGACCAACACTGGTAGGAACCACCTGAAGTTCTGTGAGGAACTTCTTCATCCAGACAGCTTCTTTTGCGGCATCGCAAGCAGTTATATACTCCGCTTCCATCGTTGAGTCAGCAACAGTCTCCTTCTTAGAACTCTTCCACAGACCGCCCCTCCATTGAGGGTATAGACATAACCCGACATGGACTTAGAGTCATCCATGTCACTCTGGAAGCTGGAGTCGGCAAAGGCCTCGATCTGGAGGTCTTTTCTACCATACAACAAGAGCATCTCCTTAGTCCTTCTCAGGTACATGAGAATGTTCTATACTGCTATCCAGTGCTTCTCCCCTGGGTTTTCCTGATACCGGCTTACAATGCTCAATGCGTATGCTACATCTTGTCTGGTACATAACATCGCATACATTATAGAGCCTACCGCAGAAGCGTAGGGTATAATCGACATGCGATCCCTTTCCAAATCAGTCTTGGGAGACATCTCTTTGGAGAGGGTGATTCCGTTATACGCCAATAGGTTACCGCGCTTAGAATCATCCATACTGAATCTCTTCAGTATGGTATCTATGTTCCTGGACTACGAAAGTCCCAACATCCTCTTTGATCTATCACGATAGATCCGGATCCCCAGAATGTAGGTGGCATCACGCAGGTCTTTCATGGAGAATTTCTGTGACAAGAATCTTTTGACTGACTGTAACATAGGAATATCATTTCCTATTAGGAGAATGTCATCCACGTACAAGACGATGAATACTACAGCTCTCCATACAATCTTACTGTATATGCATGGTTCATTTGGATTTTTGATAAAATCGAATTCTTTGACAGCATTATCAAAACAGATGTTCTAACTCCGCGATGCCTGCTTTAGTCTATAAATGGACTTAAGCAAAATGCATACTTGTTAGTGTATATGCCCTAGAGGCCATTACTGTATCATACTAGTTTGTATATTACTTGATGGAGGCTTGGGATATTCATAGTTGTATATACAATCTTGCTCGAAATGGTAGTATGCTACTTGGTTTGTCTCTGCTTTAATATGTGCATGTGTTTCTTTTAGCATATCGCTGATATACATATTAGTAGAGCCCTTAGGATTATTGCTTGATTACCAGCGTTGTGATGGCGCTCACACTCGTGGAGGCTGGGTAATCCATAAGCACATCCTTATACAGGTCCCTGGTCGTTGGACTATCGAGACAGGGCATCGATACTCCGGAGTAGACTAGCGTATGCGCTTCTCATCCCAGCGTGGGAGACGGTATGTCCCACATCCGTCAGTACGTCGTACTTGAGATAGTATGCGGGTGCTCGTTAGGTTACGAGTACACTGGACAGGACTCGTCGCGAACAGTTGGTTGGTATTATACCTATCGTCAGTTATCAGTTCCCAGGTGACATGAGTACAGCTTAGTCCGCTGACTTGACACTGTCACTTCGCCTCGAGTGTGTTCCTACTGCACTTTGATTACTACCCTACCACGGCTCAAAGGAGTCGTGCAAACAGGAAGTTTTTGGGTGCAGTCCTGAAACACTTGGAGGCAGTGACGGTTAGACAGGATTCGTCTCTCCCGGTATTGGGGGTTGACATCGCGCTGTATCCAGGAGAGCCATTACACATGTAGTCCCTGGCCAGGGCAAGCGAGATATACTGGTGGGTTTCCAGTGTTATCTCAGGGTGTTCTGGTCTACACTCCGACACGACTTGTACCGCTATTAGGGGACTGATGTTCACCGCCCCTAGGCCCGCCATGCGATGTATCAGACGAACAGACCGGACTGTACGGAGACTGTCATATACAGGCTCATTAGGAGTTCAGATGGGGTCACCTCGTCAGTCTTCTTATCGGCATCTACCTGGGGACCGTTACGTACAGCTAGTGCCGCTTGCGGTCTGTGGTTAAACCCACTGCCAGCGTAGTGTCGAGACTTTAAAGTCCCACACAGAGAGCTATTCGCCTTTAGGCAAAATGAGTAGAGGTCGCATGGTTTTGCGACAGGGTTCGTTCTCATCCGCGCACTTGTGCACGTTTGCTGTCCGGACAGCTTATACTAGCTGGCTTTGGTTTAAGCCAGATCCTAGTATATGATTTGGGATTGGTTTTATCTCTTTGTATTCGTGTTCCTCGGATCACAAATGCGGATGCGTATGCACAGTTGATTGAGTCAGAGGAAGAGGACTTTGATTAGGGTTAATGACCATTGTCATTTTATTAACCCTAATACTATGTGTGTATTATAATTAATTGATATTAGCTATATATATATATATATAATTGTGCATGGTTAGCATTGTTGACATTTTGACCACACTTGACTTGTTGACCTTAGTTGACATGTTGACCATCATCATTCCATATAAAAGATGCTCTTTGATCCTTGCAATTTTCATTTAATGTGAAATGATAATGGTCAAGTCTTGATTAATCATGACAATTATCTAGCTAATTATCTATTTTTTATAATTCACACATATATGTGAGTGGCTTATTATTCTCTCATTCTATCATATACTTTCTCTCTCTTGCTCTTCCTCTTCCTCAAGCTCTCTCCTCTCTTATGTTGAGAAACACTTGAGCTTGATAGAAAACCTATTCTAGATAATCTCTACTCTCATCTAGGGTTATAGGATTAGCACTTCTAGCACCTTAGTCACTTCTAGCTTGAAGTTGAAGCCAAAGGTTGAGGCTTTCGGGTGGATCCTTCTTCGACTCGAGAAGGCGACAAGGCGATCTCTTTCTTACACTCCAAGGAGTAAGGAGAGAAGGACATAAAGCCCTAGGTATAACCATTCTTCCTTGTAGCTAATTTCTAGTTAGCTTTTAGTTAGTTTTGTTTAGTAAAGATCCCGACTTTGTCTAGTCCATGTTGCCTAGAGTCGTAAAAATCCGATTTTTATTCCGTTTTCCGCCTTCCCGCAAGCACCGGGGTGGGCAACGTGGACTTACAGTGCTATCAGAGCCTAACTAAACAAAACTAGCTAGGTAGTAAAGTGTATGGAAGTTCAATCGGAAAAAAATCATAAAACTAAAAACACAAAACCCTAACTTTCTGTTGATTTTTTTTCTGTTCAAAATAAAATAAATCTTACGTCAAATCATCTCAGGGTTTTGTGAAGAAAGCCACCAAAAACGATCCAGTGAATCGCTCAAAGCGCGGCGGTTCCGCGGCAAAAGCATGCCTATTGCCGCGGAACCGCGGCCGTTTTGACTCGGTTCTGGGTCGAGTTTGGTGCAGTGTTCTTCTGGCTTGGTTTTGGGATTTTTAAGATGGTTTATTTGTGCCCAGGTTTTCCAGAAAAGAAATTTGTTTTTGGGGGCCTATAAATCCGTATTTTTGATCGAACTTCACTACACTTTGACTAATGGGTTATATCTGTGATGTTTATATGTATTGAACGTCTGCTAATCAATATAAGTCGATTAGTGGGGGTTATACATATCTGTGATCTGTGTTTGATGATGGTATGTGTATATGAATGCGTTGGATTGTCGCGGGTGAATAGCCGGGGTGGATGTGAGATGAGTGTTTCTTTTTCTTTCATTTATTGTAATATGTAAATTGATGTATTATTATTTGTATGGCCGCACAACCGGGTCGGGGTTGTAGCCGTCATTGTATAATTCTTTTTACTGTTTTTGCTCCTAGGATAGACCCATGGAGGGGGGTGCACAAACTACCGGGTATTTCGAAGTGCCGAGTGGCCTACTCACGGTGTTGAGGGAGGTTGCTTCGCTTCGGGTTCTTGGCGGGTAGTTTGCCGCACCCGTAGGGGTCTTGGGTGGGGTATTGGCTATTCACCACGACCGTGTAATCCGCTTTTCGTTGCAGGCTCGAACGGATTGCGGATTCCTAGTATATCCAATGTATTCATCTGTGATCTGTAATCTCTATCATTGCTATATATCTATATACAATAACTATTTAGGCATTGCTTATGTTTTACAGCCGCGCTAGCCCAGCCCCCGCTCTGTCGTTAGTTATGTAACCTAACGGGTGACGACGGGGCCCCGTGGCGAATGCGAATGGCATAAGCGCACGTCATATTTTGGTTGTTTTCTGCAATGGTAGGATTAAATGATGGGACGCATTAAAAGAACTAATGCAAGAAAATAAACCAAGTAAAATTCGATTGGAACACTTTGAAAACCACTCGGTTCTTTTCAAAACTAAACTTTTAAACGCGGAGCTTGAACCACTCCTTTTAAAAGCTATCTCGTTCCATCGATTATATCAAGTTCACTACGTTCACGGTTTCGCCAAAACCATTCGTAACCCTCCGTCATTCCCCATGAATGGTCAAAAAGTATTCAAGCCATGTATTTTGGCCAAAGTCAAGGCATAGTGATTGGTAGCTATTGGGTATTCATGTGCAGCATAGATAGATGCGTTGGTTTGGGACAGTCGTGCTGCCATTTTGGCCAAAGTCAAGGGTAGGTACGGGTGGGTCCAAATTAACCAGGAGAATGACGGGTAGAACTTGACATGTGACTTATGATATTTTGTCCAAAGTCAAGGTCATAAGAGCATGGGGCAAAAATCCACATCGGGAGTTTCATAAGTACTGAAACTTGCTAGCGCTGCATACCATTTGGAGTGTGATAATTCTGGTAGGATTCCTTCGGTTTTATCACGCGATGATATTTTGATCCCGATCCTACTGTGAGTATATGCTACTCCTTGGGAAAACTCTTACTTAACGATCAATGCTATAAACCTAGTAGGTGTCTAGAAAGGTGTTAGCGGGGCTACGCCCACAGGGAAAAGAGGTTACTTAATTAAGGAACTTCGCGAAAGCGTTCGAAAACCTCCCTCGAAGTACCGACACTGGCCTAGCTGAACGGTTAAGCAAGTATTGTACGGTGAGATTAATCCCGACTAATTCTTTCTTTACGGGTTGAGAAGGGATTCGAGAGACAGTGGGAGCCATCCTGTTTAGACAAACTAAAAACCACTCTAAACTTGCAAGAGCATCATGCTAAAGTGTTTCTTTTCTCTCTCCTAATTGCAGCGACCATTCAACATGACCGGACTTAAGTTATTACTAGATAAAAACATACTAACAGGGCCAAACTACAAAGATTGGCTCAGGAATGTCAAGATGGCAATCACTTACGACAAGTTGGGGTATGTCCTTACCACCGAAGCTCCCCCTGTCCCAGGTCCCACCTCCAGCGTCGCGGATAAAGAAATCCGTAAGACATGGGAGATCGATTGCGCGAAGGCCAAATGCCTCGTGCTTGCCTCGATGGACAACGAACATCAGAAGAGGCATGAGAATATGGACCTAGAGTCCATATTTCTCCATACAAAAGAACTGTATGGAGAGCAGTCTCGTATCACAAGATACGAAGTGTCGAAGAAGCTATTTTCGGCAAGATTGGCCGTCGGATCATCGGTAGCGGAACACGTGCTTAAGATGATTGGCTACATAGAGGAGCTCGCGGACCTTGGGACCACGTTGGAGAATAAACTCTATACTGATTTGATTCTCCAGTCCCTTCCTTCCACTTACGCCCAGTTTATCCTTAACTTCAACATGCAAGGAAAGGAGGTTGAACTTTCCGAACTTCTGAACATGTTGAGGAGTGCTGAGGGCACCCTACAGAAAGGTAGGGAGACATCCACTTTGTTTGTAGGAGGATCTTCCTCTTCTAGGTCCAGGGCGAAAGCTAAGGGTAAGAAGAAGAAATCCCCCGCCAAACCAAGAGGCGGTGTCAGTAAAGTGGATACAAAGGGAAAAGGAAAGGCAACAAAGGTAGAGGGAAAGCTAGTGGGGAAGAAAGAATGCTTCTACTGTCACAAAAGTGGTCACTGGAAACAGGATTTCAAGGCTTGGAAGGCCAGAACCCAGGATCTGAAGCGAGTTGCGGCTTCGGCTTCAGGTGTGTATGTTATTGAAAACTGTCTATCAATAAACTCTACATCCTGGGTATTGGATACCGGATCAGGATCTCATATCTGTAATTCTTTACAGGCGTTGAGAAATCGTAGAGTTTTGAAGGCAGGTGACATGACCCTCAGAGTTGCAAACGGTGCTAGCATGGATGCTGAGGCCGTGGGGGACTATCACCTGGGATTGTCGGATGGACACTTTTTGGTTTTACGTAGTTGTTATTTTGTACCAAATGCAACCTGTAATATCATTTCTGTATCTTTATTATCTAAAGAAGGTTATGAATTTGCATTTGTAAGTAATGTAGTGAACATTCACCTTAATCAAGTTTTGATTGGGTCAGGTACATTAAACAACGGTATATACGTATTAAACCAACCACAGATTTTCAATGTCCAGAATACACACAAAAGAATGTCTCCAGAAATCAATAAATCTTTCTTATGGCATTGTAGACTGGATCACATCAATGAGAGAAGGTTGACTAAGTTACATACAGAAGGATATTTGGATCCGTTCGAATATCAATCGTATGCAACTTGTCAATCTTGTCTCAAGGGAAAGATGACAAAGACTTCGTTCACTGGACACGGAGTAAGAGCGAGCGAGCTCTTGGGACTCGTACACAGCGACGTGTGCGGTCCAATGTCTACACATGCACGAAGCGGTTATTCTTACTTCATTACTTTTACGGATGACTTTTCAAGGTACGGTTATGTTTTCTTAATGAAACATAAATCCGAGGCTTTTGAAAAATTCCAGGAATATAAGAATGAAGTAGAAAAACAAACAGGCAAAAGTATCAAGGCGCTGAGATTTGATCGAGGTGGTGAATACTTGAGTGCCGAGTTCCTGGGTTACTTAAAAGAGAATGGAATTTTCTCTCAGCTTACTCCTCCATACACTCCGCAACATAATGGTGCATCGGAGAGACGGAACCGAACCCTATTGGATATGGTACGGTCTATGATGAGTAACGCTGAGTTGCCGCGATCGTTCTGGGGATATGCGCTAGAATCAGCTGCATACGTTTTGAACCGAGTTCCAACTAAGACTGTGCCTACTACACCATATCAGATGTGGTGTGGGAAGAGACCCTATCTTAATCACATTAAGACATGGGGATGTCCAGCTTTTGTAAAAAAGCAGCATGCGGACAAGCTCGAGGCACGCTCAGTACAGTGCAAGTTTGTGGGATATCCAAAGAACCCCAAGGGATATTTCTTCTATTGCGAAGAGGAACAAAGGGTTTTTGTTTCTCGCCATGCCCACTTTCTAGAACACCAGTTCATAGAAAAAGAAATAAGTGGGAGCGCAATAGAACTGGAAGAAATTCCAGAACCACGAGCTATTACTGAAAGCTTAGTAGAACCGGAGGGTTCAAAAGATCAGGACATTCCCATGCCACTCTTCAGGAGTAGTAGGCAGTCTCATCCGCCTGAGAGATATTACGGTTTTCTCATTGACGGGGATAGAGAGGATTGCATCATAGATTGTGATGAGCCTACTAGCTTCCAGCAAGCCATTCAGAGCGTCGACTCGGTAAAATGGCTGGATGCAATGCGGACCGAAATGGAGTCCATGTACACCAACAAAGTATGGACGTTGGACATTGCTCCAGATGGGGTAAAACCCGTAGGATGCAAGTGGATCTTCAAAAGGAAGATTAGTGTAGATGGACAGGTTGAGACCTATAAAGCTAGACTGGTTGCAAAGGGTTTTCGTCAGCGACCTGGTTTGGACTATGACGAAACCTTTTCTCCAGTAGCTATGCTGAAATCCATTCGGATCCTTCTTGCCATTGATGCCTTCCACGATTATGAGATTTGGCAGATGGACGTAAAGACCGCTTTTCTAAATCGACATTTAGAGGAGTGTGTCTATATGGACTAGCCAGATGGTTTCATTCAGAGTGGGAGTAGCAGAAAGGTGTGCAAGTTGCTTAATTCCATTTCTGGACTAAAGCAGGCATCGCGGAGTTGGAACATCTGTTTTGATGAGACGGTCAAGGAATTTGGCTTTATCAAAAATCCAGATGAACCATGCATCTATTGTAGATTTGTAGCGAGAATTGTAGTATTACTCGTTTTATACGTGGATGACATTCTCTTAATAGGAAATGACATTCCTATGCAACAATCTGTCAAGGGGTTCTTGTCACACAGGTTCTCCATGAAAGACCTGGGTGATGCCTCATACATTATAGGGATCCGGATCTACCGTGATAGATCCAAGAGGATTTTAGGACCATCACAGTCCAGGTACATCGACACCATACTGAAAAGATTCAGTATGGAAGATTCCAAGCGCGGTAATCTACCGTCTTGTCACGGGATCACCCTCTCCAAAGAGATGTCTCCCAAGACTGATTTGGAGAGGGATCGCATGTCTATTATACCCTACGCTTCTGCGGTAGACTCTATAATGTATGCGATATTGTGTACCAGACCAGATGTGGCTTATGAACTGAGTGTGGTAAGCAGGTATCAGTCAAACCCTGGGGAGAAACATTGGATAGCGGTAAAGAACATTCTCAAGTACTTGAGAAGGACTAAGGAGATGTTCTTGTTGTATGGAGGAAAAGACCTCCAGATTGAGGCCTTTGCTGACTCCAGCTTCCAGAGTGACAAGGATTATTCCAAGTCTATGTCAGGTTTTGTCTTTACCCTCAATGGAGGGGCGGTGTGTTGGAAGAGCTCGAAACAGGAAACCGTTGCTGACTCGACTATGGAAGAGGAGTACATCGCTGCATCTGATGCCGCAAAAGAAGCTGTCTGGATGAGGAAGTTCTTGAAAGAACTTCAGGTGGTTCCGTCCATTGTTGACCCAATACCTCTGTATTGCGACAACAACGGGGCTATAGCTTTAGCGAAGGAACCCAGGTCCTATCAGAAATCCAGACACATCTTGAGGCGGTATCACCTGATCAGGGAGATCGTGGATCGCCAGGAGATTGAGGTTCGGAGGGTTGCTTCAGAAGATAACACTGCAGATCCATTCACCAAGGCCTTGCCCCAGACTCAATTCGAGCGGCTGATCGAGATGATAGGTCTTCGATACGCCAGTACATGGCCTTAGTGCAAGTGGGAGATTGTTAGTGTAAATGCCCTAGAGGCCATTACTGTATCATACTAGTTTGTATATTACTTGATGGAAGCTTGGGATATTCACAGTTGTATATACAATCTTCCTCGAAATGGTAGTATGCTACTTCGTTTGTCTCTGATTTAATATGTGCATGTGTTTCTTTTAGCATATCATTGATATACATATTAGTAGAGCCCTTAGGATTATTTCTTGATTACCAGCGTTGTGATGGCGCTCACACTCGTGGGGGCTGGGTAATCCATAAGCACATCCTTATACAGGTCCCTGGTCGTTGGACTATCGAGACAGGGCATCGATACTCCGGAGTAGACTAGCGTATGCGCTTCTCATCCCAGCGTGGGAGACGGTATGTCCCACAGCCGTCAGTACGTCGTACTTGAGATAGTATGCGGGTGCTCGTTAGGTTACGAGTACACTGGACAGGACTCGTCGGGAACTGTTGGTTGGTATTATACCTATCGTCAGTTATCAGTTCCCAGGTGACATGAGTACAGCTTAGTCCGCTGATTTGACACTGTCACTTCGCCTCGAGTGTGTTCCCACAGCACTTTGATAACTACCCTACCACGGCTCAAAGGAGTCGTTCAAACAGGTAGTTTTTGGGTGCAGTCCCGAAGCACTTGGAGGCCGTGACGGTTAGACAGGATTCGTCTCTCCCGGTATTAGGGGTTGACATCGCGCTGTGTCTAGGAGAGCCCTTACCTGGTCAGGGCAAGCGAGATATACTGGTGGGTTTCCAGTGTTATCTCAGGGTATTCTGGGCTACACACCGACTGTTAGTTATATGTATGCCCTAGAGGCCATTACTGTACATTGGATGTATATTGTGAAAGGTTCCTAGGCACCCTATAGAGGTCTCTCAAGGCATCAACCATGCCAATTTCAAAAATTATGGGTGCCGCGAAACCCTAACGCGGATCGTAGGCTAGAATTCTAGACGAAAATCAAATCTAGTTAACACTTTAACAAAAGATCGGAAGTTACAACCTTTGTAAATCCGGATATCCACTTCCTTAGCTCCAAGTGGTCGTCCTCTCGCTGTCCATCTCGAAACTCGGACTCTTGCGACGGCTTCATCGGAGAAGTGAGCGGAATAGGTCGTCGGCTTCGTGCCGAAGATGATCTACGTCGAGGTTGCACAAGTTCAAGCTCCAACTTCACCAAGTGGTGAGACTTGTGAAGAAAACACCCAAAACAACTTGGCAAGAGGTAGAGGGTGAAGAAATAGGAGGTGGGTTCACTTTAGAATTGGATTTCTCACTTTGGATCTCAAGTTGCCATTGATGGCATCAAGGTTTCTTTCTTGAAGAAGAAGGTCAAGAAGAAGAAAGAATATGATAAGTATTGTGAAAAAGAATAATAAAATCAAATACTTATCATGTTCTAACCTAGGTTAAGTGTAGAGAATAAACCATGGTAAATGGGAATGGTTAGGGTTAAGCAAGAAGACAAATGGTCTCTTTAGTCAAAGCTTCATGAAGCTTCATGACAAAAAGAAACCATTTTCTAATCATTTATCTAATTAAATAAATATAGAAAGGATAAATAAATAGATGAATAATACAAAACCCTAACCATCATCATAACCATGGTTTAGTTCTTTGCACTTAACTAAATGATCAAGTATCATCAATCATGATACAAATGTGTGCACAAAAGTATATCACATATACTTCTTGCACATCAAGTGAGAAAATCCATATAAAGTGAACCAATACTAGCTAATGCAAAATAATATATCAAATATATAATTATACATTAAATCATTAAATCAACACATGATTTAACGATCCGGTTATATCGCATATAACCGACTAGTATCTAATGTATCGATTTATCGAATCAATGATTCGATAACTAGGTCATATCGAATATAACCAATCGAAACATTTATCATGAGAATAAAATACGGTATCACATACACGCATTATTCTTGGTCCCGCACATATCTCATATGCGCTCCTATTTCGTTTCGCTTGAGCCAGGAAACCTCTGTGTAGGACTCTAAAGACTCGTCAATACGCCGGTAGCAGATGATGATCATATCAAGCACCCACAAGCCGCAAGCGGTCTGCTAAACGTAACAGCCATCCGGGTATTGAGCGATCAGAAGAACGACGAGATAGCCCGCTCACACTCCTGTGAATCCAACCAGTAACACTTACCGTACAGTCCGTTCTGTTCGTTTGATACGTCGCATATCAAGTCTAGGGGTGGTAAACGTCAGACCCCAATAACCGATAAGTCGAGCCGATGTGAGGCTCATAACGGGTCGAGAAACTACTGGTAACACTTACCAGCAAATCTCTGATCAGCCTGGCCAGGGACTTCCCTGTTACGGCCAATCGAGCACAGCGCAACATTAACCCCCAATACCGGGAGAGACGAAACCCCTCCTATCGCTCATTGCCTCCATATGACTCGGGACTGTACCCAAAGACCACCGTTTTGCACGCCCTCATAGACGTGGTAAGGTGGAGATCAAAGCACAGTGGGAATCACACAAGACTCTATGACGATCTCGGGTCTACAGACTAACCTGCACAAGTGTCACCTGAGAGCTGCCATCTGACATGAGGTATAATACCATCTGGGAGTTCTCGGCGAGTCCGTCCAGTGTACCCAGTCTCCACTGAGCACCCGTACACCATCTCTGATGTCAAACACCAATGGATATGGGATCATCCATCGCCCATCTCATGGGTCGAGAAGCGTATACGCTAGTATACACTGGTATTTCGATGCCCCGTCTCGATACACCTACGACTAGGGACCTTGAAGGATGTACTTATGGACTACCATGTCCCCACTAGTATGATCTGCATCATAGTCCAGGCAGTCAAGTACACATCCTAAGGGCTTTACCAACATGTAACCATAAGACAGTTTAAAGAGGCCAGTGTACATGTTAAGATAAAGAGTAACCAGATAGCATACTATCATATCGAGCAAGAAATTCATCTCTATATATGTCCAAGCATCCAATATAATATACATCATCTGTACAATACTGGCCTCTAGGGCATACATACAACTAACAATCTCCCACTTGCACTAGGGCCAGCTGCTGTAGTATCGCATACCGAGAATCCCGAAGAGTCTCTCAAACTGTACCTTGGGAATGGCCTTCATGAGTGGATCCGCCGTGTTGTTCTTCGTGTCAACCCTCCTGACCTCGATCTCCCGGCGATCAACTATCTCCCGGATCAGGAGATACCGCCTCAGAATATGCCAGGATCGCTGATGGGACCTGGGTTCCTTTGCCAAAGCCACCGCTCCATTGTTATCGCAATACAAAGGTATTGGATGCTCAATGGATGGAACCACTCCAAGTTCAGTAATGAACTTCTTGATCCAGACAGCCTCTTTGGCAGCATCGTTGGCAGCGATGTATTCAGCCTCCATCGTCGAGTCTGCCACGTTTTCCTGCTTGGAACTCTTCCAGCTAACCGCCCCTCCGTAAAGGGTAAAGACAAAACCCGACTGCGACTTAGAGTCGTCCTTATCACTCTGGAAGCTCGAATCGGTAAAGGACTCCACTTGGAGCTCCCCGTTACCATACACCAAGAACATATCTCTAGTCCTTCGTAAGTACTTCAGAATGCTCTTCACAGCTGTCCAGTGACTCTCTCCAGGATCAGCTTGATACCTGCTCACTATACTTAGTGAGTATGCTACATCGGGTCTGGTACATAGCATCGCATACATGATAGAGCCTACTGCCGAAGCATAGGGTATCCCTTGCATGCGAGCTCTCTCCAAATCAGTCTTGGGAGACATCTCTTTGGAGAGAGTGACTCCAGAGATCGTGGGCAAGTTCCCACGCTTGGACTCTTCCATACTAAACCTCTTTAGTATGGTGTCAATGTACCTGGATTGGGACAATCCCAAAATCCTTTTGGATCTATCTCTATAGATCCTAATTCCCAATATGCAGGAGGCATCACCAAGATCATTCATTGAGAATCTTTGTGATAAGAACAGCTTGACCGATTGCAGCATAGGAATATCATTTCCTATCAAGAGTATGTCGTCCACGTACAATACGAGGAAGACAACCTTACTCTCTGCCACCTTCTTGTAGATACAAGGTTCATCTGGGTTTTTGACGAAATCAAACTCTTTGATAACGACGTCAAAGCAGATGTTCCAACTCCGCGATGCTTGCTTTAATCCATAAATGGATTTAAGCTGCTTGCACACCTTTCCGCTGCTCCCACTGTCTACGAAGCCCTCTGGCTGAGTCATGTACACACACTCTTCTAAATCACCGTTTAGAAAGGCGATCTTAACATCCATTTGCCAGATTTCGTAATCATGATATGCAGCGATGGCAAGCATGATCCGGATGGATTTAAGCATAGCCACTGGAGAAAAGGTCTCGTCATAGTCCACACCTGGTCTTTGACGAAAACCCTTCGCAACAAGTCTAGCTTTGAAAGTCTCCACTTTCCCATCTACACCAAGTTTCTTCTTGAAGATCCACTTGCTCCCAATGGGTTTTACCCCTTCAGGAGCAACGTCCAAAGTCCATACTTTGTTGGTGTACATGGATTCCATCTCGGACCGCATAGCATCCAGCCATTTCACTGAGTCCCCACTCGTGATGGCCTGCTCGAAGCTAGTTGGGTCATCATCCTCAATGATGCAATCCTCGCTCCCACCGTCCATGAGAAAACCGTAGTATCTCTCAGGTTGGCAAGGAACCCTACTAGATCGGCGGAGTGGCTGGGGTTCATCGGGAACTATGGAATCCTCTGGTTCCACCAGATCTTCTGTTGTAGCTTATGCAGCTGGAACTTCTTCCAGTTCTACCTCATGACCACTAATCTCTTTTTCAAGAAATTCCTTTTCTAAAAAGGTGGCATGCCGAGAAACAAACACTTTTTGTTCCTCTGTGTGGTAGAAGATATACCCGCGCGAATGTTTGGGATATCCAATAAACTTACACAGAATAGACCTTACCGCGAGTTTGTCCGGATTTTGCGTTTTTACATAGGCCGGACAACCCCATATCTTAACATAATTAAGACATGGTCTCTTTCCTTTCCATATCTCATATGGAGTGGTTGGCACGGTTTTGGTGGGAACCATATTCAATAGGTCTGCAGCTGTTTCCAGTGCATATCCCCAGAAGGAAATAGGTAACTCAGCTGTGCTCATCATAGAGCGCACCATATCTAATAGGGTGCGGTTCCTCCGTTCTGATACACCGTTGTGCTGTGGTGTATATGGAGGAGTCAGCTGAGAGAGAATCCCATTCTCTTTTAGGAAGTCCAGGAATTCATTGCTCAAGTATTCACCTCCTCGATCAGATCGAAGGATTTTAATACTTTTTCCGGTTTGGTTCTCGACTTCTTGTTTATATTCTCTAAATTTCTCAAAATCTTCTGATTTGTGTTTCATCAGGAACACATATCCGAATCTAGAGAGATCGTCAGTGAATGTAATGAAGTACGAAGAACCATCCCTGGCATGTGTAGACATAGGACCGCATACATCACTATGTATCAGTCCCAAGAGTTCGGTAACTCTTTCTCCGTGTCCCGTAAACGGAGTTTTGGTCATCTTGCCTTTGAGACATGACTGGCAAGTGTCATAAGATGAAAATGCAAACGGATTTAAATATCCATCTTTATGCAACTTAGCTAGTCGTGTCGCATTGATGTGACACAGTCTACAATGCCACAAGAAGGATTCGTTGAGTTCAGAACTCTTCCTCTTGTGTGTGTTTGTTATGCTCAGAACTGTTGATTGATTTAGAACATAAATGCCATTGCAAAACGTGCCTGATCCAACCAACTTTTGGTTACGGAAAATGTTCATAACATTGTCCTGTAATACAAAATTATATCCCTCTTTACTCAATAAAGAAACTGATATAATGTTGCATATCAGGTTCGGCATGTAATAGCATTCGTTCAGAACCAATGTATTACCAGTTGGTAATACAAGGTGATATTCCCCGACAGTCTTAGCTGCAACAATTGCGCCATTTCCTACTCTTATGTCTTTATCACCTTCTCCAAGTTCTCTACCTTTTCTAAGCCCATGTAACTGATTACATATATGGGATCCTGACCCGGTATCTAATATCCAAGACGTAGAGCAAATGGAGAAACAGTTCTCTGTAACGAACATACCCGAAGAAAATGCATCAACATGTACTTTCTTCAAACGGGTGGCATGGGAATCCTGGTATTCCCTTATATCCTGTTCATTCCTATAACTCTTATAAGAAAGAATGGAACCAACGTTCCCCAGCACAGTATAACATGCGGGTTCGGTCAATACATCCATATTATTATCTTCATTATGGCATGAAATGGTCGCTACCTAGAGAGAGAGAGAAGAAAACACTTTAGCGTATGCTCGTGCAAGATCAGATTGGTTATTATCTTATCTAATCAGGATGGCTCCCACTGCTTTTTATCAAATCTTCCTTCAAACCCTAAAAGGAAAGACTAGCCGGGATTAATTACACACTACAAGTTCGCCAATCTTTCAGCCAGGCCAGTGTCGGTAATTTGAGGGAGGTCCCCCGTGCTTCCGTACGAACCTAATTAATGTAAACCTCATTTTTCCAGAGGCGTAGCCTCGTTAACACCTTTCTAGACACCTACTTGATCGGCTAATTGCAATGTGTAAAACTCTCCCAGGAGTAACTCTTACTTGCAGTGGGTATCAGGATCCAACTATCTCATAGAAGGTATGCAATCTCATTGCAAATTTCAACACTTGAAATTCCCGATAATAGTTTTTCCCCTAGCGTCCTATGACCTTGACGCAGGCCAACAAACCATAGTGCGCTAGTCAAGTTCAACCCGTCATTTCCTGATCGAATTAAACCCACCCGTACGACCCTTGACGCAGGCCAACAAAGTCGCACGACTACCCTAATCCAATCTGCATCATATGCATAAGCAGATAAATACTAGTTAGCTACCGCACACTACGCCTTGACGCAGGCCAACAAACGTAGCACGAATACTAACTACTACTCATCTGAAATGACGGAGGGTTACGCCAGGTTTTTCTGAAAACCATGAGCGTAATGAACTTGATATCGTTGTAGAATCAAATGAAGTTTTGAAATGGAGTGATTTTGAGGCTTTTCTAGTTTTGCTAGAGGAGTCACTCCCGGCGAAGGGATCTCGGTCCTTTCCTCATCGAATGAGGTGCGGGATATATCATATATATCGCTGTGCAAAGCAAAAACCCAAAAGCAGTCAAAAGCAAACCGAGTGTGTAGCATCTGCCAGTTATTGCTAAAGGAGTCACTCCCGGTGAGGGGATCTCGGTCCTTTCCTCATCGAATAAGGTGCAGGGTATATCATATATACCGCTGTGCAAAGCAAGAACTGTAGCTACCTATTTTATTTTAAAATTTGATTCTACAACATCTTAGGTTTCTTTCCATTCATTAATCACATTAATGATGTCCCATTATTTAAATACCTAAACATCACAGATAGATATGACGTACACTTATGCCATCCGCATTCGCCTCGATGTCCCCTCGTGCACCGTTAGGTTAGGTAACTAACGACAGAGCAGGGCAGGGCTAGCGCGGGTGTAAAACATAAGTAACGTCTATATAATATATCATATATACTATAAACTATATCCATCACAGAACATCACATATATCGCAGCAGAAGAAACATATGAAATATTGGATATACTAGGACGTCCGTGTTTTCAATATGAGCCAGTATAAAACACGGATTCCACGGTCGCGATTAATAGCCAATCCCACACCCCTAGACCCCTACGAGAGCGACAAGTAACCCTGCCAATTCTAGGGTTAGGAGACCCGGACTCGACTCCTCGAGTTGGTCTCCCACTGGACCCCAGAACTCGGTTACTTGTGCTCCCCTCCTTAGGTCTATCCTAATGCGGAAAAGTAAATAATATACAAAAGGTGACAACTTCCGCTACCTGGAAGTGCCCCAAATAGAAGAATATTACATACAAGTTTTTACATGAATGAAAATGAAAAACACTCATCTCACACAAAAACCCCTGGCTATTCATACACGACGATCCAATATAACATATCCAGCAACACATAACATCACATGTCATCAACGTAAGTAAGTATTCATACCCCAATTGTCGTTGACGTATAGCAACGAAACTGGCGATATGAACATACTACACTTACGGTCACAGAAAAGAAAGTGTAAAACTACAACAGTTGGAATCCGCAACCTCTTTAGACATCACATGCCTAATCAAATGAAATACTTAGACATCTCATGCCTAACAGTTATAAACCCCGCATTTTAGTCTCATTATCGAAAACACTTTTCAATATAAAGTGAAACTAAACCGCTAGATTTATAACATTCATTCAGTTATCTCATAACTGTTTGTGAATTCCAATTATTGTATCACGTTCCAGATAAACAGAAAATGTTAAACTTTCCGATCGAACAGTCAAATACCCAAGTTTTCCCGATACAGCTCAACACATGAAATAATTCTAGCAACATTCAGTTCATGCCTCAGTACCAACGGTCCAGCCGTAGAAGGGTCAAGCCAACGCCTCACATGTGGCATGCCGTACTGTCCCAAACCCGAAGGTTCAAAGGGCAGTTCAAGACGGTCACATAATCGAGTTAAGGTTTGTTGTCTTCTAGAGGGTCCATCACGTTACTTGCACTACTTAGAACGTCGTTAAACTACGGAAGAATCCAACACTTGGAAATTTCCCGACAGGGGAAAAATTGGGTATTTATATCCGGTCGAACTTTTTAACATATTCTAAAATTTATCCGGAAAGCCACACAGACAAAATTTGAAAATCCGATCGAACATTCGAATCCCCAAAACATCCCTGAAAATTAAAACTCTGGAAAAAACATTAAAAATTCCCAGGAAAATTACCACTGGAAACTAAGAGTTACTGTGCAAAAACTTTACATACTGTGGCCGTACGGCCGCGGAACCGCCGTATGATCCTTGATCATGCCGCGGAACCGCGGTGATATAGTGGAATTAGGCTCACGAATTTCACAGTAAACCTTAGAATTTCCTGCTGATTTTTCTGCATATTTTTAATATCGAAAAACTCCAGATTTTGGAAAAAGTCCAGAGAGCATGTTTGGTTTAGGGTTTCGGGTTCGTTCGGGCTTCAAATTGCGTCTAGACTTCGCCTAAGGCTCTAGCTAGGATCTGATACCAGTGAAAGGTTCCTAGGCACCCTATAGAGGTCTCTCAAGGCATCAACCATGCCAATTTCAAAAATTATGGGTGCCGCGAAACCCTAACGCGGATCGTAGGCTAGAATTCTAGACGAAAATCAAATCTAGTCAACACTTTAACTAAAGATCGGAAGTTACAACCTTTGTAGATCCGGATATCCACTTCCTTAGCTCCAGGTGGTCGTCCTCTCGCTGTCCATCTCGAAACTCGGACTCTCACGACGGCTTCATCGGAGAAGTGAGCGGAATAGGTCGTCGGCTTCGTGCCGAAGATGATCTAGGTCGAGGTTGCACAAATTCAAACTCCAACTTCACCAAGTGGTGAGACTTGTGAAGAAAACACCCAAAACAACTTGGCAAGAGGTAGAGGGTGAAGAAATAGGAGGTGGGTTCACTTTAGAATTGGATTTCTCACTTTGGATCTCAAGTTGCCATTGATGGCATCAAGGTTTCTTTCTTGAAGAAGAAGGTCAAGAAGAAGAAAGAATATGATAAGTATTGTGAAAAAGAATAATAAAATCAAATACTTATCATGTTCTAACCTAGGTTAAGTGTAGAGAATAAACCATGGTAAATGGGAATGGTTAGGGTTAAGCAAGAAGACAAATGGTCTCTTTAGTCAAAGCCTCATGAAGCTTCATCAAGCTTCATGACAAAAAGAAACCATTTTCTAATCATTTATCTAATTAAATAAATATAGAAAGGATAAATAAATAGATGAATAATACAAAACCCTAACCATCATCATAACCATGGTTTAGTTCTTTGCACTTAACTAAATGATCAAGTATCATCAATCATGATACAAATGTGTGCACAAAAGTATATCACATATACTTCTTGCACATCAAGTGAGAAAATCCATATAAAGTGAACCAATACTAGCTAATGCAAAATAATATATCAAATATATAATTATACATTAAATCATTAAATCAACACTTGATTTAACGATCCGGTTATATCGCATATAACCGACTAGTATCTAATGTATCGATTTATCGAATCAATGATTCAATAACTAGGTCATATCGAATATAACCAATCGAAACATTTATCACGAGAATGAAATACGGTATCACATACACGCATTATTCTCGGTCCAGCACATATCTCATATGCGCTCCTATTTCGTTTCGCTTGAGCCAGGAAACCTATGTGTAGGACTCTAAAGATTCGTTAATATGCCGGTAGCAGATGATGATCATATCAAGCACCCACAAGCCACTAGCGGTCTGCTAAACGTAACGGCCATCCGGGTATTGAGCGATCAGAAGAACGACGAGCTAGGCTGCTCACACTCCTGTGAATCCAACCAGTAACACTTACCATACAGTCCGGTCTGTTCGTTTGATACGTCGCATATCAAGTCTAGGGGTGGTAAACGTCAGATCCCAATAACCGATAAGTCGTGCAGATGTGAGGCTCATAACGGGTCGAGAAACTACTGGTAACACTTACCAGCAAATCTCTGATCAGCCCTGGCCACGGACTTCCCTGTTACGGCCAATCGAGCACAGCGCAACATCAACCCCCAATACCGGGAGAGACGAAACCCCTCCTATCGCTCATTGCCTCCATGTGACTCGGGACTGTACCCAAAGACCACCGTTTTGCACGCCCTCATGGACGTGGTAAGGTGGAGATCAAGGCACAGTGGGAATCACAGAAGATTCTATGACGATCTCGGGTCTACAGACTAACCTGCACAAGTGTCACCTGAGAGCTGCCATCTGACGTGAGGTATAATACCATCTGGGAGTTCTCGGCGAGTCCGTCCAGTGTACCCAGTCTCCACTGAGCACCCGTACACCATCTCTGATGTCAAACACCAATGGATATGGGATCATCCATCGCCCATCTCATGGGTCGAGAAACGTATACGCTAGTCTACACTGGTATATCGATGCCCCGTCTCGATACACCTACGACTAGGGACCTTGAAGGATGTACTTATGGATTACCATGTCCCCACTAGTATGATCTGCATCATAGTCCAGGCAGTCAAGTACACATCCTAAGGGCTTTACCAACATGTAACCATAAGACAGTTTAAAGAGGCCAGTGTACATGTTAAGATAAAGAGTAACCAGATAGCATACTATCATATCGAGCAAGAAATTCATCTCTATATATGTCCAAGCATCCAATATAATATACATCATCTGTACAATACTGGCCTCTAGGGCATACATACAACTAACATATTGTAGTGGATGCTGGGACATATATAGGTAGGACTTTCTTGCTCGACATGATAGTACGCTATCTGGTTGCTCTTTATCTTAACATGTATACTTTCTGTCTGTCTGATTACATGTTGATAAAACCCTTAGGATGTGTACTCGACTTCCAGGACTTTGATGAAGATCATACTAGTGGGGCCTGGGAAGTTAATGTGTACATCCTTCATTGTTCCTAGTCGTGGGAATATCGAGACGGGGCATCGATATTCCAGAGTAGACTAGCGTATATCTTCTCGACCCATGTGATGGGCGATGGATGATCCCATATCCATTGGTGTTTGACATCGGAGATGGTATATGGGTGCTCAGTGGAGACTAGGTACCCTGAACGGACTCGCCGAGAACTCCCAGATGGTATTATACCTCACGTCAGATGGTAGTTCTCTGGTGACACTGGTACAGCTTAGTCTGTTGACCCGAGATCGTCATAGAGTCTTGTGTGTCTCCCACTGTGCTTTGATTTCCACCTTACCACGGCTCTACTGAGTTGTGCAAACAGGTGGTTTTTGGGTACAGTCCCGATTCACATGGAGGCAATGAGCGATAGGAGGGGATTCGTCTCTCCCGGTATTGGGGGTTGATGTTGTTCTATGCTCGACTGGCCATAACAGGAAATCCCTGGCCAGGCTTGTAGTGATATACTGGTAAGAGTTATCAGTAGTTTCACGAAAGTTATGGACCTCACTTCGTCATGACTTATCAAGCTACTGGGGTCTGACGTTTACCACCCCTAGACGAGATATGCGACATATCAGACGAACAGACCGGACTATACGGTAAGTGTTACTGGTTGGATTTACAGGAGTGTGAGCGGGCTTGCTCGTCGTTCTTCTAATCGCTCAATACCCGGGTGGCCGTTACGTTTAGCAGACCGCTTATGGCTTGTGGGTGTTTGATATGATCATCACCTGCTGCCGGCGTATTGACGAGTCTATAGAGTCCTACACAGAGGTTTCCTGGCTCAAGCGAAACGAAATAGGACTACATATGGGATATGTGAGGGACCGAGAATAATGCATGTATGTGATACTTTATTTCATTCTCGCGATGAATGTGTCGAAAGGTTGTATGCGATATAACCTAGCTATCGAATCAAGGATTGATTCGATAAGCCGATACATTGGATACTAGCCGGTTATATGCGACATGACCGGATCATTGAATCAAGTGTTGATTTAATGATTTAATGTATAATAATATATTTGATATATTACTTTGCATCAACTAGTATTGGTTCACTTTAAATGGATTTACTCACTTGAAATGCACATTGTATATGTGATATATTTTGTGCACATGATTGTATCATGTTTGATGATACATTCTAGCTTGGGTTTGTTTAAAGGATTAAACCATGGTTGGTTAGTGGTTAGGGTTTCATTTCTTTTATCTATTTATTTATTTTATTTATTTCATTTAGAAAAGATAAAGAGAAAAGAATGGTTGCTAGTTTTGTTTTTATTTGAAGCTTCTTTAAGCTTTGAACAAGTCCACCATTCTTGTCTCTTCTCTAACCCTAACCACTCATCTAACCTTAGTTAAATCTCTACACTAAACCATGGTTGAAGTCATGATAAGTATTCATTTTTATTTTCTTTTTGAATAACTTATCATATATTATCTTCTTCTTCTTCTTCAAGAAGAAAGATGTTGATGGCTTCAATGGCAACTAGCCAAAACAAGTGAGAAATCCAAATCTAAAGTCTACCCACTTCCTATTTCTTCATCCACTACTACTTGCCATGTAGTAGAGTGTGTTGTCTTCACAAGTTTCTTGACTTGGCGAAGGCGGAGCTCGAGTTTGTGATGCCTCGACATAGATCATCTTCGGCATCGAGCCGACGACCAAGTCCGCCCTTTTCTCCGATGAAGCCGATGCTAGAGTCATGGGTTCGATTTGGACAGCGGAGGGAGATCATCGCGGAGCTTAGGAAGTGGTGGACCGGATCTACAAAGGTTGCATTTCCGTTTCTTTTAGTTAAAATTGTTAACTATTTTCTTATGTCGCCTAAACTTCTAGCCAACGATCCGTTCTACGGTTTCTCGGCACCGTTAAATTAGAAATTGGCATGGATGATGCCTTGTGAGACCTCAATAGGGTGCCTAGGAACCTTTCATTGGTATCAGAGCCTAGCTAGACCCTTAGGCGAAGTCTAGACGGAGTTTGAAGTCCGATCGACCCGAAACCCCAACCCTAAAATGCTCTCTGGACAATTTCTGAAATCTGGTCTTTTTCGAAAATAAAAATATGCAGAAAACTCAGTAGAAGATTCTAAGAATTACTGTATAAAACGGTGCCCCTGAATCCATCAAAGCGCGGCGGAACCGCGGCATTAGCATGCTAATGCCGCGGTTCCGCGGCCGTTTTGTCTCTTCTTTCAACAAAGTTTGCACAGTAATTCCTAGTTTGCAGTGCTGGTTTTCCTGGGAATTTTTAATATTTTTTCAAGAGTTGAATTTTCTGGGTTGTATTGGGGACTCGGTGTATCGATCGGATTGTCTAATTTTGTCTGTGTGTTTTTCCGAGTAATTTTTGAATATGTTAAAAAGTTCGACCGGATATAAATACCCAATTTTTCCCCTGTCGGGAAATTTCCAAGTGTTGGATTTTTCCGTAGTTTAACGACATTCTAAGTAGTGCAAGTAACGCGATGGTCTCTCTAGAAGACAAAAAACCTTAACTCGATTATGTGACCGTCTTGAACCACCCTTTGAACCTTCGGGTTTGGGGCAGTACGGCGTGCCACATATGAGGCGTTGGCTTGACCCTTCTACGGCTGGACCGTTGGTACTGAGGCACGAACTGAATGCTGTTAGACTTATTTCATATGTTGAGCTGTATCGGGAAAACTTGGGTGTTCGATTGTTCGATCGAAAAGTTTAGCATTTTCTATTTATCCAGAATGTGATACAACATTTGGAATTCACAAGTAGTTATGAGATAACTGAATGAATATTATAAACATAGCAGTTTAGTCTCACATGATCGGTTGCCACGGAATTTTGATGTGATCAAAAGTCCGTCGCAATCACGTAGCGTACGCGGATACTCGCCGGGTAAACTTAATAGACAGCCTCACCCCATAGCCCCGACTAAGTGACTGTAGGAGAACCCCGTCGCCGAAAGCATCCATTCGGGTGCTCGCGGTAGCGGTGTTCCGCCTTGGTGCACTTGGTCGACGGCGTTGGGGGTGCAGCCGCCTACTAAAGTTTGCGACGAGCATTCGATCAGAATGTCGGGAATCTTGTTGAATTACCCGACTTTATATTGAAAAGTGTTTTCGAATTTGAGACTAAATTGCGGGGTTTATAATTGTTAGGCATGCGATGTCTAAGGAATTCATTTGATTAGGCATGCGATGTCTAAAGAGATTGCGGATTCCAACTGTTATAGTTTTACACTTTCTTTTCTGTGACCGTAAGTGTAAATGTGATATTGCCGGTTTCGTTGCTATATGTCAACGACAATTGGGATACGCATGTTTGCTTACGTTGATGACCTGTGATGTTATGTGTTGCTGGATATGTTATATTGGATCGTCGTGTTTGAATAGCCAGGGTTTTTTTTATGTGAGATGAGTGTTTTTCATTTTCATTCATGTAAAAACTTGTATGTAATATTCTTTTATTGGGGCACTTCCAGGTTGCGGAAGATGTCACCGTTGATGTATATTATTTACTTTTCCGCATTAGGATAGACCCAAGGAGGGGAGCACAAGTAACCGGGTTCTGGGGTCCAGAGGGAGACCATCTCGAGGAGTCGAGTCTGGGTCTCCTAACCCTAGAATTGGTAGGGTTGCTTGCGGCTCTCGTAGGGGTCTAGGGGTGTGGGATTGGCTATTCATCACGACCGTAGAATCCGTGTTTTATACTAGCTCGTATTGAAAACACGGACGTCCTAGTATATCCAATATTTCATATGATATTTTCTGCTGCGTTATCTGTGATGTGATCATGTGATATTCTGTGATAGATATAGTATATAGTATATATGATATATTATATAGACGTTGCTTATGTTTTACACCCGCGCTAGCCCTGCCTCGCTCTGGCGTTAGTTACCTAACCTAACGGTGCAGACGGGACATCGAGGCGAATGCGGATGGCATATGCGTACGTTATATTTATCTGTGATGGTTAGGTGGACTTAAATGATGGGATATTCATTAATGAGATTAATGAAAGAAAATAAACCTAATTGATGTTGTGGAATCGAATTTCAAAATAAAAACAGGTAGCTACAGTTCTTGCTTTGCATCGCGGTGTTCCTTGTAGAACATCCTGCACCTTATTCGATAGGGAAAGGACCGAGATCCCTTTACCGGGAGTGACTCCTTTAGCAATAACTGGCAGATGCTACATCACTCGGTTTGTCTTTTGATAGCTTCTATAGTTTCGGCTTTGGACAGTGATATATATGATATATCCCGCACCTCATTCGATGAGGAAAGGGCCGACGATCCCTTCATCGGGAGTGACCCCTTTAGCAAAACTAGAAAAGCTTCGAAAAACATTCCATTTAAAAACCATTTGATTCCGCAACGAGATCAAGTTCAAAGCGTTAAAGGTTTTCATAAAAACCATTCGCAACCCTCCGTCATTTTAGGAAGTAGAGTACTTAGTATTCGTGCTGTGTTTGTTGACCATAGTCAAGGCACAGTGTACGGTAGCTAAGTGACGTCTTCCTACACCGCATATGATGCGATTAGTTAGGACAGTCGCGTGACTTTGTTGACCTTAGTTAAGGGTCATGTGGGTGGGTCTAATTAATCACGAAATGACGGGTAGAACTTGACTAGTACTTATGATTTGTTGACCTTAGTTAAGGTCATAGGTACTAGGGGTAAAAATCATTATCGGGAGTTTCAAGAGTTGAAACTTGCAATGAGATTGCATACCTTCTATGTGATAGTTGGATCCCGATACCCGCTGCGAGTAATTGTTACTCCTGGGAGAGTTTTGCACTTTACAATTAGCCGATCAAGTAGGTGTCTAGAAAGGTGTCAACAGGGTTACGCCTCTGGGAAAGCGAGGTTTACAGTAATTAGGTCCGTGCGAAAGCACGGGGAACCTCCCTCAAAGTACCGATACTGGCCTGGCTGAAAGATTGGCGAACTTGTAGAGTGTAATTAATCCCGGCTAGTCTTTCCTTTTAAGGTTTGAAGGAAGATTTGATAAAAACAGTGGGAGCCATATTGATTAGATAAAATAATAACCAATCTATTCTTGCAAGAGCGCACGCTGAGTGTTTTCTTCTCTCTCTCTCCAGATAGCGACCATATCACGCCTTAATCAAGATAATAATATAGATGTATTAACCGAACCCGCTTGTTATACTGAGCTGGGAATGTTGGTCCTGCTCCAGCTTATAATTGTTATAAGACAGAGCAGAAAATAGGGAATACCAGAATTCCTATGCCGCCCAAACGAAGAAAGTGCATATGATGCATCTCCTTCGGGTATGTTCATTACAAAGAACTATTTCTCATTATTCTCTGCATCCTGAGTATTGGATACCGGATCAGGATCCCAGATATGTAATCTGTTACATAGGGCTACAAAAAGGTAGAAAAACTGAGAACGGGTGATAAGTTTCATGAGACAGAAAACGGGGCAAGTGTTGCAGCCAAGTCTGTTGGTCACTGTCACCCTGTATTTCCAATACATTGATTCTGAACAAATGCTATTAGATACCAAACCTGATATACAAAATCATATCAGTCTCTTTATTAATAAAGAAATGATAAAATTTTGTATTGATGGATAATGTTTTGAACATTTCCTATATCAAAAGTTGATCGGTTCAGGCACGTTATCTAAAAGCATTGACGTTATAAATCAAACTACAGTTCTTTAGTATACAGAACACACACAAGAGGAAGAGTTCAGAAATGAACGAATCATTCTTGAGGCATTGTAGACTAGGTCACATCAATGAGACCCGACTGGCTGAAGTTACATTTTAGATGCATATTTAAATCAGTTTGAATTTACATCTTATGAAACTTGCCAGTCATGTCACAAAGATAAGATGACCATAGCTCTGTTTATTGGAAACAGAGAAAGAGTTAGTAAACTCTTGGGACTGATACATTATGATGTATGTAAGGTCTCCTGTCTACACAAGCCAGGACTGGTTCTTTATACTTCATTATGTTCTCTGATGATCTCTCAAGATTCTGACATATGTTCCTGTTGAAACACAAGTCCGAACCTTTTGAGAAGTAAAGAACCAATATACGGGTATAAGTATTATGTCCTTTGATGTGATCAAGGAGGAGAATACTTGAGCACGGAATTCCTGAATTATTCTAAAGGAGAATGAGATTCTCTCTCAGCATTACTCCTCCGTATACACCATTGCACGATGGTATATCGGGGTGGAGCAGATACACCCTATTTGATATGGTGTGCTCTATGATGAGTACTACTGAGTTACCTATTTCCTTTTGGGAGTTATGCACTTGAGAAGCTGCATACCTATTGAATAGGGTTCCAATCAAATCAGTTGCCTACCATTTCATATGTGATATGGAAAGGGAAGAGCCCATGTCTTAAGCTAGTTAAGATTCGGGATTGTCCGGCCTAATGTCAAATGCAAAATCCGGACAAGCTCGAGGCAAGGTCAGTTATGTAGAACTGGAAATGTTCCAGCTATACAAACTGCAGCTGATCATTTGACAGAACCAAAGGATTCAATAGTTCCCGACGAACCTCAGCCGCTCCGCCGATCTAGTAGGGTTCCTCACCCACCTGAGAGATAATTCTGTTTTTCTATGACAGTGGGAGCGAGGATTGCATCATGTGATGATGACCCAACTAGCTTCGAGCTGGCCATCAGGAGTAAGACTCTGTAAGAATGGCTGGATGCTTAGTGATCTGAGATGGAATCCATGTACACCAACAAAGTATGGACTTTGGTTGCTATATCTGAAGGGTTAAATCCCCATCAGGAGCAAGTATATCTTGAAAAGATTACTTGGTGTAAATGGAAAAGTTGAGACTTTCAAAGCTAGACTTGTTAAAGGTTTTCGTCATCAACCAGGCACGGAAAATGATGAAACCTTTTCCAGGGACTATACTTAAGTCCATCCAGATCCTACTTGCCTTGCTACATACCATGACTACGATATCTGGTGGTTGGGTGTCATGAAAGCTTTTCTAAATGATGTTTTAGAAGAGAGCGTCTATAAGTACACAGCCAGAGGGCCTCGTAGACAGTGGGAGCAGCGGAAACGTGTGCAAGTTGCTTTATAGAATAAAGCAGGCATCGCGGAGTTGGAACATCTGTTTTGATGTGGTAGTCAAAGAGTTTGACTTCATCAAAATGGTAGATGAACCTTGTATGTACAAAAGGGTAGTATGGAGTATGGTAATGATCCTCGTAGAGTACGTGGATGACATACTCTTGATAGGAAAGGAGTTTCATATGCTACGATCGGTCGATCTCCTCTTATCACATAGATTCTCCATATAGGATCAAAGTGATACCTCCTAAATCCTGGGTTTTCATCTATGAGATAGATGTAATTGGATGCTAGGATTCTCACTAGATGTAGTGAGATGGTATCAATCGATCCTGGGGAGAATCACTGGAAGAGTTCCAGGGTGATAAAGACGACTGAATGTCAGTCACAGGCACTGTCTTTACCCTCAGTAAAGGGACGGTATGTTGGAAGAGTTCCAAGCTAGATACCATGGCAAACTAGACGTTAAAGGTTGGTAACATCTCTATTTAAGATACTACCAAAGAGGCAGTTTGGGTGTATATTGGTTCATAAGATGAACTAGGTTCCTGCCATTGTATGACAATGGAAGTGTGGCTTCGGCACGGGAACCCTGGTCCCATCAGTGACCCAGACAAATTCTGAGGCAGCATCACCTGATCATGGAGATAGTTGATCTCCAGGTTGATCGAGGTTAGGAGAGTAGACTCAGAGGACAACACGGCGGATCCACTCACGAAGGCCTTTTCCCAAAGAGAGACTTTTAGGGGATGGTTGCGTATGTGATACTGCAACCACTGCTACAGATGGCCCTAGTGCAAGTGGGAGATTGTTAGTTATATGTATGCCCTAGAGGCCATTACTGTACATTGGATGTATATTGTAGTGGATGCTGGGACATATATAGGTAGGACTTTCTTGCTTGACATGATAGTACGCTATCTGGTTGCTCTTTATCTTAACATGTATACTTTCTGTCTCTCTGATTACATGTTGATAAAGCCCTTAGGATGTGTACTCGACTTCCAGGGCTATGATGAAGATCATACTAGTGGGGCCTGGGAAGTCAATGAGTACATCCTTCATTGTTCCTAGTCGTGGGAATATCGAGACGGGGCATCTATATTCCAGAGTAGACTAGCGTATATCTTCTCGACCCATGTGATGGGCGATGGATGATCCCATATCCATTGGTGTTTGACATCGGAGATGGTATACGGGTGCTCAGTAGAGACTGGGTACCCTGAACGGACTCGCCGAGAACTCCCAGATGGTATTATTCCTCACGTCAGATGGCAGTTCTCAGGTGACACTGGTACAACTTAGTTTGTTGACCCGAGATCGTCATAGAGTCTTGTGTGTCTCCCACTGTGCTTTGATTTCCACCTTACCACGGCTCTACTGAGTTGTGCAAATAGGTGGTTTTGGGGTACAGTCCCGATTCACATGGAGGCAATGAGCGATAGGAGGGGATTCGTCTCTCCCGGTATTGGGGGTTGATGTTGTGCTATGCTCGACTGGCGATAACAGGAAATCCCTGGCCAGGCTTGCAGTGATATACTGGTAAGAGTTATCAGTAGTTTCACGAATGTTATGGACCTCACGTCGGCATGACTTATCAAGCTACTGGGGTCTGACGTTTACCACCCCTAGGCGAGATATGCGACATATCAGACGAACAGACCGGACTATACGGTAAGTGTTACTGGTTGGATTCACAGGAGTGTGAGCGGGCTTACTCGTCGTTCTTCTGATCGCTCAATACCCGGATGGCCGTTACGTTTAGCAGATCGCTTGTGGCTTGTGGGTGTTCGATATGATCATCACCTGCTGCCGGCGTATTGACGAGTCTATAGAGTCCTACACAGAGGTTTCCTGGCTCAAGCGAAACGAAATAGGACCACATATGGGATATGTGAGGGACCGAGAATAATGCGTGTATGTGATACCTTATTTCATTCTCGCGATGAATGTGTCGAAAGGTTGTATGCGATATAACCTAGCTATCGAATCAAGGATTGATTCGATAAGCCGATACATTGGATACTAGCCGGTTATATGCGACATGACCGGATCATTGAATCAAGTGTTGATTTAATGATTTAATGTATAATAATATATTTGATATATTACTTTGCATCAACTAGTATTGGTTCACTTTAAATGGATTTACTCACTTGAAATGCACATTGTATATGTGATATATTTTGTGCACATGATTGTATCATGTTTGATGATACATTCTAGCTTGGGTTTGTGTAAAGGATTAAACCATGGTTGGTTAGTGGTTAGGGTTTCATTTCTTTTATCTATTTATTTATTTTATTTATTTCATTTAGAAAAGATAAAGAGAAAAGAATGGTTGCTAGTTTTGTTTTTATTTGAAGCTTCTTGAAGCTTTGAACAAGTCCACCATTCTTGTCTCTTCTCTAACCCTAACCACTCATCTAACCTTAGTTAAATCTCTACACTAAACCATGGTTGAAGTCATGATAAGTATTCATTTTTATTTTCTTTTTGAATAACTTATCATATATTATCTTCTTCTTCTTCAAGAAGAAGAAAGATGTTGATAGCTTCAATGGCAACTAGCCAAAACAAGTGAGAAATCCAAATCTAAAGTCTACCCACTTCCTATTTCTTCATCCTCTACTACTTGACATGTAGTAGAGTGTGTTGTCTTCACAAGTTTCTTGACTTGGCGAAGGCGGAGCTCGAGTTTGTGATGCCTCGACGTAGATCATCTTCGGCATCGAGCCGACGACCAAGTCCGCCCTTTTCTCCGATGAAGCCGATGCTAGAGTCATGGGTTCGATTGGGACAGCGGAGGGAGATCATCGTGGAGCTTAGGAAGTGGTGGACCGGATCTACAAAGGTTGTATTTCCGTTTCTTTTAGTTAAAATTGTTAACTATTTTCTTATGTCGCCTAAACTTCTAGCCAACGATCCGTTCTAGGGTTTCTCGGCACCGTTAAATTAGAAATTGGCATGGATGATGCCTTGTGAGACCTCACTAGGGTACCTAGGAAACTTTCATCCGACACGACTTGTACCGCTATTAGGGGACTGACGTTCACCGCCCCCCTAGGCCCGCCATGCGATGTATCAGACGAACAGACCGGACTGTACGGAGACTGTCACATACAGGCTTAGTAGGAGTTCAGATGGGGTCACCTCGTCAGTCTTCTTATCGGCATCTATCTGGGGACCGTTACGTACAGCTAGTGCCGCTTGCGGTCTGTGGTTAAACCCACTGCCAGCGTAGTGTCGAGTCTTTAGAGTCCCACACAGAGAGCTATTCGCCTTTAGGCAAAAGGAGTAGAGGTCACATGGTTTTGCGACAGGGTTCGTTCACATCCGCGCACTTGTGCACGTTTGCTGTCCGGACAGCGTATACTAGCGGACTTTGGTTTAAGCCAGATCCTAGTATATGATTTGGGATTGGTTTTTTCTCTTTGTAATCGTGTTCCTCGGATCATAAATACGGGTGCGTATGCACAGTTGATTGAGTCAGAGGAAGAGGACTTTGATTAGGGTTAATGACCATTGTTATTTTATTAACCCTAATGCTTAAATGTGTATTGTAATTAATTGATATTAGCTATATATATATATATAATTGTGGATGGTTAGGATTGTTGACATTTTGACCACACTTGACTTGTTGACCTTAGTTCACATGTTGACCATCATCATTCCATATAAAAGATGCTCTTTGATCCTTGCAATTTTCATTTAATGTGAAATGATAATGGTCAAGTCTTGATTAACCATGACAATTATCTAGCTAATTATCTATTTTTTATAATTCACACATATATGTGAAAATGGCTTATTATTCTCTCATTCTATCATATACTTTCTCTCTCTTGCTCTTCCTCTTACTCAAGCTCTCCCCTCTCATGTGTTGAGAAACACTTGAGGTTGAGAGAAAACCTATCCTAGATAATCTCTACTCTCATCTAGGGTTCTAGGATTAGCACTTCTAGCACCTTAGTCACTTCTAGTTTGAAGTTGAAGCCAAAGGTTGAGGCTTTCGGGTGAATCCTTCTTCGACTCGAGAAGGCGACAAGGCGATCTCTTTCTTACACTCCAAGGAGCAAGGAGAGAAGGACATAAAACCCTAGGTATAACCATTCTTCCTTGTAGCTAATTTCTAGTTAGCTTTTAGTTAGTTTTGTTTAGTAAAGATCCCGACTTTGTCTAGTCCATGTTGTCTAGAGTAGTAAAAATCCGATTTTTATTCCGTTTTTCGCCTCCCCGCAAGCACCGGGGTGGGCAACGTGGACTTACAGTACTTTACCGCTGCTCCCACTCTGAATGAATCCCTCTGGCTGATCCATATAGACGCACTCTTCCAAATTACCATTTAGAAAGGCCGTCTTTACGTCTATTTGCCAGATCTCATAATCGTGGAAGGCAGCAATAGCAAGAAGGACTCTAATGGATTTGAGCATAGCCACTGGAGAAAAGGTTTCGTCATAGTCCAAACCAGGTCTTTGACAGAAACCTTTTGCAACAAGTCTAGCCTTATAGGTTTCAACCTGTCTATCTACACCAATCTTCTTTTTGAAGATCCATTTGCATCCTACGGGTTTTACCCCATCTGGAGTAATGTCCAAAGTCCATACTTTGTTAGTGTACATGGATGCCATTTTGGTCCGCATTGCATCCAGCCATTTTACCGGGTCACTGCTCTGAATGGCTTGCTGGAAGCTAGTAGGGTCATCATCATCAATGACGCAATCCTCTCTTGTTGGAGATAGTGCCCTCAGAGTCAATTATTGGATCAAAGGCACGTGATTGCAATAATTGAGGGAGGACCTATCCCGGTAAGACAGTCTTACTCAAGATGATAGTATGCTATCCGGTTTATCTTTATCATCGTGTACTGCTTTAGGTGACCCTACAGGTCACTATTGCACGTTGATAGAGCCCCTAGGATTCATGCTTGACTGCCAGCAGTATGAGGGCGATCATATACGTGGGAGCTGGTAGTATATAAGAACATCCTTAAAAGGTCCCTAGTCGTGGGAATCTCGAGACAGGGCATCGATACTCCTGAGTAGACTAGTGTATACAGTCGAGACCCCGACGAGGGGCGGTTGCCGGTCTCACAAGCCACTGGTGTCAGTTGGTTCACCTAAGATGTATACAGGTGCTCATTGGCTTATGAGTACACCGGATAGGACTCGCCGGGAACATGCTAGTTGGTCTTATACCTGACGTCAGATGGCAGTTCCCTGGTGACATGTGTACAGGTTAGTTCATCGACCTGAGGATCGTCATTTTTCTCGTGTGAGTTCCTACTGTACTTTGATTACTACCCTACCACGCTCAAAGGAGACGTGCAAACTGGTTTTACTTGGGTACAGTCCCGAGCCACATGGAGGCAGTGAGCGGATCTGCAGGGGTTCGTATCTCCCGGTATTGAGGGTGAGGTCGCGCTTTGTCTAGGAGAGCCATTACACGAAGTCCTTGGCCAAGGCAGGAGATTTACTGGTAAGTATTCCAGTAGTATCTCAAGGTGTTCTGGGCTACACTCCGACACGACTTGTACCGCTTTTGGGGGTCTGACTTTTACCAACCCCCTAGGCCCGCCATGCGATGCTCATAGACGAACGGACCGGACTGTACGGATATTGTCACTGACAGGCTTAGTAGGGTGTCAGGATGAGTTCGCTCATCGACGTCCCTTTTGGTCAATTGCTGGTAGACCGTCACGTATGGCTAATAACTCTGACGTGCTAATGGTTAATCCACAGCCATAGTATTGACGAGTCTTTAGAGTCCCCCACATTCAGTTGCTCAAGTTTTTGGGCGAAGCCCTGTAGAGGCCGTATGGAGATATGGCAAGGTTCGATCAGATACGTGCGGTATTGCACGGATCAGGATCGGACGGTTAGTACTGGAGGCCGTATGGAAATATGGCAGGGTTCGATCAGATACGTGCGGTATTGCACGGATCAAGATCGGATGGATAATACTAGCAGGCTTTGGTTTAAACCGGATGCTAGTATTGTACTGTGTAGATTTTGTCTCATTGCATTTGTATTTCGGTCGGAATACAAATGCGGGTATGTATATACAGTAGCGGGGTTTTCCTGTAATTTATTACGGGATCAGTTTTTTGGAGTTGCCAGTTTGTTTTCCGTTCAGCCATATTTCTTTGTATTTTTCATTGGCTGAAGATTGGTGGAGGAGGGCTTATTTGCAATTGTGAAAATAAGCATTTTGGAGGGTTGTCTTTGCACATTGTAGTGTCATGATGGTTGCACCATCTCTTGACTTTCTTGACTCCATGATTGCTTGACTTTGGATGTGATGATGGTTGTTTTGGAGTGAGGGTTTGTTATGCGATGATTATTTCTCATGATAACCTTTTTCTCTCTCCTTGATTATTGGCTAACACTCATTCCTTTGATATTCTCTCACTCTCTTCTCTTCCTCATTGCATGGCCGGCCAAGCCAAGGAGGGGATGCCCATATTTTGGTGGTGGGATTTTTGGTCTTTTGGCTTCACAAAAATCCCCAACTTCATCTCCAAAATGTTATCATATCAAACCTCAACCAAAGGCAACTTCAAGTAACCCCAAATGAGACATATAGCACTACACGTATTCTACAGCAAATCTTGGGCACGTCGGCTCGCCAACTTCGTGCCCGAGTTGCCTCGGTCCAGAGGCGGGAGCCCGTAAAAGAAGCCGGCGACGTGGTGCCCTTCCGGCGACATGGTGGAGACCGGAGATTCCCCGGGGAGATCGGGACGACGACGAGAAGACTGAAGGACACGGATCGCTCGGTATATCTCTCTACCCCTTTCTCTTGTTAGCTAGGACTAGTTTAATGGCACGATCCGGGTTTATAGTGTGCGGTGGTGCCGGTTTTAATGTTTAAAGAAAAGCATCGCTTCCGCATTCCGGCGTCGGATTGACGGCCGGGGCGCCGCCGTGCACTTACGGTGGTATCAGAGCCTCGCCATTAACTAAGTCTAGTTTTGTCTAATGTGTTTACATTTCCGATCGAACAAAATTCTAAAAACCTCGTTTTCATGTGCATCAGTTTCTGTCGAAATTTTTTTGGCTCCAAAAATTTTCAGGTTGTTGCAGAATGATGTGCAGGGAATTCTAAGAATTCTGTGAAATTTTGGTCTCGTGAACACATTACATCACCGCGGAACCGGAGCCGAACCCATGCTTGGGCCACGGTTCCGCCGCGACTTTCACTGTTAAGTGTACCAAAGTTTTGCAGAAAGCTCCTGACTTGAAAATAGGGTTTTTGGAATGTTCTTTTTGGGCCCAGATTTTCTGTGAGTGCTACAGTAGTGCTTGGGGACCATTTGGGTAAATTTGATCGATCGAATATTTTAAACACATTATTTCACAGTATTTACATTATATCTGCGACCGTGAATGTCACTTGATCGGTAAATACTGTCTAACTGCTATAGCCCGGTTAGACGGATTTGCGAGCGTGACATTCACGTTGATGTTCTGTGATTGTGCTGTGATGTTGCGGATTGGTCGTGGGGGATAGCCTGGATGCAATGCTAGTACAGTTTTTGTTGTATTATGTACATTTGATATTGCGGGGCAAGCGTCCGACATGTGGACTGCCGTCACTGCCTGTCTGTATATTATTTTTTTTGGGGCACGACTGGGTCGAGGTCGATGTACCCGTTGTACGTATATTTTACTTTCTGTACTAGGATTACCCCAAGGTGGGGTGCAGGGATATCCGGGTTCTAGAGGGCAACGGGCTCGCATCTCATGGCATTGAGACGGAGGGGGCTCCACTCTAGAATTGGCGGGCTATTCGCCACACTCGTAGGGGGTACAGGTTGACCCAGGAGGGGTGCCTAAGTTACCGGATTCCGTGAAGTGCCGGGTGGTCCATTCACGTTGCTGAAGGGGCTGCCTCGCTTCAGGTTTTGGCGGGTAACTTGCCGCGCCCGTAGGGGTCTAGGATTTCATTGCACAGGCTATCCACACGACCAGGGGAACGTCGGGTTTCAGTAGCGGCTCTGTGAAACCCGGGGATCCCAGATATCTGTATTGTTCTGTGATGCTGTACATTTCTGTGATGTTGCATTTTATCACACCTTGAGCGAAAATAATATATATTGATATATATACTAGTAGATGTTGTATATGTTTTGCATCCGTGCTAGTCCAATCCCCGCTTTGTCGTTAGTTAAGTAACCTAACAGGTAATGACGGGACCCAGTGGCGAATGGGGATGGCATATACGTACATCATTATTTTCGTTCTTTATTGCTGTGATCAATTGATGGGACTGCGTTGATTCGGATCAATGCAAGTTAAACAAACCTATTCTGATGTTGTTGGAACACTTTTCAAAAAAGCTGTTATTGCAAGGACGTTCTCTTTTATTTTGCATCGTGGTATTCAGTTGGAATATCCTGCTCCTCAGTCGACGAGGCAAGGGCCGAGATCCTTTCACCTGGAGTGACCCCTTGGACAAAAAGTTTGCGTCAGGGCAATACCTTCACTATAGCCGATTACTTTTGCTTTGCATCGTGGTATTCAGTTGGAATATCCTGCACCTCATTCTACGGGGAAAGAGCCGAGATCCCTTCACCGAGAGTGACCACTTTAGCAAAGGTTTTCGTCACTATATTTTTAAAGCTATCCGGTTCCTTCAACGATATCAAGTTCATTACGTTAAAGGTTTTTGCCAGAAACCATTCGTAGACCTCCGTCGTTTCAGATAGGTAGCAAGTAGTATTCATGCTATGTTTGTTGGCCTTCGTCAAGCCATAGTGTATGGTAGCTGCTTGTTGCTTTTTTGCAGCATAGATAGATGCCTTGGTTTGGGACAGTCGTATAGCCTTGTTGGCCAAAGTCAAGGGTTTGTACGGGTGGGTTCAAATTAACCTGGACAATGACGGGTAGAACTTGATATGTGACTTATGATTTGTTGTCCTTCGTCAAGGTCATAAGAGCATGGGACAGAAATCACATCGGGAGTTTCTAAAGGAACTGAAACTTGCCAGATATGCGCATACCTTCTGGAGTGTGATGACGTGAGCGGATTCCGTCATGTTATCATGCGATGATAGTTGGATCCCGATTCCCACTGATGAGTTGGTTTACTACTCGGGTGATCCCGACTAATTCTTCTTTCAGGTTTGGAGGAGAATTTGACGGTACAGTGGGAGGTTTCCAGATTAGATAAATTGGTAACCATTCTGGTCTAGGTTAGAGTGCACGCTGAGTGTTTCTTTTCTCTCTCTCTTTGGCAGCGACCATTGACCTGACCCTAAGACTATGACTTAGTGACCAAGTTGACCGAACCTTCTTAAACACTGGCTTTTGGATTGTCAGAGTTGCAAACCTCATTGCCACTCCTACTTTTACCCTTTTCTCCAGGACACCCCGTATTACTACGAACGTCCACTTCCATTAGACAAAACCATCGTATGGTTAGATACGAACTCGAAGGAATTTATTCGAGGATGGTTTCCGGTTCTGGAGGAAAACGAATAGGACTATTCAGTTGTCTTTTTCTTTTACCTTCTCTCAGGTTACGAGTACTCATTGGTTTAGGAGATAGTACACCTATTACGCAAATTGGATAGTCTTCTTCCAAACCATAGGCAGGTGCCGACCGGTAGGGAATGAAGAAAACCAGTTTGCCTAACGATGGTGTACAAAAGGTATTAAGTAAAGACATATCAAGGGATTAGTAAGAGGGCAAAGTAAACTGCGACTGCTATTCATGACCAAACCAAGTATTTCTTCGCCAATCCTAAATCACCTTTGTATTTCTCCAGGACACTCCGTATCACTACGAAGATCCACAGTTTATTGGATACTCCATCGTATGGTTATATACGAACTCGAATGGAACTTGTTCCAGTTCGGGGATGGATTCTGGATCAGGAGAAATAGGAATAAGGTTTATTCGGTTGTCTTTTATCTTCACCTTCTCTCGCATTGCGAGTGATCCTAGGATTAGGACAGTACACCCATTATGCTTATTGGATAGTCTTCTTCTAAACCATAGACTGGTGCCGAACGGTAGGGAAGGAAGAAAACCATTTAGCCTAAGAGGGTGTGCAGAAGGAAATGACTAAAGACATATAAAGGGATTTGGAAAGATGGAAAAGAATTACACGGTTGCAGTTGTGAATCTGGATAATGGAAGAAGCATTACTGGGAATACCCGGATACCCCATCGAAACATTTCAATGTTTCAGTTTCGCTGTGTACTGTTAAAGGAAAACTGATTTCCCAATCAGATCTTGCTCCAGGGTATGTATTTCCCAGGTATGATTCTCACATCTGTATGGTTTTACAGATGATGAGTGGTAGCAAGTTATTGGGAATTAGGTGATCATCCTCATTATATCGGGATTCGTTGTAATCGATGATATTTGAGGAAGTCACCTGGGTTGTTTGCCGGACGGCAAATATTTTGTTTTGAATATCCGCTGTCATGCACCAATTTCAAATTGATATATCTGTACATCTATTTTTATAGAGTGAGATATACCCTTTTGAAATTATGTCTACGACATTTACCTATATCAGTGGATGGTTAGGTAAGGAGCATTAAACAGCGGTGTAATTCTTCTTAACCATAAGTATAGTTTTCAACCTGCAACGCACAGGGAGTGAGTTATTAGACTCAAGGGACTTATACAGAGTATTGTATGTTGTCCAGTGTCCATTAGGATAGAGGGGTTGGTCCTCGTACTATATTCGGTTTACTTATGACTTCTCTAGTTTTTTGGCAGGTGTTTCGTAGAAACACAAGGTCCGAATTTTAAGAAGTTATAGGTATTTGAATAAAGTAGAGAGCCAGGTATTGCAAGTATCGGTATTCTTCAAAGTGATTGAAGATGTACATACTTGTGTATGGTATTCAGTTGATAGTAATGGTTAAGAGAACTTGCTTCTCTTTCAGTTTACTCATAATTAGAAGTGCTCCTAAGTTGAGTAATGCTGATCGGCCTTTTTCCATTTAGTTAACATGCAATGGAGACAGCTGCATGATTTGAATCTGGTTCAATTAAATCAGTGCCTCTGGTTCTATATTGGATATAGAACAGTTCATATCTTGACATTGTTAAGGTACGGGGAGTTGTCCGGCTTATGCTTAAAACCAGACTCTGGATAACTCAAGGCACGTTTCTGTAATGGCTATTTGTGGGTTGACCCAGGCTATGACGAGGGTTGACTTTCTACCATCTGGAAGATCAATAGCGATATTGTTCTAGACTCGCCACAGTTTTAATAAAATGGATTTTTTTTCAGAAAACAATAGTGGGAGTATGGTAGAACTGGAAGTGATTCCAGAACCGCAAACAATTACTGAAGATTTGATAAGGAACCTAAAGATTCAATCTAGTTTGACATTCCATTGTCCATTCCGTAGATATGGTGGGTAACCTCAGGCACCCGAGAGGTACTCCGGTAGCCTTAAGAACGGTGACAGGGAGGTTCTTGTTTACCCACACTGGCCATTGCTGTTGTTCCAGGATGCGAGACCCGACAGGAGGATGAGTATAGTGTCGTTCTAAACTAGCTTTAGAAGTGTACGTGTATATGACTCTGCCAGAAGGTTGTCGTAGTCAATGGGAGCAGCGGAAGCATTGGTGGACAAGTAGCAATGTCTATTTATAGACTAAAGCAGATATAGCGGAGATAGATCATCTATTTCTGATGTGACAGTCATAGGTTTGACTTCATCAGAATAGGGGATGGATCTGTTGAGAAGGTAGTAGGGTGTGATGTCATGGTAGTTGGATGACATACACAGAGTAGGAAGTGATATTGCTATACTACTATCGGTTATACTTTGGTCGTCACACAGTGGTTTCTCTACATGGGACTTGGATATTATATCGGACATTCTGGTTACTGGATCTATGGTTTTAGATCTAGATTTGGGCAGTTTCCCAATCAGGGTACTTAGACAGCATTCTAGAGATGCTTTAGAATGGACGACTCCTGGCACGGTAGTATACCTGCAGGTGATGGAGTCACCCTCTCTAAAGGTGTCTTACATACTAAAGGGGAGAGGGATGTGCATAATTGACAGATCACTTGCTTAGGCAATTGAGTCAATCATGAGATGTCAAGTACCACACCAGATGTTGTTTTTGCAGTAGATGCAATAAGTTGATATTGATCCAATCCTGGAGAAGCAGTAGGAAGCAGTTTTAGACAATAAGTGGATGTTCTAGGAATATCATAACAATAGCCTCATTCAGGAGACGGTTATCATTCCAGGCTTCCAAGGTGACCTGGACGGCAGAGTGACTGTCAGAGTTATAGTTTTCCCTCTGACGAGGGGCGGTATTATGGACAGGTGGTCCAGGAGGATACTGAGGGAGGCATGGCGCAGGATACTGATTAAGTTCAGTTGACGATACAGTCTAAGAAGTTTGGATTTGGAGTTCATTTATGAGCTAGGTCCCATCAGATATCCAGATATACTCTAAGACAGGTATTGCTCATTTCGGGAATGGCTTTCTCCACGAACTTGAGATATAGAGAGACATAGAAAGAAACATCAAAGCGGATCCACTCACTGAGGCTATTCCTCGAACACAATAGTTTCGTAAACGGGTTTTGTGAGACTGACTCGTAGAGGAGTTGGGTGTTCGGTATCAAACGGGTTGTGAGTATGCGACATCGCAATAATTAGCCTTGAGTGCAAGTGGGAGATTGTTGGAGATAGTGCCCTCAGAGTCAAATATTGGATCACAGGCACGTGATTGCAATGATTGAGGGAGGACCTATCCCGGTAGGACAGTCTTACTCAAGATGATAGTATGCTATCTGGTTTTTCTTTATCATCGTGTACTGGTTTAGGTGACCCTACTGGTCACTATTGCACGTTGATAGAGCCCCTAGGATTCATGCTTGACTGCCAGCTGTATGAGGGCGATCATATACGTGGGAGCTGGTAGTATATAAGCACATCCTTAAAAGGTCTCTAGTCGTGGGAGTTTCGAGACAGGGCATCGATACTCCAGAGTAGACTAGTGTATACAGTCAAGACCCCGACGAGGGGCGGTGGCCGGTCTCACAAGCCACTGGTGTCAGTTGGTTCACCTAAGACGTATACAGGTGCTCATTGGGTTATGAGTACATCGGACAGGACTCGCTGGGAACATGCTAGTTGGTCTTATACCTGACGTCAGATAGCAGTTTCCTGGTGACATGTGTACAGGTTAGTTCATCGACCTGAGGATCGTCATTTGTATCGTGTGAGTTCCCACTGTACTTTGATTACTACCCTACCACGCTCAAAGGAGACGTGCAAACAGGTTTTAGTTGGGTACAGTCCCGAGCCACGTGGAGGCTGTGAGCGGATCTGCAGGGGTTCGTCTCTCCCGGTATTCGGGGTGAGGTCGCGCTGTGTCTAGGAGAGCCATTACATGAAGTCCTTGGCCGAGGAAGGAGATTTACTGGTAGGTATTCCAGTAGTATTTCAGGGTGTTCTGGGCTACACTCCGACACGACTTGTACCGCTTTTGGGGGTCTGACTTTTACCAACCCCCTAGGCCCGCCATGCGATGCTCATAGACGAACGGACTGGACCGTACGGATATTGTCACAGACAGGCTCAGTAGGGTGTCAGGATGAGTTCGCTCATCGACGTCCCTTTTGGTCAATAGCTGGTAGCCCGTCACGTATGGCTAATACCTCTGACGTTCTAGTGGTTAAATCCACAGCCATAGTATTGACGAGTCTTTAGAGTCCTCCACATTCAGTTGCTCAAGTTTTCGGATGAAAAGCTATAGAGGCCGTATGGAGATATGGCAAGGTTCGATCAGATACGTGCGGTATTGGGCGGATCAGGATCGGACGGTTAGTACTAGAGGCCGTATGGTAATATGGCAGGGTTCGATCAGATACGTGCGGTATTGCATGGATCAGGATCGGACGGATAATACTAGCAGGCTTTGGTTTAAGTCGGATGCTAGTATTGTACAGTGTAGATTTTGTCTCATTGCATTTGTATTTCGGTCGGAATACAAATGCGGGTATGTATATACAGTAGCGGGGTTTTCCTGTAATTTATTACGGGATCAGTTTTTTGGAGTTGCCAGTTTGTTTTCCGTTCAGCCATATTTCTTAGTATCTTTCATTGGCTGAAGATTGGTGGAGGAGGGCTTATTTGCATTTGTGCAAATAAGTATTTTGGAGGGTTGTCTTTGCACATTGTGGTGTCATGATGGTTGCACCATCTCTTGACTTTATTGACTCCATGATTGCTTGACTTTGGATGTGATAATGGTTGTTTTGGAGTGAGGGTTTGTTATGTGATGATTATTTCTCATGATAACCTTTTTCTCTCTCCTTGATTATTGGCTAACACTCATTCCTTTGATATTCTCTCACTCTCTTCTCTTCCTCATTGCATGGCCGGCCAAGCCAAGGAGGGGCTGCCCATATTTTGGTGGTGGGATTTTTGGTCTTTTGGATTCACAAAAATCACCAACTTCATCTCCAAAATGTTATCATATCAAACCTCCACCAAAGGAAACTTCAAGTAACCCCAAATGAGACATAGAGCACTACACGTATTCTACAGCAAATCTTGGGCACGTCGGCTCGCCAACTTCGTGCCCGAGTTGCCTCGGTCCAGAGGCGGGAGCCCGTATAAGAATCCGGCGATGTGGTGCCCTTCCGGCGACGTGGTGGAGACCGTAGATTCCGCGGGGAGATCGGGACGACTATGAGAAGACCGAAGGACACAGATCGCTCGGTATATCTCTCTACCCCTTTCTCTTGTTAGCTAGGACTAGTTTAATGGCACGATCCGGGTTTATAGTCCGGTTTTAAAGTTTAAAGAAAAGCATCGCTTTCGCATTCCGGCGTCGGATTGACGGCCGGGGCGTCGCCATGCACTTTCATCTCTATCCCCGTCTATTACAAAACCGTAGTATCTCTCGGGTGGATGAGACTGCCTACACTTCTGCGGATAGGCGCTGGTATGTCCCTTTCTTCTGAAACTTCTGGTTCTACCATACTTTCAGTAACAGCTTGTGGTTCTGGAATTTCTTCAAGTTCAACTGCGCTCCCACTCTTCTGATTTTCTAAAAATTCCGTTTCTAAGAAGTGGGCATGACGAGAAACAAAAACCTTTTGTTCCTCTGCGTAATAGAAACAATATCCCATGGAGTTCTTTGGATATCCCACAAACTTACACTGTACTGAGCGTGCCTCGAGCTTGTCCGGATGCTGCCTTTTTAGAAAAGCTGGACATCCCCATGCCTTTAGGTACTGAAGACAGGGTTTCTTCCCACTCCACATCTGATATGGTGTGGTAGACACAGTCTTGGTTGGAACCTTGTTCAAAAGATATGCAGCTGATTCTAGCGCATAACCCCAGAAAGATCGTGGTAACTCAGCCTTACTCATCATGGAATGAACCATATCCAATAGGGTTCGACTCCTCCTTTCCGATACACCGTTGTGTTGTGGTGTGTATGGAGGAGTAAGCTGAGAGAGAATTCCATTCTCTTTTAAGTAACCCAGGAACTCGGCACTTAAGTATTCACCACCTCGATCAGATCTCAGTGTCTTGATACTTTTGCCTATTTGGTTTTCCACTTCATTCTTGTATTCCTGGAATTTCTCAAAGGCCTCAGATTTATGCTTCATTAAGAAGACATGTCCATACCTAGAGAAATCATCCGTAAAAGTAATGAAGTAGGAATAACCACCTCGCGCATGTATAGACATTGGACCGCACACATCACTGTGTACGAGTCCCAAGAGCTCACTCGCTCTTTCTCCGTGTCCAGTAAATGGAGTCTTTGTCATCTTTCCCATGAGACAAGATTCACAAGTAGCATAAGATTGATATTCGAACGGATTCAAATATCTTTCTCTATGTAACTTAGTTAATCGTGTTTCATTGAAGTGACCTAGTCAACAATGCCATAAGAAAGCCTGATTTATTTCTGGAGACTTTCTTTTAAGTGTGTTCTGGATATTGAAAACTTGAACTTGATTCAATACGTATATACCGTTATCTAATGTACCGGACCCAATCAGAACTTGATTTAGGTGGATGTGAACTACATCGCTTACGAATGTAAAATCATATCCCTCTCTCGAAAGTGAGGACACTGATATGATATTATAAGTCATACTAGGTACATACAAACAGTTACGTAGAATCAATATATACCCACTTGTCAAACCTAGGCGATATTCTCCCACGGATTCAGCGTTCACAGTCATTCCGTTTGCAACTGTGAGAGACCAATGACCTACCTTAATAACTCTACGGTTTCTCAAAGCATGTAATGAATTACAGATATGAGATCCTGCTCCGGTATCTAGTACCCAGGAAGTAGAGTTAATTGACAAACAGTTCTCAATTACAAATACACTTGAGGCCGAAGCCACAACATGCTTCGTATCCTGGCTACTTGCTTCCAAAGCCCTGCAATCTTTCTGCCAATGCTCAATCCCATAACAATAGGAACGTCCCTCTTTTACTACATTCAGTCCTGAAACTTTTGCCCTTCTCTTTCCTTCTACTTCCCTGCTTTCCTTCAGGGTAGAAGGCAGAGACTGAAAAACCAAGTCAGCTTCTGACCTGTTTCCCAACGTGGTCTCCAGGTCCTTGAGCCCATCAATATAGCTAGTCATTGTAAGGACGTTGTCCCCTACATATGACCCGACGGCCAATCTCGCTTGAATTAATTCGGTCGAGGTCTCATATCTTGCAATATGAGATTGCTCTCCATATAAATCTTTGTTATGGAGAAAGATAGAAACTAAGTCCATCTTCTCATGCTACTTCTGGTATACACCATCAACTGAAGCCAACAAGAGGCACTTGGCTTTCGCTTTATCCTTTTCCCTTGTCTGGCGGATATCCATATTCGCGATGGTGGAAACTGGACCTGGGACGGCGGGATCTTGAGTAGAAATAAGGTGGTCCAGCTTGTCATAGGCAATGGACATCTGGACAGTCATTTGCCAGTCATATAAATCAGATTCAGTCAATATGTTATCTAGATGTAACCTACTCGTGGTCACAAGGTCGCTGCAATTAAGAGAGAGAAAAGAAAACACTTTAGCATGATGCTCTTGCAAGTTTAGAGTGGTTTTCCAATTTATCTAAACAGGATGGCTCCCACTGTTTCTCGAATCCTTCCTCAAACCATAAAAGAAGAATTAGCCAGGACTATTCTCATCATACAATACTTGCTTAACTATTTAGCCAGGCCAGTGTCGGTACTTTGAGGGAGGTTTTCCAACGCTTTCGCGAAATTCCTTAATTAAATAACCTCTTTTCTCTGCGGGCGTAGCCCCGCTGACACCTTTCTCGACACCTACTTGGTTTATAGCATTGATCGTTAAGTGACGAATCTCCTAATAAGTAGCTTATACTCACAGTAGGATCGGGATCCAAATATCATCGTATGAAAATGTTGAAGGAATCCTACCCACATTCATCAAACTCCAAATGGTATGCAACACTAGCAAGTTTCAGTTTCTTTAGAAACTCCCGATGTGGATTTTTGCCCCATGTTCTTATGACCTTGACGAAAGCCAACAAATCATAAGTCACATGTCAAGTTCTGCCCATCATTGTCTTGTTAATTTGAACCCACCCGTACATACCCTTGACGAAAGCCAACAAGGTAATACGACTGTCCCAAAACAACCCATCTATCTATGCAACAAATGAATACCCCAGCAGCTACCAAACACTATGCCTTGACGAAAGCCAACAAACATAGCTTGAATACTACTGACCATCCATAAGAAATGACGGAGGGCTACGACTGGTTTTAGCGAAACCGTGAACGTAGTGAGCTTGATATAATCGAAGGAACCTGATAGCTTTTTAAAAGGAGTGGTTAAAGCTCCGCAATTAAAAATTTTGCTTTTTTTTAAAATAACCGAGTGGTTTCTTTTAAATTTGTTCCAACGACTTAACTTTGGTTCATTTTCTTTGCATTATAATAATGCGTCCCATCATTTATCCTATCATTGCAGAAAACAACGAAAAAACCACGTCCTCTTATGCCATCCGCATTCGCCACGGGCTCCCGTCATCACCCGTTAGGTTACTTAACTAACGACATAGCGGGGGCTAGGCTAGCGCGGGTGCAAAACATAAGTGATGTTTAATAGCTATCATATATAGATATTGTACATTCGTCAAATGTAATAATAGGCATTCCAGATCACAGATGAACATTATTGTATATACAAGCAATCCGCGTTTGCTTTGAGCCTGCAACAAAAGACGGATTACACAGTTGTGATGAATAGCCATTACCCAACCCTAGACCCCTACGGGTACGGTAAACTACCCGCCAAGTACCCGAAGTAAAGCGGTCTCCCTCAACAACGTGAGTAGGCCACTAAACACTTCAAAGTACTCGGTAATTTGTGTACCCCACCTTGGATCTATCCTAGGAGCAAAAACCAGAAGAAATGAAATAATACAACGGTGGCTACAACCGCAACCTGGATGTGCCCCGCAAAATAATATTACATCATATTACAATTACATCGAATGAATGAATTCAAAACACATCTCAAACTCCGGCTAATCATCACAACATTCCAATCAAGTTCATATACACAAAAAGTAAACATTACAGAAATGTGCAACCCCCTTCCAACCGACATACTAGCAGTTAGGGGAGGTTTACGAACACATTAAATATTACAGATAATAACCCGATTAGCAATTAATTTAGAACATCGATCGACAACCATTATCCGTGTCTACCCCAAAAGCAAATCAGCACATAAGTAACCTGGGCAGAAACAGAATATACTGGAAAACAAAACACCAAAAATCATGAATTAAAGAGCAAATCCGAGTCAACTCGGAGTTGACTCGGCGGCGGATCCGCGGCCAAAAGCACTATCTTGCCATGGATCCGCGGCCATCTAACCGAGTTGTAATCTCGTACTTTCCCAGAATTCTTATATTTCCCTGCTGTGAATTTTAAGGAATATCAAATATTTATTTCGACACGTTTAAAATTAACAGAAACTTGGGGTGTCCGGGATTTCGTTTTCGTGTTTTCCGACGATCGAAGTTCTAATTAGTTGCTAACAAGCTAGTAATGGTTTAGTTGGCTCTGATACCACTGTAAGTCCATGTCACGCACCCAACGAACTTGCGGGGAGGCGGAATATATGAAAATTGATTATCAAAGCTTCGTAACACGGACTTGAGCGCATGAATCGTATCTAAACCGTTACTAACAAATTATGAGAGTTTTAACTACTCGGATTCAAAGTTATACCTCACGTTGCTTGTCCTTCGGGTCTTCATCGCTGTCCTCCACTCCTCGTAGGCTCCTTGGAACATCGGCACCTCAACGGCCTCCTCGATTCAAAGACGATCCACCCGAGAGCTCCTACTCCAAGCTTGATCTCTAACTTGAGATAACTAGGTTTCTTTAGTTCCTAATCAAAGTGACCTAGGTGATATAGAGTATGGTTATGGATTACTAAGTCTATCTAATCCTTGATCTCAACTCATGAGTGGTAGGATTAGGGTTTGAAGAAGAGAGCTTGAGGAGAGAGAAGGTGAGCATAAGAATGAGAAGAAATAATGAACTCCTTTGAATATATGAAGCATTATCTTTTATCAAATAAATAAAATAAATAATTTAACAACCATGCTTCATTTATTCATATGAGTGATTCATCTCATGAGTCATTAGTTCATTAAATGAAGCATTAACTCTAATGATGAATCACACAAATGAGTCATTAAAACAATAAATACTTATGCCACCTTAACCCCCAAGTCACCATGCTTCTAGAAGCTTCCCGAAAAATTACGAGAACACCTTTCCTATCCGTGAAAACACGGAAAAACTTTAGACTGTATAAATCCAATAACCCGATACTAGAATCTGGCTTAAACCAAAGCCGACTAGTAAAATCTGTCCGAACGTCGTATGTGCGTTTAAACACGTATGCGTCCAAACCCTTGTCGTAAAACCATACGACCTCTATATCATTTCGCCTGGAGCAGGGAAACTCTCTCTGTGGGAGTCTAAAGACTCGACACTACGCTGGCAGTGGGTTTAACCACAGACCGCAAGCGGCACTAGCTGTACGTAACGGTCCCCAGGTAGATGTCGATAAGAAGGCCGATGAGGAAACCCATCCGAACTCCTACTGCCTGATGTGACAATCTCCGTACAGTCCGGTCTGTTCGTCTAAGACTATAGCATATCGAGCCTAGGGGGCGGAAAGCGTTAGTCCCCTAAAAGCGGTATAAGTCGTGTCGGAGCGTAGCCCAATATACCCTGAGAAACTACTGGAAACTACCAGTAAATCTCGCTTGCCCTGGCCAGGGACATTGCGTAATGGCTCTCTGACACAGCGCGATATCAACTCCCAATACTGGGAGAGGCAAATCCTGTCTAACCGCCACTGCCTCCAAGTGCTCGGGACTGCACCCAACTGCTACATGTTTGCACGACTCCTTTGAGCCGTGGTAGGGTAGCAATCTAAGAACAGTGGGACATACTCGAGGCGAAGTAGCAGTGTTAAGTCTGCGGACTATGTTGTACTCCTGTCACCTAGGAACTATTAACTGACAACAGGTATAATACCAACCAACAGTTCCTCTGCGAGTCCTGTCCGGTGTACCCATAACCTAACGAGCACCTGTATACTATCTCCAGTACGACGTACTGATGGCTGTGGGACAGACCATCTCCACAATTGGGAAGAGAAGCGTACACACTGGTCTACTACGGAATATCGATGCCCTGTCTCGATAATCCAACGACCAGGGACCTATATAGGATGTTGCTTATAGACTACCCAGCCCCCACTAGTGTGACTTCCATCACAACGCTGGTAATCAAGCAAAGATCCTATGGGCTCTACTAATATGTATAAATGATACGTTACAAGAAACATATGCACATATTAAAGTAGAAACAAACCAAGTAGCATACTACCATTTTTAGCAAGACTGATATATAACTGTGAATATCCCAAGCTTCCATTAAGTAATATACAAGCTAGTATGATACAATAATGGCCCTAGGGCATATACACTAACATTATGGTCCTGACCAAGCGAACATAGTTCGATATCAACTCCCAATACCTGGAGAGACTAATCCCTGACAATAGCTCACTGCCTCCATATGGCTCGGGAATGTACCCAATTAAAACATGTTTGCACGACTCAGTAGAGCCCTGGTAGGGTGGTGATCAAAGTATAATGGGAACTCACACGAGACAAATAAGGATCTCAGGTCCAAAGACTAACCTGTACACATGTCATAAAAGAACCGCTATCTGACGATATGTATAATTCAATCTAGAGGTTCTCTGCGAGTTTGTCCAGTGTACTCACCCTAGTGAGCACCCGTATACAATATTAGGTGATCACACCAATGGTTGTAGGACCAACCACCGCCCGTCGTCGGGGTATATAAACGTACACGCAAGTCTACTCTGGAGTATCGATGCCCGATCTCGATACTCCTGCGACTTGGGACATTTAAGGATGTGCTTATAGACTACCCAGCTCCCATAAGTATGATCGCTATCATAACGCTGGTAGTCAAACAAGATCCTACGGGCTTTATCAACATGTGGTTGACGTATATAACATATGTTCATGTTTAGATAAAGTCAAACCATAATAGTATACTACTGTATCGTGTCTTTATCAATGTGTACAAGGTAGATAAAACATCAATAGAAATAAGTACACAGATCCTGATAAAGATAACTTAAATATTATACTATATAATTGAGCAAGATTGTCCTGTACATACATATCCCCTGCATCCACATGTATGCATCTACAATAATGTCCTCTAGGGCATACATATCTAACACGTGGAGCTAGAACTGGCGCTAGAAGCCATCCCGTGAGTATAATGCGGATCTACAAACAATAAACTGTTAGATGATTCAATATCCACTTATATTGCAATGATGTGTAAAATTTTAAATGAGTAAACTATGAACCATGCACAGGAGTGACGGGGGTATAAGGACCCGCTGATGCATTAGTTGGGGTAGGGGAGGCTGCGACGCTGTGGGTGATCTGGCGGTAGTATGGGGATCTCTAGTAAGGATAGGGGGATAGTCGGGGATGATGTGGTGTGAGTATGGGGGTCATAGGGGATGATGTGGCTATAATAAGAGGAGCGCTAGTAAAGATATGGGGGATATTTGGTGGCGATGCGGTGTGAGTAGAGGGCATAAGGGGTGATGTTGCAGTAATAGGGGAGCGCTACTAAGGATAGGCGCTGCTGCTGTAGCTCCCATTCCTGCTGACGGTCCTGGGACTGTCTTGTCGGCGGGTATGGATCAACTCAGAATGTCCTGTAGGCGCTCTCTTGTGGCGTTTAGTTCCTTTGCCTGCGCTCATGATCAAATCCTATATATATATCTAAACGTTATTTCATTACTTATAATCTTTATACAATTTAACTTCATTACCTAACACATTTATGTGGTACATTATCTGAAGATTTGTTGGGTGGATTCTTAAAATCTTGATCCGTGACAATCAATTGGCTGATGTTTGGATCCCTGGTACATTTAATAGATGGACTGAGACGTGTTATCACGAGATCTTCATCGTTGTTCTCGTCTTCAGGGCCATTCAACGTCGGCACGTTATAATAATCTTGTTGGACCACGGCAGCGCCCCGGCCGTCTTTACTAGCCAAAATGCGGAATACAAAAAACTTTTCTTCAAACAAGAAACCGGCGCTACCGCGGACTGTTAACCCGGATCGGGCCATTAACCTACTCCTAGCATACTAGAGAATGGGTAGAGAGATATACCGAGCGATCCGTATCCTTCGGTCTTCTCATCGTCATCCCGATCTCCCCGCGGAATCTTCGGTCTTCATATCCTCGTCGGAAGGGCACCACATCGCCGGGTTCTTTTACGGGCTCCCACCTCTGTACCGAGGAAACTCGGGCACGAAGTTGGTGATTCAACGTGTCCAAGAATGCTGTAGGATAGTGTAGAACCCTTTTGTCTCAATGGGGTTAAGGAAGTTGCCATATCGATGTGGAGGAAGAGTAGTAAGATTTTTAGATGAACTAGGGAATTTTTCCAAGCATCAAGAGAACAAAATCCCTCACCCATATTTTTGGACAGCCCCCACTAGTTGTGGCTGGCCATGATCTCAACAATGAGAAGAGTGAGTGAGCCAAGATCATGCAAGAGAGAGAAAAGAATTGGTGATGATGATGAGTCATAATCTCACCAAAAAGTCTCAACCTACTCCCATCACACAAAGTAAGCCATCATGAACTAAAGAAGTCAAAGGAAGTAAGAACCATCATGAGAACCAATCATCACAAAAAAGTCTTCACCATGATGAATTGCACATATGCAAATAAATCCTCATCCACCAATTTTTCAGCCAAAGAAGGAACAAAAGAAAAATGGCCGAAACGAATTGCAAACTGAAAACTTCCAAAAACTGATCCCGTAATAAATTACAGGAAAACCCCGCGACTGTATATACATACCCGCATTTGTATTTTGACCGAATACAAATGCAATGAGATAAAATCTACACTGTACAATACTAGGATCCGGCTTAAACCAAAGCCCGCTAGTTTTATCCATCCGATCATGTTCCATGCAATACCGCACGTATATGATTGAACCCTGCCATATCTCTATACGGCCTTTACAGCGTTTCGCCCGAAACTTGAGAAACGGTCTGTGGGGGACTCTAAAGACTCGTCAATACTTTGGCTGTGGATTTAACCACTAGCACGTCAGAGGTATTAGCCATATGTAACGGGCTACCGGGTATTGACCAAAAAGGACGTCGATGAGCGAACTCATCCTGACACCCTACTGAGCCTGTCAGTGACAATATCCGTACGGTCCGGTCCGTTCATCCATGAGCATCGCATGGCGGGCCTAGGGGGTTGGTAAAAGTCAGACCCCCAAAAGCGGTACAAGTCATGTCGGATTGTTGCCCAGAACACATTGAGATACTACTGGAATACCTACCAGTAAATCTCCTGCCTCGGCCAAGGACATCGTGTAATGGCTCTCCTAGACACAGCGCGACCTCACCCCTAATACCGGGAGAGACGAACACCTGCAGATCCTCTCACTGCCTCCATGTGGCTCGGGACTGTACCCAACTAAAACCTGTTTGCACGACTCCTTTGAGCCGTGGTAGGATAGTAATCAAAGTACAGTGGGAACTCACACGAGACAAATGAAGATCTCAGGTCGATGAACAAACCTGTACACATGTCACCAGGGAACTGCTATCTGACGTCAGGTATAAGACCAACTAGTATGTTCCCGGCGAGTCATCTCCGGTGTACTCATAACCCAATGAGCACCTGTATACATCTTAGGTGAACCAACTGACACCAGTGGCTTGTAAGACCGGCCACCGCCCCTCGTCGGGGTCTCGATTGTATACACTAGTCTACTATGGAGTATCGATGCCCTGTCTCGAAAACTCCCACGACTAGGGACCTTTTAAGGATGTGCTTATAGACCCCAGCTCCCACGTATATGATCGCCATCATACTGCTGGCCGTCAAGCAAGAATCCTAAGGGCTCTATCAATGTGCAATAGTGACCTGTAAGGTCACCTGAAACAGTACACGATGATAAAGATAAACCAGATAGCATACTATCATCTTAAGTAAGACTGTTCTAACGGTATAGGTCCTCTCTCAATCATTGCAATCACGTGCCTGTGATCCAATAATTGACTCCGAGGGCACTATCTCCAACAATCTCCTACTTGCACTCAAGGCTAATTATTGCGATGTCGCATACTCATAGCCCGTGTGATACCGAACACCCAACTCCTCTACTAATCAGTCTCACAAAACCCGTTTGAAAAACTATTGCGTTCGAGGAATAGCCTCGGTGAGTGGATCCGCTCTAATGTTTCTTTCTATGTCTCTCTTTATCTCAAGTTCGCGGAGAAACCCATCTCCCGAAATGAGCAATACCTGTCTTAGAATGTGTCTGGATATCTGATGGGACCTAGTTCATGAATGAACTCCAAATCCAAACTTCTTAGACTGTATCGTCAACTGAACTTAATCAGTATCCAGCACCATGCCTCCCTCAGTATCCGCCTGGACCACCTGTCCATAGTACTTTCCCTTGTCAGAGGGAAAACTTTAACTCTGACAGTCACTTTGCCGTCCAGGTCACCTTGGAAGCCTGGAATGATAACCGTCTCCTGAATGAGGCTGATGTTATCATATCCCTAGAACATCCACTTATGTTCTAAAACTGCTTCCGAATGTTTCTCCTGGATTGGATCAATATCTTATTGCATCTCGTGCAAAAACAATATCTGGTGTGGTACTTGATATCTCATGATTGACTCAATTGCCTAAGCAAGTGATCTGCCAATCATGCACATCCCTCTCCCCTTTAGTCTCTAAGACACCTTTAGAGAGGGTGACTCCATTACCTGCATGTACATTACCGTGCCAGGACTCGTCCATTCTAAAACACCTTTAGAATGCTGTCTATGTACCCAGATTGGGAAACTACCGAAATCTAGATCTAAAACCATAGATCTAGTAACCAGAATATCTGATATAATATCCATATCCTATGTGGAGAAACCACTGTGTGACAACCAAAGTATAACCGACCGTAGTATATGAATTTCACTTACTACTTTGTGTATGTCATCCAAATACCAGGACATCACACCCTACTACCTTCTTAACAGATCCATCCCCTATTCTGATGAAGTCAAACCTTTGACTGTCATATCAGAAATAAATGATCTATCTCCGCTACATCTGCTTTAGTCTCTTAATAGACATAAGCCACTTATCCACCAATGCTTCCGCTGCTCTCACTGACTACGACAACCCTCTGGCAGAATCATATACACGTGCACTTCTAAAGCTTGTTTAGAACGACGCTATACTCATCCTCCTGCTGGGTATCACAGTCTGGAACAACAACAATGGCAAGTCTGGGTAAACAAAAACCTCCCTGTCACCGTCCTTGAGGCTACCGGAGTACCTCTCGGGTGCCTGAGGTTACCCACCATATCTGCGGAGTGGCCAATGGAATGTCAAACTAGATTGAATCTTTAGGTTCTTATCAAATTTTCAGTAATCGTTTGCGGTTCTGGAATCACTTCCAGTTCTACCATTCTCCCACTACTGTTTTCTGAAAAAATCCATTTTTGTTAAAACTGTGGAGAGTCTAGAACAATTTCACTATTGACCTTCTAGATGGTAGAAAATCAACCCACGTCATAGCCCGGTCAACCCACAAACAGCCATTACAGAAACGTGCCTTGAGTTATCCAGAGTCTGGTTTTAAGCATAAGCCGGACAACTCCCCGTACCTTAACATCGTTAAGATATGAACCGTTCTATATCCAATATAGAAACAGAGGCACTGATTTAGTTGAACCAGATTCAAATCATGCAGCTGTCTCCAGTGCATGTCAACTAAATGGAAGGAGGCCTATCAGCGTTACTCGACTTAGGAGTGCTTCCAATTATGAGTAACCTGAAAGAGAAGCCAATTCTCTTAAAATCATTAGTATCAACTGAATACCATACATAAGTATCTACATCTTCGATCACCTTGAAGAATCCTGATACTTGCAATACCTGGTTCTCTACTTTATTCATATACCTATAACTTCTCAGAACTTGGACCTTGTGTTTCTATGAAACACTTGTCTAAAAATTAGAGAAGTCATAAGTAAACCGAATATAATACGAGGACCAACCCCTCTGTCCTAATGGACACTGGAAAACATACCCACTCTGTATAAGTCCTCTGAGTCTAATAACTCATTCGCTGAGTGTCGTAGGTTGAAAACTGTACTTATGGTTAAGAAGAATTACACCACTGTTTAATGCTCTTTACCTAACCATCCACTGATATAGGTAAATGTCATGGACATAATTTCAAAAAGGTATATCTCACTCTATAAAAATAGATGTACATATATATCAATTTGAAATTGGTGCATAACAACAGATATTCAAAACCAAATATCTGCCGTCCGGCAAACAACACAGGCGATTTCCTCAAATATCACCAATTACAACGTATTCCGATATAATGAGGATAATCACCTAATTCCCAATAACTTACTCCTACTCATCATTTGTAAAACCATACGGATGTGAGAATCATGCTTGGTAAATACATACCCTGGAGCAAGTGTCTAATCAAGAAATCAGTTTTCTATTAACAATGCACAGTAAAACTGAAACATTGAAATGTTTCGTAGAGGTATCCGGGTATTCCTAGTAGTGCAACTTCCATTATCCAGATTCACAACTGTAACCGTATATTTCATTGCCATCTCTCCAAATCCCTTCATATGTCTTTAGTCATTACTTTCTGTACACCCTCTTAGGCTAAATGGTTTTCTTCCTTCCCTACCGTTCGGCACCAGCCTATGGTTTGGAAGAAGACTATCCAATAAGCATAATGGGTGTACTGTCCTAATCCTAGGAACACTCGCATTGCGATAGAAGGTGAAGATAAAAGACAACCGAATAAAACCTTTTTCTTATTTCTCCTAAACCAGAATCCATCCCCGAAATGGAACAAGTTTCTTTTCGAGTTTGTATATAACCATACGATGGAGTATCCAAATAACTGTGGATCTTCGTAGTGATACGGAGTGTCCTGGAGAAATACAAAGGTGAAATGGGAGTGGTAATGAAATACTTGGTTTGGTTGTGAATAGCAGTCGCAATTTACTTTGCCCTCTTACTAATCCCTTTATTTGTCTTTACTTAATACCTTCTGTACACCATCGTTAGGCTAATTGGTTTTCTTCATTCCCTACCGGTCAGCACCTGCCTATGGTTTGGAAGAAGACTATCCAATTTGCGTAATAGGTGTACTATCCTAATCCAAGGAGCACTCGCAACCTGAGAAAAGGTGAAAGGAAAAGACAACTGAATAGTCCTGTTCGTTTTCTCCAGGACCGGAAACCATCCTCGAATAAATTCCTTTGAGTTCGTATATAACCATACGATGGTTTTATCCAAGGGAAGTAGATATTCGTAATAATACGGGGTGTCTTGGAGAAAAGGATAAAAGTAAGAGTGGCAATGTGGTATGCAACTCTAACAATCCAAAAGCCAGTGTTTAAGAAGGTTCGGTCAATTTTCTTCACCGAGTCATAGTCAAGGGTCGGGTCATGGTCGCTGCCAAAGAGAGAGAGAGAGAAAAGAAACACTCAGCGTGCACTCTAACCTAGATCAGAATGGTTGTCACTCTATCTAATCAGGAAACCTCCCACTGTAACATCAAATTCTCCTCCAAACCTGAAAGAAGAATTAGTCAGGATCACTCGAGGAGTAAACCAACTCATCAGTGGGAATCGGGATCCAACTATCATCGCATGATAACGTGACGGAATCCACTCACGTTATCATACTCCAGAAGGTATGCGCATGCCTGGCAAGTTTCATTTTCTTTAGAAACTCCCGATGTCGTTTTTACCCCTAGGACCCAAGTGACCTTGACAATGCCAACATATCAAAGAGTCCTATTCAAGTTCAACCCCTCATTATCTTGATTGCGTTAAACCCACCCGTACGAGTCCTTGACAATGCCAACATAACCGTACGACGGTCCTAACCAATCCACTTATCCATGCGACAGAAAAACATTACAGAGCTACCGAACACTACGCCTCGGCAATGCACGACATACGTAGCACGAATACTAAGCAATGCTAATCTGAAATGACGGAGGGCTACGTCTAGTTTTTGGCAAAAAACTTTCAACGTAATGAATTTGATATCGTTGAAGCAACCAGATAGCTTTTTATAAATATATAGTGGCGAAAACCTTTGCGAAAGAGGTCACTCCCGGTGAAGGGATCTCGGCTCTTTCCCTGTAGAATGAGGTGTAGGATATTCCAACTGAATACCACGATGCAAAGCATAAGGCAATCGGCTATAGTGAAGTTATTACCCTGACGCAAACTTCTGTCCAAGGGGTCACTCCCAGTGAAGGGATCTCGGCCCTTGCCTCGTCGACTGAGGTGCTGGATATTCCAACTGAATACCACTGAGCAAAACAAAAGAGAACGTCCTTGCAATAACATCTTTTTGAAAAATGTTCCAACAACATCAGAATAGGTTTGTTTAGCTTGCATTGATCCGAATCAACGGAGTCCCATCAGTTGATCACACCAATAAAGAACGAAAATAATGATGTTCGTATATACCATCCGCATTCGCCACTGGGTCCCGTCATCACCCGTTAGGTTACTTAACTAACGACAGAACGGGGACAAGACTAGCGCGGATGCAAAACATATACAACATAAACTAGTATATATATCAATATATAAAATTGTTAGTTGTATGTATGCCCTAGAGGACAGTATTGTACAGAAGATGTATATTATATTGGATGCTTGGACATATATAGAGATGAATTTCTTGCTCGATATGATAGTATGCTATCTGGTTGCTCTTTATCTTAACATGTATACTAGTCTCTTTATACTGTCTTATAGTTACATGTTGGTAAAGCCCTTAGGATGTGTACTTGATTACCTGGACTATGATGAGGATCATACTAGTGGGGACATGGTAGTCCATAAGTACATCCTTCAACGTCCCTAGTCATGGGTGTATCGAGCGGGCATCGATATACCCATGTAGACTAGCGTATACGCTTCTCGACCCATGAGATGGGCGATGGATGATCCCATATCCATTGGTGTTTAACATCAGAGATGGTATACGGGTGCTCAGTGGAGACTGGGTACACTGGACGGACTCGCCGAGAACTCCCAGATGGTATTATACCTCACGTCAGATGGCAGTTCTCAGGTGACACTTGTGCAGGTTAGTCTGTAGACCCGAGATCGTCATAGAGTCTTGTGTGATTCCTACTGTGCTTTGATTTCCACCTTACCACGTCCATGAGGGCGTGCAAAACAGTGGTTTTTGGGTACAGTCCCGAGTCACAAGGAGGCAATGAGCGATAGGAGGGGCTTCGTCTCTCCCGGTATTGGGTGTTGATGTTGCGCTGTGCTCAATTGGCCGTAACAGGGAAGTCCCTGGCCATGGCTGATTAGAGATTAACTGGTAAGTGTTACCAGTAGTTTCTTGATCCGTTATGAGCCTCGCATCGGCACGACTTATCAGTTATTGGGGTCTGACGTTAACTACCCCTAGACTTGATATGCGACTTATCAGACGAGGAGACCGGACTGTACGGGAAGTGTTGCCGATTGGCTCGATGGGAGTTGTAGAAGGTTCGCTTGTTTTCTTCTGATCGTTCAATACCCGGGTGGCCGTTACGTTTAGCTGACCGCTTGCAGCTTGGGGGTGCTTGATATGATCATTACCCACTGCCGGCGTATTGATGAGTCTTAGAGTCCAACAATGGAGTTTCCTAGTCTAGGCGAAACGTTGTGGTGCGCGTATGCGATATGCGCATGGACCCGATTAAAATACGCGTATAGGATACCGTATATTGATCGGGCAGCTTGCTTTTGGTGGGGTCATATGTGTTATGGCCGGATTGATAAATCAAGTTTTGATTTATCATTTAACCATTAGTTTCTCACTTGGAATCCTTTCTTGAGTTTGATGGATGTATGCATGCATGTATGCCTTCTTTATAGATTCATGCACATATGGATGTACATACACACATACATACATACATACATCCTTCATGGTTGTACATACATGAAAATGGTGGCAATATAAGACTCACACCATGGTTTTATATATGGATTTTATTGCATTTGATTTAAAACAAAAAGGAAAAAGGAAAATGGTTATCATTGATTTGTTTCTACACTCTTCTTTTGACCTAACCATTCTCACCCACATTTTAACCTTGGGTAAACTTTCCTTTTATGTTTTAACTCAAGTTCAATAAGATATTCATTGCTTAACCATGGTTTGAGATGAGAACAAGAAAATATATATACATATATTTTCATTTTTCTTAATAAGAGTTATTCTTTTCACTCTTGTAAAAGATATAGCCATCATCTTCTTCTTCTTCTCTCATATGCTCTCTAGATTTTTGTAGTGAGAAATATACTCATCAAGTTAGGATTTTGAAGTGAGAAAGAGAACCACAACATCATTCTACACAAGTCTAGCCCACTTGTTTGGAGTGTTAGCTTCATTTCATTCTCTTTATCGGGTGAAGTTGCAAGCTTGGGCAAAGCGGACTCCGGGTGGATCATCGGTGACCTATAGGAGTTCAAGCGGACCCGTTTCCAAACCCCAAGTAGCTGAGGAGTCTAGCTTAGGGATCTACAATGGTTGTACTCTCAAAACCCTAGCTTTTCTTGCTTATGTTGGTATGCAAAATTTCGAAACCCTAATTTTCTAGGAACGATTCAATGATCGTTAACTTAGCACCCTAAAAATTCCATCTTTGGTACATGCGATGCTTCCAATCCCTTCATGAGGTTCTAGGATTACCCAACATTGGTATCAGAGCCGACCTAGAACATTAGGCGACACTTTAACGAAGTTAAAACCCCGATCGAACCCGATATCGACAAAATCAACCCCTCTCTGGACAATTTTTAAAATCTGGGTTTTTTGGGAATTAAAAATACTTAAAAAATACAGCAGGGATTTCTAAGAATTATGGAGCAAAAATTATGAAATGATCTGTACGGACCGCCGCGGTTCCGCGGTAATACCCTGCTTGTGCCGCGGAACCGCGGCCGTACAGTAAGATCTTGGCAGTAGGTTTGCACAGTAATTCTTGTATCTGAATTTGTTATTTTATGGGTATTTTTAAACTGACTCAAGTGTTGAGTATTCACGGGTTCATTTTGTAATTGTCAATTCGATCGGAGAATTTAATTTTGTTTTGCTTTTCCGGATAAATTAGAAAGTATTGAAGTGTTTGAACGAGTATCATTTGCTCACTTTTCACGGGGTTTAAATATTTTGGAGATACGTGCAAGTTTTGTGGTGGACCCTATAGAAGACAACAAACCGTAACTCGATTATGTGACCGTCTCGAACTGCCCTTTGAATCTTAGGGTTTGGGGCAGTACGGCGTGCCACATGTGAGGCGTTGGATTGACCCTTCTACGGCTGGAACGCTACTACTGTGTCACACTCCGGGTTTTTGAACTCCGCTCAAGTGTTGAGCTTTAGGGAATCTTGGGTATTTGATCGATCGTTCGAAAACTTTAATACTGTCTATTGATCTGGAATGTGATGCAATGTGTGGAATTCATATTACTAGACATGAAATACGAACTATGTGATATTTCGCATTTATTATGTCTAAAGAGAATGTGGATTCCAGATATTGCAGTTTTACACTTTCTTTTCTGTGACCGTAAGTGTAGTATGTCGATATCGCCGGTTTCGTTGCTATACGTCAACGACAATCGGGGTACGCATACTTACTTACGTTGATGATATGAGATATTATGTGTTGCTGAGATATGATGTGCAGGATTGTCGCAATTGAATAGCCGGGGTTTTTTTTTATGTGAGATGAGAGTATTATATTTTCATTCATGTAAATTCAAATGCAATGTAATATTCTTTTATTTGGGGCACTTCCGGGTTGAGGTCGATGCCACCAGTGTTGTATATTATTTATTTTTCCGCATTAGGATGGACCAAAGGAGGGGAGCACAGGTGACCGGGTTCTAGGGTTCAGTGGGAGGCCATCTCGAGGACTCGAGACCGGGTCTCCTAAACACCAGAATTGGTAGGGTCGCTTTCCGCTCTCGTAGGAGTCCAGGGTGTGGGCTTGGCTATTCATTGCAACTGTGGAATCCGCATTTTCTATTGTTGGCTAAATACTAAATACGGACGTCCTAGTATATCCCACATTATATCTATGTTTCTGCTGCGATATCTGTGATGTGATCATTAGATATGTTCTGTGATGGATACAGTATATAGTATATATGATATATTATATAGGCGTTACTTATGTTTTACACCCGCGCTAGCCCTGCCGTGCTCTGCCGTTAGTTACCTAACCTAACGGTGCACGAGGGGACATCGAGGCGAATGCGGATGGCATAAGTGTACGTCGTATTTATCTGTGATGTTTAGGTAACTTAAATGATGGGACTTCATTAATGTGATTAATGAAAGAAAAGAAACCTAAAAGATGTTGTAGAATCAAATTTTAAATAAAAATGGTAGCTACAGTTTTACTTTGCATAGCGGTATATATGATATACCCTGCAACTTATTCGATGGGGAAAGAGCCGAGATCCCTTCATCGGGAGTGAGATCTTTAGCAAAACTGGCAGATGCTACAACACTCGGTTTGACTTTTGATTGCTTTTGGAGTTTTTCTTTGCACAGTGATGTATATGATATATCCTGCACCTTATTCCATAAGGAAAGAGCCGAGATCCCTTCACCGGGAGTGACCTCTTTCGCAAAACTAATAAAAGCCTCAAAATCACTCCATTTCAAAATTCACATGATTCTACGACGATATCAAGTTCATTACGCAATAGGTTTTCAGAAAAACCTGTCGTAGCCCTCCGTCATTTCAGATAAGAACTGTTTAGTATTCGTGCTGCGTTTGTTGGCCTTTGTCAAGACGTAGTGTACGGTAGCTAAATGGTGCTTATCTGCTTATGCATATGATGCAGATTGTTTTGGGGTAGTCGTATGACCTTGTTGGCCTTTGTCAAGGGTCGTGCCGGTGGGTTTGATTCAATCAAGAAATGACGGGTTGAACTTGACTGACATCCTATGATTTGTTGGCCTTTGTCAAGGTCATAGGGGTTAGGGGCAAAATATTATCGGGAATTTCAAGTATTGAAATTTTCAATGAGATTGCATACCTTCTTTGAGATAGTTGGATCCCGATACCCACTGCGAGTAATTGTTACTCCCGGGAGAGTTTTACACAGGACAATTAGCCGATTAAGTAGGTTTCTAGAAAGGTGTTAACGGGGTTACGCCTCTGGGAAAATGAGGTTTACTTTAATTAGGTCCGTGCGAAAGCACGGGGAACCTCCCTCAAAGTACCGACACTGGCTTGGCTGAAAGATCGGCGAAGTTGTAGGGTGTAATTAATCCCGGCTAGTCTTTCCTTTTAAGGTTTGAAGGAAGATTTGATAAAAACAGTGGGAGCCATCCTGATTAGATAAGATAATAACCAATCTGATCTTGCAAGAGCATACGCTAAAGTGTTTTCTTCTCTCTCTCTCCAGGTAGCGACCATGTAATGCCTTAATAAAGATAATAATATGGATGTATTGACCGAACCCCCATGTTATACTGTGCTGGGGAATGTTGGTTCTGTTCTGTCTTATAAGAGTTATAGGACTGAACAGGACATAGGGGAATACCAGGATTCCCATGCCACCCGAATGAAGAAAGTACATGATGATGCATTTTCATCGGGTGTGTTCGTTACAGAGAACTGTTTCTCCATTTGCCCTACGTCCTGGGTATTAGATACTGGGTCAGGGTCCCATATATGTAATCAGTTACATGGGCTTAAGAAAGGTAGAGAACTTGGAGAAGGTGATAAAGACATAAGGGTTGGAAATGGTGCAATTGTTGCAGCTAAGACCGTCGGGGAGTATCACCTTGTATTACTAACTGGTAATACATTGATTCTGAACGAATGCTATTACATGCCGAACCTGATCTGCAACATTATATCAGTTTCTTTATTGAGTAAAGAAGGATATAATTTTGTATTACAGGATAATGTTATGAATATTTTTCTTAACCAAAAGTTGGTTGGATCAGGCACGTTGTGCAATGGCATTTATGTTCTAAATCAATCAACAGTTCTAAGAATAACAAACACACACAAGAGGAAGAGTTCAGAACTGAACGAATCCTACGTGTGGCATTGTAGACTTGGCCACTTCAATGCGACACGACTAGCTAAGTTTCGTAAGGATGGATATTTGAATCCGTTTGAATTTTCATCTTATGACACTTGCCAGTCATGTCTCAAAGGCAAGATGACCAAAACTCCGTTTTCGGGACACGGAGAAAGAGTTACGGATCTCTTGGGACTGGTGCATAGTGATGTATGCGGTCCAATGTCTACACATGCTAAGAATGGTTCTGCGTACTTCATTACATTCATTGACGATCTCTCTAGATTCGGATATGTGTTCCTGATGAGACACAAGTCTGAAGCTTTTGAGAAATTTAGAGAATATAAACAAGAAGTCGAGAACCAAACCGGAAACAGTATTAAAATCCTATGATCTGATCGAGGAGGTGAATACTTGAGCAATGAATTCCTGGACTTCATAAAAGAGAATGGGATTCTCTCTCAGCTGACTTCTCCATATACACCACAGCACAACGGTGTATCTGAACGAAGGAACCGCACCCTATTAGATATGGTGCGCTCTATGATGAGCACAGCTGAGTTACCTATTTCCTATTGGGGGTATGCGCTGGAAACTGCGGCATACCTATTGAATCAAGTTCCATCTAAATCTGTACCTACCACACCATATGAAATATGGAGTGGGAAGAGACCATGTCTTAAACGTTTTAAGATATGGGGTTGTCCGGCCTATGTTAAAACACAAAATCCGGACAAACTCGTGGCATGGTCAGTTCTATGCAAGTTTGTGGGATATCCCAAACATTCACATGGATATCTTTTCTACCATACTGAGGAACAAAAAGTGTTTGTTTCTCGACATGCCACCTTTTTAGAAATGGAATTTCTTACAAAAGAAATTAGTGGCGACAAGGTAGAACTGAAAGAAATTCCGGCTACACAAACTCAAACTGAAGATTTAGTGGAACCAGAGGATTCAGTAGCTCCCAACGAACCTCAGCCTCTCCGCCGATCTAGTAGGGTTCCTCTCCAACCTGAGAGATACTACGGTTTTCTCATGGACGGTAGGTGCGAGGATTGCATCATGGAGGATGATGACCCAACTAGCTTCGAGCAGGTCATCACGAGTGGGGACTCAGTGAGATGACTGGATGCAATGCGGTCCGAGATGGAATCCATGTACACCAACAAAGTATGGACTTTGGAAAATGCTCCTGAAGGGGTAAAACCCATTGGGAGCAAGTGGATCTTCAAGAAAAAACTTGGTGTAAATGGGAAAGTGGAGACTTTCAAAGCTAGACTTGTAGCAAAGGGTTTTCGTCAAAGACCAGGTGTGGACTATGACGAGACCTTTTCTCCAGTGGCTATGCTTAAATCCATCCAGATCATGCTTGCCATCGCTGCATATCATGATTACGAAATCTGGCAAATGGATGTTAAAACCGCCTTTCTAAACGGTGATTTAGAAGAGTGCGTGTACATGACTCAGCCAGAGGGCTTCGTAGACAGTGGGAGCAGCGGGAAGGTGTGCAAGCTGCTTAAATCCATTTATGGATTAAAGCAAGCATCGCGGAGTTGGAACATCTGCTTTGACATCGTTATCAAAGAGTTTGATTTCGTCAAAAACGTAGATGAACCTTGTATCTACAAGAAGGTAGCAGAGAGTAAAGTTGTCTTCCTCGTATTGTACGTGGACGACATACTCTTGATAGGAAATGACATTCCTATGCTGCAATCGGCCAAGCTCTTCTTATCACAAAGATTCTCAATGAAAGATCTTGGTGATGCCTCCTGCATATTGAGAATTAGGATCTATAGAGATAGATCCAAACGAATATTGGGATTGTCCCAATCCAGGTACATTGACACCATACTAAAGAGGTTTAGTATGGAAGAATCCAATCGTGGGAACTTACCCACGATCTCTGGAGTCACTCTCTCCGAAGAGATGTCTCCCAAGACTGATTTGGAGAGAGCTCGCATGCAAGGGATACCCTATGCTTCGGCTATAGGCTCTATCAAGTACGCGATGCTATGTACCAGACCCGATGTAGCATACTCACTAAGTGTAGTGAGCAGGTATCAAGCTGATCCTGGAGAGAGTCACTGGACAGCTGTGAAGAGCATTCTCAAGTACTTGCGAAGGACTAAAGAGATGCTCTTGGTGTATGGTAACGGAGAACTCCAAGTGGAGTCCTTTATCGATTCGAGCTTCCAGAGTGATAAGGACGACTCTAAGTCGCAGTCGGGATTTGTATTTACCCTTTACGGAGGGGCGGTTAGCTGGAAGAGTTCCAAGCAGGAAACCGTGGCAGACTCGACGATGGAGGCTGAATACATCGCTGCCAACGATGCTGCCAAAGAGGTTGTCTGGATCAAGAAGTTCATTACTGAACTTGGAGTGGTTCCATCCATTGAGCATCCAATACCTTTGTATTGCGATAACAATGGAGCAGTGGCTTTGGCCAAGGAGCCCAGGTCCCATCAGCGATCCAGGCATATTCTGAGGCGGTATCACCTGATTCGGGAGATAGTTGATCGCCGGGAGATCGAGGTCAGGAGGGTTGACACGAAGAATAAAACAGCGGATCCACTCACGAATGCTATTCCCCAGATACAGTTTGAGAGACTCTTCGGGATGCTCGGTATGCGATACTACAGCAGCTGGCCCTAGTGCAAGTGGGAGATTGTTAGTTGTATGTATGCCCTAGAGGCCAGTATTGTACAGATGATGTATATTATATTGGATGCTTGGACATATATAGAGATAACTTTCTTGCTCGAGATGATAGTATGCTATCTGGTTGCTCTTTATCTTAACATGTATACTAGTCTCTTTATACTGTCATATAGTTACATGTTGGTAAAGCCCTTAGGATGTGTACTTGACTACCTGGACTATGATGAGGATCATACTAGTGGGGACATGGTAGTCCATAAGTACATCCTTCAAGGTCCCTAGTCGTGGGTGTATCGAGACGGGGCATCGATATACCAGTGTAGACTAGCGTATACGCTTCTCGACCCATGAGATGGGCGATGGATGATCCCATATACATTGGTGTTTGACATCAGAGATGGTATACGGGTGCTCAGTGGAGACTGGGTACACTGGAAGGACTCGCCGAGAACTCCTAGATGGCATTATACCTCACGTCAGATGGCAGTTCTCAGGTGACACTTGTGCAGGTTAGTCTTTAGACCCGAGATCGTCATAGAGTCTTGTGTGATTCCCACTGTGCTTTGATTTCCACCCTACCACGTCCATGAGGGCGTGAAAAACGGTGGTTTTTGGGTACAGTCCCGAGTCACATGGAGGCAATGAGCGATAGGAGGGGTTTCGTCTTTCCCGGTATTGGGGGTTGATGTTGCGCTGTGCTCGATTGGCCGTAACAGGGAAGTCCCTGGCCAGGGCTGATTAGAGATTTACTGGTAAGTGTTACCAGTAGTTTCTCAACCCGTAATGATCCTCACATCGGTACGACTTATCAGTTATTGGGGTCTGACGTTAACCACCCCTAGACTTGATATGCGACATATCAGATGAGGAGACCGGACTGTACGGGAAGTGTTGCCGATTGGCTTGACGGGAGTTGTAGCAGGTTCGCTTGTTTTCTTCTGATCGTTCAATACCCGGGTGGCCGTTACGTTTAGCTCACCGCTTGGGGGTGCTTGATATGATTATCACCCACTGCCGGCGTATTGACGAGTCTTAGAGTCCCACAATGGAGTTTCCTAGTCCAGGCGAAACGTTGTGGTGAGCGTATGCGATATGCGCATGGACCCGATTAAAATACGCGTATAGGATACCGTATATTGATCGGGCATCTTGCTTTTGGTGGGGTCATATGTGATATGGCCGGATTTATAAATCAAGTTTTGATTTATCATTTAACCATTAGTTTCTCACTTGAAATCCTTTCTTGAGTTTGATGGATGTATGCATGCATGTATGCCTTCTTTATAGATTCATGCACATATGGATGTACATACACACATACATACATACATACATCCTTCATGGTTGTACATACATGAAAATGGTGGCAATATAAGACTCACACCATGGTTTTATATATGGATTTTATTGCATTTGATTTAAAACAAAAAGGAAAAAGGAAAATGGTTATCATTGATTTGTTTCTACACTCTTCTTTTGACCTAACCATTCTCACCCACCTTTTAACCTTGGGTAAACTTTCCTTTTGTGTTTTAACTCAAGTTCAATAAGATATTCATTGCTTAACCATGGTTTGTGATGAGAACAAGAAAATATATATACATATATTTTCATTTTTCTTAATAAGAGTTATTCTTTTCACTCTTGTAAAAGATATAGCCATCATCTTCTTCTTCTTCTCTCATATGCTCTCTAGATTTTTGTAGTGAGCAATATACTCATCAAGTTAGGATTTTGAAGTGAGAAAGAGAATCACAACATCATTCTACACAAGTCTAGCCCACTTGTTTGGAGTATTAGCTTCATTTCATTCTCTTTATCGGGTGAAGTTGCAAGCTTGGACAAAGCGTACTCCGGGTGGATCATCGGTGACCTAGAGGAGTTCAAGCGGACATATTTCCAAACCCCAAGTAGCCGAGGAGTCTAGCGTAGGGAGCTTCAAAGGTTGTACTCTCAAAACCCTAGCTTTTCTTGCTTATGTTGATATGCAAAATTTCGAAACCCTAATTTTCTAGGAACGATTCAATGATCGTTAACTTAGCACCCTAAAAATTCCATCTTTGGTACATGTGATGCTTACAATCCCTTCATGAGGTGCTAGGCTTACCCAACAAAAATTCTCTCAAGGCGTGATAAAATGCAACATCACAGAAATGTAATAAGCATCACAGAACAATATAGATATCTGGGATCCCCGGGTTTCATAGAGCCGCTACTGAAACCCGACGTTCCCCTGGTCGTGTGGATAGCCTGTGCAATGAAATCCTAGACCCCTACGGGCGTGACAAGTTACCCTCCAAAACCTGAAGCGAGGCAGCCCCCTTCAACAATGTGAATGAACCACCCAGCACTTCACAGAATCCGGTAACTTGGGCACCCCTCCTTGGGTCAAGCTGTTGTAGGGTTCCTAGGCACACTAATGAGGTCTCACAACAGATCAAACATGCCCAATTAAAATTTTTTCATGTGCCTACAAACCCTAATACGGATCGTCAACTAGAGGATAAGGCAATGAAGATGCAAGTAAACAACTTTATTGCTGAAGGAAAGTGACTACAACCTTTGTAGATCCGGTCCTCCACTTCCTAGGCTCCATGATGCCGTCCCTCCGCTGTACCTATCGGAATCCGGACTCTATCGATGGTTTCGTCGGTGAAATGATCGGGCTAGGTCGTTGACTTCGATGCCGAAGATGATCTACACCGAGGCAACTCAAGATCAAGCTCCAACTTCACCAAGTCATGAAACTTGTGAAGAAAACACCCTATACTACTTGGCAAGTGGTAGAGGATGAAGAAATAGGAAGTGGGTTCACTTTAGAATTGGATTTCTCACTCTTTTTCTTATGTTGCCATTAATGGTAGATGTTAGTTATATGTATGCCCTAGAGGCCATTACTGTACATTGGATGTATATTGTAGTGGATGCTGGGACATATATAGGGAGGACTTTCTTGCTCGACATGATAGTATGCTATCTGGTTGCTCTTTACCTTAACGTGTACACTGATTGTCTCTCTGTTACACGTTGGTAAAGCCCTTAGGATGTGTACTTGACTACCTGGACTATGATGCGGATCATACTAGTGGGGACAGGGTAGTCCATAAGTACATCCTTCAAGGTCCCTAGTCGTGGGTGTATCGAGACAGGCCATCGATATACCAGAGTAGACTAGCGTGTACCTTCTCGACCCATACAGATGGGCGATGGATGATCCCATATCCATTGATGTTTGACATCAGAGGAGATATACGGGTGCTCAGTAGAGACTGGGTACACTGGACGGACTCGCCGAAAACTCCCAGATGGTATTATACCTTACGTCAGATGGCAGTTCTCTGGTGACACTGGTACAGAGTAGTCTGTTGACCCGAGATCGTCATAGAGTCTTGTGTGGTTCCCACTGTGCTTTGATTCCACCTTACCACGTCCAAGAGGGCGTGCAAAACGGTGGCTTTTGGGTACAGTCCCGAATCACATGGAGGCAATGAGCGATAGGAGGGGATTCGTCTCTCCCGGTATAGGGAGTTGATGTTGCGCTGTGTACGATTGGCTATAACAGGAAATCCCTGGCTAGGGTTGCTGAGATTTACTGGTAAGTGTTACCAGTAGTTTCTCGAATTGTTATAGACCTCATATCGACACGACTTATCGAGCTATTGGGGTCTGACGTTTACCACCCCTAGGCGAGATATGCGACATATCAGACGATCAGACCGGACTGTACGGTAGTGTTACTGGTTGGATTCACTGGAGTGTGAGCGGGCTTGCTCGTCGATCTTCTGATCGCTCAATACCCGGGTGGCCGTTACGTTTAGCAGACCGCTTGCGGCTTGTGGGTGTTTGATATGATCATCATCTGCTGCCGGCGTATTGACGAGTCTTTAGAGTCCTACACAGAGGTTTCCTGGCTCAAGCGAAACGAAATAGGAGCGCATATGAGATATGTGCGGGACCGAGAATAATGCGAGTATGTGATACCGTATTTCATTCTCGCGATGAATGTGTCGAATGGTTGTATGCGATATAACCTAGTTATCGAATCAAGGATTGATTCGAGAAAACGATACATTGTATACTAGTCGGTTGTGTGCGACATGACCGGATCATTGAATCAAGTGTTGATTTAATGATTTAATGCATAATTATATATTTGATATATTACTTTGCATTAACTAGTGTTGGTTCACTTTAAAAGGATTTTCTCACTTGAAATGCACATTGTATATGTGATATACTTTTGTGCACAAGATTGTATCATATTTGATGATACATTCTAGTTTAGGTTTGTGTAAAGAATTAAACCATGGTTACTTAAGTGGTTAGGGTTTCATTTCCTTTTCTCATTTATTTATCTGTTTATTCTTTTTGGAAAAATATTAAGCATAAAGGAAAATGGTGGCTTTCTTTGGAAGCATATTGAAGCTTCATGAAACTTTGACTAAGTCACCATTTTGTCTCATACTTAACCCTAACCATTCCACTTAACCATGATTCATTCTCTACACTTGACCATGGTTGATATATGATAAGTATTCTTATTATTTTCTTTTTACAAAAATAACTTATCATATTATCATCTTCATCTTCTTCTTCTTCTTCAAGATGAAGATAGCTTGCCTCATCAATGGCAACTAGTGAAATTGAGTGAGAAATCCAATTCTAAAGTGAACCCACTTCCTATTTCTTCATCCTCTACCTCTTGCCAAGTAGTATAAGGTGTTTCCTTCACAAGTTTTCATGGCTTGGTGAAGGTGGAGCTTGATCTAGTGATGCCTCGACGTAGATCATCTTCGGCATCGTCGTCGATGACGTAGCCCGCTTTTTCTCCGATGAAGCCGATGCTAGAGCCCGGGATTTGATATGGACAGCGAGGAGACTTCATTGCGGAGCTATGGAGGTGGAGAAACGGATCTACAAAGGTTGTATGTTCGTTTACTTTTAGTTAAGATGTTAACTAGCTCGTTTTGTCGCCTAGAATTCTAGCCAACGATCCGTAGTCTAGGGTTTCTTGGCACCTTAATTTTTTAAATTGGCATGGTTGATGCCTTGTGAGACCTCTTAAGAGAGCCTAGGAACCCTACAGTGGTATCAGAGCCTAGCTAGAGCCTTAGGCAAAGTCTAGACGGCGTTTGAAATCCGAACGACCCGTAACCCCAACCCTAAAATGCTCTCTGGACAATTTCACAAATCTGGTCTTTTTCGAAAATTAAAATATGCAGAAAAATAAGCAGGGAAATCTAAGAATTATGGTGCAAAACTTTTTCCATGAACTGTTCATAGTACGGCGGAACCGCGGCAGAAGCATGGCTTCTGCGGCGGTTCCGCGGTCAACTAATGAGTTTAGTCAACCATTTTTGCACAGTAATTCCTCTTTTATGGTTCTGGTTTTTCTGGGAATTTTTAATTTGATTTAAGAGTTGAGTGTTCTGGGGTTGTATTGGGAGTTCGTATATTCGATCGGATTATCAAACTGTGTCTATGTGTTTTCCGGATAATTTTTGAATATGTTAGAAAGTTCGACCGGATATAAATACCCAATTTTTCCCCTGTCGGGAAATTTCCAAGTGTTGGATTTTTCTGTGGTTTGAAGACGTTCTAAGTAGTGCAAGTAACGCGATGGTCCCTCTAGAAGACAACAAACCTTAACTCAATTATGTGACTGTCTTGAACTGCCCTTTGAACCTTCGGGTTTGGGGCAGTACGGCGTGCCACATGTGAGGCGTTGGCTTGACCCTTCTACGGCTGGACCGTTGGTACTGAGGCATGAAGTGAATGTCTTTGAACTTGTTTCATGTGTTGAGCTGTTTCGGGAAAACTTGGGTGTTTGGATGTTCGATCGGAAACTTTAACATTTTCTATTTTATTCGGAATGAGATACAATAATTGGAATTCACAATAAGTTATGAGATAACTGAATGAATGTTATAAACATAGCAGTTTAGTTTCACTTGATCGGTTGCCACGGAATTTTGATGCGATCAAAAGTCCGTCGCAATCACGTAGCGTACGCGGATACTCGCCGGATAAACTTAATAGACAGCCTCGCCCCATAGCCCCGACCAAGTGACTGTAGGAGAACCCCGTCACCGAAAGCGTCCGTTCGGGTGCTCGCGGCAGCAGTGTTCCGCCTTGGTGCACTTCGTCGACGGCATCGGGGGTGCGGCCGTCTACTAAAGTTTGCGACGAGCATTCGATCAGAATGTCGGGAATCCTGTTGAATTCCCCGACATGATATTGAAAAGTGTTTTCGATAATGAGACTGAAATGCGGGGTTTATAATTCTTAGGCATGCGATGTCTACGTAATTCATTTGGTCAGGCATGTGATGTCTGAGGTGGTTGCGGATTCCAACTGTTGTAGTTTTACACTTTCTTCTCTGTGACCGTAAGTGTAATATGTGATATCGCCGGTTTCGTTGCTATATGTCAACGACAATTGGGATACGCATATTTACTTACGTTGATGATATGTGATGTTATGTGTTGCTGGATATGTTATATTGGATTGTCGTGTTTGAATAGCCCGGGGTTTTTATGTGAGATGAGTGTTTTTCATTTTCATTCATGTAAAAACTTATATGTAATATTCTTTTATTGGGGCACTTCCAGGTTGCGGAAGTTGTCACCGTTGATGTATATTATTTACTTTTCCGCACTAGGATAGACCCAAGGAGGAGGGCACAAGTAACCGGGTTCTGGAGTCCAGTGGGAGACCAACTCGAGGAGTCGAGTCCGGGTCTCCTAACTCTAGAATTGGTAGGGTTGCTTGCCGCTCTCGTAGGGGTCTAGGGGTGTGGGTTTGGCTATTCATCGCGACCGTGGAATCCGTGTTTTATACTGGCTCGTATTAAAAACACGGACGTCCTAAGTATATCCAATATTTCATATGTTTCTTCTGCTGCGATATCTGTGATGTGATCATGTGATGTTCTGTGATAGATACAGTATATAGTATATATGATATATTATATAGACGTTACTTATGTTTTACACCCGTGCTAGCCCTGCCCCGCTCTGCCGTTAGTTACCTAACCTAACGGTGCACGAGGGGACATCGAGGCGAATGCGGATGGCATAAGTGTACATCATATTTATATGTGATGTTTAGGTACTAAAATGATGGGACTTCATTAATGAGATTAATGAAATAAAAGAAACCTAAGATGTTGTAGAATCGAATTTCGAAATAAAACAGGTAGCTACAGTTCTTGCTTTGCACAGAGGTATATTTGATATATCCTGCACCTTATTCGATAGGGAAAGGATCGAGATCCCTTCACCGGGAGTGACTCCTTTAGCAATAACTGGCAGATGCTACACCCTCGGTTTGTCTTTTGATCGCTTTTAAGAGTTCTGCTTTGCACAGTGATATATATGATATATCCCACACCTCATTCGACGAGGAAATGACCGACGATCCCTTCACCGGGAGTGACTCCTTTAGTAAAACTAGAAAAGCCTCAAAAACACTCCATTTCAAAATTAATTCGATCCTACAACGATATCAAGTTCATTACGCAATAGGTTTTCAGAAAAACCTGTCGTAGCCCTCCGTCATTTCAGATAAGTACTAGTTAGTATTCGTGCTGCGGTAGTTTGGCATTCGTCAAGGCGTAGTGTACGGTAGCTAACTAGTATTTATCTGCTTATGCATATGATGCAGATTGGATTAGGGTATTCGTACGGCGTTGTTTGGCATTCGTCAAGGGTCGTGCGGGTGGGTTTAATTCGATCAAGAAATGTACGGGTTGAACTTGACTAGCGGACTATGGGTTGTTTGGCATTCTTCAAGGTCATAGGACACTAAGGGTAAAATATTATCGGGAATTTCAAGTGTTGAAATTTGCAATGAGATTGCATACCTTCTATGAGATAGTTGGATCCCGATACCCGCTGCGAGTAAGAGTTACTCCTGGGAGAGTTTTACACATTACAATTAGCCGATCAAGTAGGTGTTTAGAAAGGTGTTAACGAGGTTACGCCTCTGGGAAAACGAGGTTTACATTAATTAGGTTCGTGCGAAAGCACGGGGGACCTCCCTCAAAGTACCGACACTGGCCTGGCTGAAAGATTGGCGAACTTGTAGTGTGTAATTAATCCCGGCTAGTCTTTCCTTTTAGGGTTTGAAGGAAGATTTGATAAAAAGCAGTGGGAGCCATCCTGATTAGATAAAATAATAACCAATCTATTCTTGCAAGAGCGAACGCTGAGTGTTTTTCTTCTCTCTCTCTCTCCAGGTAGCGACCATATCACGCCTTAATCAAGATAATAATACGGATTATTGACCGAACCCGCTTGTTATACTGAGCTGGGGAACATTGGTCCCGCTCCAACTTATAATTGTTATAAGACAGAGCAGGAAATAAGAGAATACCAAGATTCCCATGCCGCCCAAACGAAGAGAGTGCATGCTGATGCATCATCTTCAGGTGTGTTCATTATACAGAACTGTTTCTCAATGTCCTTTACGTCCTGGGTATATGATACCAGATCAGGATCCCGGATATGTAATCTGTTACATGGGCTACAAATAGGTAAAGAACTGAGAACGGGTGATAAGTTTCATGAGGCAGAAAACGGGGCAAGTGTTGCAGCCAAGTCTGTTGGTCACTGTCACCCTGTATTGTAATACATTGATTCTGAACGAATGTTATTAGATAACGAACCTGATATACAAAATCATATCTGTCTCTTTATTAGTAAAGAAACGATAAAATTTTGTATTGTTGGATAATGTTTTGAACATTTCCTATATCAAAAGTTGATCGGTTCAGGCACGTTATCTAAAAGCATTAATGTTCTAAATCAAACTACAGTTCTTAGTATGCAGAACACACATAAGAGGAAGAGTTCACAACTGAATGAATCCTTCTTAAGGTATTGTAGACTAGGTCATATCAATGCGACCCGACTAGCTGATGTTACATATAGATGCATATTTAAATAATTTTGAATTTACATCTTGTGAAACTTGCCAGTCATGTCACAAAGATAAGATGACCATAGCTCCGTTTACTGGAAACAGAGAAAGAGTTAGTAAACTCTTGGGATGATACATGTTGATGTATGTAGGTCCCCTGTCTACACATGCCAAGATTGGTTCTTTGTACTTCATTACATTCTCTGATGATCTTTCGAGATTCAGACCTATGTTCCTGTTGAAACATGAGTTCGAATCTTTTGAGATATTCACAGAATATAAGCGAGAAGTAGAGAACCAAAATACGGGTATAAGTATTATGTCCTTTGATGAGATCAAGGAGGAGAATACTTGAGCACGGAAATCCTGGACTATTCTAAAGGAGAATGAGATTCTCTCTCAGCATTACTCCTCTGTATACACCATAGCACGATGGTATATCGGGGCGGAGCAATCACACCCTATATGATAAGGTGTGCTCTATGATGAGTACTGCTGAGTTGCCTATTTCCTTTTGGGAGTTATGCACTTGAGAAGCTGCATACCTATTGAATTAGGTTCGAATCAGATCACAGCCTACCACTCCATATGAGATATGGTATGGGAAGAGCCCATGTCTTAAGCAAGTTAAGATTTGGGGTTGTCCGGCCTATGTCTAAAAGCAGAATCCGGACGAGATCGAGGCAAGATCGGTTATGTAGAACTGGAAGTGTTTCAGCTATACAAACTACAGCAGATGATTTGGTAGAACCGAAGGAATCAGTAGATTTCAACGGACCTCAGCCTCTCCGCCGATCTAGTAGGGTTCCTCACCTGCCTGAGAGATACTTCGGTTTCTCGATGACAGTGGGAGCGAGGATTGCATCATGAGTTGATGACCCAACTAGCTTCGAGCTGGCCATCAGGAGTAAGACACTGTAAGAATGGCTCGATGCTTAGCGATCTGAGATGGAATCCTTATACACCAACAAAGTATGGACTTTAGTTGCTATATCTGAAGGGTTAAATCCCCATCAGGAGCAAGTATATCTTGAGAAGATTACTTGGTGTACATGGAAATGTTGAGACTTTCAAAGCTAGACTTGTTAAAGGTTTTCGTCATCAACCAGATGTGGATAATGATGAAAACTTTTTCCAGTGGCTATGCTTAAGTCCATCCAGATCCTACTTGCCACGGCTACATACCATGACTACGATATCTGGTGGTTGGGTGCCATGACTGCTTTTCTAAATAATGATTTAGAAGAGAATGTCTATAAGAACACAGCCAGAGGACTTCGTAGACAGTGGGAGCAGCGGAAATGCGTTTAAGATGTTTTATGTGATAAAGCAGGCATCGCGGAGTTGGAACGTCTGTTTTGATGAGTTAGTCAAACAGTTTGACATCATCAAAATGGTAGATGAACCTTGTATAAACAAAAAGGTAGTAGGGAGTATAGTGACGATCCTCGTAGAGTACGTGGATGACATACTCTTGATAGGGAAGGAGATTCCTATGCTACGCTCGATCAATCTCCGATTATCACAAAGATTCTCGAAATAGGATCAAAGTGATACCTACTAAATCCTGGATTATGGATCTATGAGATAGATCTAAATGGATGTTAGGATACTCACTAGTTGTAGTGAGATGGTATCAGTTGATCCTGGGGAGAATCACTGGAAGTGTTCCAGGGTGATAAAGACGACTGAATGTCAGTCACAGGCATTGTCTTTACTCTCGATAAAGGGACGGTATGTTGGAAGAGTTCCAAGCTAGATACCGTGACATACTAGACGATAAAGGCTGGATACATCACTACTTAAGATGCTACCAAGGAGGAAGTCTTGGTGTATATTGGTTCATGAGATGAACTTCGTTCCTCCCATTGTGTGACAATGGAGTTGTGGCTTTTGCCCAGGAACCCCGGTCCAATCAGTGACTCAGATATGTTCTAAGGCAGTATCACCTGATCATGGAGATGGTTAATCTCCAGGCTGATCGAGGTTAGGAGAGCAGACTCAGAGGACAACACGGCGGATCCACTCACAAAGGCCTATTCCCAGAGAGAGACTTTTATGGGATGGTTGAGTATGAGATACTACAACCACTGCTATCAGATGGCCCTAGTGCAAGTGGGAGATTGTTAGTTATATGTATGCCCTAGAGGCCATTACTGTACATTGGATGTATATTGTAGTGGATGCTGGGACATATATAGGGAGGACTTTCTTGCTCGACATGATAGTATGCTATCTGGTTGCTCTTTACCTTAACGTGTACACTGATTGTCTCTCTGTTACACGTTGGTAAAGCCCTTAGGATGTGTACTTGACTACCTGGACTATGATGCGGATCATACTAGTGGGGACAGGGTAGTCCATAAGTACATCCTTCAAGGTCCCTAGTCGTGGGTGTATCAAGACAGGGCATCGATATACCAGAGTAGACTAGCGTGTACCTTCTCGACCCAAACAGATGGGCGATGGATGATCCCATATCCATTGATGTTTGACATCAGAGGAGATATACGGGTGCTCAGTAGAGACTGGGTACACTGGACGGACTCGCCGAGAACTCCCAGATGGCATTATACCTTACGTCAGATGGCAGTTCTCTGGTGACACTGGTACAGAGTAGTCTGTTGACCCGAGATCGTCATAGAGTCTTGTGTGGTTCCTACTGTGCTTTGATTTCCTCCTTACCACGTCCAAGAGGGAGTGCAAAACGGTGGCTTTTGGGTACAGTCCCGAATCACATGGAGGCAATGAGCGATAGGAGGGGATTCGTCTCTCCCGGTATAGGGAGTTGATTTTGCGCTGTGTACGATTGGCTATAACAGGAAATCCCTGGCCAGGGTTGCTGAGATTTACTGGTAAGTGTTACCAGTAGTTTCTCGAATTGTTATAGACCTCATATCGACACGACTTATCGAGCTATTGGGGTCTGACGTTTACCACCCCTAGGCGAGATATGCGACATATCAGACGATCAGACCGGACTGTACGGTAGTGTTACTGGTTGGATTCACTGGAGTGTGAGCGGGCTTGCTCGTCGATCTTCTGATCGCTCAATACCCGGGTGGCCGTTACGTTTAGCAGACCGCTTGCGGCTTGTGGGTGTTTGATATGATCATCATCTGCTGCCGGCGTATTGACGAGTCTTTAGAGTCCTACACTGAGGTTTCCTGGCTCAAGCGAAACGAAATAGGAGCGCATATGAGATATGTGCGGGACCGAGAATAATGCGAGTATGTGATACCGTATTTCATTCTCGCGATGAATGTGTCGAATGGTTGTATGCGATATAACCTAGTTATCGAATCAAGGATTGATTCAATAAAACGATACATTGTATACTAGTCGGTTGTGTGCGACATGACCGGATCATTGAATCAAGTGTTGATTTAATGATTTAATGAATAATTATATATTTGATATATTACTTTGCATTAACTAGTGTTGGTTCACTTTAAAAGGATTTTCTCACTTGAAATGCATATTGTATATGTGATTAACTTTTGTGCACAAGATTGTATCATGTTTGATGATACATGCTAGTTTGGGTTTGTGTAAAGAATTAAACCATGGTTACTTAAGTGGTTAGGGTTTCATTTCCTTTTCTCATTTATTTATCTATTTATTCTTTTTGGAAAAATATTAAGCATAAAGGAAAATGGTGGCTTTCTTTGGAAGCATATTGAAGCTTCATGAAGCTTTGACTAAGTCACCATTTTGTCTCATGCTTAACCCTAACCATTCCACTTAACCATGATTCATTCTCTACACTTGACCATGGTTGATATATGATAAGTATTCTTATTATTTTCTTTTTACAAAAATAACTTATCATATTATCATCTTCATCTTCTTCTTCTTCTTCATGATGAAGATAGCTTGCCTCATCAATGGCAACTAGTGAAATTGAGTGAGAAATCCAATTCTAAAGTGAACCCACTTCCTATTTCTTCATCCTCTACCTCTTGCCAAGTAGTATAGGGTGTTTCCTTCACATGTTTTCATGGGTTGGTGAAGGTAGAGCTTGATCTATTGATGCCTCGACGTAGATCATCTTCGGCATCGTCGTCGATGACCTAGCCAACTTTTTCTCCGATGAAGCCGACGCTAGAGCCCGGGATTTGATATGGACAGCGAGGAGACTTCATTGCGGAGCTATGGAGGTGGAGAAACGGATCTACAAAGGTTGTATGTTCGTTTACTTTTAGTTAAGATGTTAACTAGCTCGTTTTGTCGCCTAGAATTCTAGCCAACGATCCGTAGTCTAGGGTATCTCGGCAACGTAATTTTTTAAATTGGCATGGTTGATGCCTTGTGAGACCTCTTGAGAGAGCCTAGGAACCCTACAGTAGCAAGCGTTCTTCTTGTTTTAGAAGAAGAAGAAGAAGAAGAAAAAGAATATGAAGCTTCATGGAAACAAACAAAAGAAGCAACCATTTCTTTTCTTGCCCAAAATTAAATAAATAAAAGGAATAGTTAAGAAAAGATAACAAAACCCTAACCATTCACTAAACATGGTTTAAGTCTTACACAAACCCAAGTTTGCATGTATCATCAAACATGATACAAACAAGTGCACAAAAATATATCACATATACAACTTGTGCATTTCAAGTGAGAAAATCAATCTTGAGTGAACCAATACTAGTTAATGTAAAGTAATATATCAAATATATAATTATACATTAAATCATTAAATCAACACTTGATTCAATGATCCGGTCATGTCGCATATAACCGACTAGTATCAAGTGTATCAATGTATCGAATCAACACTTGATTAGGTAACCTGGTTATATCATATATAACCGTTCGATGATACAAATCGCGAGAATAGAATATGGTATCACATACACGCATTATTCTCGGTCCCGCACATATCTCATATGCGCTCCTATTTCGTTTCGCTTGAGCCAGGAAACCTCTGTGTAGGACTCTAAAGACTCGTCAATACGCCGGCAGCAGGTGATGATCATATCAAACACCCACAAGCCGCAAGCGGTCTGCTAAACGTAACGGCCGCCCGGGTATTGAGCGATCAGAAGATCGAGGAGCAAGCCAGCTCACACTCCTGTGAATCCAACCAGTAACACTTACCGTACAGTCCGGTCTGTTCGTCTGATATGTCGCATATCTCTCCTAGGGGTGGTAAACGTCAGACCCCAGTAGCTTGATAAGTAATGCCGACGTAAGGTCCATAACATTCGTGAAACTACTGATAACTCTAACCAGTATATCACTGCAACCCTGGCAGGGATTTCCTGTTATGGCCAGTCGAGCATAGCACAACATCAACCCCCAATACCGGGAGAGACGAATCCCCTCCTATCGCTCATTGCCTCTATGTGAATCGGGACTGTACCCAAAAACCACCTGTTTGCACGACTCAGTAGAGCCATGGTAGGGTGGAAATCAAAGTACAATGGGAGACACACAAGACTCTATGACGATCTTGGGTCAACAGACTAAGCTGTACCAGTGTCACCAGAGAACTGCCATCTGACGTGAGGTATAATACCATCTGGGAGTTCTTGGCGAGTCCGTTCAGTGTACCCTGTCTCCACTGAGCACCCGCATACCATCTCTGATGTCAAACACCAATGGATATGGGATCATCCATCACCCATCATATGGGTCGAGAAGATATACGCTAGTCTACACAGGAATAACGATGCCCCGTCTCGATATTCCCCGACTAGGAACATTGAAGGATGTACTCATTGACTACCCAGGCCCCACTAGTATGATCTACATCATAGTCCTGGAAGTCGAGTACACATCCTAAGGGCTTTATCAACATGTAATCAGAGAGACAGAAAGTATACATGTTAAGATAAAGAGCAACAAGATAGCGTACTATCATGTCGAGCAAGAAAGTCCTACCTATATATGTCCCAGCATCCACTACAATATACATCCAATGTACAGTAATGGCCTCTAGGGCATATATATAACTAACACCTGTACCCCCTGCGAGTGCGGTGAATAGCCTGCCAATTCTAGAGTGAAGCCCCATCGCCATGAGATGCGGGCCCGTTGCCCTCTAGAACCCGGCTATCCGTGCACCCCACCGTGGGGTAATCCTAGTATAGAAAGTAAAATATATACAACGGGTACATCGACCTCAGCCTGGTCGTGCCCCAAAAGAATAATATGCAAACAGGCAGTGACGGCAGTCCACATGTCGGACGCTCGCCCCGTAATATCAAATGTACATATACAACCAAATTGTACTAACATTGCATCCAGGCTATCCACCACGACAAATCCACAACATCACAGCACAACACAGAACATCAACGTGAATGTTACGTTCGCAAATCCGTCTAAAAGGGCTATAGCAGTTAGACAGGATTTACCGATCAAATGACATTCACGGCCGCAGATATAATGTAAATACTATGAACTAACATGTTTAAAATTTTCGATCGACTAAATTTCCCGAAGTGGGCCCCAAGCACTACTGTAGCACTCAAAATAAATCTGGGCCCAAAAAGAATATACCAGAAACCCTATTTCCATGTCAAAAAACCACTGAAGAAATTTGGTGCAGTTTGGCCAAAAAACGACGGCGGATCAGCTGCCAAAACGTGGTTTTGGCCGCTGATCCACCGCGATACAGTAATATTAGCCGACCAAATTTTCACAGAATTCTCAAAAAACGCTGCACGTATTTTTCCAATATACGAAATAATTTTTAGAGCTAGGAAAAATTCGACAGAAAGTGCGACATGGAAATGCGGTTTTTGGAAAATTCGATCGATCGAACTTGTAAACACGTTAGATCAAGCTAGACTAGGTTAATGACGTGGCTCTGATACAATTGTAAGTGCACGGCAGCGCCCCGGCTGTCTGAACGAGGCCAAAATGCGGAATACAAAAAACTTTTCTTGAAATAAGAAACCGGTTCTACCGCGTACTAAAAACCCGGATCGGGCCATTTACCCACTCCTAGCAAACTATAGAATGGGTAGAGAGATATACCAAGCGATCCGTGTCCTTCGGTCTTCTCGTCGTCATCCCGATCTCCCCGCTGAATCTCCGGTCTTCATATCCTCGTCGGAAGGGCACCACAAATCTCTTTGTTTCCAATGATAAACAACATCCCAGTCAACCTTCTGCAAGTCCCGAGAATAATATATTTGTGTTTTCGTTGTGGGAAAGATAAAGCTGCCGTATTTTGGTAACATCCATTTGGTTTTTACCAAAGTCAGACCGTATTGATTGACCTTTATACCCTGGTCAGTCTTGGTATCATACCATCTGCATTGGAAGACTTGAAATGGGACAGTCGTATACTGGTATGAGACCGCTATAACTTCTTCAAGAACTCTGTAATGGGGATTTCGATCCTCGTCGATTGTTTCGATGCCACTATTTTGCGTAGCCCTAATACGTTCTGTACTTTTTACCTCAAATTTCTATCCGGATACCCCATACCCTTTATAAAACCTAGCTGCAATCATTGGACCGTATAAAAGGCCATGGACCTCTCTATCAACGAGCTCTCCAAGATTCCATTGTCTGTTCACTTCTTTTATAGACCAAGAGGCAAAAGTGCATCTCTGTTCTTCTTCGATCCTATCATTCAACCATGCCCTAAGATTCGATCTCGTGAGTATATTTTTCTACGCTTTTTTCGTCAATATACAGTTATATTAATTAGATTAAATTTAATTTCAAACGTTTAAAATGATAAAATAATAAACACTTACTTTACATATTTAGCAAAACAATCGTTGTTTATCAAGATGTACGCATGTACACTGGCCGCGAGATCGTATGACATGTTCTTTAGCCTTCCTGCTCCAATTGGACCGTCAGGAACAATCTGCCGTTTGTTCAGCTTCATCTTGATATCGTCGTTTAGGAAATGAGCACAGAAAGACGTGACTTCTTCCAGGAGATAACCTTGAGCAATCGAACCTTCAGAACGATACTTATTGCGAATATAGTTTTTAAAGTTAACAGATATCTATTGAAAATGAAATAAATTAATAATTCATGATAATTCTTTGCAATTTAAATGATGAATAATAAACAATAATACCTCTCGATTGGAGACATCTAATGGTAATGGACCGGACCGCCAATCGTGACCTCTGTTGCCAGATGGACGAATAAATGAATAATAAAGTCGAAAAAGGAAAGTGGAAAGATAGTTTCAAGCTTCCAGAGGATCAATGGAATGTCTTTTTCGAGCTCTGTTATCTCATTGACGTACACGTTTTTGGAGCATAATTAGCGGAAATACGTGCAAAATTCTTTAAGCACGAGTCCAACTTCTAGTTTTACTGATACTCTAAGGTATAAAGGAAGAAGATGTTGCATCAATATGTGGTAATCGTGGTTCTTGAGTCCTACGATTTTTCCGTTTTCTACCTGCAACAGTTTGAAAATGTTTAATGAGAAACCTGTTAGTTATATGTATGCCTTAGAGGCCATTACTGTACATGTGATGTATAATGTAGTGGATGCTTGGACATATATAGGTGTAACGCCTTGAAAAGTCGTTTTGGTGTTTTCCTGAAAATCGGTGAAAATTCGGTATTTTTCCGAAAACCGTCTTTCTCGTTATTTTGCAGTTTAGGACTAATTATACCTAAAATGGATAGGTAATTTCTTGTTTTTAGTAGCTAATGAGTTACTTATGAAATTTTGGTCATTTAAAAAATTTTCCCTATTTTTCAATTTTTTAATTTTATTTTAAGCCGGTAAGAAAATACATTAAATTAGCGATAAATACAAATTTTTCTGAGCTAATTTTATTCTTTAAAATTATGTTAATTAAAATCTAGTTGTAACATAAATTTTTAGTATTTTATTTTGATTTTTAACTAATTTTTATTATAGGAAACGAAATTTATTGAATTTAAGCTTAAACTTGCAATTTTTGACTTGTAGGGGGTCTTTTTGCATAAAATTTCTTTTGTAAAACCCCTCTCTCTCTTTCCTCAGCCCTAGGCCAGCCCCACCATCATCAGGTCCAGAAAAAAATGCCATGCTCTTTGACTTTATTCTTGTGTGGAAATGAGGGTATTTTTAAAGGTTTTTGAATTGTTAATTAGGTATGGTCTTTTGTGGGTTGGTAGAAGTTGACCAAGACTTTTTCCACACACCCCACACCATCCCCTTCCCTTGTTCTGGCCGAAATTCTAGCAGCCCCCTTCATCTCCTTGATCTTTTCATTTTTCTTCAAAAAATTCATTAAGTTGCTTCAAAAATTCAAGCTAAAACTCACAAATTAAAACCCCATTCTTCATCCCTTTTTCCTTCACCTCTCTTGCTTGGAATCATGGTGCTAGGAGGCCATCATTGAGGCAAATTTCTTCTTGCTAGATCCATAGGTTTGAGGTATAATTTCTACTCTTTTAATTTGTTATGGTTAGAATACTTTAATCTAGTTGCTTAGTGTTAATTTTAGTGTTAATCCTAATCTAGTTTTTTTTAGTTAATGATTGAAAATTAAACTAGGGTTTCTTGAAACCATGTTTTAGTCAATTAAGTCTTTTTAATTAACCTAGTTGTTTAATTAACCTAGTATTAATTAACCTAGTTTTTTAATTAACCTAGTTGTTTACTTAACCTAGTGTTAATTTATATGGTTACTTTGCTTAAGTGGCTTCATATTAGGCTAATCTATGTTAAAGTTGTGTGAAATTTTCATTAAGGTTGCTAATTATGAAAATCAAGAAAGGTTTTGTTTATGGAAATAAGGTTTTTAAGCATAGTTAATGGTTTAAAATTAGTGTAATGGCTAGCTAGTGGGTTAGTTTGGATTGTTGTGTTGGATTGTGTTAATTTTCTCGCAAATTGTCGATGTTTGAACCAATTTTGCAAACTTCTAGCTTACTAGGTTTTTATTATATTATTGTGGCGATTTAACTGCGATATCTAGAGTATTTTGTTGGCTTATCCTATGACATTTAGGATGCGTGAGTGCGGATTTTTGAGTAATCGGGTTTTAGTTTTGTCGGACGACCAAATCGGCGATTTTTGCAGTTTTGGCGATTTTCGCGTGTGTTCCGCGCTCTTTGTGCACGTTGTACCTAGCTTGTGAACGTTAGTAGTTTCGTTTGGGTTTTGCATCGTTCTTGATATGTAACCTTATGTTTGGTATTGATGTAAATTCCAGGTTCGGTCGCGGAGACGTCAGACGCGGCACGAAAGGGAAAAGCGGTGATTGGACGTGACTAGCTAGGGATTCCGGTGAGTAGATGTAACATCTACGGGGGACTATCGTTGGATGGCGCAAGCCGCCCGATACTTTTAGTAACTTAAAAGTTTCTTAGTGATGTTAGTAATTAGGGGTGAAATACTTATATGACTATTTGCTGCATCCATGCATTATATTGACATACATATGCGAACCCATTTTATAGGACACCTGCACCATTGCCAGGGTTTTTATATGCAGCACGAGCACTATTCATGCTTACACACACGCCCTGGTAATTGCCATGCCACCACACTAGATAACCTATAATTTGAAACCTTTTACTAATTGATGCTTAAACCTGTGCTATTGCCTTTAATTCCTTAAAATGAAATCGTAGGATTGCCATTCATGTGCATGTACATCATCATATTATTTGTTCATGCCTGGTCTATTAATCATACATCGTAGCTTAATTATTGATATCATATCCATTCATCACCATTGATATATGCACATATGAGGATTTCTTGAGAATTTATGATATTTCTGGATTTCGGGGGAAAGCCGCAAAATTTCTAAACTTATTATGTTTTTAAAATATGTAATTGAGGTTTTCTAGTGATGTAAAGTGTCGTCCACCATGAGTTTGCTGTGGTTTTCGAGATCCGTGTCGAGGAGTGGAGGAACCGTCACGGGTACATGGTAGGCCCGGTATGGTACCCCGGGGCAAGATGAATGTGGTGTTGACGTTGAGCCTGGCAGGGGACGGATTACCTACCGGTGACTGTTTGGCACGGCGGATATCCAGAGGATACCGACCGTGGCCGCGAGCTGATGAGATTTTGATATTGAGCTGGGTCAGCCGGATGGCTGAGGCCAGAGATACTGTGACATGGATATATGAGATTTGAGATAGTTTTGAGGTGTCGTTGCTGGACACAGGTTCTTGTTGATTCTATTGGTATTGTGCTGGTATTTCAAAAGACATTCTTAAAGGGAAAAACACGATTTCTTATACTTACACATTCAGATCACGAGTTGATTCGCATTGCATTCATACCTGCTAGTATATCCATATTGCATACATACTTGCCATTATTTCCTGCCTTACCTGTATTTAGATGCTAGGATGCTTGTGAGCATTCATTCGATAGCCTGTGTAGATGTTATTTATTACTCACGGGTTGGTAACTCACCCCCGTTGTGCCATAGCCTTTTGCAGGTCCGCTCCGTCAGTACAGTAGCGGCGGGTGCGCTTGCTTCTTTTGCCTCTTTTGCCTGGACTCGAGATTTTGCTCTTAGGTGGGTTATATGATTATTTTTGCACCACCTTGTTTATTCTTTGTATCTAGTGTACTCCATCTACTGTATCTACCAGTATTATTGTATATTGACCTAGAGATGAGACTGTGAGGTTTGTGGACTTTTATGCTGTATTTTAGGGTCGAGCTCACTTGAGTCGACATGATGTTTTTCTTATGCTTCATTATGATTATTTCGCATGTTGTTGCTTTATATTGCGTGGGATTTGTGACCGCCTTGTGGCGACGAGCTAGCTCCCGCTTGGGGATGCCTTATTTGTTGGATTCATATATATTCTTGTTGTACCCATTTTGGGGGCCAGTATTTACAAAGGAGACTCTGCCGAATTTTTCGGAAAAATTGATATTGTTTTTTAAAAATGGTTTTATATGACTTATTTGATAAACTCGCTTTCAATTGATTGGGTTTTCTTCACTCCTTTGCTTATTTGGTTTTGGTTTCTGGGCTTTGGCTTACTTATTTTACGGACGTCTTGAGACGTTTCGTAACCTAAGTGCCAGTCAAGTTCCGTACCCTGCGGGTCGTGACAAAGTTGGTATCAGAGCGATCGGTTTTACCTTTTTGAGTGTAGGATGACCCTTGGTAGATGGAGTAAGTGACTTAAGTAGGGTAACGTAGCGTGTGTATGTCCGCGGCATACTTGCGATACGGTACTCCACCTAAGTGACTTTAGGATACTTGCTTGAAATTCCTTCTTCAATTCCGTGTATCCTATGATTCTTTTGCATTGTTCTTATTATCCTTTTTCTGTAGCAGCCACTATGCCGCCGAAGGCTACGAGGGCACAGAGGGCTGCCGCCCGAGACGAGATTCGAGCTGGCTCGTCCGAGACTAGGACTGAGCAGGGTGGTATGCCTACGCCGCAGGGACAGACCGATCCACCTTCCCCAGGCCGTATGGATAGGCTCGAGACTGGTATGGAGGAGTTGCGACAGATGATGGGGGCATGCAGGAGCTACGTCAGATGGTAGGATCCCTAGTTGCAGCCAGTCGTACACCGAGGCCGGATGACGTACCTACTATATCACAGACGACCATGATACCTGCTCCTACTACTACCACCGTGGCCATTCCGGTTTCGCTACAGGATTTCATGAGGCTGAAACCTCCAGTATTCACCGGCACCGAGGCAGCGGAGGACCCACAGACGTTCCTTGACAGTTTAGCCAGGATCTGCCGTTCGCTGAGATGTTCGGATGATCGATAGGTAGAGCTTGCGAGTTTCCGACTAGAGGGTCTTGCGCAGACATGGTGGGAGTCAGTCTTGAGAGGTCGAGCTGCAGGTCTACCGCCTATGACGTGGGCCGAGTTTACAGCGGTCTTTCTAGCTCGTTTCCTCCCAGAGAGCGTTCGTGACGCCAGAGCTCGTAGCTTCGAGGCCTTAGTCAAGACACCTGGGATGACCGTGTCTGAGTATGACATCCAGTTTACACAGTTATCCCGATATGCTCTGTATTTGGTGGATACCGAAGAGAAGATGGTGAAGAGGTTCGTACAGGGACTTGATGCCCAGTTATATCTTGCCATTGGCGCCCAGCACTACGACACTTATTCAGCTGCTATGGAGACGGCATTACGGATGGAGGCACGCATATCACAGACTTCGGCCGTTTCTGGGCCGAAGAGGATTCGCACCGATGTACCGTCTCAGAGGCAGCGTGCCAGATTCTTCCCGAGAGATAGGCCTGGAAGAAGATTTGGACGGGGACAGTTATATGGTTCTTATCCCCAGAGACAGCAGCCGTCGCCAGGGTGTTTTGGGTGCGGGAGTCTGCACCATCTTGTCAGAGACTGTCCGGCGAGACGACAGGGAGCAGCGACAGTTCCACATGTGACCCTACCACCATCACCACCCCCTCCTCAGAGAGCCCTACTTCCTACCACCGGCGATGCTCCACGCCAGTTAGGTGCACCCAGAGGCCGTGGACGCGGCGGTCCTGTTCAGAGAGGACGAGGAGGCAGAGGCCGAGGTCGAGGTCAGCCCGCTATCCGTAGAGGACATGCCCGAGTATTTGTAAGTCCACGTTGCGACCCCCGGTTCTTACGGGGAGGCGGAAACGGTATAAAAATAAAATTTTTAGCGCATGGGGCAACATGGACTAACAAAGTCGGGATCTTTTCTAAACTAAACTAGCTAACATGCAAAGGAGAGTTAACTACTCGGAAAAGTGGTTATAACTAACTTGAACTCCTTCTTCTTGAAACCTAGTTGAGTTTGATGGTTCTCTTCTCGTCGCCTTCTTCCGTCGAAGATGGATCCACCTGAGGGTTCAACCTTCGGGCTCTTTCTCGAACTTGGAGAGAACTAGAATCTTCGGCTTGCTAAACCTTTGATCCTAGAGTGTGTAGAGAGTGTCTAAAGGGTGCTTTTCTTTTAAGGAGATGGATTCTCAACACATGAGAAGGGTTCTTCTTTTGCTAGAGGAAGAAGAAGATGAAGTGAGGAGAGAGAAGCTAAATGATAGAATGAGCTCTTTTCTTTTTGCAACCATAACAAAAAGCAAAAGAATTATCAAATTAATAATAATAATGAAAATCAAAAGGTTGATGGAAGGTTTTGGAATGACCATTATCATTTCAAACATTAAATGAATTTGCTAGAATCAAAGAGCATCTTTCTTTTGTAATGATGATGGTCAAAACTTCAACCATGGTCAACAAGTCAACCATGGTCAACAAGTCAACATAAAAAACCAACCATGACACAATTTTATTTTATTAATATTATTAATTGATATAACATAAATCCATTAGGGTTTGGAAAAAGACGACTGTCAACTGTGCCTACGCACCCGTTCTGAAACCCTAATGAAAAGTCCTCTTCCTCCTCCTCAAATAACTGTGCATACACACCTGCATTCTTGTTCCGAGGAACATGAATACTGAGAGATAAAAGCAACCCCAAAACATATACCGGTATCTGACTCAAACCAGAGCCAGCCGGTAATATCCGTCCGAACTCCAAACGTGCACAAGTGCGCGGATGAGAACGAACCCTGTCGCAAAACCATGCGACCTCTACTCTGTTTTGCCCAGAGGCGAATACCCTCTGTGTGGGACTCTACACTACGCTGGCAGTGGGTTTAACCACAGACCGCAAGCGGCACTAGCTGTGCGTAACGGTCCCCAGGTAGATGCCGACAAGAAGGCTGACGAGGTGAAACCCCATCTGTACTCCTACTGAGTCTGAATGTGACAGTATCCGTACAGTCCGGTCTGTTCGTCTGATACATCGCATGTCGGGCCTAGGGGGTAAAACGTCAGTCCCCTAATAGCGGTACAAGTCGTGTCGGAGTGAAGCCCAAAACACCCTGAGATAACACTGGAAGCCTACCAGTATATCTCGCTTGCCCTGGCCAGGGACTACTCGTGTAATGGCTCTCCTAGACACAGCGCGATGTCAACCCCCAATACCGGGAGAGACGAATTCTGTCTAACCGTCACTGCCTCCAAGTGCTTCGGGACTGCACCCAACCACCACCTGTTTGCACGACTCCTTTGAGCCGTGGTAGGGTAGTGATCAAAGTGCAGTGGGAACACACTCGAGGCGAAGTGCCAGTGTCAAGTCAGCAGACTAAGCTGTACTCATGTCACCTGGGAACTGATAACTGACGATAGGTATAATACCAACCTGTCAATTCCCGACGAGTCCTGTCCAGTGTACTCGTTACCTAACGAGCACCCGCATACTATCTCCAGTACGACGTACTGATGGCTGTGGGACAGACCATCTCCCACACTGGGATGAGAAGCGCATACGCTAGTCTACTCCGGAGTATCGATGCCCTGTCTCGATAGTCCTGCGACTAGGGACCTGTATAAGGATGTGCTTATAGATTACCCAGCCCCTACTAGTGTGACTGCCATCACAACGCTGGTAATCAAGCAAAGATCCTAAGGGCTCCACTAATGCGTATAAGTGATATACTGAAATAAACACAAGTACACATTGAAGTAGAAACAAACCAAGTAGCATACTACTATATTGAGCAAGATTGTTTATACAAGGTGAATATCCCAAGCTTCCATTAAGTAATATACAAACTAGTATGATACAGTAATGGCCTCTAGGGCATATACACTAATAATCTCCCACTTGCACTAAGGCCATGTACTGGCGTATCGAAGACCTATCATCTCGATCAGCCGCTCGAACTGAGTCTGGGGTAAGGCCTTGGTGAATGGATCTGCAGTGTTTTCTTCTGAAGCAACCCTACGAACCTCGATCTCCTTGCGATCCACGATCTCCCTGATCAGGTGATACCGCCTTAAGATGTGCCTGGATCTCTGATGGGACCTACGTTCCTTCGATAAAGCTATAGCCCCGTTGTTGTCGCAATACAGAGGTATTGGGTCAACAATGGACGGAACCACCTGAAGTTCTTTCAAGAACTTCCTTATCCAGACAGCTTCTTTTGCGGCATCAGATGCAGCGATATATTCCGCTTCCATAGTCGAGTCTGCAACGGTTTCCTGTTTGGAGCTCTTCCAACACACCGCCCCTCCAGTGAGGGTAAAGACAAAACCCGACATGGACTTAGAATCATCCTTGTCACTCTGGAAGCTGGAGTCAGCAAAGGCCTCGATCTGGAGGTCTTTTCCGCCATACACCAAGAACATCTCCTTAGTCCTTCTCATGTACTTGAGAATGTTCTTTACCGCTATCCAGTGCTTCTCCCCTGGGTTTGACTGATACCGGCTTACCACACTCAGTGCATAAGCTACATCCGGTCTGGTACACAACATCGCATACATTATAGAGCCTACCGCAGAAGCGTAGGGTATAATATACATGCGATCCCTCTCCAAATCAGTCTTGGGAGACATCTCTTTAGAGAGGGTGATCCCGTGACAAGCCGGTAGGTTACCGCGCTTGGAATCTTCCATACTGAATCTTTTCACTATGGTGTCGATGTACCTGGACTGAGAAAGTCCTAATATCCTCTTGGATCTATCACGATGGATCCGGATCCCCAGGATGTATGAGGCATCACCCAGGTCTTTCATGGAGAACCTGTGTGACAAGAATCCCTTGACAGATTGTAGCATAGGAATGTCATTTCCTATTAAGAGAATGTCATCCACGTATAAAACGAGGAATACTACAGTTCTCGCTACAAATCTACTATAGATGCATGGTTCATCTGGATTTTTGATAAAGCCAAATTCCTTGACCGTCTCATCAAAACAGATATTCCAACTCCGCGATGCCTGCTTTAGTCCATAGATGGACTTAAGCAACTTGCACACTTTTCCGCTGCTCCCACTCTGAATGAAACCCTCTGGCTGATCCATATAGACACACTCCTCTAAATTTCCATTTAGAAAAGCGGTCTTTACGTCCATCTGCCAAATCTCATAATCGTGGAAGGCAGCAATGGCAAGAAGGATCCGAATGTATTTCAGCATAGCCACTGGAGAAAAGGTTTCGTCATAGTCCAAGCCAGGTCTTTGACGGAAACCCTTTGCTACAAGTCTAGCTTTATAGGTCTCAACCTGTCCATCTACACCAATCTTCCTTTTGAAGATCCACTTGCATCCTACGGGTTTTACCCCGTCTGGAGCAATGTCCAACGTCCATACTTTGTTGGTGTACATGGACTCCATTTCGATCCGCATTGCATCCAACCATTTTACCGAGTCAACGCTCTGAACGGCCTGCTGGAAGCTAGTAGGCTCATCATAATCTATGATGCAATCCTCTCTATCCCCGTCTATGAGAAAACCGTAATATCTCTCGGGCGGATGAGACTGCCTACTACTCCCGCGGAGCGGCGTAGGAATGTCCTGTTCTTTCGAACCCTCTGGTTCCTCTAAGCTTTCAGTAATGGTTTGTGGTTCTGGAATTTCTTCCAGTTCTACTGTGCTCCCACTTATCTGGTTTTCCAAAAACTCAGTTTCCAAGAAGTAGGCATGACGAGAAACAAGGACTTTTTGTTCCTCTTCGCAGTAGAAGAAAAATCCCTTGGAGTTCTTTGGATATCCCACAAACTTGCACTGTACTGAGCGTGCCTCGAGCTTGTCCGCATGCTGCTTTTTAACAAAAGCTGGACATCCCCAAGTCTTAATGTGACTGAGATGGGGCCTCTTCCCACACCACATCTCATATGGTGTAGTAGGCACAGTATTAGTAGGAACTCGGTTCAAAAGGTACGCAGCTGATTCTAGCGCATACCCCCAGAATGATCGCGGTAACTCAGCGCTACTCATCATGGACCGTACCATATCCAATAGGGTTCGGTTCCGTCTCTCCGATACACCGTTGTGTTGCGGAGTGTATGGAGGAGTAAGCTGAGAGAGAATTCCGTTCTCTTTTAAATAATTCAGGAACTCGGCACTCAAGTATTCTCCACCTCGATCCGATCTTAGAATCTTGATACTTTTGCCGGTTTGGTTTTCCACTTCATTCTTATATTCCTGGAACTTTTCAAAGGCTTCGGACTTATGTTTCATTAAGAAGACATAACCGTACCTTGAGAAATCATCCGTAAAAGTAATGAAGTAAGAGTAACCGCTTCGTGCATGTGTAGACATTGGACCGCACACGTCGCTGTGTACGAGCCCCAAGAGCTCGCTCGCTCTTACTCCGTGTCCAGTGAACGGAGTCTTTGTCATCTTTCCATTGAGACAGGATTGACAAGTGGCATACGATTGATATTCGAACGGATCCAAATACCCTTCTGTATGTAACTTAGTCAACCTTCTCTCATTGATGTGACCCAGTCTACAATGCCATAAGAAAGTCTGATTGATATCCGGAGACTTTCTTTTGTGTGTATTCTGGACATTGAAAATCTGTGGTTGGTTTAACACGTATATACCATTGCTCAATGTACCTGACCCAATCAGAACTTGATTAAGGTGAATGTTTACAACATTACTTACAAACGCAAATTCATAACCTTCTTTAGAAACCAAAGATACAGAAATGATATTACAAGTTGCGTTGGGTACAAAAAAGCAATTACGCAAAACCAAAACATGCCCATCTGTCATTCCCAGGTGATAGTCCCCCACGGCTTTAGCATCCATGCTAGCTCCGTTTGCAACTCTGAGGGTCATGTCACCTGCCTTCAAAAACCTACGGTTTCTCAACGCCTGCAAAGAATTACAGATATGAGATCCTGATCCGGTATCCAATACCCAGGAAGTAGAGTTTATAGAAAGACAGTTTTCAATAACATACACACCTGAAGCTGAAGCCGCAACCTGCTTCAGTTCCTGTGTCCTGGCCTTCCAAGCCCTGCAATCTTTCTTCCAGTGTCCATTCTTATGACAATAGAAGCATTCCTCCTTTCCCACAAGCTTCCCCGCAATCATTGTTGCCTTTTCCTTTCCCTTCGTACCCACTTTACTAACACCGCCTCTTGGTTTGGCGGAGGCTTTCTTCCTCTTTCCCTTGGCTTTCGCTTTGGACCTAGAGGAAGAAGATCCTCCTACAAACAAAGCGGGTGTTTCCCTACATTTCTGTAGGGTGCCCTCTGCACTCCTCAGCATGTTGAGGAGTTCTGAAAGTTCAACTTTCTTTTCTTGCAAGTTGAAGTTCAGTATAAACTGGGCATAAGTGGATGGAAGGGACTGGAGAATTAAATCCGTATAGAGTTCACTTTCCAACGTGGTCCCATGTTCCGCGAGCTCCTCAATGTAGCCAATCATCTTAAGCACGTGGTCCGCTACCGATGATCCGACGGCCAACTTTGCCGAAAACAACTTCTTCGACACTTCGTATCTAGCGATACGAGATTGCTCTCCATACAGTTCTTTTGTATGAAGAAATATGGATTCCAAATCCATATTCTCGTGCCTCCTCTGATGTTCATTGTCCATCGAGGCAAGTACGAGGCACCTGGCCTTCGCGCTATCAATCTCCCAAGTCTTACGGATTTCCTTATCCGCGACGCTGGAGGTGGGACCTGGGACGGGGGGAGCTTTGGTGGTAAGAAGATACCCCAGCTTGTCGTAAGTGATTGCCATCTTGACATTCCTGAGCCAATCTTTGTAGTTTGGCCCTGTCAATATATTTTTATCTAGAAGTAACTTAAGTCCAGTCATGTCGATTGGTCGCTGCAATTAGGAGAGAGAGAAGAAACACTTTAGCACGATGCTCTTGCAAGTTTAGAGTGGTTTTTAATTTATCTAAACAGGATGGCTCCCATTGTCTCTCGAATCCCTCCTCAAACCATAAAGGAAGAATTAGTCGGGATCATTCCCACCGCACGATACTTGCTTAACCGATCAGCCAGGCCAGTGTCGGTACTTCGAGGGAGGTTTTCCAACGCTTTCGCGAAGTTCCTTAATTAAATAACCTCTTTTCCCTGGGGGCGTAGCCCCACTAACACCTTTCTAGGCACCTACTAGGTTTATAGCATTGATCGTTTAGTGAGAAATTTCCTGAGGAGTAGCATATACTCACAGTAGGATCGGGATCCAAATATCATTGCGTGACGAAACTGAAGGAATCCTACCAGAATCATCACACTCCAAATGGTATGCAAATCTAGCAAGTTTCAGTACTTATGAAACTCCCGATGTGGATTTCTGCCCCATGCTCTTATGACCTTGACTTTGGCCAACAAATCATAAGTCACATGTCAAGTTCTACCCGTCGTTCTCCAGGTTAATTTGAATCCACCCGTACCTACCCTTGACTTTGGCCAACAAGGCAGTACGACTGTTCCAAACCAACGCATCTATCTATGCTGCACATGAATACCCAATAGCTACCAATCACTGTGCCTTGACTTTGGCCAACAAACACAGCTTGAATACTATTGACTATTCATGTGAAACGACGGAGGGCTATGAATGGTTTTGGCGAAACCGTGAACGTAGTGAACTTGATATAGTCGATGGAACGAGATAGCTTTTAGAAGGAGTGGCTCAAGCTCCGCATTTAAAAGTTAGTTTTGAAAAGAACCGAGTGGTTTTTCGAAAGTGTTCCAACGACTTTAGCTTGGTTTATTATCTTGCATTAGTTCTTCTAATGCGTGATATTCTTGCATTAGTTCTTTTAATGCGTCCCATCATTTAAATCCTACTATTGCAGAAAACAACCAAAATATGACGTACGCTTATGCCATTCGCATTCGCCACGGGGCCCCGTCATCACCCGTTAGGTTACTTAACTAACGACAGAGCGGGGGCTGGGCTAGCGCGGCTGTAAAACATAAGCAACGCCTAAATAGTTATAGATATAGCAATGATAGACATTACAGATCACAGATGAATACATTGGATATACTAGGAATCCGCAATCCGTTCGAGCCTGCAACGAAAAGCGGATTACACGGTCGCGGTGAATACCCAATACCCCACCCAAGACCCCTACGGGTGCGGCAAACTACCCGCCAAGTACTCGGCAGTTTGTGCACCCCTCCATGGGTCTATCCTAGGAGCAAAAACAGTAAAAAGAATTATACAATGACGGCTACAACCCCGACCCGGTTGTGCGGCCAAACAAATAATAATATTACATCAATTTATATTTACAATGAATGAAAGAAAAACAAAAGCTCATCTCACATCCACCCCGGCTATTCACCCGCGACAATCCAACACATTCATATACACATTCCAATATCAAACACAGATCACAGAGTTGTATAACCCCGACTAATCGACTTATAGCGATTAGCCGACGTTCAATACATTCAAACATCACAGATATAACCAATGTAGTCCAAGTGTAGTGAAGTTTGGAAAAAATACGGAATTATAGGCCCCCAAAAACAAATTTCTATTCTGGAAAATCTTGGCACATATAATATATCTTAAAAAGCCCAAAACCCTACCAGGAGAACACTGCACCAAAAACGATCACAAGAGGAAACAAAACGGCGGCGGTTCAGCGGCCTAAGCCACCTATTGCCGCGGAACCGCGGCGCTTTAAGGGAATCATGCGATCGTTTTTCTTGGGTGTTCATACAAAACCCTGAGCCGATTTTAGGTGTATAACAAATCTCGTTTTGACCAGAAAAAATTTTAACAGAAACTAGGGTTTTGTAAAAGTTTGGCTTTTGGATTTTTCGGTTCCGAACTTCGTTACACTTCACTACCAAGCTAGTTTAAGTTTAGTTAGGCTCTGATACCACTGTAAGTCCACGTTGCGACCCCCGGTTCTTACGGGGAGGCGGAAACGGTATAAAAATCAAATTTTTAGCGTATGGGGCAACATGGACTAAAAAAGTCGGGATCTTTTCTAAACTAAATTAGCTAACATGCAAAAGAGAGTTAACTACTCGGCAAAGTGGTTATACCTAACTTGAACTCCTTCTTCTTGAAACCTAGTAGAGGTTGATGGTTCTCTTCTCGTCGCCTTCTTCCGTCGAAGATGGATCCACCTGAGGGTTCAACTTTCGGGCTCTTTCTCGAACTTGGAGAGAACTAGAATCTTCGGCTTGCTAAACCTTTGAACCTAGAGTGAGTAGAGAGTGTCTAAAGGGTGCTTTTCTATTAAGGAGATGGATTCTCAACACATGAGAAGGGTTCTCCTTTTGCTAGAGGGAGAAGAAGATGAAGTGAGGAGAGAGAAGCTAAATGATAGAATGAGCTCTTTTCTTTTTGCAACCATAACAAAAAGCAAAAGAATTATCAAATTAATAATAATAATGAAAATGAAAAGGTTGATGGAAGGTTTTGGAATGACCATTATCATTTCAAACATTAAATGAATTTGCTAGAATCAAGGAGCATCTTTCTTTTGTAATGATGATGGTCAAAACTTCAACCATGGTCAACAAATCTACCATGGTCAACAAGTCAACATAAAAAACCAACCATGACACAATTTCATTTTATTAATATTATTAATTGATATAACATAAATCCATTAGGGTTTGGAAAAAGACGACTGTCAACTGTGCCTACGCGCCCGTTCCGAAACCCTAATGAAAAGTCCTCTTCCTCCTCCTCAAATAACTGTGCATACACACCTGCATTCTTGTTCCGAGGAACATGAATACTGAGAGATAAAAGCAACCCCAAAACATATACCGATATCTGACTCAAACCAGAGCCAGCCGGTAATATCCGTCCGGACTCCAAACGTGCACAAGTGCGCGGATGAGAACGAACCCTGTCGCAAAACCATGCGACCTCTACTCTGTTTTGCCCAGAGGCGAATACCCTCTGTGTGGGACTCTAAAGACTCGACACTACGCTGGCAGTGGGTTTAACTACAGACCGCAAGCGGCACTAGCAGTGCGTAACGGTCCCCAGGTAGATGCCGACAAGAAGGCTGACGAGGTGAAACCCCATCTGTACTCCTACTGAGTCTGAATGTGACAGTCTCCGTACAGTCCGGTCTGTTCGTCTGATACATCGCATGTCGGGCCTAGGGGGCGGTAAAACGTCAGTCCCCTAATAGCGGTACAAGTCGTGTCGGAGTGAAGCCCAAAACACCCTGAGATAACACTGGAAGCCTACCAGTATATCTCGCTTGCCCTGGCCAGGGACTACTCGTGTAATGGCTCTCCTAGACACAGCGCGATGTCAACCCCCAATACCGGAAGAGACGAATCCTGTCTAACCGTCACTGCCTCCAAGTGCTTCGGGACTGCACCCAACCACCACCTGTTTGCACGACTCATTTGAGCCGTGGTAGGGTAGTGATCAAAGTGCAGTGGGAACACACTCGAGGCGAAGTGCCAGTGTCAAGTCAGCGGACTAAGCTGTACTCATGTCACCTGGGAACTGATAACTGACGATCGGTATAATACCAACCTGTCAGTTCCCGACGAGTCCTGTCCAGTGTACTCGTAACGCAACGAGCACCCGCATACTATCTCCAGTACGACGTACTGATGGCTGTAGGACAGACCATCTCCCACACTAGGATGAGAAGCGCATACGCTAGTCTACTCCGGAGTATCGATGCCCTGTCTCGATAGTCCTGCGACTAGGGACCTGTATAAGGATGTGCTTATAGATTACCCAGCCCCCACTAGTGTGACTGCCATCACAACGCTGGTAATCAAGCAAAGATCCAAAGGGCTCCACTAATGCGTATAAGTGATATACTGAAATAAACACAAGTACACATTGAAGTAGAAACAAACCAAGTAGCATACTACTATATTGAGCAAGATTGTTTATACAAGGTGAATATCCCAAGCTTCCATTAAGTAATATACAAACTAGTATGATACAGTAATGGCCTCTAGGGCATATACACTAACAGTATTTGCTTTGACACCGCAGGATGCGCAGGCATCCAATGCCGTTGTGACAGGTACCTTGCCAGTTTGTTCTTTCGACGCACGGGTATTATTTAACCCAGGTTCCACACATTCGTACGTCTCTACACACTTTGCAACGATGTTTGGCCGTGAGTCGTCGTCGTTAGATCATCCTCTTGTTGTCGTTACTACGGTAGGCGAGTCGTTTGTCGCTCGTTTTGTATTTCGTTTGTGTTCCGTTCGTATCGGGGAGAGGGATTCATCAGTTGATTTGATTCTCCTCGATATGTTGGACTTTGATGTGCTTCTGGGCATGGATTGGCTAGCCACTTGTTATGCTTCGGTGGACTGCCGTGAGAAGGCAGTCATATTTAGCTTTCCGGGAGAGCCAGTCATTGTTATTCAGGGAGACCGCAGCGTCACCCTTCCCAGCTTGATTTCGTCTCTTCGCGCTGGTCAGATCTTGCGGAAGGGATGTCAGGGATTCTTAGCGTTTATTTGTGATACTCGAGCTGCAGAGGTTCCGTTGGACCGGGTCCCGGTTGTTTGTGAGTTCCCTGATGTTTTCCCTGATGAGCTACCTGGGCTACCACCTGAGCGCGACATTGAGTTCTGCATTGATTTGATTCCCGGCTCGGCGCCTATCTCTATTCCGCCTTATCAGATGGCCCCGGCAGAGCTTCGAGAGCTGAAGGATCAGTTGCAGGATTTGTTAGATCAGAGGCTTATTCGACCTAGTGTTTCTCCGTAGGGTGCTCCGGTCCTGTTTGTCAAGAAGAAGGATGGAAGTTTGCGCTTATGTATCGACTACCGCCAGCTGAACAAAGTTACCGTTCGGAACAGATATCCGTTGCCACGCATTGATGATTTGTTCGACCGGCTTCAGGGTGCGGGATATTTTTCGAGGATCGACTTGCGATCAGGATACCATCAGCTGCGAGTTCGACAGGAGGATATACCGAGGACAGCTTTCCGCACGCGCTACGGCCACTACGAGTTTTTGGTGATGTCGTTCGGACTCACCAACGCCCCAGCAGCATTCATGGATTTGATGAACCGTACATTCAGGCTGTATCTTGACTTGTTCATCATCGTGTTTATCGACGATATCTTGGTGTACTCCCGGAGCAGAGAGGAGCACGAGCAGCACTTGTGGTTTACGTTACAGACTCTGAGGGAGCACCAGCTGTTCGCAAAGTTCTCCAAGTGTGCATTCTGGCTGGACAGCGTCGGATTCTTGGGTCACGTGGTTACGAGAGATGGCAGTTGTGTGGACCCGAAGAAGATTGAGGCTGTTCAGACGTGGCCCCGACCTACATCGGTTACTGAGATCCGTAGTTTTCTAGGCCTGGAGGGCTACTACAGGCGTTTTGTTCAGGACTTCTCCCGTATAGCTGCACCGTTGACCGGTTTGACCCGGAAGGGAGTTCCTTTCGTCTGGACGGAGGAGTGCGAGTGCAGTTTTCAGCAGCTACGGACTCGTTTGACTACGGCGCCGGTATTATCTTTGCTTTCGAGATCAGGCGGATTTGTGGTCTACTGTGATGCTTCGCGAGTGGGATTAGGATGCGTGTTGATGCAGCATGGCCGGGTGATCGCATATGCTTCTCGGCAGCTGAAGAAGCATGAACAGAACTACCCCACTCATGATTTGGAGATGGCTGCAGTGGTCTTTGCACTGAAGATTTGGTGACATTACCTATACGGCGAGTCGTGTCAGATATTCACCGATCACAAGAGCTTAAAGTACATATTTCAGCAGCGAGAACTGAACCTCAGACAACGTCGTTGGATGGAGTTGGTGAAAGACTACGACTGCGAGATCTTATATCACCCCGGCAAGGTGAATGTAGTGGCAGATGCGTTGAGTAGGAGGCCCGGGGGTAGTCTATCCTTTTTGCGCGCAGTGCAGAGGCAGTCGTCAGCAGATTGACAGATGTTATGCGACAGCCGAGTTGAGTTCGAGTTCACTCAGACAGGGGGACAGCTCGTGCATGTTCGTGCACGCCCACAGTTGCTTGACCGTATATATGAGGCACAGCGCAGTGACGACCGTTGCTCAGAGATCATGGCACAGATGGGACAGGGCAGATTTTCCGAGTTCGTGATTGACGATCAGGGGATTTTACGCTATGGATCTAGACTGTGCGTACCAGATGCTGATGGATTGCGGCGCGACATTCTTGAGGTGGCACACCGATCAGTGTATAGTGTCCACCCCGGTTCCACCAAGATGTACCACGATATGAGAGAGACCTACTGGTGGGACGGGATGAAGAGGGACATTGCGGAGTTTGTATCGAGATGCCTGACTTGCCAGCAAGTCAAGGCCGAGCACCAGAGGCCCGCAGGACAGCTGCAGCCGTTACCCATTCCGGAGTGGAATTGGGAGCAGATTTCGATGGACTTCGTTGTGGGTCTACCCAGGACCAGTCGAGGGTACGACTCCATCTGGGTGATCGTGGATAGATTGACGAAAGCAGCTCACTTCCTGCTAGTGAAGACGACTTTCAGTTTCGCTCAGTATGCCCAGCTTTACATCGATGAGATCGTGCGGTTGCATGGCGTACCGACTTGTATCGTGTCAGATCGAGACACCCAGTTCACCAGCCGACTTTGGCAGAGACTTAAGGAGGCTTTGGGCACTCGTTTGAGCTTCAGCACAGCGTTTCATCCGCAAACCGACGAACAGTCAGAGCGGACCATTCAGACTCTCGAGGACATGCTCAGAGCGTGCGTTTTAGACTTCGACGGTAGCTGGGATCGTCATTTACCTCTAGTGGAGTTCTCCTACAACAACAGCTTCCAGGATACTATTCAGATGGCACATTTCGAGGCATTGTATGGGAGGAGATGCAGATCGCCCGTCTGTTGGACAGAGCTCAGCGAGAGCAGTATAATGGGGCCGCAGCTTGTTGAGGACACGACAGCGAAGATACAGTTGATCCGAGACCGGATGAGAGCAGCTCAGAGCAGGCAGAAATCGTATGAAGACAGGCGCCGTCGCAGATTAGAGTTCGCAGTTGGCGACCATGTTTTTCTGAAAGTCTCTCCGATGAAGGGCGTGATGCGTTTTGGGCAAAAGGGAAAGCTTAGCCCTAGATTCGTAGGTCCTTTTGAGATCCTCGAGCGTGTCGGCGCAGTTTCATATCGTTTGGCCCTTCCACCCAGCTTTCCCGATGTTCACCCCGTCTTCCATGTTTCGATGCTCCGCAAGAACCTTCACGACCCTTCGCATGCGATTCAGCACCCGACAGTCCAGCTAGAGCGCGACCTTTCGTTTGCAGAGCAGCCGGTGGCCATCCTGGATCGGCAGGTGAAGAAGTTGAGATCGAAGATTATACCAACCGTCAAGGTCCTTTGGCGTAGCCCGAGCAGCGAGAAGGTTACCTGGGAGACCGAGGGCGAGATGAGGAAGAAATATCCCTATCTCTTTGAAGGTACGCGTAGCTATATTTTTTTAATTCCTGGACCGAATTTCTTAAAGGGGGGAATATTGTAACGCCTTGAAAAGTCGTTTTGGTGTTTTCCTGAAAATCGGTGAAAATTCGGTATTTTTCCGAAAACCGTCTTTCTCGTTATTTTGCAGTTTAGGACTAATTATACCTAAAATGGATAGGTAATTGCTTATTTTTAGTAGCTAATGAGTTACTTATGAAATTTTGGTCATTTAAAAATTTTTCCCTATTTTTCAATTTTTTAATATTATTTTAAGCCGGTAAGAAAATACATTAAATTAGCGATAAATACAAATTTTTCTGGGCTAATTTTAATCTTTAAAATTATGTTAATTAAAATCTAGTTGTAACATAAATTTTTAGTATTTTATTTTGATTTTTAACTAATTTTTATTATAGGAAACGAAATTTATTGAATTTAAGCTTAAACTTGCAATTTTTGACTTGTAGGGGGTCTTTTTGCATAAAATTTCTTTTGTAAAACCCCTCTCTCTCTTCCCTCAGCCCTAGGCCAGCCCCACCATCATCAGGTCCAGAAAAAAAATGCCATGCTCTTTGACTTTATTCTTGTGTGGAAATGAGGGTATTTTTAAAGGTTTTTGAATTGTTAATTAGGTATGGTCTTTTGTGGGTTGGTAGGAGTTGACCAAGACTTTTTCCACACACCCCACACCATCCCCTTCCCTTGTTCTGGCCGAAAATCCAGCAGCCCCCTTCATCTCCTTTATCTTTTCATTTTTCTTCAAAAAATTCATTAAGTTGCTTCAAAAATTCAAGCTAAAACTCACAAATTAAAACCCCATTCTTCATCCCTTTTTCCTTCACCTCTCTTGCTTGGAATCATGGTGCTAGGAGGCCATCATTGAGGCAAATTTCTTCTTGCTAGATCCATAGGTTTGAGGTATAATTTCTACTCTTTTAATTTGTTATGGTTAGAATACTTTAATCTAGTTGCTTAGTGTTAATTTTAGTGTTAATCCTAATCTAGTTTTTTTTAGTTAATGATTGAAAATTAAACTAGGGTTTCTTGAAACCATGTTTTAGTCAATTAAGTCTTTTTAATTAACCTAGTTGTTTACTTAACCAATTTATATGGTTACTTTGCTTAAGTGGCTTCATATTAGGCTAATCTATGTTAAAGTTGTGTGAAATTTTCATTAAGGTTGCTAATTATGAAAATCAAGAAAGGTTTTGTTTATGGAAATTAGGTTTTTAAGCATAGTTAATGGTTTAAAATTAGTGTAATGGCTAGCTAGTGGGTTAGTTTGGATTGTTGTGTTGGATTGTGTTAATTTTCTCGCTAATTGTCGATGTTTGCACCAATTTTGCAAACTTCTAGCTTACTAGGTTTTTATTATATTATTGTGGCGATTTAAGTGCGATATCTAGAGTATTTTGTTGGCTTATCCTATGACATTTAGGATGCGTGAGTGCGGATTTTTGAGTAATCGGGTTTTAGTTTTGCCGGACGACCAAATCGGCGATTTTTGCAGTTTTTGCGATTTTCCCGTGTGTTCCGGGCACTTTGTGCACGTTGTACCTAGCTTGTGAACGTTAGTAGTTTCGTTTGGGTTTTGCGTCGTTCTTGATATGTAACCTTATGTTTGGTATTGATGTAAATTCCAGGTTCGGTCGCGGAGACGTCAGACGCGGCACGAAAGGTGAAAGCGGTGATTGGACGTGACTAGCTAGGGATTCCCGTGAGTAGATGTAACATCTACGGGGGACTATCGTTGGATGGCGCAAGCCGCCCGATAGTTTTAGTAACTTAAAAGATTCTTAGTGATGTTAGTAATTAGGGGTGAAATACTTATATGATTATTTGCTGCATCCATGCATTATATTGACATACATATGCGAACCTATTTTATAGGACACCTGCACCATTGCCAGGGTTTTTATATGCAGCACGAGCACTATTCATGCTTACACACACGCCCTGGTAATTGCCATGCCACCACACTAGATAACCTATAATTTGAAACCTTTTACTAATTGATGCTTAAACCTGTGCTATTGCCTTTAATTCCTTAAAATGAAATCGTAGGATTGCCATTCATGTGCATGTACCTCATCATATTATTTGTTCATGCCTAGTTTATTAATAATAAATCGTAGCTTAATTATTGATATTATATCCATTCATCACCATTGATATATGCACTTATGAGGATTTCTTGAGATTTTATGATATTTTTGGATTTCGGGGGAAAGCCGCAAAATTTCTAAACTTATTATGTTTTTAAAATATGTAATTGCGGTTTTCTAGTGATGTAAAGTGTCGTCCACCATGAGTTTGCTGTGGTTTTCGAGATCCGTGTCGAGGAGTGGAGGAACCGTCACGGGTACATGGTGGGCCCGGTATGGTACCCCGGGACAAGATGATGTGGTGTTGACGTTGAGCCTGGCAGGGGACGGATTACCTACCGGTGACTGTTTGGCACGGCGGATATCCAGAGGATACCGACCGTGGCCGCGAGATGATGAGATTTTGATATTGAGCTGGGTCAGCCGGATGGCTGAGGCCAGAGATACTATGACATGGATATATGAGATTTGAGATAGTTTTGAGGTGTCGTTGCTGGACACAGGTTCTTGTTGATTCTATTGGTATTATGCTGGTATTTCAAAAGACATTCTTAAAGGGAAAAACACGATTTCTTATACTTACACATTCAGATCACGAGTTGATTCGCATTGCATTCATACCTGCTAGTATATCCATATTGCATACATACTTGCCATTATTTCCTGCCTTACCTGTATTTAGATGCTAGGATGCTTGTGTGCATGCATTCGATAGCCTGTGTAGATGTTATTTATTACTCACGAGTTGGCAACTCACCTCCGTTGTGCCATAGCCTTTTGCAGGTCCGCTCCGTCAGTACAGTAGCGGCGGGTGCGCTTGCTTCTTTTGCCTCTTTTGCCTGGACTTGAGGTTTTGCTTTTAGGTGGGTTATATGATTATTTTTGCACCACCTTGTTTATTCTTTGTATCTAGTGTACTCCATCTACTGTATCTACCAGTATTATTGTATATTGACCTAGAGATGAGACTGTGAGGTTTGTGGACTTTTATGCTGTATTTTGGGGTCGAGCTCACTTGAGTCGACATGATGTTTTTTTTATGCTTCATTATGATTATTTCGCATGTTGTTGCTTTATATTGCGTGGGATTTGTGACCGCCTTGTGGCGAAGAGCTAGCTCCCGCTTGAGGATGCCTTATTTGTTGGATTCATATATATTCTTGTTGTACCCATTTTGGGGGCCAGTATTTACAAAGGAGACTCTGCCGAAATTTTCGGAAAAATTGATATTGTTTTTTAAAAAAGGTTTTATATGACTTATTTGATAAACTCGCTTTCAATTGATTGGGTTTTCTTCACTCTTTTGCATATTTGGTTTTGGTTTCTGGGCTTTGGCTTACTTATTTTACGGACGTCTTGAGACGTTTCGTAACCTAAGTGCCAGTCATGTTCCGTACCCTGCGGGTCATGACAATAGGGTAGACTTTCTAGCTCGACATGATAGTATGCTATCTGGTTGCTCTTTATCTTAACATGTACACTTATTATCTCTCTATTACTTGTTGATAAAGCCCTTAGGATGCGTACTTGACTACCAGGACTATGATGTAGATCATACAAGTAGGGACAGGGTAGTCGGTAAGTACACCTTCAAATGTTCCTAGTCGTGGGAGTATCGAAACAGGGCATCGATACTCCAGAGTAGATTAGCGTATACGCTTCTCGATCCATGTGATGGGTGATCGATGATCCCACATCCATTGGTGTTTGACATTAGAGAAGATATACAGGTGCTCAGTGGAGACTGGGTACACTCGACGGACTCGCTGAGAACTCCTAGATGGCATTATATCTATCGTCGGTTAGCAGTTCTCTGGTGACACTGGTACATGTTAGTCTGTAGACCCGAGATCGTCATAGAGTCTTGTGTGATTCCCATTATGCTTTGATTTTGCACCATACCACGATCAAGAGATCGTGCAAAAAGGTGATTTTTGGGTACAGTCCCGAGTCACATGGAGGCAATAAGTGATAGGAAGGGTTTCATCTCTCCCTGTATTGGGAGTTCATGTTGCACCATGCTCGATTGGCCATAACAGGAAATCCCTATCCAGGATTGCTGAGATCTACTGGTAAGTGTTATCAGTAGTTTCTTGAACCGTTTTGGACCTTTCATCGGCATGACTTATCAGGCTATTGGGGTCTGACGTTATACCACCACCAAGTTGTGATATGCGACATATCTGACGAAGAGACCAGACTGTTCGGTAGTGTTACTGATTGGATTCGCAGGAGTATGAGCATACTTGCTTGTTGATCTTCTGATCGCTCAATACCCGGGTGGGTGTTACGTTTAGCTGACCGCTTGCAGCTTGTGGGTGTTTGATATGATCATCACCTACTGTTGGCGTATTGACGAGTCTTTAGAGTCATACACATAGGTTTCCTGGTTCATGAGAAACGGAGTAGGAGCACATATTGATGTGTGCAGGACCGAGATTAATTCGGGTATGTGATACCGCATTCTATTCTCGCGACTTGTGACATTGGTTGGTTATATGTGATAAAACCGGGTTATCGGATCAAGTGTTTATTTGATAAGTTGTTGCATTTGATACTAGTCAGTTATACAGGATATAGACGGATTATTAAATCAAGTGTTGATTTAATAATTTAATGTATGATTATATATTTGATATATTACATAACATTAACTAAAATTTGCTCACTTATGATTTCTTTTCTCACTTGATTGTACACATAGTATATATGTGATATATATATTTGTGTACATGTTTTGTGTCATGCTTGATGATAAATGCTTCTTGTGTGTGTGTGTGACTTACACCATGCTATGCATGATGTATGTTTTTTTTATTTTAGTAAATCAAAATTGTGGGAATTTTGTCATGGCAAGAAGCTTGGAGAAGCTTGCTTGTTCATTGACTTGGTCCACAACTTTTTTTTTGCTTAAGATATTTATAAACCCAAACATTATTATTTGCCATGGTAAAGTCTCTACATGGGTTAATATTTGATATTAACTCACCCATGGTTATCATTCTCCACTTGATTTTGATCATGGGAGATTTCTTCATCTTCTTCCTCAAATCTCACTAGCTTTTGGGAAATGGAGAAAATATTGTGAGAAAAAGAAAACTAAAGTGAGCCATTTCCTACATCATCATCCTATACTATTAGCCATTTAGTTTAGGGTGTTTTCTTCACTAAACCCTAATTTAGTGAAGAGGTATCATGAGCTTGAGACTCCTCGACGTAGATCAGCTTCGGCCTCGAAGATTTCGAGCAAGTTTGCATCTTTCACCTTGTGGAGCCTCTCAAAAGTTAGGGAGATTCTTACTCGCAGTGAAGGGACTTCTACACGGAGCATTTGAAGTGAAGGACCGGTCTACAAAGGTTTTATTCCTTATTCACTTGTATGTAAAGTTGTTACATATCGATTCGTCGAATTTTCTAGTTACGATTCTAGGGTTAAGGTTAGCTACCAATGGAAAAAATTTAAATTGGCATGAACGATACCTCTCAAAACCTTGCTGTCGTGCTAGGAAACCCAACAGTGGTATCAGAGCCATGCTGGTAGATTAGACTATGTTTGCTCGGATTATGAAACCGAAACAACTCCGAAACACCCGATATGAAATCTAGTTTCTGTCAAATTTTTAGAGGTGTCAAAATTTTTTTAAACAACTGCAGAATATTGTATATGATATAACATGAACACCATTGATGTTTGAAGCATTTTTGTCATGTTTTGGCAGGCCACATACCCCAAATTTCCGAGCTCACCGGGTGTAATGTGGGTTTTTGGCTTCAAATTTTTTGAGTGTTTCGGTCTCTGAGTTTTGATATTTCAGGTGTTGTTTGTTTTTGCTAAATTTTCATATGATGTTAACTTTCTGCAAAGGCAATTTGGAGTGTTTCGTATTCATAATTCTAACATATATTCGGGTTATTTAGACGACGTTAAAAAGTTCAAACGGATATCAATAACCCAATTTTTCCCTCGCTTAAATTTTCCAATAGTTGGATTTTTTCGAGTTAAAATTTTTCAGAAAATAATGCCAGCGATTCTGTGGACCCTCTAGATGAACGATACCCAAACTTGACATTTTGGATCGCGGAATCGCGGTATACCCTAGGGTGTGCCGTAGTTCCGTGGCGACATAAGTGAAGCATGGGTCAGCCCTTCTACGGATGGTTCTTAGGAGCTGTGGCAGTTTCTGGGTACTTTTTTTACTCTACTAAAGTTTCACGACCCGAAAGTACGGAACATGACCGGCACTTAGGCTACGAACGTCTCAAGGCGTACGTGCTCTAAGTAAGCCAAGCCCAGAAATCCAAACCAAGAAAAGTAGTGGAGTGAAGGAAAATCCATACGTAAATCAACCAGTTTGCAACATAATATACAACGCCTAAAGGCGAGGATCACAACAGAAAAGGGAACTCAACAGCATGAAACCCAGAGAACTATAACGCGCAACTCTATGGTCGAAAGAATAAACATCACTGGTCTCTATCTCAAATAAGTATATGTTTGGTTGATGGAACTTCTAGATACAACTGAAATATAATATACAATGTATAGTGATGGGTACGATACAAATAAACCCACCTACTAGCAAGTCACCTGAAAGACGCTGTGCCCGCAAAGCCGTAATGAAATCCAAACGGCAACACCTGCAAGAAACTGGGGCACAACGGGGGTGAGTTGCCAACTCGTGAATAGAAAACATCTACGAACAGAAAATCGCATGTATGACGCAATCCTAGGTCATACGATCTTAATATAATCCTAAAGTATATAACCAGCATTCTATAACTATGACTAGGGTAACTATCTAACCCAAATATAATCCCATGTACCCATGTCAATGTCAGTGCCTCAGGTAGCAATGTATCATATGAATGATGTATGAATGCATGAAAAGTATGATCAATGTAATCAAGTCTGTATGTGGTCAATGTCTGTATATAGGTGGATCCCATCTATGTATCACCCAATAACAATAAGCATCATGCATGTAAATATGAGGATATAGTCAAAATCATGAAAACACATCATGAAACCTGTGCCCAGCATCGGCATGAAACATAGCCTCAATCTTAATATCTCAATATCTCTGATAAGTCTCACCATCTAGGGCGCCGTCAATCCAGACCGGCTCCTACCATCAATCTCAAAACCACGACGGTATCCTCCGGATATCCGACGTGTCGGGTAAAATCACCGGTCGGTAGTGCCCCCCTTCCAGGCTCAACGCCATCTCCTGCGATCTTCTTGCCCCGGGGTACCGCACCGGGCCCACCATGTACCCGCAATCGGCCTCATCCGCCTCCTCGAATCGGGTTTCACATGTCGCTCTCAGCACCGACAAAACACATGGTGGTCGCACTGAAATATCATATCAGGGGTAACCGGGTTTTTACAACAATTACATAATCTTTTTGAAATACCCACGGTTCCGAAATCCAGAAATATCATAGAACAACATATCTCAATGCGCATAATCAGAAAACATGATGTATGCGACATATCAATAAAGTGCAAGTATAACAGTATATCATGCAACATGGAATAATAGTATGCATATACAAGGGTCATATCCTGCAGCAATAATACTACTGTGTAGTGACATGGCAATTACCGATGAAGATGTGTGTGAACTGGTAAGTAAGTGTACGTGGTACATACGCATCATTGGTAATGGTGCTGGTGTCCTAACAGCATAATGTCAACAATAGAATATGAATCACAATAAGTATGCGATGCAGTGCAACAATAATAATGTGCGGAGCTGAATACCAAACACAATGATAGCTAAACTGCATCTAATGTCATAAGAGTCATATAGCTACACCACTATACGGCTGAGCTAAAGCTAACAGTAGGTAAGGGAAACCGCCTAACCTCTGAGTCGATACATATATATACATATATTCGGTGATCCCGCCTCGATAATATCACATCCGATACCGTATTGCTATAATCGGTTATCCCCAAGTCAAGAGTGCGGATCAAACATCAAATTACAGCTCGTACGTAAATCCGTCGTACGGTATCCCCAAATCTGGGTACGGGTCAAATCATATTCATTATTTTTCTCATCTGGTATCCTCTTATCTGGATCATCATCTGGGGTACTGATCTACGTCTAGTATAATGCTAATATCATCACTATAGTCATGACCTGACTACTGATCGACAGTCTCGTATGAATCGATATCATCATCACAAATCGTCACAAGGAGTAAACATCGCCGAATGCGGCCTAACATAAATATCTTGTCATCTCATATCATATCATACCCTATCTCGTATCATAATCACATATTGCTCACTTTATATATATCACTATTCTTATGGCATTATCACCCAAGCATCCTGCTAAAGCATCAAGACGTATCTCAACCATGAAGCTTACCATATCACCGATATCATAATCTCGGATCAAATATCATCGACTCATCTCAAACCCAAGTATCATCTTCAAATCCGTATGTGAACACATAGTCCCATACCCACGTGAACACATATCAATATGGAATCCCAAAACAATATATGTAATAAGGATGTATGCAAGTAGGTATGTGTGAATATGTATGTGTAGTGCACCCACTACCGAAAGTTTCGTAACCTTTATCAATCCAACACACCAATATCCATTTTAACATTATTATTGATCCCGAATAACATATTTTAAATGTTAGTGTGTATACGCATCCATATACATCACGACGAATTGCGTGGGTGCTATACGCCATCCACCCGACTTCTCCCCGTAGATATAAATCTACTCACCTTTCTTTATGCGTGCCGGTACCGATGTCTCCATTTGCATCTCCAACGCTCCGACGCCACGTGGGGTACCTATAAGGATATCACACGCTAAAACACATGAAAACCATGTTGGAAACCAAAATGGTGCACGTTACGCCAATAAGTAAAAACCTATCGCATTGCGTGCAAACACAGCCAATATCCACTGTCGTTGACTTCCAAACGCCACCCGACAGCACGAATCATCGAATACCAAAAATCCATAGGAAAACAAGTCGTAAATCAAGTGCCAACTCAAGAAAATCAACCCAGATTCTACCCTAACTGGAATCAGTCAAAACTAGACATACCTAGGGTCAAGTTTACATGAAATAGGGCTGTGCATGCAAAACGAGGCAATTCCCTCCTGCTCTGGCTGAAAATTGCGGCCAGAAGGAATAAAACTGCGGCCAGAAAAATGAGGTGGGGGCTAGGGTTTTGGGTGATGGTTCCAGGGTGCCTGCACAGCCTACTGCCAAGTCAATTTTATTTTAGGAGGTCCGGGTAGATAGCAGTTTCCAGAAAGGTCAAAAAGTCGACAAAATCGCTAAATTTCGCCGATTCTAACTATCTGGTATTTTGGTGAAATCTGGAACAAATCTTGGTTAAACTGGTCTTAACAACACCTATTAAGGCTATACTAACAATCAAAACCATCTCTTTGCCAAACCTCACTCAAATTCACTAAAACTAGCACTAGATCACAAATATAACACTAAATTTCAGTCTTAACAACTATAACTTAACAAGATAAGAGTTGGGTTGCAAGATTATACCTTAAGGGTCCTAGAATGAAGGAGAAAGGAAGATGGAGGAAGGAGTGTTGCTGCTGAAGTTCCATGTAGCAGCCCCAAGTGTATTGTTGCTGCTACTGCTGCAGCTGTTTCCACTGCAGCTGATGCTGCTGTTTTCACTTGAATGTGTGTTGCTGTTGTTTTTGGGTGTTGTGGTAGTGTTTGGGTTATTGAAGCTGCTGTGTTGTGTTGGTGTGTTTAAGGTGTTGGGTTGCTGATGTAGCAGCTGATGTGAAGAAATTGGGCTGAAGCTGTTTTCTTAACAGCAGTTTGTTGCTGTTGTTGAGGGTTGGTGTTGTTTTGAATGAAGTTACTGATGTTGCTGCAGATGCTGATGCAATGGGGCTGAAATGTTGATAGGGGTGTATAGGTGTGGGGTTATGGATGCAGCTGTTGTAGCTGTTGTAGGTGGCTGATGTGAGTGTGTAGGTGGCTGATGTATTCATCAGCTGCTGCTGAAGTTGTTGTTTTGGTTGTAGTTGGATATTGGGCTGATGTGTGAGAGGGAATAAAAGAGCACAAGGGATTATGAAGTGGGATCGATCATGGCACACCCTAGCCACTTCTCTCTCTCTCTCTCTCTCCACACAAGGTCAAACCTAACCCTAATCACCTTCAACTAAGCTAAAAGCCCTTAATTAAGCTAATTAACATAGCCAATTGGTTCAACCCACCATGGTCATCCTAACATGGTTCAACCCTAAGCTACCATGAGTCCAAAACATGAAACAAGTGTGATAAGTGTGGAAATGTTATGTGCACATTTTTGCACAAAAAGCCAAAAATCCAATTAACGATTTTAATCGCGATTAATACCAACATAGCATATAATTCATAATAAAAACGGTAAAATGGCATATTTCCACAAAATAACCTATTTTAGAATTTCCATAAGTTTTATCCGGAATTTTCCCCATTTATCGGTATTTAATTATACCGACTATTAAAATATTCTTTAAAAATTAATATTAAATTATGAAAATTCCCAAAAATAATATTTTATTTTTTTGAAATGTTACATAAATTGTTGAGCTTTTCGGGAAATTTTGGGTGTTTTATAATTTGATTGAAGAGTTTAACTTCGTCTAGCTATCTGTGATTGTGATACAATATTTAGAATCCACAAAAGCTGTTATGAGATAACTAGTTTGAATTTTATAAATCTAGCAGTTTAGTCTCATTTGATTGGTTGCCACGGAATTTTGATGTGAATCATAAGTCTGTCGCAATTACATAGTGTACGCGGATACTCTCCGGGTAACCTTACTAGATAGCCATGCCCCATAGCCCCGACCAAGTGACTGTAGGAGAACCCCGTCGCCAAAAGCTTCCGTTCGGGTGCTCGCGGCATCAATGTTCCGCCTTAGTGCACTTCGTCGACGGTATCGGGGGTGCGGCCGTCTATTAACGTTTCCAACTAGCATTCAATCAGGATGTCGGGAATCTTGTTGAATTGCCCGACTTGTTATTGAAAAGTGTTGTCGATATTGAGAATAAAATGCGGGGTTTATAATTGTTAGGCATGCGATGTCTAAGGAATTCATTTGATTAGGCATGAAATCTGGAATATGAGATATTTCGGGTTTATGAATTCTAAGGTGGTTGCGGATTCCAATTTTTGTAGTTTTTCACTTTCTTTTCTGCGACCGTAAGTGTAATATGTGGTGTATCGCCGATTTCGGTGCTATATGTCAATGACAATTAGGATACGCATATTTACTTATGTTGATGACATATGATGTTATGTGTTGCTGTGATATCTTATATTGGATCGTCGTGTTTTGAATAGACGGTTTTTTTATGTGAGATGAGTGTTTTTCATTTTCATTCATGTAAAGGCTTGTATGTAATATTCTTTTATTGGGGCACTTCCGGGTTGAGGATGATGTTACCATTGATGTATATTATTTACGTTTCCGCATTAGGATAGACCCAAGGCGGGGACCACAAGTAACCGGGTTCTAGGGTCCAGTGGAAGACCATCTCGAGGAGTCGAGACCGGGTCTCCTAACTCTAGAAATTGGAGGGTTGCTTATCGCTCTCGTAGGGGTTTAGGGATGTGGGTTTGGCTATTCATCACGACCGTGGAATCCGTGTTTTATACAGGCTAAATTAAAACACGGAATTCCTAGTATATCCAATATTTCATATGTGTTCTTCTGCTGCTGATATTCTTTGATATGATCCTAGATATTCTAAGACGTATGCATATATTATATATATGATGATATATAGTAAATATTGATGCTTTCGTCTCTTCTGTGATGCTTAGGAAGCATAATTGATGGGAATTCATTAATGAGATTAATGAAATAAAAGAAACCAAAAAGATGTTGCAGAAACTTGTTTAAAAGCTGGTAGCTCCAGTTCTTTCTTTGCATAGCGATATTCCTTGTAGAATATCCAGCACCTTATTCGATAAGGAAAGAGCCGAGATCTCTTCACCGGGAGTGACCTCTTTAGCGAAACTGGAAAATGCTACAACCCACTTGGTTTGTCTTTTGATTGCTTCTATACTTTTTTGCTTTGCATAGTGGTAATTATGAAATATCATGCACCTTATTCGATGAGGAAAGAGCCGAGATCCCTTCACCGGGAGTGACCTCTTTAGAAAAACTAGTAAAAGCATAAAAAAACACTCCTTTTCAAAATCACTCGATTCAACAACGAGATCAAGTTCATTACGCAAAGGGTTTTCTTAAAAACCTCTCGTAGCCTTCAGTCATTTCAGATAAGTACTACTTAGTATTCGTGCTACGTTTGTTGGCCTGCGTCAAAGCGTAGTGTGCGGTAGCTAACTAGTGCTAATCTGCTGCATACGATGCGATTGGATTAGGATAGTCATGCGACTTTGTTGGCCTGCGTCAAGGGTCATGCGGGTGGGTTTAATTCAATCATGAAATGTACGGGTTGAACTTGACTAGCGGACTATGGTTTGTTAGCCTGCGTCAAGGTCATAGGACGCTAGGGGCAAAATATTATCGGGAATTTCAAGTGTTGAAATTTGCAATAAGATTCCATACCTTTGTTCAGTTGATAAAACTGCACTTTTAATATGACATTTTTCATACTATTTCTATATAAAAAAGGTGTTTATTATAATATATGACACATATGAGGGTTTATCTGTAAAAATACTATTTTCATGTGTTTTTATATTATAATTAACATTATGAAGAAAAAAGTAAGCATATAATATCCATGTAACATTTGGCCCATTTAATATGCTTACCTTATTAAATACCTTTGACCAATTCTCTTAAAACTAAAATATCATGACAAATGGTTAAAGATAATATATCAACAAATTCTACTAACATCATTCATTGAGATAATTGTGCAGGAATTATATCATGACTGAAATCAAGGAAATCCGAGTTGGCAAGATCAAATCTGCCTAAGATATTCAAGTAAATTGAAGAAACTAATTCTGGCAGAAACGTAGAGAAGATTTTCAAAGTATAGATACTCAAAAGATCACCAAGTGTTACAGATATGAAGCTATAAAAATTAGTGGCCATGATCTCACCAAAAGACGGTGGATCCACGGCCAAAGCTATCCAATGGCCGCGGTTCTACCGCACTTCTAAGGATTTAGGGCTCGGGATTTTGGTGGTTGGGATCCTAACAACTAGTTTCCATATTAGGAAACTAGGGTTATGGAATTGTGACTATAAATAAGGACCGAGAGCCTCTTTGAAAAATCATCACACCGATGAGATCACGAAGTCTACGACGGCTCAAGAATCCTAGTTGATCATCAACGGTTATTCTACCTCCTTAGAAGAGATCGAGAAGCAAACTAGCATTTTGTAATCATTTTCTAAGGGAACAAAGTGCAATTGATTCTCTTGATTAATAAAGGTAGTTTTTCTTATTCTATTTCTTTTTAGTATGATTTCCCTCTCTATCTTTTCTTCTCTCAACATGCACGACTAATTCTGTGCTTGTTAGGGTTCATTGGATTAGCGTAGATTAATGGATGATGAAAATCCTTAAACTCTTTTTACATCCTATAAAGTTTATAAACTTTATCAAAAAGAATAGTTAATATCCTAATTAGGCGCGCTATCAATTCATTGATAATCACGAACACAATTAGGGATTAGATTAACAATTGTTTTGGTAAAGGCAAGACATGAACGTAGATCCATGCCAAAGATAGGGGTTAAGAGCGGGAACCCTTTTCCCTCCAGAAACCTTAATCTACATGCATCACTTTCGATCTAGTTTTAAATCTATTAAAGAATAAAAAGAGTAATTTTTAATTAATCATCCATGACTACTAAATCTTAATGAACACTACAAGCTCCCTTTTTATATAAACCTACATCCGTAGCTAATCTACATCTATATTTTGCATCCGTGTTTAACATAGATCTAGAACCTACAAGTATTCTTCACTATTATCTTCTATTCTTCCTCTTTTTCAACACATCTAAAATAAGATTGAAAGATTCCACGTTTCCCTGAGGACGACCCGTACTCTTCTCGGTCTAGCTATACACGACGCCGTTTTTGATTGCAGTTAACTACTATACATAAATTAGATCAATCAAATGTCGCCGTTGCCGGGGATACGTGCGTAATTTTTAATTCTTACTATTTGTGTTGAATTCTTATACGATCTATATCATAAATTAAACAAAGCTGCAAATTGTATATTTAACAATTTGTGTGTGAATTTTGCAAGGAGATCTGGAGTCACAGACATGAGGAAACAGAGAGCCAGAGATATTCATCAAGATCCAGAGGAGTACAGGAGGCCACGTAGCAAAATTCATCAATTGATCCTTCTTTCTTGCAGCGTAAGCGTGGCGAAAAGAGCAACTTCGCGGCGGAAGCGCGGCGGAATTGAGGAATTAAGGTTCCAAACTTCTCTGGTAAATTTCTCAACTCTTTCTCTCTCCTCTGAAATCCAATAAAATATCTTTCCTGCAGGATTCTTTGCAAAATATCGCCTCTCAAAAATCTTTTTGCAAAGTTTTGTAGTTGGTTTGTTTACTCATATTTTAATACGGATTTTAAGGGGCTGGACCACAATTCAGATTAGGTGGGGATTTTATCACCCTTCTTAAGCCCCACAAATTACGAAACGAGCATCCGCATCAACCCTACATTAATTTAAAAAATATCTAGACAAGACTCTAAGAACTGTCGCGCTCAATAAGGACAGAGGAAGGTCGTTAGTAATTTATCGTTTATCCGCATTACTTTTGTGGTGCCTAGGCATGTGTGTCTAAGACAAATGGTTATTTAATTAAGGACCGCTATTTTCAGTGATTCGTATAGCGGATACCTCCCACTTACCTGGCATTTACCTGGCCACAAGAGTAGTAAAGAAGTGGTAGAGGATTGATCCTACGGCTTGTCCTTTGGAAGTCTAGGAGCGGTCTAGAGAATTGACCTAAGTAACCTTAGTTTCAGGGTTGTTTGTGCATTTTTGTGTGATTTGTCTAAGTCCGACACACTTTTTCAAAAATAAACCAATTTTAAAATAACACACACGCTGCCACTTGCGCTAAACCGCTTAGTGCATGCTTGGCTGGCCACGGGATTCTAGTGCCCTTCTTGTCCGCGTTCCTGCTATCGACTCCGAAGACGGTGCTTCTTCATTTTCTTTTTCCCCCACCACCCACCACATCGAACGAGATGGACAGTACTCCATCAAATTATAACACCACGCTGCCACCATCCGTAGGTGAGCAGAATCAACCGTGCATCTCTCTTCAAGAAAGATGCCATCCTATCCATGGTCCACTTCGTACCTGTCTATCCATTCCAACAGCCAACAGGGATAATTTTGAAATTAAACCCCACCATATCAATCTGTTGCCCAAATTTCACGTGCTTGAGTCTGAAGACGCGTATGTTTTCATCAATAAATTCGAAAACGTATGCGCAATGATGGGTACTTCACAATTGCCCGTGGATGCTATGCGCTTGCGTCTTCTCCCATTTACTTTGTGCGACTTGGTAGAAAAATAGTTTTATAATACTATCGCACACTCTATTGCCAATTGGGATGAATTCGTGATAGCATTCCTTAAGAAATTCTACCCAAATCACAAGCCCGCCCGTGTTAGGATGAGATCAATCAGTTTACCCAGCTTCCCAATGAACCATTTTGGAAGTGCTTTGAACGTTTCAAAGATCTGCTTGTCCAATGTCCTCATCATGGAATACATAGATGGGATTTGCGCCGAATTATATATGAGGGCATTAATCCAGCGACAAAACAAATCCTTGAAACAATGTGTCAATGCAATTTTATGTCCAAAGACGATGGTGAAGCCTGGAAATATCTGGAGGATCTCACTGAGAACACTTTGTAGTGGGAAAGCATTAGACCACCTTCATCTAAGGGAGGTATTCATCAGCTCGATGTTTCCATCGCAGTAAAAGCTGAAATGGCAGCGATACAAAAGAAACTCGACGCTATTGAAAACAAATTCTCATCAGTCTCCCTAAATCAGGTAATGATCCCTAAGACCGTGTGTGGTTGCTGTTCCGACGCATCACACTTGACGGAAGAATGTCCTATGAATGCACCATTTCAAGGTCACGAGCAAACTAATGCTGCTTTTCAGTAGTGACCTAGAAACGATCCTTATTCGTCCACGTACAATCAGGGATGGAGGAATCATCCTAACTTTGCTTGGAACAAAAACCTAAATCAAAATCAAAACCAATTCCAAAGCAATTATCAAAGTCCTCTTACACAGCAACAGCAACCACCACCACAGAGTCAGCTCCCCTTTCAATCACAACCTGTTCAAAACCCGGCCAATAATTCTTTCCAAACGACCAGTACCGATAACTCCTCTTCACTCGCACAAACTTTGGATTTGTTTATGAAACATTCGATCCAAATGTCGGCTGATACGAGGTTTCTATTGATTCCATAAAGAAAGACTACGCCTCCCATGGTGAGAGTATTAAATCAATAGAAACCAAAATTGCACAGTTGAATGCCGTGATGAGTGCGAGAGAAAAAGGGAAACTCCCATCTCAACCCCTACCGAATCCTAGCCACTCACAACATCATAATGTGAGTGTCGTTACTACGTTGAGATCGGGAAGAGTGCTGGATAACCGAGTGGGCGAACAAGTTGATGACGTTGGTGATACCAATGATACCCCGTCTTCTACTTCTTCCTCTAATTCGTCTAGTCTCCCACCTACATCCGAGCCTATTCTACGCTTCCCACAAGGCTAAAACCCTCAGCCCACTTCCTCGAATCTATCTAAAATGATCCCCACTCCAATTCTGCGATCGAATCCTTCCCCACAATCTTTTCCACAAATGTTGGACCCAAAACATATTGATAATGCTCCGTTTCCAAACAGATTAAGGGCCAACCGACCTAACCCATAAATGGAGAAGATTGTGGAAATGCTTAAGCAAGTTAACGTCAATATTCCTCTCCTAGATGCTATTCAACAAGTCCCATCTTATGCAAGAATTCTTAAAGACTTGTGCACTAGGAAGAGAAAAACTAAAGTGCCGAAAAAGTTTTCATGACGAGTAATGTTAGCACAGCTTTTACCCAGCAAATACCAAAGAAACGTAAGGACCCTGGTTGTCCTACCATCTCTATTTCTATTGGGGGTAAAAATATTAATCGTGCTTTACTCGACCTTGGCGCTAGCGTTAACTTGCTTCCATATTCCGTATATGAGCAGTTAGGAATTGGAGAGTTCAAATATGCCCATTGTACTCTCCAGATGGCAGACGGCAGACCGATCAATCACTAAACCCAGGGGTGAACTAGAGGATGTGTTAATTAAAGTCGGGGAATTCATATTCCCTGTGGACTTTATTTTTTTAGATACACAACCTGTAGCGAACCTACGCAACCAAATCCCGGTGATACTCGGTCGACCTTTCCTGGCAACTTCCAACGCCGTAATTAATTGTCGCAAATGTTCTATGAACTTATCTATGGGGAAGATGATAATTGAGCTTAATATTTACAAGCTAGGAAGTCAACCATCTGAACCTTCTGCTCATTTGCTTGATGTTTGTTCCATCCACGAGATAGATCCCGAAAGCTGCATGGATGAGGAACTTTGCTTTGATGGTCTCGACAACACTAGTGCCACATTGTTTGATTTGGAAAATTCTTATAGTGAGGATATCTTCGATGAGTCCATCTCCGAGTTTGAATCCGTTGACTCGTCGCAAAAGTCAGTAGCACTTTCCGAGTCAATATCCTATGCAAGTTATGAACCTCTTAAGGAGTCCGAACATCCCTTACCCCACCTTCAATTGTCTCTCCGCCAATACTTGATCTCAAACCGCTACCTTCTCATCTTAAATATGCATATTTAGGTGAGAATGAGTCTTTGCCCGTGATCATATCCGCTTCTCTAGATTTAGAGCAAGAGAAGCGGACTTTTGGTAGTGTTGAGATCAAATCGGCAAGCATTTAGTTGGACAAAGGCTGATATCAAAGGGATTAGTCTCTTAATTGTTGAACATTATATACATATGATGGATGAAGCCAAACCAACCCGAGACCCACAAAGACGATTAAATACCATTATGAAGGAAGCTGTAAAGAAAGAAATCGTCAAGTGCCTTGATAGTGGTATAATTTACCCTATATCTGATAGCCAATGGGTAATTCCTATACATGTGGTCCCTAAAAAGTCTGGCATCACGGTCATAACTAATGAGGCTAATGAGTTAATCCAAACACGCACACAAACTGGGTGGCGCGTATGTATTGATTACAGGAATCTCAATGCCGCAACGAGGAAAGATCACTTCCCTCTACCTTTCATTGACCAGATGTTAGAATGATTAGCTAGACACGAATACTATTGTTTCTTGGACAGATACTCTGGCTATAACCAGGTCCCCATCGCCGAAAACGATCAAGATAAAACCACATTTACTTGTCCTTTCTATACGTTTGCTTATAGACGCATGCCCTTTGGGTTATGCAACGCTCTCGCTACATTTCAGCGGTGTATGATGGGGAAATTCTCAGACATGGTTGAGAATTTTCTGGAGATATTTATGGACGATTTCTCCATTTTTGGGGACTCCTTTGAGGACCGTCTTCGTCATCTTGACGCAGTTCTTACCCGTTGTAAGGATAAGAACTTAACTTTGAATTGGGAAAAATGCCATTTTATGGTCCAAGAAGGTATTGTACTTGGACATATAATTTCACGAAAAGGCATTGAGATAGACAGAGCTAAAATCGATGTCATCCATAACCTCCCTCGTCCAAAATGGGTCAAAGATATACGATCCTTCCTTGGTCATGCATGATTTTATAGGAGATTTATTAAGGATTTTAGCAAAATTGCTAGACCCTTAACTCTTTTTTTGGCCAAGGACACTATATTTCACTTCGATTCGGATTGTGAGGCTGCTTTTGAATCGCTTAAAGGATCTCTCACTACAGCCCTCGTTCTATCATCTCCGGATTGGAAACACCCATTCGAGCTTATGTGTGATGCATCAGATTTTGCTATTGGTGAAGTCGTAAGACAACACATTGATAAGATGCCACATGTAATTTACTATGCAAGTAGGACCTTGAACGATGCAAAAATAAATTGCACAACTACCGAGAATGAACTATTGGCAGTTGTATTTGCATTAGAAAATTTCAGGCCCAACTTGATTGGCTCGCCAATTGTAGTTTACACTGATCACTCCACCCTACGACACATTTTATCGTAGAAGGATGCTAAGGCCTGGATAATACGTTGGTGTAAGTCCATGTTACCTCTCCCGGTTCTTTCGGGCTTGCGGAAATGGTGAAAAACAATTTTTAGGGTTTAGGTAACATGGACTACGAAAACGGATCTTTGCTAAACTACACACTAGCAACTAACAAGAGAGTTATCTACTCGATTAGGGGTTATACCTCAACTTGAACTCCTTTTTCTTGGACTCTTTGTAGTGGTCGGATGGTACTTTCCTCGTTTCCTTCTCTTGTCGAAGATGGATCCACCTGAGGGTTTCTTCCTTGAGCTCCTTTCTCGAACTTTGAGAAAACTAAAGTCTCCGGCTTGCTAGACCTTCAACCTTAAGAAGAGTAGAGAGTGGCTTTGGGTGTTTTATCTCCAAGGAGAGGTTTCTCAACTCATGAGAATGATTCTCCTTGAACTAGAGGAGGAGGAAGATGAAGAGAGGAGAGAGAATGGTTATGATAGATTGAGAATAGTTTTTACAACCATAACAATATATGTGAATTATCAAATTAATAATATTAATCCAAAATGAAAAAGGTGATTGTTGGTTTGATAAGACCATTATCATTTCGCATTAAATGATTTTGCAAAGATCAAAGAGCATCTAGAAAAGAAATGAAGATGGTCAAAGTTTCAACCATGGTCAACTAGTCAACCTTGGTCAACAAGTCAACAAACCCAACCATGACACAATTTCATTTAAATAACATTATCAATTGATATTACACAAATTTATTAGGGTTTGGAAAAAGACGACTGTCAACTGTGCATACGCACCCATTCCAAAACCCTAATGAAAAACCTCTTCGTCCGCCTCAATCAACTGTGCATACACACCCGCATTCGTGTTCCGAGGAACATGAATACTATGAGATAAAACTAACCCCAAAGCATAAACTAGGATCTGGCTCAAACCAGAGCCCGCTAGTAATGTCTGTCCAGACGCCAAACGTGCACAAGTGCGCGGATGTGAACGAACCCTGTCGCAAAACCATGCGACCTCTACTCTGTTTTGCCCAAAGGCGAATAACCCTCTGTGTGGGACTCTAAAAACTCGACACAATGCTGGAAGTGGGTTTAACCAAAGACCGCAAGTGGCACTAGCTGTACGTAACGGTCCCCAGGTAGATGCCGATAAGAAGACTGACGAGGTAAACCCATCTGAACTCCTACCGAGCCCGAATGTGACAATCTCCGTACATTCCGGTCTGTTCGTCTGAGAACATCGCATGGCGGGCCTAGGGGGGCGGTAAACGTCAGTCCCCTACTAGCGGTACAAGTCGTGTCGGAGTGTAGCCCAGAACACCTGATATAACACTGGAAACCTACCAGTCTATCTCGCTTGCCCTGGCCAGGGACTTTGTGTAATGGCTCTCCTAGACACAGCGCGATATCAACCCCCAATACCGGGAGAGACGAATCCTGTCTAACCGTCACTGCCTCCAAGTGCTTCGGGACTGCACCCAAAACTACCTGTTTGCACGACTCCTTTGAGCCGTGGTAGGGTAGTAATCAAAGTACAGTGGGAACACACTAGAGGCGAAGTGACAGTGTCAAGTCAATGGACTAAGCTGTACTCATGTCACCTGGGAACTGATAACTGACGATAGGTATAGTACCAACCAACAGTTCCCGACGAGTCCTGTCAAGTGTACTCGTAACCTAACGAGCACCCACATACTATCTCAAGTACGGCGTACTGACGGCTGTGGGATAGACCGTCTCCTAAGCTAGGATGAGAAGTGTAGGGTATACCTAGCACCCTGTGAGAGGTTTGGAAGCATCACATGTCACAAAGATCATGTTTTTATGATGCTAGGTAAACATACAAAAGATCTATCCTAGAAAATTAGGGTTTCAAAAACATTAACCAACATCATATGTTACAAAGGCTAGGGTTTTGAGAGTACAACCTTTGTAGCTCCCTTTTGTAGACTCCTTGGCCACTTGAGAGTTGGAAATCGATTAGCTTGAAGTCTTCTAACGTCCACGACGATCCACCCGAAGCTCTATTGTCCAAGCTAGCAACTTCACTTTAACAAAGGATGAAATGAAGCTAACACTCTAAACAAGTGGGCTAGACTTGTGTAGAATGGTGTTGTGGTTCTCTTTCTCACTTCAAAATCCTATCTTTTTGAGTATTTTTCTCACTTGAAAAGTCTAGAGAGCAAGAGATCAAGGTTGAAGAAGATGATGGCTTTATAAGAAGAAGAGAAGATAAAACTCATGAAAAGAAAATGAAAATATATGTATATATATATATATTTATCACTTCTCATCTCAAACCATGGTTAAAACATATGGATATTATTTCACTTGAGTTAAAACATAAAAGAAAAGATTAACTCATGGTTAGAAGGTAGGTGAGCATGGTTAGGTCAAGAAGAGTGTAGAACTCATCCATGAATTATCCTTTTCTTTTTCCTTTGTTTTAAAAAAAATGAAATAATAACACATATAAATAAATAATGGTGTGAGTCTTATATTGCCATCATTTTCCATGTATAAGAAACCATGATAGAATGATGTATGTATGCATGTGTACATGCACATCCATATGTGCATGAACAAGAATGAATGCATACATGCATGCATACATCCAAAAGAAACAAGATAGGATTCTTAGTGAGAAGCTAATGGTTAAATGATAAATTAACACTTGATTTATCAATCCGGTCATATCACATACGACCCGACCAGAAGCAAGCCGCCCGATTAATATACGGTATCTCATACGCGCATTTTAACCGGGTCCATGCGCATATCGCATACGCGCACCACAACGTTTCGCCTGGACTAGGTAACTCCTTTGTGGGACTCTAAGACTCGTCAATACGCCGGCAGTGGGTGATGATTATATCAAGCACCCCCAAGCCGCAAGCGGTCAGCTAAACGTAACGGCCACCCGGGTATTGAGCGATCAGAAGAAAACAAGCGAACCTGCTACAACTCTCGTCGAGCCAACCGGCAACACTACCCTCGCAGTCCGGTCTCCTCGTCTGATATGTCGCATATCAAGTCTAGGGGTGGTAAACGTCAGACCCCAATAACCGATAAGTCGTGCCGATGTGAGGCTCATAACGGGTCGAGAAACTACTGGTAACACTTACCAGTAAATCTCTAATCAGCCCTGGCCAAGGACTTCCCTGTTACAGCCAATCGAGCACAGTGCAACATCAACCCCCAATACCGGGAGAGACGAAACCCCTCCTATCGCTCATTGCCTCTATATGACTCGGGACTGTACCCAAAAACCACCGTTTTGCACGCCCTCATGAACGTGGTAAGGTGGAAATCAAAGCACAGAGGGAATCACACAAGACTCTATGACGATCTCGGGTCTACAGACTAACCTGCACAAGTATCACCTGCGAACTGCCATCTGACGTGAGGTATAATACCATCTGGGAGTTCTCGGCGAGTCCGTCCAGTGTACCCAGTCTCCACTGAGCACCCGTATACCATCTCTGATGTCAAACACCAATGGATATGAGATCATCCATCGCCCATCTCATGGGTCGAGAAGGGTATGCGCTAGTCTACACTGGTATATCGATGCCCCGTCTCGATACACCCACGACTAGGGACCTTGAAGGATGTACTTATGGACTACCATGTCCCCTCTAGTATGATCCGCATCATAGTCCAGGTAGTCAAGTACACATCCTAAGGGCTTTACCAACATGTAACAATAAGACAGTATAAAGAGACATGTATACATGTTAAGATAAAGAGCAACCAGATAGCATACTATCATATCGAGCAAGAAAGTCATCTCTATATATGTCCAAGCATCCAATATAATATACATCATCTGTACAATACTGGCCTCTAGGGCATACATACTACTAACAAGAAGCGCATACGCTAGTTTACTCCAGAGTATCGATGCCCTATCTCGATAGTCCTACGACTAGGGACCTGCATAAGGATGTGCTTGTAGATTACCCAGCCCCCACGAGTGTGACTTCCATCACAACGCTGGTAATCAAGCAAAGATCCTAAGGGCTCCACTAATGTGTAAAGGCGATATGCTAAAAGAAACACATGCACACATTTAAGCAGAAACAAACCAAGTAGCAAACTACTATATTGAGCAAGATTGTCTATACAAGGTGAATATCCCAAGCTTCCATCAAGTAATATACAAACTAGTATGATACAGTAATGGCCTCTAGGGCATATACACTAACAATCTCCCATTTGCACTAAGGCCATGTACTGGCGTATCGAAGACCTGTCATCTCGATCAGCCGCTCGAACTGAGTCTGGGGTAAGGCCTTTGTGAATGGATCAGCAGTGTTATCTTCCGTAGTAACTCTTCGAACCTCGATCTCCTGGCGACCCACAATCTCCTTGATCAGGTGATACCGTCTCAAGATGTACCTGGAATTTTGATGGGACCTGGGTTCCTTCGCTAAAGCTATAGCCCCGTTGTTGTCGCAATATAAAGGTATTGGATCAACAATGGACGGAACCACCTGAAGTTCTATCAAGAACTTCCTCATCCAGACGGCTTCTTTTGCGGCATCAGATGCAGCGGTATATTCCGCTTCCATCGTCGAGTCAGCAACGGTTTCCTGTTTGGAACTCTTCCAACACACCGCCCCTCCATTGAGGGTAAAGAGATAACCCGACTTGGACTTCGAATCATCCTTTTCACTCTAGAAGCTGGAGTCAGCAAAGGCCTCGATCTGGAGGTCCTTTCCGCCATACACCAAGAACATCTCCTTAGTCCTTCTCAAGGACTTGAGAATGTTCTTTACCGCTATCCAGTGTTTCTCCCCAGGGTTTGATTGATACCTGCTTACCACACTCGGTGCATAAGCTACATCTGGTCTGGTACACAACATCGCATACATTATAGAGCCTAGCGCAGAAGCGTAGGGTATAATAGACAAGTGATCCCTTTCCAAATCAGTCTTGGGAGACATCTCTATGGAGAGGGTGATCCCGTGACAAGCCGGTAGATTACCGCGCTTGGAATCTTCCATACTGAATCTTTTCAGTATGGTGTGGATGTACCTGGACTGTGAAAGTCCTAATATCATCTTGGATCTGTCATGATAGATCCGGATCCCCAGAATGTAAGAGGCATCACCCAGGTCTTTCATGGAGAACCAGTGTGACAAGAACCCTTTGACAGATTGTAGCATAAGAATATCATTTCCTATCAAGAGAATGTCATCCACGTATAAAACGAGGAATACGACAGTTCATGCTACAAATATACTATAGATGCATGGTTCATCTGGATTTTTGATAAAGCCAAAATCTTTGACCGTCTCATCAAAACAGATGTTCCAACTCAGCGATGCCTGCTTTAGTCCATAGATGGACTTAAGCAACTTGCACACCTTTCCGCTGCTCCCACTCTGAATGAAACCCTCTAGATGGTCCATATAGACACACTCCTCTAAATATCCATTTAGACAAGCGGTCTTTACGTCCATTTGCCAGATCTCATAATCGTGGAAAGCAGCAATGGAAAGAAGGATCCGAATGGATTTCAGCATAGCTACTGGAGAAAATGTTTCGTCATAGTCCAAGCCAGGTCTTTGACGGAAACCCTTTGCAACAAGTCTAGCTTTATAGGTCTCAACCTGTCCATATACACCAATCTTCCTTTTGAAGATTGATTGATAAGAATTTCTCGTTGTGTAATATGAAAATTGTATAGAAATCACAACCAAAAATATTTTATTTTTGACCGCAATCAATTAACGGTGTCGGATGTAGCGCGTTAGCGAGTGTGGATCGTCCACAGGGATTGTGCGATTCGTTCGTATCTTGTTTTATTTGAATTGAAAAATAATGAAAAGAAAACAAACAATTCATGATTTATAGTTGAAGTTCAAGAATGAGAAAATATAGATCTAATAACAAGAAAAAAGATAGAATCAAGAATTGAGAGTTTGTTGATTTTTCCAACCAAATATCAAGAATCTAAATGAGGCTCGTAGGAATCGATCGGATCTATAGATGTGATGTAATCTTACGATGACGTATTCTTATCCATCGATGAATTGATACTAGATCGATGATGATCGACGAGAATTAGGGATTTCTAGTGAAACTAGGGTTTCATCATTTATCCCTTGTTCCTTCGTCGATATCATTCGCATTCCAGCCTCTAGTAAATTCAAGAAACGATCGTAGATTCCTAATTTCGAGCGATAACAATCAAGAAAGCATCCCAACGAAACTAGGTCATCGATTCTTGAACTTGCTAGGGTTTACAAAACTCGTAGGACTTAAAAATAGTTTTTAGATTTGTTACATCATCATTCTATTGATCGTCTCGACTCCGTTACGAGTGGAGTTTTACTCGAACATCACAACAAGAACCACAATTACAAATTGAGATCGAATCGTGATGCAAGAAGTTAAAGAAAGCGAGATTAAAGAATTTCACCTTCTATTTATATCAACAATTTCATTACAATCGCTCAAGAACTACAAGAGGAAGAACTCGATTGTCGATTTGGCTTCGCTCGTCTCCGTGAGTCGCGGATCGGCTTGGATCACTTGCTCGATTGAAGATCGGCTCTGCTCCTAAAAGGTTGAAGGGCTTCACGCTTGATTTGGTACTCGGGATCTTGAATTTGGATTGGAATTAGGGTTAGGGTTTCGCACAAGTCTTGTCACTAGACTTGTGGAAGAAGATGGAGATTAATGGTTTAGTGAAGAAGTAATGAACTATTCAAGAACAACCACAACCCTTAGATCTAGGCTCCTATTTATAGACAACCAAACCCTAGATCCAGGATTTGAATTTTAAGTTTCCCTCCAAAAGTTTGTTGAGGAGATTTGAATTTTCCTCCAATAGTTAGTTAACTAGAGAGGCTTCTAGAAGAGGTTAGTTAGGAGCTTAATTAGGATTAGCTTAATTAATCATCTTTGCTGATCTGGAAGAAGCTTCGAGGGTTTTCTGGAGATTGAAATATATAAAAGGAATATGGGCCCAGAGATAAGAATAATGAAGCAAATTTAGACTGATGACGTGTCAGAGGCGCGGCGGATCCGTGGCGCAAGCAGGCTCCTGCCGCGGATCCGCGGCTGTTTGTGGGTCTTGTGGCTTGGCCTCTCTGCAGTGGTCTTGGGCTGACAATTGGGCCTTTCTCTGATATGTTGATTTTTATATTTCCTTCTTAATTGCTACCAGATCTGAAATCATTGAGTTGGCGTAATGTTTGATCAGCACCATGTAAATTTTGGCATTTCTTCTGGATTTTCCTGCACAGATCTCGAAACAAGTGTTGCGCAATATAGGGATGATGCGATGCCATGATAAACACACAATTTCTTCAGAAATGTCGGTTTTAGAGTATAACACATTAAATCTGATATTTCAGGACTGTTTTGCTAATATGTGCTATATGAATGCCGAACACTTCTAGATGAGTGCAAATGATAGGGAAATTGCCGTGTTAAAAATACATTATTTTCGACTGATCAAATTCCCCCAAACTTATTTTCGATCGTCTCGAGCGAACTGTTTTATTAAAAAGAGAAGGAGAAAATAAAGAAAGAGAAAACTAACTAGCACACTTTCGTAGGCAGCACGATTGCACTGAGCACGTGCAACAATCCTTTAAACCTCTAGGTGTCCCTAGAAAGAAGAGTATTGTCTCCTGAGGGTTTTCAGTGGATTGCACCCACAAAATCCAATAATAAAAGAAAGATCACGAATATTACATTTAAAGAAAAGAATTGTAAAAGAAAGGCTTCAAAAATTAGGGTTTCCAACTAAGCTAGCTTTTCAGTTGTCATGAGCCCTATCTTAATGGTCATGAAAAAATGTCGGAAATCACGTCCTCCCTCAATAAAACATCGTCTTATTCTTTATTCCTATCTTTCTTCCAAACATCAATCATATAACCCTGCGTGTGTGTAAATACATCCCTACACCCGAAGAATTCAATTCAAGCTATCATACTCTTGCCCATCAGCCTCAGTACTTTTTAATCAATGAATATTTAGATGAGATTGCACACACACTTTCATGCGACCGTTAATACTTCTTGAGGTCTAACCGACCGATTACTCCTGTGCTTGCTTACTTGGTGTATTTTCCTCGTCATGCACCACCTCAGGCTTAGCAGTGACTCCCAGACCAGTTGGCCTTAGGGCACTAGGTGAAAAGGCACCCTTGCTATATATTTTTTATTGCCCTCGGTGATAACAAAACCGGTGTCCATTTTTCTCACCACTTTATATTTTATTCATTTTTTTATTTCCTTCATACTTTTGGCTTTAAGACAAGAGCATTTCAAGGTATCCTCTACTATCCCAGGCTTTAAGACGTGTGTAAGTGCGAATAGCAGGTTATCAACGTTCAAAATGTTTGGCTTCCAGAATAGAAACTATTTTTCAGACTTTTTTTTATCCTCAGATTAGTGACGTCTTTCATCTTACTAACCCTTGGGACAACGGCTCATAGCTACTTATTACTAGTTCGTATAAGAAAACTTCTAATTTTCTTGGTTTTCTTAAATTTTTCTAATCTCATGGATGTAATTTTTCACTATCTAATCTTTTATTATCATATTTATGTACAAAAAATATTTTTATCTTTTGAAAATTTTTAAATTTTTATAGGTTTTCAAAATGTTTTGTACTTATGCAAAGTATGATGCAAATGATGCGAAAATAAGCACAAACCTCCCCCAAACTTGTTTTCAACAGTGTCCTCGCTGTTGTCATCAGCTAAATTTTAAAAACCTGTAAGCTTAGGAGGAATTTATTAATGGGGGCAAAATATTTTAGTGAAGAACCTCCCCAAAACTTATTTTTGGCTCATCATTTTGTAAAAATTTTCTTTTCAAGAGCCCGATTATACCCCCCAAACTTGAGTTAAGCAATGTTAATCTTTGAAAATCACATGAGGGGGTCAAAAATCATTGGTCGATGCCAAGCTTTGCAAAGACCGAAAGTTAACACCAACCATTCGAAAATTTTATCAATGCAGTGCTCTGGTTGGTGGAAGAAGAAGTGGGGAAAGGTTAAGTGGTGGAATAGAATATATGTGCGTTTCATTTTGGAGAGACGATGCAGTGAATGCGATGAATTACTCGCATTCTTTTTACAGTTCAAAAGAAGGGGTGGTGGTTCAATTTCATTGATTGGGAGATGATTCATCTCAACACCCCTGTCATTCAAAAATGTTAGTTCATCAGCGAAAATCTCCTCAAAAGTTCCATCAATACCCCGATGAATAATGTCATCACAAAGTGCGGGGTGATCTTCATACTCTAAAAGCGGTTCATAATTAGTGTTAGTTGCTGACCCGGACATCTCGGTGGAAGAGTCCGTATGTGTATGATGCATAGTTGGGTCAAACAATAACGTATGAAAAGAGTCATTATCAATATCAGGAGGATCATCAAATTCGCTGCTATCGACATCCATTAAGTCGACAGAACATACCTAAGTAGTAGGTTCGGAGGGTACACTTCCCAACTTGTAAATGTTCAGCTCTATTGATCTATTCCCGAAGGATAGGGTCATAGAACCGTTACGACAGTTGATAATAGCATTGGAAGTGGCCAAAAAGGGGCGACCTAAAATCACCGGAATTTGATTTCGTGGGTTCGCTACAGGCTGTGTATCAAGTACAATAAAATCCACAGGGAATACAAATTCCCCGATTTTTATTAACACATTCTCCAGTTCACCCCTAGGTTTGGTGATTGATCGGTCAGCCATCTGAAGAGTTATGTTCAAAGGCTTTAACACTCCGATACCTTGTTGCTCGTAAACCGAATAAGGAAGTAAGTTAACACTAGCGCCAAGGTCAAGTAAAGCACGGTTGATGTGTTTCTCCCCAATAGAAATGGAAATAGTAGGACAGCCAGGGTCCTTACGTTTCCGTGGTAATTGTTGGGGAAAAGCCGTATCTACAGTACTCGACAAGAAGATTTTTTTAGGCACTTGAGTCTTCCTCTTCCTAGTGCACAAGTTCTTAAGAATTTTCGTATAGGACGGAACTTGTTGAATAGTATCTAGGAGAAGGATGTTGATGTTAACTTCCTTAAACATGTCCACAATCTTCTCCATTTGGACATCATGTTTCTTGGGCCTCAACCTATTTGAAAATGGAGCTTTAGCAATAAGTGTTGGGTCCAACATTTGTGGAGAAGTTTGTAGGGTTGGAAAAGATAAGGTGGGTGGAGGGTTCGAGCCTTTGGGAAAATGGAGAATAGGCTCGGAAGAAGAAGGTAAGTTAGACGAAATAGGGTAAGATGTAGAAGTGTGAGAGGAAGTAGAAGTGGAAGCCGGGGTGTTAATGATCAATTCATCATTATTATCAATTTGTTCACCCGAATGATTGTCTAGCACTCTGCCAGATCTCAACGTTGTAAAAGCGTCCACATTAGTGCAATGTGAAAGTCCAGGATCAGGTACGGGTTAAGATGGAAGATTCCCTTCTTCTCTAGCACTTATTTCTGCTATTATTCCTTCAATTTGTGCTTCCATTGATTTGATATTCTCATTTTGAGTGAGAATGATCTTAATCATATTATCGATGGAAGATTGAAAACTTGCCGACTCTTGGATGGATTGTTTTATGAAAGTAACCAAGGTTTGCACCAGTGCAGAGGTATTATCAATACCGGCCAATTGCAAAGAGTTTTCATGTAGTGCAAAAGTGTTGGCAGGGTTTTGAAAATTTTGCGGTTGGAAGGGGTGCTGACTCAATTGAAGTCGTGGTTGCTATTGTGGTGGAGGGACCCTTTGAAAATTGTTTAGGATTGGAACAGTGTTTTGAGATTGTGATTGGTTCCAAGCAAAGTTCGGGTGATTCCTCCAATCTTGATTATATGAGGAAGAAGAGGGATAGTTTCCAGGTCTTTGCTGAAGTGCAGCATTAATGTGACCTTGAAACGGTACATTCAAAGGACATTCTTCCGTCAAATGTGAAGGGTTTGAACAGTAGTCACACACGGTTTTGGGAAGTGTGGATTGGTTTAGGGAGGCTGAATAGATTTTGTTTTCTATAGCGTCGAGTTTCCTTTGTATTGCGTCCATTTCGGCTTTCATGGTGACGGAAACATCGAGCTGATTGACATCCTCCCTAGGCGGTGGTGGTCTAACACTTTCCCATTGTGATGTGTTTTGAGCTAAATCTTCTAGGTATTTCCAAGCTTCACCATCATCTTTAGATAGGAATTGGCAATGACACATGGTTTCAAGCATCTGTCTAGTAGTGAGATCAATACCCTCATAGATAATTCGACACAAATCCCATCTGGAGATTTCGTGATGAGGGCATTGGATAAGAAGATCCTTGAACCGTTCAAAGCATTTCCAAAATGGTTCATTGGGAAGTTGGGCAAATTTCGAGATTTCGCCCCGAACACGGGCGGTCTTGTGATTGGGATAAAATTTCTTAAGGAATGCAGCAACGAATTCGTCCCATGTTGAAATAGAATGTGCGGGTGTGATGTAAAGCCACTTCTCGGTTAAATCGCACAAAGTGAATGGGAGAAGATGTAAACGCAGAGCATCCAAAGACAGTTGTGAATTTCCCATCAAAGCACATACGTTTTCGAATTTGGAAATAAACATGTATGCGTTTTCAGAATCAAGACCGTGAAATTTAGGTAACAGTTTGATGAATTAGGGGTTGATTTCAAAATTTTCCCCGTTGGCAGGTGGTATAGAAAGACAGGTGGGAAGGGTAACACGTGTAGGATAGCATCTCTCTTCGAGAGAAATGCGTGGAAGATTCTGCGCACCTGCGGGCGGTGGCATAGTGGTGTTAAAGTTTGATGGATTTGGGTCCATCGCGGTTGTGGTGGGTAGTGGGGGAGAAGACGAAGAATTACCGACTTTGGGGTCGATAAAAGAAACGTGGACAAGACGGGAAATGGAATCCCGTGTCCAGCCTAGCATTGTGCTAAATGGTTGTAGCACAAGTGGCAGCGTTGTTATAATTAGAGGAAATGAAGTGTTGGTGTTTGTTTTGAAAATATACGGATTTTTGAAAAAATGATGCAATCACAACAAATGCAACAAGCAAAACCTTAAAATCTAGTGGTTACCTAGGTCAAACTCTAGACCGCTCCTAACTGCCAAAAGACAAGTTGCAGGATAAAATCCTCCACTGCCTCTTTGTCCCCCTATAGCCAGGTAAGTGTCAGGTAAGTGGGAAGGTACTCCACTATGTATATAGTGGGCCTAATTAATAACCACTAGCCTTCGACACACTTGCCTTAGACACCACAAGAAAACACGGATAAGCAATGAATTACCCACGGCCTTCTTCTGTCCTAAGTGAGCGCGACGGTCCTTAGAATCATCTCTAGATATTTTTTAATTAATGAGGGAAAATGCGGATGCAAATTTTGCGATTTTCGGGGCCTAGGAAGGGTAATGAACTCCCCACCTAATCTGGATTTGGTCGTTGCCCTTTAATATCCGTATTAATTATGCAAACAACCACAAAGATCAAAACAAACACAATTTAATTTTGCTTTTGCGGCGCTGCGATTTATTTGCAAAGAAACCTGTAGTATAATGTTATTTGGAGTAGACAGAGAAGGAGATAACAAAGTAAGAGAGCACCTGAGAAATTTTGGAACAGTGAGCTTCCTACACCGCCGCGGAATAGCGGTGTGAAGTGGGTATATGCCGCGGAACTGCGGTAGGATGAAGAGATCACTGTATGAAAATTTTTGGTACGGTTACTGTTCACCTCAAGTGCTCTCTAGACTTCTCAGAAAAAAATTTCTCTAGCTCCAATAATTCCAGATTTCCTCGTAATCAAATCACAACACACGTATTAGGGTTTGTGCAAGTTTAGATCTAAAAATTATAATGGAATAAATTTTTCAACTCAAATTTCAAAATACGAACAATTAACGCACTATCCCCGGCAACGGCGCCATTTGGCCGATAAGAATTTCTCATTGTGTAATATGAAAATTGTATAGAAATCACAACCAAAAATATATTTTTTTTACCGCAATCAATTAACGGTGTCGGATGTAGCGCGTTAGCGAGTGCGGATCGTCCACAGGGATTGTACGATTCGTTCGTATCTTGTTTTATTTGAATCGAAAACTTAATGAAAAGAAAACAAACAATTCATGATTTATAGTTGAAGTTCAAGAATGAGAAAATATAGATCTAATAACAAGAAAAAAGATAGAATCAAGAATTGAGAGTTTGTTGATTTTTCCAACCAAATATCAAGAATCTAAATGAGGCTCGTGGGAATCGATCGGATGTATAGATGTGATGTAATCTTACGATGACGTATTCTTATCCATCGATGAATTGATACTAGATCGATGATGATCGACGAGAATTAGGGAATTCTAGTGAAACTAGGGTTTCATCATTTATCCCTTGTTCCTTCGTCGATATCATTCACATTCCAGCCTCTAGTAAATTCAAGAAACGATCGTAGATCCCTAATTTCGAGCGATAACAATCAAGAAAGCATCGCAACGAAACTAGGTCATCGATTCTTGAACTTGCTAGGGTTTACAAAACTCGTAGGACTTAAAAATAGTTTTTAGATTTGTTACATCATCATTCTATTGATCGTCTCGACTCCGTTACGAGCGGAGTTTTACTCGAACATCACAACATGAACCACAATTACAAATTGAGATCGGATCATGATGCAAGAATTTAAAGAAAGCGAGATTAAAGAATTTCACTTTTTATTTATATCAACAATTTCATTACAATCGCTCAAGAACTACAAGAGGAAGAACTCGATTGTCGATTTGGCTTCGCTCGTCTTCGGGAGTCGCGGATCGGCTTGGATCACTTGCTCGATTGAAGATCGGCTCCGCTCCTAAAAGGTTGAAGGGCTTCACGCTTGATTTGGTACTCGGGATCTTGAATTTGGATTCGAATTAGGGTTAGGGTTTCGCACAAGTCTTGTCACTAGACTTGTGGAAGAAGATGGAGATTAATGGTTTAGTGAGGAAGTAATGAACTATTCAAGAACAACCACAACCCTTAGATCTAGGCTCCTATTTATAGACAACCAAATCCTAGATCTAGGATTTGAATTTTAAGTTTCCCTCCAAAAGTTTGTTGAGGAGATTTGAATTTCCCTCCAAAAGTTAGTTAGCTAGAGAGGCTTCTAGAAGAGGTTAGTTAGGAGCTTAATTAGGATTAGCTTAATTAATCATCTTTGCTGATCTGGAATAAGCTTCGAGGGTTTTCTGGAGATTGAAAAATATTAAAGGAATGTGGGCCCAGAGATAAGAATAATGAAGCAAATTTAGACTGATGACGTGTTAGAGGCGCGGCGGATCCGCGGCACAAGCAGGCTCCTGCCGCGGATCCGCGGCTGTTTGTGGGTCTTGTTGCTTGGCCTCTCTGCAGTGGTCTTGGGCTGATAATTAGGCCTTTCTCTGATAGGTTGATTTTTATATTTCCTTCTTAATTGCTACCAGATCTGAAATCATTGAGTTGGCGTAATGTTTGATCAGCACCATGTAAATTTTGGCCTTTCTTCTGGATTTTCCTGCACAGATCTCGAAACAAGTGTTGCGCAATATAGGGATGATGCGATGCCATGATAAACACACAATTTCCTCAGAAATGTCGGTTTTAGATTATAACACTTGTAATCTGATATTTCAGTACTGTTTTGCTAATATGTGCTATATGAATGCCGAACACTTCTAGATGAGTGCAAATGATAGGGAAATTGCCGTGTTAATAATACATTATTTTCGACTGATCAAAGATCCACTTGCATCCAACGGGTTTTACCCCATCTGGAGCAACGTCCAACGTCCATACTTTATTGGTGTACATGGACCCCATTTCGGTCCGCATTGCATCCAGCCATTTTACCGAGTCAGCGCTCTGAATGGCCTGCTGGAAGCTAGTCGGCTCATCACTATCAATGATGCAATCCTCTCTATCCCCGTCTATGAGAAAACCGTATCTTTCGGGCGGATGAGACTGCCTACTACTCCTGCGGAGCGGCGTAGGAATGTCCTGATCTTTCGAACGCTCTGGTTCTACTAAGCTTTCAGTAATAGCTCGTGGTTCTGGAATTTCTTCCATTTCTATTGCGCTCCCACTTATCTGATTTTCCAAAAACTCAGTTTCCAAGAAGTGGGCATGATGAGAAACAAAAACCTTTTGTTCTTCTTCGCAGAAGAAATATCCCTTGGAGTTCTTTGGATATCCCACAAACTTGTACTGTACTGAGCGTGCCTCGAGTTTGTCCGCATGCTGCTTTTTGACAAAAGCTGGACATCCCCATTTCTTAATGTGCTTAAGATAGGGTTTTTCTCACACCACATCTGATATGGTGTAGTAGGCACAGTCTTAGTTGCAACTCGGTTCAAAAGGTATGCAGCTGATTCTAGTGCATATCCCCAGAATGATCGCGGTAACTCAGCGTTACTCATCATGGAACGTACCATATCCAATAGGGTCCGGTTCCGTCTCTCCGATACACCGTTATGTTGCGGAGTGTGTGGAGGAGTAAGCTGAGAGAGAATTCCATTCTCTTTTAAGTAATCCAGGAAGTCGACACTTAAGTATTCACCACCTCGATCAGATCTTAGTGTCTTGATACTTTTGCCTGTTTGTTTTTCCACTTCATTCTTATATTCCTGGAATTTTCCAAAGGCTTCGGATTTATGTTTCAATAAGTAGACATAACCGTACCTTGAAAAGTCATCCGTAAAAGTAATGAAGTAAGAATAACCGCTTCGCGCATGTGTAGACATTGGACCGCACACGTCGCTGTGTACGAGTCCTAAGAGCTCGCTCGTTCTCACTCCGTGTCCAGTGAACGGAGTCTTTGTCATCTTTCCTTTGAGACAGGATTGACAAGTTGCATATGATTTATATTCGAACGGATCCAAATATCCTTCTGTATGTAACTTCGTCAACCTTCTCCCATTGATGTGACCCAGTCTACAATGCCATAAGAAAGCCTGATCTGTTTCCGGAGACTTTTTTTTGTGTGTATTCTGAACATTGAAAATCTGTGGTTGGTTTAATACGTATATTCCATTGTTTAATGTACCAGACCCAATCAGAACTTGATTAAGGTGAATGTTTACAACATTACTTACAAACGCAAATTCATAACCTTTTTAGAAACTAAAGATACAGAAATGATATTACAAGTTGCATTGGGTACAAAATAACAATTACGCAAAACCAAAACGTGTCCATCTGACAACCCCAGGTGAGAGTCCCCCACGTACTCAGCATCCATGCCAACTCCGTTCGCAACTCTGGGTCATATCACCTGCCTTCAAAACCATACGGTTTCTCAACGCCCGCAAAGAATTACAGATATGAGATCCTGATCCGGTATCCAATACCCAGGAAGTAGAGTTTATTGATAGACAGTTTTCAATAACATACACACCTGAAGCTGAAGCCGCAACTCGCTTCAAATCCTATGTTCTGGCCTTCCAAGCCCTGCAATCTTTCTTCCAGTGTCCACTCTTGTGATAGTAAAAGCATTCTTCCTTTCCCACAAGTTTTCCCGCTTCCTTTGTTGCTTTTGCCTTTCCCTTCGTATCCACCTTACTAACACTGTCCCTTGGTTTGGCGGGGGTTTTCTTCTTCTTTCCCTTGGCTTTCGCCTTAGACCTAGAAGATGAAGATCCTCCTACAAACAAAGTGGATGTTTCCTTACCTTTCTGTAGGGTGCCCTCTGCACTCCCCAGCATGTTGAGGAGTTCTGAAAGTTCAACTTCCTTTTCCTGTAAGTTGAAGTTCAGGATGAACTGGGCGTAAGTGGAAGGAAGGGACTGGAGAATCAAGTCCGTATAGAGCTCATTCTCCAACGTGGTCCCAAGGTCCGCGAGCTCCTCAATGAAGCCAATCATCTTAAGCACGTGTTCCGCTACCGGTGATCCGATGGCCAATCTCGCCGAAAACAGCTTTTTCGAGACTTCGTATCTGGCGATACGGGATTGCTCCCCATACAGTTCTTTTGTATGAAGAAATATGGATTCAAGGTCCATATTCTCGTGACTCCTATGGTGTTCATTGTCCATAGTGGCAAGCACGAGGCACTTGGCCTTCGCGCAATCAATCTCCCAAGTCTTAGGGATTTCCTTATCCGCGACGCTGGAGGTGGGACCTGGGGCAGGGGGAGCTTTGGTGGTAAGGAGATACCACAACTTGTCATAAGTGATTTCCATTTTGACATTCCTGAGCCAATCTTTGTAGTTTGGCCCTGTCAGTATGTTTTTTTCTAGTAGTAACTTAAGTACAGTCATGATGTTTGGTTGCTGCAATTAGGAGAGAGAGAAGAAACACTTTAGCATGATGCTCTTGCAAGTTTAGAGTGGTTTTTAATTTGTCTAAACAGGATGGCTCCCACTGTCTCTCGAATCCCTCCTCAAACCAAAAAGGAAGAATTAGTCAGGATTAATCTCACCGTACAATACTTGCTTAACCGTTCAGCCAGGCTAGTGTCGGTACTTCGAGGGAGGTTTTCCAACGCTTCCGCGAAGTTCCTTAATTAAATAACCTCTTTTCCCTGGGGCCGCAGCCCCGCTAACACCTTTCTAGACACCTACTAGGTTTATAGCATTGATCGTTAAGAGAGAATTTTCCCGAGGAGTAGCATATACTCACAGTAGGATCGGGATCCAAATATCATTGGGTGATAAAACTGAAGGAATCCTCCCAGAATCATCACACTCCAAATGGTATGCAGCGCTAGCAAGTTTCAGTTCTTTTGAAACTCCCGATGTGGATTTTTTCCCCATGCTCTTATGACCTTGGCTTTGGCCAACAAATCATAAGTCACATGTCAAGTTCTACCCGTCATTCTCCAGGTTAATTTGAACCCACCCGCACCTACCCTTGACTTTGGCCAACAAGGAAGTACGACTGTCCCAAACCAACACATCTATCTATACTGCACATGAATACCCAATAGCTACCCATCACTATGCCTTGACTTTGGCCAACAAACATAGCTTGAATACTATTGACCATCCATGTGAAACGACGGAGGGTTACGAATGGTTTTGGCGAAACCGTGAACGTAGTGAACTTGATATAATCGATGGAACGAGATAGCTTTTAAAAGGAGTGGTTTAAGCTCCGCGTTTAAAAGTTATTTTGAAAAGAAACCGAGTGGTTTTTGAAAGTGTTCCAACGACTTTTACTTTGGTTTATTTTTCTTGCATTAATTTTAATGCGTCCCATCAATTAATCCTACCATTGCAGAAAACAACGAAAATATGACATACGCTTATGCCATCCGCATTCGCCACGGGGTCCCGTCATCACCCGTTAGGTTACTTAACTAACGACAGAGCGGGGGCTGGACTAGCGCGGATGCAAAACATAAGCAACGCCTAAATGGACATCTACATATAGATATATACATTCGTTAGATGCATTGATAGCCATTCCAGATCACAGATGAATACATTGGATATAATAGGAATCCGCAATTCGTACGAGCCTGTAACGAAGAGCGGATTACAGGGTCGCGATGAATAGCCAAACCCTACCCAAGACCCCTACGGATGCGGCAAACTTCCCGCCAAGTATCCGAAGCGAAGCAACCTTCCTCAACGACGTGAGTAGGCCACTCGGCACTTCGAGGTACCCGGTAGTTTGTGCACCCCACCTTGGGTCTATCCTAGGAGCAAAAACTGTGAAAAGAAATTATACAATGACGGCTACAACCCCGACCCGGTTGTGCGGCCATACAAATAATATTACATCAATTTACATATTACAAGAATTGAAAGACAAAGAAAACTCTCATCTTACAACCCCCCGGCTATTCATCCGCGACAATCCAACGAATTCATATACATAATCCATCAACATTACAGATCACAGATATGTATAACCCCCACTAATCGACGTATAGCGATTAGCAGACGTTCGATACATATATAACAATACAGATATAACCCATTAGCCAAAGTCTACAGAAAATCGACCAAAATACGGATTTGTAACCACCCCAAAAACAAATTTGTTCTCTGGAAATTCTGGGCAGAAACAAAACATCTCAAAAATCACAAAATACCACGAGAAACAAACTGCAGGAGAAATGATCCACGGCCGAGTCAACTCGGCCGCGGATCCGCGGCAGAAGCTTGCTTCTGCCGCGGAACCGCAGTGAGTCGGTCGGTTCGCTGGATCGTTTTTCTTGCCTGTTCATTACAAAGCCTGAGCCGATTTTTAAGACATGATTTATTATCTTTGGAGCAGAAATAAAAATCGGCAGAAACTAGGATTTTCCGGGGTTTTACGCAGTTTTTTGTCTGGTCGAAATTCTAGATACTTTGCTAACATGCTAGGGTGTGTTTAGTTAGGCTTTGATACCACTGTAAGTCCACGTTACCTCTTCCGGTTCTTTCGGGCTTGCGAAAATGGTGAAAAATGATTTTTAGGTTTTAGGTAACATGGACTACGAAAACGGATCTTTGCTAAACTACATACTAGCAACTAACAAGAGAGTTATCTACTAAGTTAGGGGTTATACCTCAACTTGAACTCCTTCTTCTTGGACTCTTTGTTGTGGTCGGATGGTGCTTTCCTCGTTGCCTTCTCTTGTCGAAGATGGATCCACCTGAGGGTTTCTTCCTTGTGCTCCTTTCTTGAACTTTGAGAAAACTAAAGTCTCCGGCTTGCTAGACCTTCAACCTTAGGAAGAGTAGAGTGTGGCTTTAGGTGTTTTATCTCCAAGGAGAGGTTTCTCAACTCATGAGAATGATTCTCCTTGAACTAGAGGAGGAGGAAGATGAAGAGAGGAGATAGAATGGTTATGATAGAATGAGAATAGTTTTTACTACCAAAACAATATATGTGAATTATCAAATTAATAATATTAATCCAAAATGAAAAGGTGATGGTTGGTTTGATAAGACCATTATCATTTCACATTAAATGATTTTGCAAAGATCAAAGAGCTTCTAGAAAAGAAATGATGATGGTCAAAGTTTCAACCATGGTCAACTAGTCAACCTTGGTCAACAAGTCAACAAACCCAACCATGACACAATTTCATTTAAATAACATTATCAATTGATATTACACAAACTCATTAGGGTTTAGAAAAAGACGACTGTCAACTGTGTATACGCACCCGTTCCAAAACCCTAATGAAAAACCTATTCCTCCGTCTCAATCAACTGTGCATACACACCCGCATTCGTGTTCCGAGGAACATGAATACTATGAGATAAAACTAACCCCAAAGCATATACTAGGATCTGGCTCAAACCAGAGCCTGCTATTAATGTCTGTCCGGACGCCAAACGTGCACAAGTGCGCGGATGTGAACGAACCCTGTCGCATAACCATGCGACCTCTACTCTGTTTTGCCTAAAGGAGAATAACCCTCTGTGTGGGACTCTAAAGACTCGACACTACGCTGGTGGTGGGTTTAACCACAGAACGCAAGCGGCACTAGCTGTACGTAACGGTCCCCAGGTAGATGCTGATAAGAAGACTGACGAGGTAAACCCATCTAAACTCCTACTGAGCTTGAATGTGACAATCTCCGTACATTCTGGTCTGTTCTTCTGAGAACATCGCATGGCGGGCCTAGGGGGGCGGTAAACGTCAGTCCCCTACTAGCGGTACAAGTCGTGTCGGAGTGTAGCCCAGAACACCTGAGATAACACTGGAAACCTACCAGTGTATCTCGCTTGCCCTGGCCAGGGACTTTGTGTAATGGCTCTCCTAGACACAGTGCGATATCAACCCCCAATACTGGGAGAGACGAATCCTGTATAACCGTCACTGCCTCCAAGTGCTTCGGGACTGCACCCAAAAACTACCTGTTTGCACGACTCCTTTGAGCCGTGGTAGGGTAGTAATCAAAGTACAGTGGGAACACACTCGAGGCGAAGTGACGGTGTCAAGTCAACGGACTAAGATGTACTCATGTCACCTGGAAACTGATAACTGACGATAGGTACAGTACCAACCAACAGTTCCCGACGAGTCCTGTCCAGTGTACTCGTAACCTAACGAGCACCCGCATACTATCTCAAGTACGGCGTACTGAAGGCTGTAGGATAGACCGTCTCCCAAGCTGGGATGAGAAGCGCATACGCTAGTCTACTCCGGAGTATCGATGCCCAGTCTCGATAGTCCTACGACTAGAGACCTGCATAAGGATGTGCTTGTGGATTACCCAGCCCCCACGAGTGTGACTGCCATCACAACGCTGGTAATCAAGCAAAGATCCTAAGGGCTCCACTAATGTGTAAAGGCGATATGCTAAAAGAAACACATGCACACATTTAAGAAGAAACAAACCAAGTAGCAAACTACTATATTGAGCAAGATTGTCTATACAAGGTGAATATCCCAAGCTTCCATCAAGTAATATACAAACTAGTATGATACAGTAATGGCCTCTAGGTCATATACACTAACAGTTGGATCCTGTTGTTACAAGAATTTGATCTTGTCATTCTAGACCAGAGTGGATGTGAAAACGTTGTAGCCGACCATCTTTCACGCATCTCTTCTTCACCAACGTTGACCGTGACGATAAATGACTCATTTCCTGACGAACAGCTCTTGACCGTATCCTACGTAGCTTGGTTCGCGGATATTGTGAATTATCTAGCAACAGGACTTATCCCTAGCGATTGGTCGAAACAAGACAAACTTCGATTTCTATCCCAAGTAAAACACTTTTATTAGGATGAACCTTATTTGTTTAAGTATTGTTCCGATCAAATCATTCGCAGGTGTGTCTCTAACGATGAATTCAAGAGTGTGTTATCATTTTGTCATGATCAGGCATGCGGCGGTCACTTTGGTCCTCGAAAAACGGCATAGAAAGTTTTGCAATGTGGCTTTTATTGGCCAACACTATTTAAAGATGCTTATGATCATTGCAAAACTTGTCCTCGGTGTCAGCACCTAGGTCGGATTTCACGAAGAAATGAGATGCCGCTCCAACCTATCTTGGTTGTGGAAATATTCGATGTTTGGGGTATTGATTTTATGGGCTCTTTTGCCAACTCTTTTTGGAATTTATATATCTTGTTAGCGGTTGATTATGTCTCAAAATGGGTGGAAGAAATATCGTGTCGCACTAATGACAACAAAGTTGTTATTAAGTTCCTTAAAGAAAATATCTTTTCGTGATTCGGACACCCTCGCGCTATAATTAGCGACAACGGGACGCATTTCTGTAATCGGTCTTTTGAGGCTTTGATGCAGAAATATACTATCAACCACAAACTTTCTACGCCCTATCATCCCCAAACAAGCGAGCAAGCTGAGATCTCAAATAGGCAAATCAAACAAATTTTAGAGAAGACGGTTTCTAAAAACCGTAAAGATTGGTCAACCAAATTGACGGATTCTCTTTGGGCATTTCGCACCGCTTATAAGACCGATCTTGGTATGTCTCCATACCGTCTTGTGTTTGGGAAGGCATGCCACCTTCCTGTCGAGATCGAACATAACGCAATGTGGGCTATTAAAGAGCTAAACTTTGATTTTGATCAAGCTAGCAGCTATCAGAAGCTGCAATTGAATGAGCTAAGCGAACTCTGTGATGAAGCTTACGATAATGCAGTGATAGTAAAATACCGAACTAAAGTGTTCCACGATAAAAACCTTTTTCGAAAAACTTTCACACCGGGACAACAAGTCCTTCTTTACGACTCACGACTCCATCTTCATCCGGGTAAGCTTAAATCTCATTGGAAAGGACCTTTTGTGGTGCGGTATGTACACCCGCACAGGGTAGTAGAAGTTGAAAATATAAAAAAACGATTAAATTTTTAAAGTAAACGGGCATAGATTAAAACCGTATTTCTCTGCTGACCCAGAGGAGGAGTTCCTATTTTTACAGGAGCCGCTTTATCATAACTAAATTCCTCCGCCTCACCTCCATGTTTCGGTAATATTGTATCATCTTAAAGAATGGAGGTGAGTAAAAAAATGACATAACTGAATATCTATGCGTGCCAAATAACAAGTTTGGGGGAGTCTTCATTTAACTATTATTTTCCACCTATTATTGTCTCTCCTGAAGTCTACAGGTCTATGCTCTCAAAGGACAACATCAGTGAGGACACTGCTGAAAACAGGTTTGGGGGGAAGGTTTGTATTCACTAAATTATCTTTGGCATTGGGCATAAAAAAAAATTTATAATAAAAGAATAGAAAGTGAAAAATTATATATGAAAGATATGAATAGTTTGAGAAATACAAGAAAGTTAAAGGTTTTCTTAAACAAAACTAGTAATAAGTAGTTATGAGCTTTTGTCCCAAGCGTTAGTAAGATGAAGGAAATTGCTAATCCGGAGATAAAAATAAGTCTGAAAAATAGTCCATATTCTTAAGGACAAACATTTGAACGTTGATACCCAACTATACGCACTTACACACATCTTGAAACTTGGGATAGTAGAGAATACCTTGAAATGCTCTTGTCAAAAAACCTTAGTATAAAAAAATAATAAAAAAATAAATAAATATAGGTGGTAGTAAAAGAAAAAAATGAACACCGGTTTTGTAATTACTAAGGCAGCATAAAAAATATAGCGAGGGTGCTTTATCACCTAGTGCCTTAGACCAACTGCTTTGGGAGCCACTGCTAAGCCTTAGGTGTTGCGAAACGAGAAATTATGCCTAAATGCGCGAGCACATTTTGCAATCGGTCGGTTAGGACCTCAAGAAGTATTAACGGCCGCATGAAGAATGTGTAAGCAATTCCATATTAAATATTCACCAACTATAAAGTACTTTGGAAGATAGACACGAGTATGATAGCTTGAATTGAATTCTCTAAATGTAGGGATATCTTTTACATACATGTAGGGGTATATGATCAATGTTTGGATGAAAGATAGGGAGGAAAACTAAAGGCTATGTTTTATTGAGAGATGGTGTAATTTCTAATATCTTTTCACGACCATTAAGATAGGGCTCATAGCAACTGAAAAACTGGTGTAGTTGAAAACTCTTATTTTCAAGTTCATTCTTTCATAATTCTTATCTTTGTATGTAAATTTAACTATCTTTTTTTATTATAAGATTTTGTGCGTGTAATCCGCTGAAAACCCTCAGGAGACAACACTCCTCCTACTAGGGACACCTAGAGGTTTAACGGTTTTTTGCACGTGCTCAGTGCAATCATGTTGCCTACGAAAGTGTGCTACTTAGTTCTTCTTCTTTTTATCCTTCTCTTGAATAACTAGTTTTCTCGGGACGATCAAAATTAAGTTTTGGGGTATTTGTTCAGTTGATAAAACCGCACTTTTAATATGAAATTTTTCCTACTATTTCTATATAAAAAAGGTATTTATTATAATATATGACATATATGAGGATTTATCTGTAAAAATACTATTTTCATGTGTTTGTATATTATAATTAACATTATGAAGGAAAAAGTAAGCATATAATATCCATGTAACATTTGGCCCATTTAATATGCTTACCTTATTAAATACCTTTGACCAATTCTCTTAAAACTAAAATATCATGACAAATGGTTAAAGATAACATCTCAACAAATTCTACTAACATCATTTATTGAGATAATTGTGCAGGAATTATATCATTACTGAAATCAAGGAAATCCGAGTTGGCAAGATCAAATCTGACGAAGATATTCAAGTAAATTGAAGAAACTAATTCTGGCAGAAACGTAGAGAAGATTTTCAAAGTATAGATACTCAAAAGATCACCAAGTGTTATAGATATGAAGCTACAAATATTAATGGCCATGATCTCACCAAAAGATGGTGGATCCGAGGCCAAAGCTATCCAATGGCCGCGGTTCCGCCGCACTTCTAAGGATTTAGGGCTTGGGATTTTGGTGGTTGGGATCCTAACAACTAGTTTCCATATTAGGAAACTAGGGTTCTGGCTTTGTGACTATAAATAAGGACCGAGAGCCTCTTGGAAAAATCATCACACCGACGAGATCATGAAGTCTACGACGGCTCAAGAATCCTGGTTGATCATCAACGGTTAATCTACCTCCTTAGAAGAGATCGAGAAGCAAACTAGCATTTTGTAATCATTTTCTAAGGGAACAAAGTGCAATTGATTTTGTTGATTAATAAAGGTAGTTTTTTTTATTCTATTTCTTTGTAGTATGATTTCCCTCTCTATCTTTTCTTCTCTCAATATGCACGAGTAATTCTTTGCTTGTTAAGGTTCATAGGATTAGCGTAGATTAATGGATGATGAAGATCCTTAACTCTTTTTACATCCTATAAAGTTTATAAATATTATCAAAAAGAATAGTTAATATCCTAATTGTGCGCTCTATCAATTCATTGATAATCACGAACACAACTAGGGATTAGATTAATAATTGTTTTGGTAAAGGCTAGACAAGAACGGAGATCCATGCCAAAGATAGGGGTTAAGAGCGGGAACCCTTTTCCCTCCAGAAACTCTAATCTACATGCATCACTGTCAATCTAGTTTTAAATCTATTAAAGGATAAAAGGAGTAATCTTTAATTAATTATCCATGACCACTAAATCTTAATGAACCCTAAAAGCCCCCTTTTTATATAAACCTACATCCGTAGCTAATCTAGATCTATATTTTGCATCCGTGTTTAACGTAGATCTAGAACTTAAAATTATTCTTCACTATTATCTTGTATTCTTCCTCTTTTCAACACATCTAAAGTAAGATTGAAAGATTCCACGTTTCTCTGAGGACAACCCGTACTCATCTTGGTCTGCCTACACGCGCACCGTTATTGATTGCGGTTAAATACTACACATAAATTAGATCAATCAACCTTCTATGAGATAGTTGGAACCCGATACCCACTGCGAGTAAGAGTTAATCCTGGAAGAGTTTTACACATTACAATTAGCCAATCAAGTTGGTGTTAACGGGGTTATGCCTCTGGGAAAATGAGCTTTATTTTAATTAGGTCCGTGCGATAGCACGGGGAACCTCCCTCAAAGTACCGACAATGGCCTGGCCGAAAGATTGGCGAATTTGTAGGGTGTAATTAATCTCGACTAATCTTACCATTTAGGGTTTGAAGGAAGATTTGTTAAAAACAGTGGGAGCCATACTGATTAGATAAAATAGTAACCAATCTAATCTTGCAAGAGCGTACGCAGAGTGTTTTCTTCTCTCTCTCTCCTGGTAGCGACAATGTCACGCCTTAATTAAGATAATAATATGGATGCATTGACCGGACCTGCTTATTATACTAAGATAGGGAACATTGGTTTCGCTCCAACTTATAATTGTTATATGTCCGAGCAGGAAATAGGGGAATATCCAGATTCCCATGCCACCCAACTGAGGAATAAGCATGTTGATGCATATTCTTCGGGTGTGTTCATTACCAAGAACTGTTTCTCAGTATCCTCTACGTCCTGGGTATGTGATACCGGATCAGGATCCCATATATGTAATATGTTACATGGACTACAGATAGGTAAAGAACTGAGAATGGGTGATATGTCTGTAAGTGTTAGAGAATGGTGCAATTGTTGCAGCCAAGTCAGTTGGAAAATATCACCTTCTATTAATACATTGATTCTGAACAAATGTTATTAGATACCGAACCTGATATACAACATTACATCAGTTTCTTTATTATGTTAAAGAAGGATATAATTCTGTATTGGAGGATAATGTTATGAACATTTTCCTGAATCAAGAGTTGATTGAATCATGCACGTTATATAATAGCATATACGTTCTAATTGAAACCACAGTTTGAAGTATAAAAACACACACAAGAGGAGTAGTTCAGAAATGAACGAATCCTTCTTGAGGCATTGTAGACTAGGTCATACTAATGCGGCACGACCAGCTAAGTTACATAAGGATGAATATGAGAATCTGTTCGAATTTTCATCTTATGATACTTGCCAGTCTTGTCTCCAAAGTAAAATTACCAATACTTTGTTTACTGGAAACAGAGAAAGAGTTAGCGAACTCTTGGGACGGATGCATGATGATGTATTCGGTCCCATGTCTACAAATGCCAAGGTTGGTTCTTCGTACTTCATTATATTCACTGATCTTCTCTCAGGATTCGGACATATGTTCTCGTTGAAACACAAGTCTGAAACTTTTGAGAAATAAAAGGAATATAAGCTTGAAGTTGAGAACCTAACGGGTAGAAAGTATTAAGTCCTACGATGTGATCAAAGAGGAGAATACTTGCGCATGGAGTTCCTGGAGTTTCTAAAAGGAGAATGTGATTCTCTCTCAGCTTACTCCTTCAAGTACACCACAGCACAACGGTGTATTGGGGCAGAGGTATCGCACCCTATGATTTATGGCACGCTCTATGATGAGTATTACTTAGTTACCTGTTTCTTTTTGGTGTTATGCACTTGAGAAGCTGCATACCTGTTGAATGGGGTTCCATCCAAATCAGTGCCTACCACTCCATATGAGATATGGAATGGGAAGAGACCATGTCATAAACGAGTTAAGATATGTGGTTGTCCGGCTTATGTTGAAAAGCAGAATCCGGACAAACTCGAGGCAAGGTCAGATCTGTATAAGTTTGTTGGATATCCCGAACATTTGCGAGGGAATATCTTCTACCTAACTTAGGAGCAAAAGGTGTTTTGTTTCTCAGCATGCAACCTTTTTAGAAAAGGAATTTCTTTTGAAGAAATTATTGGTTATGAGGTAGAACAGGAAGGAGTTCCAGCTTGACAAACTAATAGCTGATGATTTGGTGAAACCAAAGAATTCAATAGTCTCCAACGAACCTCAGCCTCTCCGCGAATCGGTAGGGTTCCTCATCCACTTAAGAGATACTACGGTCTTCTCGGTGACAGTGGGAGCGAGGATTGCATCATGCTAGATGATGGCCTAACCAGGTTCAGGCAGGCCATCACGAGTGGAGACTCTGTGAAATGGCTGGATGCTATGCAATCAATTATGGAATCCAATTACACCAACAAAGTATGACTTTGAATGTTGCACCTAAAGGGGTAAAACCCTTTGGGAGCAAATGGATCTTGAGAAGATTCTTAGTGTAGATAGAAAAGTTGAGACTTTCAAAGCTATGCTTAAGTCCATCAGGATCAATACAAGTATCGCGGAGTTGGAACATCTGTTTTGATGTGACAATCAAAAAGTTTGACTTCATCAAAATGGAAGATGAACCTTGTATATACAAGAAGGTTGTAAAGAGTAAGGTTGTCTTCCACGTATTGTACGTAGATGACTTACTCTTGATAGGAAATGGTTTCCTATGCTACACTCGGTCAAGCTATTCTTATCACGAGGATTCTAAATAGAATATCTAGATGATACCTACTACATCTTCTGAATTGTGATCTATGGTGATAGATCTAAGTGGATGTTGGGAGTGTCCTAAATCCAGGTACATTAACATCATACTAAAGGAGATTAGTATGGAAGATTCTAAACGTGGTGGTTTGCCCACTTACTAAGGAATCACTCTCTCTAAAAAGATTTCTTCCAAGATTAATTTGGAGAGAGCTCGCGTGCAAGGGATACCCTATGCTTCGGCAGCAGGCTCAATCATGTGTGCGATGTTATGTACCAGACCAGATGTAGCTAACTCACTGGGTGTAGTGATTAGGAATCAATCAGATCTTGGGAGAATCACTGGACAGCTGTGGAGGACATTCTTAAGTTCTTGAGAAGCATTAAAAGAAAGTTCTTGGTTCCAGCTTCCAGAGTGATAAGTTCGACTGAAATTCAGTCACATGCATTGTCTCTACCCTCAGTGGAGGGATGATATGTTGGAAGAGTTCCAAGCTAGATACCGTGGCATATTAGACGACAAAGGCTGAATACATTGCTACCAACGATACTATCAAAGTGGCTGTCTGGACATTTCTTGATAATGAGATGAACAAGGTTCCTACCATTGAGTGTCCAATAACTGTTATTGTGACAACAATGGAGTTGTGGCTTTGGCCTAGGAACGATGGTCCCATCAGCTTTCCAGACATATTTTGAGGCAAGTATCACCTGATCAGGGAGATGGTTGATCTCCAAGGGATCGAGATAAGGAGAGTAGACTTTGAGGTTAACACGGCGGATCCACTCACCAAAGCCTGCTTCCCTAAATACTATTTGAGAGATTTTTATGGGAGGGTTGTGTAAGTCCATGTCACGCACCCCACGAGCTTACGAGGAAGCGGAATATATGAAAAATAATTATCAAAGCTTCGTAACACGGACTTGAGCACACGGATCGTGTCTAAACCATTACTAGGAAACTACGAAATGTTTAACTACTCTATTTGAAGTTATACCTCACGCTACTTGTCCTTCACGTCTTCATCGCTGTCTTCCATTCCTCGTAGGCCCTATGGAACGTCGGCACCTCAATGGCCACCTCGAGTCAAAGACGATCCACCCGGGAGCTACTACTTCAAGCTTGACCTCTAACTTGAGGTAACTAGGTTACACAAAGTGCTAATCAAAGCAACCTAGGGGATATAGTGTAGGGTTACTAGGCACACTAACGAAGCTCTACAAGGCATCGACCATGCCAAAATTAAATTTTTATGTGCCGAATAACACTAAGCAAGATCGTTAACTAGAGTTTAGGCGAATCTTTTAGCAAGTAAACAAATTTACACTAAAGGGAACGCGATATACAACCTTTTTAGATCGGTCCTCCATTTCATTTTCTCCTTGTTGAAGTCCCATCGCTGCGATCAAGGTTCTCCCGGGCTCTTGCATGGCTTCACGACGCGAAGGATGCGACCTTGCTTGAAGTCTCCGAGGCCGAAGATGATCTACGTCGAGGGAATTCCGACTCAAGCTCCTACTTCACTAACTTGAGAATTTGCGAAGCAAACACCCTATACTAAAGGGCTAGTCTAGTAGAGGATGGAGAAATAGGAAGTGGGTTCTCTTTAGAATTTTGTTTCTCACTTTCTTTCTCACTTTAGATCAAACCCTAGCAAGCTTTTCTCTTGCTCAATGAAGAAGAAGATGATGAGCAAAAGAAAAGAGAATGAGGATAATGATTAAGTGAGTTTTCTAACCATGGTGAGAGAGTGTCATATACTAACCCTTGTAGAGACTTTACCATAGCAAAGTGTAAATGGTTAGGTTAAACAAAGATCTAAGGTAAAACAAAACAAGTGGACTTTTTCAAAGCAACCACAAGCTTCTTGCTTATGAAAGAAATTCCACTAATTTGTAATTACCTTAAATAAATGAAAACCACTATTTAAAAATAGAATGGTGTGAGTCTTGTACACCCATGTTTAGTGTATCATCAACCATGATACAAAACAAAACACTTTTAATATATATATCATATATATATATATATATATATATATATATGTTCAAGTGTGAGAAAAACCCTAAAGTGAATAAGTGTTAGCAAATGTAAATTGGTATATCTAATATACGATTATACACTTAATTATTAAATCAACACTTGACTTAAAAATCTGGTCATATCTCATATTACGTGCTAACTTGCATCGTATCGACTTATCGAATCAACACTTGATTCGATAACCCGGTCATATCATATATGACTGACCGATATATAAAGTCACGAGAATAGAATACGGTATCACATACATGCATTTATTCTCGGTCTCGCACATATCACATATGCGCTCCTATTTCGTTTCGCCTGAGCAAGTAAAACCTCTGTGTAGGACTCTAAAGACTCGTCAATACGCCGGCAGTAGGTGATGATCACATCACGCACCCACAAGCCGTCAGCGGTACTAGCTGGACGTAACGGCTAGCCGGGTATTGAGCAATCAGAAGGTCAGCAAGCAAGCCCGCTCCAACTCCTATGAAAGCCTGCCGGCAACACTTCCCATACAGTCCGGTCTCCTCGTCTGATATGTCGAATATCAAGTCTAGGGGTGGTAAACGTCAGACACCAATAACCAATAAGTCATGACGATGTGAGGCTCATAACGGGTCAAGAAACTACTGGTAACACTTACCAGTAAATCTCTAATCAGCCCTGGCCAGGGACTTCCCTGTCACGGCCAATCGAGCACAGCGCAACATCAACTCCCCATACCGGGAGAGACGAAACCCCTCCTATCGCTCATTGCCTCCATGTGACTCGGGACTGTACCTAAAAACCACAGTTTTGCATGCCCTCATGGACGTGGTAAGGTGGAAATCAAAGCAAAGTGGGAATCACACAAGACTCTATGACGATCTCGGGTCTACAGACTAACCTGCACAAGTGTCACCAGAGAACTGCCATCTGACGTGAGATATAATACCATCTGGGAGTTCTCGACGAGTCCGTCCAGTGTACCCAGTCTCCACTGAGCACCCGTATACCATCTCTGATGTCAAACACCAATGGATATGGGATCATCCATCGCCCATCTCATGGGTCGAGAAGCATATACGCTAGTCTACACTGGTATATCGATGCCCCGTCTCGATACACCCTCGACTAGTGTCCTTGAAGGATGTACTTATAGACTACCATGTCCCCACTAGTATGATCCGCATCATAGTCCAGGTAGTCAAGTCCACATCCTAAGGGCTTTACCAACATGTAACTATAAGACAGTATAAAGAGACACGTATACATGTTAAAGTAAACAGCAACCAGATAGCATACTATCATGACGAGCAAGAAAGTCCACTCTATATATGTCCAAGCATCCAATATAATATACATCAATTGTACAATACTGGCTTCTAGGGCATACATACAACTAACAATCTCCCACTTGCACTAGGGCCAGCTGCTGTTGTATCGCATACCGAGCATCCCGAAGAGTCTCTCAAACTGTATCTGGAGAATGGCCTTCATAAGTGGATCCGCTGTGTTATTCTTCGTGTCAACCCTCCTGACCTCGATCTCCAGGCGATCAACTATCTCCCGGATCAGGTGATACCGCCTCAGAATATGCCTGGATCACTGATGGGACCTGGGTTCCTCGGCCAAAGCCACCGCTCCATTGTTATCGCAATACAAAGGTATTGGATGCTCAATAAATGGAACCACTCCAAGTTCAGCAATGAACTTCTTGATCCAGAAAGCCTCTTTGGCAGCATCGTTGGCAGCGATGTATTCAGCCTCCATCGTCGAGTCTGCCACGGTTTCTTGCATGGAACTCTTCCAGCTAACCGCCCCTCCGTAAAGGGTAAAGACAAATCCCGACTGCGACTTAGAGTCGTCCTTATCACTCTGGAAGCTCGAACAGGTAAAGGACTCCACTTGGAGTTCTCCGTTACCATACACCAAGAGCATCTCTTTCGTCCTTCGTAAGTACTTGAGAATGCTCTTCACAGCTGTCCAGTGACTCTCTCCAGGATCAGCTTGATACCTACTCACTACACTTAGTGAGTATGCTACATCGGGTCTGGTACATAGCATCGCGTACATGATAGAGCCTACTGCCGAAGCATAGGGTATCCCTTGCATGCGAGCTCTCTCCAAATCAGTCTTGGGAGACATCTCTTTGGAGAGAGTGAGCCCTGAGAATGTGGGTAAAAACCCACGTTTGGACTCTTCCATACTAAACCTCTTTAGTATGGTGTCAATGTACCTGGATTGGGACAATCCCAATATCCGTTTAGATCTATCTCTATAGATCATAATTCCCAATATGCAGGAGGCATCACCAAGATCTTTCATTGAGAATCTTTGTGATAAGAAGAGCTTCACCGATTGCAGCATAGGAATATCATTTCCTATCAAGAGTATGTCGTACACGTACAATACGAGGAAGACAACCTTACTCTCTGCCACCTTCTTGTAGATACAAGGTTCATCTATGTTTTTGACGAAATCAAACTCTTTGATAACGATGTCAAAGCAGATGTTCCAACTCCGCGATGCTTGCTTCAATCCATAAATGGATTTAAGCAGCTTGCAGACCTTCCCGCTGCTCCCACTATCTACGAAGCCCTCTAGCTGAGTCATGTACACGCACTCTTCTAAATCACCGTTTAGAAAGGCGGTCTTAACATCCATTTGCCAGATTTCGTAGTCATGATATGCAGCGATGGCAAGAATTATCCGGATGGATTTAAGCATAGCCACTGGAGAAAAGGTTTCGTCATAGTCCATACCTGGTCTTTGACGAAAACCCTTTGCAACAAGTCTAGCTTTGAAAGTCTCCACTTTCCCATCTACACCAAGTTTTTTCTTGAAGATCCACTTGCTCCCAATGGGTTTTACCCCTTCAGGAGCAACTTCCAAAGTCTACACTTTGTTGGTGTACATGGATTCCATCTCGGACCGCATTGCATCCGGCCATTTCACTGAGTCCCCACTCGTGATGGCATGCTCGAAGCTAGTTGGGTCATCATCAACCATGATGCAATCCTCGCTCCCACCATCTATGAGAAAACCATAGTATCTCTCAGGTGGGTGAGGAACCCTACAAGATCGGCGGAGAGGCTGAGGTTCGTTGGGAACTACCGAATCCTCTGGTTCCACTAAATCTTCAGTTTGAGTTTGTGTAGCCGGAATTTCTTCCAGTTCTACCTGGTCGCCACTAATTTCTTTTGTAAGCAATTCCTTTTCTAAAAAGGTGGCATGTCGAGAAATAAACACTTTTTGTTCCTTAATATGGTAGAAAAGATATCCATGTGAATGTTTGGGATATCCAACAAACTTGCATAGAAATGACCGTGCCTCGAGTTTGTCCAGATTTTGCGTTTTAACATAGGCCGGACAACCCCATATCTTAACACGTTTAAGACATGGTCTCTTCCCACTCCATATCTCATATGGTGTGGTAGGTACAGATTTAGATAGGACTTGATTCAATAAGTATGCCGCTGTCTCCAGCGCATACCCCTAGAAGGAAATAGGTATCCCAGCTGTACTTATCATAGAGTGCACCATATCTAATAGGGTGCGGTTCCTCCGTTCAGATACACCGTTGTGCTGTGGTGTATATGGAGGAGTCAGCTGAGAGAGAATCCCATTCTCTTTTACGAAGTCCAGGAATTCATTGCTCAAGTATTCACCTCCTCGATCAGATCGAAGGATTTTAATACTTTTCCCGGTTTGGTTCTCGACTTCTTGTTTATATTCTCTAAATTTCTCAAAAGCTTCTGATTTGTGTTTCATCAGGAACACATATCCGAATCTAGAGAGATCGTCAGTGAATGTAATGAAGTACGCAGAACCATTCCTCACATGTATAGACATGGGGCCGCATACATCACTATGTACCAGTCCCAAGAGTTCCGTAACTCTCTCTCCGTGTCCCGTGAACGGAGTTTTGGTCATCTTGCCTTTGAGACATGATTGGCAAGTGTCATAAGATGAAAATTTAAACGGATTCAAATATCCATCTTTATGCAACTTAGCTAGTCGTGTCGCATTGATGTGACCCAGTCTACAATGCCACAATAAGGATTCGTTCATTTCTGAACTCTTCCTCTTGTTTGTGTTTGTTATGCTCAGAACTGTTGATTGATTTAGAACATAAATATCATTGCACATCGTGCCTGATCCAACCAACTTTTGGTTTAGGAAAATGTTCATAACATTATCCTGTAATACAAAATTATATCCCTCTTTACTCAACAAAGAAACCGATATAATGTTGCATATTAGGTTTGGCATGAAATAGCATTCGTTCAGAATCAATGTATTACCAGTTGGCAATACAAGGTGATATTCCCCGACGGTTTTAGCTGCAACAATTGCACCATTTCCAACCCTTATGTCTTTATCACCTTCTCCAAGTTCTCTACCTTTCCTAAGCCCATGTAACTTATTACATATATGGGATCCTGACCCGGTATCTAATACCCAAGACGTAGAGGAAATGGAGAAACAGTTCTCTGTAACGAACACACCCGAAGAAAATGGATCAACATGTACTTTCTTCATACGGGTGGCATGGGAATCCTGGTATTCCCCTATATCCTGATCAGTCTTATAACTCTTATAAGAAAGAACGGAACCAACGTTCCCCAGCACAGTATAACATGCGGGTTCGGTTAATACATCCATATTATTATCTTGATTAAGGCATGATATGGTCGGTACCTGGAGAGAGAGAGAAGAAAAACACTTTAGCGTATGCTCTTGCAAGATCAGATTGGTTATTTTCTTATCTAATCAGGATGGCCCCCACTGTTTTTATCAAATCTTCCTTCAAACCCTAAAAGGAAAGACTAGACGGGATTAATTACACCCTACAACTTCGCCGATCATTCAGCCAGGCCAGTGTCGGTACATTGAGGGAGGTTCCCCGTGCTTTCGCACGGACCTAATTAAAGTAAACCTCGTTTTCCCAGAGGTGTAACCCCGATGACACCTTTCTAGACACCTACTTGATCGGCTAATTGTCCTGTGTAAAACTCTCCCGGGAGTAACAATTACTCGCAGTGGGTATCGGGATCCAACTATCTCATAGAAGGTATGCCATCTCATTGCAAATCTCAACACTTGAAATTCCCGATAATATTTTGCCGCTAACCCCTATGACCTTGACAAAGGCCAACAAATCATAGAATGTTAGTCAAGTTCAACCCGTCATTTCTTGATTGAATCAAACCCACCCGCACGACCCTTGACAAAGGCCAACAAGGTCGTACGTCTACCCCAAAACAATCTGCATCATATGCATATGCAGATAAGCACCATATAGCTACCGCACACTACGCCATGACAAAGGCCAACAAACGCAGCACAAATACTAAACAGTTCTTATCTGAAATGACGGAGGGCTACGACAGGTTTTTGTGAAAACCTATTGCGTAATGAACTTGATATCGTCGTAGAATCATGTGAATTTTGAAATGGAGTGATTTTGAGGCTTTTATTAGTTTTGCTAAAGAGGTCACTCCCGGTGAAGGGATCTCGGCTCTTTCCTTATGGAATAAGGTGCAGGATATATCATATACATCACTATGCAAAGCAAAACTCCAAAAGCAATCAAAAGCAAACCGAGTGTTGTAGCATCTGCCAGTTTTACTAAAGAGGTCACTCCCGGTGAAGGGATCTCGGCTCTTTCCTCATCGAATAGGGTGCAGGGTATATCATATATACCGCTATGCAAAGCAAAACTGTAGCTACCCTTTTTATTTGAAAATTTGAATCTACAACATCTTTTAGGTTTCTTTTCTTTCATTAATCACATTAATGAAGTCCCATCATTTAAATCACCTAAACATCACAGATAAATACGACGTACACTTATGCCATCCGCATTCGTCTCGATGTCCCCTCGTGCACCGTTAGGTTAGGTAACTAACGGCATAGCAGGGCAGGGCTAGCGCGGGTGTAAAACATAAGTAACGCCTATATAATATATTATATATACTATATACAGTATTTATCACAGAACATCAAATGATCACATCACAAATATCGCAGCAGAAGAAACATATGAAACATTGGATATACTAGGATGTCCGTGTTTTATTTTGAGCCTCTATAAAACACGGATTCCACGGTCGCGACGAATAGCCAAACCCACACCCCTAGACCCCTACGAGAGCGGCAAGCAACCCTACCAATTCTGGAGTTAGGAGACCCGGACTCGACTCCTCGAGTTGGTCTCCCACTGGACTCCAGAACCCGGTTACTTGTGCTCTCCTCCTTGGGTCTATCCTAGTGCGGAAAAGTAAATAATATACAAAAGGTGACATCAACCTCATCCCGGAAGTGCCCCAATAAAAGAATATTACATCCCGGATTCCAACAGTTGTAGTTTTACACTTTCTTTTCATCAACGTAAGTAAATACGCGCATCCCAATTGTCGTTGACATATAGCAACGAAACCGGTGATATCACATATTACACTTACAGTCGCAGAAAAGAAAGTGTAAAACTACAACAGTTGGAATCCGCAAACTCTTTAGACATCGCATGCCAAACCAATTATAAACCCCGCATTTTAGTCTCATTATCGAAAACTCTTTTCAATATCAAGTCGGGCAATTCAACAAGATTCCAGACATTTTGATCGAAAGCTCGTCGCAAACTTTAGTAGACGGCCGCACCCCCGATACCGTCGACGAAGTGCACCAAGGCGGAACATCGCTGCCGCGAGCACCCGAACGGATGCTGTCGGCGACGGGGTTCTCCTACAATCACTTGGTCGGGGCTATGGGGCGTGGCTGTCTATTAAGTTTATTCGGCGAGTATTCGCGTACGCTACGTGATTGCGACGGACTTTTGATCACATCAAATTCCGTGGCAACCGATCAAGTGAGACTAAACTGCTATGTTTATAACATCCAAATTAGTTATCTCATAACTACTTGTGGATTCCAAATATTGTATCACATTCCAGATAAATAGAAAATGTTAAACTTTTCGATCGAACAATCAAACACCCATGTTTTCCCAAAACAGCTCAACATTTGAAATAAGTTTAAAAACATTTACTTCATGCCTCAGTACCAACGGTCCAGCCGTAGAAGGGTCAAGCCAACGCCTCACATGTGGCACGCCGTACTGCCCCAAACCCTAAGGTTCAAAGGGCAGTTCAAGACGGTCACATAATCGAGTTAAGGTTTGTTGTCTTCTAAAGGGTCCATCGCGTTACTTGCACTACTTCGAACGTTCTTAAACTACGGAAAGATCCAACACTTGGAAATTTCCCGAGAGGGGAAAAAGTGGGTATTTATATCCGGTCAAACTTTTTAACATGTTCTAAAATACCCGGAAAAACATACAGATGAAGTTAAACTTCCCGATCGAAACACCGAGTCCCTAATACAACCCATAAAACTCAACTCTTGAGTAAAGATTAAAATTACCCATAAAACACAGGAGTCAAATAGAAACATTACTGTGCAGATCTTGGTCAACGAAGCAACAGTATGGCCGCGAAACCGCCGCGCTACGTGGGGTACTGTTCATATTAGATTTTTGCATTTTCATACTGCCCAATTTTTATCACAGTGCATATCGGTAGATACTCTTGAGCCGTGTTTGCTAGTCAATTGCAGGATACGGGTTCTCGGTTCTAAAACGGTGAAATTCATGGAAAACACGACAAAAATCCGGGTTCCTGCCAACCACAGATAAAACACGGGTCTCCGCTCTTTATCCGTCTGTTGCCACACACCAGTTTAGGAGACAAAATGGCAAATCGATTGTCACCTTCATGCACAAGGCTCAATGGCAACACAAGTTCCAAGAAATCTACGCGGAGCTCAAGAAAATCTTGACAAAAAGTCCACATTTCCCTCAACAGAAATTCTGGAAGAAATGTGGAAGTATTTTCAGAAAATACATATACCAGACAAGAGGGGACATCAGACCAGACAAGTACCAAGAATCCCATGCCCTGACTCCACCAGAGTGCGGCGGATCCTCGGCATAAGGAGGCTTAGGCCGCGGATCCGCGGCCATACTGTGGAGTCAGAAGTTGGGCTTTCAGGGGTAGTTTGGAACTTTTGTAAAGAGGCAGTTTGTTGCCCTAGATTTCATTTTCCCTGCCTATAAATAGCCCAGAACTTTGTGAAGGAAAGGGTCCATAATCTTGTATTTTATTTTCTAGGTTTAGTTGTGGTTCTTCTTCCTCTTCTCATCTCTTCTCCATTAAAACTTGTAGTGAGCTTTGTGAGTGAAGAATGATGAATAAAGAAGACTCTTTCATTATTATGCTTGTCTTATTATCTTGTTAATTGTTGTAATTTTAATTTGTTAACTAGTTGTTGTTATTTCTTGTTGTTTCTTTCTTCTCTCTTTTTCTTTATCCTTAACACAACCATGATGCTTACGCTTGATCTTTGCCAAGGTGAGGTCGCAAATAGCTAGTTGTTATCTTCTAATCTCTTTCTTTCTATCTTCCTCTTTTGTTTTGTTTTATTTTTCCGTATCATGATGTGTGAGTAGTTCCATACTTGTTAGGGTAGGATAAGGGAAGTTTGAGAGAAGGAAATCTCTCTCACTCTTTCCTTGCCCAACAGCTTAATTCGACTCCCGTTAATTGAACCACAATCCACTCCTTACGGCACCCTATCCTACATGATAGCGGTGATTCCGTAGTGAGACCGGTTGTGGTTGAATTAACCGGAGGTTATGGCTAAGAGCCAAGAACGGATGAACAAGCACCAAAAGGAAGAACTTATGCGTTGGAAAGCCTAGCTTATACTCGAAAGTTCCTTCCTAGTCGTGCTAATCCCCGTAGTTGCCGATTACCGTAACACCGATATTAAGAGGGGCAACGAAAGATGTGGGAGACTACTAACTCAAACTAACCTAATCCTAACCCTAACAAGCTCTCTTTACATATCATTTTACCACTTAATTAAGCACAACAAAATCTGAAAAACTGGACTTAACTCGTTAACGCACATAGAAAAAGATTCCCATCTCCCAGCGGACGACCCGTACTCAACCGGCTAGCTACAAACGAAACCGTTTTAATTGCGGTAATTAACTAAACTTGAACACGCAGAATCTCTAACAATCAAATGGCGCCGTTGCCGGTGAGACGGTAGTTTATTTCCTTGTGTAATTTCGGGTTAACTTGTGAATATAACCGAAAAACAAAACAAAAAAATATATTTTATAAAAAAATCATCTTGTTATTTTTGATTAGTTTTTGTGCAAGTGTGCAGGAAAATACGAAGTTCGAGTTCAGTGGCCAAGACGTAGAATATACGGAGTTCAAGTTCAGTGCCAAAGACGAGGGAAGTTAGACCTACATTTCGCGGCCCCACCGCGACGGACTAAAACGAAAAAACGGTGTACTGTAGAAATCTGGAGCAGATACAATGAACAATTCAAGATTCAGGACATCCAGACAATAAGAGGACACCCAACTGAGCATAGCCCAGAAAACAGAAGATCCAAGCTCACCATATTGCCGCGGTTCCGCGGCATAAGTTGGCTTAGGCCGCGGATCCGCGGCCACTTGGTGCCTTTGGGCTGCCAAAATCTCTCTGTAAGTCTCTCATCTCTCTCCCACTCCTCTGGACTCCAATAAACAGTGTTTTCTGCAGATTTCTTTGCGCAAACTCTTCTCCCCTTTCCAATAAACTGTTCTTGTGCAGGATTATTTGCACCGCGTTTCAAAAATAAAAATTGTTTGCAGTTGATTTGTTACTACTTTGCATTTCTTAATACGGACTGAAGGGGCTTGAAACCAATTCAGATTGGGTGGGGATTTCATCACCCTTCCCAGGACCCAAAAAATCACAAAAGCATATGCATTGTCCATTGTAAATTAAAAAAATACTAGACTTCAGCCCTAAGGACTTCGTGCTCATTAGGAGAAGTTAAACCGTGTTTAGAATCTCGCTGAACGGTATATTGTTTACGGGGTGTCTAGGAAAGTGTTAACGGCGCAACCGCCAAAAGAGAAAGGGTTATTTAATTAAGGAACTTCGCGAAAGCGTTGGAAAACCTCCCCTTATCTCTGCACTTACCTGGCCTCGTGATCAGTGTATCTTAAGCCCGTTTCTCGACACTGTTTAACTTCGACAATCAAGTTCTGGAGCAGGTCTAGCAGACCTAGGTGACCCTAGATCTAGGTGTGATTGTGCATATCTTGTTTGTGATTACGTAAGCCGTATATCCGTACATATTTCTGTAAATCTCTTTCGAAAAAAAAAAGAAAAAGAAAAAAATCAAAAACTTTTATAAAAACTTCCCTTTTGTCGCCAAATCCATTTTTCACCCACCACCCATCGTTTTCTCCATTGACGTTTTCTTACCCTCACCTTCTCCGCTTTGACTATACTAAACTCGTTTAGTGTATGTCCGCTTGGACTCGGGACACTAGCGCCCGTCTAGTCCGCGTTACGTTAGTCGCTACCGACTATGCGATCGACTCAAACGTCGATCCTCCATCCACTCCTCTTTCACCCCTTCCTTTGCCGGCCAACTCCGACGTTGACCGGAATTCTGTTCATACATCTTCGCCTTCACCATCACCAACCTCTTCTTCCGCGATGTCAGGATTTAATCCGAACATCTCTTTGACTACCCCTGGATTGGCTCCACCTCCTACGGAGACCAATATCCCACCACCACCGCCTGTTGTAGCGCCGCAGCGAATCGCGCTCCAGGACCGTTTCTATCCCACCCGTTCTGCACTTCCCACCTGCCTTTCACTTCCACCGGCCAATGGGGATAATTTTGAAATTAAGCCCCACTTCATCAATATGCTTCCACGATTTCATGGGCTTGAATCTGAAGATGCCTATATCTTCATCAATAAATTTCAAAACGTCTGTGCCATGATGAAAACCACCCAACTGTCGGATGATGCTATACGTCTACGGGTCATTCCGTTAACTTTATGCGATCTTGCTGAAAAATGGCTGTATAGCACCGCTTCCTATTCCATAACCAGTTGGGACGAGTTTGTTAAAGCGTTTCTCAAAAAGTTCTATCCGAATCATAAAACCGCAAGGATTCGAAATGAAATCAACCAATTCTCTCAGCTTCCTTCTGAACCCTTCTGGAAATGCTTTGACCGATACAAAGACCTTCTTGTTCAGTGTCCTCACCACGGTATCGAGAAATGGCAACTTTGCCAAACCTTATATGAGGGTCTGAACCCAGCAACGAAGCAGTTGTTGGAAACCATCTATCAGGGCCACTTCCTATCAAAATCTAACGAGGAAGCATGGCAGTTCTATGACGACCTTGTGGAGCAAACGCTACAATGGGAGAGCACCAGACCGACGTCTTCTTCTTCTACCTCCACTTCTACCAGTCAGTCTAGGGTAGGAATTCACCAACTTGATGTCTCTATTGCGATGAAAGCTGAAATGGCTGCAATAACAAGAAAGCTTGAAGCGATAGAGAGCAAATTTTCTTCTCCTGCTCCTGCCCCTATTCTCCCCCTTCGTACCATCTGCGCTTGTTGTTCCGATCCTTCTCACTTGACCGAAGAGTGTCCTTACAATCCACTCTCGCAAGGACAGGATCAGGTTAATGCTGCATTCCAGCAAAGATCGAGGAATGATCCATACTCTTCCACCTACAATCCCGGTTGGAGGAACCACCCCAATTTCGCCTGGAATCAGAATCAGAATCAATTCCAGGGCAACAATTTCCAAAAGGCCCCTCCGACGCAACAACAAGCGCAAAAACAAACTCAGTATCAACAGCCTTTCCAACCCCAACCTTTTCAAAATCAGACGAACAACTTTGCACCCAACAATTCTTTTCCACCAAACAACTTTGTTCCGTCAAACAACGATAAGGTTTCCTCGCTCGAACGAAGTCTGGAGGCGTTCGTTAAACAATCGACCCAATCCACCGCCAACATCCAGTCTTCCATTCAATCCTTAGTGCAACACACTGCCACACACGGGCAAAGCATCAAGACCATCGAGGCCCAGATTGCACAGCTGAACGCGGCCTTAAGCGAGCGAGAGAAGGGGAATCTCCCGTCCCAGCCACTCCCAAATCCCGGTCACCCACATAATGCACATGTTGCTCTTGAACAACAGAACCATAATGTGAGTGCCTTGACCACACTGAGATCGGGAAGGATGCTGCAAAACAACATTGGCAAACGAATCAACGATGACACCCCGGCCGCTTCCCCTCCTTCTTCTTCTTCTCCTGCTTCTTCGTCTTCTGAGCCTATTCTCCGTTCTTCACAAGGCTCTCCTTCCTCTTCTTCTGCTTTGAACGGACCCACTTCTCACTACACGAAAACACCTGTTCTGGGATCCGTTGCAACTCCACAATCTCCTCCTCCAGCATTAGACTCAACCAATTTTCAAAATGTTCCATTTCCAAACCGGTTGAGGTCTAACAAACAAAATCTACAAATGGAGAAGATTCTGGAGTTATTTAAGCAGGTTAACATTAACATTGATCTTTTAGATGCTGTCCAACAAGTCCCATCCTACGCGAAAATCTTAAAGGACTTGTGCACGAAAAAGAGGAAGTCTCAGGTACCAAAGAAAGTTTTCTTGGCTAGTGCTGTGAGTGATGCTCTTACCCAATCTTTACCACAAAAACGGAAGGACCCTGGCTGTCCAACGATTTCAATTACCATTAGGGATAAGAACATCAACCACGCACTATTAGATCTTGGTGCCAGTGTTAACCTGCTTCCGTATTCAGTATACGAGCAATTAGGCGTCGGAGAGTTGAAACCCACGCACTGCACTCTCCAAATGGCCGACCGATCGATCACCCATCCTAGGGGTGAGCTATAGGATGTGTTAATAAGAGTCGGGGACTTCATATTCCTCGTTGACTTAACTGTATTAGACACACAGCCTGTAGCTAACCCCCGGAATCAAATTCCGGTGATACTCGGTCGCCCATTTCTTGCAACCTCAAATGCTGTGATCAATTGTCGCAATGGTTCGATGAACCTCTCTTTTAGAAACATGACGATTGAACTCAATATTTTTAGGTTGGGGAATCAGCCCGCCGAACCTAATGCTCATATACTGGACGTCTGCTCGATCCAGGAGATCACCCCAGAAGAGTGTGAATTCGAGGAGTTTCTGTTTGAACACGATAATCTTGACGCCACTAGCGCGTTTCTCTTCGAACCTGCTGCTGTTTCTGCGCCCGACAACGACTACGAGTGTTTCACATTTTCGACCGATCTTAGCCGCGCACAACCCGAGTTTGAATCCTTCGACTTTTCGGATGAGTTACCTGAACCATCCAACTCGGTCGCCTACACTCGTTTTGAACCTTTGCTGGAGTCCTTTGAGTTCGAGACCTTTGCACCAATCTTGTCTTCCATCGTTTCACCTCCAACGCTCGAACTCAAGCCTTTGCCGTCTCACCTTAAGTATGCTTACTTAGGTGAGAACGAGACCCTCCCTGTCATCATTTCGGCTTCTCTAGCTCCCGAGCAAGAGAAAGCCCTTCTCGCGGTCTTGCACAGCAACAGGCAAGCTTTTGGCTGGTCCATGGCGGACATCAAGGGGATTAGTCCCCTGATCGTTGAGCATCACATTCATCTGATGGATGATGCCAAACCAGCCCGGGATCCACAAAGACGTTTCAATCCAGTCATGAAAGAGGCTGTGAAGAAGGAGATCGTAAAATGTCTAGATAGTGGTATCATTTACCCTATCTCTGATAGCCAGTGGGTTAGCCCCATTCATGTTGTTCCTAAGAAGTCGGGCATCACGGTCATCACTAACGAGGCGAACGAGTTAATCCCTACTCGCACCCAAACTGGGTGGCGAGTGTGCATCGATTACAGAAAACTCAACGCCGCAACGCGGAAAGACCACTTTCTGCTACCTTTCATTGACCAAATGCTTGAACGATTGGCCGGACACGAGTACTACTGCTTTCTTGATGGCTACTCCGGCTATAATCAGATTCCCATCGCCGAAAAAGACCAGGACAAGACCACATTCACTTGTCCTTTCGGCACGTTTGCATATCGTCGCATGCCCTTTGGGTTATGCAATGCGCCCGCTACCTTCCAGCAGTGTATGATGGGAATCTTCTCAGACATGGTGGAAAAATTTCTGGAGATTTTCATGGATGATTTCTCCATCTTCGGCGATTCCTTCAACGAGTGTTTGCTGCATCTTGACGCTGTCTTTACCCGATGTAAGGACAAGAATCTCACTTTAAATTGGGAGAAATGCAACTTCATGGTGCGCGAAGGTATTGTCTTAGGACATATCATCTCGCAAAATGGCATAGAGGTTGACAAAGCAAAGATTGAGGTCATTTCCAATCTGCCTCCTCCCCGATGCGTCAGAGATATCCGAGCCTTCCTTGGCCATGCCGGTTTCTATAGACGGTTCATCAAGGACTTTAGCAAGATTTCTAGGCCCTTGACTCTTTTGCTGGCCAAGGATACGCCATTCGACTTCAACTCGAGCTGTGTGACTGCATTCGAGTCATTGAAACGCTCACTCACTTCTGCTCCCGTTCTTTCTTCACCAGACTGGACGCACCCATTTGAGATTATGTGCGATGCATCCGACTTTGCCATTGGTGCTGTCCTTGGACAACACATCAATAAGATGCCGCACGTAATCTATTATGTGAGCCGAACCCTGAACGACGCCCAACTCAACTATACAACAACTGAGAAGGAATTCTTAGCTGTTGTATTTGCTTTAGAAAAGTTCAGGCCCTACCTCATCGGCTCTCCAGTCATTGTCTACACTGACCATTCTGCTCTGCGCCATCTTTTTGCGAAGAAAGATGCAAAATCTCGGTTAATACGTTAGATCCTCTTGCTTCAAGAGTTTGACCTTGTCATTAAGGACAAACGAGGATGTGAAAACGTAGTTGCCGACCATCTCTCACGACTTCCTTCTTCGCCTTCGCTTCCAATTCCGATCAACGACGTTTTCCCGGATGAACTGCTCTTGACAGTATCTTGCGAACCCTGGTTCGCAGATATTGTGAACTATTTGGCCACAGGATTACTACCGACCGAATGGTCAAGTCAGGACAGACTTCGCTTCTTATCCCAAGTAAAACACTTTTACTGGGACGAACCCTATCTGTTCAAGTACTGTCCCGACCAGATTATTCGTCGGTGTGTCCCTGACGAGGAATTCAAGAGTGTGCTATCATTTTGCCACGATCAAGCGTGTGGCGGGCATTTTGGGCCCAGAAAGACAGCTGAGAAGATCTTGCAATGTGGTTTCTACTGGCCACAACTCTTCAAAGACGCTCATGACTATTGTAAGACTTGCTCCCGGTGCCAACACATGGGCCGGATATCCCGGAGGAACGAGATGCCGCTCCAACCGATCTTGGTTGTGGAGATTTTCGATGTTTGGGGGATAGATTTCATGGGGCCGTTTCCCAGCTCTTTCGGGAACTTGTACATCCTTCTCGCTGTTGATTACGTCTCTAAATGGGTCAAGGCTGTGCCCAGCCGAACTAACGACAATAAGGTTGTCGTTAGGTTCCTTAAAGAAAACATTTTCTCTCGTTTTGGGCACCTCCGAGTGATCATTAGCGACAATGGGAGTCATTTCTGCAACAAGACTTTCGAGGCCTTGATGCGGAAATACTCCATTAATCATAAGCTCTCTACGCCCTACAACCCCCAAACCTGCGGGCAGGCCGAAGTTTCAAATCGGCAAATCAAGCAGATACTGGAGAAGACGGTTTCCAAGAACCGTAAGGATTGGTCGCTGAAACTCACTGATGCCCTTTGGGCTTTTCGAACCGCTTATAAGACCGACCTTGGCATGTCTCCCTATCGGCTTGTGTACGGAAAAGCCTGCCACCTACCTGTCGAAATAGAGCATCGCGCATTTTGGGCGATAAAAGAGCTAAATCTGTCTCTCGAAGAAGCGGGCAGCTATCGGAAGCTGCAGTTGAACGAATTAAGCGAGCTTAGGGATGAGGCTTACGATAACGCGGTTGTCCTTAAGAATCGAACGAAGGTGTTTCACGATAAACACCTTTTGCGCAAAACCTTCGTACCTGGTCAGCAGGTACTGCTTTACGACACCTGACTTCACTTCCATCCAGGAAAGCTCAGATCTCGCTGGAAAGGGCCGTATTTTGTGCGGAATGTGTATCCGCAGGGCGCTGTGGGTTTGGAGAATCCAAAGGACGGTTCATTTTTCAAAGTGAACGGACACCGACTAAAACCGTACCTTAGCGCCGGACCAACAGAGGAGCTCATGTTCTTACAGGAGCCGGTTTACCCTGAATGATCTTCCTCTGCCTACCTCCAAACTTCGGTTATCCAGCCAAGAACAGTGGACACTGTTCCAAATAAGTTTGGGGGTATGTATAAACCATTTTGTATATATTTGTGTATATTCTTTTTCTTTTTCTTTTCTTTTAAAACAAAAACAAAAAAAAAATTTGTGTATCGCTAACCGACAATTTTGAACCTTCAAATGATCTCTTCATGCAATGACAGTGAAGACACTGTCCAGTTTAAGTTTGGGGGTACGCTCGGTACGCATTTCTTACCTTCGCATTCATATGTATATTTTGCATCTGCATATTAAAATCCATAAAATCCATAAAAATCTGAAAATTTTCTAAAAATATAAAAACTTTTCTGTCAAGTTAGCTAGTGGAAAAACTCTGATTCAACATTTCGACGGTTTTTGTTTGAAAAGATAGGAATAACTAAATCTTAGGTTTAGATTTTGAAAACCTGAAAGATAACTCTCCTTTGAAGTTAACTATAGCTGATATACATCTTTACATCACACTACACGTGTCGTGAGTTTTGGGAATTAGATGACAAGTCTTTTATGTTTAAAAACTTTTAAACAGATAAATGATTTTCTGAGGATCAAATAGGTTTGTTCTGAAATAAGTAATGTCAAGAATAGTTTATGAAGTAAAGCGAATATGAAGGAATGTTATTGATGCCATAATTGGAACTAAGTCTGAAAAATAACCCATCTGAAACTTGATTGGAATGATTACACACCGAACCCACTAAACATGTCTTTTATCCAAAAAAATAATTGAACTGCCGGTTATATCTCCGTTCGTATTAAATCATCTGATTTTCACGCCAAACTGTCTTTTGTTTTTGGACCTAGGTAACTTGAGTAATTAAGTCCGCTGGGGTATTTCTACACCTAATGCCCTAAAATCAACTGGTTTGGGTGCATTGGCCCAAAGCTCGCTATGAAGCCTAGAAAGTCCAGATTAAAACAAAGTCAAGCAAGTGTTCTCTCCGAGTTAAAATTCCTAACGGTTCTTTGTGTGAGAATAATCTTGATAAAAGACAGTCTTTTATAAAAAAAATTTAACGGAGATATGAAGGTTTTATTCTATGATAAAGACTATTGCACGTTCACAGAGGTGTGTATGAAATGAAAACAAGAAAAAGGTGGAGTGAAAAATAAGACCTAGTTTCCTGTTAAGGAAGATTGAAATTCTGAAGTTGAAACCTTACTGGAAAACGAAGCTTGAAAAATGCTTAACTCTTTATAAAACTTATGTGATCCTTTTAAAATTGTTATCTGGGGTTTATTATGCAACATAATGACTTTAATCGATCCTTCTGGAACTTAACGATACTATTTGCACTGCACGTAAAGACATATAAAATCTGTAGTTAAATAAGAAGCGAGGTGTGAAAAATAAAAGTTCGATAGTCTAGACTTAGGATTATAGAATTGTTATTTTCTGAAACCAAATTTTAGGGTTTGAATCTTAGTTATTTTACAAAACCAACTTGACCGGATTTTGTGGGTAGTATCCGCTGAAAACCCTCAGGAGACAACACTCCTCCTACTAGGGACACCTAGAGGTTTAACGGCTTGTTGCACATGCTCAGAGCAATCGCGTTCCCTGCGAAAGTGAGGTTAGGAAATTTTTTGTGAATAAATTGGCTTTGCTCGGGACGAGCAAATGATAAGTTTGGGGGTATTTGTTCATATCAGATTTTTGCATTTTCATACCGCCCAATTTTTATCACAGTGCATATCGGTAGATACTCTTGAGCCGTGTTTGCTAGTCAATTGCAGGATACAGGTTCTCGCTTCTAAAACGGTGAAATTCATAGAAAACACGACAAAAATCCGGGTTCCTGCCAACCACAGATAAAACACGGGTCTCCGCTCTTTATCCGTCTGTTGCCACACACCAGTTTAGGAGACAAAATGGCAAATCGATTGTCACCTTCATGCACAAGGCTCAATGGCAACATAAGTTCCAAGAAATCTACGCGGTGCTCAAGAAAATCTTGACAAAAAGTCCACCTTTCCCTCAACAGAAATTCTGGAAGAAATGTGGAAGTATTTTCAGAAAATACATATACCAGACAAGAGGGGACAGCAGACCAGACAAGTACCAAGAAGCCCATGCCCTGACTCCACCAGAGTGCGGCGGATCCTCGGCATAAGGAGGCTTAGGCCGCAGATCCGCGGCCAACTGTGGAGTCAGAAGTTGGGCTTTCAGGGGTAGTTTGGAACTTTTGTAAAGAGGCAGTTTGTTGCCCTAGATTTCATTTTCCCTGCCTATAAATAGCCTAGAACTTTGTGAAGGAAAGGGTCCATAATCTTGTATTTTCTTTTCTAGGTTTAGTTGTGTTTCTTCTTCCTCTTCTCATCTCTTCTCCATTAAAACTTGTAGTGAGCTTTGTGAGTGAAGAATGATGAATAAAGAAGACTCTTTCATTATTATGCTTGTCTTATTATCTTGTTAATTGTTGTAATTTTAATTTGTTAACTAGTTGTTGTTATTTCTTGGTGTTTCTTTCTTCTCTCTTTTTATTTATCCTTAACACAACCATGATACTTACGCTTGATCCTTGCCAAGGTGAGGTCGCAAATAACTAGTTGTTATCTTCTAATCACTTTCTTTCTATCTTCCTCTTTTGTTTTGTTTTATTTTTCCGTATCATGATGTGTGAGTAGTTCCATACTTGTTAGGGTAGGATAAGGAAAGTTTGAGAGAAGGAAATCTCTCTCACTCTTTCCTTGCCCAACAGCTTAATTCGACTCCCGTTAATTGAACCACAATCCGCTCCTTACGGCACCCTATCCTAGATGATAGCGGTGATTCCGTAGTGAGACCGGTTGTGGTTGAATTAACCGGAGGTTATGGCTAAGAGCCAAGAACGGACGGACAAGCACCAAAAGGAAGAACTTATGTGTTGGAAAGCCTAGCTTATACTCGCAAGTTCCTTCCTAGTCGTGCTAATCCCCGTTGTTGCCGATTACCGTAACACCGATATTAAGAGGGGCAACGAAAGATGTGGGAGACTCCTAACTCAAACTAACCTAATCCTAACCCTAACAAGCTCTCTTTACATATCATTTTACCACTTAATTAATCACAACAAAATCTGAAAAACTGGACTTAACTCGTTAACGTACATAGAAAAAGATTCCCATCTCCCTACAGACGACCCGTACTCAACCGGCTAGCTACAAGAGAAACCGTTTTGATTGCGGTAATTAACTAAACTTGAACACGCAGAATCTCTAACAATCAGGTACGGAAGCGGTTCCGCGGCTCATTGATGGAGTTAGGACTACGTTTTGCACAGAAATTCTTATAAAACCCTGCTGAATTTGTTGAGTATTTTTAATTCAGAAAAATCCACAAATTCAAAAAATGTACAGAGAAGGGTTCCGTTTAGGGTTTCGGGGCTCGATCGGACTTCTAATATCGTCTACACTTCGCCTAAGGCTCTAGTAAGGCTCTGATACCACTATAGGGTTACTAGGCACACTAACGAAGCTCTACAAGGTATCAACCATGCTAAAATTAAATTTATATGTGCCGAATAACACTAAGCAAGATCGTTAACTTGATATTAGGCGAATCTTTTAGCAAGTAAATAATTTTACATTAAAGGGAACGCGATATACAACCTTTGTAGATCGGTCCTCCACTTCATTTGCTCCTTGTTGAAGTCCCATCACTGCGATCAAGGTTCTCCCGGGCTTTTGCATGGCTTCACGACGCGAAGGATGCGACCTTGCTTGAAGTCTCCGAGGCCGAAGATGATCTACGTCGAGGGAATTCCGACTCAAGCTCCTACTTCACTAACTTGAGAATTAGCGAAGCAAACACCCTATACTAAATGGCTAGTCTAGTAGAGGATGGAGAAATAGAAAGTCGATTCTCTTTAGAATTTTGTTTCTCACTTTCTTTCTCACTTTAGATCAAACCCTAGCAAGCTTTTCTCTTGCTCAATGAAGAAGAAGACGATGAGCAAAAGAAAAGAGAATGAGGATAATGATTAAGTGAGTTTTCTAACCATGGTGAGAGAGTATCATATACTAACCCTTGTAGAGACTTTGCCATAGCTAAGTGTAAATGGTTAGGTTAAACAAAGATCTAAGGTAAAACAAAACAAGTGGACTTTTTCAAAGCAACCACAAGCTTCTACAAGCTTCTTGCTTATGAAAGAAATTCCACTAATTTGTAATTACCTTAAATAAATGTAAACCACCATTTAAAAATAGAATGGAGTGAGTCTTGTACACCCATGTTTAGTGTATCATCAACCATGATACAAAACAAAACACTTTTAATATATATATCATATATATATATATATATGTTCAAGTGTGCAAGTGTGAGAAAAACCCTAAAGTGAATAAGTGTTAGCAAATGTAAATCAGTATATCTAATATACTATTATACACTTAATTATTAAATCAACACTTGACTTAATAATCTGGTCATATCTCATATTACCGGCTAACTTCCATCGTATCGACTTATCGAATCAACACTTGATTCGATAACCCGGTCATATCATATATGACCGACCGATACATAAAGTCGCGAGAATAGAATACGGTATCCCATACACGCATTTATTCTCGGTCTCGCACATATCACATATGCGCTCCTATTTCGTTTCGCCTGAGCCAGTAAAACCTCTGTGTAGGACTCTAAAGACTCGTCAATACGCCGGCAGTAGGTGATGATCACATCACGCACCCACAAGCCGTCAGCGGTACTAGCTGGACGTAACGGCTACCTGGGTATTGAGCGATAAGAAGATCAGCAAGCAAGCCCGCTCCAACTCCTATGAAAGCCTACCGGCAACACTTCCCGTACAGTCCGGTCTCCTCGTCTGATATGTCGCATATCAAGTCTAGGGGTGGTAAACGTCAGACCCCAATAACCAATAAGTCGTGCCGATGTGAGGCTCATAACGTGTCGAGAAACTACTAGTAACACTTGCCAATAAATCTCTAATCAGCCCTGGCCAGGGACTTCCCTGTCACGGCCAATCGAGCACAGCGCAACATCAACCCCCAATACCGGGATAGACGAAACCCCTCCTATCGCTCATTGCCTCCATGTGACTCGGGACTGTACCCAAAAACCACCGTTTTTCACTCCCTCATGGACGTGGTAAGGTGGAAATCAAAGCACAGTGGGAATCACACAAGACTCTATGACGATCTCGGGTCTACAAACTAACCTGCACAAGTGTCACCAGAGAACTGCCATCTGACGTGAGGTATAATACCATCTGGGAGTTCTCGGCGAGTCCATCCAGTGTACCTGGTCTTCATTGAGCACCCGTATACCATCTCTGATGTCAAACACCAATGGATATGGGATCATCCATCGCCCATCTCATGGGTCGAGAAGCATATACGCTAGTCTACACTGGTATATCTATGCCCCGTCTCGATACACCCTCGACTAATGACCTTGAAGGATGTACTTATGGACTACCATGTCTCCACTAGTATGATCCGCATCATAGTCCAGGTAGTCATGTACACATCCTAAGGGCTTTACCAACATGTAACTATAGGACAGTATAAAGAGACAAGTATACATGTTAAAGTAAACAGCAACCAGATGGCATACTATCATGACTAGCAAGAAAGTCCTCTCTATATATGTCCAAGCATCCAATATAATATACATCATCTGTACAATACTGGCCTCTAGGGCATACATACAACTAACATATAAAGTATGATTAGGGATTAATAAGTCTTGCTAACCCTTGATCTCAATACATGAAAGGTTAGGGTTAGGGTTTGAAGAGAGAAAGCTTGAGGAGAGAGAATGTGAGAATGAGTATCCTTTTGGAATAATGATTCACAAGTGAATATATGAAGCATTAGATATTATTAAATGAATAACAAATAATAATATCTCATCATGCTTCATTAACTCACCTAGTGATTCATCTCATGAGTCATTTAAACAATAAATGCATCATTAACTCCATGGTTGAATTACACCATGACTCCTTAAACCAATTAATGCTAATGCCACCTTAGCCTTCAACTCATCATACTTCTAGAAGCTTCTCGACAATTTACGAGAACTCCCCTCCTATCCGTGAAAACACGGAAATACTTTAGACTGTATAAATCCAATAATCCAATACTAGAATCTGGCTTAAACTAAAGCCCACTAGTAAAAACTGCCCGAATATCGTACGTGCGTAAAAACACGTATGCGTCCAAACCCTGTGGTAAAACCATACGACCTCTATATCGTTTCGCCCGAACCAGGGAAACTCTTTGTGTGGGATTCTAAACACTCGACTACTACGCTGGCAGTGGGTTTAACCACAGACCGCAAGCGGCACTAGCTGTACGTAACGGTCCCCAGGTAGATGTCGATAAGAAGGACGATGAGGAACCCATCCGAACTCCTACTGAGCCTGATGCGACAATCTCCGTACAGTCCGGTCTGTTCTTCTAGGACTATCGCATATCGGGCCTAGGGGGCGGTAAACGTTAGACCCCTAATAGCGGTATAAGTCGTGTCGGAGTGAAGCCCATTACACCTTGATAAACCACTGGAACCTACCAGAAAATCTCGCTTGCCCTGGCCAGGGACTTTGCGTAATGGCTCTCCATACACAGAACGATATCAACCCCCAATACTTGGAGAGACGAATCCTGTCTAACTGCCACTGCCTCCAAGTGCTTTGGGACTGCACCCAACTACTACCTGTTTGCACGACTCCTTTGAGCCGTGGTAGGGTAGTAATCTAAGTACAGTGGGAACACACTCGAGGCGAAGTAGCAGTGTCAAGTTGACGGACTAAGCTGTACTCATGTCACATGGCAACTGCTATCTTACGATGGGTATAAATCCAACCTGCAGTTCCCGGCGAGTCCTGTCCGGTGTACCCGTAACCTAATGAGCACCTGCATACTATCTCCAGTATGACATACCGATGGCTGTGGGACAGACCATCTCCCCAACTGGGATGAGAACCGTATACACTAGTCTACTATGGAGTATCGATGCCCTGTCTCGATAATCTTATGACCAGGGACCTATATAGGATACTACTACCACTGCTATATTGTTGGGTATTGGATACTACAAAAGATGGCCTTACTGAAAGTGGGAGATTGTCAGTTATATGTATGCCCTAGAATCCATTACTGTACATGTGATGTATATTGTAATGGATGCTTGGACATATATATGGAGGACTTTCTTGCTCGACATGGTAGTATGCTATCTGGTTGTTCTTTGTCTTAACATGTACACTTTTTGTCTCTCCATTACATGTTGATAAAGCACTTAGGATGAGTACTTGACAACCAGAACTATGATGCAGATTATACTAGTGGGGACAGGGTAGTCGGTAAGTACATCGTTCAAATGTTCCTAGTCGTGGGAGTATCGAGACAGGGTATCAATACTCCAGAGTAGATTAGCGTATACGCTTCTCGACCCATATGATAGGCGATGGATAATCCCACATCCATTGGTGTTTGACATCATAGAAGGTATACGGGTGCTCAGTGGAGACTGGGTACACTGGACAGATTCGCCGAGAACTCCTAGATGGTATTATACCTATTGTCGGATAGCAGTTCTCTGGTGACATTGGTACAGGTTAGTCTGTAGACCCGAGATCATCATAGAGTTCGTGTGAATCCCACTATGCTTTGATTTTCACCATACCATGGTCAAGAGATCGTGCAAAAAGGTGGTTTTTGGGTACAGTCCCGAATCACATGGAGGCAATGAGCGATAGGAGGGGTTTCGTCTCTCCCGGTATTGGGAGTTGATGTTGCGCTATGCTCGATTAGCCATAACAGGAAATCCTTGGCCAAGGTTGCTGAGATATACTGGTAAGTGTTATCAGTAGTTTATCGAACCGTTATGGACCTTGCATCGGCATGACTTATCAGCTTATCGGGGTCTGACGTTATACCACCCCCAGGCTATGATATGCGACATATCTTACGAAGAGACCGGACTGTACGGTAGTGTTACTGATTGGATTCCTAGGAGTATGAGCAGACTTGCTTGTTGATCTTCTGATCGCTCAATACCCGGGTGGCCGTTACGTTTAGCAGACCGCTTGCGGCTTGTGGGTGTTTGATATGATCATCACCTACCGCCGGCGTATTGACGCATCTTCAAAGTGCTATACAGTGGTTTCTTGGTTCATGCGAAATGGAGTAGGAGCAAATATGTGATATGTGTGGGACCGATATTTATTCATGTATGTGATACCACATTCTATTCTCGCGACTTGTGACATTGGTCGGTTATATGTGATATAGCCGGGTTATCGGATCAAGTGTTTATTCGATAAGTTGTTGCATTTGATATTAGTCGGTTATATAGGATATAGCTGGTTATTAAGTCAAGTGTTGATTTAATAATTTAATGTATAATTATATATTTGATATATTTCATTATATTAACTAATATTTGCTCACTTATGATTTCTTTTCTCACTTGATTGTACACATAGTATATATGTGATATATATTTGTGTACATGTTTTGTGTCATGCTTGAAGATAAATGTTTCTTGGGTGTGTATGTGACTTACACCATGCTATGCATAATGTGGGGTTTTATTGTCACGACCCGAAATAGCCCGTGACTGGCGCTTGAATCATATGAAGTCTATAGGACCCCATCTAATCCAAGTAAGCCAAAAGCCCAAAAATCTAAAACCATTTTAGGGAGTAAATAAAGAAAACTAGTTTAAAGGAATGAAGAAAACATGTTTTAAATCATGGTTTTTAAATAACTAAGCCGAATATGCATTTTTAAAATGTATAGTCTATTCTGAAAATTTCGGCAGAGTTTCCTTTGTAAAACCTGGCCCCGAACAGGGTACAACAAGGATAATATATAAGCAATGATAAAAGGCATCCCCAAGCGGGAGCTAGCTCTTCGTCAATTGACGGTCACAACCACGCACGCAATATAATATACAACGCCGAAAGGCGAGGATCAAAACTCAGAAAGAAACTCAAAATCAACATGAAAACCATAATACTGCTACGCTCGACTCTAATGTCAAAATAATACATAACTGATTTCTAAGTCTGAAACAATATACAAGTTTTGGTTGATGGAATTTCTAGATACAATGAATAATACATGTACAATGGTGGTTTTGATGCAAGAGAACCCACCTACCAAAGCAAGTCACCCGTAATGGAAGCAATGTGCCAGAAAAGCCGCAATGAAACCTGTACGGCAAAACCTGCAAGAACTGTGGCACAACGGGGGTGAGTTGCCAACTCGTGAATAGAAAATATCTACAAGCAGAGATAAAATGTATGACCCATCCTAGGTCAATACGATCAAGTATATAAATAAACCTCAATATGAATAAGTCTGAAGCATGCTAAACTGGCAATGTAACCTCTATACATAAGTGTAGTGCCAAGTGCTCGTGCCAGTATCTCAGATAATAGCATATCATAAATATGAGGTATGATCGAATGTAATCAAATCTGTATGTATGTGGATCCCGTCCACTCATCACCCAATGACAATAACCATCATGCAAGTAAATATCATAAAGCAGATGCATGGAAAAATGAGGATATAAACCATCTGTGTCCCTCGCGACACATCAAATCATGGAACCGGAGTGTCCAGCATCGACACTCGAAAACATCATGAAAGCTGTGCCCAGCATCAGCACGTAAATCCTCATATATCGGGCTCCGTCAGTCCGGATCAGCCCACGGGCTCTGTCTGCGGTATCGGCCCTCGGCCCCGGCAGTACGCCCATATCCATCTATCGACTCTGGTCAGTATCCTCCGGATAACCGTCAAGTCCAACCAATCACCGGTAGGTAGTAGGCCCTCTGCCAGGCTCACCGTCTACTACACAGCGAATCCGTTCTCGCCCCGGGGTACCATACCGGGTCCACCATGTACCCGCAATCGGCCTCATCCGCCTCCTCGAATCGGGTTTACATGTCGCTCTCAGCACCGAGAAAACACATGGTGGACGCAATGAAATATCATATCAAGGGTAACCAGGTTTTTAAAACGATTACATATTCTCTTTTGAAATACCCACGGTTCCCAAATCCAGAAATATCATGGAAACAACATATCTCAATGCGCATAATCAGAAAGCATGATGTATGTGATATATAAATGAAGTGCAAGTATAACGGTATATCATGCAGCATGGAATAATAGTATGCACATACAAGGGTCATATCCTGATGCAATAATACTACTGTGTACTGACATGGCAATTACCGATGAAGATGTGTGTGAGCCGGCAAGTAAGTGCACGTGGTACATACGCATCATCGGTAATGGTGCTGGTGTCCTAGCAGCATGATTGTAATATATCAATAAACACAAGACATGCAATGCAAATAGAATGAATATGTGGAATCAAATAATCAACGCAACAGTGAAGAATCTACCTCAATAAACATATCATGCAGCTTTGCCATTTGAAATAAGAAGAATCAGGGTTTTTGGTAAAATAAGGGCTACGGTTTTTAAGAAAAGATGCGTCGTTTGAAAATATCCGTAGAATCCCTTTTGCCTATCTTTAAAATTTCCCGATCCGTTAGTTTTGAAAAATGGTATGACTCGGGTATAGTCTAATGTCTACTAAGTAATCTACATCCAACAATCAAGTCAATAGGGAGGTGTATGGAAACCACCTACATCTGAGTCGATATATGTATATAAATATAATAGTCGGTGATCCCGCCTCAATAGTATCACATACGATACAATCTACATCGTATAATATCCTCGAGTCATGAGTGCGGATCTATCATCAATATAAAGATCGTACGGTAAATCGTCGTACGACATCCCAATAGCTGGGTACGGGTCAATATCACATTCATCTCATCAATATCTGGTATCCTTATCATCATATCACGTGATCTGGGGTACTGATCTAAGTCTAGTACAATCGATACTGTCACGCCCCGCTTCCCAGAGTACGCTAGATTGGGTACGTGACATAGCCAACCATGCTACCTGTGGGTAGGAAGTATCCATCCACAGTCACATTACGGCTGTAGAGATATCAAGAACAAGATAAATTTTCTAAAAACATGTCCATAAACCAGAATAACAGGAGTCAATAATAAATAAATGCGGAAGCAAATGATCCAATACAAATAAATGAAAAGTATGTCCCATAATGCGGGCTCACATCAGGAAATAAATGCAGGAAATAAAAACTAACTAATACTAACACCTCACAGCTCAGCCTGCTGGATGAAGTACTCCTGCCCGGACTGCGACAGCGGTACGGAATCTGGGCCATGCAAAACCCAGACGTCAGCGCGTCATGTCATCAAGTAATATAATATGAACAGTGTAATAGGCAATGCAGAAATAAACATGAATAAAGCAATAGTATGAAACAAGCAGTGCAGGGTAGTGTGCAGTGGGTAACTAAACTGTTCTATCAGGTTTTCTATTCTGAAGTCTTTGAAATCAATTTGAGTAATCCTCCATGTAACTCAAGGATATGTCCCGTTATCCCCCGGGACCACGGATCAGGAATATGTGAACCAATAGTGGTTCTGTCCCGTTACCCCTCGGGACCACGGATCAGGAAAATGTAAGATTCACGAATGGCTCTGTCCCATTACCCCCCGGGACCACGGATCAGGAAAAATGTAAGAGTCACGAATGGCTCTGTCCCGTTACCCCCCGGGACCACGGATCAAGTAATACCCTTTTAAGTTACACTTTAGTTTACACTTTTGATTTCCCCATACCCCCAAGTTATATGTGTCGAGTCAGGTGTTCAGTAATCAAGAACTAATGCCAACACAGGATCAGGTAACAGCAGGTTTGTCTGGATAGACAACAGGAATGGTCCATGAGGACAACATGTCAGGTTTGTTGGCATTAGGTACGAGATCAGGTAACATGTCAGGTCATGGTACAACAGGTCAAGTCAATAGTAAACGGTGCAATACCATGTCAGGTGTATCAAATATATATCATGTGTGACAAAGTCAAGTCAAGATGTAACAATATCGTGGGTGTGCTCACAACAGATATATAATCGAACAGGGGATTAACAGCAGGAAATAAGCAATAAATTAAACAACAATAAGCAGATCATTCAATCACAATAGTGCATTAATATAGTGCAGACGTTTTATTATATTAACAGGTTTTGAGCACCCTTCGCGGTGCAACAGATTAAATGATGATGCAATACAGTTATATCAAGCCTTTGAATATGAATATCCGAATGTAATAGAACTACATGGGAAAGTGCTACAATCTATTAAACGGTAAAATGTGATTAACATGTAAACTGGGTTCTTAGGTTAAAAGTGGCAAACTGTAATTTCTATGTTAACTGTAAAAAATGATATATGCCATATTGCAACCAAATGAGAAAATAACTATACCGAGTTAAGTTTGCAGGTTTAATGAGTCAAACATAGATAATTGTATAGTATAGCATGTAGCAAGTGATACTTGCCTCGACGGGTCGCGAACCGGGAAAAACGGAACGTAATGTCGGCGGGGAAACTCGCGACGGACGCACGGTTCACGGATTGAACCCAAACGACGAACCAAGGGACCTCACGGGTCAGAGCACTCTGCTGGATCATCAGGACAAGTCACCGGCCCAGCCGGATTCTGGCGAACAGCGGCAAAACAACCGGAAAAGTTAATGCACGGCCAAGGGATACCGAAAGGAGAATGCAAGGAGGAAGGGGAGAGAAGGCTTACTGGTGTTGCAGAGGGCGTGCCAGCGATGGGGTCGACGGCGGTGGGGCGCCGGCGAGGAGGTTGCAGGCGATGGGCTAGGGTTGCGGGTATGTAACAGGGACAGAAAGTGGAGATGGAGAGGAGGTGGTCGGGGCTGGTGCGCAGGTGATGAGGAGGTGCCAAAGGTGGCGCGGGTGACGACGACGACGGTCGCCGGCGACGTCTCCAGCCGAACAGAGAAGGCACGGGATTGTCCGGGGTTGCTGCGGTGGCGACGTGCACACGGGGAGAAGGAGGGGAAGTCGAGGTTGGTACGAGGAGGAAGAGGCGAGGGCGACGGTGGCACTGGCGCCGGCGTCAGAGCTGCGGCGGCGACGGTGGAGGCGGCTAGGGCTAGGTCGCGATGGTTTTAGTTTTCTCGTAGCTGGGAAAAATATATGAAGGTGAAGGAGAAAGGTAATATTTATATAGGAGAGAGAGAGAGTTAGAGAGAGAGAGAATATAGAAAGAGAGAGAGAGAGAGGGATACGTTAGAGAGGGGGAAAGAGAAAGAGAGAGATTGGAGGGGCCCATGGGGGTTAAGAGCCCCGTGATTGGCCAGAGAGATTTAAATGGTTAAAAAAAGATTTAGTATTAAGGATTTAAAAATCTAAAACCTAACAGTAAGATTATAATACAAATATTATAAGGTTTCGAATATTTTATTAATTTGGGATTTGGGCGCAAAATGAAACATTTCCAAATCGCGCCCGGGTTGGGTCCAAAAATTTGAAATTCAAATAATAGGATTTTAAGCGGGTTCCAAATTTAAAAATGAAATGTTTTATTGTTAAAAAGCATGCCCCCAAGACGGACACCTATACGCGCGCGTAGCCGTCCAAACTTGCCCGTTTCACCGAACGGGACGAGAACTCGATGCGCGGACGCTACCACGCGGCTAGGGGTGTCGAGTAGGCCCAGATAGATATTTTTAATTTTATTTTAGGTGCTAAAATTTGTTATATGCAGAAATGACTTAGCCAGATAAAATTTTTACAGTAAGACCCAAACCAGCAAGATAAATGAAATGAGTAATATCTAATGCTCAACCAATAACATAAAATAGTAGTATTGGGCTCGGGTGTTACATTATACCCAACTACAAAAAGAATTTCGTCCTCGAAATTCCAAGAATACAAAGATAGAAAACTACAGGAAAAGGTGAGGAAACTTCTGCCGGATCTCATCTTCTCGTTACCAAGTGGACTCTCCATGCGATCGATTACCCCAAGAAACGAACACGAGGGGGATAACCTTGTTCTTAAGAACCTTTTCCCTTCGATCCATGATTTCAACCGGTCGCTCCTCAAAAGTTAGGTCTTCCCATACAGTTAACTCCGAATGATCCAAGACGTGTGTTTCATCTCGAACATACCTTCGTAGTTGAGATACATGAAACACATCGTGCACACCCGCCAAGGACTGCGGTAACGCCAAACGGTACGCTACCTCTCCAACGCGCTCCAATATCTCGAAGGGTCCAACGAATCGAGGACTAAGCTTTCCTCGACTCCCAAAACGAATCACCCCTCTAGTCGGTGATATTTTCAAGAATACCAAATCACCCACGGCGAACTCTAGAGGTCTTCTTGACGTGTCAGCCCAACTTTTCTGTCTGTCTTGAGCTGCCTTCATATGCTTTCTGATTGTGTTAACCTTCTCAACTGTCTGTACCACCAAATCTGGTCCCAATAATCTTCGTTCACCAACATCATCCCAACAAACAGGTGAACGACACTTACGACCATATAAAGCTTCAAACGGAGCCATCTGGATAGTTGCTTGGAAACTATTGTTGTAAGAAAACTCCACCAAGTGTAGGTGATCCTCCCATGAACCTTTGAAGTCCAACATGCACGCTCTCAACATGTCTTCAAGAGTTTGGATCGTTCTCTCCGACTGACCATCAGTTTGAGGATGATAAGCTGTGCTAAACTTCAATCGAGTCCCCAAACTTTCCTGTAAACTCCTCCAGAAGTGTGATAAGAACCGAGTGTCCCGATCGGACACGATGCTCACCGGTACGCCATGCAGTCTTACAATCTCCAGCATGTACCGTTCTGCCAAAGTCTCTGTTGATTGACCAACCCGGAAAGGGATAAACTGAGCTGCCTTGGTCAACCGATCGACAATCACCCATACTGCATTGTTGCCCTTTGGACTTCGCGGTAAAGCCGTCACGAAATCCATGGTTATATGTTCCTACTTCCACTGAGGAATCGGGAGTGGTTGCAATAAACCAGCAACCCTTTGGTGTTCAGCCTTGACTTGCTGACACACCAAGAACTTAGCCAAGAAGCGAGCAATCTCCCGTTTCATGCCTTCCCACCAGAAATGCGGTCGAATATCTTGGTACATCTTTGTGCCTCCAGGATGTACAGAGTAAGCTGAACTGTGTGCCTCCTTCATAAGCTCTTCACGAACATCTCCCTTTGGCACACACAAACGGCTACCATACCTCAATGAACCATCCTCGTGGACCAGTAAATCTGTTCGTAGTCCGGCTTCAACCTGCTCTCGAAACTTTTGCAGTCTAGGATCCTGCGATTGTGCCGCTTTAATCTTCTCAACCAAGGACGACTGTACCTGCAACTGCATCAACTGTCCCGTAGAACACGGTAGCACAACTTCCAAGTCAAATCTTCGAAAATCTGCAATGATCTCCCTCTGTGTAGTTAACACCTGAATTGCTGGTAACCGACTAAGCGCATCCGGCACGACGTTAACCCTTCCCGGATGGTATTTAAGATCAAGGTCGTAGTCGGCCATCAGCTCCAACCATCTACGCTGCCTCATATTCTACTCCTTCTGAGTGAACACATACTTCAAACTCTTGTGATCTGTAAAAACTTCGACTCTCTCGCCCAAAAGGTAGTGTCTCCAAATCTTCAAAGCGAAGATCACAGCCGCAAGCTCCAAGTCGTGAGTGGGATAATTCTTCTCATGGGTCTTTAATTGTCTCGATGCGTACGCTACAACTTTCCCATGATGCATCAAAACACATCCCAATCCTTTTCCAGATGCGTCGCTGTGAATCACCAATCCTCCGGAATTGTCTGGCACGGTCAGAATAGGGGCGGTTATCAAATTTTGCTTCAACGTCTCGAAAGCTAACGCACACTTATCCGTCCATAAAAAAGGTACCTCCTTGCGCGTAAGCTTGGTCAACGGTTCTGCCAGATGAGCGAAGTTCTCCACAAATCTCCAGTAGTACCCGGCTAATCCAAGGAAACTTCTTATCTCAGCTACATTCTTTGGAATTGGCCAATCTCGAACTACTGCAATCTTTTCGGGATCGACGGTGATTCCATCGCCCGACACAACATGCCCCAGAAACTTCACTTCTTCCAGCCAATATTCGCACTTACTCATCTCCGCATACAATTTCTCCTGTCTCAATGTCTGCAGTGCGATCTTCAAATGCTCAGCATGCTCCTCAAAACTCTTCGAGTAAACCAGAATATCGTCAATGAATACCACAATAAACTGGTCCAAGAACGGTGAAAAGATTCGGTTCATCAAATCCATGAATATTGCCGGCGCATTCGTTACTCCGAAGGGCATTACTAAGTACTCGTAATGTCCATACCGAGTTTGAAACGCCGACTTGCAAATATCTTCTGCTTTCACTCGGACCTCATGATATCCGGATCGCAAATCCGGCTTCGAGAATACCCTCGCGCCACTAAGCTGCTCAAAAAGTTCTCCAATGCGAGGGATCGGGTACTTGTTCTTGATAGTTACCCGGTTTAATTCTCGATAGTCGATGCACATCCTTCTCGTGCTATCCTTCTTCTTTACTAGAAGGACTGGAGCTCCCCAAGGCGAGTTGCTGCTTCGAATCCAACCCTTCTCAAGCAATTCAGCAACTTGCTTCTTAACTTCTTCCAATTCTACTTGTGCTATCGGATAATACGCTTTAGATATTGACGCTGCACCAGGAATAAGATCAACTGCGAACTCCACGTCTCGCTTCGGCGGTAAACCTGATATATCTTCAAACACATCCATAAAATCGCGAACAACCGCCGGCTCTTCACTACTATCAACTTCCATTGCTGCAAGAATAACATTTGTCGGCCTAGCCCTAAACTCGATTGGCCCGACAGAACTGCTTCCTCCAGTGAAGGTAAACTCAGGATGTCCGGGAATCTGGAAAATTACCTTCCTTGCCCTACAGTCAATGTGAGCGTGGAAAGTGCCAAGAAAGTCCATTCCCAAGACGACCTCGTAGCTGCCCGTATCAATCACCAAGAAATCTGCAAAAAGCTCCCGTCCGCACACCACAACTGTACAGTCTTTACATTCCCTACTAGATACAATTTTCCCATTCCCTGTGTGTATGTCCCAGAAACTAGACAGGGTCGTGCAGGCAATCGAGTGTGTAGTTATAAACTTGGATGACATAAAACAATGGGATGCACCAGAATCAAATAATGCCACTGCGGGAAAACCATGAACGAGTATAATACCTGAAACCACTTCTCCTGATGCCTTAGCTTCCTCAGCTGTCAAGGTAAAAGCTCGAGCCTGATTAGGTCCTTGAGTCAGCTGTCTCTGCCTTTGGAACGGTTTCTGCAGAGTCTTCTGAATATCGTCCCTCATACGAAGCTTCGACGGACAGGCACCAACTGCGTGATCAGCCGCTCCACAAACCAAACAAAGTCCCAACTTCCTTCGACAATCCTTCTGCACGTGCCCAGGTAAACGGCAGTAGTCACAAATCACGCTCTTTCTTCGATCAACGATCACAGGCTTCTTCATGGGTGTTACATCTCGACGGTCCACTGGAATACCTCTGCGACCATGAGCTCTGTTAGGTACAAATGCGGGCTTCCTTGCCGCAACTGCTGTCTGCTGCAAGCTTCCTTTCATCCCAGATAAACTCTGCTGTTCCCGAGCTGCCGTAAGAACCTGTGAGAAAGTGGTCAAACTCAGGGAGACAATCTGCCTCTGGATGTCCACATCCAAGCTGCGCATGAACCTCCGTGCCCAGTCTGCATCGTTGGCAACATAAGGTCCAGCGAATCTGCTGACTCTCGTCCATTCCGCTGCATGCACATCCATGGGTGCTCCATTCTGCCTCAGCCCAATAAACTTCTCTTCCATTTCCTCCCGTGCAGTTCGCGGGAAGAACTTCCCCAGGAAACTCTTAGAAAAATCCGCCCATTTGATCGGTTTGGGTAAGCGGGTCTCCTCTACAAGCCACCATTCTCGGGCGTAGTCCACTAACTGAATGCGTACCACATCAACTCTTTTGTCATCTGGAATCTGTGCCGCAATCAACAAATTCTCCGTGTCAACTAGCCACTTCTCGGATGGCAACGGCTCCTCCAAACCAGTAAATGTAGATGGACCCAAACGTCTGAAATCTGCTACGGTCCCTGCTCGGTCAACTGGTTTAGCTCCAACGTTGTTTACAGACTGCTGAACGATCTGCAAACCTTCCTGAAAGGAGTCTGCTTGCTGCTGGATCAGCTCGGTCTGCCTCTTTTGATTCTCTAGCATTCCCCTTATCACTCCAAGCATGGCGGCTTCGTCCACACGCCTCTGGTACGTCTTCAAATTCTTACCTGCCATATTCCTGTAATCAAGAAAACACCCAACATTAGCATGATGATTGATTTGATATATATAGATCAAGGCTAGAACTCCAAGATACTTAAATAGAGTACCGCATTGTAACTATGCCGCGGTATCATAGCCACAATTACTTAACTCCACCCAAGTCGCCTAAGTCCTAGGGATAACAAGAAATCAGGTTTTCGAGTCGACATGCAAAGTAAGTTTGCACGTCGATATAATCAGGAAGAATGTGATTCAGAATGGTAAAACGCTCAAGGTGATGGGACATGTTTCCTAAACATGGGTATTCTGATTCGTGTATTGGGTACAATACCCAACTACAAAAGATTCAACCCAACTAACCTATGTTTCTGATACCAAAAGAACCATGTCACGCCCCGCTTCCCAGAGTACGCTAGATTGGGCACGTGACATAGCCAACCATGCTACCTGTGGGTAGGAAGTATCCATCCACAGTCACATTACGGCTGTAGAGATATCAAGAACAAGATAAATTTTCTAAAAACATGTCCATAAACCAGAATAACAGGAGTCAATAATAAATAAATGCGGAAGCAAATGATCCAATACAAATAACTGAAAAGTATGTCCCATAATGCGGGCTCACATCAGGAAATAAATGCAGGAAATAAAAACTAACTAATACTAACACCTCACAGCTCAGCCTGCTGGCTGAAGTACTCCTGCTCGGACTGCTACAGCGGTACGGAATCTGGGCCATGCAAAACTCAGACGTCAGCACGTCATGTCATCAAGTAATATAATATGAACAGTGTAATAGGCAATGCAGAAATAAACATGAATAAAGCAATAGTATGAAACAAGCAGTGCAGGGTACTGTGCAGTGGATAACTAAACTGGTCTATCAGGTTTTTTATTCTGAAGTCTTTGAAATCAATTTAAGTAATCCTCCTTGTAACTCAAGGATATGTCCCGTTACTCCCCGGGACCACGGATCAGGAATATGTGAACCAATAGTGGTTTTGTCCCGTTACCCCCCGGGACCACGGATCAGGAAAATGTAAGAGTGACGAATGGCTCTGTCCCGTTACCCCCCGGGACCACGGATCAGGAAAAATGTAAGAGCCACGAATGCCTCTGTCCCGTTACCTCCCGGGACCACGGATCAAGTAATACCCTTTTAAGTTACACTTTAGTTTACACTTTTGATTTCCCCATACCCCCAAGTTATATGTGTCGAGTCAGGTGTTCAGTAATCAAGAACTAATGCCAACACAGGATCAGGTAACAGCAGGTTTGTCTGGATAGACAACAGGAATGGTCCATGAGGACAACATGTCAGGTTTGTTGGCATAAGGCACGAAATCAAGTAACAGGTCAGGTCATGGTACAACAGTCAAGTCAATAGTAAACGGTGCAATACCATGTCAGGTGTATCAAATATAAATCATGTGTGAGAAAGTCAAGTCAAGATGTAACAATATCGTGGGTGTTCTCACAACGGATATATAATCGAACAGGGGATTAACAGCAGGAAATAAGCAATAAATTAAACAACAAAAAGCAGATCATTCAATCACAATAGTGCATTAATATAGTGCAGCCGTTTTATTATATTAACAGGTTTTGAGCACCCTTCGCGGTGCAACAGATTAAATGATGATGCAATACAGTTATATCAAGCCTTTGAATATGAATATCCGAATGTAATAGAACTACATAGGAAAATGCTACAATCTATTAAACGGTAAAATGTGATTAACAGGTAAACTGGGTTCTTAGGTTAAAAGTGGCAAACCGTAATTTCTATGTTAACTGTAAAAAATGATATATGTCATATTGCAACCAAATGAGAAAATAACTATACCGAGTTAAGTTTGCTGGTTTAATGAGTCAAACATAGATAATTGTATAGTATAGCATGTAGCAAGTGATACTTGCCTCGACGGGTCGCGAACCGGGAAAAACGGAACGTAATGTCGGCGGGGAAACTCGCGACGGACGCACGGTTCACGGATTGAACCCAAACGACGAACCAAGGGACCTCACGGGTCAGAGCACTCTGCTGGATCGTCAGGACAAGTCACCGGCACGGCCGGATTCCGGCGAACAGCGACAAAACAACCGGAAAAGTTAATGCACGGCCAAGGGATACCGAAGGGAGAATGGAAGGAGGAAGGGGAGAGAAGGCTTACTGGTGTTGCAGAGGGCGTGCCAGCGATGGGGTCGACGGCGGTGGGGCGCCGGCGAGGAGGTTGCAGGCGATGGGCTAGGGTTGCGGGTATGTAACAGGGAAGGAAAGTGGAGATGGAGAGGAGGTGGTTGGGGCTGGTGCGCAGGTGATGAGGAGTTGCCGAAGGTGGCGCGGGTGACGACGACGACGGTCGCCGGCGACGTCTCCGGCCGAACAGAGAAGGCACGGGATTGTCCGGGGTTGCTGCGGTGGCGACGTGCACACGGGGAGAAGGAGGGGAAGTCGAGGTTGGTACGAGGAGGCAGAGGCGAGGGCGACGGTGGCGCCGGCGCCGGCGTCGGAGCTGCGGCGGTGACGGTGGAGGCGGCTAGGGCTAGGTCGCGATGGTTTCAGTTTTCTCGTGGCTGGGAAAAATATATGAAGGGGAAGGAGAAAGGTAATATATATATAGGAGAGAGAGAGAGAGAGTTATAGAGAGAGAGAGAGATATAGAAAGATAGAGAGAGAGAGGGATACGTTACAGAGCGGGAAAGAGAAAGAGAGAGATTGGAGGGGCCTACGGGGGTTAAGAGCCCCGTGATTGGCCAGAGAGATTTAAATGGTTAAAAAAAGATTTAATATTAAGGATTTAAAAGTCTAAAACCTAACAGTAAGATTATAATACGAATATTATAAGGTTTCGAATATTTTATTAATTTGGGATTTTGGCGCTAAATGAAACATTTCCAAATCGCGCCCGGGTTGGGTCCAGAAATTTGAAATTCAAATAATAGGATTTTAAGCGGGTTCCAAATTTAAAAATGAAATGTTTTATGGTTACAAAGCATGCCCCCCAAGACGGACACCTGTACGCGCGCGTAGCCGTCCAAACTTGCCCGTTTCACCGAACGGGACGAGAACTCGATGCGCGGACGCTACCAGGCGGCTAGGGGTGTCGAGTAGGCCCAGATAGATATTTTTAATTTTATTTTAAGTGCTAAAATTTGTTATATGCAGAAATGACTTAGCCAGATAAAATTTTTACAGTAAGACCCAAACCAGCAAGATAAATGAAATGAGTAATATCTAATGCTCAACCAATAACAGAAAATAGTAGTATTGGGCTCGGGTGTTACAGATACCATCTAAACAAATATAAGCGCGTGTGTAAAACACATGTCCAAAGGCCAGCTGAAATCTCGTATCGTATCCCAAATACGAATCACATCATATCGCCGATCTCACGGCACCATGCCCAAAACTCATCGACTCATCTTCAGTATCATACACTATCTTCATCATCATGATATATGTGTAGCAATAAGCATGTGTGTGCGTGTGGGTGTAAACCTATGCTAGGGTTCGCAACTAGGAAAATACACTAGTTCACTTCTAACCCTAAATATCCATAGTACACCTAACACATCTATGATCTCAATGTCACTCAATAAGCTATCATATATATAGTATACTAGACATCGAAATGCGGGGGTGCTATACGCCATCCACCCGATTTGCCCCGTAGATATAATCTACTCACCTGGTCTTCGCTCGCCGAAATCGATGACGCCGCGCTTCTTCGCCTCGGAATCCTTGCGAGGGTGCCTATAATAAAAAACAGTCGCAATACGTATTAAAATCGAGGCAGAAAACCGATACAGCGCACAGTGTGCTCAAAGGTTGGAACCTATGGCCTAAATATGTAAATCAATCAAACAATCCATGTTGTCGATGTACGAACACCCGACAACAAAATACAAATCCAAATATCAAGAAAATGCATTTTAAAATACGGAAAACACAGCCTAAAACACACAAAATTGCTCCCAGATTTTCCCCAGGTGAAAATTAGCCAAAACTGCATATAGGAGGGGTCTATTTTAGTGCAAAAAGAGCCATGAACCAAATCTGGGACCCAATTTCCCTGATTTGGCCGCAAATTGTAAGTGCACGGCGGAGCCCCGGCCGTCAATCCGAGGCCAAAATGCGGAAACGATAATTTACTTTAACTTTTTAAACCGGCACCACCGCGCACTATAAACCCGGATCGGGCCATTAATCTAATCCTAGCAAACAAGAGAAGGCGTAGAGAGATATACCGAGCGATCCGTGTCCTTCGGTCTTCTCGTCGCCTTCCCGATCTCCCCACGGAATCTCCGGTCTTCAACTCCTCATCGGAAGGGCACCACACCGCCGAGATCTTTTACGGGCTCCCACCTCTGGACTGAGGCAACTCGGGCACGAAGTTGGCGAGCCGACGTGCCCAAGGATTGCTGTAGAATACGTGTAGTGCTCTATGTCTCATTTGGGGTTACTAGAAGTTGCCTTTGGTGGAGGATTGATATGATAACATTTTGGAGATGGAGTTGGGGATTTTTGCAAGCACAAGAGAACAAAAAATCCCCACCAAAAATAATAGGTAGCCCCTCCCTCAAAGTGGTCGGCCTCCTCATGAGCCATGAGAGAATAAGAGAGAGGGAGAGAGTGTGTATCAAAAATGAGTGAGCCAATATCATGCAAGAGAGAAAGAGAAGAGAAAAGGCTATCAAGCATGAGAGAGAAAAAGGATGATGACGACATATAATGATCACTAACTAAAACCCACACTCCATCAACTAATCAACAACCATGATTACTCCAAAAAGTCAAGCAATCATGAACTTATGAAGTCAATGGTGGTAGAACCATCATGACACAACAAAGTGCAAATAACACCCTCCACAAATCAAAGTTGCATACTTGCAAATAACCCCCACTCCACCAATTTCCGGCCAAGGAATGATACAAAGGAAAATGGCCGAAACGGAAAGCAAACTGGCAACTTCATAAAACTGATCCCGTAATAAATTACATGAAAACCCCGATACTGTATATACATACCCGCATTTGTATTCCGACCGAATACAAATGCAATGGGACAAAATCTATACTGTACTATACTAGGATCCGGCTTAAACCAAAGCCCTCTAGTATTACCCGTTCGATCATGATCTGTGCAATACCGCACGTATCTGATCGAACCCTGCCATATCTCCATACGGCCTCTACAGCGTTTCGCCTGAAACTTGAGAAAACGATCTGTGGGGGACTCTAAAGACTCGTCAATACTTTGGCTGTGGATTTAACCACTAGCACGTCAGAGGTATTAGCCATACGTAACGGGCTACCAGGTATTGACAAAAAGGGACGTCGATGAGCGAACTCATCCTGACACCCTACTGAGCCTGTCAGTGACAATATCCATACAGTCCGGTTCGTTCGTCTTTGAGCATCGCATGGCGGGCCTAGGGGGTTGGTAAAAGTCAGACCCCCAAAAGCGGTACAAGTCGTGTCGGAGTGTGTCCCAGAACACCCTGAGATAATACTGGAATACCTACTAGTAAATCTCCTGCCTTGGCCAAGGACTTCGTGTAAGGGCTCTCCTAGACACAGCGCGACCTCACCCCCAATACCGGGAGAGACGAACCCTTGAAGATCCGCTCACAGCCACCATGTGGCTCGGGACTGTACCCAACTAAAACCTGTTTACACGTCTCCTTTGAGCGTGGTAGGGTAGTAATCAAAGTACAGTGGGAACTCACACGAGACAAATGACGATCCTCAAGTCGATGAACTAACCTGTACACATCTCACCAGGGAACTGCTATCTGATGTCAGGTATAAGACCAACTAGCATGTTCCCGGCGAGTCCTGTCCGGTGTACTCATAACCCAATGAGCACCTGTATACTTCTAAGGTGAACCAACTGACACCAGTGTCTTGTGAGACCAGCCACCGCCCCTCGTCGGGGTCTCGACTTTATACACTAGTCTACTATGGAGTATCGATGCCCTGTCTCGAAACTCCCATGACTAGGGACCTTTTAAGGATATGCTTATAGACTACCAGCTCCCACGTATATGATCGCCCTCATACTGCTGGAAGTCAAGCAAGAATCCTAAGGGCTCTATCAATGCGCAATAGTGACCTGTAAGGTCAGCTAAAGCAGTACACGATGATAAAGATAAACCAGATAGCATACTATCATCTTGAGTAAGACTGTCCCACCGGTATAGGTCCTCCCTCAATCATTGCAATCGCGTGCCTGTGATCCAATAATTGATTCTGAGGGCACTATCTCCAACAATCTCCCACTTGCACTCAAGGCTAATTATTGCGATGTCGCATACTCACAGCCCGTGTGATACCGAACACCCAACTCCTCTACAAATCAGTCTCACAAAACCCGTTTACGAAACTGTTGCGTTCGAGGAATAGGCTCAGTGAGTGGATCCGCCTAGATGTTTCTTTCTATTTCTCTCTAAATCTCAAGTTCGCGGAGAAAGCCATCTCCTGAAATGAGTAATACATGTCTTATAATGTGTCTGGATATCTGATGGGACCTAGTTCATAAATGAACTCCAAATCCAAACTTCTTAGACTGTATCGTCAACTGAACTTAATCAGTATCCCCTTGGACTACTTGTCCAAAATACTGCCCCTCGTCAGAAGGAAAACTATAACTCTGACAACCAATCTGTCATCCAGGTCACCTTGGAAGCCTGGAATGATAACTGTCTCCCGAATGAGGTTGTCGTTATCATATCCCTAGAACATCCACATATGTTCTAAAACTGCTTCGGATTGTTTCTCCAGGATTGGATTAATATCAACTTATTGCATCTACTACAAAAACAACATCTGGTATGGTACTCAGGATCGACTCAATTGCCTAAGCAAGTGATCTGCCAATCATGCACATCCCCCCCTTAGTCTGTAAGACACCTTTAGAGAGGGTGACTCCATTACTTGCAGGTACACCACCATGCCAGGAGTCGTCCATTCTAAAGCACCATTAGAATGCCATCTGAGTACCCTGATTGGGAAATTACCCAAATCTAGATCTAAAACCATAGATCCAGTAACCAGAATGTCTGATATAATATCCAAGTCCCATGTGGAGAAACTTCTGTGTGACAACCAAAGTATAACCGATCGTAGTATAGGAATATCGCTTCCTAATCTGTGTATGTCATCCAAATACCAGGACATCAAACCCTACTACCTTCTTAACAGATCCATCCCCTATTCTGATGAAGTCAAACCTATGACTGTCACATCAGAAATAGATGATCTATCTCCGCTATATCTGCTTTAGTCTATAAATAGACATAAGCCACTTGTCCTCCAATGCTTGCGCTGCTCCCACTGACTACGACAACCCTCTGGCAGAGTCATATACACGTACACTTGTAAAGCTAGTTTAGAACGACGCTATACTCATCCTCCCGCCGGGTCTCACAGTCTGGAACAACAGCAATGGCAAGTCTGGCTAAACAAGAACCTCCCTGCCACCGTCCTTGAGGGTACCAGAGTACCTCTCGGGTGCCTGAGGTTACCCACCAAATCTGCGGAGTGGCCAATGGAATGTCAAATCAGAATGAATCTTTAGGTTCTTATCAAATCTTCAGAAATCGTTTGCGGTTCTTGAATCACTTCGAGTTCTACCATACTCCCACTACAGTTTTCTGAAAAAATCCATTTTTATTAAAACTGTGGCGAGTCTAGAATAATATCACTATTGATCTTCTAGATGGTAGAAAGTCAACCCTCGTCATAGCCTGGGTCAACCCACAAACAACCATTACAGAAAACGCTCCTTGAGTTATCCAGAGTCCGGTTTTAAGAATAAGCCGGACAACTCCCCGTACCTTAACATTGTTAAGATATGAACTTTTCTATATCCAATACAGAAACAGAGGCACTAATTTAATTGAACCAGATTCAAATCATGCAGCTGTCTCCAGTGCATGTCAACTAAATGGAGGGAGGCCGATCAGCATTACTCAACTTAGGAGTGCTTCCAATTATGAGTAATCTGAAAGAGAAGCAAGTTTTTTAATCATTACTATCAACTGAATACCCTACACAAGTATCTACATCTTCGATCACCTTGAAGAATCCCGATACTTGCAACACCTGGTTCTCTACTTGATTCATATAGCTATAACTTCTCAAAACTCAGACCTTGTGTTTCTACGAATCACTTGTCTCGAAACTAGAGAAGTCATAAGTAAACCGAATATAGTACGAGGACCAACCCCTCTGTCCTAATGGAAACTGGACAACATACAATACTCTATATAAGTCCCTTGAGTCTGATAACTCAATCCCTGTATGTCGGAGGTTGAAAACTGTACTTATGGTTAAGAAGAATTATACCACTGTTTAATGCTCCTTACCTAACCATCCACTGATATAGATAAATGTCATCGACATAATTTCAAAAAGATATATCTAACTCTATAAAAATAGACGTACAGATATATCAATTTGAAATTGGTGCATTACAGCGGATATTCAAAACCAAATATTTGCCGTCCGGCAAACAACCCAGGTGACTTCCTCAAATATCACCGATTACAACGAATCCAGATATAATGAGGATGATCACCTAATTCCCAATAACTTACTCCCACTCATCATATGTAAAACCATACAGATATGAGAATCATACCTGGTAAATATATACCATGGAGCAAGATCTGATTGGGAAATCAGTTTTCTTTTAACAGTACACAGCGAAACTGAAACTTTGAAATGTTTCGATGGGGTATCCCGGTATTCCTAGTAATGCCTCTTCCGTTATCCAGATTCACAACTGTAACCGTGTAATTCATTGCCATCTCTCCAATTCCCTTCATATGTCTTTAGTCATTATCTTCTGTACACCCCTTTAGGCTAAATGGTTTTCTTCCTTCCCTACCGTTCGGCACCAGCCTATGGTTTGGAAGAAGACTATCAATAAGCATAATGGGTGTACTGTCCTAATCCAAGGAGCACTTGCAATGCGAGAGAAGGTGAAGATAAAAGACAACCGAATAAACCTTATTCCTAATTCTCCTGAACCAGAATCCATCCCCGAACTGGAACAAGTTCCTTTCGAGTTCGTATATAACCATACGATGGAGTATCCAATAAACTGTGGATCTTCGTAATGATACGGAGTGTCCTGGAGAAATACAAGGGTGAAATGGGAGTGGTAATGAAATACTTGGTTTGGTTGTGAATAGCAGTCGCAATTTACTTTGCCCTCTTACTAATCCCTTGATATGTCTTTATAGGGTTCCTAGGCACTCTCAAGAGGTCTCACAAGGCATCAACCATGCAAATTTCAAAAATACGGGGTGCCGAGAGACCCGAATACGGATCGTTGGCTAGATTTCTAGGCGAAAAAGCCAATTAGTTAACACTTAACTATGAGAATACGGATATACAACCTTTGTAGATCCGGTGCTCCACCTCCACGGCTTCGCAATGAAGTCTCCTCGCTGTCCAAGATGGATCCCGGGCTCTAGCGTCGGCTTCGTCGGAGAAATGGCGAGCTAGGTCGTCGATGTCCGTGCCGAAGATGATCTACGTCGAGGCATCGCAAAATCAAGCTCCCACTTCACCAAGTCATGAAAACTTGTGAAGGAAACACACTCTACTACATGGCAAGAGGTAGAGGATGAATAAATAGGAAGTGGGTAGACTTTAGAATTGGATTTCTCACTCATCTTCATCAATCACCATTGATGAAGTGGAGGTTTCTTCATTGAAGATGAAGAAGAAGAAGAGGATAAAGTTATGATAAGTTATTCTAAAAATGAAAGTAAAAAAAATACTTATCATAATTGAACCATGGTTTAGTGTAGAGAATTAATCATGGTTGAATGGAATGGTTAGGGTTAAGCATGAGACAAAATGGTAACTTGGTCAAAGTCTTCATGAAGCTTCATAATACATACAAAGAAAGCCACCATTTTCTCATTATGCTTTTCTTTTTCCAAAAGAATAAATAAATGGTTTAAATGAATAAGCAAATAGTAAACCCTAACCATTTCATTAACCAAGGTTCAATTCTTTACACTTAACCAAAAGGCATGTATTATCAAACATGATACAAGCAAGTGCACAAAATCATATCGCATATGCAATGCGCACATCCGAGCGAGAAAATCCATTTAAAGTGAACCAATATTAGTTAATGCAAAGTAATATATCAAATACATAATTATGCATTAAATCATTAAATCAACACTTGATTTAACGATCCGGTCATATCGCATATAACCGACTAATATCCAATGTATCGATTTATCAAATCAATTTTCGATTTGATAATTAGGTTATATCGCATACAACCATTCGACACATTCATCGCGAGAATAGAATACGGTATCACATACACGCATTATTCTCGGTCCCGCACATATCTCATATGCGCTCCTATTTCGTTTCGCTTGAGCCAGGAAACCTCTGTGTAGGACTCTAAAGACTCGTCAATACGCCGGCAGCAGGTGATGATCATATCAAACACCCACAAGCCGCAAGCGGTCTGCTAAACGTAACGGCCACCCGGGTATTGAGCGATCAGAAGATCGACGAGGAAGCCCGCTCACACTCCTGTGAATCCAACCAGTAACACTACCGTACAGTCCGGTCTCGTCGTCTGATATGTCGCATATCTTGCCTAGGGGTGGTAAACGTCAGACCCCAATAGCTCGATAAGTCGTGTCGATATGAGGTCTATAACAATTCGAGAAACTACTGGTAACACTTACCAGTAAATCTCAGCAACCCTGGCCAGGGATTTCCTGTTATAGCCAATCGAACACAGCGCAACATCAACCCCCTATACCAGGAGAGATGAATCCCCTCCTATCGCTCATTGCCTCCATGTGACTCGGGACTGTACCCAAAAACCACCGTTTTGCACGCCCTCTTGGACGTGGTAAGATGGAAATCAAAGCACAGTGGGAACCACACAAGACTCTATGACGATCTCGGGTCAACAGACTACTCTGTACCAGTGTCACCAGAGAACTGCCATCTGACGTGTGGTATAATACCATCTGGGAGTTCTCGGCGAGTCCATCCAGTGTACCCAGTCTCTACTGAGCACCCGTATATCATCTCTGATGTCAAACACCAATGGATACGGGATCATCCATCGCCCATCTGTATGGGTCGAGAAGGTACACTCTAGTCTACTCTGGTATATCGATGCCCCGTCTCGATATACCCACGACTAGGGACTTTGAAGGATGTACTTATGGACTACCATGTCCCCACTAGTATGATCCGCATCATAGTCCAGATAGTCAAGTACACATCCTAAGGGCTTTACCAACATGTAACAGAGAGACAATCAGTGCACACGTTAAGGTAAAGAGTAACTAGATAGCATACTATCATGTCGAGCAAGAAAGTCCTCCCTATATATGTCCCACCATCCACTACAATATACATCCTATGTACAGTAATGGCCTCTAGGGCATACATATAACTAACAATCTCCCACTTGCACTAGGGCCATCTGTAGCAGTGGTTGTAGTATCTCATACTCAACCATCCCATAAAAGTCTCTCTCTGGGAATAGGCCTTCGTGAGTGGATCCGTCGTGTTATCCTCTGAGTCTGCTCTCCTTGCCTCGATCACCCTGGAGATCAACCATCTCCTTGATCAGGTGATACTGCCTTAGAATAAGTTTGGATCACTGATGGGACCAGCGTACCTTGGCATAAGCCACAACTCCATTGTCTCACAATGGTAGGAACGTAGTTCATCTCATGAACCAATATACACCCAAACAGCCTCTTTGGTAGCATCTTAAGTAGCGATGTATCCTGCCTTTATCGTCTAGTATGTCATGGTATCTAGCTTGGAACTCTTCCAACATACCGTCCCTTTAGTGAGGGTAAAGACAATGCCTGCGACTGACATTCAGTCGTCTTTATCACTCTGGAACACTTCCAGTGATCCTATATGGAGAATCATTGTGATAAGCGGAGATTGACCGAGCGTAGCATAGGAAACTCCTTTCTTATCAAGAGTATGTCATCCACGTACTCTACGAGGATCATCACCATACTCCCTACTACCTTTTTTGTATATACAAGGTTCATCTACCATTTTGATGATGTCAAACTCTTTGACTACTTCATCAAAACAGATGTTCCAACTCCGCGATGCCTGCTTTATCCTATAAAGCATCTTGCACACGTTTCCGTTGCTCCCACTGTCTACGAGGCCCTCTGGCTGTGTACTTATAGACGCACTCTTCTAAAATATCATTTAGAAAAGCAGTCATGACACCCAACCACCAGATATCGTAGTCATGGTATGTAGCCGTGGCAAGTAGGATCTGGATGGACTTAAGCATAGGCACTGAAAAGGTTTCATCATTATCCACGCCTGGTCAATGATGCAAACCTTTAACAAGTCTAGCTTTGAAAGTCTCAACTTTTCCATGTACACCAAGTAATCTTCTCAAGATATACTTATTCCTGATGGGGATTTAACCCTTCAGATATAGCAACCAAAGTCCATACTTTGTTGGTGTATAAGGATTCCATCTCAGATCGCTAAGCATCCAGCCATTCTTACAGAGTCTTACTCCTGATGGCCAGCTCGAAACTAGTTGGGTCATCATCTCATGATGCAATCCTCGCTCCCACTGTCATAGAGCAACCGAAGTATCTCTCAGGAGGGTGAGGAACCCTACTAGATCGGCGGAGAGGCTGAAGTTCATTGGAATCTACTGAATCCTTTGGTTCTGTCAAATCATCAGCTGCAGTTTGTATAGCTGGAACATTTCCAGTTCTACATAACAGTATTTGCCTCGAGCTTGTCCGGATTATGCTTTTAGACATAGGCCGGTCAACCCCAAATCTTAACTAACTTAAGACATGGGCTCTACCCATTCCATATCACATATGAAGCGGTAGGCAACTGATTTGATTGGAACCCTATTCAATAGGTATGCAACTTCTCAAGTGCATAACTCCCAAAAGGAAACAGGTAACTCAGTAGTACTCATCATAGAGCACACCATATCAAATAGGGTGTATCTGCTCCGCCCCGATATACCATCGTGCTATGGTGTATACGGAGGAGTAATGCTGAGGGAGAATCTCTTTCTCCTTTAGAATAGTCCAGGAATTCCATGCACAAGTATTCTCCTCCTCGATCTCATCATAGGACATAATACTTATAACCGTATTTTGGTTCTCTACTTCTCGCTTATATTCTGTGAATATCTCAAAAGTTTCTGACTTGTGTTTCAACAGGAACATATGTCTGAATCTTGAGAGATTATCAGAGAATGTAATGAAGTACAAAGAACCAGTCCGGGCATGTGTAGACAGGAGACCTTACATACATCATCATGTATCAGTCCCAAGAGTTCACTAACTCTTTCTCTGTTTCCAGTAAACGGAGCTACGGTCATCTTATCTCTGTGACATGACTGGCAAGTTTCACAAGATGTAAATTCAAACTGATTTAAATATGCATCTACATGTAACTTCAGCTAGTCGGGTCGCATTGATATGACCTAGTCTACAATGCCTCAAGAAGGATTCGTTCATTTCTGAACTCTTCCTCTTGTGTGTGTTCTGTATACTAAGAACTGTAGTTTGATTTAGAACATCAATGCTTTTAGATAACGTGCCTGAACCGATCAAATTTTGATATAGGAAATGTTCAAAACATTATCCAACAATACAAAATTTTACCATATCTTTACTAATAAAGAGACTGATATGATTTTGTATATCAGGTTCGGTATCTAATAACATTCGTTCAGAATCAATGTATTGGTAATACAGAGTGACAGTGACCGACAGACTTGGCTGCAACTCTTGCCCCATTTTCTGCCTCATGAAACTTATCACCCGTTCTCAGTTTTTCTACCCTTTTGTAGCCCTATGTAACATATTACATATCTGGGATCCTGATCCGGTATCATATACCCAGGATACAGAGGTTACTGAGAAACAGTTCTTTGTAATGAACACAGCCGAAGATGATGCATCAGCATGCACTCTCTTCGTTTGGGCGGCACGGGAAATCTGGTATTCCCCAATTTCCTGCTCTGTCTTATAACAATTATAAGTTGGAGCGGGACCAACGTTCCCCAGCTCAGTATAACAAGCGGGTTCGGTCAATAATCCGTATTATTATCTTGATTAAGGCGTGATATGGTCGCTACCAGGAGAGAGAGAGAAGAAAACACTCAGCGTGCGCTCTTGAAAGAATAGATTGGTTATTATTTTATCTAATCAGGATGGCTCCCACTGCTTTTTATCAAATCTTCCTTCAAACACTAAAAGGAAAGACTAGCCGGGATCAATTACACACAACAAGTTCGCCAATCTTTCAGCCGGACCAGTGTCGGTACTTTGAGGGAGGTCCCCCGTGCTTTCGCACGAACCTAATTAATGTAAACCTCATTTTCCCAGAGGCGTAACCCCGTTGACACCTTTCTAGACACCTACTTGATCGGCTAATTGTAATCTATAAAACTCTCCCAGGAGTAACTCTTACTCGCAGCGGGTATCGGGATCCAACTATCTCATAGAAGGTATGCAATCTCATTGCAAATTTCAACACTTGAAATTCCCGATAATATTTTGCCCCTAACCTCCTATGACCTTGACAAAGGCCAACAAACCATAGGATGCTAGTCAAGTTCAACCCGTCATTTCCTGATTGAATTAAACCCACCCGCACGGCCCTTGACAAAGGCCAACAAGGTCGCACGACTACCCTAACCCAATCTGCATCATATGCATAAGCAGATAAGCACCAATTAGCTACCGCACACTGCGCCTTGACAAAGGCCAACAAACGCAGCACGAATACTAACTACTACTTATCTGAAAAGACGGAGGGCTACGACAGGTTTTTCTGAAAACCTATTGCGTAATGAACTTGATATCGTTGTAGAATCAAATGATTTTGAAATGGAGTGCTTTTGAGGCTTTTCTAGTTTTGCTAAAGGAGTCACTCCCGGTGAAGGGATCGTCGGTCCTTTCCTCGTCGAATGAGGTGCGGGATATATCATATATATCACTGTGCAAAGCAGAACTCTTAAAAGCAATCAAAAAACAAACCGAGTGTGTAGCATCTGCCAGTTATTGCTAAAGGAGTCACTCCCGGTGAAGGGATCTTGGTCCTTTCCTTATCGAATAAGGTGCAGGATATATCATATATACCGCTGTGCAAAGCAAGAACTGTAGCTACCTGTTTTATTTTGAAATTCGATTCTACAACATCTTAGGTTTCTTTTATTTCATTAATCTCATTAATGAAGTCCCATCATTTAAATACCTAAATATCACGGATAAATACGACTTACACTTATGCAATTCGCATTCGCCTCGATGTCCCCTCGTGCACCGTTAGGTTAGGTGACTAACGGCAGAGCAGGGAAGGGCTAGCGCGGGTGTAAAACATAAGTAACGTCTATATAATATATCATATATACTATATATAGTATCTATCACAGAACATCACATGATCACATCACAGATATCGCAGCAGAAGAATTATATGAAATATTGGATATACTAGGACGTCCGTGTTTTCAATACGAGCCAGTATAAAACATGGATTCCACGGTCGCGATGAATAGCCAAACCCACACCCCTAGACCCCTACGAGAGCGGCAAGCAACCCTACCAATTCTGGAATTAGGAGACCCGGACTCGACTCCTCGAGTTGGTCTCCCACTGGACTCCAGAACCCGGTTACTTGTGCTCCCCTCCTTGGGTCTATCCTAGTGCGGAAAAGTAAATAATATACAAACGGTGACAACTTCCGCAACCTGGAAGCGTCCCAATAAAAGAATATTACATACAAGTTTTTACATGAATGAAAATGAAAAACACTCATCTCACATAAAAACCCCCGGCTATTCGAACACGACGATCCAATATAACATATCCAGCAACACATAACATCACATGTCATCAACGTAAGTAAATATGCGCATCCTAGGCACTCTGATACCACTGTAGGGTTCCTAGGCACTCTCAAGAGGTCTCACAAGGCATCAACCATGCCAATTTCAAAAATACGGGGTGCCGAGAGACCCGAATACGGATCGTTGGCTAGATTTCTAGGCGAAAAAGCTAACTAGTTAACACTTAACTATGAGAATACGGATATACAACCTTTGTAGATCCGGTGCTCCACCTCCACGGCTCCGCAATGAAGTCTCCTCGCTGTCCAAGACGGATCCCGGGCTCTAGCCTCGGCTTCGTCGGAGAAATAGAGAGCTAGGTCATCGATGTCCGTGCCGAAGATGATCTACGTCGAGGCATCGCAAGATCAAGCTCCCACTTCACCAAGTCAAGAAAACTTGTGAAGGAAACACACTCTACTACTTGGCAAGAGGTAGAGGATGAAGAAATAGGAAGTGGGTAGACTTTAGAATTGGATTTCTCACTCATCTTCATCAATCACCATTGATGAAGTGGAGGTTTCTTCATTGAAGATGAAGAAGAAGAAGAAGATAAAGTTATGATAAGTTATTCTAAAAATGAAAGTAAAAAGAATACTTATCATAATTGAACCATGGTTTAGTGTAGAGAATTAATCATGATTGAATGGAATGGTTTGGGTTAAGAATGAGACAAAATAGTCACTTGGTCAAAGTCTTCATGAAGCTTCATAATACATACAAAGAAAGCCACCATTTTCTCATTATGCTTTTCTTTTTCCAAAAGAATAAATAAATGGTTTAAATGAATAAGAAAATAGTAAACCCTAACCATTTCATTAACCAAGGTTCAATTCTTTACACTTAACCAAAAGGCATGTATCATCAAACATGATACAAGCAAGTGCACAAAATCATATCGCATATGCAATGCGCACATCCGAGCGAGAAAATCCATTTAAAGTGAACCAATATTAGTTAATGCAAAGTAATATATCAAATACATAATTATGCATTAAATCATTAAATCAACACTTGATTTAACGATCCGGTCATATCGCATATTACCGACTAATATCCAATGTATCGATTTATCGAATCAATCTTCGATTCGATAATTAGGTTATATCGCATACAACCATTCGACACATTCATCGCGAGAATAGAATACGGTATCACATACACGCATTATTCTCGGTCCCGCACATATCTCATATGCGCTCCTATTTCGTTTCGCTTGAGCCAGGAAACCTCTGTGCAGGACTCTAAAGACTCGTCAATACGCCGGCAGCAGGTGATGATCATATCAAACACCCACAAGCCGCAAGCGGTCTGCTAAACGTAACGGCCACCCGGGTATTGAGCGATCAGAAGATCGACGAGGAAGCCCGCTCACACTCCTGTGAATCCAACCAGTAACACTACCGTACAGTCCGGTCTCGTCGTCTGATATGTCGCATATCTTGCCTAGGGGTGGTAAACGTCAGACCCCAATAGCTCGATAAGTCGTGTCGATATGAGGTCTATAACAATTCGAGAAACTACTGGTAACACTTACCAGTAAATCTCAGCAACCCTGGCCAGGGATTTCCTGTTATAGCCAATCGAACACAGCGCAACATCAACCCCCTATACCGGGAGAGACGAATCCCCTCCTATCGCTCATTGCCTCCATGTGACTCGGGACTGTACCTAAAAACCACCGTTTTGCACGCCCTCTTGGACGTGGTAAGATGGAAATCAAAGCACAGTGGGAACCACACAAGACTCTATGACGATCTCGGGTCAACAGACTACTCTGTACCAGTGTCACCAGAGAACTGCCATCTGACGTGAGGTATAATACCATCTGGGAGTTCTCGGCGAGTCCGTCCAGTGTACCCAGTCTCTACTGAGCACCCGTATATCATCTCTGATGTCAAACACCAATGGATATGGGATCATCCATCGCCCATCTGTATGGGTCGAGAAGGTACACGCTAGTCTACTCTGGTATATCGATCCCCCGTCTCGATATACCCACGACTAGGGAGTTTGAAGGATATACTTATGGACTACCATGTCCCCACTAGTATGATCCGCATCATAGTCCAGATAGTCAAGTACACATCCTAAGGGCTTTACCAACATGTAACAGAGAGACAATCAGTGCACACGTTAAGGTAAAGAGTAACTAGATAGCATACTATCATGTCGAGCAAGAAAGTCCTCACTATATATGTCCCAGCATCCACTACAATATACATCCTATGTACAGTAATGGCCTCTAGGGCATACATATAACTAACAGTCTTTACTTAATAACTTCTGTACACCATCGTTATACTAATTGGTTTTCTTCATTCCCTACCGTTCGGCACCAGCCTAAGGTTTGGAAGAAGACTATCCAATTTGCGTAATAGGTGTACTATCTCCTAAACCAAGGAGTACTCGCAATCTGAGAGAAGGTAAAAGGAAAAGACAACTGAATAGTCCTATTCGTTTTCTCCATAACCGGAAACCATCCTCGAATAAATTCCTTCGAGTTCGTATATAACCATACGATGGTTTTATCCAATGGAAGTGGACGTTCGTAGTAATACGGGGTGTCGTGGACAAAAGGGTAAAAGTAGGGGTGGCAATGAGGTATGCAACTCTGACAATCTAAAAGCCAGTGTTTAAGAAGGTTCGGTTAATTTTGGTCTCTGAGTCATAGTCTAGGGTCGGGTCAATGGTCGTTGCCAAAGAGAGAGAGAAAAGAAACACTCAGCGTGCACTCTAACCTAGATCAGAATGGTTACAAATTTATCTAATTAGGAAACCTCCCACTGTACCGTCAAATTCTCCTCCAAACCTGAAAGATGAATTAGTCGGGATCACCCGAGGAGTAAACCAACTCATCAGTGGAAATCGAGATCCAACTATCATCGCATGATAACCTGGCGGAATCCGCCCACGTTATCACACTCCAGAAGGTAAGCGCATATCTGGCAAGTTTCAGTTTCTTTAGAAACTCCCGATGTGGATTTTTTCCCCATGCTCTTATGACCTTGACGAAGGTCAACAAATCATAAGTCACATGTCAAGTTCTACCCGTCATTGTCCAGGTTAATTTGAACCCACCCGTACAGGCCCTTGACGAAGGTCAACAAGGCTATACGACTGTCCCAAACCAACGCATCTATCTATGCAGCAGAAAGGTAACAAGCAGCTACCATTCACTATGCCTTGACGAAGGTCAACAAACATAGCATGAATACTACGTGCTACCCGTCTGAAACAACGGAGGGCTACGAATGGTTTTTGGCGAAAACCTTTAACGTAATGAACTTGATATCGTTGAAGGAACCGGATAGCTTTTAAAAATATAGTGGCGAAAACCTTTGCTAAAGAGGTCACTCCCCGTGAAGGGATCTCGGCTCTTTCCCCGTAGAATGAGGTGCAGGATATTCCAACCGAATACCACGATGCAAAGAAAAAGGCAATCGGCTATAGTGAAGTTATTACCCTGACGCAAACTTCTTTACAAGTGGTCACTCCCGGTGAAGGGATCTCGGCCCTTGCCTCGTCGACTGAGGAGCAGGATATTCCAACTGAATACCACGATGCAAAACAAAAGAGAACGTCTTTGCAATAACATCTTTTTGAAAATTTTTCCAACAACATCAGAATAGGTTTGTTTAGCTTGCATTGATCCGAATCAACGCAGTTCCATCAATGGATCACACCAATAAAGAACGAAAATAATGATGTACGTATATGCCATCCGTATTCGCCACTGGGTCCCGTCATTACCCGTTAGGTTACTTAACTAACGACAGAGCGAGGACTGGACTAGCGCAGATGCAAAACATATACAACATCTACTAGTATATATATCAATATATAATATTTCTCTCAAGGCGTGATAAAATGCAACATTACAGAAATGTAATAAGCATCACAGAACAATACAGATATCTGGGATCCCCGGGTTTCATAGAGCCGCTACTGAAACCCGACGTTCCCCTGGTCGTGTGGATAGCCTGTGCAATGAAATCCTAGACCCCTACGGGCGCGGCAAGTTACCCGCCAAAACCTGAAGCGAGGCAGCCCCCTTTAGCAACGTGAATGGACCACCCAGCACTTCACGGAATCCGGTAACTTGGGCACCCCTCCTGGGTCAACCTGTACCCCCTACGAGTGCGGCGAATAGCCCGCCAATTCTAGAGTAAAGCCCCCTCCGTCTCAATTCCATGAGATGCGGGCTCACTGCCCTCTAGAACCCGGCTATCCGTGCACCCCACATTAGGTTAATCCTAGTACAGAAAGTAAAATATACATACAACGGGTACATCGACCTCACCCCGGTCGTGCCCCAAAAGAATAATATACAAACAGGCAGTGACGGCAGTCCACATGTCAGACGCTCGTCCCGCAGTATCAAATGTACATATAAAACAAAACTTTACTACCATTGCATCCAGGCTATCCCCCACGACCAATCCACAACATCACAGCACAACACAGAACATCAACGTGAATGTCACGTTCACAAATCCGTCTAACCGGGCTATAGCAGTTAGACAGGATTTACCGATCAAATGACATTCACAGTCGCAGATATAATGTAAATACCGCGAACTAACATGTTTAAAAAATTCGATCGATCAAATTTACCCAAGTGGGCCCCCAAGCACTACTGTAGCACTTAAAGAAATTCTGGGCCTAAAAAGAATATTCCAAAACCCACATTTCCAACCCAAAAGCCCACTGGAAAAAATTGGTGAAATGAAGCTTAATTCCTGCGGCGGAACCGCGGCCAAAATGGGGTTATGGCCGCGGTTCCGCGGCCCTATTGAAGGATCAGGTCACCAAATTTTTATAGTGCTCTTACAAAACCCTGCACATGTTTCTGCAACAACCTGAAAAAAATTTCGAGCTAAAAAATTTTCGACAGAAACTGATGCAAATGAAAATACGGTTTTTGGAATTTTGTTCGATCGAATATGTAAACACATTAGACCAAGATAGACTAGGTTAATGGCGTGGCTATGATACCATGTAAGTGCACGGCGACGCCCCGGCCGTCAATACGAGGCCAAAATGCGGAAACGATAATTTACTTTAAGTTTTTAAACTGGCACCACCGCGCACTTTAAACCCGGATCGGGCCATTAATCTAATCCTAGCAAACAAGAGAAGGGGTAGAGAGATATACAGAGCGATCCGTGTCCTTCGGTCTTCTCGTCGTCGTCCCGATCTCCCAGCGTAATCTCCGGTCTTCAACTACTCGTCGGAAGGGCACCACATCGCCGGGTTCTTTTACGGGCTCACACCTCTGGACCGAGGCAACTCGGGCACGAAGTTGGCGAGCCGACGTGCCCAAGGATTGCTGTAGAATACGTGTAGTGCTCTATGTCTCATTTGAGGTTACTAGAAGTTGCCTTTGGTGGAGGATTGATATGATAACATTTTGGAGATGAAGTTGGGGATTTTTGCAAGTACAAGAGAACAAAAAATCCCCACAAAAAATAATAGGAAGCCCCTCCCTCAAAGTGGCAGGCCTCCTCATGAGCCATGAGAGAATGAGAGAGAGAGGGAGAGAGTGTGTATCAAAAATGAGTGAGCCAATATCATGCAAGAGAGAGAGAAGAGAAAATGCTAACAAAGCATGAGAGAGAAAAAGGATGATGATGACATATAATGATCACTAACTAAAACCCACACTCCATCAACTAATCAACAACCATGATTACTCCAAAAAGTCAAGCAATCATGAACTTATGAAGTCAATGGTGGTAGAACCATCATGACACAACAAAGTGCAAATAACACCCTCCACAAATCAAATTTGCATACTTGCAAATAACCCCCTCTTCACCAATTTCCGGCCAAGGAAAGATACAAAGGAAAATGGCCGAAACGGAAAGCAAACTGGCAACTTCATAAACTGATCCCGTAATAAATTACAGGAAAACCCCGCTACTGTATATACATACCCGCATTTGTATTCCGACCGAATACAAATGCAATGGGACAAAATCTATACTGTACTATACTAGGATCCGGCTTAAACCAAAGCCCGCTAGTATTACCCGTCCGATCATGATCCGTGCAATACCGCACGTATCTGATCGAACCCTGCCATATCTCCATACGGCCTCTACAGCGTTTCGCCCGAAACTTGAGAAAACGGTCTGTGGGGGACTCTAAAGACTCGTCAATACTTTGGCTGTGGATTTAACCACTAGCACGTCAGAGGTATTAGCCATACGAAACGGGCTACCAGGTATTGACAAAAAGGGACGTCGATGAGCGAACTCATCCTTACACCCTACTGAGCCTGTCAGTGACAATATCCGTACAGTCCGGTCCGTTCGTCTATGAGTATCGCATGGCGGGCCTAGGGGGTTGGTAAAAGTCAGACCCCCAAAAGCGGTACAAGTCGTGTCGGAGTGTGGCCCAGAACACCCTGAGATACTACTGGAATATCTACCAGTAAATCTCCTGCCTTGGCCAAGGACTTCGTGTAAGGGCTCTCCTAGACACAGCGCGACCTCACCCCCAATACCGAGAGAGAAGAACCCCTGAAGATCCGCTCACTGCCTCTATGTGGATCGGGACTGTACCCAACTTAAACCTGTTTGCACGTCTCCTTTGAGCGTGGTAGGGTAGTAATCAAAGTACAGTGGGAACTCACACGAGACAAATGACGATCCTCAGGTCGATGAACTAACCTGTACACATGTCACCAGGGAACTGCTATCTGACGTCAGGTATAAGACCAACTAGCATGTTCCCGGCGAGTCCTGTCCGGTGTACTCATAACCCAATGAGCACCTGTATACATCTTAGGTGAACCAACTGACACCAGTGCCTTGTGAGACCGTCCACCGTCCCTCGTCGGGGTTTCGACTGTATACACTAGTCTACTCTGGAGTATCGATGCCCTGTCTCGAAACTCCCACGACTAGGGACCTTTTAAGGATATGCTTATAGACTACCAGCTCCCACGTATATGATCGCCCTCATATTGCCGGCAGTCAAGCAAGAATCCTAGGGGCTCTATCAACGCGCAATATTGGCCTGTAAGGTCACCTAAAGCAGCACATGATGATAAAGATAAACCAGATAGCATACTATCATCTTGAGTAAGACTGTCCCACCGGTATAGGTCCTCCCTCAATCATTGCAATCACGTGCCTGTGATCCAATAATTGACTCTGAGGGCGCTATCTCCAACACAAATTGCGGCCAGAATGAATATATCTGCGGCCTGGGTTTGGAGTTAGGGGCTCGGGTCTCTGTGGAAGCTTCCTAGATGCCTGCACGACTCCTAGTAATCCCAAAATCAATTTTAGTTGTCCCGGGTTGCTCCAGATTCCAAAATACCCTCACAAATCACACATTTATCCGATGTCGGGGTTTCTAAATCCGTATTCCGGGTTTCAAGTCTCTGTTTTCGGTCATAATTCAATCACTAGGGTGTTGGGGGTGGCCTCTACTGATCTCAATTTCACAACACTACTCTCAATTCCCTCAAACCCTAACTAGGTCTTCCTTAAGTCTACAACATCACCCGATATCGATTCAATTTTAACATAGGGGTATAAGTAATGCAAAAACTAATCTAATGGTTCAGTAAATATCTCATTTGGCAAGTCAAGAAAATTCTTGAGTTGCCCCAAGTGGCCAAATTCCTTGCTTTCTTGGTCCAACGTGTAGATCTTGAGCATGTGAACATTTTTTGTAAAAAGGGAATGGGGTTTTGAGTTTGTTTTTGAGGTGATTTGGGACTTGAAGAGGGGAGGGAGAATAGGGAGAGGCAGCAGCTGAAGGAGAAGAGGAGGGAGAGGAAATGGTGAAGGAAATGGCTAAGTCAACACTAACCCTTCTCTTTTCTCTCTCACCCATACCTACTACCATATTCCCTTTTCTTTTTCTTTTCTTTTCATTTCCCTCTAAATCCTTTCTCACTCAAATTGTAAACCCAAACAACAGGGTAGAAAATAAAACACAAGTGTAGAAAAATGATATGTGCATGTTTTGCACAAAACACCCCCAAAATCCGATTAGCGATTTTTAATCGCGATTTGCACTAAATTAACATATAATTAATCATAAAAACTTAAATATGGCTTAATCCCATAAAATACCCTATTTTGGAATTTTCCATAATTTTTCCATAATTTTCCACATTTATTTGTATTTAATTATACCGAAATATTAAAATATTCATTAAAATAATATTAAATTATAAAAATTCCCAAAAATAATATTTTATTATTTTGAAATGTTACAATTATTTATTTTAGTAAATCAAAATTGTGGGAATTTTCTCATCGCAAGAAGCTTGGAGAAGCTTGCTTGTTCATTGACTTAGTCCACAACTTTTGTTTTGCTTAAGATATTTATAAACCCAACCATTATTAGGAGCCATGGTAAAGTCTCTACATGGGTTAATATTATGATATTAACTCACCCATGGTTATCATTCTCCACTTGATTTTGATGATGAGAGATTTCTTCATCTTCTTCCTCAAAGCTCACTAACTTTTGGAAAATGGAAAAAATATTGTTAGAAAAAGAAAACTAAAGTGAGCTCATTTCCTACTTCATCATCCACTACTATTAGCCATTTAGTTTAGGGTGTTTGCTTCAGTAAACCCTAATTTAGTGAAGAGATAGCATGAGCTTGAGACTCCTCAACGTAGATCATTTTCGGCCTCGAAGACTTTGAGCAAGTTTGCATCATTCACCTTGTGGAGCCTCCTAAGAGTTTGGGAGATTCATACTCGCAGCGAAGGGACTTCTATACAGAGCATTTGAAGTGAAGGACCGGTCTACAAAGGTTGTATTCCTCATTCACTTGTATATAAAGTTGTTTACATATCGATTCGTCGGATTTTCTAGTTACGATTCTAGGGTTAGGGTTAACTAGAAAGGAATTTTTTTTAAATTGGCGTGAACGATACCTCCCGAAACCTTGCTGTCATGCTAGGCAACCAAAAAAACCGCCGAGTACTTTCAATTCTTTCAAAACATGCAAGAACCGCCGCTTCTTCTCTATGCTAATGTTGTAGATTACCGGTAGGATCTTGTAATAACCCGGTTTACCAGCCACAGGTCGAGATTGCAATTCTTTTCTAATTGACAAACCATCCAAATTCGTCAAATCACGATGGTCGTTGAGATTTTCCTTCGTTTTTCCATCCTTACATAGCAGAAAATTGATGATGTGCTCGGAGATGCCTTTCTCTATTAGCTATAGTGCCCTCAAGGCAATTATTTTAATCACAGACATGTGATTATAATGATTGACGGAGGACCTATACGGATAGAACAGTCTTACTCAAAATGATAGTATGCTATCTGGTTTGCCTTTATCATCATGTACATGCTTTATATGGTATTACAGATGACTATTACATGTTGATAGAGCCCATAGGATTCTTGCTTGACTATCAGCATTATGATGGCGATCATATACGTGGGAGATGGGTGGTCTACAAGCACAACCTTAAATGTCCCTAGTGGAGGGAGTATCGAGACTGGGCATTGATACTCTAGAGTTGAATAGTGTGTACTTATCGAGACCCTGACGAGGGGCGGTGGTTGGTCTTACAAGCCATTGGTGTCTGTTTATCACCTAAGATAGTATACAAGTGCTCATTGGGTTATGAGTACACTGGACGGACTCGTCGGGAACATGCTAGTTGGTATTATAACAATTTTCAGATAGCAGTTCCCAAATGACATGTGTATAGGTTAGTCAGTCGACCTGAGATTGTCATTTGTCTTGTGTGAGTTCCCACTGTGCTTTGATTGCTACCCTACCACGGCTGAAAGGAGTCGTGCAAACAGGTTTTAGTTGGGTACAGTCCAGAGCCATATGGAGGCAGTTAGCGGATCGTCGGGGATCTGTCTCTCCCGGTATTGGGGATTGATGTCGCGTTTTGCACGGGTGGCCATCACCAGAAATCCTTGGCTAAGGTAGTCGAGAATTATTGATTTAAATTAGTAGTTTCTCAGGTGGTGATGGGCTTCATACTGACATGAAATTTCGCATTATTAGGGGCCTGACTTTATCCTCCCCCTAGACTCGATATGCGATATTCTTAGATGAATAAACCAGACTGTACAGAGATTGTCACGGACAGGCTTAGTAGGGGACAGGATGAGTTTGCTCGTCGGCCTTCCTTTCGATCAATACCTGGATAGCCATTATGTACTGCAAGTGTCACTGACATGCTTGTGGTTAAACCCACTGCCATTGTATTGACGAGTCTTTAGAGTCCCATATAGAGGGTTTCCCTACTTTGGCCGAAACAATGTAGATGCCGTATGGTTTTACGGCAGGGTTCGATCATATACGTGCACTTATTCACGTATCATGATTCGGACGGATAATCCTAGCGGTCTTTGGTTTAAGCGGGTTCCTAGTATTATATTGTTAGATTATTTTCGTCTCTTTGTATAGGTATTTTTCGGAATACGGATACGGGTATGTATATACGGATGAGGGGTATTCTTGTAATTTATTACAAGATTGTTTCTAGAAGAGGCCACTTCATTTAGCTTTAACCATTTGTTTAAATGGTTTAATGAGGTGGAAGGATGAGGTGTTGTGGCATTTATTGAAGCATGGCACACTTGGTGACTCATGTGGTAACTCATGGGGTGACTCATGTAGTGACTCATGATTCACTATTGTGGCATGCTTGATATTTGTAGGGTTGTGAGATATTTTCTTTAGTTGTTTGTATGCTTCATTATTTTTTCACAACACTTGGCCATTTTCTTGAGTTGCTTCACTTCACACTCTCATCTCCTCTTGCTTCTTCTTCCTCTACCTCCACCCTAAAAGTCTCGTGTGTTGAGAAACCTAGGGTGTTTAGAGACAAATCAATCCATCATTAGTCTCTGCATCCTCTAGGCTAACTAGTTTAGAGAACTGGGTACCCTAGTTACCTCGGTTATGAGGTTGGAGCTCGATTCACAAACTCTCAGGTGAATCATCTTTGAAGGAGGGAGACCGGCGATCAAGCTTGTTCATGGTGGTCTCTTGGAGCTTATGATGATGGTTAAAGACCGAAGGACAAGGATCAATTCGGTATAACCATTCAAACTCCTTTCTTGTTTGCTAGATTAGGGTTTATAGTAGATCCGGGTTTAATGAGTTGTTCTAGCACCGGTTTAGAAAAATTTTGTTCCGCAAACGGTCACGATTGATGGCCAGGGCGCTGGCATAACCCAACATTCTCAATATGCATGACATCTAAATTGTGACGCACCGATAGATCGGACCAGTACGGAAGCTGAAATAAACCACTAAACTTCTTACAGCCAGATGGGCATGGCATTGCATTTTTTTCTGTTTCTTTCCGAATGTGGTATTCTAATAATCTCTCCATTGTTGCAGTATGTCTTTACCGGACAATGATTCAGGTGGCATACCGGCCTCCGTCATGCCATTAAACATTTTTTTTATTCTTTCTGAATCTATGAGTTATAGGCAAGAATCGTCGGTGACCCATAAACGACTCTTTCCCGCAAAACTTCAAGCATACGCTGCTCATATGAATATGATAACCAGGGAAAGCAAGCTTTCCTTGAGTTGTCCACCCCGACAGCATGCCGTATGCAGGAAAATCGTTAATCGTCCACAACAAACCAGCACGCAAATGAAAAAATTGTTTACCATATGCGTCATAGGTTCGTACACCAGGTTCCCACATCAATTTTAACTTATCGATCAAGGGTTGAAAGTACATATCGATATTTTTCCCAGGAGATGAGGGACCGTCGATTAAAACCGCCAACGTAAAATAAGACCGCATCATAGCCCTCCATGTCGGCAGGTTGTATATAGTCATGATTCGTCTGTGAAAAGAGTAGTGTTTGTAGTAACCACAATCAATAACGGTGTCGCGTGTAGATAGCCGAGATGAGTACGGATCGTACACAGGGATGCATGGAAATTTTAATCTTTCTTTAGACGGTTGATTATAAAAATAGGAAAAATAGTTGTAAATCCTAGATCTATGTTAGATACGGATGTAGAATATATAAGAAGAAGGCTTGTAGGGTTCGTTAGAATTTAGTAGTTGATGGATGACTAATAAAGATGACTCCTTTTTTTGATAGATTTAAAACTAGATAGATAGTGATGAATGAGGATTAGGTTTCTTGGAAGAAACTAGGGTTTCCCCACTATTGACCCTTGTCCCTTCATTGATCTCTATTCATGTATAGCTCTTAACAAAACAATTGTTAATCTAATCTCAAAGTGCGGTCTAGACTATCAATAAATTGATAGCGAGCCTGATTAGAATGTTAACAATACTTTTGCTAAAGTTTATAAACTTCATAAGATGTAAAAGGAGTTAAGGGATTTTATCATCCATTGTTCTACCCTAATTCTACAAACCCTAGCAAGCTAGGAATTACTCACGCATGTTTGGAGAAGAAGAAGAAGGGATAGAGAAGGAAATCATAATGCAGAATTTAAATGCGAAATAATTAATCTAATGATCTACCTTTATTAATCAACTTTACAAGTAAAAATCCTTCGTGTTTAGATTACAAGAAGTGTTGGCTACAGTGCCCTCATGTAAATTATTGTAATCGCGGATACGCTATTAGATGATTGAGGGAGGACCTATACAGGTAAAAGAGTCTTACTCAAAATGATAGTATACTATCTGGTTTATCTTTATCATCATGTACATGCTTTAGGTGGTATTATAGTTCACTATTACATATTGATAGAGCCCATAGGATTCTTGCTTGACTACCAGCATTATGATGGTGATCATATACGTGGGAGCTGGGTGGTTTATAAGCATATCCTTAAATGTCCCTAGTCGTGGGAGTATCGAGACTGGGCATCGATATTCCAGAGTAGACTAGTGTAAACTGATCGAGACCCCGACGAGGGGTGGTGGCCGGTCTCACAAGCCATTAGTGTATGTTTGTCACCTAAGATAGTATACAGGTGCTCATTGGGTTATGAGTACACTGGACGGACTTGTCGGGAACATGCTAGTTGGTATTATACCTATTGTCAGATAGCAGTTCCCAGATGACATGTGTACATGTTAGTCTGTCGACCTGAGTTCGTCATTTGTCTCGTGTGTGTTCCTACTGTGCTTTGATTACTACCCTACCATGGCTCAAAGGAGTCGTGCAAAAAGGTTTTAGTTGGGTACAGTCCCGAGCCACATAGAGTCAGTTAGCGGATCGTCAGGGATTTTTCTCTCCCGGTATTGGGGGTTGATGTCGCGTTGTGTACGGGTGGCCATCAACAGAAATCCTTGATCAAGGTAGTCGAGAATTACTTATTTGAATCAGTGGTTTCTTAGTTTGTGATGGGCTTTATACCGACACGAAATGTCGCGTTATTAGGGGTCTGACTTTATCAAACCCTTATACTCGATATGCGATACTCTTAGACGAACAGACCGTACTGTACGGATATTATCATGGACAAGTTCAGTAGGGGTCAGGATGAGTTTTCTCGTCAGCCTTCCTTTCGCTCAAATACTTGGGTAACCGTTACGTACAGCTAGTGCCGCTGACGTGCTTGTGGTTAAACCCACTGCCAGCGTATGGACGAGTCTTTAGAGTCCCACACAAAGGGTTTCCCTACTTTGGGAGAAACGATGTAGAGGTCGTAAGATTTTACGGCAGGGTTCGATCATATACGTGCACTTGTGGACGTATCATGATTTGGATGGATAATACCAGTGGGCTTTGTTTTAAGCCGGATCCTCGTATTATATTGTTGGATTATTTTCGTCTCAATGTATTCGTATTTTTCGGAATACCGATACAGGTATGTATATATGGATGATGGGCATTCTTGTAATTTATTACAAGATTGTTTTGTAGAAGATTACACCTCATTTTGTTTTAACCATTGATTTTAATGGTTAATGAGGTGGAAGGATGAGTGTGATATGTATTGATTGAAGCATGGTTCAAGGCATGACTCATGGTGGTGACTCATGGAACACTATTGAGTTATGCTTGATATTTGTTGTGAGTGTTGTGAGATGTTTTCTACTCACTTGATATTTGTTGTGGACTTGAGAGATTTTCCTCACTTGATTCATTTTCTACTCTCACTCTCACAAAACTAGGCAGCCCTTTTTTTTGAGTTGCTTCAAGCATCACACTCTCAATCTCATATGGCTTCTTCTTCTTCCTCTTCCCTTATAGTCTCATGTGTTGAGAAACCTAGGGTGTTTAGAGACAAATTAATTTTTCATTAGACTCTACCTCTTCTAGGCTATCATGTTTAGCAAACTAGATACCCTAGTTGATTCGGTTATGAAGTAGGAGCTCGATTCATAGACTCTCGGGTGGATCATCTTCGATGGAGATAGACGGGCGACCAAACTTGATCATGGTGGCCACTAGGAGCTTGGGTAGCTTGTTAAAGACCGAAAGACACGGATCATTCGGTATAACATCTCAACTCCTTTTATATAGCTAGCTAGATTTAGGGTTAATGGTCGATCCGTATTCGGGGGGTTGTGTTAGCGCCAATTTGATAAATTTTTGTTTCGCATTCGGCCATGATTTGATGGCCAGGACACTGCCATAACCCAACATGGTATCAGAGCCAACCCATTAGCCCTTATCTAGCTGTTTTAGACGATGTTAAAATATCGAATCCGAAACAACTCCGAAACGATATCCTGTGTTTTCCAGTTTGTGTCGAATTTCAATCAGTCTTCAAAAATTATTTAAACAATTGCATAGGACTATTATTATGACATATAGAACACCATCCAAATACGAGCCCTAACTACCTTAATTGGGCCGGCAAGAGCTTGATAATTTCCGGCCTGGTCGGTTTCTTTTTTGTGTTTGGACTTGTGATTTTGGGTATGTTCTGGTCTCTGGAAAATATGGTTTATGGTATTGTTTGTTTTGCCCAGATTGGATTTTGTGTTATCTTTTTGTTAGGGGGAAATTCGGGGTATTTCAAAGTCAATATTTCTAACACTGTTTAAATGTTTACAGTACATGCATTACTATCTACGACCGTGACTTTCATTAGAGCGGTACAACTCGTTTAATTGCTATATGTCTTTTAGACGGGTTTGCTAACATGACATTCACGTTGATGTTCTGTGTTGTGCTGTGGTTGTGGTTGGATCGTCGTGGTGGATAGCCAGGTGGTGCAATGATAGTACAGTTTAGATTCAGTTTTTACTTTTGATATTACGGGGTGAGTGTCCGACATGTGGACTGCCGTCGCTTCCCGTTTGTATATTTTTTGTTTGGGGAACGACCAGGTTGAGGTCGATGTCACCCTTGTACATATATTTTCTTTTCTGTACTGGGATTACCCCAAGATGGAGTGCATGAATAACCGTGTTCTAGAGGGCAATGGGCCCGCTTCTCATGGCGTTGAGACGGAAGGGGACTTATTCTAGAATTGGCGGGCTATTCTCCACACTCATAGGGGGTATAGGTTGACCCAAGATGGGGTGCACAAGTTACCAGATTCCGTGAAGTGCTGGGTGGCCCACTCACTTTGCTAATTGAGGCTGCCTCACTTCTGGGATTGGCGGGTAACTTGCCGCACTCGTAGGGCTCTAGGTTTTCATTACACAGGTTATCCACAAGATACAGAACGTCGGGTCTCATTTGCGGCACAAGTGAAACCCGGGGCTTCAGGATTATCCACCACTATGTGTTGCTTGGCTGAGATTCTGTGTTGCTTCTATGATATTGCTTTATATCATGCCTGAGACGAATGTTATATATATTTATATATATACTAGTAGATGTTGTATATGTTTTTCATCCGCGCTGGTCCAGTCCCCACTCTGCCAATAGTTAAGTAACTTAACGGGTGATGACGAGACCCAGCGGCGAATACGGATGGTTCATTTTATTTTCGTTCCTTTATCTGGTGTGATAAGATTAATTGATAGGACTGTGTTGATTCTAATCAATGCAAGGATAAAACAAACCTATTTGATGTTGTTGGAACCAATTTTTTGAAAACAGACACTACAGACGTTTTCTTTTGCTTTGAATCATAGTATTCAGTCGGGAATATCCTACACCTCAATCGACGAGGCAAGGGGCGAGATCCCTTCATCAAGAGTGACCCCTTAGGTAATAGATTGCGTCATCGTAATAACTTCACTATAGTCGATTCTTTTGCTTTGCATCGTGGTATTCAGTTTGGATTATCCTGCACCTCATTCGACGAGGAAAGAGCCGATATCCCTTCACCGGGAGTGAGCTCTTTAGAAAAAGTTTGCGCCACTATATGTATTTGTAAATCCACTTGGATTCCTTCAACGAGATCAAGTTCTTGACGTTAAAGGATTTTCGCCAGAAACCAGCCGTAGCCCTCCATCATTTCAGATTAGTATTTCTTAGTATTCGTGCTACGTATGTCGTGCTTAGCCGATGCGTAGTGTGCGGTAGCTCTGTAATGCTTTTCTATTGCATGGATATGCGATTGGTTAGGACAGTCATATGGTCATTTTGGCTCAGTCAAGGACTCGTACGGGTCGGTCTAATGCATTCAAGATAATGGCGGGTTGAACTTGACTAGGTACTTTTGATATGTTGTCTCAGTCAAGGTCACTTGGGTCCTAGAGGTAAAAACACACATCGAGAGTTTCAAACAGACAAGAAACATGCCAGGCATGTGCATACATTCTGGAGTGTGGTGACTTGAGTGGATTCTATCAAGTTATCATGCGATGATAGTTGGATCCCAATCCCACTGATGAGTAGGTGTTACTCCTCAGGTGATTTTAGATGATCCTGAATAATTCTCTTTTTGGTTTTGATGGAGAATTCAAGGTAACAGTGGGATACATACTGATTATATAAATAAATAACCAACCTAATCTAGTTTAGAATACACGCTGTGTGTTTATTTTTTCTCTCTCTTTGGCAGCTACCATGACCCGACCTAAACTAACTCATTAACCAAGTTAACTGAACTTTCTTCAAACACTTTGGCTTTTGGATTTTCAGAGTCGCATATATCATTGCCGCTCCTAGTTTTACCCTTTGCATTTCTCCAGGACACTCCGTATCACTACGAAGATCCACATTTATTGGATATGACCATCGTATAGTTACATACGAACTCGAAGAAACTTGTTTCAGATTCGAGGTTGGTTTCCGGTTCAGGAGAAATTGAATAGGACTATTCAGTTGCCTTTTCCCTTTACATTCTCTCAGGTTGCGTGGGCTCCTGGTATTTAGGAAAGTACACCTATTACGCTTATTGGATAATCTTCTTCCAAACTATAGGCTGGTGCCAAAAGGTAGGGAAGGAAGAAAACCAATTAGCCTAAGTGCGGTGTACAGAAAGTAATAAGTAAAGACATATAAAGGGATTAGAAAGAGGGTAAAGGAAATTGCGACTGCTATCATTCATGATGAAGCCGCGTATATCATCGCCACTCCTACTTCACCTTTGCATTTCTCCGGAGCATTCCGTATCACAACGAAGATCCACATTTATTAGATACACCATCGTATAGTTACATACGAACTCGAAGGAACTTGTTCCAGTTCGTGGATGGTTTCCGGTTCAGGAGAAAGAGAATAGGATTATTCGGGCTGTCTTTTATCTTTATCTTCTCTCAGGTTGTGAGGACTCCTAGTATTAAGAGGGTACACCTATTAATCTTATTAGATAGTCTTCTTCCGAACCATAGGCTGGTGCCGAAAGGTATGGAAAGAAGAAAACCATTTAGCCTAAAGTGCGGTATACAGAAGGTAATGAGTAAAGACATATAAAGGGATTGGAGTGAGGGAAAGAAAATATACGGTTATAATGATGAATCCGGATAGTGGAAGAGACATTACTATGAAAGGTTCCTAGGCACACTAGTGAGGTCTCACATGGCATCAACCATGCCAATTTCAAAAATTACGGTGCCGAGAAACCCTAATACGGATCGTTGGCTAGAAGTTTAGGCAAAAAGAAACTAGTTAACAACTTAACTAAATGGTAAACGGAAATACAACCTTTGTAGATCCGGTTCTCCACCTCCATGGCTCCGCGATGAAGTCTCCTCGCTGTCCAAATCGGATCTTGGGCTCTAGCGTCGGCTTCATCGGAGAAAAAGTGGGCTAGGTCATCGACGACGATGCCGAAGATGATCTACGTCGAGGCATCGCTAAATCAAGCTCCAACTTCACCAAGTCAAGAAAACTTGTGAAGGAAACACCCTATACTACTTGGCAAGAGGTAGAGGATGAAGAAATAGGAAGTGGGTTCACTTTAGAATTGGATTTCACACTCATTTCATCAAGTCACCATTGATGAAGTGAAGCTTTCTTCATTGAAGAAGATGAAGAAGAAGAAGAAAAAAAATATTATGATTATTATGATAAGTGTTAATTGAATAGAAAAGAATAATAAATCTTATCATAATATGACCATGGTCAAGTGTAGAGAATGAATCATGGTTAAGTGGAATGGTTAGGGTTAAGCATGAGACAAAATGGTGACTTAGTCAAAGCTTCATGAAACTTCAATATGCATCCAAAGAAAGCCACCATTTTTCTTTATGCTAATCATTTTACAAAAATCAATAGATAAATAAATAAGTATGAAAATCAAAACCCTAACCATTTAAATAACCATGGTTCAATCTTTACACAAACACAAGTAAACATGTATCATCAAACATGATACATTCAAGTGCACAAAACTATATCACATATACAATGTACACTTGAAGTGAGAAAATCCATTTAAAGTGAACCAATACTAGTTAATGCAAAGTAATATATCAAATATATAATCATACATTAAATCATTAAATCAACAATTGATTCAATGATCCGGTCATGTCGCACATAACCGACTAGTATCAATAGTAACAACTTATCGAATCAATACTTGATCCGATAACCCGACTATATCGCATATAACCGATCAATGTCACATATCGCGAGAATAGAATACGGTATCACATACACGCATTATTCTCGGTCCCTCACATATCTCATATGCGCCCCTATTTCATTTCGCTTGAGCCAGGAAACCTCTGTGTAGGACTCTAAAGACTCGTCAATAAACCGGCAGCAGATGGTGATCATATCAAGCACCCACAAGCCGCAAGCGGTGTGCTAAACGTAACGGCCACCAGGGTATTGAGCGATCAGAAGATCGATGAGCAAGCCCGCTCACACTCCAGTGAATCCAACCAGTAACACTACCGTACAGTCCGGTCTCGTCGTCTGATATGTCGCATATCTCGCCTAGGGGTGGTAAACGTCAGACCCCAATAGCTCGATAAGTCGTGTCGATATGAGGTCTATAACAATTCGAGAAACTACTGGTAACACTTACCAGTAAATCTCAGCAACCCTGGCAAGGGATTTCCGGTTATAGCCAATCGAACACAGCGCAACATCAACTCCCTATACCGGGAGAGACGAATCCCCTCCTATCGCTCATTGCCTCCATGTGATTCGGGACTGTACCCAAAAACCACCGTTTTGCACGCCCTCTTGGGCGTGGTAAGATGGAAATCAACGCATAGTGGGAACCACACAAGACTCTATGACGATCTCGGGTCAACAGACTACTCTGTACCAGTGTCACCAGAGAACTGCCATCTGGCGTAAGGTATAATACCATCTGGGAGTTCTCGGCGAGTCCGTCCAGTGTACCCAGTCTCTACTGAGCACCCGTATATCATCTCCGTTGTCAAACACCAATGGATATGGGATCATCCATCGCCCATCTGTATGGGTCGAGAAGGTATACGCTAGTCTACACTGGTATATCGATGCCCCGTCTCGATATACCCACGACTAGGGACTTTGAAGGATGTACTTATGGACTACCATGTCCCCACTTGTATGATCTGCATCATAGCCCAGGTTGTCAAGTACACATCCTAAGGGATTACCAACATGTAATAGAGAGACAATCTGTGTACACGTTAAGGTAAAGAGGAACCAGATAGCATACTATCATGTCGAGCAAGAAAGTCCTCCCTATATATGTTCCAGCATCCACTACAATATATATCCAATGTACAGTAATGGACTCTAGGGCATACATATAACTAACAATCTTCCACTTGCACTAGGGCCATCTGTAGCAGTGGTTGTAGTATCTCATACTCAACCATCCCATAAAAGTCTCTCTCTGTGAATAGGCCTTCGTGAGTGGATCCGCCGTGTTGTCCTCTGAGTCTACTCTCCTAACCTTGATCCTTTAGAGATCAACCATCTCCATGATCAAGTGATACTGCCTTAGAATATGTCTGGATCACTGATGGGACCTGCGTTCCTTGGCATAAGCCACAACTCCATTGTCACACAATGCGAGGAACATAGTTCATCTCATGAACCAATATACACCCAAACAGCCTCTTTGGTAGCATCTTAAGTAGCGATGTATCCTGCCTTTATCGTCTAGTATGTCACGGTATCTAGCTTGGAACTCTTCCAACATACCGTCCCTTTACTGAGGGTAAAGACAATGCCTGTGACTGACATTCAGTCGTCTTTATCACCCTGGAACACTTCCAGTGATTCTCCCCAGGATCGATTGATACCATCTCACTACTACTAGTGAGATTCCTAACATCCAATTAGATCTATCTCATAGATCCAAAATCCAGGATTTAGTAGGTATCACTTTGATCCTATATGGAGAATCTTTATGATAATCGGAGATTGATCGAGCGTAGCATAGGAAACTCCTTCCCTATCAAGAGTATGTCATCCACGTACTCTACGAGGAACGTCACCATACTCCCTACTACCTTTTTGTTTATACAAGGTTCATCTACCATTTTGTTGATGTCAACTTCTTTGATTAATCCATCAAAACAGATGTTCCAACTCCGCGATGCCTGCTTTATCCTATAAAGCATCTTGCACACGTTTCCGCTGCTCCCACTGTCTACGACGCCCTCTGCTGTGTACTTATAGACGCTCTCTTCTTAAACATCATTTAGAAAAGCTGTCAAGACACCCAACCACCAGATATCGTAGTCATGGTATGTAGCCGTGGCAAGTAGGATCTGGATGGACTTAAGCATAGGTACTGAAAAAGGTTTCATCATTATCCACGCCTGGTCAATGATGAAAACCTTTAACAAGTCTAGCTTTGAAAGTCTCAACTTTTCCATTTACACCAAGTAATCTTCTCAAGATATACTTTCTCCTGATGGGGATTTAACCCTTCAGATATAGCAACCAAAGTCCATACTTAGTTGGTGTACATGGATTCCATCTCAGATCACTAAGCATCCAGCCATTCTTACAGAGTCCTACCCCCGATGGCCAGCTCGAAACTAGTTGGGTCATCTTCTCATGATGCAATCCTTGCTCCCACTGTCATAGAGAAACCGAAGTATCTCTCAGGTGGGTGAGGAACCCTGCTAGATCGGCGGAGAGGATGAGGTTCGTTGGAATCTACTGAATCCTTTGGTTCTATCAAATCGTCTGCAGTAGTTTGTATAGCTGGAACGTTTCCAGTTGTACATAACAGACGTTGCCTCGAGCTTGTCCGGATTTTGCTTTTAGACATTGGCCGGACAACCCCAAATCTTAACTGACTTAAGAGATGGGCTCTTCCCTTTCCATATCACATATGAAGTGGTAGGCACTGATTTGATTCGAACCTAATTCAATAGGTATGCAGCTTCTCAAGTGCATAACCCCCAAAAGGAAAAAGGTAACTCAGTAGTACTCATCATAAAGCACACCATATCAAATAGGGTGTATCTGCTCCGCCCCGATATACCATCGTGCTATGGTGTATACGGAGGAGTAATGCTGAGAGAGAATCTCATTCTCCTTTAGAGTAGTCCAGGAATTCCATGCACAAGTATTCTCCTCCCTGATCTCATCATAGGACATAATACTTATACCCGTATTTTGGTTCTCTACTTCTAACTTATATTCCGTGAATATCTCAAAAGGTTCGGACTTGTGTTTCAACAGGAACATATGTCTGAATCTTAAGAGATCATCAGAGAACGTAATGAAGTATAAAGAACCATTCTTGGCATGTGTAGACAGGGGACCTTACATACATCAACATGTATCAATCCCAAGAGTTCACTAACTCTTTCTCTGTTTCCAATAAACAGAGCTTTGGTCATCTTATCTTTGTGACATGACTGGCGAGTTTCACAAGATGTAAATTCAAACTGATTTAAATATGCATCTAAATGTAACTCAGCTAGTCGGGTCGCATTGATATGACCTAGTCTACAACACCTCAAGAAGGATTCGTTCATTTCTGAACTCTTCCTCTTGTGTGTGTTCTGTATACTAAGAACTGTAGTTTGATTTAGAATATCAATGCTTTTAGATAACGTGCCTGAACCGATCAACTTTTCATATAGGAAATGTTCAAAACATTATCCAACAATACAAAATTTTATCATTTCTTTACTAATAAAGAGGCTGATATGATTTTGTATATCAGGTTCGGTATCTAATAACATTCGTTCAGAATCAATGTATTTGTAATACAGGGTGACAGTGACCAACAGACTTGGCTGCAACACTTGCCCCGTTTTCTGCCTCATGAAACTTATCACCCGTTCTCAGTTTTTCTACCCTTTTGTAGCCCTATGTAACAAATTACATATCTGGGATCCTGATCCGGTATCATATACCAAGGTTGCGGAGGATACTAAAAAACAGTTCTGTATAATGAACACACCCGAAGATGATGCATCAGCATGCACTCTCTTCGTTTGGGCGGCGTAGGAATTCTGGTATTCCCCTTATTTCCTGCTCTGTCTTATAACAATTATAAGTTGGAGCGGGACCAACATTCCCCAGCTCAGTATAACAAGCGGGTTTGGTCAATAATCCGTATTATTATCATGATTAAGGCGTGATATGGTCGCTACCAGGAGAGAGAGAGAAGAAAACACTCAGCGTGCGCTCTTGCAAGAATAGATTGGTTATTATTTTATCTAATCAGGATGGCTCCCACTGCTTTTTATCAAATCTTCCTTCAAACCCTAAAAGGAAAGACTAGCCGGGATTAATTACACAATACAAGTTCGCCAATCTTTCAGCCAGGCCAGTGTCGGTACTTTGAGGGAGGTCCCCCGTGCTTTAGCACGAACCTAATTAATGTAAACCTCGTTTTCCCAGAGGCGTAACCCCGTTGACACCTTTCTAGACACCTACTTGATCGGCTAATTGCAATGTGTAAAACTCTCCCAGGAGTAACTCTTACTCGCAGTGGGTATCGGGATCCAACTATCTCATAGAAGGTATGCAATCTCATTGCAAATTTCAACACTTGAAATTCCCGATAATATTTTGCCCCTAATGTGCTATGACCTTGACGAAAGCCAACAAACCATAGCCCGCTAGTCAAGTTCAACCCGTACATTTCTTGATTGAATTAAACCCACCCGCACGACCCTTGACGAAAGCCAACAAAGCCGCACGACTACCCTAATCCAATCGCATCGTATGCTTGCAGATAAGCAGCATATAGCTACCGCACACTGCACCTTGACGAAAGCCAACAAATGCAGCATGAATACTATATACAACTTATCTGAAATGACGGAGGGCTACGACAGGTTTTTCTGAAAACCTATTGCGTAATGAACTTGATATCGTTGTAGGATCGAATGAATTTTGAAATGGAGTTTTTTGAGGCTTTTCTAGTTTTGCTAAAGGAGTCACTCCCGGTGAAGGGATCGTCGGTCCTTTCCTCGTCGAATGAGGTGCGGGATATATCATATATATCACTGTGCAAAGCAAAAACTCTAAAAAGCAATCAAAAGACAAACCGAGTGTGTAGCATCTGCCAGTTATTGCTAAAGGAGTCACTCCCGGTGAAGGGATTTCGGTCCTTTCCCCATCGAATAAGGTGCAGGATATATCATATATATCACTGTGCAAAGCAAGAACTGTAGCTACCTGTTTTATTTTGAAATTCGATTCTACAACATCTTAGGTTTCTTTTATTTCATTAATCACATTAATGAAGTCCCATCATTTAAGTACCTAAACATCACAAATAAATACGACGTACGCTTATGCCATCCGCATTCGCCTCGATGTCCCCTCATGCACCGTTAGGTTAGGTAACTAACGGCAGAGCGGGGCAGGGCTAGCGTGGGTGTAAAACATAAGTAACGCCTATATAATATATCATATATACTATATACTGTATCAATCACAGAACATCACATGATCACATCACAGATATCGCAGCAGAAGAAACATATGAAATATTGGATATACTAGGACGTCCGTCTTTTCAATACGAGCCAGTATAAAACACGGATTCCACGGTCGTGATGAATAGCCAAACCCACACCCCTATACCCCTACGAGAGCGGCAAGCAACCCTACCAATTCTAGAGTTAGGAGACCCGGACTCGACTCCTCGAGTTGGTCTCCCACTGGACTCCAGAACCCGGTTACTTGTGCCCTCCTCCTTGGGTCTATCCTAGTGCGGAAAAGTAAATAATATACAAAAGGTGACAACTTCCGCAACCTGGAAGTGCCCCAATAAAAGAATATTACATACAAGTTTTTACATGAATGAATATGAAAAACACTCATCTCACATAAAAAACCCCGGGCTATTCAAACACGACGATCCAATATAACATATCCAGCAACACATAACATCATATGTCATCAACGTAAGTAAATATGCGCATCCCAATTGTCGTTGACATATAGCAACGAAACCGGCGATATCACATATTACACTTACGGTCACAGAAACGAAAGTGTAAAACTACAACAGTTGGAATCCGCAACCACCTCAGACATCGCATGCCTGACCAAATGAATTACTTAGACATCACATGCCTAACAATTATAAACCCCGCATTTTAGTCTCATTATCGAAAACAATTTTCAATATAAAGTCGGGCAATTCAACAAGATTCCCGACATCCTGATCGAATGCTCGTCGCAAACTTTAGTAGGCGGCCGCACCCCCGACGCCGTCGACGAAGTGCACCAAGGCGGAACACCGCTACCGGGAGCACCCGAACGGATGCTTTCGGCGACGGGGTTCTCCTACAGTCACTTGGTCGGGGCTATGGAGTGAGGCTGTCTATTAAGTTTACCCGGCGAGTATTCGCGTACGCTACGTGATTGCGATGGACTTTTGATCACATCAAAATTCCGTGGCAACCGATCAAGTGAGACTAAACTGCTATGTTTATAACATTCATTCAGTTATCTCATAACTTCTTGTGAATTCCAATTATTGTATCCCATTCCGGATAAATAGAAAATATCAAACTTTCTGATCGAACAATCAACACCCAAGTTTTCCCGATACAGATCAACACATGAAGCAAGTCTAAAAACATTCAGTTCTTGCCTCAGTACCAACGGTCCAGCCGTAGAAGGGTCAAGCCAATGCCTCACATGTGGCACGCCGTACTGCCCCAAACCCTAAGGTTCAAAGGGCAGCTCAAGACGGTCACATAATCGAGTTAAGGTTTGTTGTCTTCTAGAGGGTCCATCGAGTTACCTGCACTACTTAGAACGTCTTTAAACTATGGAAAAATCCAACACTTGGAAATTTCCCGACAGGGGAAAATTTGGATATTTATATCCAGTCGAACTTTTTAACATATTCAAAAAATTATCCGGAAAGCCACATAGACAAAATCTAATACTCCGATCGAATCATCGAATCCCCAAAACAACCCCAGAAAATTCAACTCTTGAATAAATATTAAAAATTCCCATAAAACTCAGCACTGAAAAAAATGAATTACTGTGCAAATTTTAATGGCTGACGTCATACTTTAGCCGCGGAACCGCCGGATAAGCTAGGCTTATGCCGCGGTTCCGCCGCGCATTAGAGGGTTCAGGAGATAAATTTTGCGTCGTAATTCTTAGAATTCCCTGCTGAATTTTTTAAGCATTTTTAATCTGGAAAAATCCCAGTTTTTAGAAAAAGTCCATAGAGCATCAAAAAGTTAGGGTTTCGGGTTCGATCGGGTTTCAAACATCGTCTAGACTTCGCCTAAGGCTCTAGCTAGGCTCTGATACCAATGAAAGGTTCCTAGGCACACTAGTGAGGTCTCACAAGGCATCAACCATGCCAATTTCAAAAATTACGGTGCCGAGAAACCCTAATACGGATCGTTGGCTAGAAGTTTAGGCAAAAAGAAACTAGTTAACAACTTAACTAAATGGTAAACGGAAATACAACCTTTGTAGATCCGGTTCTCCACCTCCATGGCTCCGCGATGAAGTCTCCTCGCTGTCCAAATCGGATCTTGGGCTCTAGCGACGGCTTCATCGGAGAAAAAGCGGGCTAGGTCATCGACGACGATGCCGAAGATGATCTACGTCGAGGCATCGCTAGATCAAGCTCCAACTTCACCAAGTCAAGAAAACTTGTGAAGGAAACACCCTATACTACTTGGCAAGAGGTAGAGGATGAAGAAATAGGAAGTGGGTTCAATTTAGAATTGGATTTCTCACTCATTTCATCAAGTCACCATTGATGAAGTGAAGCTTTCTTCATTGAAGAAGATGAAGAAGAAGAAGAAAAAAAATATTATGATTATTATGATAAGTGTTAATTGAATAGAAAAGAATAATAAATCTTATCATAATATAACCATGGTCAAGTGTAGAGAATGAATCATGGTTAAGTGGAATGGTTAGGGTTAAGCATGAGACAAAATGGTGACTTAGTCAAAGCTTCATGAAGCTTCAATATGCATCCAAAGAAAGCCACCATTTTTCTTTATGCTAATCATTTTCCAAAAATCAATAGATAAATAAATAGATATGAAAATCAAAACCCTAACCATTTAAATAACCATGGTTCAATCATTACACAAACACAAGTAAACATGGATCATCAAACATGATACATTCAAGTGCACAAAACTATATCACATATACAATGTGCACTTGAAGTGAGAAAATCCATTTAAAGTGAACCAATACTAGTTAATGCAAAGTAATATATCAAATATATAATCATACATTAAATCATTAAATCAACAATTGATTCAATGATCCGTTCATGTCGCACATAACCGGCTAGTATCAATAGTAACAACTTATCGAATCAACACTTGATCCGATAACCCGACTATATCGCATATAACCGATCAATGTCACATATCGCGAGAATAGAATACGGTATCACATACACGCATTATTCTCGGTCCCGCACATATCTCATATGCGCTCCTATTTTGTTTCGCTTGAGCCAGGAAACCTCTGTGTAGGACTCTAAAGACTCGTCAATACGCCGGAAGCAGATGATGATCATATCAAGCACCCACAAGCCGCAAGCGGTCTGCTAAACGTAACGGCCACCCGGGTATTGAGCGATCAGAAGATCGACGAGCAAGCCCGCTCACACTCCAGTGAATCCAACCAGTAACACTACCGTACAGTCCGGTCTCGTCGTCTGATATGTCGCATATCTCGCCTAGGGGTGGTAAATGTCAGACCCCAATAGCTCGATAAGTCGTGTCGATATGAGGTCTATAACAATTCGAGAAACTACTGGTAACACTTACCAGTAAATCTCAGCAACCCTGGCCAGGGATTTCCGGTTATAGCCAATCGAACACTGCCCAACATCAACTCCCTATACCGTGAGAGACGAATCCCCTCCTATCGCTCATTGCCTCCATGTGATTCGGGACTGTACCCAAAAACCACCGTTTTGCACGCCCTCTTGGATGTGGTAAGATGTAAATCAAAGCACAGTGGGAACCACACAAGACTCTATGACGATCTCGGGTCAACAGACTACTCTGTACCAGTGTCACCAGAGAACTGCCATCTGACGTAAGGTATAATACCATCTGGGAGTTCTCGGCGAGTCCGTCCAGTGTACCGAGTCTCTACTGAGCACCCGTATATCATCTCCGATGTCAAACACCAATGGATATGGGATCTTCCATCGCCCATCTGTATGGGTCGAGAAGGTATACGCTAGTCTACACTGGTATATCGATGCCCCGTCTCGATATACCCACGACTAGGGACTTTGAAGGATGTACTTATGGACTACCAAGTCCCCACTAGTATGATCCGCATCATAGTCCAGGTAGTCAAGTACACATCCTAAGGGCTTTACCAACAAGTAATAGAGAGACAATCTGTGTACACGTTAAGGTAAAGAGCAACCAGATAGCATAGTATCATGTCGAGCAAGAAAGTCCTCCCTATATATGTCCCAGCATCCACTACAATATACATCCAATGTACAGTAATGGCCTCTAGGGCATACATATAACTAACATACTAATGTAAGTCTACGGTAGCGCCCCGGCCGTCTTTCAGACGCCAAAATGCGGAACAAAAACTTTTATAACTGGCGCTATCGCATACTATAACCCGGATCTGCCATTAACGCTAAACTAACAATCTACAAAGAGGGAAGAAAGGTTATACCGAACGATCCGAGTCCTTCGTTCTTTAACCATCATCCCACGCTCCGTTGCGGCTGCTCCGATCTCGTCGATCTCCGATCTCCTCGTCCAGGTGGCACACGTCATCGGATCATTAAACGGACTCCCGCCTCTGACTCGAGGCAACTCAGTCGTCAAGTTTGCTAAAAGAGACGACCAAGATTGATGTAGAGAATGAGTAGAAGACTTTGTCTCGCTTCGTCCAAAGCTATGGACGAACGGTTAATGAAGTTGCCATGGAAATCTGGTGATGGAATGAAATGAGCTGTGAAATTCCATACACCGAAAACTATCATAATCTTTTAACTAACAACCATTTATTTTTCTAGAAAGTGAGTGAATGAGGGAGGAGGAGGGCCGGCCATATATATAGAAGTGGGGGGGTGAGTGTAGGAGAGGGGGAGATGACAATAAGAAAAAATATCTAGTGTGAACACAAAGTGTGAACACAATTAATGAAAATGATGAATCATTAGCCAAGTCATCATGCATTAATGGAATCATTAAATGCAACCATGACTCACTAAACACCTCACCACTTCTAGAACCTTCTAGAATCTTCCACACTCATCTCAAGAAAAGATAAATCCGTATTTAACCAAATGTTAAATATGGCTGATAGAAAACTGGAAACTGGTAACTTCCAAAAGTGATCCCGAAACGAATTTCAGGATAACCCCGTAACTGTATAAATATACCCGCATTTGTATTACGACCGAATACAATGCAACTGAGACAAAGATATTATATATACTCTGTATAATATATGGATCCGGTTTAAACCAAAGCCCACCAGTATTATCTGCCCGAAATATGACACGTGCATAAACGCACGTGCATTTTCCGAACCCTGCCATAAAACCATACGGCCTCTACAACATTTCGCCCGAACTTGGGAAACAATCTATGGGGGACTCTAATGACTCGTCAGTACCCTGGCAGTGGGTTTAACCACAAGCCGTCAGCGGCACTAGCTATGCGTAACGGCTGCCCATGGAATGACCTTAAGGGAGGCTGATGAGCGAACTCATCCAGAAACCCTACTGAGCCTAACAGTGACAATGTATATACAGTTCGGTCCGTTCGTCTATGAGTATCGCATATCCGGCCTAGGGGGCTAGTAACGTCAGACCCCCAATAGCTGTATAAGTCGTGTCGGAGACAAGCCCTGAACACCCTGAGATACCACTGGAGTACCTACCAGTAAATCTCACCTGCCTTGGCCAAGGACTTGGTGTAATGGCTTTCCTAGACACAGCACGACCTCCACCCCCAATACCGGGAGAGACGAATCCCCTGCCGATCCGCTCATGTGCCTCCATGTGGCCCGGGACTGTACCGAAAAACAACCTGTTTGCACGACTCCTTTGAGCCGTGGTAGGGTAGAAATCAAAGCACAGTGGGAATTCACACGAGACAAATGACGACCTCAGGTCGATGAACTAACCTGTACACATGTCACCAGGAAACTGCTATCTGACGATATGCATAATACCAACTAGCAGGTTCCCTGCGAGTCCTGTCCAGTGTACTCATAACCCAATGAGCACCTGTATACATATTAGGTGATCCAGAAGACACCAGTGGCTTGTGAGACCGGCCACTGACCCTCGTCGGGGTCTCGATACTCCGGAGTATCGATGCCCTGTCTCGAAACTCCAACGACTAGGGACCACTATTAAGGATATGCTTATAGACCACCCAACTCTCACTTATATGATCGCCCTCATACTGTTGGTAGTCAATCAAGATCCTAAGCGCTCTATCAAAGTGTAATCGTGATCAATCACCTGAACCTATACACTACTGATAAAGGCAAACCAGATAGCATACTATCATCTCGAGTAAGACCGTCCTACCGGTATAGGTCCTCCTCAATCATTGCAATCACGTACCTGCGATCCAATAATTGACTTTGAGGGCACTATATCCAACAATCTCCCACATGCACTTAAGGCTAATTATTACGATGTTGCGTACTCACAGCCCGTGTGAACCAACACCCAACTCCTCTACTAATCAGTTTCACAAAGCCCGTTTGTAAAACTATTATGTTCGAGAAATAGCCTCAATGAGTGGATCCGCCCTGAAGTTTCTTTCTATGTCTCTCTTAATCTCAAGTTCGCGGAGAAAGCCATCTCCCGAATTGAGTAATACCTATCTTAGAATATGTCTGGATATCTGATGGGACCTAGTTCATAAATGAACTCCAAATCCAAATTTCTTAGACTGTATCGATAACTGAACCTAACCAGTATCGTGCACCATGCCTCCCACAGTATCCTCTTGGACCACCTGTCCATAATACTGTCCCTCTTCGTCAGAGAGAAAACTATAACTCTGACAATCACTCTGTCATCCATGTCACCTTTGAAGCCTGGAATGATAATCGTCTCCCGAAGGAGACTGCTGTCATCAAATCCGTAGAACATCCTCTTATGTTCTAAACTGCTTCCTTATGTTTCTCCAGGATTGGATTAATACAAACTTATTACATCTAGTGCAAAAACAACATTTGGTGTGGTACTTGACATCTCATGATTGACTCAGTTGCCTAAGCAAGTGATCTGCCAATCATGCACATCCCTCTCCCCTTTAGTCTGTAAGACACCTTTACAGAGGGTGACTCCATCACCTGCAGGTACACCACCATGCCAGGAGTCAACTATTCTAAAAACCATTAGAATACTGCCAAAGTACCCACATTGGGAAACTACCCAAATCCAGATCTAAAACCATAGATCTAGAAACCAAAATGTCAGATATTATATCCATATCCTGTCTGGAGAAACAACTGTGCGACGACCACAGTACAACCGATCGTAGTATAAGAATTTTACTTCCTGCTCTGTGTATGTCGTCCAAATACCAGGACATCACACCCTACTACCTTCTTAACAGATCCATCCCCTATTCTGATGAAGTCAAACCCATGACTGTCACATCAAAAAATGGTTGATCTATCTCCGCTATAACTGCTCTAGTCTATAAATAGACATAAGCTACTTGCCCACTATGCTTCTGCTGCTCCCACTGACCACAACAACCCTCCTACCGGGTCTCATAGCCTGGAACAACAGTAGTGTCAAGTCTGGGTAAGCAAGAACCTCCCTGTCACCGTCCTTGAGGCTACCGGAGTACCTCTCGGGTGTCTGAGGTTACTCACCACATCTGTGGAGTGGCTAATGGAATGTCAAACCTGATTGAATCTTTAGGTCCTATTAAATTTTCTGTAATCGTTTGCGGTTCTGCAATCACTTCCAGTTCTACCATACTCCCACTACTGTTTTTCTGAAAAAATCCATTTTACTAAAACTGTGGCGAGTTAAGAACAACATCACTATTGATCTTCCAGATGGTAGATAGTCAACCCTCGTCATAGCCTGGGCCAACCCACAAACAGCCATTACAGAAACGTGCCATGAGTTATCCAGAGTCTGGTTTTAAGCATAAGCCGGACAACTCACCTATATCCAATATAGAAACTTTGGCACTTATTTAATTGGAACCAGATTCTAATCATGCAGCTGTCTCCAGTGCATATTAACTTAATGGAGAGAAGCTAATCAGCATTACTCAACTTAGGAATCCATCCAATTATGAGTAACCTGAAAGAGAAACAAGTTTCTCAAAACTTTTACTATCATCTGAATACCAATCACAAGTATCTACATCTTCGATCTCTTTGAAGAATCCCGATACTTGCGACGTCCGGTTCTCTACTTTATTCTTATACCCACAACTTCTCAAAACATAGACCTTGTATTTCTACGAAACACTTGTCTAAAAACTAGAGAAGTCATAAGTAAACAGAACATAGTACGAGGGCCTACCCCCTTTTTCCTGATGGACACTGGACAACATACAATACTCTGTATAAGTCCGCTGAGTTGAATAACTCAAAACCTGTGAGTCGTAGGTTGAAAACTGTACCCAGGCGATTTCCTCAAATATCACCAACTATAACGAATTCCGATATAATGAGGATAATCACCTAATTCCCAATAACTTCCTCCCACTCATCATCTGTAAAACCATACAGATATGAGAATGAAACCTGGTGAATACACACCCTGTAGTAAGTATCTAATCGGGAAAACAGTTTTTCATTAACAATGCACTGAAACATGAAAATGTTTCGTAGGGGTATCCTGGTATTCATAGTAATGCCTCTTCCATAATCCAATTCATGACTTTAACCGTATATTTCTTTGCCATCTCTCCAAATCCCTTTATTTGTCTTTAGTCGTTACCTTCTGTACACCATCGTTAGGCTAGATGGTTTTCTTCCTTCCCTACCGTTCGGCACCAGCCTATGGTTTGGAAGAAGACTATCCAGTAAGCATAATAGGCGTACCCTCCTAAACCAAGGAGTACTCGCAACTGAGAGAAGGTGATGATAAAAGACAACTGAATAATACCTTATTCTTTTAAAGGTGAAATAGGAGTGGCGATGAAGTACGCGGTTTGGTCGTGAATGATAACAGTCGCAACTTACTTTGCCCTCTTTCTAATCCTTTTATTTTGTCTTTACATATTACCTTCTGTACACCCTACTTAGGCTAATTAGTTTTCTTCATTCCCTACCTATCGGCACCTGCCTATGGTTTGGAAGGAGACTATCCAATAAGCGTAATAGGTGTACTCTCCTAAACCAAGGAGCCCTCGCAACCTGAGAGAAGGTGATAATAAAAGACAACTGAATAAACCAATTCTATTTCTCCTGAACCTTGATCCATCCTTGAAGGAGTCCATTCGAGTTCGTATATAACTATACGATGGATCTATCCAATGGAAGTGGATGTCCGTAGTAATACGAGTGTTCTGAGAAATGCAAAGGGTAAAAGAAGGAGTGGCAATGACTTATGCAACTCAGACAATCCAAAAGCCAGTATTTTAAGAAGGTTCTATCAACTTGGTCACCGAGTCATAGTCTAGGGTCGTCAAAGGTCGCTGCCAAAGAGAGAGAGAAAAGAAACACTCTGCGTGCACTCTAACCTAGATCAGAATGGTTATGACTTTATCTAATCCGGAAACCTCCCACTGTAATGTCAAATTCTCCTCCAAACCTGAAAGAAGAATCAATCGGGGTCACCCGAAAAGTAAACCAACTCATTAGTGGGAATCGGGATCAAACTCTCATCGCATGATAACGTGACAGAAGCCACTCGCGTTATCACACTCCAGAAGGTATGCGCATGCCTGGAAAGTTTCAGTTTCTTTAGAAACTCCCGATATGATTTTTACCCTATGTTCTTACGACCTTGACGAATGCCAACAAATCATAAGTCACATGTCAAGTTATGCCCGTTATTATCTTGTTAATTCGAACCCACCCGTACATACCCTTGACGAAAGCCAACAAGGTAATAGGACTGTCCCGAACCAACTCATCTATCTATGCAACAAATGAATACCCCAGCAACTACCAAACACTATGCCATGACGAAAGCCAACAAACATAGCTTGAATATTACCGACCATCCATAAGAAACGACGGAGGGCTACGGCTGGTTTTTGGCGAAAAACCTTTAACGTAATGAACTTGATCACGTTGAAGGAACCTTATAGCTTTTTTTTTAATAAAATATAGTGGTGAAAACCATTGCTAAAGATGTCACTCCCGGTGAAGGGATCTCGGCTCTTTCCTCATGGAATGAGGTGCAGGATATTCCACTGAATACCGCGATGCAAAGAAATATGTAATAGACTATACTGAAGTTATTACCCTGACGCAAAATTCTGCCCAAGGGGTCAGTCCCGGTGAAGGGATATCGGCCCTTGTCACGTCGAATGAGGTGCAGGATATTCCAACCGAATACCACTATGCAAAAAAAAAGGAAATATCTTTGTAATAACACTTTTTAAATTGTTCCAACAACATCCAAACAGGTTTGTTTTACTTTGCATTGATCAGAATCAACGCAGTCCCATCATTAATCACACCAGAAAAGAACGAAAATAAAATGTACGTATATGCCATCCGCATTCGTCACTGGGTCCCGTCATCACCCGTTAGGTTACTTAACTAACGACAGAGCGGGGAATGAACTAGCGCGGGTGTAAAACATATACAACATCTAATAGTATATAAACGAATATACAATAATCGCTCCAGGCGTGATAATATGCAACATTACAGAAAAGTAATAAGCATCACAGAACATCAGATAATCTGGGACCCCCGGGATTCACAGAGCCGCTGCTGAAACCCGACGTTCCCCTGTCGTGTGGATAGCCTGTGCAATGAAACCTAAACCCCTACGGGTGCGGCATGTTACCCGCCAAAACCTGAAGCGAGGCAGCCCCTACAGCAAAGTGAATGGACCACCCAGCACTTCACGGAATCCGGTAAACTTGGGCACCCCTCCTTGGGTCAACCTGCACCCCCTACGAGTGCGGCGAATAGTCTGCCAATTCTAGAGTGGGGCCCCTCTGCCTCTCAAAGCCATGAGATGCGGACCCGTTTCCCCTCAGAACCCGGCTATCGGTGCACTCCGTCGCGGGGTAAAACCTAGTACAGAAATGAAGAATATGTACAACGGGTACATCGACCTCAACCTGGTCGTGTCCCAAAAGAATATTATACAACAGGCAGTGACGACAGTCCTCTTGTTGGACGCTCGCCCCAAAATATCAAATGTACAAATAAACTCAAACTGCACTACCATTGCACACTGCTATCTACCACGACAAAACCGCAACATCACAGCACAACACAGAACATCAACGCGAATGTCACGTTCGCAAACCCGTCTAAAAGAATTATAGCAATCAGACGCGGTTTACCGATCAAAGGACATTCACGGTCGGAGATATAATGTAAGTACTATAAACTAACGCGTTTAAATTTCGATCGACAAAATTTCCCGAAGTGGGCCACACGCAAATCTGCTGTACAGTAAAAAACCCTAGCCCCAAATAAACATTTCCAGAAACCACAATTTACAACATAGAATCCACTGTAGAAAATTGACTAAGTGATGTCACTTTCCTGCGGCGGATCCACGGCCAAACCCTAGCTTAGGCCGCGGATCCGCTATGGAACAGTGGAATCACTTGGTCGAATTTCTACAGTATTCCTCAAAAACCCTGCTTGATTTTCTGGTATGGTCAAAATGAATTTTAGACCAGTTTGAAAATTAACAGAAACTTTAATACTAGAAATTGCGATTTTCGAAAATCCGTTCGATCGTTCTTTTAAACGCGTTACCATAAGTTAGTAAAGCTTAATGGCGTTGCTCTGATACCATGTAAGTCTACGGTAGCGTCCCGGCCGTCTTTCAGACGCCAAAATGCGGAACAAAAACTTTTATAACTGGCGCTATAGCATACTATAACCCGGATCTGCCATTAATGCTAAACTAACAATCTACAAAGAGGGAAGAAAGGTTATACCGAACGATCCGAGTCCTTCGTTCTTTAACCATCATCCCACGCTCCGTTGCGGCTGCTCTGATCTCGTCGATCTCCGATCTCCTCGTCCAGGTGGCACCACGTCATCGGATCTTTAAACGAGCTCCGCCTCTGACTCGAGGCAACTCGGTCATCAAGTTTGCTAAAAGAGACGACCAAGATTGATGTAGAGAATGAGTAGAAGACTTTGTCTCGCTTCGTCCAAAGCCATGGACGAACGGTTAATGAAGTTGCCATGGGAATCGGGTGATGGAATGAAATGAGCTGTGAAATTCCATACACCGAAAACTATCATAATCTTTTAACTAACAACCATTTCTTTTTCTACAAAGTGAGTGAATGAGGGAGGAGGAGGCCGGCCACATATATAGAAGTAGGGGGGGTGAGTGTAAGAGAGAGGGAGGTGACAATAAGAAAAAAATATCTAGTGTGAACACAAAGTGTGAACACAATTAATGAAAATGATGAATCATTAGCCAAGTCATCAAGCATTAATGGAATCATTAAATGCGACCATGACTCACTAAACACCTCACCACTTCTAGAACCTTCTACAAGCTTCCACACTCATCTCAAGAAAAGATAAATCCGTATTTAACCAAATGTTAAATACGGCTGATAGAAAACTTGAAACTGGTAACTTCCAAAAGTGATCCCGAAACGAATTTCAGGATAACCCCGTAACTGTATAAATATACCCGCATTTGTATTACTACCGAATACAAATGCAACCGAGACAAAGATATTATATCTACTCTGTATAATACATGGATCCGGCTTAAACCGAAGCCCACCAGTATTATCTGCCCGAAATATGACACGTGCATAAACGCACGTGCATTTTCCGAACCCTGCCAAAAAAATCATACGGCCTCTACAACCTTTCCCCCGAACTTGGGAAACAATCTGTGGGGGACTCTAATGACTCGTCAGTACCCTGGCAGTGGGTTTAACCACAAGCCGTCAGCGGCACTAGTTATGCGTAACGGCTGCCCATGGACTGACCTCAAGGGAGGCTGATTAGCGAACTCATCCAGAAAACCTACTGAGCCAAATAATGAAAATGTATATACAGTGCGGTCCGTTCGTCTATGAGTATCGCATATCCGGTCTAGGGGGCTAGTAACGTCATACCCCCAATAGCTGTATAAGTCGTGTCGGAGACAAGCCCTGAACACCCTGAGATACTACTGGAGTACCAACCAGTAAATCTCACCTGCCTTGGCCAAGGACTTGGTGTAATGGCTTTCCTAGACACAGCACGACCTCCACCCCCAATACCGGGAGAGACGAATCCCCTGCCGATCCGCACACGTGCCTCCTTGTGGCTCGGGACTGTACCCAAAAACTACCTGTTTGCACGACTCCTTTGAGCCGTAATAGGGTAGAAATCAAAGCACAGTGGGAACTCACACGAGACAAATGACGACCTCAGGTCGATGAACTAACCTGTACACATGTCACCAGGGAACTGCTATCTGACGATATGTATAATACCAACTAGCAGGTTCCCGGCGAGTCCTGTCCGGTGTACTCATAACCCAATAAGCACCTGTATACATCTTAGGTGATCCAACTGACACAGTGGCTTGTGAGACCGGCCACCGCCCCTCGTCGGGGACTCGACTGTATACACTAGTCTACTCCGGAGTATCGATGCCCTGTCTCGAAACTCCCACGACTAGGGACCACTATTAAGGATATACTTATAGACCACCCAACTCTCACTTAATGATCGCCCTCATACTGTTGGAAGTCAAGCAAGATCCTAAGGACTCTATCAAAGTGTAATCGTGATCAGTCACCTGAACCTATACATGTCTGATAAAGGCAAACCAGATAGCATACTATCATCTCGAGTAAGACTGTCCTACCGGTATAGGTCCTCCTCAATCATTGCAATCACGTACCTGCGATCCAATAATTGACTTTGAGGGCACTATATCCAACAACTAAGCGTACCCGGATACCCCTTCGAAACATTTTATGTTTCGGTTTTGCTGTGCAGTGTTAATTGAAAACTGATTTCCCAATTAGATTCTGACACCAGGGTATGTATTTACCAGATTTGATTCTCACATATGTATAGTGTTACAGATGATGAGTAGGAGTAGAATATTGGGAATTAGGTGATTATATTCTCGTTATATCGGAATTCTTTATAATTGGTGATATTTGAGGAAATCACTTGGGTTTTTGCCTGATGGCAAATTTTTGGTTTTGAATATTCGTTGTTCTGTACCAATTTCAAACTGATATATCTCTACATTTATTTTATAAAGTGAGATATAACTTTCTGAAATTATGTCTGTGACATTTACCTATATCGGTTGATGAATAGGTAAGGAGTATTCAACAACGGTGTAATTCTTCTTAACCATAATATAATATTCAACCTACGACGCACAAGGTTTGAGTTATTAAACTCAGGGGACTTATACAAAGTATTGTATGTTGTCCAGTGTCTATTAAGACAAAGGGGATGGTACTCGTACTATATTCTATATACTTGTGACTTCTCTGTTTTTAAACAAGTATTTCACAGAAATGCAAGGTCCATGTTTTGAGAAGTTAAAGGTATAAGAATAAAGTAGAGAAATATATGTTGCAAACTATCAGGATTCTTCAAGGTGATCAAAGATGTAGATACTTATGCAAGGTGTAAGTCTATGTCACCCATTCCGCTAGCTAGCGGGGAGGCGAAATAGGTAAAAATCGAATTTTTCATACAAGGTAACATAGAATTTGCTTAAGGATCTTTTCCAAACCATTGCTAACTGATAGGATTCCTTAGCACCAATACAACGGTTTGGTAGCATCACACATGCCATAATTAAAAAAGTTAGAGGGTGCTAAAGAATCTAACCTAGGAATCAAACTAGAAAAGCTAGAGTAACAAGAAGTAGTATCACATACTACATGTAATATAGCAGTAAGTTAAGAGTTACAACCTTTGTAGTTCTCTTTAGTTGACTCTTTGGCTCCTTGAGAGTTCGAACGGGCTTGCTAGTGATCCTTCAAGTCAACGATGATCCACCCGGAGTCCCCTTTGTCCAAGCTCCTAGCTCCACTTGATCAAAAGATAAAGATGAAGCTAACACTCTAGACTAATTGGCTAAAGTAGTGTAGAATGATGATGTGCTTTGTTGTAGCACCCTTGAATGTGATTAGTGATTATTTATGCTTTAATGTGGGGTTTTTAGTAAAAGTTTACCAAAATGGTTTTCAACTATTTTATCTGGATTTATGAATATTTTATTAGAATTTAAGTTGGATTGAACACACATGTGCATGTTAACTAGGGCTAAGTTTAAGGTTAGGAAAGGTTTAGGTAGTCATGGTAAACATAAGCATATCATTAAGTTAAATTGAAGTTAATTTAAATTTAAAATTTTGTTAAGTTTTGGGGTTTGACTTGAGTGTGGAGAGAGAGAAGGAGGGATGGCTTGAGGTATGGCCCCACTAATCTCACACTCTTTTCTAAAACCCCAACTGTCTCACACCCTCACACTTCCACTCTTTTCCTCACTCTCATTTCTCATTCTCACATCTCTCTCTCCCTCTCGCTTTCACACATACACACAACTACAACAACAACATAACAGCAGCAGCAGCAGCTGAAGCAACAACAACAGCAGCATCAGCATCAGAAGCATCTGCAACAGCTGCATCGGCATCAGCACAATAGCAGCATCAGCAACAGCACCAAGCAACAGCAACAACAAGCAGCAGCAGCTGCAGCAAGAGCTCACCCCCATCTCGTTCTTCTTCTTCTCCTTCTTCTTGCACCTAGGATCACCTGAGGTTTAAATCTTAAACTTAACTACTTTTCTTTTGCTAAACATGTGTTTATTTAAGCTAATTTAGTGTTTAGTGTGATTTAGTGCTAGATTGTAATTTAAGTGGAGATTTGGCCAAGTATGGATTTTTATGGTTAATGTAGCTTAACTAAATGTTTTTAAGGCCATTTAAACCATGTTTTGGCCCAGATTTCACTAAAATACCATAGGGTTTCAAATTAGTGTTAATTAGCGTTTTAATGTAGATTTTTAGGTTTTTGGGATCTGCTGTTGACCCGAGTGCTTCAAGCAAAATCTGAGTTAACTCGAGCATAATCTTTTGACCTAGATCACACACACAGAGCACGAGACCCCCTACCCACTTTATGCCCGCAATTTTATTCATTCTGGCCGCAATTTGCGGCCAGATGATGGTGTTTTGTGTTGGGGTTGGGTCTGTGGGAGTCTGCTGTATATTTAAGAGTTTTGGTATATGCAACTTTTTATATTTTCACTCGAGTCAAAATCTGGAACTTAAAACCCTTTTTCGATACTTTTTAACTCGTGTGACACGTGCATTTTGTATGTTGGGTCTATAGTGCACTACGCGACACAGCGAGTCGGGGTGGTTTCTAGTGTGTGGTTACACACGTTTTGAAGTATTGAGCGCACGCGCGTTTAGTTTCCACGCGAGTTTTTCCTTTGATCGTGATATCGCATTTTTGCAGGTTTTAACCTTATGTGTTTCTAGGGTCGATCGTAGAGACGTGGGACGAGACGCGGAAGGGAAAAGCGGTGGTTGGACCCGGCTAGCACGATATCACGGGTGAGTAGATGTAATATCTACGGGGGAAAATCGTTTGGATAGTGCAAGACGCCTAATAGTTAAGATAGTTATAAACTTATAGTGGTACTAGTATTTAAGAGTATAGTGCCTACTTAAACATCTTGCTGCATTCATGATCCTATATATTTACATACATGTGCGAACTCATTTCATAGAACACTTGCGCTATTACTAGGGTTTTTATGCAGCACGAGCACTATTCATGCGGACACACACGCCTTGGTAATTGCTATGACACTGTAAGTCCATGTCACTCACCCCACGAACTTGCGGGGAGGCAGAATATATGAAAAACGATTATCAAAGCTTCGTAACACGGACTTGAGCGCATGAATCGTGTCTAAACCGTTACTAGCAAACTACGAGTGGTTTAACTACTCGGATTCAAATTTATACCTCACGTTGCTTGTCTTTTGGGTCTTCATCGCTGTCCTCCACTCCTCGTAGGCTCCTTGGAACATCGGCACCTCAACGGCCTCCTCGAGTCAAAGACGATCCACCCGAGAGCTCCTACGCCAAGCTTGATCTCTAACTTGAGATAACTAGGTTGCTCAAAGTGCTAATCTAAGCTACCTAGGTGATATAGAGTAAGGTTATGGATGTATTAGTCTGGCTAACCCTTGATCTCAACACAGGAGAGGTTAGGGTTAGGGATTCAAGAATGAGAGAACTTGAGGAGAGAGAAGGAGATGACAAGAATGATATTGAAAAATGAACTCATTAGAATATAACAACAATAACAATTTATCAAAGAAATAATATAATTGATTAATCATCATGGTTGATGCATTCACCTTGTGTGATTCATCACATGAGTCATAAGCTCAATAAATGAAGCATTAACTCTAAGGATGAATCACACAAATGAGTCATTAAGCAATAAATGATTATGCCACCTTAACCCCCAAGTCACCATGCTTCTAGAAGCTTCCCGGAAAATTACGAGAACGCCCCTCCAATCCGTGAAAACACGGAAATACTTCAGACTTTATAAATCCAATAACCCGATACTAGAATCTGCTTAAACCAAAGCCGGCTAGTAAAAACTGTCCGAACGTCGCACGTGCGTTCAAACACGTATGCGTCCAAACCCTTATCGTAAAACCATACGACCTCTATATCATTTCTCCTGGAGCAGGGGAACTCTCTGTGTGGGACTCTAAAGACTCGACACTACGCTGGCAGTGGGTTTAACCACAGACCGCAAGCGGCACTAGCTGTACGTAACGGTCCCCTGGTAGATGTCGATAAGAAGGCCGATGAGGAAACCATCCGAACTCCTACTGAGCCTGTCCGTGACAATATCCGCGCAGTCCGGTCAGTTCGTCTAAGAGTATCGCATGTATGGTCTAGGGAGGTAGAGAACGTCAGACCACTAATAACCGTACAAGTCGTGCTGGTATGGCTCATGACCATTCGAGAATCTACTGATCAGTCCACCAGTAATTCTCCATCATCCCTGGCTAGGGACTTATGGTAATGACCAACCGATCACAGTGCGATATCAACACCCTATACTGGGAGAGACGAATCCCTAACAGTCGCTCACTGCCTCCATGTGGCTCGGGACTGTACCCAACTAAAACCAATTTGCACGACTCCTTTGAGCCGTGGTAGGGTAGTAATCAAAGCAGAGTGTGAACTCACATGAGACAAATGATGACCTTAAGTCAACAGACTATCTGCACACATGTCACCTGAGAACTGCTATCTGACGTTAGGTATAATACCATCCAGTCAGTTCTCCTGCGAGTCCTGTCCGGTGTACCCGTAACCTAATGAGCACCTGTATACTATCTCCAGTACGACGTACTGATGGCTGTGGGACAGACCATCTCCCCAATTGGGATGAGAAGCGTACACACTAATCTACTCTGGAGTATCGATGCCCTATCTCGATAATCCTACGACAAGGGAAAAGTATAGGATGTTTCTTATAGACTACCCAAACCCTACTAGTGTGACTGCCATCACAATGCTGGTAATCACGCAAAGAACCTATGGGCTCTACCAATATGTATAAGTGATACGTTACAAGAAACATTTGCACATATTAAAGTAGACACAAACCAAGTAGCATACTACCATATTTAGCAAGACTGTCAATACAACTGTGAATATCCCAAGCTTCCATTAAGTAATATACATGCTAGTATGATACAATAATGGCCCCTAGGGCATATATACTAACAATCTCCTACTTGCACTAGGGTCATGAGCTGGCATATCGTAGAACTATCATCTCGAATAGCGTCTCGAACTGCGTCTGAGGAATGATATTTGTGAATGGATCAGCAATGTTATTCTCCATCTCTACTCTTTTCACCTCGATCTCTCGGCGATTTACGATCTCCCTGATCAGGTGATACCACCTTAAGATATGTCTGGACTTCTGATGGGACCTGGGTTCCTTCGCTAAAGCTATAGCGCAGTTGTTGTCATAATACAAAGGTATTGGATCAACACTGGTAGGAACCACCTGAAGTTCTGTGAGGAACTTCTTCATCCAGACAGCTTCTTTTGCGGCATCGCAAGCAGCTATGTACTTCGCTTCCATTGTTGAGTCAGCAACGGTCTCCTGCTTGGAACTCTTCCAACAGACCGCCCCTCCATTGAGGGTAAAGACATAACTCGACATGGACTTGGATTCATCTTTGTCACTCTGGAAGCCTGAGTCGGCAAAGGCCTCCATCTGGAGGTCTTTTCCGCCATATACTAAGAACATCTCTTTAGTCCTCCTAAGGTACTTGAAAATGTTCTTTACTGCTATCCAGTGATTCTCCCCTGGGTTTTCCAGATACCGGCTTACAACGCTCAATGTGTATGCTACATCTGGTCTGGTACATAACATCGCATACATTATAGAGCCTACCGCTGAAGCGCAGGGTATAATCGACATGTGATCCCTTTCCAAATCAGTCTTGGGAGACATCTCTTTGGATAGGGTGATACCGTGACAAGCCGGTAGGTTACCGTGCTTAGAATCTTCTATACTGAATCTTTTCAATATGGTGTCTATGTACCTGGACTGCGAAAGTCCCAACATCCTTTTAGATCTATCATGATAGATATGGATCCCTAGAATGTAAGTGGCATCTCCAAGGTCTTTCATGGAGAACTTCTGTGACAAGAATCTTTTGACTGACTGTAACATAGGAATATCATTTCCTATTAGGAGAAAGTCATCCATGTACAAGACGAGTAATACTACAGCTCTCCCTACAATCTTTCTGTATATGCATGGTTCATCGAGATTTTTGATAAAGTCAAATTTTTTGACAGCATCATCAAAACAGATGTTCCAACTCCGAGATGCCTGCTTTAGTCCATAAATGGACTTAAGCAACTTGCATACTTTACTGCTGCTCCCACTCTGAATGAATCCCTCTGGCTGATCCATATAGACGCTCTCTTCCAAATTACCATTTGGAAAGGCTGTCTTTACGTCCATCTGCCAGATCTCATAATCGTCGAAGGCAGCAATAGCAAGAAGGACCCGAATGGATTTAAGCATAGCCACTGGAGAAAATGTTTTTTCATAGTCCAAACCAGGTCTTTGACGGAAACCTTTTGAAACAAGTCTAGTTTTATAGGTTTCAACCTATCCATCTATACCAATCTTCTTTCTGAAGATCCATTTTCATCCTACGGGTTTTACCCTATCTGGAGCAATGTCCAAAGTCCATACTTTGTTAGTGTACATGGACTCCATTTCGGTCCGCATTGCATCCAGCCATTTTACTGAGTCACTGGTCTGAATGGCTTGCTGGAATCTAGTAGGCTCATCATAGTCAATAATGCAATCCTCTCTATCCCCGTCTATGAGAAAACCGTAGTATCTCTCGGGCGGATCGGACTGCCTACTACTCCTGCGGAGTGGCGCTGGGATGTCCGGTTCTCCTGAACCTTCTTGTTCTACCAAGGTTTCAGTAATAGCTTGTGGTTCTGGAATTTCTTCCTGTTCTATTGCGCTCCCACTCTTCTGATTTTCCAAAACTCAGTTTCCAAGAAGCAGGAATGAAGAGAAACAAAGACCTTTTGTTCCTATGCATGATAGAAATAATATCCCTTGGAGTTCTTTGGATATCCCACAAATTTGCATTTTACTGAGCGTGCCTCGAGCTTGTCCGCTTGCTGCTTCTTTACAGAAGCTGGACATCCCCATGTCTTAAGATACTTAAGACATGGTTTCTTCCCACTCCACATCTGATATGGTGTGGTAAGCACAATCTTGATTGGAACTCGGTTCAAAAGGTATGCAGCTGATTCTAGTGCATATCCCCAGAATGATTGCGGCAACTCAGCGTTACTCATCATGGAACGAACCATATCCAATAGGGTTCGGTTTCGTCTCTCCGATACACCGTTATGTTGTGGTGTGCATGGAGGAGTAAGCTGAGAGAGAATTCCATTCTCTTTTAAGTAACCTAGGAACTCGGCACTTAAGTATTCACCACCTCGATCAGATCTCAGTGTTTTGATACTTTTTCCTGTTTGGTTTTCCACTTCATTCTTGTATTCCTGGAATTTTTCAAAGGCTTCAGATTTATGTTTCATCAAGAAGACATATCTGTACCTCAAAAAGTCATCCGTAAAAGTAATGAAGTAAGAATAACCGCTTCGCGCATGTGTAGACATTGGACCGCACACATCACTGTGCACGAGCCCCAAGAGCTCGCTTGCTCTTACTCCGTGTCCAGTAAACGGAGTTTTTTCTTCTTTCCTATGAGACAAGATTCACAAGTAGCATAAGATTGATATTCGAACGGATTCAAATATCCTTCTCTATGTAACTTAAGTAACCTTATCTCATTGATGTGACCCAGTCTACAATGCCATAAGAAAGCCTGATTTAAGTCCAGAGACATTCTTTTAAGTGTGTTCTGGACACTGAAAATCTGAGCTTGATTCAATACGTATATCCCGTTTTTTAGTGTCCCTGACCCAATCAGAACTTGATTCAGGTGGATGTGAACCACATCGCTTATAAAAGTAAAATCATATTCTTCCTTAGAAAGTAAGGATACAGATATGATATTACAAGTTGTACCTGGTACATAAAAACAGTTACACAGAATCAATATCTTCCCAGTTGTCAGTCCAATATGATATTCCCTTACGGATTCAGCGTTCATGCTCATTCCGTTAGCAACCCTGAGGGTCATATCACCTATCCTGATAACCCTACGGATTCTCAGAGCCTGTAACGAATTCCAGATGTGAGATCCTGATCCGGTATCAAATACCCAGGAAGTAGGGCTAACAGACAAACAGTTCTCTATTACAAACACACCCGAAGCCGAAGCCACAACATGCTTCGAATTCTGGCTACTAGCTTTGCTAGCCATGCAATCCTTCTGCCAATGTTCATTCCCGTAACAATAGGAACGTCCCTCTTTCACTACATCCATTCCCAAAACTTTTGCCCTTCCCTTTCCTTCTACTTCCCTGGTTTCCTTCAGGGTAGAAGGTAGAGACTGTAGAATCAAGTCAGTATCTGACCCGTTCTCCAATGTGGTCTTAAGGTCTGTGAGCTCATCAATATAGCTAGTCATTGTTTGGACGTTGTCCCCTACAGATTACCCGTCAGCCAACCTCACTTGAATTAATTCGTTCGAGGTTTCATATCTTGTGATATGAGATTGCTCTCCATATAAATCTTTGTTATGGAGAAAGATGGAAACTAAGTCCATCTTCTCGTGCTGCTTCTGGTATACACCTTCAACTGAAGCTAACACGAGGCACTTGGCTTTTGCTTTTTCCTTTTCCGTTTTCTGACGGATATTCATATCCATGATGGTGGAAACTGGACCTGGGACGGCGGGATCTTGAGTAGTAATAGGGTGGTCCAGCTTGTCATAGGTAATGGACATCTGGACAGACCTTTGCCAGTCATATAAGTCAGATTCAGTCAATTTGTTATCTAGATGTAACCTCGTCGTGATCACAAGGTCGCTGCAATTAAGAGAAAGGGAAGAAAACACTTTAGCATGATGCTCTTGCAAGTTTAGAGTGGTTTTTAATTTATCTAAACAGGATGACTCCAACTGTTTCACGAATCCTCCTCAAACTATAGAAGAAGAATTAGCCAGGACTATTCTCACCGTACAATTCTTGCTTAACCGTTCAGCTAGGTCAGTGTCGATACTTCGAGGGAGGTTTTCCAATGCTTTCGCGAAGTTCCTTAATTAAAGAACTTCTTTTCTCTTGGGGCGTAGCCCCACTGACTCCTTTCTAGGCACCTACTTGGTTTATAATATTGATCGTTAAGTGACGAATCTCCTGATAAGTAGCTTGTACTAACAGTAGGATCGGGATCCAAATATCATCGTATGATAATGTTGAAGGAATCCTACCAACATTCATCAAACTCCAAATGGTATGCAACACTAGCAAGTTTCAGTTTCTTCAGAAACTCCCGATGTGGATTTTTGTCCCATGCTCTTATGACCTTGACTTTGGCCAAAAAATCATAAGTCACATGTCAAGTTCTACCCGTCAATTTCCAGGTTAATTTGAACCTATCCGTACATACCCTTGACTTTGGCCAACAATGCAGTACGACTCTCCCAAACCAACGCATCTATCTATGCTGCATATGAATATTCAATAGCTACCAAACATTGTGCCTTGACTTTGGCCAACAAACACAGCTTGAATACTATTGACTATCCATATGAAATGACGGAGGGCTACGACTGGTTTAGGCAAAACCGTGAACGTAGTGAACTTGATATAATCGAAGGAACCTGATACTTTTTAAAAGGAGTGGTTAAAGCTCCGCAATTAAAAATTCTGATCTTTTAAAAATAACCGAGTAGTTTCTTTTAAATTTGTTCCAACGACTTAACTTTGGTTTATTTTCTTTACATTATGATAATGCGTCCCATCTTTTATCCTATCATTACAGAAAACAACGAAAATACCACGTCCTCTTATGCCATCTGCATTCGCCATGGGGTCTCGTCATCACCCGTTAGGTTACTTAACTAACGACAGAGCGGGGGCTGGGCTAGCGCGGGTGTAAAACATAAGTGACGTTTAATAGCTATCATATATAGATATTGTACATTCGTCAGACGCAGTAATAAGCATTCCAGATCACTGAAGAACTTTATTGGATATACTAGCAATCCGCGTTTTCTTTAAGCCTGCAACAAAAGACGGATTACACAGTTGTGCTGAATAGCCATTACCCCACCCTAGACCCTACGGGTACGGCAAACTACCCGCCAAATACCCGAAATGAAGCGGTCTCCCTCAACAACGTGAGTAGGCCACTAAACACTTCGATGTACCCGGTAGTTTGTGTACCCCATCTTGGGTCTATCCTAGGAGCAAAAACTGTAAAAATGAAATAAAACAACGGTGGCTACTGTTCATCACAGAATACTGCATTTTATACCGCCCATTCTTACGCTCGGTTGTTTATAGGTAGGTGCTTTTGATCTGTGTTTGTTACATATTTACAGAGTAAAGGTTTTCAGTCCAAATATTGCAAATCATGACAAAATCTCCACAGTTACACCAAATACAGAACATCTGTCACAGCAGATAAAAGCCGGGTTCCGGTCATCCATATCCGTCCAGTGCCGAGTACCAGTTCCAGGGACAAGACATATGACAGCGGTCATTCGTGTCTCGGACAAGCACAGAGCACGAGGGGGGCAGCACAAGAATCAATGGGTGCACGGAGCTCAAGAGAGATAAAGTCAAAAGTGAAGAATAGATGCAATCTTGGACTAAGAATCTGAAGATATTCTGGAAGAATTATCAGAAAATATGTGTATCAGACAACAGGGGACAGCAGATCAGGGCCGTACAAGAAACCCCACACCTTAAACCTACTATAGGGGCGCGGATCCGCGGCCAATAGGGGGTATTGGCGGCGGATCCGCGGCTAGGTGGGGCCCTCTCTGCGTCAACTTTTGGGGGTATTAAGGGTATTTCCCATGTGGTCTGGTGGTTGCCCTAGAACTCCATTCTCCTGCCTATAAATACAGCAGTTTTGAGCACAACCAAGGGTCATTCTTTGTTGTCCACTCTTTTGTGGTTTTTTGTATAGTTCTTCTTCTTCTTCATTCCTTTTCCATGAAAATTGTAGTGAGAGCTTTTTGAGTGGGAAATCAATGAAGATGAGGGTTTTGTATCATTCTCTTTTGTTTCTTCTTCACCTTGAGATTCTTGCTTTCTCTTGATCATTCAACCTCTTCATTGAGCTTGAATGGTTAAGGGTTAGTTATTGATCTCATGGGTCGTATTTTCTCACGGGACTAGCACTTCATTTCACATGTGTTCTCTACCCTTCCCTTGATCTTGCAACCTCTTGATTGAGCTTGCAAGTTTAAGGGTTGGCTATTGATCACATGCTTGTCTTGAGTCCTAGTTTCTTGTTCTCTTTATTACCCGCTTTTTATTACTTGCTTTTTATTACTTGCAATTTATTTCCTTGCACTTTAATTACTTGCAATTTATATTCATGCACTTTCTTTCTTGTTATCTTTTCTTTTCTTTGTTCTTTTCTTTTTGTTCTCTTTTGTTCATTTTTGTGAATGATGTAATTATTATTGTTAAGAAGAAATACGGTATTATAAGTTAACATTTCTTTGCCAATTCCTTTTCCCGTTATTTTCCATTTGAACTTCGCCCAAACCATACGCAAGCGCTCCGTTAGGCACCCTACCGTGACAAGGTAACGGTGATTCCTAACCGCGACCGGTTGCGTTCGGTTTGGCCGGAGGCGAAAGCAAGAGACAAGAACGGAAGGACAAGGGTAAATAAGCCGGATTCCACGAATACCGTGCTTAAATCCCCTAATCCACGTTGTTGCCGATTGCTCTAGCTTCAATTGGTCAAGACTCGGCTCAAAGGTTTTGAGTACGGATTTCTTAGCTTACAATCTCGTATCTTTTCTTAACAACTTTATACTTGCAAATAAACACATAGGTTAGTCTCGAACAAACTCATACAACATTCTTTAATTGACTCGTCTAAAACAAGAAGGTAAAATACCACCATCTCCCTGTGGACCGACCCGTGCTCAACCTGCTAGCTGCAAAGCGACACCGTCCTGATCGCGGTTACACTTTAATTCTTTTAACATCCGACACGCCAAAAGCGTGCGATCAAATGGCACCGTTGCCGGGGAGACGGTAGCGTATTTTCTTTCTTGTTATTCGGGTTAATATTCTTTTTGTATATATATAAAAAAAAATATTCTTTTTCTTTTTGTTTTTTTTTTTTTCGATAATTTTTGTGGGCAAGAGTGCAGATTTTTGCAAGTTTGCAAACTGCAATTGTGGAGCAAAGTGTACGTTCAAAGTTAAGGTGATTACGGAGTACAGTGCCAAAGATCCGGGTAGTTTGACCCGCGCAAGCGAACCTTTCAAGCTTACCGGATTTGATTCAACGGGGGTTTCCTAACCCAAAACTTAAACGGTACGTACTTTACTAACACCTTCTTCTCAAATCCGACGCTTCCAATATACTATTCTTTTGCAGGATTCTTTGCAAGTTCGCTAGCAAACGCTAAAAATTGACTAACCCGTATTTGTTGCAGCGCCGCGCTTAAACTAAAAAACGATTGTTTGATTCTTTATAAGAATTTTTTTGAATTGCGCATTGCATCAATTAATACGGACTTAAGGGCAAGCGAACCCCACAACATACGGTAAAGGATTTCATCACCTTTTCCGTGGCCCACAAATCACGAACTTGCGCATAACGTTTACCTGCACAAATTTAAAAGAAACTAGACTTTAAGCCTTAAGGACTTCGCGCTCACTAGGAGAAGTTAATTGTGTTTAGAACCTTGCTTAACGGTATATTGTTTACGGGGTGTCTAGGAAAGTGTTAACGGCGAAACCGCCAAAAGAGAAAGGGTTATTTAATTAAGGAACTTCGCGAAAGCGTTGGAAAACCTCCCCTTATCTCTGCACTTACCTGGCCTCGTGATCAGTGTATCTTGAGCCTGTTTCTCGACGCAATTTTACTTCGACAATCAAGTTCTGGAGCAGGTCTAGTTGACCTAGGTGAACCCTAGAACGATTAGGTGTGTGGTATTTTTGTGTCGTGATTATTTTTGTCCATATTTTTGTGTGTATACTTCATTCTTTTGTTAATATAAAAAAAAATTTTAAAAAAAAAATAAAAAAATCATTCATTTTTCCCTTCCTCTTCTCTTCCTTTCTTTCCTTCTCTCTTCATATCATGGGTACTCCACCTCGCAAAACTCTTGCCGAACTTTGGTACCCACAACCAGACATTACTTCATACGGTTCTTGTTTTCGCCGAACATCGAACGACCCCTCCATGCCCAAAGTTTCACTGAAAGATCGCATAGCAGCGTCTAGGACAAACACTGGCACTCCTCATTCCACTTCGTATCAATCGTTTCAAACATTCACTTCCGCTTATGTTGATACCCCTTCTGCAAGTCGTCCTTTGTCCATCGCTGAACGCATTGAACAATCCCGTGGCCGATCATTCACTCCTTTCACCACTACAAATTCTTGGGATCAACAATTCCATTCACCTTCTTATCCAAATGTTGATCCTGCTCCTGTTCAGCCATTCAATTCCTACCAATCCTACCCTACTTTTGCACCTTCCCTAGACATTGCATCAGAACCGCCATTTGGGAGTTTTCAGTATCCAAACAACTTTGAATCTTTTACTGAAACCCCTTCACAACCAATGTCTAGTCTAGAACAATCCTTGGAAGACTTTAGGGTAGCGTCAAGCCAACAGATGATGGATTTGAATGCGTCCATGGCCGCCCTCATGCAACCTAGTGACCCGGTAGCTAGTTTTCAACTAGCTCCAACTTTTTCAATGTATGATGAGGCGGCAGGACAGGCTGTGAATTTGAGTGGAGAGAGTGAGATGTACCCCCATCCAAATCAAACCTACCCGTCCCAAATTGAATCCCACAACTCCTGTGTTGAAAGTCTATCAAGTGTCCCAAATGAATTATCAGTTGAAGATAGAATGTTTAATGAGTTGTGCGACTTTGTAGTGTTTGATTTGCCCGATTGTGAAGGGACCATGCCAAGTGAAACCACACCCAATCCTTTTGACCTCTACACCTCCATCTTAGAACCTGAATTGATTAATATCCATGCTTTGGTTGAGGTGTCAGAGAATCTTGATTTTCACTTGATTAAGGATATTGACGCTGGGAACATTTTGGATGATGAAACCGTAGATTTGGCTGAGTTTATCTCTTCAAATCATCATCCCGAGTCTTTAACTGTTTTCCCGAACTTCATATGCGTCTTGATATTGATGATAAAGGCATGGATGAGATAAATTTTGAGGAGAATATTGAGGATAGTTTTGAGGATGAAACAGTTTTAATTGATGAGTCGGATTTTCCAATTCATCCTGTTCCTTTCATTGACTGTGTGCACCCTCCCGAAACCCTAACCGATGCCCCTCCTCGATCACTTCCCTCCATCCTTTCCATCGTTCCGACCTTGCAAGAACCCGTCTCACTTACATTTCATATGTCTGGTTTACCAAGTTCGGCGTACCCATGGTTTCTTACGAATCTTGAGGGATTCGACCCAATTTCTCGACGAGTAAATATATTAGCACTATCACTTTTCACACATCGCTCATCACAAATTGTGCTAATCTATTTACTCCATTTGCACCCTCAAGTTCGTATTCCACTTCTTTTTCCCTTCCGCCATTCTTCTTCCTCTCATATACCGAGACCGCTTCTCTCCGCATATGGTCTCGCGTATTCTCCATCTCTTTTCTCTACGCCTTCTTCCACCAACCGGTACATTATAGCGATAAAATCTTTGAATGGTTGGTGTTAACTTTTGGCCTGTGTAAGGCCTTGTATAGATGGATACTGTTCTCTTTCCCCCTAATCCTGAATTTCAACGTTTAACAGTGGAAACACTGTTTTACTTAAGTTTGGGGGGGGACACCTTTTTTGTATATATTTTTTGTTTTCTTTGATGTATATAATTTGTTTTTAGGGAGCGCCGGCAATTTTGACCCTCTTGGTATAGCCTGACAGTGAGGGCACTGTCAAGTTTAAGTTTGGGGGTGTGCTCGGTAAGCTTTCTTCCTTCGCATTCATTTGTATATTTTGCATTTGCATACCTTATTAAAAACCCACAAAAATCGAAAAAATTCCAAAAATTATAAAAACTTTTTGTCAAGTTAGATTGTGGAAGAACTCTGATTCAATATTCGACGGTTTTTGTTTGAAAAAATAGGAATAACTAAATCTTATATTTAGATTTTGAAAACCTGAAAGATAACTCTCCTTTGAAGTTAACTATGGCTGATATACGTCTTTACATCACACTACACGTTTCGTGAATTTTGGGAATTAGATGACAAGTCTTTCATGTTTAAACTTTTAAACAGATAAATGATTTTCTGAGGATCAAATAGGTTTGTTCTGAAATAAGTAATGTCAAGAATAGTTTATGAAGTAAAGCGAATATGAAGGAATGTTATTGATGCCGTAATTGGAGCTAAGTCTGAAAAATAACCCATCTAAAACTTGATTGGAATGATTACACACCAAACCCACTAAACACGTCTTTTATCCAAAAAATATTTGAACTGCCGGTTATATCTCCGTTCGTATTAAATCATCTGATTTTCACGACAAACTGTCTTTTGTTTTTTGGACCTAGGTAACTTGAGTAATTAAGTCCGCTGGGGTGTTTTCTACACCTAATGCCCTAAAACCAACTGGTTTGGGTGCATTGGCCCAAAGCTTGCTAAGAAGCCTAGAAAGTCCAGTTTTAAAACAAAGTCAAGCAAGTGTTCTCTCCGAGTTAAAATTCCTAACGGTTCTTTGTGTGAGAATAATCTTGATAAAAGAAAGGCTTTTATAAAAAATTTTAACGGAGATATGAAGGTTTTATTCTACGATAAAGACTATTGCACGTTCACAGAGGTGTGTATGAAATGAAAACAAGAAAAGGTGGAGTGAAAAATACGACTTAGTTTCCTGTTAAGGAAGATAGAAATTCTGAAGTTGAAACCTTACTGGAAAACGAAACTTGAAAAATGCTTAACTCTTTATAAAACTTATGTGATCCTTTTAAAATTGTTATCTGGGCTTTATTGTGCGACATGATGACTTTAATCGACCTTTCTGGAACTTAACGGCACTATTTGCACTACACGTAAAGACATATAAAACCTGTAGTTAAATAAGAAGCGAGGTGTGAAAACTAAACGTTCGATAGTCTAGACTTAGGATAATAGATTTGTTATTTTCTGAAACAAAACTTTAGGGTTTGAATCATAGTTATTTTGCAAAACGAGCTTGACCGGATTTTGTGGGTGTAATCCGCTGAAAACCCTCAGGAGACAACACTCCTCCTACTAGGAACACCAAGAGGTTTAACGGCTTGTTGCACGCGCTCAGTGCAATCGCGTTCCCTGCGAAAGTGCGGTTAGGATTTTATTTTTTGTGAATAATTGGTTTTGCTCGGGACGAGCAAAAGTTAAGTTTGGGGGTATTTGTTCATCACAGAATACTGCATTTTATACCGCCCATTCTTACGCTCGGTTGTTTATAGGTAGGTGCTTTTGATCTGTGTTTGTTACATATTTACAGAGTACAGGTTTTCAGTCCAAATATTGCAAATCATGACAAAATCTCCACAGTTACACCAAATACAGAACATCTGTCACAGCAGATAAAAGCCGGGTTCCGGTCATCCATATCCGTCCAGTGCCGAGTACCAGTTCCAGGGACAAGACATATGACAGCGGTCATTCGTGTCTCGGACAAGCACAGAGCACGAGGGGGGCAGCACAAGAATCAATGGGTGCACGGAGCTCAAGAGAGATAAAGTCAAAAGTGAAGAATAGATGCAATCTTGGACTAAGAATCTGAAGATATTCTGGAAGAATTATCAGAAAATATGTGTACCAGACAACAGGGGACAGCAGATCAGGGCCGTACAAGAAACCCCACACCCTAAACCTACTATAGGGGCGTGGATCCGCGGCCAATAGGGGGTATTGACGGCGGATCCGCGGCTAGGTGGGGCCCTCTCTGCGTCAACTTTTGGGGGTATTAAGGGTATTTCCCATGTGGTCTGGTGGTTGCCCTAGAACTCCATTCTCCTGCCTATAAATACAGCAGTTTTGAGCACAACCAAGGGTCATTCTTTGGTGTCCACTCTTTTGTAGTTTTTTGTATAGTTCTTCTTCTTCTTCATTCCTTTTCCATGAAAATTGTAGTGAGAGCTTTTTGAGTGGGAAATCAATGAAGATGAGGGTTTTGTATCATTCTCTTTTGTTTCTTCTTCCTCTTGAGATACTTGCTTTCTCTTGATCATTCAACCTCTTCATTGAGCTTGAATGGTTAAGGGTTAGTTATTGATCTCAAGGGTCGTATTTTCTCACGGGACTAGCACTTCATTTCACATGCGTTCTCTACCCTTCCCTTGATCTTGCAACCTCTTGATTGAGCTTGCAAGTTTAAGGGTTGGCTATTGATCACATGCTTGTCTTGAGTCCTAGTTTCTTGTTCTCTTTATTACCCGCTTTTTATTACTTGCTTTTTATTACTTGCAATTTATTTCCTTGCACTTTAATTACTTGCAATTTATATTCATGCACTTTCTTTCTTGTTATCTTTTCTTTTCTTTGTTCTTTTCTTTTTGTTCTCTTTTGTTCATTTTTTTGAATGATGTAATTATTATTGTTAAGAAGAAATACGGTATTATAAGTTAACATTTCTTTGCCAATTCGTTTTCCCGTTATTTTCCATTTGAACTTCGCCCAAACCATACGCAAGCGCTCCGTTAGGCACCCTACCCTGACAAGGTAACGGTGATTCCTAACCGCGACCGGTTGCGTTCGGTTTGGCCGGAGGCGAAAGCAAGAGACAAGAACGGAAGGACAAGGGTAAATAAGCCGGATTCCACGAATACCGCGCTTAAATCCCCTAATCCACGTTGTTGCCGATTGCTCTAGCTTCAATTGGTCAAGACTCGGCTCAAAGGTTTTGAGTACGGATTTCTTAGCTTACAATCTCGTATCTTTTCTTAACAACTTTATACTTGCAAATAAACACATAGGTTAGTCTCGAACAAACTCATACAACATTCTTTAATTGACTCGTCTAAAACAAGAAGGTAAAATACCACCATCTCCCTGTGGACCGACCCGTGCTCAACCGGCTAGCTGCAAAGCGACACCGTCCTGATCGCGGTTACACTTTAATTCTTTGAACATCCGACACGCCAAAAGCGTGCGATCAGCTACAACCGCAACCTGGATGTGCCCCGCAAAATAATATTACAACATATTACAATTACATCGAATGAATGAATATAATAACCCATCTCAAACCCCGACTAATCATCACAACAGTCCAATACAGTTCATATACACAAACAGTAGAATCATCACAGAAATGTGCAACCCCCTGCCAACCGACATACTAGCAGTTAGGGAAGGTTTACGAACACATTAAACATTACAGATAAAAACCCGATTAGCAAATAAGTTAGAACATCGATCGGCAACCTCTTTCCATGTCTACCCCAAAAGAAAGCCAGTACAGAAGTAACCTGGGTAGAAACAGAATATACAGGAAACCAAAACACCAAAAATTATGAATTACTGAGAAAATCCGAGTCAACTCGGAGTTGACTCGGCGGCGGATCCGCGGCCAAAAGCACTATCTTGCCGCGGATCCGCGGCCATCTAACCGAGTTGCAATCTCGTATTTTCCCAGAATTCTTATATTCCCCTGCTGTGAATTTTAAGGCATATCAAATATTTTTTTTATACGTTTAAAATTAACAGAAACTGATAGGGGGTCCGGGGTGTTGTTTTCGCGTTTTCCGACGATCGAACTTCTAATTAGTTGCTAAAAAGCTAGTAATGATTTAGTTGGCTCTGATACCACTGTAAGTCCATGTCACGCACCCCACGAACTTGCGGGGAGGCGGAATATATGAAAAACGATTATCAAAGCTTCATAACACGTACTTGAGCGCATGAATCGTGTCTAAACCGTTACTAGCAAACTACGAGAGGTTTAACTACTCGGATTCGAAGTTATACCTCACGTTGCTTGTCCTTCGGGTCTTCATCGCTGTCCTCCACTCCTCAGAGGTTTCTTGGAACATCGGCACCTCAACGGCCTCCTCGAGTCAAAGACGATCCACCCGAGAGCTCCTACGCCAAGCTTGATCTCTAACTTGAGATAACTAGGTTGCTCAAAGTTTTAATCTATGCTACCTAGGGGATATAGAGTGAGGTTATGGATGTATTAGTCTAGCTAACCCTTGATCTCAACACATGAGAGGTTAGGGTTAGGGTTTCAAGAATGAGAGAGCTTGAGGAGAGAGAAGGTGTTGATAAGAATGATATTGAAAAATGAACTCATTAGATTATAACAACCATAACAATTTATCAAATAAATAATATAAATTATTAATCATCATGGTTGATGCACTCACCTTGTGTGATTCATCACATGAGTTATAAGCTCAATAAATGAAGCATTAACCCTAAGGATGAATCACACAAATGAGTCATTAAGCAATAAATGCTTATGCTACCTTAACCCCCAAGTCACCATGCTTCTAGAAGCTTCCCGGAAAATTACGAGAATGCCCCTCCAATCCGTGAAAACACGGAAAAAATTTATACTGTATAAATACAATAACCCGATACTAGAATCTGGCTTAAACCAAAGCCGGCTAGTAAAAACTGTCCGAACGTCGCACGTGCGTTCAAACACGTATGCGTCCGAACCCTTGTCGTAAAACCATACGACCTCTATATCATTTCTCCTGGAGCAGGGAAACTCTCTGTGTGGGACACTAAAGACTCGACACTACGCTGGCAGTGGGTTTAACCACAGACCGCAAGCGGCGCTAGCTGTACGTAACGGTCCCCTGGTAGATGTCGATAAGAAAGCCGATGAGGAAACCACCCGAACACCTACTGAGCCTGTCCGTGACAATATCCGTGCAGTCCGGTATTTTCATCTAAGAGTATCGCATGTATGGTCTAGGGAGGTGGAGAACGTCAGACCCCTAATAACCGTACAAGTCGTGCTGGTATGGATCATGACCATTCGACAATCTACTGATCAGTCCACCAGTAACTCTCCATCAGCCCTGGCCAGGGACTTATGGTAATGACCAACCGATCACAGTGCGATATCAACTCCCTATACCGGGAGAGACGAATCTCTAACAGTTGCTCACTTCCTCCATGTGGCTCCGGACTGTACCCAACTAAAACCTGTTTGCACGACTCCTTTGAGCCGTGGTAGGGTAGTAATGAAAGCACGGTGGGAACTCACATGAGACAAATGACGACCTTAAGTCAACAGACTATCTGCACACATGTCACCTGAGAGCTGCTATCTGACGTTAGCTATAATACCATCCAGTCAGTTCTCCTTAGAGTCCTGTCCGGTGTCCCCGTAACCTAACGAGCACCTGTATACTATCTCCAGTACGACGTACTGATGGCTGTGGGACAAACCATCTCCCCAACTGGGATGAGAAGCGTACACACTAGTCTACTCTGAAGTATCGATGCCCCGTCTCAATAATCCTACGACTAGGGAAAAGTATAGGATGTTGCTTATAGACTTCCCAGCCCCCACTAGTGTGACTGCCATCACAACGCTGGTAATCAAGCAAAGAACCTATGGGCTCTACTAATATGTATAAGTGATACGTTACAAGAAACATATGCACATATTAAAGTAGACACAAACCAAGTAGCATACTACCATATTTAGCAAGACTGTCAATACAACTGTGAATATCCCAACCTTCCATTAAGTAATATACAAGCTAATATGATACAATAATGGCCCCTAGGGCATATACACTAACAGACACAACACTAGATACCTTGTATGACCTGAAATCTAAAACAATTTCACCATATATGATGCTTAAACCTGTGCTAATGCATTTAAATTCCTAAGGATGAACATGTAGGACTGCTAGTCATATGCATGTACCTCATTACATCATTCGTTCATGCCTACCCTATTAGTCATACATTGCAGTTTGACTTATTGATACTATAGGCATTCATTATCAGTGACATATGCACTTATGATGATTTTCTTGAGGATTTCAGCACTTGAGATTTATGAGATTTTGGGGAAAAGCCGCAAGGATTTAATAAGCCTAATATTATTTTAAATATTGAAAGTTGCATTTTTTCACGTGATATGATACATCTGTCATCCACTATGTGTTTTCTGTTGGTTTTAGAGACCCATTTCGAGGAGTTGGATGAACCGTCTCGAGTACATTGTGGGCCCGGTAAGGTACCCCGGGGCAAGAAGGTCGAGGTGTAGACGATAAGCCTGGCAGGGGCAGACTACCTACCGGTGATTGTTGGCGCGGTGGATATCTAGAGGATACCGACCGTGGCCGTGAGATGTTGAGATATTGATACCTTGAGATGGGTCAGCCGGACGGCTGCGGCCTGAGATACTGTGATATGGATAGATGAGATTTGAGATAGTTGTTTGAGGTGTCGATGCAGGACACGAATTTATGTTGATTCTATTGATATTATGCTGATATTTCAAAAGAGTTTTCTAAGAAGAAAATAATGATTTCTTGTATCAACATATTCAGATCAAGAGTTGATTCATGTTGCATACATACCTGCAAGCACAACATGCCAGATAGTATTGTACATTGATTCATGTTGCATACATACCTGCTAGTATATCATGCCATATCAGTATTGTTGAAGTTATTACACTTGCGTGCATGCTTACGATAGCCTCTATAGATCTTATTTATTACTCATGAGTTGGCAACTCACCCCCGTTGTGCCACAGCCTTTTTGCAGGTCCGCTCCGTCAGCAAAGTCGCGGCGGACGCACTTGCTCCTTTTGCTCCATTTGCTTCTTTTGCCTGGACTCGAGGCTTTTGCTCGTAGGTGGGTTGTGATATTATTTTGTACCACCTTGTATATTCATTGTATCTAGAGTACTCAATCTATTGTACCTGCTATTTGTATTGATGTAAATTGACCTAGAGACGAGGCAGTGAGATTTGTGGACTTTTATATTGTATTTTGGGGTCGAGCTCACTTGAGCCGACATGATGTTATTACTTTTGCTTTTTATGCTTATTTTGCACAGTGCTGATTTACATTGCGTGGGATCTGATTCTGCTTCGGCGAAGAGCTAGCTCCCGCTTGGGGATGCCTTATTTCATGATATTCATATATATTCCTGTTTTGTACCCGTTTGGGGGCCAATTTTTACAAAAGAGACTCGGCCGAAATTTTTTGAAAAAGGGGTTGTTGTTCTATAAAGGATTTTGATGCGACTTATATGGGTTTTTTTCACTCTATTGTTTATATGGGTTTTGCATTCTGGGATTTGGCTTACTTATTTTACGTACGCCTTGAGACGTTCCGTCACTTAAGTGCCAGTCACGTTCCGTACCCTTCGGGTCATGACAAAGTTGGTATCAGAGCAATAGGTTTTACCTTTCTGAGTGTAGGATGACCCTTGGTAGATGGAGTAAGTGACTTAAGCAGGGTAATGTAGCGTGGGTGTGTCCACGGCATACTAGCGATACGGTACTCTGCCAAAGTGACTTTAGGATATACTTGCTTGAATTTCCTTCTTCAATTCCGGCTATAATATGTTCTATTGCACTGTTCTTATTATCCTGTTTCCTGTACCAGCTACTATGCCGCCGAAGGCTACGAGAGCACAGAGGGATGCCGCCCGAGAAGAGATCCGAGAAGGCTCGTCCAAGACGAGGACCGAGCAGGATGGTGTACCTACTCCCCAGGGACAGACTGATCCGCCTTCCCCAGGCCGTATAGATAGGCTAGAGTCTGGTATGGAGGAGCTATGACAGATGATGGGAGGTATGCAGGAGTTACGACAGATGGTGGGATCCTTGGTAGAGGCCGGTCGTGCACCGAGATCGGAGGACGTACCTACCACAGCACAGACTACCATAGTACCTGCTGCCCAGAAAGTTGCTCCTCCTCCTACTACCGTGGCTATTCCAGTATCGCTACAGGATTTCATGAGGCTGAGACCCCCAGTCTTCACCGGTACAGATGCAGCGGATGATCCGCAGACATTCCTTGACAAATTAGCCAGGATTTGCCGTTCGCTCAGATGTTCCGATGACAGATGGGTAGAGCTTATAAGTTTCCGTCTAGTGGGCCTTGGGCAGACATGGTGTGAGTCGATCGAGAGAGGTCGAGCTACAGGTCTACCTCCTATGACTTGGGCCGAGTTCACAGCAGTATTTCTAGCCCGTTTCCTTACAGAGAGCGTTCGTGATACCAGAGCTCGTAGTTTTGAAGCATTGCGCAGGACTCCAGGGATGACAGTGTCCGAGTATGTTGTTCAGTTTACGCAGTTGTCCAGATATGCTTCGTACTTGGTTGATACTGAAGAGAAGAGGGTAAAGAGGTTTATGCAACTCGACTCCCAGTTATTTCTTGCCATCGGCGCCCAGCACTTTGACACTTATGCAGCGGTTATGGAAATGGCCTTACGGATGGAGGCGCGCATTTCATAGACTTCGGCCCTTTCTGGGCCGAAGAGGATTCGTACCGAGCACAGAGATATCGTGCCAGATTCTTTCCGAGAGATGGTGGCGGCAGAGGAGTTGGACAGGGTCAGCTATTTGGTTCTTATCCACACGGCCAGCAGGCGTCGCCAGGATGTTTTGTATGCGAGAGTCCGTACCATCATATCAGAGACTGTATGGTGAGACAATAGGGAGCTGCGACAGTTCCACACGTGACTTTACCACCTTCACTACCTCCTCTGAGATCTCTACTTCCTACCCCCAGTGATGCTCCACGTCAGTTAGATGCCCCCAGAGGCCGTGGACACGACGGTCCTGTTCAGAGATGATGAGGAGGCAAAGGTCAGCCAGCTATTGGTGGGGGTCAGGCCCGTGTATTCACTTTGACTCTGCAGGATGCACATGCATCCAATGTCGTTGTGACAGGTACCTTGTCAGTATGTTCTTTCGACGCGCGAGTATTATTCGAACCAGATTCCACACATTCGTATGTATCTATACACTTTGCACCGATGTTGGGCCGTGAGTCATCATCGTTAGATCAGCCACTTATTGTTATTACTCCGGTAGGCGAGTCGTTTGTCGCTCGTTTTGTGTTTCGATTGTGTTCCTTTCGTATCGGGGAGAGGGAATCATCGGTTGATTTGATTCTCCTCGATATGTTGCACTTTGATGTGCTTCTGGGCATAGACTTGCTAGGCACTTGTTATGCATCGGTGGACTGCCGTGAGAAGGCATTCAGATTTTGCTTTCCGGGAGAGCCAGTCCTTGTTATTCAGGGAGACCGCAGTGTCACCCTTCCCAGCTTTATTTCGTCTCTTTACGCCGGTCAGCTCTTACGGAAGGTATGTCAGGGATTCTTAGCATCTGTTTGTGATACTAAACTTGCAGAGGTTCCGTTTGACCAGGTCCCGATTGTGTGTGAGTCCCTGATGTTTTCCCTGACGAGCTGCCTTGGTTACCGCCTGAGCGCGATATTGCTTTGTGCATTGACTTGATTCCCGGCTCGGGGCTTATTTCCATACCGCCTTATCGGATGGCCCCGGCGGAGCTTAGAGAACTGAAGGATCAGTTGCAGTATTTGTTAGATAAAGGGCTCATTCGACCTAGTGTTTCTCTGTGGGGTGCCCCTATCCTATTCGTCAAGAAGAAAGACGGCAGTTTGCGCTTATGCATTTATTACCACCAGCTGAACAGGGTTACCGTACGGAATAGATATCCCTTAACACGTATCGATGATTTGTTCAACCAGCTTTAGGGTGCGGGATACTTTTCGAGGATTGACTTGCGATCGGGTTACCATCAGTTGCGGGTGCGGCAGGAGGATATTCCGAGGACGGCTTTTCGCACGCGTTATGGACACTATGAGTTTTTGCTGATGTCGTGTGGACTCACCAATGCACCAACCATGTTTATAGACTTGATGAATCACATTTTCAGGCCGTATCTAGATCTTTTCATCATCGTGTTTATTGACGACATTTTGGTGTGTTCCCGGAGCCGAGAGGAGCACGAGCAGCACCTGCGGATCACATTGCAGACTTTGAGGGAGCACCAACTGTTCGCGAAATTTTCCAAGTGTGCATTTTGGCTTGACAACGTTGATTTCTTGGGTCACGTGATTACGAGAGATGGCATATATATGGACCCGAAGAAGATCGAGGCCGTTCAGCATTGGCCCAGACCGACATCAGTTATAGAGATCCGCAGTTTCCTAGGCCTGGATGGCTACTATCGACGTTTTGTTCAGGACTTCTCCAGTATCGCTGCATCGTTGACCAGGTTGACCCGGAAGGGTGTTTCTTTTGATTGGACCGAGGCGTGCGAGCATAGCTTCCAGCAGTTGAAGACTCGTCTGACTACTGCACTAGTGTTGTCATTGCCTTCGGGATCGGGCGGATTCGTGGTTTATTGCGACACTTCATGAGTGGGACTAGGTTGCGTGTTCATGCAGCACGACAGAGTTATCGCGTATGCTTCTCGGCAGCTGAAGGCACATGAACAGAACTATCCTACGCACGATTTAGAGATGGCTGCAGTGGTGTTTGCACTCAAGATCTGGAGACATTACCTATACGGAGAGTCGTGCCAGATATTCACAGACCATAAGAGCTTGAAGTACATATTTTAGCAGCGAGACCTGAATCTGAGACAACGCCGTTTGATGGAACTGGTGAAAGACTTTGATTGTGAAATTCTTTACCATCCGGGCAAGGCGAACGTAGTGGCAGATGCTTTGAGTATGAGGCATGGAGGTAGTATATCTTATTTGAGCGCCGTACAGAGGCAGTCGTCGGCAGATTGGTAGATTTTATGCCATAGCCAAGTTGAGTTCGAGTTCACTCAGATAGGGGGACAGCTTGCGCATATTCATGCACGTCCGCAGTTACATAACCGTATTGGTGAGGCATCACCCAGTGATGACCATCTTTCAGAGATCATGGAGCAGATTAGGCAGGGCAGAGATTCCGAGTTCGTGATCAATGATCATGGAGTACTGCGATTTGGGACTCGATTGTGCGTACCAGATTCTGAGGGACTGCGGCGTGAGATTCTTGAGGAGGCACATAGATCGATATATAGCGTTTATCCAGGTCCCACCAAGATGTACCACAATCTGAGAGATGTCTATTGGTGGGACAGAATGAAGAGGGACGTCACAGACCTCGTGTCGAGATGCCTGACTTGTCAGTAAGTCAAGGCCGAGCACCAGAGGCCCGCCGGAGAGTTGCAGCCTTTGCCCATTCCGGAGTGGAAATGGGAGCAGATTTCTATGGACTTCATTGTGGGTCTACCCAGGACCAGTCGAGGGTATGACTCCATTTGGGTGATCGTTGATCGATTGACGAAAGCGGCTTACTTCCTGCCAGTGAAGACAACTTTCAGTTTTTCTCAGTATGCCTAGATTTACATCGACGAGATTGTACGGTTGCATGGCGTCCCGACTTGCATCGTGTCAGACCGAGGCACCCAGTTTACCAGCCGATTATGGTAGAGACTTCAGGACCAGTTGGGCACCCGTTTGAGTTTCAGCACAGCATTTCATCCGCTGACCGACGGCCAGTCAGAGCGGACTATTCAGACTCTCGAGGACATGCTCCGAGCGTGCATTTTAGACTTCGATGGTAGCTGGGATCATCATTTACCCTTAGTGGAGTTCTCCTAGAACAATAGCTTCCAGGATACTATTCAGATGGAACCTTTCGAGGCCTTGTATGGGAGGAGATGTAGATCTCCCGTCTGTTAGACTGAGCTTAGCGAGAGCAGTATTTTAGGGCCGCAGATCGTGCAGGAGACGACCGAGAAAGTACAGTTGATTCGAGATCGGATGAGAGCGGCTTAGAGCAGGCATAAATCGTATGCAGACAGATGCCGTCGCAGACTAGAGTTCGCAGTTGGTGATCACGTTTTTCTGAGGGTCTCTCCGATGAAGGGCGTGATGAGATTTGGGCGAAAAAGAAAGCTTAGTCCCAGATTTGTGGGTCCCTTCGAGATCCTCGAGCGTGTCGGCGCAGTTGCATATCGTTTGGCTCTTCCACCCAGCTTTCCATATGATCACCCCGTCTTCCATGTGTCGATGCTTCGAAGATATCTTCATGACCCTTCTCACATGATTCAGCATCAGACCGTTCAGCTTGAGCGCGGTCTTTCGTTCACCGAGCAGCCAGTAATGATATTGGATCGGCAGGTGAAGAAACTTCGATCAAAGGTCTTGCCATCTGTGAAGGTTCTTTGGCGCAGCCCGAATGGTGAAGAGATCACTTAGGAGGCCGAGGGCGAGATGCGGAAGAAATTCCCTCATCTCTTTGAAGGTACGTATAGCTATATTTTAAATTCGGGGACGGATTTTCTTTAAGGGGGGAGATTGTAGCACACTAGAATGTGATTAGTGATTATTTATGCTTTAATATTGGGTTTTTAGTAAAAATTTTACCAAAACAGTTTCAAATATTTTATCTGGATTTATGAATATTTTATTAGAATTTAATTTAGACAGCACAAACATGTGCATGTTAACTAGGGCTAAGTTTAGGGTTAGGAAAGGTTTAGGTAGCCATGGTAAATTTAAGCATATCATTAAGTTAAATTGAAGTTAATTTAAATTTAAAATTTTGCTATGTTTTGGTGTTTGACTAGAGTGAGGAGAGAGAGACGGAGGGATGGCTTGAGGTATGGCCCCACTAATCTCATCCCCTTTTCTAAAACCCCCACTCTCTCACACCCTCACACTTCCACTCTTTTCCTCACTCTCATTTATCATTCTGACATCTCTCTCTCCCTCTCACTTTCACACATACACACAACTACAACAACATAATAACAGCAGCAACAGCAGCAGCAGCAGCACCAGAAGCATCAGCAGCAACTGCATCAGCATTAGCGCAGCAGCTGCATCAGCAACAGCAACAAGCAACAGCAACAGCAAGTAGTAGCAGCAGCTCATCCCCATCTCCTTCTTCTTCTCCTCCTTCTTCTTGCACCTAGGATCACCTGAGGTTTAAATCTTAAACTTAACTTCTTTTCTTTTGCTAAACATGTGTTTATTTAAGCTAATTTAGTGTTTAGTGTGATTTAGTGCTAGATTTTGATTTAAGAGGAGATTTGGCCAAGTAAGGATTTTTATGGTTAATGTTGCTTAACTAAGTGTTTTTAAGGCCATTTAAACCAAGTTTTGCCCCAGATTTCACTAAAATACCATAGGGTTTCAAATTAGTGTTAATTAGTGTTTTAATGTAGATTTTTATCTTTTTGTGATCTGCTGTTGACCCAAGTGCTTCAGGCAAAATCTGAGTTAACTGGAGCATAATCTTTTGACCTAGATAACACACACAGAGCACGAGACACCTACCCACTTTATGGCTGCAATTTTATTCATTATGGATGCAATTTGCGGCCAGATGATGGTGTTTTGTGTTGGGGTTGGGTCTGTGGGAGTCTGCTATATATTTAAGGGTTTTGGTATATGCAACTTTTTATATTTTCACTCGAGTCAAAATCTAGAACTTAATACCCTTTTTCGATACTTTTTAACTCGTGCGACACGTGCGTTTTGTATGTTGGGTCTGTCGTGCACTACGCGACACAGCGAGTCCGTGTAGTTTCTGGTGTGTGGTTACATACGTTTTGACGTATCGAGCGCACGCGCGTTTGGTTTCCACGCGAGTTTTTCCTTTGATCGTGATATCGTATTTTTGTAGGTTTTAACCTTATGTGTATTACTCATGTGTTTCTAGGGTCGATCGCGGAGATATCGGACGCGGCACGGAGGGGAAAAGCGGTGGTTGTACCCGGCTAGCACGATATCATGGGTGAGTAGATATAACATCTACGGGGGAAAATCGTTTGGATGGCGCAAGACGCCTGATAGTTCAGATAGTTATAAACTTATAGTGCTACTAGTATTTGAGAGTATAGTGCCTACTTAAACATCTTGCTGCATTCATGATCCTATATATTTACATACATGTGCGAACTCATTTCATAGAACACTTGCACTATTGCCAGGGTTTTTATGCAGCACGAGCACTATTCATGCGGACACACACGCCTTGGTAATTGCTATACCACAACACTAGAAACCTTGTATGACCTGAAATCTAGAACAATTTCACCATATATAATGCTTAAACCTGTGGTAATGCATTTAAATTCCTCAGGATGAACATGTAGGATTGCTAGTCATATGCATGTACTTCATTACATCATTCGTTCATGCCTAATCTATTAGTCATACATTGCAGTTCGACTTGTTGATACTATAGGCATTCATTATCAATGACATATTCACTTATGATGATTTTCTTGAGGATTTCAGCACTTGAGATTTATGAGATTTTGGGGAAAAGCCGCAAGGATTTAATAACCTGATATTATTTTAAACAATGAAAGTTTTGGTTTTTCTCGTGATATGATACATGTGACGTCCACCATGAGTTTTCTGTTGGTTTTCGAGACCCGTTTCGAGGTGTTGGATGAACCGACTTGGGTACATGGTGGGCCCGATAAGGTACCCCGGGCAAGAAGATCGAGGTGTAGACGATGAGCCTGGAAGGGGCAGACTACCTATTGGTGATAGTTGGCGTGGCGGATATCCAGAGGATACCGACTGTGGCCGTGAGATGTTGAGATATTGATACCTTGAGATGGGTCAGCCGGACGGCTGCGGCCTGAGAGACTGTGATATGGATACATGAGATTTGAGATAGTTGTTTGAGGTGTTGATGCTGGACACGGATTTATGTTGATTCTATTGATATTATGCTGATATTTCAAAAGTGTTTTCTAAGAAGAAAATAATGATTTCTTGTATCAACGTATTCAGATCACGAGTTGATTCATGTTGCATACATACCTGCTAGCACACCATTCCAAATAGTATTGTACATTGATTCATGTTGCATACATACCTGCTAGTATATCATGCCATATCAGTATTGTTAATGTTATGACACTTGCGTGCATGCTTACGATAGCCTCTATAGATGTTATTTATTACTCACGAGTTGGCAACTCACCCCCATTGTGCCACAGCCTTTTTGCAGGTCCGCTCCGTCAGCACAGTAGCGGCGGACGAACTTGCTCCTTTTGCTTCTTTTGCCTGGACTCGAGGCTTTTGCTCGTAGGTGGGTTGTGGTATTATTTTGTACCACCTTGTATATTCATTGTATCTAGAGTACTCCATCTACTGTACCTGCTATTTGTATTGATGTATATTGACCTATAGATGAGGCAGTGAGATTTGTGGACTTTTATGTTGTATTTTGGGGTCGAGCTCACTTGAGCCGGCATGATGTTATTACTTGTGATTTTTATGCTTATTTTGCACAGTGCTGATTTACATTGCGTTGGATCTGAGTCCGCTTCGGCGAAGAGCCAGCTCCAGCTTGGGGATGCCTTATTTCATGATATTCATACATATTCCTGTTTTGTACCCGTTTGGGGGCCAATTTTTACATAGAAGACTCTGCCGAATTTTTTTGGAAAATGTGATGTTGTTCTTTAATGGATTTTGATGCGACTTATATGGTTTTCTATCACTCAATTGTTAATTTGGCTTTTGAATTCTGGTCTTTGGCTTACTTAATTTACGTACCCCTTGAGACGTTTCGTAACTTAAGTGCCAGTCACGTTCCGTACTGTTCGGGTCGTGACAAAGTTGGTATCAGAGCAATAGGTTTTACCTTTCTGTGTGTAGGATGACCCTTGGTAGATGGAGTAAGTGACTTAAGCAGGGTAACGTAGCATGGGTATGTCCGCGACATACTTGCGATACGGTACTCCACCTAAGTGACTTTAGGATATAATTGCTTGAAATTCCATCTTCAATTCCGTGTATCCTATGATTCTATTGCATTGTTCTTATTATCATGTTTGCTGTACCAGCAACTATGCCGCTGAAGCCTACGAGAGCGCAGAGGGCTGCCGCCCGAGAAGAGATCCGAGTAGGCTCGTCAAAGACGAGGACCGAGCAGGACGGTGTACCTACTCCCCAGGGACAGACTGATCCACCTTCCCCAGGCCGTATGGATAGGCTAGAGTCTGGTAAGGAGGAGCTACGACAGATGATGGGAGGTATCCAGGAGTTACGACAGATGGTGGGGTCCTTTGTATAGGTCGGTCGTGCACCGAGATCGGAGGACGTACCTACCACAGCACAGACTACCATAGTACCTTCTGCCCAGAAGGTTACTCCTACTACTACTACAGTGGCTATTCCAGTATCACTACAGGATTTCATGAGGTTGTGACCCCAGTCTTCACCGGTACAGATGCAGCGGAGGATCCGCAGACATTCCTTGACAAATTAGCCAGGATTTGTGGTTTGCTCAGATGTTCCGACGACAGATGGGTAGAGCTTAAGAGTTTCCATCTAGAGGGCCTTGCGCAGACATGGTGTTAGTCGATCGAGAGAGGTCGAGCTGCAGGTCTACCTCCTATAACTTGGGCCGAGTTCAAAGCAGTATTTCTAGCCCGTTTCCTTCCTGAGAGCCTTCGTGATGCCAGAGCTCATAGTTTTGAAGCTTTGCGCAAGACTCCCCGGAAGACAGTGTCCGAGTATGATGTTCAGTTTACGCAGTTGTCCATATATGCTTCGTACATGGTTGATACTGAAGAGAAGAGGGTAAAGAGGTTTATGCAGGGACTCGACACCCAGTTATTTCTTACCATCGGCGCCCAGTACTTCGACACTTATGCAGCGGTTATGGACACGGCCTTACGGATGGAGGCGCGCATTTTAGAGACTTCGGCCGTTTTTGGGCCGAAGAGGATTCGTATCGATATGCCAGCTCAGAGGCATCGTGCCAGATTCTTTCCGAGAGATGGTGGCAGCAGAAGAGTTAGACGGGGTCAGCTATTTGTTTCTTATCCAAAGGGCTAGCAGGCGTTGCCAGGATGTTTTGGGTGCGGGAGTCCGTACCATCATATTAGAGACTGCATGGTGAGACGACTGGGAGCGGCTACAGTTCCACACGTGACTTTGCCACCTTCACCACCTCCTCAGAGAGCTCTACTTCCTACCCCCGGTGATGCTCCATGTCTGTTAGATGCCCACAGAGGCCGTGTACGCGACGGTCCTGTTCAGATAGGACGAGGAGGCAGAGGCCGAGGCAGAGGTCAGCCAGCTATTGGTGGGGGACAGGCCGTGTATTCGCTTTGACTCCGCAGGATGACGCAGGCATCCAATGCCATTGTGACAGGTACCTTGTCAGTATGTTCTTTCGACGCGCGAGTATTATTCGACCCAGGTTCTACACATTCGTATGTATCTACGCACTTTGCACCGATGTTGGGCCGTGAGTCCTCGTCGTTAGATCAGCCCCTTGTTGTTATTACTCCGGTAGGCGAGTCCTTTGTCGCTCGTTTTGTGTTTCGATTGTGTTCCTTTCGTATCGGGGAGAGGGATTCATCGGTTGATTTGATTCTCCTCGATATGTTGGACTTTGATGTGCTTCTGGGCATGGACAGGCTAGCCACATGTTATGCATCGGTGGACTGCCGTGAAAGGCAGTCAGATTTAGCTTTCCGGGAGAGCCAGTCCTTGTTATTCAGGGAGACCGCAGTGTCACCCTTCCCAGCTTGATTTCGTCTCTTCGTGCTGGTCAGCTCTTACGGAAGGGATGTTAGGGATTCTTAGCATCTGTTTGTGATACTCGAGCTGCAGAGGTTCCGTTGGACCAGGTCCAGATTGTGTGTGAGTTCCCTGATGTTTTCCCTGACGAGCTGCCTGGGTTACCGCCTGAGTGCGATATTGCTTTCTGTATTGACTTGATTCCCGGCTCGGGGCCTATTTCCATACCGCCTTATCGGATGGCCCCGACAGAGCTTACATAGCTGAAGGATCAATTGCAGGATTTGTTAGATAAAGGGCTTATTTGACCTAGTGTTTCTCCGTGGGGTGCTCCAGTCCTGTTCGTCAAGAAGAAAGACGGCAGTTTGCGCTTGTGCAATGATTACGGCCAGCTGAACAGGGTTACCGTACGGAACAGACATCCCTTACCACGTATCGATAATTTGTTCGACCAGCTTCAGGGTGCGGGATACTTTTCGAGGATTGACTTGTGATCGGGTTACCATCAGTTGCGGGTGCGGCAGGAGGATATTCCGAGGACGGATTTTCGCACGCGTTATGGACACTATAAGTTTTTGGTGATGTCCTTCGGACTCACCAATGCTCCAGCCGTGTTTATGGACTTGATGAACCGCATTTTCAGGCCGTATCTAGATCTGTTCATCATCGTGTTTGTTGACGACATTTTGGTGTATTCCCGGAGCCGAGAGGAGCACGAGCAGCACCTGCAGATCACATTGCAGACTTTGAAGGAGAACTAGCTGTTCATGAAATTTTCCAAGTGCGCGTTTTGGCCAATCGTGCCCTGGCCAGGAACTTCCCTGTTATGGCCAATCGAGCAGAGCGCAACATCAACCCCAATACCAGGAGAGACGAAACCCCTCCTATCGCTCATTGCGTCCATGTGACTCGGGACTGTACCCAAAAACCACCGTTTTGTACGTCCACTTGAACGTGGTAAGGTGGAAATCAAAGCACAGTGGGAATCACACAAGATCTCGGGTCTACAGACTAACCTGTACCAGTGTCACCAGAGAACTTCCATCTGACGTAAGATATAATACCATCTGGGAGTTCTCGGCGAGTCGGTCCAGTATACCCAGTCTCCACTGAGCACCCGTATACCATCTCTGATATCAAACACCAATGGATATGGGATCATCCATCGCCCTTCTCATGGGTCGAGAAGCGTATACGCTAGTCTACTCTAGTATATCGATGCCCTGTCTCGATACACCCACGATTAGGAACACTAGAGGATGAACCTATGGACTACCATGGCCCCACTAGTATGATCTGCATCATAATCATGTTAGTCAAGTACACATCCTAAGGGCTTTACCAACATGTAACCATAAGACAGTAAGTTACAAGTATACATGTTAAGATAAAGAGTAACCAGATAGCATACTATCATGTCGAGCAAGAAAGTCCTCTCTATATATGTCGAAGCATCCACTATAATATACATCATATGTACAATAATGGCCTCTAGGGCATACATACAACTAACTCTAACAATCAAGCTAGAGGTTTTATCTTCTATACTAGAAGATTATACCTCATGCTGCTAGTCTTTCGGGTCTTCTCCTCTGTCCTTCTCGTCTCCGTAGGCTCCAAGGGTCGATCCGGATCGTGGCTTCTTCAACGGCCTCTTTGAGTCGAAGATGATCCACCCGAGAGTCTATAGTCCGAGCTCCACCTCAAGACCGAGGTAACTAGGGAAACAAGCTTGCTACACTTGTTAGTGTATATGCCCTAGAGGCCATTACTGTATCATACTAGTTTGTATATTACTTGATGGAAGCTTGGGATATTCACATTGTATAAACAATCTTGCTCTATATAGTAGTATGCTACTTGGTTTGTTTCTGCTTTAATGTGTGCATGTGTTTCTTTTAGCATATCGCCTTTACACATTAGTGGAGCCATTAGGATCTTTGCTTGATTACCAGCGTTGTGATGGCATTCACATTCGTGGGGGCTGGGTAATCCACAAGCACATCCTTATGCAGGTCCCTAGTCGTACGACTATCGAGACAGCGCATCGATACTCCGGAGTAGACTAGCGTATAAGCATCTCATCCCAGCTTGGGAAACGGTCTGTCCCACAGCCGTCAGTACGTCGTTCTTGAGATAGTATGCGGGTGCTCGTTAGGTTACAAGTACACTGGACAGGACTCGTCGGGAACTGTTAGTTGGTATTATACCTATCGTCAGTTATCAGTTCCCAGGTGACATGAGTACAGCTTAGTCCGTTGACATAACACTGTCACTTTGCCTCGAGTGTGTTCCCACTGTACTTTGATTACTACCCTACCACGGCTCAAAGGAGTCATGCAAATAGGTAGTTTTTTGGTGCAGTCCCGAAGCACTTGGAGGCAGTGACGGTTAGACAGGATTTGTCTCTCCCAGTATTGGGGGTTGACATCGCGCTGTGTCTAGGAGGAACATTACACAAGTAGTCCCTGGCCAGGGCAAGAGAGATATACTGGTAGGCTTCCAGTGTTATCTCAGGGTATTCTGGGCTACACTCCGACACGACTTGTACCGCTATTAGGGGACTGACGTTTACCGCCCCCCTAGGCCCTCCATGCGATGTATCAGACGAACAGACCGGACTGTACGGAGATTGTCACATTCAGGCTCAGTAGGAGTTCAGATGGGTTTACCTCGTCAGTCTTCTTGTCGGCATCTTCCTGGGGACCGTTACGTACCGCTACTGCCGCTTGCAGTCTGTGGTTAAACCCACTGCCAGCGTAGTGTCAAGTCTTTAGAGTCCCATACAGAGGGTTATTTGCCTTTGGGCAAAACGGAGTAGAGGTCGCATGGTTTTGCGACAGGGTTCGTTCTCATCCGCGCACTTGTGCACGTTTGGAGTCCGAACGGATATTACTAGCGGGCTCTGGTTTGAGCCAGATTCCAGTATATGTTTTGGGGTTAGTTTTATCTCATTGTATTCATGTTCCTCGGAACACGAATGCGGGTGTGTATGCATAGTTGATTGAGGCGGAGGAAGAGGATTTTTATTAGGGTTTCGGAACGGGTGTGTATGCACAGTTGACATTCGTCTTTTTCCAAACCCTAATGAATTTGTGATATATCAATTAATAATATTAATTAAATGAAATTGTGTCATTGTTAGGTTTGTTGACATGTTGACCAAGGTTGACTTGTTGACCATGGTTGAAACATTGACTATCATCATTACACATCAAAGATGCTCTTTGATTCTAGCAAAAAACATTTAATGTGATATGATAATAGTCTCATCAAACCATCTATCACCTTTTTCATTTTTGGATTAATATTATTATTAGATAATTCACTTATTATGTTATGGTTGTAAAATACCATCTCATTCTATCATAACCATTCTATCTCCTCTATTCTTCTTCTTCCTCCTATAGTTCAAGGAGAACAATTCTCATGTGTTGAGAAACATCTCCTTGAAGATAAAACACCCAAAGATACTCTCTACTCTCTCTAAGGTTGAAGGTCTAGCAAGCCAAAGACCTTAGTTCTCTCAAAGTTCGAGAAAGGAGCCCAAGGTTGCAACCCTCAGGTGGATCCATCTTTGACGAAAGAAGGCGACGAGAAAAGCACCATCCAACCACTACTAAGAGTTCAAGAAGAAGGAGTTCAAGTGAGGTATAACCCCTAACCGAGTAGACAACTCTCTAGTTTGGTTGCTAGTGTGTAGTTTAGCCAAGTTCCGTTTTTGTAGTCTATGTTACCCAAACCCTAAAAATCGTTTTTCACCATTTCCGCAAGCCCGAAAGAACCGGGAGAGGTAACGTGGACTTACAGTGGTATCATAGCCTAACTAAACACACCCTAGCATGTTAGCAGAGTATTTAGAATATCGACCGAACGAAAAAACCGCAAAACACCCCGGAAAACCCTAGTTGCTGCCGAATTTTTTTTCTGCTCTAAAAATAAAAAATCATGTCTTAAAAATCGGCTCAAGCTTTTAGATAAACAGGAAAGAAAAACGATCGCACGAGCCGACCAAAGCGCCGCGATTCGACGGCAGAAGCTTGCTTCTGCCGCGGATTCGCGGCCGAGTTGACTCGGTCGTGGATCGTTTCTCCTGCAGTTTGTTTCTGGGGGTATTTTTTGATTTTTGGGATGGTTTGTTTCTGCCCAGATTTTCCATAGAACAAGTTTGTTTTTGGGGTGGTTACAAATCCATATTTTGGTTGATTTTCTGTAGACTTTGGCTAATGGGTTATATCTGTAATGTTTTATATGTATTGAACGTCTACTAATCGCTATACGTCGATTAGTGGGGGTTATACATATCCGTGATCTGTGATGTTGATGGTTTGTGTATATGAATTCATTGGATTGTCGTGGATGAATAGCCGAGGGGAATTGTGAGATGAGAGTTTTGTTTATCTTTAAATTCTTGTAATATGTAAATTGACGTAATATTATTTTTGGCCGTACAACCGGGTCGGGGTTGTAGCCGTCATTGTATAATTTCTTTTTACTTTTTTTGCTCCTAGGATAGACCCAAGGTGGGGTGCACAAACTACCAGGTATCTTGAAGTGCCGAGTGGCCTACTCACGTCGTTGAGGGAGGTTTCTCCACTTCGGATATTTGGCAGGTAGTTTGCCACACCCGTAGGGGTCTAGGATGGGGTATTGGCTATTCATCGCGACCGTGTAATCCGCTTTTCGTTACAGGCTCGTACAAATTGTGGATTCCTAGTATATCCAATGTATTCATCTGTGATCTGAAATGGCTATCATTGCAATATATCTATGTATGATATTATTTAGGCGTTGCTTATGTTTTGCAGCCGCGCTAGCCCAGCCCCCGCTCTGTCGTTAGTTAAGTAACCTAACGGGTAATGACGGGGTCCCGTGGCGAATGCGAATGGCATAAGCGTACGTCATATTTTGGTTGTTTTCTGCAATGGTAGGATTAATTGATGGGACGCATTAAAAGAACTAATGCAAGAAAAATAATCCAAAGTAAAAGTCGTTGGAACATTTTCAAAAAACCACTCGGTTTCTTTTCAAAATAACTTTTAAACGCGGAGCTTAAACCACTCCTTTTAAAAGCTATCTCGTTCCATCGATTATATCAAGTTCACTACGTTCACGGTTTCACCAAAACCATTTGTAGCCCTCCGTCGTTTCACATGGATGGTCAATAGTATTCAAGCTATGTTTGTTGGCCAAAGTCAAGGCATAGTGATTGGTAGTTATTGGGTATTCATGTGTAGCATAGATAGATGTGTTGGTTTGGGACAGTCGTACTGCCTTGTTGGCTAAAGTCAAGGATAGGTGCGGGTGGGTTCAAATTAACCTAGAGAATGACGGGTAGAACTTGACATGTGACTTATGATTTGTTGGCCAAAGTCAAGGTCATAAGAGCATGGCGCAAAATTCCACATCGGGAGTTTCAAAAGAACTGAAACTTGCTAGCGCTGCATACCATTTGGGGTGTGATGATTCTGGTAGGATTCCTTCAGTTTTTTCACGCAATGATATTTGGATCCCGATCCTACTGTGAGTATATGCTACTCCTCGGGAATATTCTCGCTTAACGATCAATGCTATAAACCTAGTAGGGGTCTAGAAAGGTGTTAGCGGGGCTGCGCCCCCAGGGAAAAGAGGTTATTTAATTAAGGAACTTCGTGAAAGCGTTGGAAAACCTCCCTCGAAGTACCGACACTAGCCTGGCTGAACGGTTAAGCAAGTATTGTACGGTGAGATTGATCCTGACTAATTCTTCCTTTTTGGTTTGAGGAGGGATTCGAGAGACAGTGGGAGCCATCCTGTTTAGACAAATTAAAAACCACTCTAAACTTCCAAGGGCATCATGCTAAAGTGTTTCTTCTCTCTCTCCTAATTGCAGCGACTAAACAACATGAATGGACTTAAGTTACTACTAGATAAAAACATACAGACAGGGCCAAGCTATAAAGATTGGCTCAGGAATGTCAAAATGGAAATCACTTACGACAAGTTGGGGTATCTCCTTACCACCAAAGCTCCCCCTGTCCCAGGTCCCACCTCCAACGTCGCGGATAAGGAAATCCGTAAGACTTGGGAGATTGATTGCGCGAAGGCCAAGTGCCTCGTGCTTGCCTCTATGGACAATGAACACCAGAGGAGGCATGAGAATATGGACCTTGAATCCATATTTCTTCATACAAAAGAACTGTATGGGGAGCAATCCCGTATCGCAAGATACGAAGTCTCGAAAAAGCTGTTTTCGGCGACATTGGCCATCGGATCACCGGTAGCGGAACACGTGCTTAAGATGATTGGCTTTGTTGAGGAGCCCACGGACCTTGGGACCACGTTGGAGAATGAGCTCTATACGGACTTGATTCTTCAGTCCCTTCCTTCCACTTATGCCCAGTTCATCCTGAATTTCAACTTGCAAGAAAAGGAAGTTGAACTTTCAGAACTCCTCAATATGCTGAGGAGTGCAGAGGGCACCCTACAGAAAGGTAGGGAAACACCCACTTTGTTTGTAGGAGGATCTTCATCTTCTAGGTCCAAGGCGAAAGCCAAGGGAAAGAAAAAGAAAACCCCCGCCAAACCAAGGGGCGGTGTTAGTAAAGTGGATACGAAGGGAAAGGCAAAAGCAACAAAGGAAGCGGGAAAGCTTGTAGGAAAGGAGGAATACTTTAACTGTTACAAGAGTGGACACTGGATGAAAGATTGCAGGGCCTGGAAGGCCAGAACACAGGATCTGAAGCGAGTTGTGGCTTCAGCTTCAGGTGTGTATGTTATTGAAAACTGTCTATCAATAAACTCTACTTCCTGGGTATTGGATACCGTATCAGGATCTCATATCTGTAATTCTTTGCAGGCATTGAGAAACCGTAGGGTTTTGAAGGCAGGTGATATGACCCTCACAGTTGTAAACGGAGCTGGCATGGATGCTGAATCCGTAGGGGACTATCACCTAGGGTTGTCAGATGGGCACGTTTTGGTTTTGCGTAATTGTTAATTCGTACTAAATGCAACTTGTAATATCATTTCTGTATCTTTAGTTTCTAAAGAAGGTTATGAATTTGCGTTTGTAAGTAATGTTGTAAACATTCGCCTTAATCAAGTTCTGATTGGGTCAGGCACATTAAACAATAGAATATACGTATTAAACCAACCACAGATTTTCAATGTCCAGAATACACACAAAAGAATGTCTCCGGAATCAAATCAGGCTTTCTTATGGCATTGTAGACTGGGTCACATCAATGAGAGAAGGTTGACGAAGTTACATAAAGAAGGATATTTGGATCCGTTCGAATATCAATCATATGCAACTTGTCAATCCTGTCTGAAAGGAAAGATGACAAAGTGTAACATTTCAAAAAAATAAAATATTATTTTTGTGAATTTTTATAATTTAAAATTATTTTATTGAATATTTTAATATTTCAGTATAATTAAATACCGATAAATGGGGAAAATTCTGAAGAAAAATTATGGAAATTCTAAAATAGGTTATTTTGTGGAAATATACCATTTTAAAGTTTTTATGATGAATTATATGCGACATTAGTGTTAATCGCGATTAAAAATCGCTAATTGGATTTTTGACCTTTGTGCAAAAATGTGCACGTAACATTTTCCACACTTGTCACACTTGTTTCATGTTTTGGATTCATGGTAGCCTAGGGTTGAACCATGCTTAGATGACCATGGTGGATTGAACCATTTCGTTAGGTTAATGTTTTAACTTAGGGACTTGGCTTTGATTAAAGGGTGATTAGGGTTAGGTTGACTTGTGGTAAGAGAGAGAGAGTCATGATAGTGGAGCATTTATTTGGAGAGAGAGAAGGGAGGCTCCAAGGTTATGTCACCTCATCTCATTTCAAAACTCATCACCCCATTTCACTTCAAAAGTTTTGCATCTCGCATCTCTCCCTCTCACTCACATCTCTCACACACCACCACACCATCATAAACTTCACTTCACCCCCACACAACAACACCCTACATCAGCCACAAAACAGCCCCCCTACATCTGCTGATACTACAACCACTGCAACAAAAGCATCAGCCCAACACTTCAGCCACAAATACATCTGCTGCAACAGCAAAAGAAAAACAAAAGGAATTTGCAAGCAGCAGCAGCTACAGAACCAGCATCAGCATCAGCATCAATTGTAACAGCAACTTCAGTCCAGAATTTCAGCAGCACCAACCCACTCCTCCTTCTTCCTGTAGGGTTCCTAGGCACTCTAATGGAGTCTTGCAAGTGATCAAACACGGCTAATTTAAATTTTATGAGTGCCGACAAACCCTAACACGGATCGTTAACTAGATATATAGGCGAAACGATGCAAATAAACAACTTTATCTAAAAGGAAAGTGCTACAACCTTTGTAGATCCGGTCCTCAACATCCTAGACTCCGTGAAGAGGTCCCTCCGCTGTCCAAGTCGGATCCCAAACTCTAGCATCGGCTTCATCGAAGAAATGGGCGGGCTTGATCGTCGGTTCGATGCTGAAGATGATTGATTGATTGTAAATTCTCGATGCGTAAATCGAATCAAATATTTAAATTGACCGCAATCAAACTACGGTGTCCGCTGTAGTTAATGAATGAGTGCGGATCGTCCACAGGGATCTCGAGATTCGTTTGTATTTTAATTTGTTTGAAATGAAATGTTAAGCAACAAGAAAACAAGATTCAAGAGTGATTTGTATTCGTGTGTCACTATTCTCTATTAAAGAATCAAGAAACTATAAACAATCAAGAATCGGGGTTTCAATGGTATTTTCCAAACAACAATCAAGAATAATAGAGAGGCTCGTAGGAATCGATCGGATCTTTAGATGTGTTGTAGTCTACAATATTTCGTATTCTTTTCCTTCGAAGAATTGATACTAGATCAATGGTTATCGACGCGAGTTAGGGTTTTCTTGATGAAATTAGGGTTTCATCTCTTAACCCTTGCTCTTTCGAGGATACCATTTATATTCTAGCCTCTAGCAATTTCAAGAAACGATCGGATCACCCCAATCTCGAGCGATGTTGATCAAGAAAGCATCGCAACGAATTGGGTTGTCGATTCTTGATCTTGCTAGGGTTTACAAACTCGTGGGATTCAAGAATTGATTACAAATTTGCTACATCATCATACTAAAGATCGTTTCGACTCCTTAACGAGCGGAGTTTTATTCACACATCACCACATAGACAATATTCAAGAATAGTAAAGATAACATGATGCGGGATTTAAAGAAAACAAGATAGAAGAAAATATCACCTTTTATTTAATCAAAAATTTCAATACATTCTTTCAAGATCTACAAGAAGAAAGAAAATCGATCGTTGACTCGGCTTCGCTCCTCTCCGTGGATCGTGGATCTACTTTGATCTCTTGCCCGATGGAAGATCGGCTCGGCTCATAAAAGGGTTGAAGGAATCTTGCTTGGCTTGCACTCAAGATCTTGAATTGTGGTTGGATTTAGGGTTAGGGTTTCCTACAAGCTTTCTCTCTAAACTTGAGGAAGAGGAAGATGAAGAAAGAGAGAATGGCTAAAATCTAAGATGTTGAATCTTTTCCTAGATGCCAAGATGTAACATCATATTCAATGAATGAGTCTAGGGTCCTATTTATAGAACTTTCACAACCCGAGGTTTAGATTTGAATTGGACTTTCCCTCCCAAAGTTTGTTGACAAGGTTTGTTGGGCTTTAGCTTAGGATTTAAGCAAGGGTTTAGGAAAGTTCTAGAAAGATTAGGCTAGTTTGGGTGTTTGCTGATCTGGTGGAAGTATCTGGAATCTTCTGGAAGTTTGTGTGCATTATTGAGCTGTAGCCACTGAAACAGGAGTTTCGATGCAATTTGAGGAGCTGACTCCCTGGGCCCGCCGCGCAACCGCCGCATGAAGTAGGCATTAGCCGCGCTTCCGCCGCGCATTGATGAGCTTGGGATCTGTGCTTTCTTCTGTTGCTTGGTACTGCTGTTTGGGCTTTTCATTGATGTTTAGAATTTCAGTTTCCCTTCTGAGTTGATACCAGATTTGAGTTCAATGAGTTTACGAGCAATTGTAATGGTCGAGCGATATAATGATCGAGCAAGCATCTCTTTTCCTGCACAGACTTCGAAACAGGGGTTGCAAGGTATGGAAAATATGCTATGTAATGTAATGCGGTTAATTTCCCTAGGAATGCCGGTTTTAAGGTCGAATACATGTAATTTGATATTTTGCGACCGATTAGCTAATATGTGAATTACGAATACCGTACACTTCTATATGTGTGCAGATGACAAGGAAATTGCCGGTTAAAATATGCAATATTTTCGACTGATCAAATACCCCCAAACTTAATTTCGATCGTCTCGAGCGAATGTTTTATTAAAAAGAGAAGGAGAAAATAAAGAAAGAGAAAAACTAACTAGCACACTTTCGTAGGCAACACGATTGCACTGAGCACGTGCAACAAGCCTTTAAACCTCTAGGTGTCCCTAAAGGAGTGTTGACTCCTGAGGGTTTTCAGCGGATTGCACCCACAAAATCCAAAAATAAAAGCAAGATCATGAATATTACATTTAAAGACAAGAATTGTAAAAGAAAAGCCTTGAAAATTAGGGTTTCCAACTAAGCTAGCTTTTCGGTTGTCATGAGCCCTATCTTAATGGTCATGAAAAAATATTAGAAATCACGTCCTCCCTCAATAAAACATCGTCTTATTCTTCATTCCTATCTTTATTCCAAACATCGATCATATCACCCTGCGTGTGTGTAAAGACATCCCTACACCCGGAGAATTCAATTCAAGCTATCATACCCTTGCCCATCGGCCTCAGTACTTCTTGGCAAACGAGATTGCTTACACACTTTCATGCGACCGTTAATACTTCTTGAGGTACTAACCGACCGATTACTAATGTGCTTGCTAACTTGGTGTATTTTCCTAGTCTTGCACCACCTCAGGCATAGCAGTGACTCCCAGACCAGTTGACCTTGGGGCACTAGGTGAAGAAGCACCCTTTTGCTATATATTTTTCTTGCCCTTGGTGATAACAAAACCAGTATCCATTTTTTTTCACCACTTTAAAACACATTTTTCTTTTTTCATACTTTTGGCTTTAAGACAAGAGCATTTCAAGGTATCCTCTACTATCCCAGGCTTCAAGACGTGTGTAAGTGCGAATAGCAGGGTAGCAACGTTCAAAATGTTTGGCTTCCAGAATAGAAACTATTTTTCAGACTTATTTTTATCCTCAGATTAGTGACGTCCTTCATCTTACTAACCCTTGGGACAACGGCTCATAACTACTTATTACTAGTTCGTATAAGAAAACTTCTAATTTTCTTAGTTTTCTAAAATTTTTCCAATCTCATGGATGTAATTGTTCACTGTCTAAACTTTCATTATCTTATTTATATACAAAAAAGTGTAAATATTAAAATTATTTTTATATTTGAAATTTTTTTAAATTTTTATGGGTTTTGAAAATTTTTCAATTTTTATAGATTTTTAAAAGAAATGTTTTGTGCTTATGCAGATGATATGCAAATGATGCAAAAATAAGAACAAACCTCCCCCAAACTTGTTTTCAACAGTGTCCTCACTGTTGCCGACAGTTATACCGACAAAAATCTGTAAATCTGGGAGGAATTATTAGTGGGGCAAAATATATAAGTGAAGAACTTTCCCCAAACTTATTTTATTTACTCACCTTCATTAAAAAAAAATGATGCAATGATATACTGGATATGAAAGTGAGACGGAGGAATTTTAATCAAAATAATCTGGCTCTTGTAAGAACAAGAGCTCCTCCGTGGGGTCAGTGGAAAAATATGGCTTTAATCTATGTCCATTTACTTTGAAAACAGTGCCGTTTTTAACATTTTCAATATCTACTGCCCCGTGCGGGTATACAGACCGCACAACAAAAGGTCCCTTCCAACGAGATCGGAGCTTACCCGCGTGAAGGTGTAATCGTGAATCATAAAGAAGGACTTGTTGACCAGGTAAAAATGTTTTCCTTACAATGCTTTTATCGTGAAAAACCTTAGTCCTATTCTTTGTGATTACAGCATTATCATAAGCTTCATCGCGGAGTTCGCTTAGCTCGTTAAGTTGCAGCTTCCGAAAGTTGCAAGCAAGGTTTAAATCAAAATTAATTTCCTTTATAGCCCACAATGCTTTATGTTCTATCTCAACAGGTAGATGACATGCTTTACCAAACACTATCCTCTATGGAGACATTCCTTGGTCGGTCTTATATGCAGTCCTGAATGCCCAAAGAGCATCCGTCAATTTGGTCGACCAGTCTTTTCTATTTTTAGAAACAGTTTTCTCCAGGATGAGTTTGATTTGTCTGTTTGAGATCTCAGCCTGCCCGCTTGTTTGGGGGTGATAGGGTGTAGAAAGTCGGTGGTTGATTGAGTATTTCCGCATCAGAGTCTCGAAAGATCTGTTGCAGAAGTGTGTCCCATTATCGCTAATAATAGCGCGTGGGTGTCCAAATCGCGAGAAGATATTCTCTTTTAAGAACTTAATGACAACTTTCCTGTCATTAGTGCGACTTGGAATGGCTTCTACCCACTTGGAAACATAATCAACCGCCAGCAATATGTACAGATTCCCAAAGGAGTTGGGAAAAGGACCCATAAAATCAATGCCCCAAACATCAAACATTTCAACAACCAGAATGGGTTGCTGAGGCATTTCATTCCTTTGGGATATTCTACCCGTATACTGACATTGTGTACAGGTTTTGCAATGTTCAAATGCGTCCTTGAATAAGGTCGGCCAATAAAATCCAGATTGCAAAACCTTTTCCGTTGTTTTTCTAGGACCAAAGTGACCCCCACAAGCCTGATCATGACAAAATGAAAGAATACTCTTGAACTCTTCATTCGGGACGCACCGGCGAATGATCTGATCAGGACAATATTTAAACAAATAAGGCTCGTCCCAGTAATAGTGTTTTACTTGGGAAAGAAAGCGGTATTTGTCCTGTTTTGACCAATCGCTCGGTATAAGTCCCGTGGCATGATAGTTCACAATATCCTTGAACCATGGTTCAGTAGATATGCTCAAGAGTTGTTCGTCAGGGAACGAGTCATTGATCGGCAGGGTCACAGGGGAAGAAACGATGCGTGAAAGGTGGTCAGCTACTACGTTTTCACATCCTTTCTTATCTTTGATAACAAGATCGAATTCTTGTAAAAGAATGATCCAACGTATTAGTCGACCTTTGGCATCTTTCTTCGCCAACAAATGTTTTAAAGCGGAATGGTCAGTATATACAACAATAGGTGAGCCGATTAAGTAAGGCCTGAATTTTTCTAATGCGAATACAACCGCTAATAGTTCTTTTTCTGTGGTTGTATAATTGATTTGCGCATCATTCAAGGTCTTACTAGCATAGTAAATCACGTGTGGCATCTTTTCAATGTGTTGTCCTAGGACAGCACCTACTGCAAAATCAGATGCGTCACACATCAGCTCAAAAGGGTAGTCCCAGTTTGGTGATGATAAAACGGGGGCTGAAGTGAGTGAGTGTTTAAGTGAGTCGAAAGCTGTCTCGCAATCCGAGTCAAAGTGGAAGGTCGTATCCTTGGCCAGGAGTAGTGTTAAAGGTCTAGCAATTTTGCTAAAGTCCTTTATGAATCTCCTATAAAAGCCTGCGTGGCCAAGGAAGGAGCGAATATCTTTGACGCTTTTGGGATGAGGGAGGTTTTGAATGACATATATTTTAGCTCTGTCAACCTCAATGCCTTTCTGTGAAATGACATGTCCAAGGACTATTCCTTCTTGGACCATAAAGTGGCATTTTTCCCAGTTCAAAGTCTAGTTCTTCTCTTTGCATCGAGTAAGAACAGCGTCCAGATTCGCTAGGCAATCAGAAAAAGAGTCTCCAAAAATCGAAAAGTCGTCCATAAAGATCTCCAGGAAATTCTCTACCATATCAGAGAATATCCTCATCATACACCGCTGAAAGGTAGCGGGAGCATTGCATAGCCCGAAGGGCATGCGACTGTAAGCAAAAGTACCAAAAGGACAAGTAAAAGTGGTTTTATCTTGATCCTTTTTGGCGATGGGGACCTGATTATAGCCTGAGTAACCGTCCATGAAACAATAGTATTGTCGTCCCGCTAAGCGTTCCAGCATCTGATCAATAAATGGTAGAGGAAAATGATCTTTCCTCGTAGCAGCGTTGAGTTTCCTATAATCGATGCATACACGCCACCCAGTTTGGGTGCGTGTCTGAATCAACTCATTCGCTTCATTTGTGATAACTGTGATGCCGGATTTCTTGGGAACGACGTGTATAGGACTTACCCACTGGCTATCGGAGATCGGGTATATAATACCACTATCTAAGCATTTGACGATCTCTTTCATGACAGCTTCCTTCATGACGGGATTTAACCGTCTCTGTGGTTCTCGGGTCGGTCTGGCATCATCCATCACATGTATATGATGTTCAACTATCAAGGGACTAATCCCTTTGATGTCCGCCATACTCCAACCAAACGCCTCTTTATTAGATCTTAATACCGATAAAAGTGCATTCTCTTGCTCTGATGCAAGAGAAGTGGATATTATAACCGGTAAAGTCTCGTTCTCACCAAGATATGCATATTTAAGGTGAGAAGGTAAGACCTTGAGATCTAATTCAGGCGGAGAAATGATAGAAGGAAGGATCATAGATTGATTTTTGGATTTACAAAGAAGCTCAGAGCCTGTGAAAGATACAGACTCGGGTGGAGAAAAGTCAGAAGTGCAGGACTCAAGTGTAAGTGTAGTGTCCTCACTAAGATCAAGTGTAAGATCAAGCAGAGATGTGCTAATGTCATCGAGATCAGTAAAGCAAAGTTCCTCGGCTCTACAACTATCGGGAGCGATCTCATGGACAGAACACACATCTAAAATATGAGCACTAGGTTCTGATGGCTGACTTCCAACTCTGTAGATATTTAGTTCAATGGTCATATTTCCAAATGATAAATTCATTGAACCATTTCTACAGTTTATAACAGCGTTGGAAGTGGCAAGGAAAGGACGACCTAAAATCACCGGAATTTGGCCCAGGGGGTTTGCTACAGGATGTGTGTCGAGCACAATGAAGTCTACAGGGAAAACAAATTCCCCGACCTTTATCAACACATCCTCTAATTCACCCCTTGGTTTGGTGATAGATCGGTCCGCCATCTGGTGAGTACAATGAGCAGGTTTCAGCTCTCCAATTCCTAGTTGCTCATAGACAGAATAAGGTAACAGGTTAACACTCGCGCCAAGGTCTAAAAGAGCACGATTTATGTTTTTACCCCCAATCGAAATCGATATTGTAGGACATCCTGGGTCCTTTCGTTTCTTTGGTAGCTGGGGAATAAAAGCAGTGCTGATATTATTAGCCATAAAGACCTTCTTCGGCACCTGAGTCTTCCTCTTCCTAGTGCACAAGTCCTTTAGAATCTTCGCATAAGCGGGGACTTGTTGAATCGCATTTAGGAGAGGGATATTGATGTTAACCTGTTTGAACATTTCTAAAATTTTCTCCATATGAGGACTCGTTTTGTTAGCCCTTAACCGGTTCGGGTAAGGTGCTTTCGCAATAAGCGCAGGGTCCATCATAGGAGAAGGAAAGGGGGGTAGACGAGATCCCAAAAGAGGTGTGGGGACCGTCTGTGGAGAACTATAAGGGTTGGGTGAAGGTGTTGAGCCTGAAGGGAACTGGAGAATAGTCTCGTGCGAAGGTGGTTTGGTAGAAGAAGAAGTGTGTGTATGTGGAAAGGTCTCAGCCGGGGTGTTGATATGATTATCAGTATTATCAATATCTTCCCCGACATTATTATTCAGCACTCTTCCCGATCTCAACGTGGTAATGGCATTTACATTGTAATGCCCAGGATTCTGTAGGGGTTGAGAGGGAAGTTCCCCTTTTTCTCTCGCACTCATTTCGGCTTTGAGGCGTGCGATTTCAGCTTCCATCGTTCTAATACTCTCAGCTTGTGACGCTGAGTTTTTCTTTATTTCACTGACGGAAGATCTAACCTCAGTTGAAACTTCCATGAAATTTGATAAAAGTGATTTCATGGTTTGAGTAAATTGAGAGAAATCGTCAGAACAGGACTGCATAGGATTAGACTGTGCAGGAGTGTTGCCCTGGTTTTGGAAATTTTGTGACTGGTAGGGATGCTGAGTGAGTTGAAGGGGTTGCTGTTGTGGTGGAGGAAGAGCCCTTTGAAAGTTATTTGTGTTTGGAACCGTGTTTTGAGATTGATTTTGGTTCCAAGCAAAATTCGGGTGGTTCCTCCAACCCTGATTGTACGTGGAAGAATATGGATCGTTTCGAGGTCGTTGAAATGCGGCATTAGAATGCTCGTGACCTTGAAACGCCGAGTTTAAAGGACATTCTTCCGTAAAATGTGACGGATCAGAACAGCACCCGCAAATAGTTTTGGGGAGTGATACCGGGTTTAGGGAGGCTGCTGCAAATTTTTGTTCCATAGCGTCGAGCTTCTTTTGCATTGCTGCCATTTCTGCTCGAACACCTATGGACACATCTATTTGGTGTACGCCACCCCTATTCAATGGTTGGGTTCCACTCTCCCAAATTAGTGATTTTTCAGCGAACTCTTCTATGTATCGCCAAGCTTCCCCATCGTCTTTAGTCATAAATGTACCTTGACACATATTTTCAAGGCTCTGTTTAGTGCTAGGGTTACTGCCCTCATAGATGATTCGGCAAAGCTCCCATCTCGGGATGCCGTGATGAGGACATTGAACCAAGAGATCCTTGAAACGTTCAAAGTACTTTGAAAATGGTTCGGTAGGGAGCTGGGCAAATTGGTTCAGTTCACTACGGATTCGAGCCGTCTTTTGGACTGGGTAAAATTTCTTCAGGAATGCTGCGACGAATTCTTCCCAATTCGTGATAGAGTGTGCAGTAGTGTTATATAGCCACTTCTCGGCTATATCGCACAAGGTAAAAGGAAGAAGTCGTAGACGCATCGCATCCACAGAAAGTTGAGACGTACCCATCATTGCGCATACGTTTTCAAATTTGGTAATGAAAACGTAAGCGTCCTCGGTCTCGAGTCCGTGGTATTTAGGTAAAAGGTTGATATACTGGGGCTTGATTTCAAAGTTATCCCCATTGGCTGGTGGTGTGGATAAGCAGGTCGAAAGAGGACCTCTGTGTGGATAGCATCTTTCCTGGAGAGAAATGTGGGGAGGATTCTGCGCACCAACGGAAGGTGGCAGATTAGGGTTAAAGAAGTTTGATGGATTCGGATCCATCGATGTGGGTGTGGTAGTAGGTAAAGAAAAGGTAAATGGAGAATTATCGACTTCAGAGTCGATAAAAGGTACGCGGACTAAACGGGCACTAGAATCCCGTGTCCAGCCTATCTTGTACTAAAAAGGGTTAGTACAAGTGGCAGCGTTGGCTTTATAATTAGGGGTAAAATGAATGCGGTGTTTGCTTTTGAAAAGGGACGGATTTTGAAAAAATGATGCGACAACCAAATGCAGCAACACAAACCCTAGAATCTAATGGTCACCTAGGTCCGGCTCTAGACCGCTCCTAACTGCCAAAAGACAAGTCGCGGGTTAAATCATCCACTGCCTCTTTGTCCCCCTGTGGCCGGATGAGTGCCAAGTAAGTGGGAAGGAACCACCACTACAGTGGACCAATTAATAACCACTAGCCTTAGACACACTCGCCTTAGGCACCACAGGAAAACGCGGATATGCAATGAATTACCCCCGGCCCTCTCTTGTCCTAAATGAGCGCGACAGTCCTTAGAGTCGTCTCTAGATTTCTTTTAGTTAATAGGGGTAAATGCGGATGCAAGTTTGGTGGTTTTCGGGGCCTAGGAAGGGTAATGAAATCCCCACCTAATTTGGATTTGGCCGTGCCCCTTAAATTCCGTATTTAATATGCAAAACAACCAAGAAAAACAAAATCACGCACAATTTTAATTTGCTTTTGCGGCGCAGCTATTGTTTGCAAAGAATCCTGCAGAAAGGATTAGTTGGAGCTAAAAAGGGCGAGGGGAGAGAGACAGAAATCACCTGCTGGAAAATTTTCCAGAGAACCCTTCAGACTGCGGCGCTTCCGCCGCAAAAACCATGTATATGCCGCCCTTCCGCGGTCAGTTGTTGGGTTCACTGCACAAAATTTCTTCAGCTGCTTTCTGTTCCTATCTCCAGCTCTCTGGTATATCCCAAATAATTTTTCCACAGCTCAGAATGCTCCAGATCACCTTGCAATCAAATTACAACACACGTGTAAGAGTTTGTACGAATTTTGATTTCAAGAAATGAAACGTAATAATTCTTTCACTTCAAACTATAAAATGTAAACGAATTAGCGCGCGATCCCCGGCAACGGCGCCATTTTGATTGATTGTAAATTCTCGATGCGTAAATCGAATCAAATATTTAAATTGACCGCAATCAAACTACGGTGTCAGCTGTAGTTAATGAATGAGTGCGGATCGTCCACAGGGATCTCGAGATTCGTTTGTATTTTAATTTGTTTGAAATGAAATGTTAAGCAACAAGAAAACAAGATTCAAGAGTGATTTGTATTCGTGTGTCACTATTCTCTATTAAAGAATCAAGAAACTATAAACAATCAAGAATCGGGGTTTCAATGGTATTTTCCAAACAACAATCAAGAATAATAGAGAGGCTCGTAGGAATCGATCGGATCTTTAGATGTGTTGTAGTCTACAATATTTCGTATTCTTGTCCTTCGAAGAATTGATACTAGATCAATGGTTATCGACGCGAGTTAGGGTTTTCTTGATGAAATTAGGGTTTCATCTCTTAACCCTTGCTCTTTCGAGGATACCATTTATATTCTAGCCTCTAGCAATTTCAAGAAACGATCGGTTCACCCCAATCTCGAGCGATGTTGATCAAGAAAGCATCGCAACGAATTGGGTTGTCGATTCTTGACCTTGCTAGGGTTTACAAACTCGTGGTATTCAAGAATTGATAACAAATTTGCTACATCATCATACTAAAGATCGTTTCGACTCCTTAACGAGCGGAGTTTTATTCACACATCACCACATAGACAATATTCAAGAATAGTAAAGATAACATGATGCGGAATTTAAAGAAAACAAGATAGAAGAAAATATCACCTTTTATTTAATCAACAATTTCAATACATTCTTTCAAGATCTACAAGAAGAAAGAAAATCGATCGTTGACTCGGCTTCGCTCGTCTCCGTGGATCGTGGATCTACTTTGATCTCTTGCCCGATGGAAGATCGGCTCGGCTCATAAAAGGGTTGAAGGAATCTTGCTTGGCTTGCACTCAAGATCTTGAATTGTGGTTAGATTTAGGATTAGGGTTTCCTACAAGCTTTCTCACTAAACTTGAGGAAGAGGAAGATGAAGAAAGAGAGAATTGCTAAAATCTAAGATGTTGAATCTTTTCCTAGATGCCAAGATGTAACATCATATTCAATGAATGAGTCTAGGGTCCTATTTATAGAACTTTCACAACCCTAGGCTTAGATTTGAATTGGACTTTCTCTCCCAAAGTTTGTTGACAAGGTTTGTTGGGCTTTAGCTTAGGATTTAAGCAAGGGTTTAGGAAAGTTCTAGAAAGATTAGGCTAGTTTGGGTGTTTGCTGATCTGGTGGAAGTATCTGGAATCTTCTGGAAGTTTGTGTGCATTATTGAGCTGTAGCCACTGAAACAGGAGTATCGATGCAATTTGAGGAGCTGACTCCCTGGGCCCGCCGCGCAACCGCCGCATGAAGTAGGCATTAGCCGCGCTTCCGCCGCGCATTGATGAGCTTGGGATCTGTGCTTTCTTCTGTTGCTTGGTACTGCTGTTTGGGCTTTTCTTTGATGTTTAGAATTTCAGTTTCCCTTCTGAGTTGATACCAGATTTGAGTTCAATGAGTTTACGAGCAATTGTAATGGTCGAGCGATGTAATGATCGAGCAAGCATCTCTTTTCCTGCACAGACTTCGAAACAGGGGTTGCAAGGTATGGAAAATATGCTATGTAATGTAATGCAGTTAATTTCCCTAGGAATGCCGGTTTTAAGGTCGAATACATGTAATTTGATATTTTGCGACCGATTAGTTAATATGTGAATTATGAATACCGTACACTTCTATATGTGTGCAGATGACAAGGAAATTGCCGGTTAAAATATGCAATATTTTCGACTGATCAATGATCTACGTCGAGGCATCACAAGAACAAGCTCCAACTTCACCAAGTCAAGAAAACTTGTGAAGGAAACACCCTATACTACATGGCAAGAGGTAGAGGATGAAGAAATAGGAAGTGGGTAGACTTTAGATTTGGATTTCTCACACTTTTTCATCAATCACCATTGATGTAGCAAGCTTTCTTCATGGAAGAAGAAGATGAAGAAGAAGAAGAATATGATAAGTCTTGTAAATTAGATAAATAAATCAATACTTATCATTTACTAACCCTTGGTTAAGTGTAGATATTGTACTATGGTTAGTTCATATGGTTAGGGTTAAGCATGAGACAAGAATGGTGACTTAGTCATAGTTTCAAGAATGTTCAACTAAAAACAAAAATGCAACCATTCTTTTCTCATCTTTTAAATAAATAAATAAGTAAGAAAAAAGAAAACCCTAATCATAAACTTAACCATGGTTTAATTCTTTATACTAACCCTAGCTTGCATGTATCATCAAACATGATACAATCTTGTGCACAAAAGTATATCACATATACAACTTGTGCATTTCAAGTGAGAAAATCCATTTAACGTGAACCAATACTAGTTAATGCAAAGTAATATATCAAATATATAATTATACATTAAATCATTAAATCAACACTTGATTCAATGATCCGGTCATGTCGCATATAACCGGCTAGTATCCAATGTATCGGCTTATCGAGTCAATCCTTGATTCGATAACTAGGTTATATCGCATACAACCATTCGACACATTCATCGCGAGAATGAAATACGGTATCACATACACGCATTATTCTCGGTCCCGCACATATCTCATATGCGCTCCTATTTCGTTTTGCTTGAGACAAGAAACCTCTGTGTAGGACTCTAAAGACTTATCAATACGCCGGCAGCAGGTGATGATCATATCAAACACCCACAAGCCGCAAGCGGTCTGCTAAACATAACGGCCACCCGGGTATTGAAAGATCAGAAGATCGACGAGCAAGCCCGCTCACACTCCTGTGAATCCAACCAGTAACACTTACCGTATAGTCCGGTCTGTTCGTCTGATATGTCGCATATCTCGCCTAGGGGTGGTAAACGTCAGACCCCAGTAGCTTGATAAGTCATGCCGACGTGAGGTCCATAACATTCGTGAAACTACTGATAACTCTTACTAGTATATCACTGCAACCCTGGCCAGGGATTTCCTGTTATGGCCTGTCGAGCATAGCACAACATCAACCCCCAATACCGGGAGAGACGAATCCCCTCCTATCGCTCATTGCCTCCATGTGAATCGGGACTGTACCCAAAAACCACCTGTTTGCACAACTCAGTAGAGCCGTGGTAGGGTGGAAATCAAAGCACAGTGGGAGACACACAAGACTCTATGACGATCTCGGGTCAACAGACTAAGCTATACCAGTGTCACCAGAGAACTGCCATCTGACGTGAGGTATAATACCATGTGGGAGTTCTCGGCGAGTCCGTTCAGTGTACCCAGTCTCCACTGAGCACCCGCATACCATCTTCGATGTCAAACACCAATGGATATGGGATCATCAATCGCCCATCACATGGGTCGAGAAGATATACGCTAGTCTACTCTGGAATATCGATACCCCGTCTCGATATTCCCACGACTAGGAACAATGAAGGATGTACTCATTGGCTACCCAGGCCCCACTAGTATGATCTGCATCATAGTCCTGGAAGTCGAGTACACATCCTAAGGGCTTTATCAACATGTAACAGAAAGATAGAAAGTATACATGTTAAGATAAAGAGCAACCATATAGGGTACTATCATGTCGAGCAAGAAAGTCCTACCTATATATGTCCCAGCATCCACTACAATATACATCCAATGTACAGTATTGGCCTCTAGGGCATACATATAACTAACAATCTCCCACTTGCACTAGGGCCATCTGTAGCAGTAGTTGTAGTATCTGATACTCAACCATCCCCTATGAGTCTCTCTCTGGGAAAAGGCCTTCGTGAGTGGATCCGTCGTGTTCTCCTCTGAGTCTACTCTCCTAATCTCGATCACCCTGGAGATCAACTATCTCAATGATCAGGTGATGTTGCCTCAGAATTTGTCTGGGTCACTGATGGGACCAGGGTCCCAGGGCCGAAGCCACACTTCCATTGTCATACAATGGCAGGAACCTAGTTCATCTTATGAACCAATATACACCCAAACTTCCTTTTTGGCAGTATCTTTAATAGCGATGTTACCAGCCTTTATCGTCTAGTTTGTCACGGTATCTAGCTTGGAAATCTTCCAACATACCGTCCCTTTACTGAGGGTAAAGACAATGAATGTGACTGACATTCAGTCGTCTTTATCACCCTGGAACACTTCCAGTGATTCTCCCCAGGATCGACTGATACTATCTCACTGTAGCTAGTGAGAATCCTAAAATCTATTTAGATCTATCACATAGATCCAAATCCCAGAATTTAGGAGGTATCACTTTGATCCTTTATGGAGAATCTATGTGATAAGAGGAGATCGACCGATCGTAGCATAGGAAATTCTTTTCCTATCAAGAGTATGTTGTCCACGTACAATACGAGGATGACCACCTTACTCTCTACTACCGTTTTGTTTATAAAAGGTTCATCTACCATTTTGATGATGTCAAACTGTTTGACTAACTCATCAAAACAGATGTTCCAACTCCTCGATTCCTGCTCCATCACATAAAACATCTTGCACACGTTTCCGCTGCTCCCACTGTTTACGTAGCCCTCTGGCTGTGTTCTTATAGACGTTCTCTTCTAAATCATCATTTAGAAAAGTAGTCATGGCACCCAACCACCAGATATCGTGGTCATGGTATGTAGCCGTGGCAAGTAGGATCTGGATGGACTTAAGCATAGGTACTGGAAAAGGTTTCATCATTATCCACGCCTGGTTGATGACGAAAACCTTTAACAAGTCTATCTTTGAAAGTCTCAACTTTTCCATCTACACTAAGTAATCTTCTCAAGATATACTTGCTCCTGATGGGGATTTAACCCTTCAGATATCGCAACCAAAGTCCATACTTTGTTGGTGTATATGGATTCCATCTCAGATTGCTAAGCATCCAGCCATTCTTACCGAGTCCTTACTCTTGTTGGCCTGCTCGAAACTAGTTCGGTCATCATCTCATGATGCAATCCTTGCTCCCACTGTCATCGAGAAACCGAAGTATCTCTCAAGTAGGTGAGGAACCCTGCTAGATCGGCGGAGAGGCTGAGGTTCGTCGGGAACTATTGAATCCTTTGGTTCTGTCAAATCATCAGCTGCAGTTTGTATAGCTGGAACTTTTCCAGTTCTACATAATTGACCTTGCCTCGAGCTTGTCCGGATTTTGCATTTGACATAGGCCGGACAATCGCAAATCTTAACTTACTTAAGAGATAGGCTCTTCCCATACCATATCTTATATGGAATGGTAGGCAGTGATCTGATTCGAACCTAATTCAACAGGTACGCAGCTTCTCAAGCGCATAACCCCAAAAGGAAATAGGTAACTCAGTAATAATCATCATAGAGCACACCTTGTCATATAGGGTGTGATTGCTCCGCCCCGACATACCATCGTGCTATGGTTTATACGCAGGAGTAATACTGAGAGAGAATCTCATTTTCTTTTAGAATAGTCCAGTAATGCCATGCACAAGTATTCTCCTCTCTGATCTTATCATAGGACATAATACTTATACCCGTATTTTGGTTCTCTACTTCTAATTTATATTCTGTGCATACCTCAAAAGCTTCAGACTTATGTATCAACAGGAACATATGACTGAATCTTGAGCGATTATCAGAGAATACAATGAAGTATAAAGAACCAGTCCTGGCATGTGTAGACAGGAGACTTTATATACATCATCATGTATCAGTCCCAAGAGTTCATTAACTCTTTCTCTGCTTCAAGTAAGCAGAGCTGGTGTCATTATATCTTTGTCACATGACTGGCAAGTTTCATAAGATGTAAGTTCAAACTGATTTAAATATGCATCTAAATATAACTTCAGCTAGTCGGGTCGCATTGATATGACCTAGTCTACAATACCTCAAGAAGAATTTGTTCATTTCTGAACTCTTCCTCTTGTGTGTGTTCAGTATACAAGGAACTGTAGTTTAATTTAGAACGCCAATGCTTTTAGATAACGTGCCTGAACCGATCAACTTTTGATATAGGAAATGTTCAAAACATTATCCAACAATACAAAATTATATCATTTATTTACTAATAAAGAGACTGATATGATTTTGTATATCAGGTTCGGTATCTAATAGCATTTGTTCAGAATCAATGTATTGGTAATACAGGGTGACAGTGACCAACAGACTTGGCTGCAACATTTGCCCCGTTTTCTGCCTCATGAAACTTATCACCCGTTCTCAGTTTTTGTACCTTTTTGTAGCCCTATGTAACAGATTACATATCTGGGATCCTGACCCGGTATCAAATACCCAGGATTCAGAGGATACTGAGAAACAGTTCTTTGTAATGAACACACCCGAAGATGATGCATTAGCATGCACTCTCTTCGTTTGGGCGGCATGGGAATTCTGGTAATCCCCAATTTCCTGCTCTGTCTTATAACAATTATAAGTTGGAGCGGGGCCAACGTTCCCCTGCTCAGTATAACAAGCGGGTTCGGTCAATACATCCATTTTATTATTTTGATTAAGGCGTGATATGGTCGCTACCTGGAGAGAGAGAGAAGAAAACACTCAGCGTGCGCTCTTACAAGAATAGATTGGTTATTTATTTTATCTAATCAGGATGGCTCCCACAGTTTTTATCAAATCTTCCTTCAAACCTTAAAAGGAAAGACTAGCCGGGATTAATTACACTCTACAAGTTCGCCAATCTTTCAGCCAGGCCAGTGTCGGTACTTTGAGGGAGGTTCCCCGTGCTTTCGCACGGACCTAATTACAGTAAACCTCGTTTTCCCAGAGGCGTAACCCCGTTGACACCTTTCTAGACACCTACTTGATCGGCTAATTGCAAAGTGCAAAACTCTCTCAGGTGTAACAATTACTCGCAGTGGGTATCGGGATCCAACTATCATATAGAAGGTATGCAATCTCATTGCAAATTTCAACACTTGAAACTCCCGATAAAGGTTTTTACCCCTAGCACCTATGACCTTAACTATGGTAAACAAATCATAAGTACTAGTCAAGTTCTACCCGTCATTTCGTGATTAATTAGACCCACCCACATGACCCTTAACTAAGGTCAACAAAGTCACGCGACTGTCCTAACTAATCGCATCATATGCGGTGTAGGAAGACATCACTTAGCTACCGTACACTGAGCCTTGACTATGGTCAACAAACACAGCACGAATACTAAGTACTCTACTTCCTAAAATGACGGAGGGTTGCGGCAGGTTTTTGTGAAAACCTTTAACGCTTTGAACTTGATCTCGCTGCGGAATCAAATGGTTTTTAAATGGAATGTTTTTGAAGCTTTTCTAGTTTTGCTAAAGGGGTCACTCCCGGTGAAGGGATCGTCGGCCCTTTCCTCGTCGAATGAGGTGCGGGATATATCACATATATCACTGTGCAAAGCATAAACTATAGAAGCGATGAAAGACAAACCGAGGGTTGTAGCATCTGCCAGTTATTGCTAAAGGAGTCACTCCCGGTGAAGGGATCTCGGTCCTTTCCCTATCGAATAAGGTGCAGGATGTTCTACAAGGAACACCGCGATGCAAAGCAAGAACTGTACCTACCTGTTTTTATTTTGAAATTCGATTCCACAACATCAATTAGGTTTATTGTCTTTCATTAATCTCATTAATGAATATCCCATCATTTAAGTCCACCTAATCATCACAGATAAATATAACGTACGATTATGCCATCCGCATTCGCCTCGATGTCCCGTCTGCACCGTTAGGTTAGGTAACTAACGGCAGAGCGAGGCAGGGCTAGCACGGGTGTAAAACATAAGCAACGTCTATATAATATATCATATATACTATATATACTACATCTATCTGAACAGAGCACAGAACATCGCATGATCACATCACAGATAACGCAGCAGAAAGAATCATATGAAATATTGGATATACTAGGACGTCCGTGTTTTCAATACGAGCCAGTATAAAACACGGATTCCACGGTCGTGATGAATAGCCAATCAAGTCACGTGACCGCGGAGCCGCCGCAGAAGCCAGGCTTCTGCCGCGGTTCCGCCGCGCATTAGAGGTATCATGGAAAAATTTTTGCATCGTAATTCTTAGAATTCCCTGCTAGGTTTTCTGCATATTTTTAATTCTCAAAAATCCACATTTTACAGAAATTTCCAGAGAGCATGTTAAAATCGGGATTTCGGGTCGATCGGACTTCTAACTCCGTCTAGACTTCGCCTAAGGCTCTAGCTAGGCTCTGATACCACTGTAGGGTTCCTAGGCACTCTAATGGAGTCTAGCAAGTGATCAAACACGGCTAATTTAAATTTCATGAGTGCCGACAAACCCTAACACGAATCCTTAACTAGATATATAGGCGAAACGATGCAAATAATCAACTTTATCTAAAAGGAAAGTGCTACAACGTTTGTAGATCCGGTCCTCCACATCCTAGACTCCGTGAAGAGGTCCCTCCGCTGTCCAAGTCGGATCCCGAACCCTAGCATCGGCTTCATCGAAGAAATGGGCGGGCTTGATCGTCGGTTCGATGCCGAAGATGATCTACGTCGAGGCATCACAAGAACATGCTCCAACTTCACCAAGTCAAGAAAACTTGTGAAGGAAACACCCTATACTACTTAGCAAGAGGTAGAGGATGAAGAAATAGGAAGTGGGTAGACTTTAGATTTGGATTTCTCACACTTTTTCATCAATCACCATTGATGTAGCAAGCTTTCTTCATGGAAGAAGAAGATGAAGAAGAAGAAGAATATGATAAGTCTTGTAAATTAGTTAAATAAATCAATACTTATCATTTACTAACCCTTGGTTAAGTGTAGAGAATGTACTATGGTTAGTTCATATGGTTAGGGTTAAGCATTAGATAAGAATGGTGACTTAGTCAAAGTTTCAAGAATGTTCAACTAAAAACAAAAATAGCAACCATTCTTTTCTCATCTTTTCCAAAAATAAATAAATAAATAAGTAAGAAAAAAGAAAACCCTAATCATAAACTTAACCATGGTTTAATTCTTTACACTAACCCTAGCTTGCATGTATCATCAAACATGATACAATCTTATGCACAAAAGTATATCACATATACAACTTGTGCATTTCAAGTGAGAAAATCCATTTAAAGTGAACCAATACTAGTTAATGCAAAGTAATATATCAAATATATAATTATACATTAAATCATTAAATCAATACTTGATTCAACGATCCGGTCATGTCGCATATAACCGGCTAGTATCCAATGTATCGGCTTATCGAGTCAATCCTTGATTCGATAACTAGGTTATATCGCATACAACCATTCGACACATTCATCGCGAGAATGAAATACGGTATCACATACACGCATTATTCTCGGTCCCGCACATATCTCATATGCGCTCCTATTTCGTTTTGCTTGAGCCAAGAAACCTCTGTGTAGGACTCTAAAGACTCGTCAATACGCCGGCAGCAGGTGATGATCATATCAAACACCCACAAGCCGCAAGCGGTCTGCTAAACGTAACGGCCACCCGGGTATTGAGCGATCAGAAGATCGACGAGCAAGCCCGCTCACACTCCTGTGAATCCAACCAGTAACACTTACCGTATAGTCCGGTCTGTTCGTCTGATATGTCGCATATCTCGCCTAGGGGTGGTAAACGTCAGACCCCAGTAGCTCGATAAGTCATGCCGACGTGAGGTCCATAACATTCGTGAAACTACTGATAACTCTTACTAGTATATCACTGAAACCCTGGCCAGGGATTTCCTGTTATGGCCAGTCGAGCAAAGCACAACATCAACCCCCAATACCGGGAGAGACGAATCCCCTCCTATCGCTCATTGCCTCCATGTGAATCGGGACTGTACCCAAAAACCACCTGTTTGCACAACTCAGTAGAGCCGTGGTAGGGTGGAAATCAAAGCACAGTAGGAGAAACACAAGACTCTATGACGATCTCGGGTCAACAGACTAAGCTGTACCAGTGTCACCAGAGAACTGCCATCTGACGTGAGGTATAATACCATCTGGGAGTTCTCGGCGAGTCCGTTCAGTGAACCCAGTCTCCACTGAGCACCCGCATACCATTTTCGATGTCAAACACCAATGGATATGGGATCATCCATCGCCCATCACATGGGTCGAGAAGATATACGCTAGTCTACTCTGGAATATCGATGCCCCGTCTCGATATTCCCACGACTAGGAACAATGAAGGATGTACTCATTGGCTACCCAGGCCCCACTACTATGATCTGCATCATAGTCCTGGAAGTCCAATACACATCCTAAGGGCTTTATCAACATGTAACAGAAAGACAGAAAGTATACATGTTAAGATAAAGAGCAACCAGATAGCGTACTATCATGTCGAGCAAGAAAGTCCTACCTATATATGTCCCAGCATCCACTACAATATACATCCAATGTACAGTAATGACCTCTTGGGCATACATATAACTAACACTTCCCTTCTCCTTCATCCTAGGACCCCTTGAGGTATAATCTCACAACCCAACTCTTTTCTTGCTTGATTATGGTCGTAAAACTGAAATTTAGTGTATATATCGTGATTAGTGCTAGTTTAGGTAAATTTGAGTGAGATTTGGCCAAGGGAAGGGTGTGATGGCTGGTATAGCCCTTTTAGGTGTATTTGACACCAGTTTAACCAAGAATACCCTAGGTTCCCAGTTAGTTACCTGAAAGTTTCGACTTGGCGTATTTTATCGATTTTGTCGACTTTGTAGCCTTTCTGGAAACTGCTATCAACCCGGACCTCCTAAAATAATTTTGACTTGGCAGTAGGATGTGCAGGCAGATAGGAACCAACACCCAAAACCCTAGCTCCAACCCCCATTTTCTGGCCGCAGATATATTCCCTTTGCGGCCAGAGCAGTAGGTAACCCCCTCATTTTTGGTGCACGGCTCTTTTACCTGTAAACTTGACCCTGGGTATGTCTAGTTTTGTCTGGTTCCAACCACGTTAGAATCTGGGTTGATTTTCTTGAGTTGGTGCATGATTTATGACTTGTTTTCGTATGGATTTTGGTATTCGATGATTCGTTTCTGTCGGGTGGCGTTTGAACGCCAACGGCAGAGGGATATTGGCCGTGTTTGCATGCGAGGCTATAGGTTTTTACCTATTGGCGTAGCGTGCACCACTTTGGTTTCCGACATGGTTTTCTTGTATTTTAGCGTGTGATATCCTTGTAGGTACCCTACGTGGCGTCGAGACGTTGGAGATGCAAATGACGACATCAGCACCGGCACACATGAGCAAGGTGAGTAGATTTATATCTATGGGAAGAAGTCGGGTGGATGGCGTATAGCACCCCCGCAGTTCGTGGTGATGTATACGGATGCGTATACACACCTACAATTATTATATGTTATTTGGGATTAATGATAATGTTAAGATGGATATTGGTGTGTTGGATTGGTGAAAGGTTATGAAACCCTAGGGTAGTGGGTGCACTACACATACCTATACACACATACATACTTACATACATCCTTATTTCTTATGTGGTTATGGGATTCTATATAGATATGTGTTCACGTGGGTATGGGACTATGTGTTCACATACGGATTTGAGGATGATACTTGGGTTTGAGATGAGTCGATGATATTTGATCCGAGATTATGATATCGGTGATATGGTAAAATTCATATTTGAGATACGTCTTGATACTTAGCAGGATTTTGGGATGATGATGCCATAGGAATAGTGATATATATATAAAATGGTCGACATGTGATTATGTTACGAGATATGATATGACATGACAAGATAATTATGATAGCCCGCGTTCGGCGATGTTTACTCCTTGAGATGATATGTGCTGATGATATCGATTCATACGAGATTGTTGATCAGTAGTCAGATCACGATGATAGTGATGATGTTAGCTTTGTACTAGACGTAGGTCAGTACCCAGATTATGATATTTGATATAGAGAATACCAGATGAATGATATGACGAATGTGATATTGACTCGTACCCAGATTTGGGGATGCCGTACGACGGATTTACGTACGAGCTATAACTTGATGTTTGATCCGCACTCTTGACTTGGGAATAACCGATTATAGGGATATGGTATCGGATGTGATATTATCGAGGCGGGATCACCGACTATATAAATATATATATGTATCGACTCAGAGGTTATGCGGTTTCCCTTACCTACTGTTAGCCTATTAGCTCTGCCCTATAGTTGGGGTAGCTGTATGACTCTTATGACATTAGATGCAGTTTAGCTATCATTGTGCTTGGTATTCAGCTCCCGCACATTATTATTGTTGCTCTGCATCGCATACTTATTGTGATTCATATTCTATTGTTGATATCATGCTGTTAGGACACCAACACCATTACCGATGATGCGTATGTACCACATACACTTACTTGCCGGCTCACATACATCTTCATCGGTAATTGCCATGTCACTACACAGTAGTATTATTGCAGCAGGATATGACCCTTGTATGTGCATACTATTATTCCATGTTGCATGATATACTGTTATACTTGCACTTTATTGTTATGTCACATACATCATGTTTTCTGATTATGCGCATTGAGATATGTTGTTTCTATGATATTTCTGGATTTGGGAATCGTGGGTATTTCAAAGAGATTATGTAATTGTTTTAAAAACCCGGTTACCCTTGATATGATATTTCAGTGCGTCAACCATGTGTTTTCTTGGTACTGAGTGCGACAAGTGAAACCCGATTCGAGAAGGCGGATGAGGCCGATTGCGGGTATATGGTAGGCCCAGTGCGGTACCCCAGGGCAAGAAGATCGCAGGAGATAGCGTTGAGCCTGGCAGGGGAGCACTACCGACCGGTGATTTTACCCGACGCGTCGGATATCCGGAGGATACCGTCGTAGTCTTGAGATTGATGGTAGGGGCCGGTCTGGATTGACGGCGCCCTAGATAGTGAGACTTATCAGAGACATTGAGATATTGAGATTGAGGCTATGTTTTGTGCCGATGCTGGGCACAGGTTTCATGATGTTTTTCTATAATTTTGACTATATCATCATATTTACATGCATGATTGTCATTGGGTGACACGTGGACGGGATCCACCTATATACAGACATTGATCACATACAGACTTTGATTACATTGATCATACTTTTCATGCATTCATACATCATTCATATGATACATTGCTATCTGAGGCACTGACACTGACACGGGCACATGGGATTGAATTTGGGTTAGATAGTTACCCTAGCCATTGTTATAGGCTGCTGGGTATATATTTGAGGATTATATATTATGATCGTATGACCTAGGATTGCGTCATACATGCGATTTTCTGTTCGTAGATCTTTTTCTACTCATGAGTTGGCAACTCACCCCTGTTGTGCCCCAGTTTCTTGCATGTGTTGCCGTACGGGTTTCATTACGGCTTTGTGGGCAAAGCTTCTTTCAGGTGACTTGCTAGTAGGTGGGTTATTTGTATCATACCCATCATTATACATTGTATATTATATTTCAGTTGTATCTAGAAGTTCCATCAACCAAACATGTATTTATTTGAGATAGAGACCAGTGATGTTTATTTTTTCGACCTTAGAGTCGCGCGTTATATTTCTGTGGATTTCGTGCTGTTTGAGTTTCCTTCTCTGTTGTGATCCTCGCCTTTAGGCGTTGTATATTATTTTGCTAGCTGGTTGACTTATAGTGGTTTTCCTACACTCTACTACTTTTCTTGGTTTGGATTTCTGGGCTCGGCTTACTTAGAGCACGTACGCCTTGAGACGTTCGTAGCCTAAGTGCCGGTCATGTTCCGTACTTTCGGGTCGTGAAACAAAGACTCCGTTTACTGGACACGGAGTAAGAGCGAGTGAGCTCTTGGGACTCGTATACAGCGACGTGTGCGGTCCAATGTCTACGCATGCATGAAGCGGTTATTCTTACTTCATTACTTTTACGGATGACTTTTCAAGGTACGGTTATGTCTTCTTAATGAAACATAAATCCGAAGCCTTTGGAAAATTCCAGGAATATATGAATGAAGTGGTAAAACAAACAGGCAAAAGTATCAAGACACTAAGATCTAATCGAGGTGGTGAATACTTAAGTGTCGTGTTCCTGGATTACTTAAAAGAGAATGGAATGCTCTCTCAGCTTACTCCTCCAAACACTCCGCAACATAACGGTGTATCGAAGAGACGGAACCGGACCCTATTGGATATGGTACGTTCCATGATGAGTAATGCTGAGTTACCGCAATCATTCTGGGGATATGCACTAGAATCAGCTGCATACATTTTGAACCGAGTTCCGACTAAGACTGTGCCTAATACACCATATCAGATGTGGTGTAGGAAGAAACCCTATCTTAAGCACATTAAGACATGGGGATGTCGAGCTTTTGTTAAAAAGCAGCATGCGGACAAACTCGAGGCACGCTCAGTACAGTGCAAGTTTGTGGGATATCCAAAGAACTCCAAGGGATATTTCTTCTATTGCGAAGAGGAACAAAAGGTTTTTGTTTCTCATCATGCCCACTTCTTGAAAACTGAGTTTTTGGAAAATCAGATAAGTGGGAGCGCAATAGAACTGGAAGAAATTCCAGAACCACGAGCTATTACTGAAAGCTTAGTAGAACCAGAGGGTTCGAAAGATCAGGACATTCCTACGCCGCTCCACAGGAGTAGTAGGCAGTCTCATCCGCCCGAGAGATACGGTTTTCTCATAGACGGGGATAGAGAGGATTGCATCATTGATAGTGATGAGCCGACTAGCTTCCAGCAAGCCATTCAGAGCGTTGACTCGGTAAAATGGCTGGATGCAATGCGGACCGAAATGGAATCCATGTACACCAACAAAGTATGGACATTGGACATTGCTCCAGATGGGGTAAAACCCGTAGGATGCAAGTGGATCTCCAAAAGAAAGATTGGTGTAAATGGACAGGTTGAGACCTATAAAACTAGACTTATTGCAAAGGGTTTCCGTCAAAGACCTGGCTTGGACTATGACGAAACATTTTCTCCAGTGGCTATGCTGAAATCCATTCAGATCCTTCTTGCCATTGCTGCCTTCCACGATTATGAGATTTGGCAGATGGACGTAAAGACCGCTTTTCTGAATGGAAATTTAGAGGAGTGTGTTTATATGGACCAGCCAGAGGGTTTCATTCAGAGTGGGAGCAGCGGGAAGGTGTGCAAGTTGCTTAAGTCCATCTATGGACTAAAGCAGGCATCGCGGAGTTGGAACATCTGTTTTGATGAGACGGTCAAAGAATTTGGCTTTATCAAAAATCCAGATGAACCATGCATCTATAGTAGATTTGTAGCCAAAACTGTAGTGTTCCTCGTTTTATACGTGGATGACATTCTCTTGATAGGAAATGAAATTCCTATGCTACAATCTGTCAAGGGGTTTTTGTCACACAGGTTCTCCATGAAAGACCTGGGTGATTCCTCATACATTTTGGGGATCCGGATCTATCATGACAGATCCAAAAGGATATTAGGACTTTCGCAGTCCAGGTACATCGACACCATACTGAAAAGATTCAGTATGGAAGATTCCAAGCGCGGTAATCTACCGGCTTGTCACGGGATCACCCTCTCCAAAGAGATGTCTCCCAAGACTGATTTGGAAAGGGATCGCATGTCTATTATACCCTACGCTTCTGCGGTAGGCTCTATAATGTATGCGATGTTGTGTTCCAGACCAGATGTGGCTTATGCACTGAGTGTGGTAAGCAGGTATCAGTCAAACCCTGGGGAAAATCACTAGATAGCGGTAAAGAACATTCTCTTGTACCTGAGAAGGACTAAGGAGATGTTCTTGGTGTATGGCGGAAAAGACCTCCAGATTGAGGCCTTTGCTGACTCCAGCTTCCAGAGTGACAAGGAAGATTCCATGTCCATGTCGGGTTATGTCTTTACCCTCAATGGAGGGGCGGTATGTTGGAAAAGTTCCAAACAGGAAACCGTTGCTGACTCGACGATGGAAGCGGAATATATCACTGCATCTGATGTCGTAAAAGAAACCATCTGGATGAGGAAGTTCTTGATAGAACTTCAGGTGGTTCCTACCATTGTTGATCCAATACCGCTGTATTGCGACAACAACGGAGCTATAGCTTTAGCGAAGGAACCCAGGCCCCATCAGAAGTCCAGGCACATCTTGAGGCGGTATCGCCTGATCAGGGAGATCGTGGGTCGCCAAGAGATCGAGGTTCGGAGAGTTGCTACGGAAGATAACACTGCTGATCCATTCACAAAGTCCTTACCCCAGACTCAGTTCGAGCGGCTGATCGAGATGATAGGTCTTCGATACGCCAGTACATGGCCTTAGTGCAAGTGGGAGATTGTTAGTGTATATGCCCTAGAGGCCATTACTGTATCATACTAGTTTGTATATTACTTGATGGAAGCTTGGGATATTCACCTTGTATAAACAATCTTGCTCTATATAGTATTATGCTACTTGGTTTGTTTCTGCTTTAATGTGTCCATGTGTTTCTTTTAGCATATCGCCTTTATACATTAGTGGAGCCCTTAGGATCTTTGCTTGATTACCAGCGTTGTGATGGCACTCACACTCGTGGGGGCTGGGTAATCCACAAGCACATCCTTATGCAGGTCCCTAGTCGTAGGACTATCAAGACAGGGCATCGATACTTCGGAGTAGACTAGCGTATATGCTTCTCATCCCTGCTTGGGAAACGGTATGTTCCACAGCCGTCAGTACGTCATACTTGAGATAGTATGCGGGTGCTCGTTAGGTTACGAGTACACTGGACAGGACTCGTCGGGAACTGTTGTGTTGGTATTATACCAATCGTCAGTTATTAGTTCCCAGGTGACATGAGTACAGCTTAGTTCGTTGACTTGACACTGTCACTTCGCCTCGAGTGTGTTCCCACTGTACTTTGATTACTACCCTACCAAGGCTCAAAGGAGTCGTGCAAACAGGTTGTTTTTGGGTGCAGTCCCGAAGCACTTGGAGGCAGTGACGGTTAGACAGGATTCGTCTCTCCCGGTATTGGGGGTTGACATCGCGCTGTGTCTAGGAGAGCCATTACACAAGTAGTCCCTGGCCAGGGCAAGCGAGATATACTGGTAGGTTTCCAGTGTTATCTCAGGGTGTTCTGGGCTACACTCCGACACGACTTGTACAGCTATTAGGGGACTGACGTTTACCACCCCACTAGGCCCACCATGCGATGTATCAGACGAACAGACCGGATTGTACGGAGATTGTCACATTCAGGCTTAGTAGGAGCTCAGATAGGTTTACCTCGTCAGTCTTCTTGTCGGCATCTACCTGGGGACCGTTACGTACAGTTAGTGCCGCTTGCGGTCTGTGGTTAAACCTACTGCCAGCGTAGTGTCGAGTTTTTAGAGTCCTACACAGAGGGTTATTCGCCTTTGGGCAAAACGGAGTAGAGGTCGCATGGTTTTGCGACAGGGTTCGTTCTCATCCGCGCACTTGTGCACGTTGGGAGTCCGGACGGATATTACTAGCGGGCTCTAGTTTGAGCCAGATCCAAGTATCTGTTTTGGGGTTAGTTTTATCTCATTGTATTCATGTTCTTCGGAACACGAATGCGGGTGTGTATGCACAGTTGATTGAGGCGGAGGAAGAGGATTTTCTTTAGGGTTTCGGAACAGGTGTGTATGCACAATTGACAGTCGTCTTTTTCCAAACCCTAATGAATTTGTGATATATCAATTAATAATATTAATTAGATGAAATTGTGTCATGGTTGGGTTTGTTGACTTGTTGACCTAAGCTGACTTGTTTGTTGGAGATAGTGCCCTCAGAGTCAATTATTAGATCACAGGCACGTGATTGCAATGATTGAGGGACGACCTGTCCCAGTAGGACAGTCTTACTCGAGATGATAGTATGCTATCTGGTTTATCTTTATCATCGTGTACTGCTTTAGGTGACCTTACGAGTCGCTATTGCACGTTGATAGAGCCCCTAGGATCCTTGCTTGACTACCAGCAGTATGAGGGCGATCATATACGTGAGAGCTGGAGTCTATAACCAAATTCTTAAAAGGTCCCTAATCGTGGGAGTTTCGAGACAGGGCATCGATTCTCCAGAGTAGACTAGTGTATACAGTCGAGACCCCGACGAGGGGCGGTGGCCGGTCTCACAAGCCACTAGTGTCAGTTGGTTCACTTAAGATGTATACAGGTGCTCATTGGGTTATGAGTACACCGGACAAGACTCGCCGGGAACCTGGTTGTTGGGATTATACCAGACGTCAGATTGCAGTTCCCTGGTGACATGTGTACAGGTTAGTTCATCGACCTGAGATCGTCATTTGTCTCATGTGAGTTCCCACTGTGTTTTGATTACTACCCTAGCACGGCTCAAAGGATTCGTGCAAACAGGTTTTAGTTGGGTACAGTCCCGAGCCACATGGAGGCAGTGAGCGGATCTGCAGGGGTTCGTCTCTCCCGGTATTGGGGGTGAGGTCGCGCTGTGTTGAGGAGAGCCAGAACATGAAAAGTCCTTGGCCAAGGCAGGAGATTTACTGGTAGGTATTCCAGTAGTTTCTCAAGGTGTTCTGGGGTACACTCCGACACGACTTATACCGTTTTTGGGGGTCTGACTTTTACCAACCCCCTAGGCCCGCCATGCGATGCTCATAGACGAACGGACCGGACTGTACGGATATTGTCACTGACAGGCTCAGTAGGGTGTCAGGATGAGTTCTCTCATCGACGTCCCTTTTAGTCAATACCTGGTAGCCCGTTACGTATTGGCTTATACCTATGACTTGCTAGTGGTTAAATCCACAACCAAGGTGTTGACGAGTCTTTAGAGTCCACCACACTCAGTTACTCAGGTTTCGGGAGAAACGCTGTAGAGGCCGTATGGAGATATGGCAGGGTTCGATCAGATACGTGCGGTATTGCACGGATCGTGATCGGACGGTTTTTACTAGCCGGCTTTGGCTTAAGCCGGATCCTAGTATTAGATAGTGTAGTTTTGTCTCTTTGCATTTGTGTTCAATGGGAATACAAATGCGGGCATGTATTTGCAGTAGCGGGGTTTTGCTGTAATTTATTACGGGATCAGTTTTCTGAAGTTGCCAGTTTGCAATCCGTTCCGGCCAGTTTTCTTTTATTCCTTCATGGCCGGACTTTCTGGTGGAGGGGGTTAATTGCAAGTTTGCAATTAACTTACTTGTGAGGGACTTTCTTGCATTTGTGGCTTTATGATGAGACTTGCATCATGATGAGATTCTATTCTAGACTTTATCACTTGTTATTATTTTGATAGGATTGAAATAAGAAATGAGAGTGACCATTTTTTCTATATTGTTTTTCCATTCTATTTTATATAGACTTGGAGAGGTCTTTTTCTCTCTCCAATCTTCTTGGTGAGGAGAGAGGGCCGGCTACTTAGTGAGGAGAGAATGGGAGTGCTCTTTTTAGTGGAGAATTTTGAATCATCTCATTTCATGCTTCTTTGCTTGCTAAAATTCCAAGCTTCTCTCATTCATTCATTCTCCTCCTCACATCCCTCCATCAAGGCAACTTCATGAACCCCAAAGAGACATGGCTACTACACTATTCTACAGCATTCCTTGGATGCGTCGGCTAGCCAACTTCGCGCCCGAGTTGCCTCGGTCAAGAGGTGGGAGCCCGTAAAAGATTCCGGCTACGTGGTGCCCTTTCCGACGAGCGAGGAGGTGACGGAGATTCCGCGGGAGATCGGAGTGGAGACGAAGACCGAAGGACACGGATCGCTTGGTATAACTCTCTACCCGTATTTTGTTTGCTAGTAGCTAGGTTAATGGCCCGATCCGGGTGAAAAGTGCGCGGTGGTGCCGGTTGCATGTTTTGCAAAGTTTTTTGTTTCCGCGTTTCCGGTGTCGGATCAACGGCCGGGGCGCCCCCGCGGACTTACATTGGTATCAGAGCCACACCATTAACCATGCCTAGCTTGCTCTTGTATGTTTAGAACTCGATCAAACAAAAATCCCCAAAAACCGTATTTTCCAATGCATCGTGTTTCTGTCGAAATTTTTTCAGCTCCAAAAATTTTTCAGGTTGTTTCAGAATACTGTGCATGAAAATCTAAGAATTCTGTGAAAATTTAGTCGCGAGATCGCTCCTTACCGCCGCGGAACCGCGGCCAAACCCATGCTTGGGCCGCGGTTCCGCCGTACTTTTAAATGATCAGCATGCCAAATTTTTCTAGAGGGCTCTAGACTTGGAATTAGGGGTTTTGGGATATTATTTTTGGGCCCAGATTTTCTGTAAGTGCTACAGTACTGCTTGGGGCCCACTTCGGTGTTTCTGTTCGATCGGATATTTTAAACATGCTAGTTCACAGTATTTACATTATATCTGCGACCGTGAATGTCACTTGATCGGTAAATCATGTCTAACTTCTATAGCCCGGTTAGACGGATTTGCGAACGTGACTTCACGTTGATGTTCTGTGTATTGCTGTGTTGTTGCGGATCGGTCGTGGGGGATAGCCTGGTTGCAATTCTAGTACAATTTTTGTTTTATATGTACATTTGATATTACGGGGCGAGCGTCCGACATGTGGACTGCCGTCACTGCCTGTTTGTATTATTCTTTTGGGGCACGACCACGTTGCGGTCCATATACCCGTTGTATGTATATTTTACTTTCTGTACTAGGATTGGCCCAAGGAGGGGTGCACGGATAGCCGGGTTCTAGAGGTCAACAAGCCCGCATCTCATGGCGTTGAGACGGAGGAGGCTTTACTCTAGAATTGGCGGGCTATTCGCCGCACTCGTAGGGGGTACAGGTTGACCCAGGAGGGGTGCCCAAGTTACCGGATTCCGTGAAGTGCTGGGTGGTCCATTCACGTTGCTTAAGGGGGCTGCCTCGCTTCAGGTTTTGGCGGGTGACTTGCCGCGCCCGTAAGGGTCTAGGATTTCATTGCACAGGCTATCCACACGACCAGGGGAACGTCGGGTTTCAGCAGCGGCTCTGTGAAACCTGGGGATCCCAGATATCTGTATTGTTCTGTGATGCTATACATTTCTGTGATGTTGCATTTTATCACGCCTTGAGCGAAAATTATATATTATATATATATAATAGTAGATGCTGTATATGTTTTGCATCCGCGCTAGTCCAGTCCCCGCTCTGTCGTTAGTTAAGTAACCTAACGGGTGATGACGGGACCCAGTGGCGAATGCGGATGGCATATACGTACATCATTATTTTCGTTCTTTTGTGGTGTGATCAATTGATGGGACTGCGTTGATTCGGATCAATGCAAGTTAAACAAACCTATTCTGATATTGTTGGAACACTTTTTCAAAAAGCTGTTATTGCAAGGGCATTCTCTTTTGTATTGCACAGTGGTATTGAGTTGGAATATCCTGCTCCTCAGTCGACGAGGCAAGGGCCGAGATCCCTTCACCGGGAGTGACCCCTTAGACAAAAGTGTGCGTCAGGGCAATAACTTCACTATAGCCGATTGCTTTTGCTTTGCATCGTGGTATTCAGTTGGAATATCCTGCACCTCATTCTACGGGGAAAGAGCCGAGATCCCTTCACCGAGAGTGACCTCTTTAGCAAAGTTTTTCGTCACTATATTTTTAAAAGCTATCCGGTTCCTTCAACGATATCAAGTTCATTACGTTAAAGGTTTTCGCCAGAAACCATTCGTTGCCCTCCATCGTTTCAGACGGGTAGCACATAGTATTCATGCTATGTTTGTTGGCCTTCGTCAAGGCATTGTGTATGGTAGCTGCTTGTTACCTTTCTGCTGCATAGATAGATGCGTTGGTTTGGGACAGTCGTATAGCCTTGTTGGCCTTCGTCAAGGGCTTGTACGGGTGGGTTCAAATCAACCTGGACAATGACGGGTAGAACTTGACATATGACTTATGATTTGTTGGCCTTCGTCAAGGTCATAAGAGCATGGGGCAAAAATCCACATCGGGAGTTTCAAAAGAACTGAAACTTGCCAGATATGCGCATACCTTCTGTAGTGTGATAGCGTGAGCGGATTCCGTCACGTTATCATGCGATGATAGTTGGATCCCGATTCCCACTGATGAGTTGGTTTACTCCTCGGGTGATCCCGGCTAATTCTTCTTTCAGGTTTGGGGAAGAATTTGACGTTACAGTGGGAGGTTTCCAGATTAGATAAAGTGATAACCATTCTGATCTAGGTTAGAGTGCACGCTGAGTGTTTCTTTTCTCTCTCTTTGGCAGCGACCATTGACCCGACCCTGGACTATGACTCAGTGACCAAGTTGACCGAATCTTCTTAACACTGGCTTTTGGATTGTCAGAGTTGTAAACCTCATTGCCACTCCTACTTTTACCCTTTTCTCCAGGACACCCCGTATTACTACGAACGTCCACTTCCATTGGACAAAACCATCGTATGGTTATATACGAACTCGAAGGAATTCGAGGATGGTTTCCGGTTCTGGAGAAAACGGATAGGACTATTCAGTTGTCTTTTCCTTTTACCTTCTGTCTCAGATTGCGAGTACTCCTTGGTTTAGGAGTAGTACACCTATTACGCAAATTAGATAGTCTTCTTCCAAACCTTAGGATGGTGCTGAACGGTAGGGAATGAAGAAAACCAATTAGCCTAAACGGTGTACAGAAGGTATTAAGTTCAGACAAAGCAAGGGATTAGTAAGAGGGCAAAGTAAATTGCGACTGCTATTCACGACCTAACCAAGTATTTCTTCGCCAATCCTAAATCACCTTTGTATTTCTCCAGGTCACTCCGTATCACTACGAATATCCCAGTTTATTGGATAATCCATCGTATGGTTATATACGAACTCGAAAGGAACTTGTTCCAGTTCGGGGATGGATCCCGGTTCAGGAGAAATAGGAATAAAGTTCATTCAGGTGTCTTTTAACCTCACCCTCTCTCGCATTGCGAGTGTTCCTAGGATTAGGACAGTACACCCATTATGCTTATTGGATAGTCTTCTTCCAAACCATAGGGTGGTGGCGAACGGTAGGGAAGGAAGAAAACCATTTGGCCTAAAGGGGTGTGCAGAAGGTAATGACTAAAGACATATAAAGGTATTTGGAGAGGTGGTAAAGAGATATACGGTTACAGTCGTGAATCTGGATAATGGAAGAGGCATTACTAGGAATACCAGGATACCCCATCGAAACATTTCAATGTTTCAGTTTCACTGTGTACCGTTAAAGGAAAACTGATTTCCTAATTAGACACTTGCTCCAGGGTATGTATTTACCAGGTATGATTCTCACATTTGTATGGTTTTACAGATGATGAGTGGGAGTAAGTTATTGGGAATTAGGTGATCATCCTCATTATATCACGATTCGTTGTAATTGGTGATATTTAAAGAAGTCACCTTGGTTGTTTGCCGGACGGCAAATATATGGTTTTGAATATCCGTTGTTATGCACCAATTTCAAATTGATATATCTGTACTTCTATTTTTATAGAGTGAGACATACCTTTTTGAAATTATATCTATGACATTTACCTATATCAGTGGATGGTTAGGTAAGGAGCATTGAACAGCGGTGTAATTCTTTATAACCATGAGTACAGTTTTCAACCTACGACACACAATTAATGAGTCATTTGACTCAAGGGACTTATACAGAGTATTGTATGTTGTCCAGTGTCCATTTGGACAGAGGGGTAGGTACTCGTACTATATTCTGTATACTTGTGACTTCTCTAGTTCTTAGACACGTGTTTCGTAGAAACGCAGGGTCGAAGTTTTGAGAAGTTATAGGTATAAGAGTACAGTAGAGAACCAGGTATTGCAAGTATCGGGATTCTTCAAGGTGATCGAAGATGTAGATACTTGTATATGGTATTCAGTTGATAGTAATGGTTAAGAGAACTTGCTTCTTTTTCAGGTTACTCATAATTGGAAGTACTCCTAAGTTGAGTAACGCTGATCGGCCTCTTTCCATTTTGTTGATATGCACTGGAGACAGCTGCATGATTTGAATCTGGTTCAATTAAATCAGTGCCTCTGTTTCTATATTCCATATAGAACAGTTCATATCTTGACATTGTTAAGGTACGGGGAGTTGTCCGGCTTATGCTTAAAACCAGACACTGGACAACTCAAGGCATGTTTCTGTAATGGCTGTTTGTGGGTTGACCCGGGCTATGACGAGGGTTGATTTTCTACCATCTGGAAGATCAATAGTGATATTGTTCTTGACTCCCCATAGTTTTAATAAAAATGGATTTTTTCAGAAAACAGTAGTGGGAGTATGGTAGAACTGGAAGTGATTCCAGAACCGCAAACGATTATTGAAGATTTGATAAGAACCTAAAGATTCAATCTGGTTAGACATTCCATTGGCCACTCCATAGATAAGGTGGGTAACCTCAGGCACCCGAGAGGTACTTCGGTATGCTCAAGGACGGTGGCAGAGAGGTTCTTGTTTACCCAGACTTTCCATTGCTGTTGTTCCAGATTGTGAGACCCGGCAGGAGGATGAGTATAGCGTCGTTCTAAACTAGTTTTAGAAGTGCACGTTTATATGACTCTGCCAGAGGGTTGTCGTAGTCAGTGGGAGCAGCGGAAGCATTGGTGGACATAGCGGAGATAGATCATCGATTTCTGATATGACAGTCATAGGTTTGACTTCATCAGAAAAGGGGATGGATCTATTAAGAAGGTAGTAGGGTGTGATGTCCTGGTATTTGATGACATACACAGAGTAGGAAGTGATATTCCTATACTACGGTCGGTTATACTTTGGTCGTCACACAGTGGTTTCTCCACACAGGACTTCGATATTATATCAGACATTCTGGTCACTAGATCTATGGTTTTAGATCTAGATTTGGGTGGTTTCCCAATCTGGGTACTTTGACAGCATTCTATGAGTATTTAGAATGGATGACTCCTGGCACGGTAGTATACCTGCAGGTGATGGAGTCACCCTCTCTAAAGGTGTCTTACAGACTAAAGGGGAGAGAGATGTGCATGATTGGCAGATCACTTGCTTAGGCAATTGAGTCAATTATGAGATGTCAAGTACCACACCAAATGTTGTTCTTGCAGTAGGTGTAATAAGTTGATATTGATCCAATCCTGGAGAAACAGTCGGAAGCAGTTTTAGAACATAAGTTAATGTTCTAGGGATGTGATAACAGCATTCTCCTTCGGGAGACAGTTATCATTCCAGGCTTCGAAGGTGACATGGATGGCAGAGAGGCTATCAGAGTTATAGTTTTTCCCCCTGACGAGGAGCAGTATTTTGGACAGGTGGTCCAGGTAGATACCGAGGGAAGGCATGGCGCAGGATACTGATTAAGTTCAGTTGACGATACAGTCTATGAAGTTTGGATTTGGAGTTCATTTATGAGCTAGGTCTCATCAGACATCCAGACATTCTAAGACAGGTATTGCTCATTTCAGGAGATGGCTTTATCCGCGTACTTGAGATAGAGAGAGACAGAAAGAAACACCAGAGCGGATCCACTCACTGAGGCTATTCCTCGAACGCAATAGTTTCACAAACGAGCTTTATGAGACTGACTAGTAGAGGAGTTGGGTGTTCGGTATCACACTGTGAGTATGCGACATCGCAATAATTAGCCTTGAGTGCAAGTGGGAGATTGTTGGAGATAGTGCCCTCAGAGTCAATTATTGGATCACAGGCACGTGATTGCAATGATTGAGGGAGGACCTGTCCCAGTAGGACAGTCTTACTCGAGATGATAGTATGCTATCTGGTTTATCTTTATCATCGTGTACTGCTTTAGGTGACCTTACGAGTCGCTATTGCACGTTGATAGAGCCCCTAGGATCCTTGCTTGACTACCAGCAGTATGAGGGCGATCATATACGTGAGAGCTGGAGTCTATAAGCAAATCCTTAAAAGGTCCCTAGTCGTGGGAGTTTCGAGACAAGGCATCGATTCTCCAGAGTTGACTAGTGTATACAGTCGAGACCCCGACGAGGGGCGGTGGCCGGTCTCACAAGCCACTGGTGTCAGTTGGTTCACCTAAGATGTATACAGGTGCTCATTGGGTTATGAGCACACCGGACAGGACTCGCCGGGAACCTGCTTGTTGGGATTATACCAGATGTCAGATAGCAGTTCCCTGGTGACATGTGTACAGGTTAGTTCATCGAACTGAGATCGTCATTTGTCTTGTGTGAGTTCCCACTGTGCTTTGATTACTACCCTACCACGTGTTAGTGTATATGCCCTAGGGGCCATTATTGTATCATACTAGTTTGTATATTACTTAATGGAAGCTTGGGATATTCACATGTATATAACAGTCTTGCTAAATATGCTTGTATGCTACTTGGTTTTTCTATCTTAATATGTGAGTATACGTATTGATAGAGCTCTTAGGATCTTGCTTGACTACCAGCGTTGTGATGGCAGTCACACTAGTGGGGGCTGGGTAGTCTACAAGCACATCCTTATTCAGGTCCCTAGTCGTTCGATTATCGAGACAGAGCATCGATACTCCGGAGTAAACTAGTGTGTACGCTTCTCATCCCAGTTGGGGAGATGGTCTGCCCCACAGCCGTCAGTACGTAGTACTGGAGATAGTATGCAGGTGCTCGTTAGGTTACGGGTACACCGGACAGGACTCACAGGGAACTGTTGGTTGGTTTTATACCAGTCGTCAGTGAACAGTTCCCAGGTGACATGAGTACAGCATAGTCCGCAGACTTGACACTGCTGCTTCGCCTCGAGTGTGACCCACTGTTCTTAGATTGCTACCCTACCACGACTCAAAGGAGTCGTGTAAACAGGTAGCAGTTGGGTGCAGTCCCGAGCACTTGGAGGCAGTGGCGGTTAGACAGGATTCGTCTCTCCCGGTATTGGGGGTTGATATCGCGCTGTGTCAGAGAGCCATTACGCAAAGTCCCTGGCCAGGGCAAGCGAGATTTGCTGGTAGGTTCCAGTAGTTTCTCAGGGTGTAATGGGCTTCCATCCGACACGACTTATACCGCTATTAGGGGACTGACGCTTGCCGCCCCCTAGGCCCGATATGCGATAGTCATAGACGAACGGACCAGACTGTATGGAGATTGTCACATCAGACTCAGTAGGAGTTCGGATTGGTTTCCTCATCGGCCTTCTTATCGACATCTACCTGGGGACCGTTACGTACAGCTAGTGCCGCTTGCGGTCTGTGGTTAAATCCACTGCCAGCGTAGTAGTCGAGTCTCTAGAGTCCCACACATAGAGTTTCCCTACTCCAGGGGAAACGATATAGAGGTCGTATGGTTTTACGACAAGGGTTCGGACGCATACGTGTGTTTACGCACGTACGACTTTCGGACAGTTTTTACCAGTCGGCTTTGGCTTAAGCCAGTTACTGGTATCCGGTTATTGGATTTATACAGTCTAAAGTTTTTCCGTATTTTTGCGGAAAGGAGGGGCGTTCTCGTAATTGTGCGAGAAGCTTCTAGAAGGTGGCGACTAAGGAGGTTAAGGTGGCATATACAATGATTGTGATTAGTGAGTCACCTAGATGATTCATACATGTCTTTTGTCCATATAATGAATCATCACTAGATATTATCAAGCATGGTTGTTAAATTGTTATTTATTCTTTTCTTGATAAAAAGAAATGCTTGATATATATCATGTTATCTCACTATTCTCATATCATTATCTTTATCATCTTCTCTCTCCTCAAGCTCTCCCTCTTCAAACACTAATCCTCCCCTCTCATGAGTTGAGTACAAGGATTAGTTAGACTAACTAAATCATAACCCTCACTCTATATCACCTAGCTTCTTTGATTAACACTTAAAGAAGGTTAGTTGCCTCAAGTTTAGAGGCTAAGCTTGGAGTAAAGCTCTCGGGTGGATCGTCTACTACTTCGAGAAGGCCGAGGAGGAGGAGGAGTTCACAAAGACGAAGGACACGATTCGTTAGGTATAATCCCTAAACATAGTAGTATAGAACTTCTATGCTTCATGTTAGTTATCGTTTAGCTTCGATTCATGCGGTTAGTCGATGTTTAAGCAAAGAACAAGATCGTTTTTTAAATTTCCGTCTCCCCGCAAGTCATGGGGTGTTCTACATCGACTTACAGTGGTATCAGAGCCTCGCTAAATAATAAATAACTTACTTGCAAATTTGTATGAATTTCGAACGGAAAAAACGAAACCGGAGAAACCCGAAATCACAAGTTTCTGTCGAATTTTAAATGAAATCCTAAAATTTTTCAGGGAAGTTCAAAAAGCTTAAAAAGACACCAGAAGAACACCCAAGAAATTTGGGCTCCTGAATCGTCTACCGAGCCGCGGAACCGCGGCGGATCCCACCGATCCGCCGCGCTTCCGCCGCCGAGTTGCCGAGTCAGGAACCCAAATTCCCTGTGTTGCTTCTCTGTGATATTTCGTATTTTCTGGAATATTTTATTTTTGCTCAGGTTTCAGATTTACAGAGAAGTATTGGAGCAAAATTAAAAGTGGATAATCGATCGAAATTATAAGGTATTTGCTTGATGGATTATATCTGTGTTTGTATAATGTGTTCGTAAACCTCCCCTAACTGCTAGTATGTCGGTTGGCAGGGGGTTGCACATTTCTGTAATGGATTTTATCTGTTTGTGCATATGAACTGTGTTGGACTGTTGTGATGTATAGCCGGGGTTATGTGATGGGTTATTATTTAATTCATTTGATGTAAATGTAATTTGTTGTAATATTATTTTGCGGGGCACATCCAGGTTGCGGTTGTAGCCTCCGTTGTATTATTTCATTTTACTGTTTTTGCTCCTAGGACAGACCCAAGGAGGGGTGCACAAACTGCCGGGTGGGTAGTTTGCCACACCCGCAGGGGGTCTTGGGTGGGGTAATGGCTATTCATCACAACTGTGTAATCCGTATTTTGTTGCAGGCTCAAAACAAACACGGATTGCTTGCAAATCCAATTAAGTTCATCTGTGATCTGGAATGAATATCATTGCGTCAGACAAATGTAAAATATCTATATATATGATAGCTATTTTAGACGTCACTTATGTTTAACACCCGCGCTAGCCCAGCCCCCGCTCTGTCGTTAGTTAAGTAACCTAACGGGTAATGACGGGACCCCGTGGCGAATGCGGATGGCATAAGAGGACGTTGTATTTTCGTTGTTTTCTGCAATGATAGGTTAATGATGGGACGCATTATCTATAATGCAAAGAAAATAAACCAAAGTTTTAATCGTTGGAAAAATTTAAAAGAAACCACTCGGTTAATTTTAAAAACAGATATTTTTTAAATGCGGAGCTTTAACCACTCCTTTTAAAAGCTATCAGGTTCCTTCGGTTATATCAAGTTCACTACGTTCACGGTTTCGCCAAAACCATTCGTAGCCCTCCGTCATTTCATCTGGGTATTCAGTAGTATTCAAGCTATGTATTTTGACCTAACGCCAAGGCATAGTGTTTGGTAGCTACTGGGTATTCATTTGTTGCATAGATAGATGAGTTAGTTTGGGACAGTCGTATTATCGTTTTGGCCGAATGTCAAGGATATATACGGATGGGTTCAAATTGACAAGATAATGATGGGTAGAACTTGACATGTGACTTATGACATTTTGACCTAACGCCAAGGACATAAGAGCATGGGGCAAAAACTTATATCGGGAATTTCTAAAGAAACTGAAATTTGCAAAGAGATGCATACCATTTTGAGTTTGATGAATGTTGGTAGCATTCCTACAACATTATCAGACGATGATATTTGGATCCCGATCCTACTGTGAGTATATGCTACTTATCAGGATATTCATCACTTAACGATCAATGCTATAAACCTAGTAGGTGTCCAGAAAGGTGTCAGCGGGGTTACGCCCCCAGAGAAAAGAGGTTATTTAAATAAGGAACTTCGCGAAAGCGTTGGAAAACCTCCCTCGAAGTATCGACACTACCCTGGCTGAACGGTTAAGCAAGTATTGTACGGTAAGAATTGTCCTGGCTAATTCTTCTTTTATGGTTTGAGGAAGGATTCGAGAAACAGTGGGAGCCATCCAGTTTAGATAAACTAAAAACCACTCTAAACTTGCTAGAGCATCATGCTAAAAGAGTTTTCTTCTCTCTCTCCTAATTGCAGCGACCCTGAAAATGACTGGAATTAAGTTACTTTTAGAGAAAAATATACTTACAGGGCCAAACTATAAAGATTGGCTGCGGAATGTCAAAATGGCTTTGACCTATGACAAATTGGGGTACGTCCTCACCGCTACGGCACCTGCTGTCCCTGGTCCCAAATCCAGTAATGCGGATAAGGAAATCCGCAAAACCTGGGATTTAGATTGCGCGAAAGCCAAGTGCATCGTGCTTGCCTCGATGAACAATGAACATCAGAGGAGGCACGAGGATATGGACCTTGATGGCATATTTCTCCATACAAAGGAACTTTATGGAGAACAATCTCGTATAGCAAGATACGTGGCCTCTAAGAACTTGTTTCGAGCGAGGTTGGCTGTCGGGTCATCAGTAGGAGAACATGTCCTAAAGATGATTGGCTATATTGAAGAGCTCGCAGACCTTGGGACGACTTTGGATAATGAGCTCTATATAGACCTTACTCTCCAGTCCCTTCCTCACACCTACGCCCAGTTTATCCTGAACTTCAACATTCAAAGAAAAGAAGTTTAACTTCCGAAACTCCTGAACATGTTAAGGAGTGCAGAGGGCACCTTGCAGAAGACAAGGGAAACACCCGCTATGTTTGTTGGCGGTACATCTTCTTCCGGGTCTAAGGCTAGGGCCAAAGGAAGGAAGAAGAAGGCCGCACCCAAACCTAGAGGAGGTGTTAGTAAGGTGGGAGGAAAGGGAAAGAAAAAGTTTGCGGTACCGGTAGTTGGCCAGGATGAGTGCTTCCATTGTCACAGGAAAGGGCACTGGAAGAAGGATTGCAAGGCGTGGAACGCCAAGAACCAGGAACCGAAGCAAGCTGTGGCTTCGACTTTAGGTGTGTTTGTAATTGAGAATTGTCTGTCGATCAACTCTACTTCCTGGGTATTGGATACCGGATCAGGATCTCATATTTGTAATTCATTGCAGGCACTGAGAAACCGTAGAGTGCTGAAGGAAGGTGATATGACCTTAAAGGTTGCTAACGGAGCTAGCGTGGGAGCTGCGTCCGTCGGAGATTATCACCTAGGATTGACGAGTGGACACATTTTGGTTTTACATAACTGTTTTTTTGTGCCAAGCTTAACGTGTAATATCATATCAGTTTCCTTGTTATCAAATAATGGTTATGATTTCACGTTTGTAAGAGATGTTGTCAACATCCACCTTAATCATGGTTTGATTGGGTCCGGTACACTAAATAACGGTATATATGTTTTAAACCAACTCCAAATTTTCAATGTCCAGAACACACTAAAAAGAAAGTCTCCAGATTTAAATAAAGCTTTCTTATGGCATTGTAGACTGGGTCACATCAATGAGAGAAGGTTGACTAAGTTGCATAGAGAAGGATATTTGGACTCGTTCGAATATCAAACTTATGACACTTGTCAATCTTGTCTCAAAGGAAAGATGACAAAGACTCCATTCACTAGACAAGGAGTAAGAGCGAGCGAGCTCTTAGGACTCATACACAGCGATGTATGTGGTCCAATGTCTACACATGCAAGTGGTGGTTTTTCCTATTTCATTACTTTCACGGATGATTACTCAAGATACGGATTCATTTATCTGATGAAACATAAATCCGAGGCTTTTGAGAAATTCCAAGAGTATAAGAATGAAGTAGAAAACTAAACCGGCAAGAGTATCAAGACACTTAGATCTGATCGAGGTGGTGAATACTTGAGTGCCGAGTTCCTAGGTTACCTAAAAGAGAAAGGAATTCTCTCTCAGTTTACTCCTCCATACACTCCACAGCATAATGGTGTATCGGAGAGGCGGAATCGAACCCTATTGGATATGGTACGATCCCTGATGAGTAATGCTGAGTTACCACGATCTTTCTGGGGTTATGCGCTAGAATCAGCGGCATATCTTTTGAACATGGTGCCTACCAAGACTGTGCCTACCACTCCATATCAGATGTGGAGCGGGAAGAAACCCCATCTACAGTATATAAAGAATTGGGGATGTCCAGCTTTTGTTAAAAAGCAGCATGTGGACAAGCTCGAGGCACGATCAGTAAAGTGTAAGTTTGTGGGTTATCCAAAGAACTCCAGGGGATATCTATTCTATTACGCAGAGGAACAAAAGGTATTTGTTTCTCGTAATGCCCATTTTCTAGAACATCAGTTTTTAGAAAAGGAATCAAGTGGGAGCGAAATAGAACTGGAAGAAATTCCAGAACCACAAACTGCTACTGAAAGTTTGGTAGAACCGGAAGTTCAAGAAGAACAGGACTTTCCCGCACCCCTCCGCAGGAGTAGTAGGCCGTCTCATCCGCCTGAGAGATACTACGGTTTTCTCATAGACGGGGATAGAGAGGATTGCATCATAGATGATGATGAACCTACTGACTTCCAGCAGGCCATCCAGAGCGGCGACTCGGTACGATGGCTAGATGCAATGCGGACCGAAATGGAGTCCATGTACACCAACAAAGTATGGACTTTGGACTTTGCTCCAGATGGGGTAAAACCCATAGGATGCAAATGGATCTTCAAGAAAAAGATTGGTGTAGATGGACAGGTGGAAACCTATAAGGCTAGACTTGTTGCAAAGGGTTTTCGTCAAAGACCTGGTTTGGACTATGACGAAACTTTTTCTCCAGTGGCTATGCTCAAATCCATTCGGGTCCTTCTTGCTATTGCTGCCTTCCATGATTATGAAATCTGGCAGATGGACGTAAAGAAGGATTTTCTGAAAGGAAATTAAGAAGAGTGCGTCTGTATGGATCAGCCAGAGGGTTTCAATCAGAGTGGGAGCAGCGGGAAAGTATGCAAGCTGCTTAAGTCCATTTATGGACTAAAGCAGGCATCGCGGAGTTGGAACATCTGTTTTGATGAGACAGTCAAAGAATATGACTTTATCAAAAATCCAGATGAACCGTGCATATATAGTAAAGTTGTAGCCAGAAGTGTCGTATTCCTCGTCTTGTACGTGGATGACATTCTATTGATAGGAAATGACATTCCTATGCTACAATCTGTCAAAGGATTCTTGTCACAAAAGTTCTCCATGAAAGACCTGGGTGATGCCTCTTACATTCTGGGGATCCGGATCTATCGTGATAGACCCAAGAGGATGTTGGGACTTTCGCAGTCCAGGTATATCGACACTGTACTGAAAAGATTCAGTATGGAAGATTCTAAGCGCGGTAATCTACCGGCTTGTTACGTAATCACCCTCTCCAAAGAGATGTCTCCCAAGACTGATTTGGAAAGGGAACGCATGTCTATTATACCCTACGCTTCTGCGGTAGGCTCTATAATGTATGCGATGTTGTGTACCAGACCAGATGTAGCTTACGCACTGAGCATGGTGAGCAGGTATCAGTCAGACCCAGGGGAGAAACACTGGATAGCAGTAAAGAACATTCTCAAGTACCTGAGAAGGACTAAGGAGATGTTCTTGGTTTACGGGGGAAAAGACCTCAGGTTGGAGGCCTTTGCTGATTCCGGCTTCCAGAGTGATAAGGACGATTCTAAGTCTATGTCGGGTTATGTCTTTACCCTCAATGGAGGGGCGGTGTGCTGGAAGAGCTCCAAGCAGGACACCGTTGCTGACTCGACGATGGAAGCGGAGTATAAAGCTGCTTGCGATGCCGCAAAAGAAGCAGTCTGGATGAAGAAGTACCTAACAGAACTTCAGGTGGTTCCTACCATAGTTGATCCAATACCTCTGTATTGCGACAACAACGGAGCTATAGCTTTAGCGAAGGAACCAAGGTCTCATCAGAAGTCCAGACACATCTTAAGGCGGTATCACCTGATCAGGGAGATCATTGATCGTCAGGAGATCGAGGTTCGGAGAGTTGCGTCTGAAGAGAACATTGCTGATCCATTCATAAAGGCCCTACCTCAGATTCAGTTCGAGAGGCTACTCGAGATCATCGGTCTTCAATATGCCAGTACATGGCCCTAGTGCAAATGGGAGATTGTTAGTGTATATGCCCTAGGGGCCATTATTGTATCATACTAGTTTGTATATTACTTAATGGAAGCTTGGGATATTCACATGTATATAACAGTCTTGCTAAATATGGTAGTATGCTACTTGGTTTTTCTATCTTAATATATGAGTATACGTATTGATAGAGCTCTTAGGATCTTGCTTGACTACCAGCGTTGTGATGGCAGTCACACTAGTGGGGGCTGGGTAGTCTACAAGCACATCCTTATTCAGGTCCCTAGTCGTTGGATTATCGAGACAGAGCATCGATACTCCGGAGTAGACTAGTGTGTACGCTTCTCATCCCAGTTTGGGAGATGGTCTGCCCCACAGCCGTCAGTACGTAGTACTGGAGATAGTATGCAGGTGCTCGTTAGGTTACGGGTACACCAGACAGGGCTCACAGGGAACTGTTGGTTGGTTTTATACCAGTCGTCAGTGAACAGTTCCCAGGTGACATGAGTACAGCATAGTCCGCAGACTTGACACTGCTGCTTCGCCTCGAGTGTGTCCCACTGTTCTTAGATTTCTACCCTACCACGACTCAAAGGTGTCATGCAAACAGGTAGCAGTTGGGTGCAGTCCCGAGCACTTGGAGGCAGTGGCGGTTAGACAGGATTCGTCTCTCCCGGTATTGGGGGTTGATATCGCGCTGTGTCAGAGAGCCATTACGCAAAGTCCCTGGCCAGGGCAAGCGAGATTTGCTGGTAGGTTCCAGTAGTTTCTCAGGGTGTAATGGGCTTACCTCCGACACGACTTATACCGCTATTAGGGGACTGGCGCTTGCCGCCCCCTAGGCCCGATATGCGATAGTCATAGACGAACGGACCGGACTGTTTGGAGATTGTCACATCAGACTCAGTAGGAGTTCGGATGGGTTTCCTCATCGGCCTTCTTATCAACATCTACCTGGGGACCGTTACGTACAGCTAGTGCCGCTTGCGGTCTGTGGTTAAACCCACTGCCAGCGTAGTAGTCGAGTCTCTAGAGTCCCACACAGAGAGTTTCCCTACTCCAGGCGAAACGATATAGAGGTCGTATGGTTTTACGACAAGGGTTCGGACGCATATGTTTGTTTACGTACGTACGACTTTCGGACAGTTTTTACCAGTCGGCTTTGGTTTAAGCCAGTTACTGGTATCCGGTTATTGGATTTATACAGTCTAAAGTTTTTCCGTATTTTTGCGGAAAGGAGGGGCGTTCTCGTAATTGTGCGAGAAGATTCTAGAAGGTGGTGACTAAGGAGGTTAAGGTGGCATATACAATGATTGTGATTAGTGAGTGACCTAGATGATTCATACATGTCTTTTGTCCATATAATGAATCATCACTAGATATTATCAAGCATGGTTGTTAAATTGTTATTTATTCTTTTCTTGATAAAAAGAAATGCTTGATATATATCATGTTATCTCACTATTCTCATATCATTATCTTTATCATCTTCTCTCTCCTCAAGCTCTCCCTCTTCAAACACTAATCCTCCCCTCTCTTGAGTTGAGTACAAGGATTAGTTAGACTAACTAAATCATAACCCTCACTCTATATCACCTAGCTTCTTTGATTAGCACTTAAAGAAGGTTAGTTGCCTCAAGTTTAGAGGCTAAGCTTGGAGTAAAGCTCTCGGGTGGATCGTCTACTACTTCGAGAAGGCCGAGGAGGAGGAGTTCATAAAGACGAAGGACACGATTCGTTAGGTATAATCCGGAGTTCATAAAGACGAAGGACACGATTCGTTAGGTATAATCCATAAACATAGTAGTATAGAACTTCTATGCTTCATGTTAGTTATCGTTTAGCTTCGATTCATGCGGTTAGTCGATGTTTAAGCAAAGAACAAGATCGTTTTTTAAATTTCCGCCTTCCCGGAAGTCGTGGGGTGTTCTACATCGACTTACACCACGGCTCAAAGGAGTCGTGCAAACAGGTTTTAGTTGGGTACAGTCCCGAGCCACATGGAGGCAGTGAGCGGATCTGCAGGGGTTCGTCTCTCCCGGTATTGGGGGTGAGGTCGCGCTGTGTCGAGGAGAGCCAGAACATGAAAAGTCCTTGGCCAAGGCAGGAGATTTACTGGTAGGTATTCCAGTAGTTTCTCAGGGTGTTCTGGGGTACACTCCGACACGACTTGTACCGCTTTTGGGGGTCTGACTTTTACCAACCCCCAGGCCCGCCATGCGATGCTCATAGACGAACGGACCGGACTGTACGGATATTGTCACCGACAGGCTCAGTAGGGTGTCAGGATGAGTTCGCTCATCGACGTCCCTTTTAGTCAATACCTGGTAGCCCGTTACGTATTGGCTTATACCTCTGACTTGCTAGTGGTTAAATCCACAACCAAGGTGTTGACGAGTCTTTAGAGTCCACCACACTCAGTTACTCAGGTTTCGGGCGAAACGCTGTAGAGGCCGTATGGAGATATGGCAGGGTTCGATCAGATACGTGCGGTATTGTACAGATCGTGATCGGACGGTTTTTACTAGCCGGCTTTGGCTTAAGCCGGATCCTAGTATTAGATAGTGTAGTTTGTCTCTTTGCATTTGTGTTCAATGGGAATACAAATACGGGCATGTATTTGCAGTAGCGGGGTTTTGCTGTAATTTATTACGGGATCAGTTTTCTGAAGTTGCCAGTTTGCATTCCGTTCCGGCCGGTTTTCTTTTATTCCTTCACGGCCGGACTTTCTGGTATAGGGGGTTAATTGCAAGTTTGCAATTAACTTACTTGTGAGGGACTCTCTAGCATTTGTGGCTTTATGATGAGACTTGCATCATGATGAGATTCTATTCTAGTCTTTATCACTTGCTATTATTTTGATAGGATTGAAATAAGAAATGGGAGTGACCATTTTTTCTATATTGTTTTTCCATTCTATTTTATATAGACTTGGAGAGGTCTTTTTCACTCTCCAATCTTCTTGGTGAGGAGAGAGGGCCGGCCACTTAGTGAGGAGAGAATGGGAGTGCTCTTTTTAGTGGAGAATTTTGAATCATCTCATTTCTTGCTTCTTTGCTTGCTAAAATTCCAAGCTTCTCTCATTCATTCATTCTCCTCCTCACATCCCTCCATCAAGGCAACTTCATGAACCCCAAAGAGACAAGGCTACTACACTATTCTACAGCATTCCTTGGATGCGTCGGCTTGCCAACTACGCGCCCGAGTTGCCTCGGTCAAGAGGTGGGAGCCCGTAAAAGATTCCGGCTACGTGGTCCCCTTTCCGACGAGCGAGGAGGTGACGGAGATTCCGCGGGAGATCGGAGTGGAGACGAAGACCGAAGGACACGGATCGCTTGGTATAACTCTCTACCCGTATTTTGCTTGCTAGTAGCTAGGTTAATGGCCCGATCCAGGTGAAAAGTGCGCGGTGGTGCCGGTTGCAATTTTTGCAAAGTTTTTTGTTTCCGCATTTCCGACGTCGGATCGACGGCCGGGGCGCCCCCGCGGACTTACATTGTTGACCATGGTTGAAACATTGACTATCATCATTACACATCAAAGATGCTCTTTGATTCTATCAAAAAACATTTAATGCGATATGATAATAGTCTCATCAAACTATCCATCACCTTTTTCATTTTTGGATTAATATTATTATTAGATAATTCACTTATTATGTTATGGTTGTAAAATACCATCTCATTCTATCATAACCATTCTCTCTCCTCTATTCTTCTTCTTCCTCCTCTAGTTCAAGGAGAACAATTCTCATGTGTTGAGAAACATCTCCTTGAAGATAAAACACCCAAATATACTCTCTACTCTCTCTAAGGTTGATGGTCTAGCAAGCCAAAGACCTTAGTTCTCTCAAAGATCGAGAAAGGAGCCCAAGGTTGCAACCCTCAGGTGGATCCATCTTTGACGAAAGAAGGCGACGAGGAAAGCACCATCCAACCACTACTAAGAGTTCAAGAAGAAGGAGTTCAAGTGAGGTATAACCCCTAACCGAGTAGACAACTCTCTAGTTAGGTTGCTAGTGTGTAGTTTAGCCAAGATCCGTTTTTGTAGTCCATGTTACCCAAACCCTAAAAATCGTTTTTCACCATTTCTGCAAGCCCGAAAGAACCGGGAGAGGTAACGTGGACTTACAACACTTGATGGCCTAGGTGATGTAGAGTAAGAAGGTGGATTTGTTTGTCTATTTAAACTTTAATTTTTTCAACACATGAGAGCTGAAGAGTTTTCTAGTGAGGAGGAAGAAGAAGAGCAAGTATGGGAGCTCTCTTGAGGAAAGAGAAAGTGAATGAGATAATGAAACATGGAAAAAGAAAACTAAAAGTTTTATTATGATAATTAGGATGGCTACATTGATTTGATCACAAGCTTGTCACAATTAATGCTAAGCATGAAAATATCTAGTGCTTAACAAAAATATCTAAGTCAACAATAGTCAACCTAGTCAAATGGTCAAACCAATTAGCCATGACACGATTATCATTAATAAAAGGATTAGGTTCTAATCAAGTCAATGGTCAAAACCCTAATGAGACATCTCCTTCTTTACTCCTCACATACGTGCATACACACCCGCATCCGCATTCCGAAGAATACGAATACAAAGAGACAAAACTGATCCATGTATATAATACTTGGATCTGGCTTAAACCAAAGCCCACTAGTATTATCTGTCCGAACATCATACGCGCACAAGTGCACGTAAGTGATCAAAGCCCTGCCGTAAAACTATACGGCCTCTACACCTTTTGCCCAGTGCAGGAAAACTCTCTGTGTGGGACACTAAAGACTCGATACTATGCTAGCAGTGGGTTTAACCACAGGCTGCAAGCGATACTAGCTATAAGGAACAATCCCTAGGTAGATGTCGATAAGAAGGACAATGAGGAAAACCCATCCGAACTCCTATTGAGCCTGAATGTGACAATCTTCGTACAGTCCAGTCTGTTTGTCTACGAGTATCGCATATCGGTATAAGTCGTGTCAGAGTGCAGCCCAGAATACCCTGAGAAACTACTGGAACACCCACCAGTAAATCTCGCTTGCCCTGGCCAGGGACATTGTATAATGGCTCTCCAGACACAGCCCGATATCAAACCCAATACTGGGAGAGACGAATCCTGTCTAACCGGGACTGCACCCAACTACTATCTGTTCGCATGACTCCATTGAGCCATGGTAGGAAAGTAATCAAAGTACAGTGGGAACGCACTCGAGGCGAAGTGGCAGTTTCAAGTCGACGGAATAAGATGTGCTCATGTCACCTGGGAACTGCTATCTGACGATAGGTATAATACTCACTAGCAGTTCCCTACGAGTCCTGTCCGGTGTACTCGTAACCTAATGAGCACCTGCATACTATCTCTAGTACGATGTACTAATGGTTGTGGGACAGACCATCTCCCCTGCTGGGATGAGAAGCGTATACACCAGTCTACTCCGAAGTATCGATGCCCCGTCTCGATAATCCTTCGACTAGGGACCTGTATAAGGATGTGCTTGTAGATTACCCAGCCCCCACTAGTGTGACTGCCATCACAACGCTGGTAATCAAGCAAAGATTCTAAGGGCTTTACTAATATGTATAAGCAATAAGCTAAAAGAAACACAAGCACATATTGAAGTAGAAACAAACCAAGTAGCGTACTACCATTTTGTGCAAGACTGTTAATATAACTGTGAATATCCCAAGCCTCCATTAAGTAATATACAAGCTAGTATGATACAATGATGGCCTCTAGGGTATATACACTAACAATCTCCCACTTGCACTGGGGCCATGTACTGGTGTATCGAAGACCTATCACTCGACCAGCCTCTCGAACTGTGTCTGAGGGATGGCCTTCGTGAGTGGATCTGCAGTGTTATTCTCCGAATCTCCTCTCCTCATCTTGATCTCCCGGCGATCTACGATCTCCCTGATCAGGTGGTACCGCCTCAAAATGTGCCTGTACTTCTGATGGGACTAGGGTTCCTTCGCTAAAGATACAGCGCCGTTGTTGTCGCAATACAGCGGTATTGGATCAACAATGGTTGGAACCACCTGAAGTTCTGTGAGGAACTTCTTCTTCCAGACAGCTTCTTTTGCGGCATCGCAAGCTGCTATGTACTCCGCTTCCATCGCCGAGTCAGCAACGGTGTCCTGCTTAGAGCTCTTCCAATAGACCGCCCAACCATTGAGGGTAAAGGCATAACCCGACATGGACTTGGAGTCATCCTTGTCACTCTGGAAGCTGGAGTCAGCAAAGGCCTCGATCTGGAGGTCTATTCCACCATACACCAAGAACATCTCCTTAGTCCTTCTCAGATATTTGAGAATGTTCTTTACTGCTATCCAGTGCTTCTCCCCTGGGTTCGACTGCAACGCTCATTGTGTATTCTACATATGGTCTGGTACATAACATCGCATACATTATAGAGCCTACCGCAGAAGCGTAGGGTATAGATGACTTGTGAGCCCTTTCCAAATCAGTGTTTGGAGACATATCTTTGGAGAGGGTGATTCCGTGACAAGACGGTAGATTACCGCGCTTAGAATCTTCCTTGCTGAATTGTTTCAGTATGATGTCGATGTACCTTGACTGTGAAAGTCCCAACATCCTCTTAGATCTATCACGATAGATCTGGATCCCCAGAATGTAGGAGGCATCACCCAGGTCCTTCCTGGAGAACTTCTGTGACAAGAACCCTTTGACTGACTATAGCATAGGAATGTCATTTCCTATTAAGAGAATGCCATCTACGTACAAGACGAGGAATACCACAGTTCTCCCTACAATTTTACTGTAAATGCATGGTTCATATGGATTTTTGATAAAGTCGAATTCTTTGACAGTATTATCAAAGCAGATGTTCCAACTCCGCGATGCCTGGTTTAGTCCATAAATGGACTTAAGTAACTTGCACACTTTACCGCTGCTCCCACTCTGAATGAAACCCTCCGGCTGATCTATATAGACGCACTCTTCCAAATTACCATTTAGAAAGGCAGCAATGGAAAGAAGGATCCGAATGGATTTGAGCATAGCCACCGGAGAAAAGGTTTCTTCATAGTCGAAGCCGGGTCTTTGAAGAAAACCTTTTGCAACAAGTCTAGCTTTATAGGTTTCAACCTGTCCATCTACACTAATCTTCTTTTTGAAGATCCACTTGCAGCTTCCTGACCTCGATTTCCCGGCGATCAACTATCTCCCTGTCACGACCTAAGTTTGGCCCGTAACTGGCACTTAAACTACATAACGTCAACAGGCGTACGCAACTCAAGTAAGACGAAAACCCAGAATTCTAAACCACCCAAAACTGGATCAACGGAGAAAACATAGTTTAAAACATTTAGAAAATCACGAGAAAAATCTCTAACTCTAGTTTTCTTTCTTGAAAATTTCGGCAGCACCTCCTTTGTAAAAACTAGCCCCGAAAACGGGTATAACACAGATAATATATAAAGCGTCCCAATTGGGAGCAAAAATCACGCCCAACGGCGGAGACAATCACCACAACAAGTATACTACGCCAAAGCAAAGAAATAATAAAGGAAACTGCATAAAGAGGTAAAACATTCTAACATAATCGGCTCCCACGAGCACGGCACCCAAAGTCACCAAAATACACAACACAGAGTCCTCACAAGTCGTCTCTAAGACATATACAAACAGTGGTAGATGGAGAATAAAAGATCCAACAAAAAGATATACAATATTTAGACGGATAACCGCAAACCCACCTAAAAGCAAAGGCCTTACTGCCTAATGTAGCGGTATCCGCAAAAGTAGAGATGATAAGACACCCTGTCGCGACTACTTAGAGGGAACGTCCTGCAAAACACTGTGGCACAACGGGGGTGAGTTGCCAACTCATGAATAGTAAATAACATCATACTGAAATCGCAAGTATGCACTAACAGCAATGATCAATAACATGTAACCTGGTAGCATGAGTATGACAATATGAATATGCAACTATCAAGATCAGAGTACACCACCAGGGTACTATATCTACTTGAATCAATGCATATCAAATGAATACTAAGTGCGGGATAGTAAACAATCTCATGCGCAAATCATAAGCATGGAAAACACAGTGTATCTCAAACAGCACCCCACGTCCAACAATACTCAGATCGGCCCTCAAATCCTGTACGTCTCATGAAACCTGAGCGTCCAACATCGACACTCTAAAACATCATGAAAAACAGTGCCTAACATCGACACGTAAATACTCGTATCATACGTTCTTCGAAACCCAAGTATCCCACTTCGACACTTGTATTCCACGTATCGGACTTTCTTATATCCATACGTTCCTCGAAACCCAAGTATCCCACCTCGACACTTGTGATTCCATGTATCGGTCTTTCCAAATCCATATATCTCTCGGAATATAAGTGCCTAACATCGACACTTGAAATTCCCATATCGCATGAAAAAATATTTCAAATGCGTAAATCCATGTAAAATAGCATATGCAACATAAAACATCAATATGAGCATATCACGGAAAAAGTCCGCTATTTAAATGCATCAAGTCATTAAATATATCTCGCGGTTCCCAAAAACCAAAACCAAAACACATATATATACAGCTTCCCATTCCACCGATATATATGTTATAAAACTGATCATGTAACAATAGGAAAGTATATGTGCGAGCATGTAAATATAGTATGACATATGTATAGGAATGTAGGTACACAGGTATGCTATATGTCATATGCGCTATCGCACAAGTATAACTGTTTCAATGTCACTAACTAATAGCGTGGTATATCAATGAGCATTTGTGTTGTGCGTATCATGGCAATTACCGACAGTGTGTGTGTAGCATATCATTGGTGCTCGTGCAACATGGACTGTCAATAACAGTGCAGTGTACAATATATACAGTATCAGGCACAACAAGTAACTATATGCAATGTGAATTACGCAATATCTCTATATAAGCACATAAACATACGGCTAATATCATATCATATCTAGCCCCGACGCTTAGCTCCATACGGGTGATTTCCCCGTAGATGTTAAATCTACTCACCAATGGTCTCCAGCTATGAAAATCCGACCACCTGCTTCCCCTTGTTCGCAGCGTCCGAAGTCCCCGCTTGCGGCGCTATAATTTCACAAACACAAGAAATAATGCGAACATCTCAGAATCGATCAATATAACGCAAAACTACTTATTAAATAACGCACCAACATTAAACTAACTCGCGAGTGCACGTCTAGTGGCTAGCGAGCGCAACGATACCTCAAAACCTAATTGAGTACAGCAGCAGCACAAGCTCACGACTCGTGTCGCAATACGTATCACGCGGACTCAAAACACTAGATTATTGGTAATCGATCCCAGATTTTGTATACTGCAATTACAAAAAAAAGTAAACGGTTCCAAACACACCTAACCAACAGCAGACAACAACCCACAGAAGACCAACCCCAACCCCCTCCTACCTAGCCGGCGTCGCCGGATTTTTCCCTATGGTCGCCGGCCCCGGCCGGTGAGCTGGTCCCCGTCTCTCAGGTGGTGTCTCAGGTTCACTAGTACATCTCAAAAATTTTGTTTGGTTAAACACTAAAATCTCCAGGTCACAGCAGGTATAGAAGCTCTAAAAAGACACTAAAAACCCGATATTGCACTAATCGATATAAAAATCGTTATACGCTACAACCAACTAGCAAAACCACATAAAAACTCTAATTTAACAGTATAGGGTTATACCTAACAACTTTGCTCACAATCTTCTAGGTTTCCCTAGCTCCAAGTGATCCAAGAAGGCAAAAACAAGACTTTGTTGTGTTTTTGTGATATATTTGGAATTTTTGGGTTAAGATTGAAGAAAAATGAGAGAACAGCTCAAGGGCAGTAGAGAATGAAGGGATTTCGGCCAATAGGGATAAAGGAGAGTCTTTGTGAGGGTTTCCTAGCAATTTCCAACATTAAATGCAATTAATTGCATTCATACACACATAAATATATATGCATGCACCTCTTCTTTTCTTTTTCTTTTCTTTAATCCAATAAACCTAACCTCCACACAAATATCTAGATACATGTGGGTTTGGTTACTCAAGAATAATTGAAGAAAAGGTCGCTTAAAGAGAAATTTCCCAAAATGTGAATACCGCATTAAAATATATTAAAATGGGGAAAAATTCAAATTGAACCAAAACGTCCCATATACCCCCAAAACTTGCGCACTAGCTTTATTATAGCTAAACTCGGTGCCGGCAAGTCTATATGGTCATCTGAACACAATCGGGTTAAAACGGAAATTACCGACTATTTAACCCTAAAACGGACAATTTGGCATAACGATTTCTAAAACGTTACAATCTCCCCCACTTATAGAAATTCAAAGAGATGATGGAATTTCTTCCGCATCTCTCTCTCGGTCTCCCAAGTGATCTCCTCACTGGTAGGGCTACGCCATAGAAGCTTCACAGACGGCAAGACCCTTGACCGAAGTTTCTTCACCTGCCGATCCAAAATAACTACTGGCTGCTCGGTGAACGAAAGATCGCGCTCAAGATGAACGGTCTCGTGCTGAATCATGTGAGAAGGATCATGAAGGTATCTACGAAGCATCGACACATGGAAAATGGGGTGAACATCCGGAAAACTAGGCGGGGGCGCTAAACGATAAGCAACGGAACCCACTCGCTCAAGGATCTCGAAAGGACCTACAAATCAGGAACTGAGCTTCCCTCTCTTCCCAAATCGCATAACTCCCTTCATCGGAGAAATCCTCAGGAATACAAGATCCTCCACTACGAACTCAAGTCTGCGACGACGACGGTCGGCATAAGACTTCTGCCTGCACTGGGCTGCTCTCATCCTATCCTGAATCAGCTGGATCTTCTCCGTGGTCTCCTGAACTAGCTGGGGTCCCAAAACCAGACTCTCACTAAGCTCGGTCCAACAGACTGGAGATCGACACTTCCTACCATATAAAGCCTCAAAAGCTGCCATCTGAATAGTCTCCTGAAAGCTGTTGTTGTAAGAGAACTCAATCAACGGCAAGTGACGATCCCAACTACCACCAAAATCATGCACACATGCACGGAGCATATCCTCCAGAGTCTGAATAGTCCGCTCCGACTGACCATCGATCTGCGGATGAAAAGCAGTGCTAAAACTCAACCGGGTACCCATAGCTTCCTGAAGCTTCTGCCATAGACGGCTAGTAAACTGGGTGCCTCTGTCGGATACTATGCATGTGGGAACACCGTGCAAACGCACAATCTCATCTATATACAGCTGCGCATGCTGAGCATACCCAAAAGTGGTCTTCACTGGAAGAAAGTGAGCCGGTTTCGTCAACCGGTCTACAATCACCCAAATGGAGTCATACCCCCTACTGGTCCTGGGTAGACCCACAATGAAGTCCATGGAAATCTGCTCCCATTTCCACTCCGGAATGGGTAAAGGCTGCAACTCTCTAGCCGGTGTCTGATGCTCAGCCTTGACTTGCTGACTAGTCTGGCACCTCGAAACGAAGTCCGAAATATTGCGTTTCATCCCTTCCCACCAGTAAAAGTCTCTCAAATCACGGTACATCTTGGTGGAACCTGGATGAACGCTAAAGGCCGACTGATGTGCCTGCTCTAGGACCTCGCATCTCAACCCAACAGCATCCGGTACACACAAGCGAGTCCCGCATCATAGCACACCCTGGTCATCAATCATGAACTCCGAAACTGTACCCTGTCGAACAAGCTCAAGAATCTCGGACAAACGGGCATCACTGGGTTGCGCCTCACAGATACGATCAAATAATAGTGGACGGGCGCGGACATGTGCAAGCTGTCCCCAGCGGATGCAAACTCGAACTGCACTGTACTGTCACACAAGAGCTGCCAATCTGCAGAAGACTGACGCTGAACTGCGCTCAACTTGGACAAGCTACCCCCGGGCCTACGACTCAAAGCATCAGCTACCACATTCGCCTTGCCCGTGTGATAAAGGATCTCACAATCATAATCCTTCACTAGCTCCATCCATCGGCACTGTCTCATGTTCAGATCCCACTGCTGGAAGATATACTTCAAGCTCTTGTGATCCGTGAAGATCTGACACGACTCTCCGTACAAGTAGTGTCTCCAAATCTTCAACGCAAAGACTACCGCGGCTATCTCAAGATCATGAGTGGGGTAATTCTGCTCGTGCTTCTTCAGCTGCCTAGAAGCATACGCAATCACCCTATCATGCTACATCAAAACACAGCCGAGCCCCACTCCAGAAACATCAGAATAAACAACATAGTCGCCCGATCCAAAAGGTAAAGAAAGAACTGGTGCTGTCGTCAACCGAGTCTTCAACTGCTGAAAACTCTACTCGCACGCATCAGTCCAAAGAAAAGGAACTCCCTTCTGGGTCAGTCCCGTCAGCGGTGCAGCGATACTCGAGAAATCCTGCACAAAACGGCGATAATAACCAGCTAAGCCCTAAAAGATGCGAACCTCAGTCACCGATACAGGTCTGGGCCAAAGCTGTACAGCCTCGATCTTCCTCGGGTCCACAAGAATACCATCACCAGTCACCACATGACCCAGAAAGTCAACTCTCTCAAGCCAAAATGCGCACTTTGAGAATTTAGCATACAACTGGTGCTCTCTCAATATCTTCAAAGTAATCCTCAAGTGCTGCTCATGCTCCTCACGACTCCTAGAGTAGACCAGTATGTCATCAATAAACACTATAATGAACTGGTCGAGGAACGGCCTGAAAATCCGGTTCATTAGATCCATGAACGTTGCTGGCGCATTGGTGAGTCCGAACGACATCACCAAAAACTCATAGTGCCCATAGCGCGTACGAAAAGCAGTCTTCGGAATGTCATCATTCCGAACCCGCAACTGATGATAACCCGAACGGAAATCAATCTTAGAAAAATGTCTCGCATCCTAGAGCTGATCAAATAAATCGTCAATGCGGTGTAAAGGACACCTGTTCTGCACCGTAACTCGGTTGAACTGACGATAATCTACACATAACCTCAAACTGTCGTCCTTCTTCTTGACGAACAGAACAGGAGCTCCCCACGGCGAAACACTCGGACGCACAAGTCCCAAATCAAGCAACTCTTGCAATTGATCATTAAGCTCTCTAAGCTCTGCCGGAGCCATCCGATAAGGCGGTATAGAAATAGGCTCCGTGCACGGAATCAGATCAATGCAAAACTCAATATTGTGCTCTGGCGGCGACCCAGGTAACTCATCGGCAAAGACATCGGGAAACTCTCGCACGGTAGAAAACCGGTCCAACGAATCCACTGCGGCTCCAGTATCATGACTGGAAGCCAAGAATCCCCGACATCCTCTCTTCAAAAGCCGACTAACGCACAGAACAAAAATCAAACTGTGAGGGGCGGCACCACGGTCCCCCTGCACAACAAATACTGACTCGTCGGGAAAACAAAATCCAACTGTCTTCTCGCGGCAATCCACGGACGCATAGCAAGTAGCTAGCCAGTCCATGCCTAACAGAACGTTGAAGTCCAACATCTCAAGAAGGATCAAGTCGACGGGCAAAACTATGTCTCCTAAACGGACAGCACACGACCGAAACACGTGTCGTGCAACAAACAACTCTCCCACAGGAGTAGCCACAACCAGCTGCTTATTTAGCCAACAAGACTCTCGGCCTAATCTCGGCACGAAGTGCGTAGAAACATATGAATGCATAGATACCGGATCAAAAAGAACATGTGCATTATAAGAACAAATAGAAAGGGTACCTGAAACCACAGTATTTGACGCCTGAGCGTCCTAGTGAGTCAAGGAAAACACCCGAGCCTGCCCTCTACTGGCAACTGACTGACCTCCGCCTCTACCACCTCGCCCTTCGGTACAAAACCACCGTGACCCCGACCTCTCTGCACAAGAGTCTGACGCGGAACAACAACCGGCATAAGGGGCAACGCCCTCTGAGGTGGAGAAGGCGGTAAGGTAACCTGCGGTACAGCTGCCTCGCTCACACGTGGCTCAGCACAATCTCGAACCCAATGACCCATACTCCCGCACCGGTAACATCCAGATCCATACTGCCGACCTTCCTAAGGGTAAGAGCTAAAAAGCAGACCTCGTCCCGAACCTCCACTATCTGAACGGGAACTGTCACAACGTCTAAATGCCCTCCTCGCTGCTGGATCACCAATACGAATCCTTTTCGGTTCAGGAGCAACTGACGATTCAGAAATACGCTCCTCTACCAATAGGGCTGCATCCACCGCTGCCGCGTATGTGTCATAATGCTGAATGCTGATGGCTAGGAACAACTGGGTAAGCAGGCCTCGAACAAACCACTTCACCCTCATCTCCTCTATCGCCACCAGGTACGGAGCATACACTAACAGCTCGGTAAACAATACATCATACTCCGACCCCGTCATCCCTGGCGTCTGGCGTAACGACTCAAATCTATGGGCTCGCGCATCCCTGATGCTCGGTGGAAGAAAACGGGCAAGAAACAACGTCACAAACTCAGCCTAGGTCATAGGAGCAAGACCCGCGGCCCTGCCCTTCTCCAAGGACTCACACCACTTCTGGGACATACCTTCCAGACGAAAACTGGCAAACTCCACCCATCTCTCATCGGAGCATCAGAGTGAGCGACAAATCCTGGCCATCCGGTCGATGAATGACTGCGGATCCTCGGTAACATTTATGCCAGTAAACACCGGAGGCCTAAGCCTCATAAAATCAGTCAGCGACACAGCAATAACCTCCGGAGCTGTAACTTCGACTACCGGAACTGCAGGTACCATCGTGGTCCCCTCAACGGGTAGAACAACTGCCTGCCCCTGCGCTCGGATGGTCTCTACCAAAGTCCCCACTATCTGGCGCAGATCCCGCATACCAGCTCCAATCATAGCAATGTGCTCCGATACAACAGGCGTACCGCCCTGGTCAGTCCTCGCATCAGACGAGTCAACTCTGACCTCGGCCCTCGCGGCTGCTCTCTGTGCCCTCATAGTCTTCGGCGGTATATGGGCTGGAAATTGAAACAAGATTCGATAAGGAAACAGAAATTGAATCATGAAGATGTATATCAATCACGGAAGGAATATCAATCAATATGTCCTAAGGTCACTTAGGCTAAGTACCGTGTCGTGAGTATGCCGTTGAACATACAGACGCTACGTCACCATGCTTAAGCTACCTACTCCATCATACCAAGGTCATCCTACACTCCGAAAGGTAAAACCTAGCGCTCTGATACCAACTTTGTCACGACCCAAGTTTGGCCCGTAACCGGCACTTAAACTACATAACGTCAACAGAGGCGTACGCAACTCAAGTAAGCCGAAAACCCAGAAATCTAAACCACCCAAAACTGAATCAACGGAGAAAACATAGTTTAAAACATTTAGAAAATCACGAGAAAAATCTCTAACTCTAGTTTTCTTTCTTGAAAATTTCGGCAGCACCTCCTTTGTAAAAACTAGCCCCGAAAATGGGTACAACACAGATAATATATAAAGCATCCGAATTGGGAGCAAAATCACGCCCAACGGCGGAGACAATCACCACACCAAGTATATGACGCCGAAGTGAAGAAATAACAAAGGAAGCTGTATAAAGAGGTAAAACTTTCCTACATAACCGGGTCCCACGAGCACGACACCCAAAGTCACCAAAATACACAACACAGAGTCCTCACAAGTCGTCTCTAAGACATATACAAATAGTGGTAGATGGAGAATACTATACAGACAGATAACCGCAAACCCACCTAAAAGCAAATGCCTCACTGCCTAATGTAGCGGTATCCGCAAAAGTAGAGATGATAAGACACCCTGCCGCGACTACTCAGAGGGAACGTCCTGAAAAACACTGTGGCACAACGGGGGTGACTTTCCAACTCGTGAATAGTAAATAACATCATACTGAAATCGCATGTATGCACTAACAGCAATGATCAATAACATGTAAGCTGGTAGCATGAGTATGACAATATGAATATACAACTATCATGATCAAGGTACACCACCAGGGTACTGTATCTACATGAATCAATGCATATCAAATTAATACTGAGTGCGGGATAGTAAATAATCTCTTGCACAAATCGTAAGCATGGAAAACACAGTGTATCTCAAACAGCACCCCACATCCCAAAATACTCAGATCGGCCCTCAGATCGGCACTCAAATCCCGTACGTCTCATAAAACCTTAGCGTCCAACATCGACACTCTAAAATATTATGAAAACCAGCGCCTAACATCGATACGTAAATAATCGTATCCGTACGTTCCACGAAACCTAAGTATCCCACTTCGACACTTGTATTCCATGTATCGGTCTTTCTGATATCCATACGTTCCTGGAAACCCAAGTATCCCACCTCGACACTTGTGATTCCATGTATCGGTCTTTCCTAATCCATATTTCTCTCGGAATATAAGTGCCTAACATCGACACTTGAAATTCCCATATCGCATGAAAATATATCTCAAATGCGTAAATCCATGTAAAATAGCATATGCAATATAAAACATCAATATGAGCATATCACGGAAAAAGTCCGCTATTTAAATGCATCAAGTCATTAAATATATCTCGCGGTTCCCAAAATTCAAAACCAAAACACATATATATACAGCGTCCCATTCCACCGATATATATGTTATAAAACTAATCATGTAACAATAACAAAGTATATGTGCGAGCATGTAAATATGGTATGGCATATGTATAGGCATGTAGGTACACAGGTATGCTATATGTCATATGCGCTATCGCACAAGTACAACTGTTTCAATGTCGCTAACTAATAGCATGGTATATCAATGAGCATTTGTGTTGTGCGTATCATGGAAATTACCGACAGTGTGTGTGTAGCATATCGTTGGTGCTCGTGCAACATGGACTGTCAATAATAGTGCAGTGTACAATATATACAGTATCAGGCACAACAAGTAACTATGTGCAATGTGAATTACGCAATATCTCTATATAAGCATATAAACATACGGCTAATATCATATCATATATAGCCCCGACGCTTAGCGCCATACGGGCGATTTCCCCGTAGATGTTAAATCTACTCACCAATGGTCTCTAGCTATGAAAATCCGACCACCTGCTTCCCCTAGTTCGCAGCGTCCGAAGTCCCCTCTTGCGACGCTATAATTTCACAAACACAAGAAATAATGCGAACATCTCAGAATCGATCAATATAACACAAAACTACTTATTAAATAACGCAACAATATTAAACTAACTCGCGAGTGCACGTCTAGTGGCTAACGTGCACAACGATACCTTAAAACCTAATCGAGTACAGCAGCAGCACAAGCTCACGATTCGTGTCGCAATACGTATCACGCGGACTCAAAACACTAGATTATAGGTAATCGATCCTAGATTTTGTATACCGCAATTACAAAAAAAGTGAACGGTACCAAACACACCTAACCAACAGCAGACAACTACCCATAGAAGACCAACCCCAACCCCCTCCTACTTAGCCGGCGTCGCCGGATTTTGCCCTATGGTCGCCGGCCCCGGACGGTGAGGTAGTCCCCATCTCTCAGGTGGTGTCTCAGGTTCACTAGTATATCTCTAAAATTTTGTTTGGTCAAACACTAAAATCTGCAGGTCATAGCAGGTATAGAAGCTCTAAAAAGATACTAAAAACCCGATATTGCACTAATCGATATATAAATCGTTCTACGCTACAACCAATGAGCAAAACCTCATAAAAACTCTAATTTAACAGTATAGGGGTTATCCCTAACAACTTTGCTGACAAGCTCCTAGCTTTCCATAGCTCCAAGTGATCCAAGAAGGCAAAAAACAAGACTTTGTGGTGTTTTTGTGATATATTTGGAATTTTTGAGTTAAGATTGAAGAAAAATGAGAGAGAAGAGCTCAAGGGCAGTAGAGAATGAAGGGATTTCGGCCAAGAGGGATAAGGGAGAGTTTTTGTGAGGGTTTCCTAGCAATTTACAACATTAAATGCAATTAATTGCATTCACACACACTTAAATACATATGCATGCACCTCTTCTTTTCTTTTCTTTTTCTTTTCTTTAATCCAATAAACCTAACCTCCACACAAATATCTAGATACATGTGGGTTTGGTTACTCAAGAATAATTGAAGAAAAGACAGCTTAAAGAGAAATTTCCCAAAATCTGAATACCGGATTAAAATATATGAAAATTGGGAAAAATTCAAATTGAACCAAAACGTCTCATATACCTCCAAAACTTGCGCACTAGCTTTATTTAAGCTAAACTAGGTGCCGGCACGTCTATATGGTCAACTGAACACAATCGGGTTAAAACGGAAATTACCGACAATTTAACCCTAAAACGGACAATTTCGCATAACTATTTCTAAAACGTTACACTCCCGGAACAGGTGATACCGCCTTAGAATATGGCTGGATTGTCAATGGGACCTGGGTTCCTTGGACATAGCCACCGCTCCATTGTTATCATAATACAAATGTATTGGATACTCAATGGATGGAACCACTCCAAGTTCAGTTATGAACTTCTTTATCCAGAAAGCTTCTTTGGAAGCATCGTTGGCAGCGATGTATTCAGCCTCCATCGTCGAGTTTGCCACGGTTGCCTGCTTGGAACTCTTCCAGCATACCGCCCTTCCATTGAGGGTAAAGAAAAATCCCGAGTACTACTTAGAGTCGTCCTTATCACTCTGGAAGCTTGAATCGGTAAAGGACTCCACTTGGAGTTCTCCATTACCAAACACCAAAAGCATCTCTTTAGTCCTTCTCAAGTACTTGAGAATGCTCTTCACAGCTGTCCAGTGACTCTCTCCAAGATCTGCTTGATACCTGCTCACTACACTTAGTGAGTATTCTACATCGGGTCTGGTACATAGCATCGCGTACATGATAGAGCCTACTGCCGAAGCATAGGGTATCCCTTGCATGCGAGCTCTCTCCAAATCAGTCTTGGGAGACATCTTTTTGGAGAGAGTGAGTCATGAGATCGTGGGTAAAAACCCACGCTTGGATTCCCCCATATTAAACCTCTTTAGTATGGTGTTACATGGATTGGGACAATCCAAATATCCGTTTAGATCTATCTCTAAAGATCTTAATCGCCAAGATGTAGGAGGCATCCCTTAGATCTTTCATTGAGAATCTTTATGATAAGAAGAGCTTGACCGATTGCAGCTTAGGAATGCCATTTCCTATCAAGAGTATGTCATCCACGTACAATACGATGAAGACAACCTTACTCTCTGCCACCTTCTTGTATATACACGGTTCATCAACGTTTTTGACGAAATCAAACTCTTTGATAACGACATTAAAATAGATGTTCCAACTCCGCGATACTTGCATTAACCCGTAGATGGATTTAAGCAGCATGCACACCTTTTCGCTGCTCCCACTGTCTATGAAGCCCTCTAGCTGAGTCATGTACACGCACTCATCCAAATCACCATTTAGAAAGGCGGTCTTAACATCCATTTGCCAGATTTCATAGTCATGGTATGCAGCGATGGCAAGCATGATCCGGATGGATTTAAGCATAACCACTGGAAAAAAGGTTTCATCATAATCCACACCTGGTCATTGACGAAAACCTTTTGTAACAAATATAGCTTTGAAAGTCTCCACTTTCCCATCTACACCAAGTTTTTTCTTGAAGATCCATTTTCTCCCAATGGGTTTTACCCCTTCAGGAGAAACTTCCAAAGTCCATACTTGTTGGTGTACATGGATTCCATCTCAGATCGCATTGCATCCAATCACTTCACAGATTCCCCACTCGTGATGGCCTGCTCGAAGCTAGTTGGGTCATCATCCTCCATGACGCAATCCTCGCTTCCACCATCAATGAGAAAACCGTAGTATCTCTCAGGTGGATGAGGAACCCTACTGGATAGGCGGAGAGGCTAAGGTTCGTTGGGAACTACCGAATCCTCTGGTTCCACTAAATCTTCAGTTTCATCTTGTGTAGCCGGAATTTCTTCTAGTTCTACCTCGTTGCCACTAATTTCTTTTGCAAGAAATTCCTTTTCTAACAAGGTGGCATGTCGAGAAACAAACACCTTTTGTTCCTCGCTATGGTAGAAAAGATATCCATGTGAATGTTTGGGATATCCCACAAACTTGCATAGAACTGACCGTGCCTCGAGTTTGTCCGGATTTTTCTTTTTGACATAGGCCGAACATCCCCATATCTTAACTCGTTTAAGACATGGTCTCTTCCCACTCCATATCTCATATTGTGTGATAGGTACAAATTTAGATGGAACTTGATTCAATAAGTATGCAGCTGTCTCAAGCGCATAACCCCAAAAGGAAATAGGCAACTCAGCGGTGTTCATCATAGAGAGCACCATATCTAATAGGGTGCAGATCCTCCGCTCCGATACACCATTGTGCTGAGGTGTATACGGAGGAGTAAGCTAAGTGAGAATCCCATTCTCTTTTAGAAAGTCCAAGAACTCCCTGCTCAAGTATTCACCTCCTCGATCAGATCGAAGGATTTTAATACTTTTACCCGTTTGGTTCTCAACTTCGGATTTATATTCCTTGAATTTCTCAAAAGCATCAGATTTTTGTTTCATCAGGAACACATGTCCGAATCTTGAGAGATCGTCAGTGAATGTAATAAAGTATGAGGAACCATTCCTGGCATGTGTAGACATGGGACCGCATGCATTACTATTTATCAGTCCCAAGAGTTCCGTAACTCTTTCTCCGTGTCCTATAAACGGAGTTTTGGTCATCTTGCCTTTGATCCATGACTGGCAAGTGTCATAAGATGAAAATTCAAACGGATTCAAATATCCATCCTTATGCAACTTAGCTAGTCGTGTCACATTAATATGACCTAGTCTACAATACCACAAGAAGGATTCGTTCATTTCTGAACTCTTTCTCTTGTGTGTGTTTTGTACATTAAAGACTGTAGTTTGATCTAGAACGTATATGCCATTATTTAATGAGCCTGATCCAATCAACTTTTGATTCAGGAAGATGTTCATAACATTATTCTGTACTACAAAATTATATCCTTATTTACTTAATAAAGAAACTGATATAAGATTGCATATCAGGGTCGGAATGTAATAGCATTCATTCAGAATCAATATATTGCCACTTGGTAACACAAGGTGATATCGCCAACTGCTTTGGCTACAACATTTGCCCCATTCCCTATTCTTATGGAATGATCACCAACTCCCAGTTCTCTACCTTTCCGTAGCCCATGTAACATATTACATATGTGGGATCCTGATCTGGTATCTAATACCCAGGACGTAGAGTGAACTGAGAAATAGTTCTCAATAACTAACACACCCGAAGAAGATGCATCAACATGCTTATTCTTCGTTTGGGCAGCATGGGAATTCAGATATGTCCCTATTCCCTGTTCAGTCTTATAACAATTATAAGAAAGAACGGAACCAACGTTCCCCAGCACAGTATAACATGCGGGTTCGGTCAATACATCTATATTATTATCTTGATCAAGACGTGACATGGTCGCTACCTCGAGAGAGAGAGAGAAGAAAACATTTTAGCGTATGCTCTTGCAAGATTAGATTGGTTATTATTTTATCTAATCAGGATGGCTCCCACTGTTTTTATCAAATCTTCTTTCAAAGCCTAAAAAGAAAAGACTAGCAGGGATTAATTACACCCTACAATTTCGCCAATCATTCGGCCAGGCAAGTGTTTGTACTTTGAGGGAGGTTCCCCGTGCTTTCGCATGGACCTAATTAAAATAAACCTCGGTTTCCCAGGGGCGTAACCCCGTTAACACCTTTCTAGACACCTACTTGATCGGCTAATTGTCCTGTGTAAAACTCTCCCAGGAGTAACACTTACCCGCAGTAGGTATCAGGATCCAACTATCTCATAGAAGGTATGCAATCTCGTTGCAAATTTCAACACTTGAAATCCTCGATAATATTTTGCCCCCAGCCCCCTATGATCTTTACAAAGGCCAACAAATCATAGGATGCTGGTCAAGTTCATCCCGTCATTTCTTAATTGAATTAAACCCACCCGCACGACCCTTGACAAAGGCCAACAAGGTCGCATGACTACCCTAAAACAATCCGCATCATATGCATAAGCAGATAAGCACCATTCAGCTACCGCGCACTATGCCTTGACAAAGGCCAACAAACGCAGCATGAATACTAAACAGTCCTTGTCTGAAATGACGGAGGGCTACGACAGGTTTTTCAGAAAACCTATTGCGTAATAAACTTGATATCGTTACAGAATCGAGTGATTTTGAAAAGGAGTGTTTTTTAGGCTTTTACTGGTTTTGCTAAAGAGGTCATTACCGGTGAAGGGATCTCGGCTCTTTCCTCATCGAATAAGGTGCGGATATAACACATTTATCACTATGCAAAGCAAGAAACTCTAAAAGCAATAAAAAAAAACAAACTGAGTGTTGTAGCATCTGCCAGTTATTGCTAAAGAGGTCATTCCCGGTGAAGGGATCTCAGCTCTTTCCTTATCGAATAAGTTGCGGGATATGTCACATATATCACTATGCAAAGCAACAATTGTAGCTACCCTTTATGAAAATTTGATTCTACAACATCTTTTTAGGTTTCTTTCTTTTCATTAATCATATTAATGAAGTCCCATCATTTAAGCTTCCTAAGCGTCACAGAAAAATGAAACGAAAAATACAACGTACGCTTATGCCATCCGCATTCACCATAGTGTCCCATTATGCACCGTTAGGTTACTTAACTAACGACATACCGGGACGGGACTAGCGCGGGTGCAATACATAAGCAATGTATACTATATATCTCATATATAATGTATATCCATTCGTCTCAGAATCCACAGCGATCACATCACAGATTATAAGCAGGAGAAACACATATATGAAAATATAGGATATGCTAGGATGTCCGTATTTTGTATTTAGCCAACAATAGAAAAAATACGGATTCCACGGTCGTGATGAATAGCCAATCCCACACCCTTAGACCCCTACGAGAGAGGCAAGTGACCTTACCAATTCTGGAGTTAGGAAACCCGGTCTCGATGCCTCGAGATGGTCTTCCACTGGACGCCAGAACCCGGTCACTTATGCTCCCCACCTTGGGTCTATCCTAATGCGGAAAAGTAAATAATATACAACAATGGTGACATCATCCTCAACCCAGAAAGTGACCTAATAAAAGAATATTACATACAAATGAATTTTACATGAATGAAAAGAAAAACTCTCATCTCACATAAAACACCCGGCCATTCAATCACGAAGATCCTATACATCATATCACAGAACACATAACATCACATGTCATCAACGTAAGAAAGTGTGCGTACCCCAATTGTCGTTGACGTATAGCAACAAAACCGGCGATACACCACATACTACGCTTACGGTCGCAGAAAAAAAAGTGAAAAACTACAACAATTGGAATCGACATTGCCCTTAGACATCATAAACCTGGGATACTGATATCCAAATTTTCATGCCTAACATTGTAAATCTCGCATTTAGGTCTCATCTCATGAAAACACTTTTCAAAGTATGTCAGATAATTAACAAGATTTCCGATTACTATCGAGACCGAAATGCTAGATTTACACGCAACATTGAAATGTATATTCCAATTATTGTATCACAATATACTAGACTATGTTAAACGTTTCGACCGAATCAACCTACAACATCACCCAATTAGCTCAACACTTGAGCAAAGTTAAAGTATCCAAAACATGCCACAGTACCTATGATCCAGCCGTAGAAGGGTCAAACCAATGCCTCACCTATGACACCGCAGAACTACAGCAAACTCTACGGTTCAAGTCGCGGTTCCGAAGGCATAGAATCGAGTCAGCAACAGTTTCCTGCTTGGAGCTCTCCATTGAGGGCAAAGATGTTGGAGATAGTGCCCTCAGAGTCAATTATTGGATCACAGGTACGTGATTGCAATGATTGAGGGAGGACCTATACCGGTAGGACATTCTTACTCAAGATTATAGTATGCTATCTGGTTTATCTTTATCATCGTGTACTGCTTTAGGTGACCCAACAGGTCACTATTGCATGTTTGTAGAGCCCTTAGGATTCTTGCCTGACGGCCAGCAGTATGATGGCGATCATATACGTGGGAGCTGGGGTCTATAAGCACATCCTTAAAGTGGTCCCTAGTCGTGGGAGTTTCGAGACTGGGCATCGATACACCATTAGTAGACTAGTGTATACAGTCGAGACCCCGACGAGGGGCGGTGGCCGGTCTCACAAGCCACTAGTGTCAGTTGGTTCACCTAAGATGTATACAGGTGCTCATTGGGTTATGAGTACACCGGACAGGACTTGCCGGGAACATGCTAGTTGGGATTATACCAGACGTCAGATAGCAGTTCCCTGGTGACATGTGTACAGATTAGTTCATCGACCTGAGATCGTCATTTGTCTCGTGTGAGTTCCCACTGTGCTTTGATTACTACCCTACCACGGCTCAAAGGTGTCGTGCAAACATGTTTTAGTTGGGTACAGTCCCGAGCCATATGGAGGCAGTGAGGGGATCTGCAGGGGTTCGTCTCTCCCGGTATTGGTGGTGAGGTCACGTTGTGTCTAGGAGAGCCATTACACAAAGCCCTCGGCCGAGGAAAGAGATTTACTGGTAGGTATTCCAGTAGTATCTCAGAGTGTTCTGGGCTACACTCCGACATGACTTGTACCGCTTATGGGGGTCTAACTTTTACCAACCCCTAGGCCCGCCATGCGATATTCATAGACGAACGGACCGGACTGTACGGATATTATCACTGACAGGCTCAGTAGGGTTTCAGGATGAGTTCGCTCATCGACGTCCCTTTTGGTCAATAGCTGGTGGCCCGTCACGTATGGATAATACCTTTGATGTGCTAGTGGTTAAATCCACAGCCATAGTATTGACGAGTCTTTAGAGTCCCCCACAAACAGTTACTCAAGTTTCGGGCGAAACGCTGTAGAGGCCGTATGGAGATATGGCAGGGTTCGATCAGATACGTGCGGTATTGCACGGATCGTGATCGGACGGATTTTACTAGCGGGCTTTCGTTTCAGCCGGATCCTAGTATTAGACAGTGTAGTTTTGTCTCTTTGCATTTGTATTCAGTGGGAATACAAATGCGGGCGTGTATATGCAGTAGCGGGGTTTTCCTGTACTTTATTACAGGATCAGTTTTCTGAAGTTGCCGGCCGGTTTTCCTTTGTTCCTTCACGGCCAGACTTTTGTGATGGAAGGGATTATTTGCAAGTTTGCAAATAACTTATTGAGGAGAGGGGTTTCTTGCATTTGAGAGCTTCATTATAGATCCTTCATGATGAGAATCTTTTTCCATCACTCTTTGCATTAAATGGGATTAGAATTAGATTTGGCTTGGTTATCATCACATTTGGATGTGGTCACCCCTTTGCTTTTACTATACTTACCTTCCTTCTTGTTTTGAATTTTTTCCTGCACCATTTGATCATAAAGGGCCGGCCAAATTAGAAGGAGGGAGAGAGAGGTTCATATTATTTTTGGTGTGGGAAAAAGTATCATTCATCTCATTTTAGCTTGCCACAAAAATTCCCAAGTTCATCTCTTTTCTTTACCTCCATCCAAAGGCAACTTCAACCCCAAATGAGACAACCCTACTACACTACACCTATAGCACTCTTGGACGCGTCGGCTTGCCAACTTCACGCCCGAGTTGCCCCGGTCAAGAGGTGGGAGCCCGTAAAAGAATTTGGCTATGTGGTGCCCTTTTCGACGAGGAGGCGACGACCGGAGATTCCACGAGGAGATCGGAGTGGAGACGAAGACCGAAGGACACGGATCGCTCAGTATAGAATTCTGCCCCATCTCTTGTTTTGCTTGCATTAGGTTAATGGTTACGATCCAGGTTAATTGTCCGCAATAGCGCCGGTTTAAAGTTAAGAAAATTTTTGATTCCGCATTTTGGCCTCGAGTAGAAGCCGGGACGCTGCCGTGGCACAACATGGTATCAGAGCTACGCCATTAACCTAGCCTAGCTTGCTCTAATATGTTTAGAACTTCGATCGATCGGATTTTCCAAAAACCGTATTTTTCTTGCATCAGTTTTCTGTCGAATTATTTTTGGCTCGAAAATTTTTTCAGGTTGTTGCAGAGAAACATGCAGGAAGATTTAAGAATTCTGTGAAAAAATGGTGGCATGATACTGTAGGAAGACCGCGGAACCGCTGCCAAACCCCCCTTATGGCCGCGGTTCTGCCGCAGTACAGTGTCCTCACTGTACCATTTTTGCACAGAACACTTTGGACATAGAAATAAGGTTTTTGGAATATTCTTTTTGGGCCCAGATTTTCTGTGAGTGCTACAGTAGTGCTTAGGGCCCACTTGGTAAAATATGATCAATCGAAAATTCTAAATATGTTAGTTCACAGTATTTACATTATATCTGCGACCGTGAATGTCATTTGATCGGTAAACCCTGTCTAACTGCTATAGCCCGGTTAGACGGATTTGCGAACGTGAAATTCACGTTGATGTTCTGTGTTGTGCTGTAATGTTGCGGATTTGTCGTGGTGGATAGCCTGGATGCAATGGTAGTACTGTTTGGTTTATTATGTACATTTGATATTACGGGGCGAGCGTCCGACATGTGGACTGCCGTCACTGCCGGTTTTTATTATTCTTTTGGGGCACGACCGGGTCGAGGTCGATGTACCCGTTGTATGTATATTTTTCTTTCTGTACTAGGATTACCGTAAGGAGGGGTGCACGGATAGCCGGGTTCTAGAGGGCAACAATCCCGCGTCTCATGGCATTGAGACGGAGGGGGCTTCACTCTAGAATTTGTGGGCTATTCGCCGCACTCGTAGGGGGTACAGGTTGACCCAGGAAGGGTGCCCAAGTTACCGGATTCCGTAAAGTGCTGGGTGGTCCATTCACATTGCTGAAGGGGGCTGCCTCGCTTTAGGTTTTGGCGGGTAACTTGTCGCGCCTGTAGGGGTCTAGGATTTCATTGCACAGGCTATCCACACGATCAGGGGAACGTCGGGTTTCAGCAGCGGCTCTGTGAAACCCGGGACTTCCAGATATCTGTATTGTTCTGTGATGCTTATTACATTTCTGTGATGTTGCATTTTATCACGCCTTGAGCGAATATTATATATTGATATATATGCTAGTAGATGTTGTATATGTTTTGCATCCGCGCTAGTCCAGTCCCCGCTCTGTCGTTAGTTAAGTAACCTAACGGGTGATGACGGGACCCAGTGGCGAATGCGGATGGCATATACGTACATCATTATTTTCGTTCTTTATTGGTATGATCAATTGACGGGACTGCGTTGATTCGGATCAATGCAAGCTAAACAAACCTTTTCAGATGTTGTTGGAACAATTTTTCAAAAAGCTGTTATTACAAGGTCGTTCTCTTTTGTTTTACACAGTGGTATTCGGTTATGAATATCCTGCACCTCAGTCGACGAGGCAAGGGCCGAGATCCCTTCACCGGGAGTGACCCCTTGGACAGAAGTTTGCCTCAGGGTAATAACTTCACTATAGCCGATTACTTTTTGCCTTGCATCGTGGTATTCAGTTGGAATATCCTGCACCTCATTCTACGGGGAAAGAGCCGAGATCCCTTCACCGGGAGTGACCTCTTTAGCAAAAGGTTTTCGTCACTATATTTTTATAAAAAGGCTATGCAGTTCCTTCAACGATATCAAGTTCATTACATTAAAGGTTTTTCGCCAAAAACCATTCGTAGCCCTCCATCATTTCAGATTAGTATTGCTTAGTATTCGCTCTACGTTTGTCGTTGCTATTCGCCGAGGCGTAGTGTGCGGTAGCTCTGTAATGCTTTCTGTCGCATGGATATGTGGATTGGTTAGGACGGTCGTACGACTTTGTTGATTATTCGTCAAGGGTCGTGCGGGTGGGTTTAACGCAATCAAGATAATGACGGGTTGAACTTGACTAGGACCTTTTGATTTGTTGATTATTCGTCAAGGTCACTTGGGTCCTTGGGGTAAAATCACATCGGGATTTTCTAAAGAAACTGAAACTTGCCACGTATGTGCATACCTTCTGCAGTGTGATAACATGAGTGGATTCCGTCACGTTATCATACGATGATAGTTGGATCCCGATTCCCACTGATGAGTTGGTTTTACTCCTCGGGTGATCCCGACTAATTCTTCTTTCAGGTTTGGAGGAGAATTTGACGTTACAGTGGGAGGTTTCCTTATTAGATAAATTGATAACCATTCTGATCTAGGTTAGAGCGCACGCTGAGGGTTTCTTTTCTCTCTTTCTTTGGGAGCAACCATGACCCGACCTTTGACTATGACTCAGTGACCAAAATTAACCGAAGCTTCTTAAACACTGGCTTTTGGATTGTCAGAGTTGCATACCTCATTGCCACTCCTACTTTTACCCTTTTATCCAGGACACCCCGTATTACTACGAACGTCCACTTCCATTGGACAAAACCATCGTATGGTTATATACGAACTCGAAGGAATTTATTCGAGGATGGTTTCCGGTTCTGGAGAAAACGAATAGGACTATCCAGTTGTCTTTTCCTTTTACCTTCTCTCAGGTTGCGAGTACTCCTTGGTTTAGGAGATAGTACACCTCTTACGCAAATTGGATAGTCTTCTTCCAAACCTTAGGCTGGTGCCGAACGGTGGGGAATGAAGAAAACCAATTAGCATAACGATGGTGTACAGAAGGTATTAAGTAAAGACATATCAAGGGATTAGTAAGAGGGCAAAGTAAACTGCGACTGCTATTCACGACCAAACCAAGTATTTCATTACCACTCCCACTTCACCTTTGTATTTCTCTAGGACACTCCGTATCACTATGAAGATCTACAGTTTATTGGATACTCCATCGTATGGTTATATACGAACTCGAAAGGAAGTTGTTCTAGTTCGGGGATGGATTCTGGTTCAGGAGAAATAGGAATAAGGTTTATTCTGTTGTCTTTTATCTTCACCTTCTCTCGCATGACGAGTGCTCCTAGGATTAGGACAGTACACCCATTATGCTTGTTGGATAGTCTTCTTCCAAATAATAGGCTGGTGCAGAACGGTAGGGAAGGAAGAAAACCATTTAGCCTAAGAGGGTGTACAGAAGGTAATGACTAAAGACATATATAGGGATTTGGAGAGATGACAAAGAATTATACGGTTACAGTTGTGAATCTAGATAATGGAAGAGTCATTACTAGGAATACCCGGATACCCCATCGAAACATTTCAATGTTTCAGTTTCACTGTGTACTGTTAATAGAAAACTGATTTCCCAATTAGACACTTGCTCCAGGATATGTATTTACCAGGTATGATTCTCACATCTGTATGGTTTTACAGATGATGAGTGGGAGTAAGTTATTGGGAAGTAGGTGATCATCCTCATTATATCGGAATTCGTTGTAATTGGTGATATTTGAGGAAGTCACCTGGGTTGTTTGCCGGTCGGCAAATATTTGGTTTTGAATATCCGTTGCTATCCACCAATTTCAAATTGATATATCCGTACGTCTATTTTTATAGAGTGAGATATACCTTTTTGAAATTATGTCGATGACATTTACCTATATCAGTGGATGGTTAGGTAAGGAGCATTAAACAGCGGTGTAATTCTTCTTAGCCATAAGTACAGTTTTCAACCTACGACAAACGGGGAATGAGTTATTAGACTCAAGGAGCTTATACAGAGTATTGTATGTTGTCCAGTGTCCATTTGGACAAAGGGGTTGGTACTCGTAATATATTCTGTTTACTTGTGACTTCTCTAGTTCTTAGACATGTGTTTCGTAGAAACACAAGGTCCAAGTTTTGAGAAGTTATAGGTATAAGAATAGAGTAGAGAACCAGGTGTTGCAAGTATCGGGATTCTTCAAGGTGATTGAAGATGTAGATACTTATGTATGCTATTCAGTTGATAGTAATGATTAAGAGAACTTGCTTCTCTTTCAGGTTACTCATAATTGGGAGTATTCATAAGTTGAGTAACGATGATCGGCCTCCTTCCATTTTGTTGACATACGCTAGAGACAGGTGCATGATTTGAATCTGGTTCAATTAAATCAGTGCCTTTGGTTCTATATTAGATATAGAATAGTTCATATCTTAACGATGTTAAGGTACGGGAAGTTGTCTGGCTTATGCTTAAAACCAGATTCTGGATAACTCAAGGTACGTTTCTGTAATGGCTGTTTGTGGGTTGACCCAGGCTATGACGAGAGTTGGCTTTCTACCATCTGGAAGATCAATAGTGATATTGTTCTAGACTTGCCACAGTTTTTAATAAAAATGGATTTTTTCAGAAAACAGTAGTGGGAGTATGGTAGAACTGGAAGTAATTCCATAACCGCAAACGATTACTGAAAATTTGATAAGAACCTAAAGATTCAATCTGATTTGACATTCCGTTTGCCACTCCGCAGATATGGTGGGTAACCTCAGGCACCAGAGAGGTACTCCGGTAGCCTCAAGGACGGTGACAGGGAGGTTCTTGTTTACCTAGACTTGCCATTGCTGTTGTTCCAGACTGTGAGACCCAGCAGGAGGATGAGTATAGCGTCGTTCTAAACTAGCTTTAGAAGTGCACGTGTATATGACTCTGCCAGAGGGTTGTCGTGGTCAGTGGGAGCAGCGGAAGCATTGGTAGACAAGTGGCTTATGTCTATTTATAGACTAAAGCAGATATAGCGGAGATAGATCATCTATTTCTGATGTGACAGTCATAGGTTTGACTTCATCAGAATAGAGGATGGATCTGTTAAGAAGGTAGTAGGGTGTGATGTCCTGGTATTTGGATGACATACACAGAGTAGGAAGTAAAATTCCTATACTACGATCGGTTATACTTTGGTTGTCACACAGTGGTTTCTCCACAAAGGACTTGGATATTATATCAGACATTCTGGTCATTAGATCTATGGTTATAGATCTAGATTTGGGTAGTTTCCCAATCTGGGTACTTAGACAGCATTCTAAATGTGTTTTAGAATGGACGACTCCTGGCGCGGTAGTATACTTGCAGGTGATGGAGTCACCCTCTCTAAAGGTGTCTTACAGACTAAAGGGAAGAGGGATGTGCATGATTGGCAGATCACTTGCTTAGGCAATTGAGTCAATCATGAGATGTCAAGTACCACACCAAATGTTGCTTTTGCAGTAGGTGCAATAAGTTGATATTGATCCAATCCTGGAGAAACATTCGAAAGCAGTTTTATAACATAAGTGGATGTTCTAGGGATATGATAACGACAGCCTCATTCGGGAGACAGTTATCATTCCAGGCTTCCAAGGTGACTTGGATGACAGAATGACTGTCAGAGTTATAGTTTTCCCTATGATGAGGGGCATTATTTTGGACAGGTGGTCCAGGCGGATACTGAGGGAGGCATGGCTCAGGATACAGACTAAGTTCAGTTGACGATAAAGTCTAAGATGTTTGGATTTGGAGTTCATTTATGAACTAGGTCGCATCAGACATCCATACATATTCTAAGACAGGTATTGCTCATTTCGGGAGATGGGTTTCTCCGCGAACTTGAGATAAAGAGAGACATAGAAAGAAACATCAAAGCAGATCCACTCCCTGAAGCTATTCCTCAAACGCAATAGTTTCGCAAACAAGCTTTGTGAGACTGACTAGTAGAGGAGTTGGGTGTTCGGTATCACACTGGCTGTGAGTATGCGACATCGCAATAATTAGCCTTGAGTGCAAGTGGGAGATTGTTGGAGATAGTGCCCTCAGAGTAAATTATTGGAACACAGACACGTGATTGCAATGATTGAGGGATGACCTATACCGGTAGGACAGTCTTACTCAAGATGATAGTATGCAATCTGGTTTATCTTTATCATCGTGTACTGCATTAGGTGACCCTACAGGTCACTATTGCACGTTGATAGAGCCCTTAGGATTCTTGCTTGACGGACAGCAGTATGATGGCGATCATATACGTGGGAGCTGGGGTCTATAAGCACATCCTTAAAGTGGTCCCTAGTCGTGGGAGTTTCGAGACTGGGCATCGATACTCCATTAGTAGACTAGTGTATACAGTCGAGACCCCGACGAGGGGCGGTGGCCGGTCTCACAAGCCACTGGTGTCAGTTGGTTCACCTAAGATGTATACAGGTGCTCATTGGGTTATGAGTACACCGGACAGGACTCGCCGGGAACATGCTAGTTGGGATTATACCAGACGTCAGATAGCAGTTCCCTGGTGACATGTGTACAGGTTAGTTCATCAACCTGAGATCGTCATTTGTCTCGTGTGAGTTCCCACTGTGCTTTGATTACTACCCTACCACGGCTCAAAGGAGTCGTGCAAACAGGTTTTAGTTCGGTACAGTCCCGAGCCACATGGAGGCAGTGAGCGGATCTGCAGGGGTTCATCTCTCCCGGTATTGTGGGTGACGTCACGCTGTGTCTAGGAGAGCCATTACACAAAGCCCTCGGCCGAGGCAGGAGATTTACTGGTAGGTATTCCAGTACTATCTCAGGGTGTTCTGGGCTACACTCCGACACGACTTATACCGCTTATGGGGGTCTGACTTTTACCAACCCCCTAGGCCCGCCATGCGATACTCATAGACGAGCATACCGGACTGTTCGGATATTGTCACTGACAGGCTCAGTAGGGTGTCAGGAAGAGTTCGCTCATCGACGTCCCTTTTGGTCAATAGCTGGTGGCCCGTCACATATGGCTAATACCTCTGACGTGCTAATGGTTAAATCCACAGCCATAGCATTGACGAGTCTTTAGAGTCCCCCACACACAGTTACTCAAGTTTCGGGCGAAACGCTGTAGAGGCTGTACGGAGATATGGCAGGGTTCGATCAGATACGTGCGGTATTGCACGGAACGTGATCGGACGGATTTTACTAGCGGGCTTTGGTTTAAGCCGGATCCTAATATTAAACAGTGTAGTTTTGTCTCTTTGCATTTGTATTCAGTGGGAATACAAATGCGGGCGTGTATATGTAGTAGCGGGGTTTTCCTGTAATTTATTACAGGATCAGTTTTCTGAAGTTGCCAGTTTGCATTCCGTTCCGGCCAGTTTTCCTTTGTTCCTTCACGGCCGGACTTTTGAGATGAAAGGGGTTATTTGCAAGTTTGCAAATAACTTATTGAGGATGGGGTTTCTTGCATTTGAGAGCTTCATGATAGATCCTTCATGATGAGATTCTTTTTCCATCACTCTTTGCATTAAATGGGATTAGAAATGGATTTGGCTTGGTTATCATCACATTTGGATGTGGTCACCCCTTTGCTTTTACTACACTTACCTTCCTTCTTGTTTTGAATTGTTTGCTCCACCATTTGATCATAAGGGCCCAGCCACAATAGAAGGAGGGAGAGAGAGGTTCATATTATTTTTGGTGTGGGAAAATGTATCATTCATCTCATTTTAGCTTGCAACAAAAATTCCCAAGTTCATCTCTTTTCTTTACCTCCATCCAAAGGCAACTTCAACCCCAAATGAGACAACCCTACTACACTACACCTACAGCACTCTTGGACGCGTCGGCTTGACAACTTCGCGCCCGAGTTGCCTCGGTCAAGAGGTGGGAGCCCGTAAAAGAATTTGGCTATGTGGTGCCCTTTTCGACGAGGAGGCGACGACCGGAGATTCCGCGAGGAGATCGGAGTGGAGACGAAGACCGAAGGACATGGATCGCTCGGTATAAAATTCTACCCCATCTCTTGTTTTGCTAGCATTAGGTTAATGGTTACGATCCGGGTTAATTGTCCGCGGTAGTGCCGGTTTAAAGTTAAGAAAATTTTTGATTCCGCATTTTGGCCTCGAGTAGACGGCCGGGGCGCTGCCGTGGCACAACAAAAGACATAACCCGACATGGACTTGGAGTCATCCTTGTCACTCTGGAAGCTGGAGTTAGCAAATGCCTCGATCTGGAGGTCTTTTCCACCATACACCAAGAACATCTCCTTAGTCCATCTTAGGTACTTGAGAATGTTCTTTACTGCTATCCAGTTCTTCTCCCCTGGGTTCGACTGATACCGGCTTACAATGCTCAATGCGTATGCTACATCTAGTCTGGTACATAACATCGCATACATTATATAGCCTACTGCAGAAGCGTAGGGTATAGATGACATGTGAACCCTTTCCAAATCAGTCTTTAGAGACATCTCTTTGGAGAGGGTGATTCCGTGACAAGCCGGTAGATTACCGCGCTTAGAATCTTCCTTACTGAATCGTTTCATTATGGTATCGATATACCTTGACTGTGAATGTCCCAACATTCTCTTAGATCTATCACGATAGATTTGGATCCCCAGAATGTAGGAGGCATCACCCAGGTCCTTCATGGAGAACGTCTGTGACAAGAACCCTTTGACTGACTGTTGCATAGGAATGTCATTTCCTATTAAGAGAATGTCATCTACATACTAGACGAGGAATACAACAGTTCTCTCTACAATCTTACAGTAAATGCATGGTTCATCTGGATTTTTGATAAAGTCGAGTTCATTGACAGTATAATCAAAGCAGATGTTCCAACTCCGCGATGCCTGCTTTAGTCCATAAATGGAGTTAAGCAACTTGCACACATTACCACTGCTCCCACTCTGAATGAAACCCTCCGGCCGATCCATATAGACGCACTCTTCCAAATTACCATTTAGAAAGGCCGTCTTAAAGTCCATCTGCTAGATCTCATAATCGTGGAAGGCAGTAATGGCAAGAAGGATCCGAATGGATTTGAGCATAGCCACTGAAGAAAAGATTTCGACATAGTTGAAACCAGGTCTTTGATGAAAACCCTTTGCAACAAGTATAGCTTTATAGGTTTCAACCTGCCCATCTACACCAATCTTCTTTCTAAAGATCCATTTGCAGCCTACGGGTTTTACCCCTTCTGGAGCAATGTCCAAAGTCCATACTTTGTTGGTGTACATGAACTCTATTTCGGTCCGCATTGCATCCAGCCATTTTACTGAGTCACCGCTTTGAATGGTTTGCTGGAAGCTAGTGGGCTCATCATTTTCAATGATTCAATTCTCTAGATCCCCATCTATGAGAAAACCATACTACCTCTCGGGTGGATGAGACTGCCTACTACTTCTGCGGAGTGGCGCTGGGATGTCCGGTTCTTTTGAAACCTCTGGTTCTACCAAGCTTTCAGTAATAGTTTGCGATTCTGGAATTTCTTCCAGTTCTATTGCGCTCCCACTTATTTGATTTTCTAAAAATTCAGTTTCCAAGAAGCGGGCATGGCGAGAAACAAAGACCTTTTGCTCCTCTTCGTAATAGAAAAGATACCCCTTGGAGTTCTTTTGGTATCCTACAAACTTACACTATACTGAGCGTGCCTCGAGCTTGTCTGCATGCTGCATTTTAACAAAAGATGGACATCCCCATGCCTTAAAGTGTTTAAGACAGGGTTTCTTCCCACTCCACATATGATATGGTGTGGTAGGCATTGACTTAGTAGGAACCTAGTTCAAAAGATATGCCGCTGATTCTAGTGCATAACCCCAGAAGGATTGCGGTAACTCAGCATTACTCATCATGGAACGAACCATATCCAATAGGGTTCGATTCGGCCTTTCTGATACACTGTTGTGTTGTTGTGTGTATGGAGGAGTAAGTTGAGAGAGAATTCCATTCTCTTTTAAGTATTCCAGAAACTCGGCACTCAAGTATTCACCAGCTCGATCAGATCTCAGTGACTTGATTCTTTTGCCTGTTTGTTTTTCTATTTCATTCTTATATTTCCGAAATTTCTCAAAGGCCTCAGATTTATGCTTCATCAAGAAGATATGTCCATACCTAGAGAAATCATTCGTAAAAGCAATGAAATAGGAAAAACTACCTCGCGCATGTGTATATATTGGACCGTATACATCGCTGTGTACAAGTCCCAAGAGCTCGCTCGCTCTTACTCCGTGTCTAGTGAACGGAGTCTTTTTCATCTTTTCCATGAGACAAGATTCACATGTAGCATAAGACTGATATTCAAACGGATCCAAATATCCCTCTTTATGTAACTTTGTCAACTGTGTTTCATTGATGTGACCTAGTCTACAATGCCATAAGAAAGCCTGATTTAATTCCGGAGACATTCTTTTAAGTGTGTTCTGGACACTGAAAACCTGAGCTTGATTTAGTACGTATATACCGTTATCTAATGTACCTGACCCAATCAGAACTTGATTTAGGTGAATGTGGACTACATCGCTTACAAATGTAAAATCATATCTTTCCTTAGAAAGAATGGATACAGATATGATATTACAAGCTAGACTAGGTACATCTAAACAGTTACATAGAATCAATATCTGCCCACTTGTCAATCCTAGATGATATTCCCCTACGGATTCAGCGTTCACGCTCATTTCGTTCGCAACTCTTAGAGTCATATCACCTACCATTATAACTCTACGGTTTCTCAAAGCATGTAACGAATTACAGATATGAGATCCTGATCCGGTATCTAGTACCCAGAAAGCAGAGTTAATTGACATACATTTTTCTATTACAAACACACCCGAAGTCGAAGCCACAACATGCTTCGAATCCTGGCTACTGGCTTTCAAAGCCCTGCAATACCTCTGCCAATGTCCTTTCCCTTAACAATAGGAACGTCCCTCCTTCACTGCATCTAGTCCCGAAACTTTTTCCCTTCCCTTTCCTTCTACTTCCCTGACATCGCATATCGGCTTTGTGGAGCTCTTCTTCATCTCACCCTTTGCTTTCGTCTTGGATGCAGAAGCGGAAGGTGCCCCATTAAGCAGAGCGGGTATCTTCCTGGTTTCCTTCACGGTGTAAGTAGAGGGTAGAATCTGTAGAATCAACTCAGTATGTGACTCGTTTTTCAACGTGGTCCTCAGGTTCGTGAACTCATCAATATAGATAGTCACTGTAAGGATGTTGCCCCCTACAGATGATCCGACAGCCAATCTCGCTTGAAGCAATTCTTTCGAGGTCTCATATCTTACGATACGAGATTGCTCTACATATAAATCTTTGTTATGGAGGAAGAAAGAAACTAAGTCCATCTTCTCATGCTGCCTCTGGTATGCACCATCAACTGAGGCCAACACGAGGCACTTGGCATTCGCAAAGTCTTTTTCCTATGTCTTACGGATATCAATATCTTTGACGATGGAAACTGGTCTTGAGACGGCAGGTGTTGGAGTAGTGAAGAGGTGTCCCGGTTTTTCATGGGTAATGGACATCTAGACAAACCTTTGTCAGTTATATAGTCAGATTCAGTCATTTTATTATTTAGATGTACCCTATGTCTGGTCACTGGATCGCTGCAATTAAGAGAGAGAGAGAAGAAAACACTTAGCATGATGCTCTTGCAAGTTTAGATTGGTTTTTAATTTACCTAAACAGGATGGCTCCCACTGTTTCTCAAATCCTTCCTCAAACCATAAAAGAAGAATTAGTCAGGATTGATCTCACCGTACAATTCTTGTTTAACCGTTCGGCCAGGCTATTGGCGTACTTCGAGGGAGATTTTACGACGCTTTCGCGAAGTTCCTTAATTAGATAAGCTCTTTTCCATGGAGGCGTAGCCCCGCTAACACTGTTCTAGACACCTACTTGGTTTATAGCATTAATTGTTGAATGAAAAAAATCTCCCGGGAAGTAGCGGAAACTCACAGTAGGATCAGGATCCCAATATAGTTGTGTGATAATGCTGAAGGAATCCTACCAACATTATCAAACTCCAAATGGTATGCAACTCTAGCAAGTTTCAATTCCTTAGAAACTCCCGATGTGGATTTTTGCCCCTTGCTCTTATGACCTTGACTAAGGCAAACAAATCATAAGTCACATGTCAAGTTCTACCCGTCATTGTCCAGGTTAATTTGAACCCACCCATATATACCCTAGACTAAGGCCAACAAAGTAATACGACTGTTCCAAAACAATGCATTTATCTATGCAACATATGAATACTCAGCAGATACCAATCATTATGCCTTGACTAAAGCCAACATACATAGCTTGAATACTATTGAATATTCATATGAAATGACGGAGGGTTACGAATGGTCTTGGCGAAACTGTGAACGTAGTGAACTTGATATAATCGAAGGAACCTGATAGCTTTCAAAAGGAGTGGTTTAAGCTTCGCATTTAAAAGTTGTTGTTTTAAAATAACTGAGTGGGTTTTAAAATTTGTTCCAACGATTCAGCTTTGGTTTGTTTTCTTTCCATTAATATAATGTGTCCCATCAATTAATCCTACCATTGCAGAAAATAATGAAAATATAACGTACGCTTATGCCATCCGCATTCTCCACGGGGCTCGTCATCACCTGTTAGGTTACTTAACTAACGACAGAGCGGGGGCTAGACTAGCGCGGATGTAAAACATAAGCAACGTCTACTAGATATCATATATAGATATATACATTCGTCAGACGCAATGATAGGAATTCCAGATCACAGATGAAAACATTGGATATACTAGGAATTTCGCGTTTCGTTTAAGCCTGCAACGAAAAGCGGATTCCACAATCGTGATGAATAGCCAAACCCCACCCTAGACCCTTACGGGTGCGGCAAACTACCCGCCAAATACCCGAAGTGAAGAAACCTCCCTCAACAAAGTGAGTAGGCCACTCGGCACTTCAAAGTACCCAGTAGTTTGTGCACCCCACCTTGGGTCAATCCTAGGAGCATAAAATAGTAAAAGAAATAATATACAATGGTGGCTACAACCTCAACCCGGATGTGCGACCATAAAATAATCTTACATCAATTTACAATTTACATCGAATGAAAAAACAAAACTCTCATCTTACATCTTTGGCTATTCATCTACGACGATCCAACAAGTTCATATACACAATCCAACATCACAGATCACAGATATGTACAACCCCCACTAATCGACGTATAGCGATTAGTAGACGTTCAGTACATATATCACATCACAAAAGATTCGATTAGTTAAAGTACTTAGAATTTCAATCGATTACCAGATTTGAATCTACCCCAAGTACAACACAGTACCTAAAAAAACTGGGTAGAAACAAAATATCAAAAAAATCACAAAACACCAAGATAGACACTCTGCAGGAAAACCGAGTTGACTCAGAGTCGACTCGGCCGTGGATCCGCGGCTAATCACATGGTTTCGCCGCGCTTCCGCGGTGGTCTGACTGATTCACGACCTCGTTTTTCTTTGGTGTCCATAAAAAAGCCTGCACATATTTTTATGGTCTCTGAAAAAATTTCTGGACCAGTTTTGAAAATCGACAGAAAAATGCATTTTTAGTTTGTGTTTTGCGATTTTTCCAGCGATCGAATTTATAACACTTTGCTAGCATGTTAGTAATGGTTTAGCCTGGCTCTGATACCACTGTAAGTCAATTTCACTCACCCCGCTAGCTAGCGGGGAGGCAGAATAGGTAAAAATCGAATTATTCATACAAGGTAACATAGACTTTGCTTAAGGATCTTTGCCAAACCATTTCTAACAAACAAGCTAAAGGTTTTATCATATGCTGGAAGATTATAACTCATGCTACTAGTCCTTCGGGTCTTCTCCGATGTACTCCTCGTCTCCGTAGGCTCCAAGGGTCGATCCGGATCGTGGCTTGTTCAACGGCCTCCTTGAGTCGAAGATGTTCCACCCGAGAGTCTATAGTCCGAACTCCACCTCAAGACCGAATTAACTAAGGCAACAAGCTTGCTACACTTTATGGCCTAGGTGATGTAGAGTAAGAAGGTGGATTTGTTTGTCTATTTAAACTCTAATTTTTTCAACCTATGAGAGTTGAGTTTTCTAGTGAGGAGGAAGAAGAAGAGCAAGTATGGGAGCTCTCTTGAGGAAAGAGAAAGTGAATGAGATAATGAACCATGGAAAAAGAAAATTAAAACTTTTATTATGATAATTAGGATGACTACATTGATTTGACCACAAGCTTCTCACAATTAATGATAAGCATGAAAATATCTAGTGCTTAACAAAAATATCTAAGTCAACAATAGTCAACCTAATCAAATAGTCAAACCAATTAGCCATGACACAATTATCATTAATAAAAGATTAGTAAACAATATCCTCAACCTCATAATGGTTCTAATCAAGTCAATGGTCAAAACCCTAATGAGGAATCACCTTCTTTACTCCTCGCATCCGTGCATACACACCAGCATTCGCATTCCGAAGAATACGAATACAAAGAGACAAAAAAGATCTATCTATATAATACTATGATCCGGCATAAACCAAAGCCCACTAGTATTATCTGCCCGAACATCATACGCGCACAAGTGCACGTTAGAGATCGAAGCCCTGCCGTAAAACCATACGGCCTCTACACATTTTGCCCAGTGCAGGGGAACTCTCTGTGTAGGACTCTAAAGACTCGACACTACGCTTGCAGTAGGTTTAACTACAGCTGCAAGCGGTACTAGCTGTACATAACGGTCCCCAGGTAGATGTCGATAAGAAGGCCGATGAGGAAAACCAATCCGAACTCCTATTGGGCCTGAATGTGACAATATCCATACAGTCCAGTCTGTTCGTCTAAGAGTATCGCATATCGGGCCTAGGGGGCGGTAAACATCAGACCCCTAATAGCGGTATAAGTCATGTCTAAGTGTAGCCCAGAACATCCTGAGAAACTACTGGAACACCTACCAGTAAATCTCGCTTGCCCTGGCCAGGGACATTGTGTAATGGCTCTCCAGACACAGCGCGTTATCAACCCCCAATACCGGGAGAGACGAATCCTGTCTAACCGCCACTGCCTCCAAATTCTTTGGCACTGCACCCAACTACTACCGGTTTGCACGACTCCTTTGAGCCATGGTAGGGTAGTAATCAAAGTACAGTAGGAACACAATCGAGGTGAAGTGGCGAGTCAAGTCGACGGACTAAGCTGTACTCATGTCACCTGGGAACTGCTATATGATGATAGGTATAATACTCACTAGAAGTTCACTACGAGTCATGTCCGGTGTACTCGTAACCTAACGAGCACCTGCATACTATCTCCAGTACGACGTACTAATGGCTGTGGGACAGACCATCTCCCCTGCTGGGATGAGAAGCGTATACTCCAGTCTACTCCGGAGTATCAATACCGCGTCTCGATAATCCTACGACTAGGGACCTGTATAAGGATATGCTTTTAGATTACCCATCCCCCACTAGTGTGACTGCCATCACAACGCTTGTAATCATGCAAAGATCCTGAGGGCTCTACTAATATGTATAAGCAATATGCTAAAAGAAACACATGCACATATTGAAGTAGAAACAAACCAAGTAGCATACTACCATTTTGAGCAAGATTGTTAATATAACTGTGAATATCCAAAGCTTCCATTAAGTAATATACAAGATAGTATGATACAATAATGGCCTCTAGGGCATATACACTAACACTAGGTATTCCATTGATAATAATGGTTTTGAGAACTTTCTTCTCTTTCAGGTTACTCATATGAGGATGCACTCCGAGATGAGTAATGGTGATTGGCCTCCTTCCATTTGATTGATATGCACTGGAGACAGCTTCATGATTTTAAATCTGATTCCAATTAAATTAGTGCCCTTGTTTCTATAGTAGATATAGAATGGATCATATCTTAACTATGTTAAGGTATATAGAGTTGTCCGGCTTATGCTTAAAACCAGAATCAGGATAAACTCATGGCACGTTTCAGTAATGGCAGTTTGTGGGTTATCCTGGGATTTGATGAGGGTTAACATTCTACCATCTCCAAGATCAATAGTAATATTGTTCTTGACTCGCCACCAGTTTTAGTAAAATAGATTCTTTTCAGAAAACATAAGTGGGAGTATGGTAGAACTGGAAGCGATTTTAGAACCATAAACGGTTACTGAAAATTTAGTTGGACCTAAAGATTCAATTGTATTCGACATTCCATTAGCCACTCCACAGATTTGGTGGGAAACCTCAGGCACCCGAGACGTACTTCGTGTTGGAGATAGTGCCCTCAGAGTCAATTATTAAGTCACAGGTACGTGATTGCAATGATTGATGGAGGACCTATCCCGGTAGGACAGTCTTACCCGAGATGATAGTATGCTATCTGGTTTACCTTTACCATCGTGTACTGCTTTAAGTGACCTGACAAGTCGCTATTACACGTTGATAGAGCCCCTAGGATTCTTGCTTGACCACCGGCAGTATGAGGGCGATCATATAAGTGGGAGCTGGGGTCTATAAGCATATCCTTAAATGATCCCTAGTCGTGTGAGTTTCGAGACAGGGCGTCGATACTCCAGAGTAGACTAATGTATACAGTCGAGACCCCGACGAGGGGCAGTGGCCGGTCTCACAAGCCACTGGCGTCAGTTGGATCACCTAAGATGTATACAGGTTCTCATTGGGTTATGAGTACACCGGACAGGACTCGCCGGGAACATGCTAGTTGGTCATATACCAGACGTCAGATGGCAGTTCCCTGGTGACATGGGTACAGGTTAGTTCATCGACCTGGGGATCGTCATTTGTCTTGTGTGAGTTCCCACTGTACTTTGATTACTACCCTACCACGGCTCAAAGGAGTCGTGCAAACAGGTTTTAGTTGGGTATAGTCCCGAGCCACATGGATGCAGTGAGCGTATCTTCAGGGGTTCGTCTCTCCCGGTATTGGCGGTGAGGTCGTGCTGTGTCTAGGAGAGCCATTACACGAAGCCCTCGGCCGAGGCAAGGAGATTTGCTGGTAGGTATTCCAGTAGTATCTCAGGGTGTTCTGGGCTACACTCCGACACGACTTGTATCGCTTTTGGGGGTCTGACTTTTACCAACCCCCTAGGCCCGCCATGCGATACTCATAGACGAACGGACCGGACTGTACGGATATTGTCACAGACAGGCTCAGTAGGGTTGTCAGGCTGAGTTCGCTCACAGACGTCCCTTTTAGTCAGTACCTGGTAGCCCGTTACGTATTGGCTTATACCTCTGACGTGCTAGTGGTTAAATCCACAACCAAGGTGTTGACGAGTCTTTAGAGTCCCCCACATTCAGTTACTCAGCTTTCGGGCGAAAAGTTGTAGAGGCCGTATGGAGATATGGCAAGGTCCGATCAGATACGTGCGGTATTGCACGGATCAGGATCGGACAGTTTGTACTACAGGCCGTATGGGTATATGGCAGGGTTCGATCAGATACATGCGGTATTGCACAGATCAGGATCGAACGGATATTACTAGCCGGTTTTGGTTTAAGCCGGATCCTAGTATAGTACAGTGTAGATTTTGTCTCATTGCATTTGTATTTCGGTCGGAATACAAATGCGGGTGTGTATGCACAGTATCGGGGTTTTCCTTTAATTTATTACGGGACCAGTTTTCTGGAGTTGCCAGTTTGCATTCCGTTTCGGCCAATTTCCTTTGTATCGTTCATTGGCCGAAGATTGGTGGAGGAGGGCTTATTTGCATTGTTGCAAATAGGCATTTGTGGAGGGGATCTTTTGCATATTGCCGTGTCATGATCACTTGACTTTTTGACTTCATCATGGTTGCTCCATACCTTTACCTTTTGACTTGACTTCTTGTCATGATGGCATGACTTTTGTGGACATGATTGTTGATGATGAGAGATGGTTGTTAGTTGAGTGTTGGTTTTGCCTTGTTATCATTGGTTCATATGATAACCATTCCTCTCTCTCTCTTTTGTATGACATGAGTATGGCTCCCATTTTTTTTTTGGACTCTCTCATTCTCATTCTCTCCACTTCCTCATTGTGGTGGCCGGCCAAGCATTAGAGGGGGCTGTCCAAAATTTTGAGGGTGGGTATTTGGTTCATTTCATGCTCCCAAATATCCACAAGTTCCATCTCCAAACTCCATAGTTCATCCCTCCACCAAAAGGCAATTCCTACAACCCCAAAGTGAGACTTGAGTACTACACATTCTACAGCAAATCTTGGGCACGTCGACTAGCCAGCTTCGTGCCCGAGTTGCCTCGGCATTGAGGTGGGAGCCCGTAAAAGATGTAGGCGATGTGGTGCACTTCCGGCGACGAGGTGGAGACCGGAGCTTCCGCAGGAGATCGGGACGACGACGAGAAGACCGGAGGACTTGGATCAGTCGGTATATCCCTCTTCCCCATCTTGTAGTTAGCTAGGACTAATTAATGGTTCATCCGGGTATTAGTGCGCGGCGGTTTGCCAGTTCATGTAAAAATTAAAGTTTATCACCGCTTTCGCATTTGGCCGTCGGATTGACGGCCGGGGCGCCGCCGTGCTCTTACAGTGGTATCAGAGCCTCGCCATTAACTTAGTCTAGCTTGGTTTAATGTGTTTTACAATTCCGATCGAATAAAAATCCCAAAACCGCATTTTTGCTTGCATCAGTTTTCTGTTGAGAATTTTTGGTGTCGAAAAATTTTTCAGGTTACAGAAAAGTGATCTACTAGAAAAAATAAGAGTTCTGTGAAAATTCGATGCACTAAGTCCGCTGTTGCAGCGCGGAACCGCGGCCAAACACCCCTTTGGGCTACGGTTCCGCCGCACACTGTTGGGTTCCCTGCACCAAATTTCTACAGTATCTTTCTGGGGTTAAAATTGGGGTTTTGGAATATTAATATTGGGCCCAGAATTTCTTGATCTGCTACAGTATTGCTTTGGGGCCCACTTGTTAAAATTTGATTGATCGAATATTTTAAACACATTATTTCACAGTATTTACATTATATCTGCGACCGTGAATGTCACTTGATCGGTAAATCCTGTCTAACTGCTATAGCCCGGTTAGACGGATTTCCGAACGTGACTTTCACGTTGATGTTCTGTTTTTGCTGTGATGTTGCGGATCGGTCGTGGGGGATAGCCTGGATGCAATGCTAGTACAGTTGTGGTTGTATTATGTACATTTGATATTGCGGGGCGAGCGTCCGACATGTGGACTGCCGTCACTGCCTGTTTGTATTATTATTTTGTGGCACGACCAGGTTGCGGTCGATGTACCCGTTGTATGTATATTTTACTTTCTGTACTAGGATTACCCCGCGGAGGGGTGCACGGATAGCCGGGTTCTAGAGGGCAACAAGCCCGCATCTCATGGCATTGAGACGGAGGGGGCTTCACTCAAGGATTGGCGGGCTATTCGCCGCACTCGTAGGGGGTACAGGTTGACCCAGGAGGGGTGCCCAAGTTACCGGATTCCGTGAAGTGCTGGGTGGTCCATTCACGTTGCTGAAGGGGGCTGCCTCGCTATAGGTTTTGGCGGGTAACTTGCCGCGCCCGTAGGGGTCTAGGATTTCATTGCACAGGCTATCCACACGACCAGGGGAACGTCGGGTTTCAGTAGTGGCTCTGTGAAACCCGGGGATCGCAGATATCTGTATTGTTCTGTGATGCTGTTCATTTTCTGTGATGTTGCATTTTATCACGCCTTGACCGAATATAATATATTGGTATATATATTAGTAGATGTTGTATATGTTTTGCATCCGCGCTAGTCCAGTCCCCGCTCTGTCCTTAGTTAGCTAACCTAACGGGTAATGACGGGACCCAGTGACGAATGCGGATGGCATATACGTACATCAGTATATTTTCGTTCTTTTTGGTGTGATCAATTGATGGGACTGCATTGATTCGGATCAATGCAAGTTAAAAACAAACCTAATCTGATGTTGTTGGAACACTTTTCAAAAAGCTGTTATTGCAAGGACGTTCACTTTTGTTTTGCATCGTGGTATTCAGTTGGAATATCCTGCTCCTCAGTCGACGAGGCAAGGGCCGAGATCCCTTCACCGGGAGTGACCCCTTGGACAAAAAGTTTGCGTCAGGGCAATAACTTCACTATAGCCGATTACTTTTGCTTTGCATCGTGGTATTCATTTGGAATATCCTGCACCCCATTCTACGGGGAAAGAGCCGAGACCCCTTCACCGGGAGTGACCTCTTTAGCGAAGGTTTTCGTCACTATATTTTTAAAAGCTATCAGTTCCTTCAACGATATCAAGTTCTTTACGTTAAAGGTTTTCGCCAGAAACCATTCGTAGCCCTCCGTCATTTCATATGGGTAGTCAATAGTATTCAAGCTGTGTTTGTTGGCCAAAGTCAAGGCACAGTGTTTGGTAGCTGTTGGTTATTCATATGCAGCATAGATAGATGCGTTGGTTTGGAACAGTCGTATAGCCTTGTTGGCCAAAGTCAAGGGCTTGTGCGGGTGGATTCGAATCAACCTGGAGAATGATGGGTAGAACTTGACATGTGACTTATGATTTGTTGGACAAAGTCAAGGTCATAAGAGCATAGGGCAGAAATCTCATCGGGAGTTTCAAAAGAACTGAAACTTGCCAGATTTGCGCATACCATCTGGAGTGTGATGATGTGAGCGGATTCCGTCACGTTATCATGCGATGAGAGTTGGATCCTGATTCCCACTGATGAGTTAGTTTACTCCTCGGGTGATCCCGACTAATTCTTCTTTCAGGTTTGGAGGAGAATTTGACGGTACAGTGGGAGGTTTCCAGATTAGATAAATTAGTAACCATTCTGATCTAGGTTAGAGTGCACGCTGAGTGTTTCTTTTCTCTCTCTCTTTGGCAGCGACCATTGACCCGACCCTAAGACTTTGACTCAGTGACCAAGTTGACCGAACCTTCTTAAAACACTGGCTTTTGGATTGTCAGAGTTGAAAACCTCATTGCCACTCCTACTTTTTACCCTTTTCTCCAGGACACCCCGTATTACTACGAACGTCCACTTCCATTGGACAAAACCATCGTATGGTTAGATACGAACTTGAACGAATTTATTCGAGGATGGTTTCAGGATCTGGAGAAAACGGATAGGATTATTCAGTTGTCTTTTCCTTTTGCCTCCTCTCCAGTTACGAGTACTCCTTGGTTTAAGAGTAGTACACCTGTTACGCAAATTGGATAGTCTTCTTCCAAACCTTAGGCTGGTGCCGACCGGTAGGGAATGAAGAAAACCAATTAGCATAACGATGGTGTGCAGAAGGTATTAAGTTCAGACAAAGCAAGGGATTAGTAAGAGGGCAAAGTAAATTGCAACAGATATTTACGACCAAACCAGGTATTTCATTACCACTCCCACTTCACCTTTGTATTTCTCCAGGACACTCCGTATCACTATGAAGATCCATAGTTTATTGGATATTCCATCGTATGGTTATATACGAACTCGAAAGGAACTTGTTCCAGTTCGGGGATGGATTCTGGTTCAGGAGAAATAAGAATAAGGTTTATTCGATTGTCTTTTATCTTCACCTCCTCTTGCATTGCGAGTGTTACTAGGATTGGGACAGTACACCCATTATGCTTATTGGATAGTCTTCTTCCAAACCATAGGCTGGTGCCGAACGGTAGGGAAGGAAGAAAACCATTTTGCCTAAAGGGGTGTGCAGAAGGTAATGACCAAAGACATATGAAGGGATTTGGAGAGGTGGCAAAGAATTATACGGTTACAGTCATGAATCTGGAAGAGGCATTACTAGGAATACCGGGATACCCCATCGAAACATTTCAATGTTTCAGTCTCACTGTGTACTGTTAAAGGAAAACTGATTTCCCGATTAGATACTTACTCCAGGGTATGTATTTACCAGGTATGATTCTCACATCTGTAGGGTTTTACAGATGATGAGTGGGAGTAAGTTATTGGGAATTGGGTGATCATCCTCATTATATCGGGATTCGTTGTAATCGGTGATATTTGAGGAAGTCACCTGGGTTGTTTGTCGGTCGGCAAATATTTGGTTTTGAATATCCGTTGTTATGCACCAATTTCAAATTGATATATCTGTACATCTATTTTCATAGAGTGAGATATAGCTTTTTAAAATTATGTCTATGACATTTACCTATATCAGTGGATGGTTAGGTAAGGAGCATTAAACAGCGGTGTAATTCTTCTTAACCATAAGTACAATTTTCAACCTACGACACACAATGAATGAGTTATCAGACTCAAGGGACTTATACAGAGTATTGTATATTGTCCAGGGTCTATCAGCACAGAGGGGTTGGTCCTCGTACTATATTCGGTTTACTTATGACTTCTCTAGTTTTTAGACAGGTGTTTTCGTGGAAACACAGGGTCCGAATTTTGAGAAGTTATAGGTATTTGAATATAGTAGAGAGCCAGATGTAGCAAGTATCGGGATTCTTCAAAGAGATCGAAGATGTAGATACTTGCGTATGTTTTTCAGTTGATAGTAGTGATTAAGAGATCTTGCTTCTCTTTCAGGTTACTCATGATTGGAAGCATTCCTAAGTTGGGTAACGCTGATCGGCCTTCTTCCATTTAGTTGACATGCACTGGAGATAGCTGCATGATTTGAATCTGGTCAATTAAATCAGTGCCTCTGTTTCTATATTGGATATAGAAAAGTTCATATCTTAACGATGTTAAGGTACGGGGAGTTGTCCGGCTTATGATTAAAACTAGACACTGGAAAACTCAAGCCACGTTTCTGTAATGGCTGTTTGTGGGTTGACCCAGGCTATGACGAGGGTTGACTTTCTACCATCTGGATGAACAATAGCAATATTTTTCTAGACTCGCCACAGTTTTATTAAAAATGGATTTTTTCAGAAAACAGTAGTGAGAGTATGGTAGAACTGGAAGTGATTCCAGAACCACAAACGATTACTGAAGATTTGATAAGGAACCTAAAGATTCAATCTGGACTTGACATTCCATTGGCCACTCCGCAGATAAGGTGGGTAACTTCAGGCACCCGAGTGGTACTACGGTAGCCTCAAGGACGGTGACAGGGAAGTTCTTGTTTACCCACAAATACCATTGCTGTTGTTCCAGGCTGCGAGACCCGGCGGGAGGATGAGTATAGCGTCGTTCTAAACTAGTTTTAGAAGTGTACGTCTATATGACTCTGCCAGAGGGTTGTCGTAGTCAGTGGGAGCAGCGGAAGCATTGGTGGACAGGTAGCTTATGTCTATTCATAGACTAGAGCAGATGTCGCGGAGATAGATCATCTATTTCTGACGTGACGGTCATGGGTTTGACTTCATCAGAATAAGGGATGGATCTGTTGAGAAGGTAGTAGGGTGTGATATCCTGGTATTTGGATGACATACACAGAGTAGGAAAAGAAACTCCTATACTACAATCGGTTATACTTTGGTCGTCACACAGTGGTTTCTCCACATGGGACATGGACATTATGTCTGACATACTGGTTACTGAGATCTATGGTTTTAGATCTAGATTTGGGTAGTCTCCCAATCTAGGTAGTTAGACAGCATTCTATGAGTACTTAGGATGAATGACTCCTGGCATGGTAGTGTACCTGCAGGTGATGGAGTCGCCCTCTCTAAAGGTGTCTTACAGACTAAAGTAGAGAGGGATGTGCATGATTGGCAGATCACTTGCTCAGGCAATTGAGTCAATCATGAGATGTCAAGTACCACACCAGATGTTGTTCTTGCACTAGATGCAATAACTTGACATTGATCCAATCCTGGAGAAACGGTCGGAAGCAGTTTTAGAACATAAGTGGATGTTCTAGGGATATGATAACGACAGCCTCATTCGGGAGACATTTATCATTCCAGGCTTCCAAGATGACATGGACGACAAGGAGGTTGTCAGAGTTATAGTTTTCCTTCTGATGAGGGGCAGTATTTTGGACAGGTGGTCCAAGGCAATACTGAGGGTGGCGTGGCGCAGGATACTGATTAAGTTCAGTTGACGACACAGTCTAATAAGTTTGGATTTGGAGTTCATTTATGAGCTAGGTCCCATCAGACATCCAGACACATTCTAAGACAGGTATTGCTCATTTCGGGAGATGGCTTTCTCCGCGAACTTGAGATATAGAGTGACATAGAAAGAAACAACTAAGCGGATCCACTCACTGAGGCTATTCCTAGAACGCAATAGTTTCGCAAATGAGCTTTGTGAGACTGACTAGTAGAGGAGTTGGGTGTTCGGTATCACACGGGCTGTGAGTATGCGACATCGCAATAATTAACCTTGAGTGCAAGTGGGAGATTGTTGGAGATAGTGCCCTCAGAGTCAATTATTAAGTCACAGGTACGTGATTGCAATGATTGATGGAGGACCTATCCCGGTAGGACAATCTTACTCGAAATGATAGTATGCTATCTGGTTTACCTTTATCATCGTGTACTGCTTTAAGTGACCAGACAAGTCGCTATTACACGTTGATAGAGCCCCTAGGATTCTTGCTTGACCACCGGCAGTATGAGGGCGATCATATAAGTGGGAGATGGGGTCTATAAGCATATCCTTAAATGGTCCCTAGTCGTGTGAGTTTCGAGACAGGGCATCGATACTCCAGAGTAGACTAGTGTATACAGTCGAGACCCCGACGAGGGGCAGTGGCCGGTCTCACAAGCCACTGGTGTTAGTTGGATCACCTAAGATGTATACAGGTGCTCATTGGGTTATGAGTACACCGGACAGGACTCGCCGGGAACATGCTAGTTGGTCATATACCAGACGTCAGATGGCAGTTCCCTGGTGACATGTGTACAGGTTAGTTCATCGACCTGGGGATCGTCATTTGTCTTGTGTGAGTTCCCACTGTACTTTGATTACTACCCTACCACGGCTCAAAGGAGTCGTGCAAACAGGTTTTAGTTGGGTACAGTCCCGAGCCACATGGATGCAGTGAGCGTATCTTCAGGGGTTCGTCTCTCCCGGTATTGGGGGTGAGGTCGTGCTGTGTCTAGGAGAGCCATTACACGAAGCCCTCGGCCGAGGCAAGAAGATTTACTGGTAGGTATTCCAGTAGTATCTCAGGGTGTTCTGGGCTACACTCCGACACGACTTGTACCGCTTTTGGGGGTCTGACTTTTACCAACCCCCTCGGCCCGCCATGCGATACTCATAGACGAACGGACCGGCCTGTACGGATATTGTCACTGACAGGCTCAGTAGGGTTGTCAGGCTGAGTTCGCTCACAGACGTCCCTTTTAGTCAGTACCTGGTAGCCAGTTACGTATTGGCTTATACCTCTAACGTGCTAGTGGTTAAATCCACAACCAAAGTGTTGACGAGTCTTTAGAGTCCTCCACATTCAGTTACTTAGCTTTCGGGCGAAAAGTTGTAGAGGCCGTATGGAGATATGGCAAGGTCCGATCAGATACGTGCGGTATTGCACGGATCAGGATCGGACAGTTTGTATTACAGGCCGTATGGGTATATGGCAGGGTTCGATCAGATACGTGCGGTATTGCACAGATCAGGATCGAACGGATATTACTAGCCGGTTTTGGTTTAAGCCGGATCCTAGTATAGTACAGTGTAGATTTTGTCTCATTGCATTTGTATTTCGGTCGGAATACAAATGCGGGTGTGTATGCACAGTATCGGGGTTTTCCTTTAATTTATTACGGGACCATTTTTCTGGAGTTGCCAGTTTGCATTCCGTTTCGGCCAATTTCCTTTGTATCGTTCATTGGCCGAAGATTGGTGGAGGAGGGCTTATTTGCATTGTTGCAAATAGGCATTTGTGGAGGGGATCTTTTGCATATTGCCATGTCATGATCACTTGACTTTTTGAGTTCATCATGGTTGCTCCATACCTTGACCTTTTGACTTGACTTCTTGTCATGATGGCATGACTTTTGTGGACATGATTGTTGATGATGAGAGATGGTTGTTAGTTGAGTGTTGGTTTTGCCTTGTTATCATTGGTTCATATGATAACCATTCTTCTCTCTCTCTTTTGTATGACATGAGTATGGCTCCCATTTTTTTTTTTGGACTCTCTCATTCTCATTCTCTCGACTTCCTCATTGTGGTGGACGGCCAAGCATTAGAGGGGGCTGTCCAAAATTTTGAGGGTGGGTATTTGGTTCATTTCATGCTCCCAAATATCCACAAGTTCCATCTCCAAACTCCATAGTTCATCCCTCCACCAAAAGGCAATTCCTACAACCCCAAAGTGAGACTTGAGTACTACACATTCTACAACAAATCTTGGGCACGTCGACTAGCCAGCTTCGTGCCCGAGTTGCCTCGGCATTGAGGTGGGAGCCCGTAAAAGAAGTAGGCGATGTGGTGCACTTCCGGCGACGAGGTGGAGACCGGAGCTTCTGCAGGAGATCGGGACGACGACGAGAAGACCGGAGGACTTGGATCAGTCGGTATATCTCTCTTCCCCATCTTGTAGTTAGCTAGGACTAATTAATGGTTCGATCCGGGTATTAGTGCGCGGCGGTTTGCCAGTTCATGTAAAAATTAAAGTTTATCACCGCTTCCGCATTTGGCCATCGGATTGATGGCCGGGGCGCCGCCGTGCACTTACACTTCGGTCTCCTCAAAGACGGTGACAGGGAGGTTATTTACCCAGACATGCCACTACTGTTGTTCTAGACTATGATATCCTGTATGAAGATGAGTATAACGTCGTTCTAAACTAGCTTTAGAAGTACATGTGTATATGACTTTGCCAAAGGGTTGTTATAGTCAGTGCGAGCAGCGGAAGCATAGTGGGCAAGTAGCTTATGTCTATTTATAGACTAAAGCAGGTATAGCGGAGAAAGATCATCTATTTTTTATGTTATAGTCATAGAGTTTGATTTCATCAGAATAAGAGATATCTGGTAAGAAGCTAGTAGGGAGTGATGTCCTGGTATTTGGATGACATGCACTTGATAGGAAGTAAAATTCCTATACTACGATCGGTTATATACTGTGGTTGTCACAAAGTGTTTCTCCACATAGGATATGGATAAAATATCAGGATTCTGGTCATTAGATCTTTATTTTTAGATCTAGATTTGGGAAGTGTCCCAATCTGGGTATTTTGACATTATTCTAAATGTGTTTTAGAATGGTTGACTACTGGCATGGTGGTGTACCTGAAAGTGATGGAGTCACCCTCTCTAAAGGATGTCGTACAGACTAAAGGGGAGAGGGATTTGCATGATTGACATATCTCTTGCTTAGGCAATTGAGTCAATCATGTAATGTCAAGTACCATAACAGATATTGTTTTTGCACTAGTTGCAATAAGTATATATATTAATCAAATCCTGGAGAAACGGTAGGAAGCAGTTATGAACATAAGTGGATGTTCTTTGGTAATTGGTAACGGCGGCTTCCTTCCGTAAGCGGTTATCGGTTCAGGCTTCCAAGGTGACCTGGATGACAGAGAGACTGTCTGAGTTATAGTTTTCCTTCTTTTGAGGTGCAGTATGTTGGAAAGGTGGTCCAAGCGGATACTGAGGATGGCATGGCGCAAGATACGGATTAAATTCAGTGGATGATACAGTCTAAGAAGTTTGTTGGATTTGGAATTCACTTATGAACTACGTCCCATCAAATATCCAGACAAATTCTAAGACAGGTTTTGCTCATTTTGGGAGATAGTCGTTCTCCGCGAAGTTGAGATATAGAGAGATATAGAAAGAAACATTAGATAGGATCCACTCACTGAGGCTATTTCTCCAATGCAATAGTTTCACATACGAGCTTTTGTGAAACTCATTAATAGAGGAGTTGGGTGTTCGGTATCACACGGGCTGTGAGTATGCGACACCGCAATAATTAGTCTTAAGTGCAACTGGGAGATTGTTGGCTATAGTGCCCTCAAGTCAATTATTGTAATCGCAGGCATGCGATTAGATGATTTAGGGAGAACATATATAGGTAGAAAAGTCTTACTCAAAATGATAGTATGCAATCTGGTTTATCTTTATCATCTTGTACATGCTTTAGGTAGCATTATAGTTCACTATTACATGTTGATAGAGCCCATAGGATTCTTTCTTGACTACCAGCATTATGATGGTGATCATATACGTGGGAGCTGGGTGGTCTATAAGCATATCATTAGATGTCCCTATTCATGGGAGTATCGAGACTGGGCATCGATATTCCAGAGTAGAGTAGTGTATACTGATCGAGACCCCGACGAGGGGCGGTGGTCGGTCTCACAAACCATTGGTGTTAGTTTGTTCACCTAAGATAGTATGCAGGTGCTCATTGGATTATGAGTAGACTGGACGGACTCGCCGGGAACCAGCTATTTGGTATTATACCTATTGTCAGATAGCAGTTCTCAGGTGACATGTGTACATATTGTAGGGTTCCTGTCTCCGACAGCAAGGTTTCGGGAGGCATCGTCCATGTCATTTTAAAAAATTTGCCGTTTTAAAGAACCCTAAACTAGAATCGTTAACTAGAGAATCATACGAAACGTAATGTAAACTACTTTACATCTAAGTGATAACGGAATAAAACCTTTGTAGACCGGTCCTTCACTTCAATAGCTCCTTGTATTGGTCCCTTCGCTGTGATCCTGGAACTCCCGGACTCTTGCATGGCTTCTCAAGGTGAAAGGAACGATCTTGCTTGACATCTTCGAGGCCGAAAATGATCTACGTTGAGGAGACACTAACTCAAGCTACTACTTCACTAATGAGAAATTAGTGAAGCTAACACCCTATACTAAAGTGCTAATCTAGTAGAGGATGGTGAAGTAGGAAGTGGGCTCACATTAGTTTTATTTTTCTCACAATATTTTATCACTTGAACAAAACCTAGAGAGCTCTTGAGCTTTGAAGAAGAAGATGAAGTCAAGAGATGAGAATGAACTAATGAAGTGAGAGAATCAACCATGGGTGAGTTTGTATCATATACTAACTTATGTAGATACATAACCATGGCTAAGTTATAATGGTTAGGTTAATAAATATCTTTAGTAAAACAAAATTAGTGGACCAAGTCAATGCATCAATAAGCTTCTCCAAGCTTCATGCATATGGCTAATTATCCACTAATTTGTATTTACTTTAAATATTTAAACCCTACATTATAATTAGTATGGTGTAAGTCTCATACACCCATATAGTGTGTATCAACAACCATGACACAAAGTAGAACACAATTAATATATATCACATATATATTAAGTGTGCACAAGTGAGAAAATAAATGCTTAAGTGAGCTAATATTAGTTAATGTAAACTAGTATATAAAATATACAATTATACACTAAATTATCAAATCAACACTTGATTTAATAATCCGGCTATATCAAATATAACCGACTAATATTATATGTACCAACATATCGAATCAACACTTGATTCGATAACCCGGATATATCACATATAGCCGACTTATACAAATATCGCGAGAATAGAATACGGTATCACATAGTCGCATTATTCTCGGTCCCGTACATATCATATATGTGCTCCTAGTTCGTTTTGCCTGAGCCTGTAAAACCTCTATGTAGGACTCTAAAGACTCGTCAATACGGCGAGGTGATGATCACTTCAAGCACCAACAAGCCGTCTGCGGTAATAGCTGGACGTAACGGCTGCCCGGGTATTGAACGATCAGAAGATCAGCAAGCAAGCCCGCTCTAGCTCCTGTAAAGCCTATCAGTAACACTATCGTACAGTCTGGTCTCCTGGTCTGATATGTCGCGTATCAAGTCTAGGGGTGGTAAACGTCAGACCCTAATAACTCGATAAGTCATGCCGATACGAGGCTCATAACGGGTCGAGAAACTACAGATAACACTTACCAGTAAATCTCTAAATCAGCCATGGCCAGGGAGTTCCCTGTTATGGCCAATCGAGAACAGCGCAACATCAACCCACAATACCGGGAGAAACGAAACCCCTCCTATCGCTCATTGCCTCGATGTGACTCGGGAATGTACCCAAAAACCACTGTTTTTCATGTCATCTTGAACGTGGTAAAGTGGAAATCAAAGAACAGTGGGAATCATACCAGAATCTATGCAGATCTCGGGTCTACAGACTAACATGTACTAGTGTCACCAGAAAACTGCTAACTGACGTGAGGTATAATACCATCTAGGAGTTCTCGGTGAGTCCGTCCAATGTACCCAGTCTCCAATGAGAACCCGTATACCATCTCTGATAACAAAAACCAATAGATATGGGATCATCCATCGCTCATCTCATGGGTCGAGAAGCGTATACGCTAGTCTACTCTGGTATATCGATGCCTTGTCTCGATACACCCACGACTTGGAACATTAAAGGATGAACTTATGGACTGCCATGGCCCCACTAGTATGATCTGCATCATAATCTTGGTAGTCAAGTACATATCCTAAGGGCTTTACCAACATGTAACCATAAGACAGTATCAAGAGACAAGTATACATGTAAAGATAAAGATCAACCAGATAGCATACTATCATGTCGAGCAAGAAAGTCCTCTCTATATATGTCTAAGCATCCAATATAATATATATCATATGTACAATAATGACCTCTAGGGCATACATACAACTAACAATCTCCCACTTGCACTAGGGCCAACTGTTGTAGTATCGCATACACAACTTCCCGAGGAGTCTCTCGAACTGTATCTAGGGAATGGCCTTCGGGAGTAGATCCGCTGTATTGTTCTTCGTGTCAACTCTCCTGACGTCGATCTCCCGGCGATCAACTATCACCCGGATCAGGTGATACCGACTCAGAATATGCCTGGATCGCTGATGGGACCTGGGTTCCTTGGCGAAAGCCACCTCTCAATTATTATCACAATACAAAGGTATTGGATACTCAATGGATGGAACCACTCCAAGTTCAGTTATGAACTTCTTAATCCAGACAGCCTCTTTGGCAGCATCGTTGGCAGCGATGTATTCAGCCTCCATCGTCGAGCCTGCCACGGTTTCCTGCTTGGAACTCTTCCAGCATACCGCCCCTCCATTGAGCGTAAAGACAAATCCGGAGCACGACTTAGAGTCGTCCTTATCACTCTGGAAGCTCGAATCGGTAAAGGACTCCACTTGGAGTTCTCCGTTAACATACACCAAGAGCATCTCTTTAGTCTTTCTCAAGTACTTGAGAATGCTTTTCACAGCTGTCCAGTAACTCTCTCCAGGATCTGCTTGATACCTACTAACTACACTTAGTGAATGTGCTACATTGGGTCTGGTACATAGCATCGCGTGTTGGTTTTCCCTTGCACCTAGTCAAGGGTTTAGTAGCATCACTCATGCCACTTTTAAAATTTAGAGAGGTGCAAAGCAAACAAACCATGAATCTTAACGAGAATATTTAGGGTAACAAGTATTAAATCACATACAAAGAACAATCTATCACTAAGAGTAGAGATTACAACCTTTGTAGTCTCTCTTTGGTGACTCTTTGGACCTTTGAGAGTTTAGAACGGATCGCTAGCAACCTTTCTTGTCCACGATGATCCACCCGAAGTCCCTTTGCACAAAGCTCCTTGCTTTACTTGATCCATGGCAGAAGTGTAGCAAACACCCTACACAAATGGGCTAGATGTGTGTAGAATGATGAGGTGGTTTGTATTCTCTAATCAAAACCCTTTCTTTTTAATTAACTCACTCAAATGAAAACTCAAGAGAGAGAGGAATAAGAAGATGATGGCTAAGCTCAAGCTCAAAAGCTTTTGTGATGAATAATGAACTCCAATTTAGATGAGAATGAAATAATCATATTATATCCTTCTCTCCTCAAGCCATGGTTAGTTAATATCTTAGATATTTTATATTGAGTTAAAGTCCAAAAGAGAATTAACCCAAGGTTAAAAGTTTGGTCAAGAATGGTCACAAAGTCAAAGCAAGATAAACTTTAACCATGAGTAAATAATCTTTAAACTTAATTCAAAAATACATATATATGTATATTAACTACCATGTGAGTCTTGCATTGCCACCATATAGTGTATCATCAACCATGATAACTATCCATGTATGCATGTATGTGTCCATGCACATCAACAAGGGCATACATGCATGCATACATCTTCAACAAAGAAAAGGGTTTAAATAAAGAATTAAACTAAAAGTAAAATGTTAAATCAACACTTGATTTAACAAACCGGTCATATCACATACGAGCTAACCAATAGAAAAACGCCCGATTAACATACGGTATCACATACTCGCATTCAATCGGGTCCCGCGCATATCTCATATGCACACCACATCGTTTCTCCTGAGCTAGGAAACTCCTGTGTGGGACTCTAAGACTCGTCAATACGCCGGCAGTGGGTGATGATCATATCAAACACCCACAAGCCGCAAGCGGTCAGCTAAACGTAATGGCCACCTGGGTATTGAGCGATCAGAAGAAAACCAGGGAAGCTGTCAAAACTCCCGTCGAGCCAATCAGCAACACTACCCGTACAGTCCGGTCACTTCGTATGATATGTCGCATATCCAGTCTACGGGTGGTAAACGTCAGACCCCAGTAACCGATAAGTCGTGTCGATGTGAGGCTCATAACAGGTCAAGAAACTACTGATAACTCTTACCAGTAAATCTCCATAACAGCCCTGGCCAGGGACTTCCAGTTATAGCCAATCGAACACAGCACAATATCAACTCCCAATACCGGGAGAGACGGAACCCCTCCTATCGCTCATTGCCTCCATGTGATTCGGGACTGTACACAAAAGCCACCGTTTTGCACGTTCTCTTGAACGTGGTAAGGTGTAAATCAAAGCATAGTGGGAATCACACAAGACTCTATGACGATCTCGGGTCTGCAGACTAACCTGTACCAGTGTCACGAGAGAACTACTATCTGACGATCGGTATAATACCATCTAGGAGTTCTCGGCGAGTCCATTCAGTTTACCCAGTGTCCACTGAGCACCCGTACACCATCTTTGATGTCAAACACCAATAGATATGGGATCATCTATCGCCAATCATATCGGTCAAGATGCGTATACGCTAATTTACTCTGGTGTATCGATGCCCTGTCTCGATACACCCTCGACTAGGAACAGTTATAGGATGTACTCTTGGACTACCCTGGCCCCACTAGTAAGATCTGCATCATAGTGTAACGTTTTAAAAATAAATAAATAAATAATTAATTAAATAAAATCCTTTAGGTGAATTTTCTGATAATCGGTAAAATAAACCGTATTTTCCGTAAAACTTAACTATAATTATTTTCAATATAGATTTAAATACGCCTATTTTAGCTATGTAATTACTAGTAAATGGTGTTTATTTAGTGACTTATAAATTATTAGTTTACTTAAATATTTTTCCTTACTTAATTAAATTCAAATATTAACTTAAGCTTTAATTATATATTAAATTAGTTCAAATTACAAATTAGAAATGGGTTAATTTTACAAAGTGAACCATGACAATTTAAAACAATGGTGTAACATGCAAAATTGTTTCTCAAATTTTTCCATGGTTCTAGACTTTTCTAGGATTGGTTTAGAAAAGAAAATAAATAAAATCAAATAAATTACTGAAAAGACTTAATTAGATGTAAATAATTGGAGATGTTTCTAAACCTTTCCACACACCTCACTCTCACTCCCTCTCCTCATTTTGGCCGAGCCTAACTCCATGAGGCAACCCTAATTTTTCCCACTTCATTTCCTTACCAAAAATCTCCAAAAATTCATCACAAATCAAAATAACAACCCACAAATTCCAAATCTAAATCCTACCCATTATTCCTTGATCAATATAATTTGGATTCATGAAGCAAGAATCCATTTTGGAGGACAAGATTTTCAAGCTAGATCTTTAATTTTGTGAGGTATAAATCTTAAACTTACAGTGAAATTGTTGTATAAATTGCTTAAATCTAGGATATTTAAGTGTTAATTTTGTGCTAGTTGTTAATTTGAAAAATTCAAGAAAGGGTTTTTGAATTCAAATTAGGATTCTTATCATGTAATCATAGTTTGAAAGTGTGGTGTAACATATTAGGGTATGCAAAATGAAATTTAGTTTGTAATTTACTAATTGTTACATTTTAATTGTTCAAATTAAGCTATTCGCAAACTAGATTTTTATAATTCATGTATATTGGTGAGATAAAATTATGGTGAGGGTTTATATCATTAGATTATGGTTTTAATGAGGAGATTAACATGTTAATTGAATGCAAAACCTAATTTGGTTACTAGTTGCTATTTGTTAGTTTAAAAATTATTATATTTATGCTATTTTGCTAACTAGGTTTTAGAAATTAATTTAAAATGTGGGATTAAAATCTAGTTAGGATTTTTAGAACATCATTATGTTTTCCATGAGTGGTTTAACAATTTAAAATATGCAAAAATCTAGCTTAGTTGTTGAATTGTGAATTTTGCTTTAAAAAGTCTTAAAAATTTGATATTTTTGTAAACTAGAATTTCGGATTTTTTACAAATTGATGAGATTAAATTATGGTGATGGTTTGTATGACTTAGTTATGATATTTAGTGACTATTATGGCCATTAGTTGGGTTAAAACATCAAGTTTCAAATTAAAACAAAAATTTAGTGCTTTCTAGGTTTTTACGAAATAAAACGATTTGATTAATTTTAAGGTTTTGATGATTTAAACCCTATTTATATTATAATTAGCGAGTTTTGGAACTATGATTTGTACGTTTGTGTTTTATCTTGATCAATCGGCGTTTGTACGCCGATATCGAGGGTTATTTGGTTCTTTTGCATGAGCGGGTCATAAGTTTTGACCTATGCGCATTTTGTGCGTCGTTCTGGTTTTGTCCGCGATTTCGGTTTACGGTATTATATATGTTTGCGTATAGGTACCCCTCACGTGGACTTCGGACGATGAAGAAGATGATGGTTGCATCGACTTCGGCCGGCAAGGATCAGGTGAGTAGATGTATATCTACGGGGGAAGTCGGGTGGATGGCGCATAGCACCCCCCACAAACGTAGAATAAGGATATTATGTACTATTATTAGGAAGTCGGACGTGGCCGTAGAATCCTGACGAGTAGAGTATTATTGAAGATTTTAAGTTAGATTAGACTGATTTAGAAAGACTTAACCAGAGGATGATTTCCCTGGAGGGAATTCGTAGGTTTCATGTAGACACACACACACGCACACACACATACACTTGACTTGGTGTGTATGTGTGTGTGTGTACATATATATATATATATATGAATGTGTGTAGGTTTCTATATATATATATATATATAACATATACACATGATATGAGGATGTTATATGATATATGGGGAAGAGTCGGTATGACTGGGCATGATGCCGTGAGACATTGGATATACGATCGAGTTATGATATGCGATGTATAATGATATTAGCGGATCGTTGGGAAATGGGATAATGTATATTTATACATAAACGATAATAGGTGATGATGATATTGAACTGTATGAGACTCTAGAATAGAACCCGGATTGTAATATGTAACTTAATCACGATATGATATATGACATGATATTTTTGTGGATCATTTGACGATGGATATTTACACAGACGATAATATAAGTTTGATGATATTGGGATGTATGCGATTATTGTACAGTACTCTTGATAATGATATTGTTTGATGATGATACTATACGAATGATGATGTATATATGTGATAGTCGACTGCACCTCGATTTTGGGATGTCGTACGATGGATTTTATCGTACGAGGCATAGATGTGATGATTAATCCGCACTCTTGACTCGAGAAATTCGTACTATGTACGTGACGCTATTGAAGCTGGATCGCTGACTACTAGAGATATTGACTCAGATTTTAGGAGGATTCTTCTTACCTTTCGACTAGTTCTTTAGTTAGTCCCTTAGCTGGTTAGGTAGATATTATTTTAGGCTCGAGTCATACTTATTTTCAAAACTAACGAATCGTGCGCATTTTTAAGGATAGCATGAGGGATACTACGGATTTTTCAAAGGACATATCTTTTCTTAAAAACCCAGTAGCCCCTAATTTTCTAAAAACCACGATTCGTGCTTTTTCAAAACAACAAACTGTATGACTCGTAATTAGTAGATATTTTCTAGTTATGCGTTTAGTACAAATTCACTGTTATATTCATGTTGTATTCATCGCATTGCATGTTCACACTTATGTTTTTTTAGCTAATATGAAACTCTGCCTGTTAGGACAACAACACCATTACCGATGATGCGCATGTTCCACGTACACTTATTTGTCGGCTCACACACATCATCATTGGTAATTGTCATGTTGCGTACACTTTAGAACATGTTATCTTTTATTGATATAATCAGCTAAATGCTAGTTTAATATTATATTGTGTGATTACTCTCATGTGCTGGTTTAGACATTGCATTTATTACTTAGACACTTCATGCATTCACATATTTATATTATCATGCAGTATTGTGGGGCTTATGCCGGTACTCATTATTTACTTACTCATGATTTTAGTATTTTGGATTTCTATGAGAATTCTGGATTTGGGGGAAAACCGCAAGAATTTAATAAAAGCTTATTATTATCATTTTAAAAATGTAAAGTTCCGGTTTTCTCGTGATGTATGGGTCGTCCACCATGAGTTTTCATGTTTCCTGTTGTATTTCGAGACCCAATTCGAGGAGTGGAGGAACCGTCTCGGGTACATGGTGGGCCCGGTACGGTACCCCAGGGCGAGAGTGTTTTTGTGGGGATGACGATGAGCCTGGCTGGGGAAGACTACCTACCGGTGATTACTGGCGCGGCGGATATCCAGAGGATACCGACCGTTGTCGTGAGATTTGATGATATGGGCCGATCCGGACTGACGGAGCCCGAGATATTGAGACTATGATATATTGAGACTATGAGATACCGAGGCTTTGAGATTTACATGTTCTATGTCGATGTTTGACACATATTTTCATGGATTTCATTGATGATGTTTCAGATTACCATACACATCTTACTATGATACAAGTTAAAACTTCTTATACAGATATATCAAGATTTCATAGTTGATTGTTTCATTCATGATGCATTCATACATAGCATACTTATGACATGTTACTACTTGAGGCACTGACACGAGCATTGAGTATTGCACTTACGTATAGATTATTACTCTATCACTACTAGTTGTCTAATGTTAGGTTAAGTATATTATATGACCTAGGAGAGTATCGTGCATGCGATTTCTACTCGTAGATGTCTTCTACTCACTAGTTTGCAACTCACCCCCGTTTTGCCAAATTTTCTTACAGGTTTCGATGTACAGGTTTCTTTGGCAGCTTGCTGGCACATCATTTCATTCAGGGTGATTTGCTTGGTAGGTTGGTTCGCTTGTATCAGGACCGCCGTTGTACTTTTATTATTTCATTTGTATCTAGTAAGCTCCATCAACCAGACTTGTATTATTGGTATATTGGTAGATTTAGAAGACCAGTTGTTTTTATTTCGACCTTAGAGTCGCGCTTGTATTATTATGATTTTCTGGTGGATTTGGTTTTCTTTTGAGTTTTGAGACTCACCCTTCGGCGTTGTTTATTATAGTGCATTGTGTGGCTATTTCCGCCTTTTGGCGTAGAGCTAGATCCCGCTTGGAAATGCCTTTTATTTATTGCTTATGTATATATTCTTATTTGTACCTGTTTGGGGCCAGTTTTTACAAAAGGGGACTCTGCCGAAATTTTTGAGAAATTTGATGTTTCTTTTAAACATGTTTTCCTTTACTTTTTCTTTTAAATGGTTTAGATTTCTGGGCTTCGGCCTACTTAGATTACGTTGCGCCTCTAGACGCTTCGTAATTTAAGTGCCGGTCACGTTCCGTACCTTCGGGTCATGACAAAGTTGGTATCAGAGCGCTAGGTTTAACCCTTGTCTAAGTCTAGGTTGACCTTGGTTGATGGAGTATGTGACTTAGGTAGAGTGACGTACCGTGGGTATGATCCGCGACATACTTACGATACGCTACTCTTCTTAAGAAGACTTAGGATGAACATTTCTTTGCATCGTATTCTATTCGTTCCTATGATCTATCTTCGTCAATGTCGGTTGGTGGTATCTGCTACCACGGTCGCACGGGCAGAGAGAGCTGCGACTCGTATACGATGACCGTAGAGTATCGTCTATTCTTGAGGATTGAGGCATCGTTTAGCGTGCGGACGAAGAGTTTTCACATGTCGTCTAGACGAAGTTAAAAAGTTCGAACGAATGTCAGAAACCCATTTTTCCAAGTTTAAGGTATTCGGAAGGACATGCAGGTATTTCTATGGACCCTCTGGAAGAATGAAACCCTAACACGACATAATGACCATAAGAACGCTGGTGAACCTTAGGGTTTGCGGCAGTTCTGCGGTGCCATTAGTGAGGCTTGGGCTTGCCCTTCTACGGCTGGTCCGCAGATGCTGGGACATGTACTGGATATTTTTAAACTGTACTTGAGTGTTGAGCTCTTGGAGATTTATGGGATTCTGATGAATCTATCGAAAGGTTTGTTAGTTATATGTATGCCCTAGAGGCCATTACTGTACATAGGATGTATATTGTAGTGGATGCTGGGACATATATAGGGAGGACTTTCTTGCTCGACAAGATAGTATGCTATCTGGTTACTCTTTGCCTTAACGTGTATACTGATTGTCTCTCTGTTACATGTTGGTAAAGCCCTTAGGATGTGTACTTGACTACCTGGACTATGATGCGGACCATACTAATGGGGACATGGTAGTCTATAAGTACATCCTTCAAGGTCCCTAGTCGTGGGTATATCGAGACAGGGGATCGATATACCAGAGTAGACTAGCGTATACCTTCTCGACCCATACAGATGGGCGATGGATGATCCCATATCCATTGGCGTTTGACATCAGAGATGATATACGGGTGCTCAGTGGAGACTGGGTACACTGGACGGACTCCCCGAGAACTCCCAGATGGTATTATACCTTACGTCAGATGGCAGTTCTCTGGTGACACTGGTACAGGTTAGTCTGTTGACCCGAGATCGTCATAGAGTCTTGTGTGATTCCCACTGTGCTTTGATTTCCACCTTACCCAGTCCAAGAGGGAATGCAAAACGGTGACTTTTGGGTACTGTCCCGAATCACATGGAGGCAATGAGCGATAGGAGGGGATTCTTCTCTCCCGGTATAGGGAGTTGATGTTGCGCTGTGTTCGATTGGCTATAACTGGAAATCCCTGTCCAGGGTTGCTGAGATTTACTGGTAAGTGTTATCAGTAGTATCTCGAACTGTTATAGACCTCATATCGAAACGACTTATCGAGCTATTGGGGTCTGACGTTTACCACCGATAGGCAAGATATGCGACATATCAGACGACGAGACCGGACTGTACGGTAAGTGTTACTGGTTGGATTCACAGGAGTGAGAGCGGGCTTGCTCGTCGATCTTCTGATCGCTCAATACCCGGGTAGCCGTTACGTTTAGCAAACCGCTTGCGGCTTGTGGGTGTTTGATATGATCATCACCTGCTGCCGGCTTATTGACGAGTCTTTAGAATCCTACACAGAGCTTTCCTGGTTCAAGCGAAACGAAATAGGAGCGCATATGAGATTTGTGCGGGACCGAGAATAATGCATGTATGTGATACCGTATTCTATTCTCGCGATGAATGTATCGATTGGTTGTATGCGATATAACCGAGTTATCGAATCGAGGATTGATTCGATAAGTCGATACATTGGATATTAGTCGGTCATATGTGATGTGACCGGATCGTTAAATCAAGTGTTGATTTAAAGATTTAATGTATAATTATATATTTGATATATTACTTTACATTAACTAATATTGGTTCACTTAAGATATTTTTCTCACTTGTTTGTGCACATTGTATATGTGATATATTTTTGTGCACAAGAATGTAACATATTTGATGATACATGCAAACTTGGGTGTATGTTTGATTTAAACCTTGGTTAGGGTTTTTATTTATTTATTCATTTATTTATTTATTTTGGGTAAAATAAAATGGTGGCATTCTTTGTTTTTTCCTTGAATCTTCATGAAGCTTTGAAATGCTTTGACCATTTTGTTTCTTTCCTTAACCCTAACCATTTCCCTTAACCCTAGTTTATTCTCTACATGAGTTAGCCTCACCCATGGTTGCATTATGATAACCATCACTTCATTTTTATTTTTGGATTTTAATTCATTATTCTTTTCTTCTTCTTCTTCCTCTTGAGAAAGAAAAGAAAAGCTTGCTTCAAAAATGTCAAGTGATGATTCCAAGTGAGAAATCCAAATCCAAAGTGAACCCACTTCCTATTTCTTCATCCTCTACCACTTGCCATGTAGTATAGGGTGTTTTCTTCACAAGTTTCATGACTTGGTGAAGTGGGAGTTTGACCTTGTGTTGCCTCGACGTAGATCATCTTCGCCATCGAAGTCGACGACCTAGCCCGATCATTTCTTCGATGAAGCCGACGCTAGAGCCCGGGATCCGATGATCGCAGCGAGGGGACATCATCACGGAGCCATGGAGGTGGAGGACCGGATCTACAAAGGTTGTATTTTCCGTTCACTCTTAGTTAAGTTGTTAACTAGTTGCATGTTTCGCCTAATCTCTAGTCAACGATCGCATTAGGGTTTCTCGGCACCGGAAATTTTTGAATTTGGCATGGTTGATGCCTTGTGAGACCTCATTAGTGTGCCTAGGAACCCTACAGTGGTATCAGAGCCTAGCTAGAGCTTTAGGCGAAGTGTAGACGAAGTTAGAAGTCCGATCGAACCCGTAAACCCCGATAAAACCCTTCTTTGTACATTTTTCAAAACAGTGGATTTTTGTGAATTAAAAATTTTCAGAAAAACAAGCAGGAAAAACTAAGAATTACTGTGAAGTACGGTCCACTAAGTCAATAATTTAACCGCGGAACTGCGGCGAAACCAGGGGTTTTGCGGCGGTTCCGCGGCCAAAATCTAGACTTAGTCCCTGAAATTTCATATATTTATTCTTAGGTCCTTTCTTGGCAATTTTTTATGGGAATTTTTTAATTCCACTCAAGTGTTGAGTTTTCTAGGGTTTTATTGGGGACTCGTTAATTCGATCGGATAATTTAACTTCGTTTTTGTTTTTCCGGATAATTTAGAATATGTTAAAAAGTTCGACTGGATATAAATACCTAATTTTTCCCCTGCCGGAAAATTTCCAAGTGTTGGATTTTTCCTTGGTTTAAGAACGTTCTAAGTAGTGCAAGTAACACGATGGACCCTCTAGAAGACAACAAACCTTAACTCGATTATGTGACCGTCTTGAACTGCCCTTTGAACCTTAGGGTTTGGGGCAGTACGGCATGCCACATGTGAGGCGTTGGCTTGACCCTTCTACGGCTGGACCGTTGGTACTGAGGCATGAAGTGAATGTTTTTAAACTTATATCATGTGTTGATCTGTTTCGGGAAAACTTGGGTGTTTGATTGTTCGATCGGAAAGTTTAACATTTTCTATTTATCTGGAATGTGATACAATAATTGGAATTCACAAGTAGTTATGAGATAACTAGATGAATGTTATAAACACATCACTTTAGTCTCACTTGATCGGTTGACACGGAATTTTGATATGATCAAAAGTCCGTCGCAATCACGTAGCGTACGCGGATACTCGCCGGGTAAACTTAACAGACAGCCTCACCCTATAGCCCGACCAAGTGACTGTAGGAGAACCTCGTCGCCGAAAGTATCCGTTCGGGTGCTCGCGGCAGCGGTGTTCCGCCTTGGTGCACTTCGTCGACGGCATCGGGGGTGCGGCCGTCTACTGAAGTTTGCGACGAGCATTCGATCAGGATGCCGGGAATCTTGTTGAATTGCCCGACTTGATATTGAAAAGAGTTTTCGATAATGAGACTGAAATGCGGGGTTTATAATTGTTAGGCATGCGATGTCTAAGGAATTCATTTGGTTAGGCATGCGAAGTCTAAAGAAGTTGCGGATTCCAACTGTTGTAGTTTTACACTTTCTTTTCTGTGACCGTAAGTGTAATATGTGATATCGCCGGTTTCGTTGCTATATGTCAACGACAATTGGGATGCGTATATTTACTTACGTTGATGACATGTGATGTTATGTGTTGCTGGATATGTTATATTGGATCGTCGTGTTTGAATAGCCCGGGTTTTTTTTATGTGAGATGAGTGTTTTTCATATTCATTCATGTAAAAACTTGTATGTAATATTCTTTTATTGGGGCACTTCCAGGTTGCGGAAGTTGTCACCTTTTGTATATTATTTACTTTTCCGCACTAGGACAGACCCAAGGAGGAGGGCACAAGTAACCGGGTTCTGGAGTCCAGTGGGAGACCAACTCGAGGAGTCGAGTCCGGGTCTCCTAACTCTAGAATTGGTAGGGTTGCTTGCCGCTCTCGTAGGGGTCTAGGGGTGTGGGTTTGGCTATTCATCACGACCGTGGAATCCGTGTTTTATACTGCTTCGTATTAAAAACACGGACGTCCTAGTATATCCAATATTGTATATGATATTTTCTGCTGCGTAATCAGTGATGTGATCATGTGATATGTTCAAATAGATATTATATATAGTATATATGATATATTATATAGACGTTGATTATGTTTTTCACTCGCGCTAGCCCTGCCCTGCTCTGTCGTTAGTTACCTAACCTAACGGTGCACCAGGGGACATCGAGGCGAATGCGGATGGCATAAGTATACGTCGTATTTATCTGTGATGTTTAGATAACTTAAATGATGGGACTTCATTAATGTTATTAATGAAATAAAAGAAACCTAAGATGTTGTGGAATTGAATTTTCAAAAACAGGTAGCTACAGTTCTTACTTTGCATCGCGGTGATCCTTGTAGAACATCCTGCACCTTATTCGATGAGGAAAGGGCCGAGATCCCTTCACCGGGAGTGACACCTTTAGCAATAACTGGCAGATGCTACACACTCGGTTTGTCTTTTGATTGCTTCTATAGTTTCTGCTTTGCACAGTGATAGATATGATATATCCCACACCTCATTCGACGAGGAAAGGGCCGACGATCCCTTCACCGGGAGTGACCCCTTTAGCAAAACTAGAAAAGCCTAAAAAACACTCCATTTTAAAATCATTTGATTCTACAACGATATCAAGTTCATTACGCAATAGGTTTTCAGAAAAACCTGTCGTAGCCCTCCGTCATTTCAGATAAGTACTAGTTAGTATTCGTGTTGCGGTTGTTTGGCCTCCGTCAAGGCGTAGTGTATGGTAGCTAACTAGTGCTTATCTGCTTGCATATGATGCGATTGGATTAGGGTATTCGTACGGCGTTGTTTGGCCTCCGTCAAGGGTCGTGCGGGTGGGTTTAATTCAATCAGGAAATGACTGGTTGAACTTGACTAGCGGACTATGGGTTGTTTGGCCTCCGTCAAGGTCATAAGACGCTAGGGGCAAAATATTATCGGGAATTTCAAGTGTTGAAATTTGCAATGAGATTGCATACCTTCTATGAGATAGTTGGATCCCGATACCCGCTGCGAGTAAGAGTTACTCCTGGGAGAGTTTTACATATTACAATTAGCCGATCAAGTAGGTGTCTAGAAAGGTGTCAACGGGGTTACGCCTCAGGGAAAATGAGGTTTACATTAATTAGGTTCGTGCGAAAGCACGGGGGACCTCCCTCAAAGTACCGACACTGGCCTGGCTGAAAGATTGGCGAACTTGTAGCGTGTAATTAATCCCGGCTAGTCTTTTCTTTTAGGGTTTGAAGGAAGATTTGATAAAAACCAGTGGGAGCCATCCTGATTAGATAAAATAATAACCAATCTGATCTTGCAAGAGCATACGCTGAGTGTTTTCTTCTCTCTCTCTCCAGGTAGCGACCATGTCACACCTTAATCAAGATAATAATACGGATTTTGACCGAACCCGCTTATTATACTGAGCTGGGGAAAGTTGGTCCCGCTCCAACTTATAATTGTTATAAGACAGAGCAGGAAATTGGGGAATACCAGTTTTCCCGTGCCGCCCAAACGAAGAAAGTGCATATGATGCATCTCCTTCGGGTGTGTTCATTACAAAGAACTGTTTCTCTGTATCCTCTACGTCCTGCGTATTTGATACCGGATCAGGATCCCAGATATGTAATCAGTTACATAGGGCTACAGAAAGGTAGAGAACTGAGAACGGGTGATAAGTTTCATGAGACAGAAAACGGTGCAAGTGTTGCAGCCAAGTCTGTTGGTCACTGTCACCCTGTATTTCCAAATACATTAATTCTGAAAAAATGTTATTAGATACCGAACCTGATATACAAAATCATATCAGTCTCCTTTAGTAAAGAAATGATAAAATTTTGTAGTGTTGGATAATGTTTTGAACATTTCCTATTTCAAAAGTTGATTGGTTCAGGCATGTTATCTAAAAGCATTAACATTCTAAATCAAACTACGGTTTCTTAGTATACAGAACACACACAAGAGGAAGAGTTCAGAATTGAACGATTCCTTCTTGAGGTATTGTAGACTAGGTCATATCAATGCGACCCGACTAGCTAAGTTGCACACAGATGCATATTTACATTTGTTTGAATTTACATCTTGTGAAAACTTGCCGGTCATGTTACAAAGATTAGATGACCACAGCTCTGTTTGTTTGAAGCAGAGAAAGAGTTAGTGTACTCTTGGGATGATACATGTTGATGTATGAATGTCCCCTGTCTACACATGCCAAGACCGGTTCTTTGTACTTCATTACATTCTCTGATGATCTCTTTAGATTCAGACATATGTTCCAGTTGAAACATAAGTCCAAACCTTTTGAGATATTCACAGAATATAAGTTAGAAGTAAAGAACCAAAACAAGGGTATAAGTATTATGTCCTATGATAAGATCAGGGAAGAGAATACTTGTGCATGGAATTCTTGGATTACTCTAAAGGAGAATGAGATTCTCTCTCGGTGTTACTCCTCTGAATACACCACAGCACAACGGTGTATCAGGGCGGAGCAATAGCACCCTATATGATATGGTGCGCTCTATGATGAGTACTACTGAGTTACCTATTTCCTTTTGGGGGTTATGCACTTGAGAAGCTGCATACCTATTGAATAGGGTTCAAATCAAAACAATTGCCTACCGCTTCATATGTGATATGGAAAGGGAAGAGCCCATATCTTATGTTAGTTAAGATTTGGGGTTGTCTGGCCTATGTCTAAAAGCAAAATCCGGACAAGCTCAAGGCAAGGTCTGTTATGTAGAACTAGAAATGTTCCAGCTATAAAAACTGCAGCTGATGATTTGGTAGAACCGAAGGATTCAATAGTAACCAACGAACCTCAGCCTCTCCGCCGATCTAGTAGGGTTCCTCACCCACCTGAGAGATACTTCTGTTTCTCTATGATAGTGGGAGCGAGGATTGCATCATGGGATGATGACCTAACTAGTTTCGAGCTGGCCATCAGGAGTGAGACTCTGTAAGAATGGCTGGATATTAATCGATATAAGATGGAATCCTTATACACCAACAAAGTATGGACTTTAGTTGCTTTATCTGAAGGGTTAAATCCCCATCAGGAGCAAGTATATCTTGAGAAGATTACTTGGTGTACATGGAAAAGTTGAGACTTTCAAAGCTAGACTTGTTAAAGGTTTTCGTCATCGACCAGGCGTGGATAATGATGAAACCTTTTTCCAGTGGCTATGCTTAAGTCCATCCAGATCCTACTTGCCACGGCTATATACCATGACTACGATATCTGGCGGTTGGGTGCCATGACTGCTTTTCTAAATGATGTTTTAGAAGAGAACGTCTATAAGTACAAAGCCAGAGGGCTTCTTAAACAGTGGGAGCAGCGGAAACGTGTGCAAGATGTTTTATGTGATGAAGCAGGCATCGCGGAGTTGGAACATCTATTTTGATGAGTTAGTCAAACAGTTTGACATCGTCAAAATGGTAGATGAACCTTGTATATACAAAAAGGTAGTAGGGAGTATGGTAGTGATCCTCGTAGAGTACGTGGATGACATACTCTTGATAGTGAAGGAGTTTCCTATGCTACTCTCGGTCAATCTCCGCTTATCACAAGGATTCTCCATATAAGATCAAAGTGATACCTCCTAAATCCTGAGTTTTTCATCTATGAGATAGATGTAATTGGATGTTAAGATACTCACTACATGTAGTGAGATGGTATCAATCGATCCTGGGGAGAATCACTGGAAGGGTTCCAGGGTGATAAAGACGACTGAATGTCAGTCACAGGCATTGTCTTTACCCTCAGAAAAGGGATGGTATGTTGGAAGAGTTCCAAGCTAGATACCGTGGCATACTAGACGATAAAGGCTGGATACATCGCTACTTAAGATGCTACCAAAGAGGCAGTCTGGGTGTATATTAGTTCATGAGATGAACTTCGTTCCTCCCATTATGTGATAATGGAGTTGTGGCTTATGCCAAGGAACGCCCGTCCCATCAGTGATCCAGACATATTCTAAGGCAGTATCACCTGATCATGGAGATAGTTGATCTCCAAGGAGAGTAGACTCAGAGGACAACGCGGCGGATCCACTCACAAAGGCCTTTTCCCAAAGAGAGACTTTTATGGGATGGTTGAGTATGAGATACTGCAACCACTGCTACAGATGGCCCTAGTGCAAGTGGGAGATTGTTAGTTATATGTATGCCCTAGAGGCCATTACTGTACATAGGATGTATATTATAGTGGATGCTGGGACATATATAGGGAAGACTTTCTTGCTCGACATGATAGTATGGTATCCGGTTACTGTTTGCCTTAACGTGTATACTGATTGTCTCTCTGTTACATGTTGGTAAAGCCCTTAGGATGTGTACTTGACTACCTGGACTATGATGCAGATCATACTAGTGGGGACATAGTAGTCCATAAGTACATCCTTCAAGGTCCCTAGTCGTGGGTATATCGAGACAGGGCATCGATATACCATAGTAGACTAGCGTATACCTTCTCGACCCATATAGATGGGCGATGGATGATCCCATATCCATTGGTGTTTGACATCAGAGATGATATACGGGTGCTCAGTGGAGACAGGGTACACTGGACGGACTCGCCGAGAACTCCCAGATGGTATTATACCTTACGTCAGATGGCAGTTCTCTGGTGACACTGGTACAGGTTAGTCTGTTGACCCGAGATCGTCATAGAATCTTGTGTGATTCCCACTGTGCTTTGATTTCCACCTTACCACGTCCAAGAGGGCGTGCAAAACGGTGGCTTTTGGGTACAGTTCCGAATCACATGGAGGCAATGAGCGATAGGAGGGGATTCGTCTCTCCCGGTATAGGGAGTTGATGTTGCACTGTGTTCGATTGGCTATAACCAGAAATCCCTGTCCAGGGTTGCTGAGATTTACTGGTAAGTGTTATCAGTAGTATCTCGAACTGTTATAGACCTCATATCGACACGACTTATCGAGCTATTGGGGTCTGACGTTTACCACCCCTAAGCAAGATATGCGACATATCAGACGACGAGACCGGACTGTACGGTAAGTGTTACTGGTTGGATTCACAGAAGTGTGAGCAGGCTTACTCGTCGATCTTCTGATCGCTCAATACCCGGGTGGCCGTTACGTTTAGCAAACCGCTTGCGGCTTGTGGGTGTTTGATATGATCATCACCTACTGCCGGCGTATTGATGAGTCTTTAGAGTCCTACACAGAGGTTTCCTGGCTCAAGCGAATCGAAATAGGAGCGCATAAGAGATATGTGCGGGACCGAGAATAATGCGTGTATGTGATACCGTATTCTATTCTCGCGATGAATGTATCGATTGGTTGTATGCGATATAACCTAGTTATCGAATCGAGGATTGATTCGATAAGTCGATACATTGGATATTAGTCGGTCATATGTGATGTGACCGGATCGTTAAATCAAGTGTTGATTTAATGATTTAATGTATAATTATATATTTGATATATTATTTTACATTAACTAATATTGGTTCACTTAAGATATTTTTCTCACTTGTTTGTGCACATTGTATATATGATATATTTTTGTGCATAAGATTGTATCATGTTTGATGATACATGCAAACTTGGGTGTATGTTTGATTTAAACCTTGGTTAAGTAAATGGTTATGGTTTTTATTTATTTATTCATTTACTTATTTATTTATTTTGGATAAAATAAAATGGTGGCATTCTTTGTTTTTTCCTTGAAGCTTCATGAAGCTTTGAAATGCTTTGACCATTTTGTTTCTTTCCTTAACCCTAACCATTTCCCTTAACCCTAGTTTATTCTCTACATGAGTTAGCCTCGCCCATGGTTGCATTATGATAACCATCACTTCATTTTTATTTTTGGATTTTAATTCATTATTCTTTTCTTCTTCTTCTTCCTCTTGAGAAAGAAAAGAAAAGCTTGCTTCAAAAATGTCAAGTGATGATTCCAAGTGAGAAATCCAAATCCAAAGTGAACCCACTTCCTATTTATTCATCCTCTACCACTTTCCATATAGTATAGGGTGTTTTCTTCACAAGTTTCACGACTCGGTGAAGTGGGAGCTTGATCTTGTGTTGCCTCGAAGTAGATCATCTTCGGCGTCGAAGTCGACGACCTAGCCCGATCATTTCTTCGATGAAGCCGACGCTAGAGCCCGGGATCCGATGATCGTAGTAAGGGGACATCATCTCTACATGATCTACAAAGGTTGTATTTTCCGTTCACTCTTAGTTAAGTTGTTAACTAGTTGCATGTTTCGCCTAATCTCTAGTCAACGATCGCATTTGGGTTTCTCGGCACCGGAAATTTTTGAATTTGGCATGGTTGATGCCTTGTGAGACCTCATTAGTGTGCCTATGAACCCTACAAGGTTTAATGTAGTCCGGATATCATATGATGAGATACATTACTTGGAATACTCTAGATATGAGTATAGCCGTTGGTAGCGCCATTCATACAGCTACGAAGAGACGAGTTTGAATCATCGACACCAGAGGAAAGAGGAGCCCATTGACGTCGGTGTTACGATTTAAGATCCGGCGATTCGAGTATCACATCTCCGTCTTTGGGTTTTGGTATTTTGAGGATTTCGTTTTATGATTGGTTTTCCTATGTACCCATTCTTTTCACTCGATTCGTGTTCTATATATTAGTTGTATTGATGTTCGATTTGTGCATACCCGTTGCACTTGATTTTGATTTTTAAACATTTAGAGATATTGATTTGATTTCGTGCATATGGGTTGCACATGATTTTGACGTATGCTCCGGCATAGTTTTCATGCACTTTTCGTACTGTGATTTCGATTTTGATATTTGATATATGTTTTCGTGCACCATGTGCACTTGATTGAGATTCTTGCGCACACTTGGCGCACTTGATTCGATTTTTTGCACACCAGATGCACTAAATCGGAGATTGTGCAGATTAGATGCACCTGATAGTGTTGTCGTGCACACCCGTTGCACTTGACAGATGCTTTTGGTGCACACCCGTTGCACTTAGTTTTGTTTCTGTGCGTATTCGTGGCATCTGTATTTGATTTTGATTTCCGTGCGTACCGGACGCACGGGGTACCTTGTATACTGTATTTGAGATTGATTTGATTTAGCAGTACATTTTTATGATATTTTCTATTTGGTTTAATAATCGAGCAGGAATGTTCTGAGACCAGTACCTAGGTGTTTTTTCATGCATTCCTTTTCCGAGGATTGAATGATTTTACAACGATGCGTACTATATACAAGTTATAGTTTTGATGTATAGCATGTTGAGTTTATATTAGACTTTGACATTGTAGTTTCACCATAACTCCGATGATTGCGTTATGCTTGACGGAATTTGACTTTTAGTTATGTATTTGTTTTTCATGCGCATGCATGGCGCTAAAATGTGTTTTATGTATTGATGGTTTTGGAGCCCCGACGATTAGAGTGTTTTGCTAAATGTTTTAGTATTTGGGAGTGCTTTAATTTAAATTCGGAGACCGAATTTCTTAAAGTGGGGAAGATTGTAACATTTTAAAAATAAATAATTAATTAATTAAATAAAATCCTTTAGGTGAATTTTCTGATAATCGGTAAAATAAACCGTATTTTCCGTAAAACTTAACTATAATTATTTTTCAATATAGATTTAAATATGCCTATTTTAACTATGTAATTAATAGTAAATGGTGTTTATTTAGTGAATTATAAATTATTAGTTTACTTAAATATTTTTCCTTAATTAATTAAATTCAAATATTAACATAAGCTTTAATTATATATTAAATTAGTGCAAATTACAAATTAGAAATTGGTTAATTTTACAAAGTGAACCATGATAATTTAAAACAAGGGTGTAACATGAAAAATTCTTTCTCAAATTTTTCCATGGTTCTAGACTCTTCTTCGATTGGTTTAGAAAAGAAAATAAATAAAATTAAATAAATTATTGAAAAGAATTAATTAGATGTAAATAATTGGAGATGTTTCTACACCTTTCCACACACCTCACTCTCACTCCCTCTCCAAATTTTGGCCGAACCTAACTCTATGAGGCAACCCCAATTTTTCACACTTCATTTCCTCTCCAAATATCTCCAAAAATTCATCAAAAATCCAAATAAAAACCCACAAATTCCTAATATAAATCCTACCCATTATTCCTTGACCAATATAGCTTGGAATCATGAAGCAAGAAGCCATTTTGGAGGCCAAGATTTTCATGCTAGATCTTTAATTTTGTGAGGTATAAATCTTAAACTTATAGTGAAATTGTTGTATAAATTGCTTAAATCTAGGATATTTAAGTGTTAATTTTGTGCTAGTTGTTAATTTGAAAAATTCAAGAAAGGGTTTTTGAATGCAAATTAGGGTTCTTATCATGTACTCATGGTTTGGAAGTGTGGTGTAACATCTTAGGGTATGCAAAATGAAATTTAGTTGTCAATTTACTAATTGTTACATTTTAATTGTTCAAATTAAGCTATTCGCAAACTAGATTTTTATAAATCATGTATATTGGTGAGATAAAATTTTGATGAGGGTTTCTAACATTAGATTATGGTTTTAGTGAGGAGATTAACATGTTAATTGAATGCAAAACCTAATTTGGTTACTAGTTGCTATTTGTTAGTTTAAATATTGTGATAATTAGGCTATTTTGCTAATTAGGTTTTTAGAAATTAATTTAAAATGTGGGATTAAAATCTAGTTAGGGTTTTTAGCACATCATTAAGGTTTCCATGAGTGGTTTAACAATTTAAAATATGCAAAAATCTAGCTTAGTTTTTGAATTGTGAATTTTGCTTTAAAAAGTGTTAAAAATTTGATATTTTTGTAAACTAGAATTTTGGATTTTATACAAATTGATGAGATTAAATTACGGTGATGGTTTGTATGACTTAGTTATGATATTTAGTGACTATTATGGCCATTAGTTGGGTTAAAACATCAAGTTTCGAATTAAAACGAAAATTTAGTGCTTTCTAGGTTTTTACGAAATAAAAAGATATGATTAATTTTATGGTTTTGATGATTTAAACCTTATTTATATTATAATTAGTGATTTTTGGAACTATGATTTGTACGTTTGTGTTTTATCTCGATCAATCGGAGTTTGTACGCCGATATCGAGGGTTATTTGGTTTTTTTGCATGAGCGGGTCATAGGTTTTAACCTATGCTCATTTCGTGCGCCGTTCTGGTTTTTTCCGCGATTTTGGTTTACGATATTATATATTTTTGCGTATAGGTACCCCTCACGTGGACTTTGGACGATGAAGAAGAGGATGGAGGCATAGACTTTGGCAGACAAGGACCAGGTGAGTAGATGCATATCTACGGGGGAAGTCGGGTGGATGGCGTATAGCACCCCCCACAAACGTAGAATAAGGATATTATGTACTATTATTAGGAAGTCGTACGCGGCCTTAGAATCCTGATGAGTAGAGTATTATTGAAGACTTTAAGTTAGATTAGACTGATTTAAAAAGACTTAACCAGAGGATGATTGCCCTGAAGGGAATTCGTAGGCTTCATGTAGACACACACACATGCACACACACATACACTTGACTTGGTGTATATGTGTGTGTGTGTGTGTGTGTGAATGTGTTTAGGTTTCTATATGTATATACATATATATAACATATACACGTGATATGAGGTTGTTATATGATATCTGGGGATGAGTCGGTATGAGTGGGCATGATGCGTGAGATATTGGATATAAGATCAAGTTATGATATTAGCGGATCGTTGGGAAATGGGATAATTTATATTTATACATAAACGATAATAGGTGATGATGACATTGAACTATACGAAACTCTAGAATAGAACTCGGATTGTAATATGTGACTTAATCACGATATGATATATGGCATGATATTTTAGTGGATCATTTGACGATGGATATTTACACAGACGATAATATATGTTTGATGATATTGGGATGTATGCGATTATAGTATAGTACTCTTGATCATAATATTGTTTGATGATGATACTATACGAACGATGATGTATATATGTGATAGTTGACCGTACCCTGATTTTGGGATGCCGTACGAGGGATTTTACCGTACGAGGCGTAGATGTGATGATTGATCCACACTCTTGACTCGAGGAAGTTGTACTATGTACATTACGCTATTGAGGCTGGATCGCCGACTACTAGAGATATCGACTCAAAGTTTAGGAGGATTCTTCTTACCTTTCGACTGGTTTCTTTAGTTAGTCCCTTAGCTGGTTAGGTAGATAATAGTTTAGGCTCGAGTCGTACTTATTTTCAAAACTAACGAATCGTGCGCATTTTTAATGATAGCCTGAGGGATACTATGGATTTTTCAAAGGACATATCTTTTCTTAAAACCCCCGCAACCCCTAATTTTCTAAAAACCATGATTCGTGCTTTTTTCAAAACAACAAACTGTATGACTCGTAATTAGTAGGTATTTTCTAGTTATGCGTTTACTACACATTCACTGTTATATTCATGTTGTATTCATCGCATTGCATGTTCACACATATGTTTCTTTAGCTAATATGAAACTCTTCCTGTTAGGACACCAACACCATTACCGATGATGCACATGTTCCACGTACACTTATTTGCCATCTCACACACATCATCATCGGTAATTTCCATGTCACGTACACTTTCGAACATATTATCTTTTATTGATATAATCATCTAAGTGCTAGTTTAATATTACGTTGTGTGATTACTCTCATGTGCTGGTTTAGACATTGCATTTATTACTTAGACACTTCATGCATTCACATATTTATATTATCATGCAGTATTGTGGGGCTTATGCCGATACTCATAATTTACTTACTCATGATTTTGGGATTTTCGATTTCTATGAGAATTCTGGATTCGAGGGAAAACCGCAAGAATTTATTAAAACCTTATTATTATCATTTTTAAAAATGTAAAGTAGCGGTTTTCTCGTGATGTATGGGTAGTTCACCATGAGTTTTAATGTTTTCTGTTGGATTTCGAGACCCGATTCGAGGAGTGGAGGAACCGTCTCGGGTACATGGTGGGCCCGGTACGGTACCCCCGGGCAAGAGTGCTTTTGTGGGGATGACGATGAGCCTTGCTGGGGAAGACTACCTACCGGTGATGTCTGGCACTGCGTATTTCCGGAGGATACCGACCGTTGTCGTGAGATTTGATGATATGGACCGATCCGGACTGACGAAGCTCGAGATATTGATACTATGAGATATTGAGACAATGAGGTATTGAGACTTTGAGATTTACATGTTTTGTGTCGATGTTTGACACGGATTTCCATAGATTTCATTGATGATGTTTCAGATTACCATACACATCTTACTATGATACAAGTTAAAAACTTCTTATACAGATATATCCAGATTTCATTGTTGATTGTTTCATTCATGATGCATTCATACATTGCATACATATGACATGTTACTACTTGAGGCACTGACACGAGCAATGAGTATTGCACTTACATATAGATTATTACCCTATCACTACTAGTTGTCTAGTGTTAGGTTAAGTATATTATATGACCTAGGAGAGCGTCGTGCATGCGATTTCTACTCATAGATGTCTTCTACTCACGAGTTGGCAACTCACCCCCGTTATGCCAAATTTTCTTACAGGTTTCGATGTACAGGTTTCTTTGGCAGATTGCTGGCACATCATTTCATTCAGGGTGATTTGCTTGGTAGGTTGGTTCGCTTGTATCAGAACCGCCGTTATACTTTTATTATTTCATTTGTATCTAGTAAGCTCCATCAACAAGACTTGTATTATTGGTAGATTTAGAAGACCAGTTGATTTTATTTTTACCTTAGAGTCGCTCTTGTATTATTATGATTTTCTAGTGGATTTGGTTTTCTTTTGAGTTTTGAGCCTCGCCCTTCGGCATTGTTTATTATAGTGCATTGTGTGGTTGTTTCCGCCTTTTGGCGTAGAGCTAGCCCCCGCTTGGGGATGCCTTTTATTTATTGCTTATGTATATATTCTTATTTGTACCCGTTTGGGGCCAGTTTTTTCAATGGAGACTCTGCCGAAATTTTTGAGAAATTTGATGTTGCTTTTATAAATGTTTTCCTTTAGTTCTTCTTTTAAATGGTTTATATTTCTGGGCTTCGGCTTACTTAAATTACGTTGCGCCTCTAAACGCTTCGAAATTTAAGTGCCGGTAACGTTCCGTACCTTCGGGTCGTGACACATAGTCCTAGTAGCCGAGTACATATCCTTAGGGCTTTATCAACATGTGAGAGCAAGACAGTAAACCAATACAAGTCAAAATGTTTAGACAAAGTGAAACCAAATATCATACTATCATGTCGAGCAAGAAATTCCTCTCTATATATATCAAAAATCCACCATAATATATATCATATGTACAACAATGGTCTCTGACAGCAACGTTTCGGAGGCATCGTCCATGCCATTTTCAAAAAATTTCCGTTTTAATGAACCCTAAAATAGAATCGTTATCCAGAGAATCATACGAAACGTAATGTAAACTACTTTACATATAAGTGATAACGGAATGCAACCTTTGTAGACCGGTCTTTCACTTCAATAGCTCCTTGTATTGGTCCCTTCGCTGCGATCAAGGAACTCCCGGACTCTTGCATGGCTTCTCGAGGTGAAAGGAACGATCTTGCTTGAAGTCTTCGAGGCCGAAGATGATCTACGTCGAGTAGACGTTAGCTCAAGCTACTACTTCACTAATGAGAGATTAGTGAAGCTAACAACCTATACTAAAGTGCTAATCTAGTAGAGGATGATGAAGTAGGAAGTGGGCTCACTTTAGTTTTATTTTTTTCACAATATTTTCTCACTTGAACAAAACCTAGAGAGCTCTTGAGTTTTGAAGGAGAAGATGAAGTCAAGAGATGAGAATGAACTAATGAAGTGAGAGAATCAACCTTGGATGAGTTTGTATCATATATTAACTCATGTAAAGACATAACCATGGCTAAGTTATAATGGTTAGGTTTATAAATATCTTTAGTAAAACAAAATTGGTGGACCAAGTCAATGCATCCATAAGCTTCTACAAGCTTCATGCATGTGGCTAATTATCCACTAATTTGGATTTACTTTAAATATTTAAACCCTACATTATAATTAGTATGGTGTAAGTCTCATACACCCATATAGCGTGTATCAACAACTATGACACAAAATAGAACACAATTAATATATATCACATATATATTAAGTGTGCACATGTGAGAAAATAAATGCTTAAGTGAGCTAATATTAGTTAATGTAAACTAGTATATCAAATATACAATTATACACTAAATTATCAAATCTACACTTGATTTAATAATCCGGCTATATCACATATAATCGACTAATATTATATGTACCAACTTATCGAATCAACACTTGATTTGATAACCCGGCTATATCACATATATCATACTGATACAAATATCGCGAGAATAGAATACGGTATCACATACTCACATTATTCTCGGTCCTGCACATATCACATATGTGCTCCTATTTCATTTTTCCTAAGCCAGTAAAACCATTATGTAGGACTCTAAAGACTCGTCAATACGCCGACAGTAGATGATGATCACATCAAGCACCCACAAGCCGTCAGCGGTACTAGCTGGACGTAATAGCTACCCGGGTATTGAAAGATCAGAAGATCTGCAAGCAAGCCCCTGTTGGAGATAGTGCCCTCAGAGTCAATTATTGGATCACAGGCGCGTGATTGCAATGACTGAGGGAGGGTCTATCCCGGTATGACAGTCTTACTCAAGATGATAGTATGATATTTGGTTTATCTTTATCATCGTGTACTGCATTAGGTGACATTACTGATCACTATTGCACGTTGATAGAGCCCCTAGGATTCTTGCTTGACTGCCAGCAGTATGATGGCGATCATATACGTGGGAGCTGGGGTCTATAAGCACATCCTTAAATGGTCCCTAGTCCTGGGAGTTTCGAGACAAGGCATCGATACTCCAGAGTAGTCTAGTGTATACAGTCGAGACCCCGACGAGGGGCGGTGGCCGGTCTCACAAGCCACTGGTGTCAGTTGGTTCACCTAAGATGTATACAGGTGCTCATTGGGTTATGAGTACACCGGACAGGACTCGCCGGGAACATGCTAGTTGGTCTTATACCTGACGTCAGATAGCAGTTCCCTGGTGACATATGTACATGTTAGTTCATCGACCTGAGATCGTCATTTGTCTCGTGTGAGTACCTACTGTACTTTGATTACTACCCTACCACGGCTCAAAGGAGTCGTGCAAACAGGTTTTAGTTGGGTACAGTCCCGAGCCACATGGAGGCAGTGAGCGGATCTGCAGGGGTTCGTCTCTCCCGGTATTGAGGGTGAGGTCGCGCTGTGTCTAGGAGAGCCATTACACAAAGCCCTCGGCCGAGGCAGGAGATTTACTGGTAGGTATTTCAGTAGTATCTCAGGGTGTTCTGGGCTACACTCCGACACGACTTGTACCGCTTTTGGGGGTCTGATTTTCACCAACCCCCAAGGCCCGCCATGCGATGCTCATAGACGAACGGACCGGACTGTTCGGATATTGTCACTGACAGGCTCAGTAGGGTGTCAGGATGAGTTTGCTTATCGACGTCCCTTTTGGTCAATTGCTGGTAGCCCGTCACGTATGGCTAATACCTCTGACGTGCTAGTGGTTAAATCCACAGCCATAGTATTGACGATTCTTTAGAGTCCACCACACACAATTACTCATGTTTTGGGCGAAACGCTGTAGAGGCTGTATAGAGATATGGCAGGGTTCGATCAGATACGTGTGGTATTGCACGGATCGTAATCGGACGGATTTTACTAGCCGGCTTTGGCTTAAGCCGGATCCTAGTATTAGACAGTGTAGATTTTGTCTCTTTGCATTTGTGTTCAGTGGGAATACAAATGCGGGCATGTATATGAAGTAGCGGGGTTTTCCTGTAATTTATTACGGGATCGGTTTTCTGAAGTTGCCAGTTTGCATTCGGTTCCGGCCGGTATTCCTTTGTTCCTTCACGGCCGGACTTTTTGATGGAGGGGGTTATTTGCAGTTGTGCAAATAAGTTATTGTGGAGGGGATTCTTGCATTTGAGAGATTATGATATGACTATCATCATTAGATTCTTTTTCCATCACTTGCTTGCATTTAATTGTGATTAGAATGGATTAGAAGTTGATGTGAGGCTTGCTTTTGGATATGGTCACCTCTCTTGATTCCTACACTCACCTTCCTTCTTGGTTTTGTTTTTCCCTCCACCATTTTGAGTTTGAGGGGCCGGCCACATTGCTAGAGGAGAGAAGAGAGAGTTCATTTTTGATGAGGGAATTATTCATATCTCATTTTGCATGCTTGCTAAATTCTCAACCTCTCTCCAAAGTTCATTCACTCTCTTCTCCATCAAAAGGCAACTTCACCCCATTGAGACAAAGTTTTTCTACACTAGTCTACAGCAAACCTTGGACGCGTCGGCTAGCCAACTTCGCGCCCGAGTTGCCTCGGTCTAGAGGTGGGAGCCCGTAAAAGAACACGGCGATGTGGTGCCCGTTTCGACGAGGAGGCGACGACCGGATATTCCGCGAGGAGATCGGAGTGGAGACGAAGACCGAAGGACACAGATCGCTCGGTATATCTCTTCCCCATTCTCTTGATAGCTAGGATCAGGTTAATGGTTACGATCCGGGTTAATTGTCCGCGGTAGCGCCGGTTTAAAGTTCAGAAATTTTTGATTCCGCATTTTGGCCTCGAGTAGATGGCCGGGGCGCTGCTGTGGCACAACATGGTATCAGAGCCATGCCATTAACCTAGTCTAGCTTGCTCTAACATGTTTACAAGTTCGATCGATCGGAATTTCCAAAAAACGTGTTTTCATCGCATCAGTTTTCTGTCGAAATTTTTTTAGCTCTAAAAATTTTTCAGTTCATTGCAGAGGAACATGAAGGTAATTATAAGGGTTCGGCAAAAATTTGGTGGCGTAATCTTACTTTTCCACCGCGGAACCGCGGCCAAACCCATGCTTTGGCCGCGGTTCCACGGCCATAATAACTCCACGTGGCACCAAATTTTTCCAGAGGCTCTTGGACTTGAAAATAGGGGTTTTGGAATATTCTTTTTGGGCCCAAATTTTCTTTGAGTGCTACAGTAGTGCTTGGGGCCCACTTGGTAAAATATGATCGATCGAAAATTTTAAATTTGTTAGTTCACAGTATTTACATTATATCTGCGACCGTGAATGTCATTTGATCGGTAAATCCTGTCTAACTGCTATAGCCCGATTAGACGGATTTGCGAACGTGACATTCACGTTGATGTTCTGTGTTGTGCTGTGATGTTGCGGATTGGTCTTGGGGGATAGCCTGGTTGCAGTGGTAATACATTTTTGTTTTATATGTACATTTGATATTGCTGGACGAGCGTTCGACATGTGGACTGCCGTCACTGCCTGTTTGTATTATTCTTTTGGGGCACGACCGGGTCGAGGTCGATGTACCCGTTGTATGTATATTTTACTTTCGGTATTAGGATTACCCCAAGGAGGGGTGCACGGATAGCCGGGTTCTAGAAGGCAATGGGCCCGCATCTCATGGCATTGAGACGGAGGGGGCTTCACTCCAGAATTGGCAAGCTATTCGCCACACTCGTAGGGGGTACAGGTTGACCAAGGAGGGGTGCCTATGTTACCGGATTCCGTGAAGTGCTGGGTGGTCCATTCACGTTGCTGAAGGGAGCTGCCTCGCTTCAGGTTTTGGCGGGTAACTTGTCGTGCCCGTAGGGGTCTAGGATTTCATTGCATAGGCTATCCACACGTCCAGGGGAACGTCGGGTTTCAGCAGCGGCTCTATGAAACCCGGGAATCCCAGATATCTGTATTGTTCTGTGATGCTGGTTACATTTCTGTGATGTTGCATTTTATCACGCCTTGAGCGAATATTATATATTGATATATATACTAATAAATGTTGTATATGTTTTGCATCCGCGCTAGTCCAGTCCCCGCTCTGTCGTTAGTTAAGTAACCTAACGGGTGATGACGGGACCCAGTGGCGAATGCGGATGGCATATACGTACATCGTATTTTCGTTCTTTATTGGTGTGATCAATTGATGGGACTGCGATGATTCGGATCAATGCAAGCTAAACAAACCTATTCTGATGTTGTTGGAACATTTTTCAAAAAGCTGTTATTGTAAGGACGTTCTCTTTTGTTTTGCACAGTGGTATTCGGTAATGAATATCCAGCACCTCAGTCGACGAGGCAAGGGCCGAGACCCCTTCACCGGGAGTGACCCCTTGGACAGAATTTTGCGTCAAGGTAATAACTTCACTATAGCCAATTACTTTTGCTTTGCATCGTGGTATTCAGTTGGAATATCCTGCACCTCATTCTACGGGGAAAGAGCCGAGATCCCTTCACCGGGATTGACCTCTTTAGCAAAGGTTTTCGTCGCTATATTTTTATAAAAAGGCTATGCAGTTCCTTCAACGATATCAAGTTCATTACGTTAAAAGTTTTTCGACAAAAACTAGACGTAGCCCTCCGTCATTTCTTACAAGTATTACTTAGTATTCGTGCTGCGTTTGTTGACTATGTCAAGGCGTAGTGTGCGGTAGCTAATTAGTGTTTGTTTGTGGCATATTAATGGGATTGGTTCGGACAGTCGTGCGGCCTAGTTGACTGTGTTAAGGGCTTGTACGGGTGGGTTTAATGCAATCCAGGATAATGACGGGTTGAACTTGACTTGGACTCTTTGATTTGTTGACTGTGTCAAGGTCACTTGGGTCCTAGGGGTAAAAAAAATATCACATCGGGAGTTTCTAAAGAAACGGAAACTTGCCAGGCATGCGCATACCTTCTGGAGTGTGATAACGTGAGTGGATTCCATCACGTTATCATGCGATAATAGTTGGATCCCGATTCCAACAGATGAGTTGGTTTACTCCTCGGGTGATCCCGACAAATTCTTCTTTCAGGTTTGGAGGAGAATTTGACGGTACAGTGGGAGGTTTCCTGATTAGATAAAGTGATAACCATTCTGATCTAGGTTAGAGTGCACGCTGAGTGTTTCTTTTCTCTCTCTCTTTGGCAGCGACCATGACCAGACCCTTGACTTTGACTCAGTAACCAAAATTAACCGAACCTTCTTATAAGACTGGCTTTTGGATTGTCGGAGTTACAAACCACATTGCCACTCCTACTTTTACCCTTTTCTCCAGGACAACCCGTATTACTACGAATGTCCACTTCCATTGCATAAAACCATCGTATAGTTATATATGAACTCGAAGGAATTTATTCGAGGATGGTTTCCGGTTCTGGAGAAAACGAATAGGACTATTCAGTTGTCTTTTCCTTTTACCTTCTCTCAGGTTGCGATTACTCCTTGGTTTAGGAGATAGTATACCTACAACGCAAATTGGATAGTCTTCTTTCAAACCTTAGGCTGGTGCCGAACGGTGGGGAATGAAGAAAACTAATTAGCATAACGATGGTGTACAGAAGGTACTAAGTTAAGACAAATCAAGGGATTAGTAATAGGGCAAAGTAAACTGCGACTGGTATTCACGACTAAACCAAGTATTTCTTCACCAATCCTAAAACTCCTTTGTATTTCTCCAGAACACTCCGTATCAATACGAAGATCCACAGTTTATTTGGATACTCCATCGTATGGTTATATACGAACTCGAAAGGAACTTGTTCCAGTTCGGGGATAGATTCTGGTTCAGGAGAAATAGGAATATGGTTTATTCAGTTGTCTTTTATCTTCACCTTCTCTCGCATTGCGAGTGCTCCTAGGATTAGGACAGTGCACCCATTATGCTTATTGGATAGTCTTCTTCCAAACCATAGGCTGGTGCCGAAAGATAGGGAAGGAAGAAAACCATTTGGCCTAAAGGGGTGTGCAGTAGGTAACGACTAAAGACATATAAAGGGATTTGTAGAGATGGCAAAGAATTATACGGTTATAGTTGTGAATCTGGATAATGGAAGAGGCATTACTAGGAATACCGGGATACCCCATCGAAACATTTCAATGTTTCAGTTTCACTGTGTACTGTTAAAAGAAAAACTGATTTCCCAATTAGAAACTTGCTCCAGGGTATGTATTTACCAGGTATGATTCTCACATCTGTATGGTTTTACAAATGATGAGTGGGAGTAAGTTACTGGGAATTAGGTGATCATCCTCATTATATCGGGATTCGTTGTAATTGGTGATATTTGAGGAAGTCACCTGGGCTGTTTGCCGGATGGCAAATATTCGGTTTTGAATATCCGTTGTTATGCACCAATTTCAAATTGATATATCTGTACGTCTATTTTTATAGAATGGGATATACCTTTTTGAAATTATGTCTATGACATTTATCTATATCAGTGGATGGTTAGGTAAGGAGCATTGAACAGCGGTGTAATTCTTCTTAACCATAAGTACAGTTTTCAACCTACGACACACAGTGAATGAGTTGTTAGACTCAGCGGACTTATACAGAGTTTTTTGTATGTTGTCCAGTGTCCATTAGGACAGAGGGGTTGGTTCTCGTACTATATTCTGTTTACTTGTGACTTCTCTAGTTCTTAGACATGTGTTTCATAGAAATACAAGGTCCAAGTTTTGAGAAGTTATAGGTATGCGGATAAAGTAGAGAACCAGGTGTTGCAAGTATCGGGATTCTTCAAGGTGATCGAAGTTGTAGATACTTGTGAATGGTATTCAGTTGATAGTAATGATTAAGAGAACTTGCTTCTCTTTCAGGTTACTCATAATTGGAAGCATTCCTAAGTTGAGTAACGCTGATCGGCCTCTTTCCATTTAGTTGACATGCACTGGAGACAGCTGCATGATTTGAATCTGGTTCAATTAAATTAGTGCCTCTGTTTCTGTATTGGATATAGAACAGTTCATATCTTAACGATGTTAAGGTACGGGGAGTTGTCCAGCTTATGCTTAAATCCAGACTATGGATAACTCAAGGCACGTTTCTGTAATGGCTGTTTGTGGATTGACCTGGGCTATGACGAGGGTTGATTTTCTACCATCTGGAAGATCAATAGTGATATTGTTCTTGACACGCCACAGTTTTAATAAAAATGGATTTTTTCAGAAAACAGTAGTGGGAGTATGGTAGAACTGGACGTAATTCCAGAACCGCAGACGATTACTGAAAATTTGATAAGAACCTAAAAGATTCATTCTGAATTGACATTCCATTAGCCACTCCGCAGATATGGTGGGTAACCTCAGGCGCTCGAGTGGTACTTCGGTATGCTTAAGGACGGTGGCAGGGAGGTTCTTGTTTACCTAGACTTGTCATTGCTGTTGTTCCAGACTGTGAGACCCGACAGAAGGATGAGTATAGCGTCGTTCTAAACTAGCTTTAGAAATGCACGTGTAGATGACTCTGCCACAGGGTTGTCGTGGTCAGTGGGAACAGCGGAAGCATTGGTAGAAAAGTGGCTTATGTCTGTTTATAGACTTATAGCGGAGATAGATCATCTATTTCTGATGTGACAGTCATAGGTTTGACTTCATTAGAATATGGGATGGATATGTTAAGAAGGTAGTAAGGTGTGATGTCCTGGTATTTGGATGACATAGACAGAGTAGGAAGTAAAATTCCTATAATACGATCGGTTATACTTTGGTTGTCACACAATGGTTTCTCCACAAAGGACTTGGATATTATATCAGACATTCTGGTTACTAGATCTATGGTTCTAGATCTAGATTTGGGTAGTTTCCCAATCTGGGTACTTAGACTGCATTATAAAGGTGTTTTAGAATAGACGACTCCGGGAATGGTAGTATACCTGCAGGTGATGGAGTCACCCTCTCTAAAGGTGTCTTACAGACTAAAGGAGAGAGGGATATGCATGATTGGCAGATCACTTGCTTAGGCAATTGAGTCAATCATGAGATGTCAAGTACCACACCAAATGTTGCTTTTGCAGTAGGTGCAATAAGTTTATATTGATCCAATCCTGGAGAAACATTCGGAAGCAGTTTTAGAACATAAGTGGATGTTCTAGGGATATGATAACGACAGCCGCATTCGGGAGACAGTTATCATTCCAGGCTTCCAAGGTGACTTGGATGACAGAGTGACTTTCAGAGTTATAGTTTTCCCTCTGACGAGGGGCGGTATTTTGGAAAGGTGGTCCAGGTGGATACCGAGGGAAAGCATGGCGCATGATACTGATTACGTTCAGTTGCCGATACAGTCTAAGAAGTTTGGATTTGGAGTTCATGTATGAGCTAGGTCCCATCAGATATCCAGACATATTCTAAGACAGGTATTGCTCATTTTGGGAGATAGCTTTCTCCGCGAACTTGAGATAAAGAGGGACACAGAAAGAAACATCACATCGGATCCACTCACTGAGGCTATTCCTCGAACGCAATAATTTCGCAAACGAGCTTTGTGAGACTGACTAGTAGAGGAGTTGGGTGTTCGTATCACGCAGGCTGTGAGTATGCGACATCGCAATAATTAGTCTTGAGTGCAAGTGGGAGATTGTTGGAGATAGTGCCCTCAGAGTCAATTATTGGATCACAGGCGCGTGATTGCAATGATTAAGGGAGGACCAATCCCGGTAGGACAGTCTTACTCAAGTTGATAGTATGCTATCTGGTTTATCTTTATCATCGTGTACTGCTTTAGATGACATTACTGATCACTATTGCACATTGATAGAGCCCCTAGGATTCTTGCTTGACTGCCAGCAGTATGATGGCGATCATATAGGTGGGAGCTGGGGTCTATAAGCACATCCTTAAATGGTCCCTATTCTTGGGAGTTTCGAGACAGGGCATCGATACTCCAGAGTAGACTAGTGTATACAGTCAAGACCCCGACGAGGGGGGGTGGCCGGTCTCACAAGCCACTGGTGTCAGTTGGTTCACCTAAGATGTATACAGGTGCTCATTGGGTTATGAGTACACCGGACAGGACTCGCCGGGAACATGCTAGTTGGTCTTATACCTGACGTCAGATAGCAGTTCACTGGTGACATGTGTACAGGTGTACAGGTTAGTTCATCGACTTGAGATCGTCATTTGTCTCATGTGAGTTCCTACTGTACTTTGATTGCTACCTTACCACGGCTCAAAGGAGTCGTGCAAACAGGTTTTAGTTGGGTACAGTCCCGAGCCACATGGAGGCAGTGAGCGGATCTGCAGGGGTTCGTCTCTCCCGGTATTGGGGGTGAGGTCGCGCTGTGTCTAGGAGAGCCATTACACAAAGCCCTCGGCCGAGGCAGGAGATTTACTAGTAGGTATTCCAGTAGTATCTCAGGGTGTTCTGGGCTACACTCCGACACGACTTGTACCGCTTTTGGGGGTCTGATTTTCACCAACCCCCTAGGCCCGCCATGCGATGCTCATAGACTAACGGACCGGACTGTACGGATATTGTCACTGACAGGCTCAGTAAGGTGTCAGGATGAGTTCGCTCATCGACGTCCCTTTTGGTCAATAGCTGGTAGCCCGTCACGTATGGCTAATACCTCTGACGTGCTAGTGGTTAAATCCACAGCCATAGTATTGACGAGTCTTTAGAGTCCACCACACACAGTTACTCAAGTTTCGGGCGAAACGCAGTAGATGCCGTATGTAAATATGGCAGGG